>OX352758.1:7725532-9188299 GCA_947095525.1 Trisateles emortualis | reverse complement strand
GTGGTACATACCGGTAGCCCCCTGCACGTTGGCGCAGTCGGTGGCGAGGCGCGCGCACAAGCTAGTAACACATATAGGTACCTACAGTAAGTGCGTGGTACATACCGGTAGCCCCCTGCACGTTGGCGCAGTCGGTGGCGAGGCGCGCGCACAAGCTAGTAACACATATAGGTACCAGTAAGTGCGTGGTACATACCGGTAGCCCCCTGCACGTTGGCGCAGTCGGTGGCGAGGCGCGCGCACAAGCTAGTAACACATATAGGTACCTACAGTAAGTGCGTGGTACATACCGGTAGCCCCCTGCACGTTGGCGCAGTCGGTGGCGAGGCGCGCGCACAAGCTAGTAACACATATAGGTACCTACAGTAAGTGCGTGGTACATACCGGTAGCCCCCTGCACGTTGGCGCAGTCGGTGGCGAGGCGCGCGCACAAGCTAGTAACACATATAGGTACCTACAGTAAGTGCGTGGTACATACCGGTAGCCCCCTGCACGTTGGCGCAGTCGGTGGCGAGGCGCGCGCACAAGCTAGTAACACATATAGGTACCTACAGTAAGTGCGTGGTACATACCGGTAGCCCCCTGCACGTTGGCGCAGTCGGTGGCGAGGCGCGCGCACAAGCTAGTAACACATATAGGTACCTACAGTAAGTGCGTGGTACATACCGGTAGCCCCCTGCACGTTGGCGCAGTCGGTGGCGAGGCGCGCGCACAAGCTAGTAACACATATAGGTACCTACAGTAAGTGCGTGGTACATACCGGTAGCCCCCTGCACGTTGGCGCAGTCGGTGGCGAGGCGCGCGCACAAGCTAGTAACACATATAGGTACAGTAAGTGCGTGGTACATACCGGTAGCCCCCTGCACGTTGGCGCAGTCGGTGGCGAGGCGCGCGCACAAGCTAGTAACACATATAGGTACCTACAGTAAGTGCGTGGTACATACCGGTAGCCCCCTGCACGTTGGCGCAGTCGGTGGCGAGGCGCGCGCACAAGCTAGTAACACATATAGGTACCTACAGTAAGTGCGTGGTACATACCGGTAGCCCCCTGCACGTTGGCGCAGTCGGTGGCGAGGCGCGCGCACAAGCTAGTAACACATATAGGTACAGTAAGTGCGTGGTACATACCGGTAGCCCCCTGCACGTTGGCGCAGTCGGTGGCGAGGCGCGCGCACAAGCTAGTAACACATATAGGTACCTACAGTAAGTGCGTGGTACATACCGGTAGCCCCCTGCACGTTGGCGCAGTCGGTGGCGAGGCGCGCGCACAAGCTAGTAACACATATAGGTACCTACAGTAAGTGCGTGGTACATACCGGTAGCCCCCTGCACGTTGGCGCAGTCGGTGGCGAGGCGCGCGCACAAGCTAGTAACACATATAGGTACCTACAGTAAGTGCGTGGTACATACCGGTAGCCCCCTGCACGTTGGCGCAGTCGGTGGCGAGGCGCGCGCACAAGCTAGTAACACATATAGGTACCTACAGTAAGTGCGTGGTACATACCGGTAGCCCCCTGCACGTTGGCGCAGTCGGTGGCAAGGCGCGCGCACAAGCTAGTAACACATATAGGTACCTACAGTAAGTGCGTGGTACATACCGGTAGCCCCCTGCACGTTGGCGCAGTCGGTGGCGAGGCGCGCGCACAAGCTAGTAACACATATAGGTACCTACAGTAAGTGCGTGGTACATACCGGTAGCCCCCTGCACGTTGGCGCAGTCGGTGGCGAGGCGCGCGCACAAGCTAGTAACACATATAGGTACAGTAAGTGCGTGGTACATACCGGTAGCCCCCTGCACGTTGGCGCAGTCGGTGGCGAGGCGCGCGCACAAGCTAGTAACACATATAGGTACAGTAAGTGCGTGGTACATACCGGTAGCCCCCTGCACGTTGGCGCAGTCGGTGGCGAGGCGCGCGCACAAGCTAGTAACACATATAGGTACCTACAGTAAGTGCGTGGTACATACCGGTAGCCCCCTGCACGTTGGCGCAGTCGGTGGCGAGGCGCGCGCACAAGCTAGTAACACATATAGGTACAGTAAGTGCGTGGTACATACCGGTAGCCCCCTGCACGTTGGCGCAGTCGGTGGCGAGGCGCGCGCACAAGCTAGTAACACATATAGGTACAGTAAGTGCGTGGTACATACCGGTAGCCCCCTGCACGTTGGCGCAGTCGGTGGCGAGGCGCGCGCACAAGCTAGTAACACATATAGGTACCTACAGTAAGTGCGTGGTACATACCGGTAGCCCCCTGCACGTTGGCGCAGTCGGTGGCGAGGCGCGCGCACAAGCTAGTAACACATATAGGTACCTACAGTAAGTGCGTGGTACATACCGGTAGCCCCCTGCACGTTGGCGCAGTCGGTGGCGAGGCGCGCGCACAAGCTAGTAACACATATAGGTACAGTAAGTGCGTGGTACATACCGGTAGCCCCCTGCACGTTGGCGCAGTCGGTGGCGAGGCGCGCGCACAAGCTAGTAACACATATAGGTACCTACAGTAAGTGCGTGGTACATACCGGTAGCCCCCTGCACGTTGGCGCAGTCGGTGGCGAGGCGCGCGCACAAGCTAGTAACACATATAGGTACCTACAGTAAGTGCGTGGTACATACCGGTAGCCCCCTGCACGTTGGCGCAGTCGGTGGCGAGGCGCGCGCACAAGCTAGTAACACATATAGGTACAGTAAGTGCGTGGTACATACCGGTAGCCCCCTGCACGTTGGCGCAGTCGGTGGCGAGGCGCGCGCACAAGCTAGTAACACATATAGGTACAGTAAGTGCGTGGTACATACCGGTAGCCCCCTGCACGTTGGCGCAGTCGGTGGCGAGGCGCGCGCACAAGCTAGTAACACATATAGGTACAGTAAGTGCGTGGTACATACCGGTAGCCCCCTGCACGTTGGCGCAGTCGGTGGCGAGGCGCGCGCACAAGCTAGTAACACATATAGGTACCTACAGTAAGTGCGTGGTACATACCGGTAGCCCCCTGCACGTTGGCGCAGTCGGTGGCGAGGCGCGCGCACAAGCTAGTAACACATATAGGTACAGTAAGTGCGTGGTACATACCGGTAGCCCCCTGCACGTTGGCGCAGTCGGTGGCGAGGCGCGCGCACAAGCTAGTAACACATATAGGTACAGTAAGTGCGTGGTACATACCGGTAGCCCCCTGCACGTTGGCGCAGTCGGTGGCGAGGCGCGCGCACAAGCTAGTAACACATATAGGTACCTACAGTAAGTGCGTGGTACATACCGGTAGCCCCCTGCACGTTGGCGCAGTCGGTGGCGAGGCGCGCGCACAAGCTAGTAACACATATAGGTACCTACAGTAAGTGCGTGGTACATACCGGTAGCCCCCTGCACGTTGGCGCAGTCGGTGGCGAGGCGCGCGCACAAGCTAGTAACACATATAGGTACAGTAAGTGCGTGGTACATACCGGTAGCCCCCTGCACGTTGGCGCAGTCGGTGGCGAGGCGCGCGCACAAGCTAGTAACACATATAGGTACCTACAGTAAGTGCGTGGTACATACCGGTAGCCCCCTGCACGTTGGCGCAGTCGGTGGCGAGGCGCGCGCACAAGCTAGTAACACATATAGGTACAGTAAGTGCGTGGTACATACCGGTAGCCCCCTGCACGTTGGCGCAGTCGGTGGCGAGGCGCGCGCACAAGCTAGTAACACATATAGGTACAGTAAGTGCGTGGTACATACCGGTAGCCCCCTGCACGTTGGCGCAGTCGGTGGCGAGGCGCGCGCACAAGCTAGTAACACATATAGGTACCTACAGTAAGTGCGTGGTACATACCGGTAGCCCCCTGCACGTTGGCGCAGTCGGTGGCGAGGCGCGCGCACAGCGCCCCCACAGAGTTGCGCGCCTCGTCGAACCAGCCCTGCTCCTGCACGTACGTACATACATATTATTATATACTACTATGTACAAGAATATCATGTAATAGTGTGTGTCTCTCATAGTGCGATGGGACGACAGTCCGACAAGACCACGGAAAGATGTCAGGTGCAAGAACAATGGCTTTATTTTCGTACGTTCCTGTGGTACGGAGGGGTCTCATCGTTTTTACAAAATGGTCATCAATCTACTAGATGACCGCGGCAAACGTGCTTACTTTGCAGTTTCGGGTATTTAGTTACGAGCCCTTTATTTATTTCTATAATATTTAAATATCAAAATTTGGCATCCTTAACATAACTCATTTAATGGTCTCGTAACCACGAAACCCATGATATATATAGACAGATGGTGATATGTACCTGTTTAAGATAGTTGGTGAAGGTGATAGTCCGGAGCCTGTCGGTGAGGCGCACGCCGGCCACGTTGAAGAGCCAGGCCTGCAGGAAGGTGACGAGCCCGCAGGCGGCCGCCACCCCCGCGAACATGCCCGCGTACTCGCCCGACATCGCCAGGATCTCCTCCTTCGACGACCACGCGAACATCTACACGCACACAACACCAACGAACCGTTATTGAAACTCATTTGTTATTAGTGAGGCCTATGTCCAGCAGTGGACGTCTTATGGCTGAGATGGATGGATGGATATATACAACATCTTCCCATCCCACAGTTAAAATCCTGGTGCTAAAAGTTGTTGAGTTGTCAGCACGCATCTAATGCCCCAGGATAGGCTATGGTAGTAGACTAAAATAAAACTTATTCAGATAGTGTTGGGTCTTTCACGTCGTTGACGTTATCCCGTTGTGTTGAGTAGTAGGTGTAGAAATTAATTAACACTAACCACTTGTTATGTAGATACCAATTCTTTATTATTTATAAGTAAAGTTTGGTAAGTTGAGCGAGTCGCACTTTCCGTTAGTTATCGATTATCACGCACATTACGATGTTGCAGTACGACTGACTTAAATTAATTGTAACAGTATTATATATTCGTAAGCATTTGCTGTATGAGCATTATTTGGCTCGTACAGATAGTATTATTCCTTAATTTACATATATCAGAACTAGTTAAACTATTTTCAGCGCAACTTTCTTTTTTTTTACATAAGAACCTTCTCCTGACAATAACAAACACAACAAAAAAAGAATTACTGAAATCGGTCCAGCCGTTCACGCGTGATGCCGTAACCAAGGGAAATAGAGATTCATTTTTATATAAGAAGATTGGGGCACAATGTCCCACACTATAACTATAGTTACTCCTATATTGAATCTGAACCCTGGCTGGGTTAATAGCGATGAACTCTTGCCAATACATATATGCTGATATCGACCGCCAACGTAGAGCGCTCTCAGTCATAGGCAATATGATAGCGAGGAGATTTTTTAAGGCTGATGTACAGACGAAGGTCCACCTGTTTAGGACCTATTGTCAGAATTTTTATACGTGCTAACTCTGGACTAGATACACGAAGAGATCTTTGGATGGCATTCGTGTTCAGTACAATAACATATACAGACACCTTATGGGTTTGGCACCATACTGTAGCGCCTCAGGTATGTTTACTGAGGCAAGACTGAACACGTTTAATGCCATCCAAAGAAGTCGAATCGCTGCGTTCATGAACAGGGTTGGTAGTTGTACTAATAGTATAATTAGAGAACTGTCGGACAGGTTATACAGTAGTAATATGTGCAAAAGGTGGCTAGATATAGCTGCATAATTAAAATGTAAACTTTTTTTTTCTTTTTTTGTAGTACTTATTTATTATTTTTGTATGGAATTATCTGAAATAAAGCTTTATTATTATTATTATTATTATTATTATATCTAAATGTCGTCCGTCTCGTCACGACTTTAACGACGCAAGAATATAGCATTCTAGTGATGGAAGAATGTTTCCTAGGACAAAATCAGTGAGCTAATTGGTGACATTCTACATAGTTAGTGGTGGAGGTGTTGCTCACCCCGTACAGCTTGGAGAAGAGCACGGCGAACGCGGGCATGGTGGCGCCCACCAGCAGCGAGGCGGCCGCGCCGCCCGCCAGCAGCGGCCACTCCGCGCGGTTCAGCCGCACCAGCGACCACGTCGACACCGACTCCTCCGACACGGACGGCTCTTCCACCTCCTCGACACTCTCCACCGTCTCCTGGTATAACAGTTCTTTATTATATACTGTTACATACATACATATGTTAAAAATAATAATATTACAGTGCACAAATGTGTGCGCAAACAGAGGTGCACTCTTTATTCCCTCACTCTCTTCATCTGATAGGACAGAAATCCGATATGATCGGAAAAAGGCATGGGGGTGTAAGCACACAGTTGACAAACTCCAGGTATCTATTGTGGAATTCTTGACAGAGAAACCCAATATCTATTATTAGCCTGACAAGGGAATCGAACCCGGGACCTAGTGATCAGTAATCATAATTATCAATCATGATGTAATAAAAAAGCAGTGACACTTACTTGTATATTAAGTGCGTCGTGTGCCGCGTACGGGAGGTGAGCAGACATCATGCTCATGCGGGTGCTGCTGCGCGCGAACATCGAACCTGACCACGTCAACAACAACACGTACATAACTAACAGTAGGTACAACAGATACCTTAGATACCTACTGCATGTAAGTATTACTAATATTTATATATAAAAATCTCGTGTTACTATATTCGTTCACGATAATGCCCGAAACCACTAAACAAATTTTAATGACATTTTGTTAATGCGTCATGCTTGGTACAAACTAATATTATATAGAATAGATAGTTCTTAGATTTCGATAAATAGCTCTTTGTACCACGCAAGCATAGCCGCAAGTGGGAGCTAGCAAAAATTTATGTTTGTATGTTTGTAACTCTATACGTCGGAAACGGTAAACAGATTTGGATATTTTTTGGACTATTAGCTGCATATGATAATATTGATTACTCACTCCTGGTGGATCGCCTGCTGACAGCCCGTCGGAAGGTGGGCACCTCTTCCACCTCGGTCAGCACCTGGTCATCATCGCCCGCAGTCTCCTGGGACACGCTGCTCTCTATACTCCTGGAATTACATGTTGGTAAGTAATGTGTGACATACACACGGACAAACGAATAACAAGTAGTCAATAGTAGTTTGTGAGACATTGAAGTACTAGGCGCGCAGTAAGTGTGAGGAGTTCTAACGTTATGAAAGAGCCATTGACAGATTTTTTTGACCATATTTAGATCAAACCCACAGAATTACACCCACAGGGAGTTCATCCTCACATCCTTGCACCTCAAACATGCCGTACCGTAAGATTCCAGAGGAATTTCGTACCACGTACGATAAGGTTGTGGAATGAGCTCCCTGCCGAGGTTTTCCCAAGAGACTATAGCATGGGGCTCTTTAAGAAAGGAGTTATAAGGTTTTTAAAGGGTCGGCAACGCGTGAGTGATACCCCTGGTGTTGCAAATGTCCATAGGCTACGGTAACTGCTTACCATCAGGCGGGCCGTATGCTTGTTTGCCACCTTGGTAGTATATAAAAAAAAACATGCTACCTATAGTTTAAAAAAAATCAGTACCAGTGAGAGAGACATTGAAGTACTAGGCAGACAGTAGATGTTAGGAGCTCTAACGTGATTTAAAAAGCATCGATACCTAACTGCTTTCTATTTTACTTAAATTTTAGTTTTGTATGGTAGGTCAGTTTTCATCACTCATACCAAATCGTAAATGATATAATTATTCTGGTGATTAAAAAGAATGGCCAGACTTTCTGATCAACACTTCTCGTGGCACTGCCTACCCTTGTTCTATTGGGTATTTTGACGTAGAGTAAGCAGTGAGTGAGACATTGAAGTACTAGGCGCGCAGTGAATGCGAAGAGTTGTTACGTTAAAGAGAAGAAATCATCAGGTTACAAGTTCAATAAGTGAGACAAAGTACTAGGCGCGCAGTAAACGCGCGGAGATGTTACAATACGCTATATATCTACCACACGATAAAGAAACAAATACATAGGTATCTATATTACTGTAAGTGAGATGATTTCTACGCAGCTACGATTTCTATTACATGAATTTCCCTGCAAATGAGAGAACTGTAGAATGATTGTAGGAGGCAAACAAGCATACGGCCCGCCTGATGGAAGGCAGTACTGTAGCCTATAGACCATGGACGCTTGGGTAGCATTACCCGAGCAACTAAAAATGTAATATTTTAATTATTATTAGCTATAGTTAGTATTAATAATATCTGTGTGAGGAGACTTCGTCAGATTCGTTTTGATCGCGACGAACTCGGCGCGGTTATGTGGAGACTACCTGGTACACTACACGTGCTCTTTGTTTACAACTAGAAGCCATAACACAAAACTTGAGTGGTGTATGGCGTATTTGTGTATGTCGCAATAGGTATTATGATTTCATTAAGGAAATTTATATTTTGTTTTTTTAAACAACTGCTGCACTAGGCAACAAGACTTGTGTCGCGTGGGACTTTATTAACATACAATTAAATCACACAAAGTAGGTACATCCAAACTCTCTCTTGAAAACGGAAGGAGAGTAATTTATAGAAAACTGAAAGCAAGGCTCATCAAAATATAAACAACCTGGGCCTCCGCCTAGTACATGATGTTTTTTGGAGTAAGCAGTAGCCTATGTGTTATTCCAGACTATAATCTATCTTTGGTTCAAATTTTATCCAGATATGTTTTGTCATTTTGGCGTGATTGTGTGACAGACATCCAGCCAATGTTTCGCATTTGTAATACGAGTACCTATTAAGTAGTAGGATTATTTGCGCAATCGCATCTTCCATACTTTAATGCGTATAATTCGATCTTAATTGTGAAGTAATAGTACTTATTTATACGGTGAATACACATACAGTGTGAGTAGTGTGACCAATCAATACCCGAGTGTATCGAACATAGCGAATATATAGCGAGCGGCGACGAAGCGGAACTGACGCGTGACGCGCGACAATAGCACCGTGGTTAGTGGTAATGAAGTATTTATCACTAGGTAGTAAACATGTACCAGGCAAACAGAACTAGCGAGGAGGTGAATCTATAGAAATCTATATTATACTAGTGGACCTGGCAGACGTCGTCCTGCCGGAAAAAGCTGAAATACCGACAGCAGCGCCACCTACCGGGTCCAATTGTGAATCTAAACCATCCAGGGCCCTACCCGAACACACACACAAAATTTCATCAAAATCGGTCCACCCGTCTAGGAGGAGTTCAGTCACATACACACGCACACAAGAAATATATATATTAAGATAGAGAAAAACATTAGTATTTTTGTTTGTAATTAATAAACTCGTAAACTATTGGACTGATTTATTATAGAATGCTACAACAAAATGTTGGTGTTCAAATTTTTGGACTGGCAACATGCCAGTGATGTCCTCACAGGACACTGCCCACTCAACAGACACTTTCACAAACAAGGCCTAATCGACAACCCACTCTGCAGTGGCTGCATAGAAACCGAGGAAACACCCGCCCACGTCCTTCTGCAATGTAGGAGTGTAGAAGACCATAGGGTACGAACTCTCAGGAAATTGGGCACTCTACCGAAGGCCTGTGGCGACTTCGGACGCCTGCTAGTCTTCTGGAAGAATCTGGGGTGGTTGGAATAGCCATATGGAACCCCACGCACAAAGGCCCACTAGAGCGGCCAGGTGCGGAAAAGCCCCGTGAAACTAACTAACTATGCCAGTGATGTCTAGTATTGTACACGTACATAGGTTACGGTAACTGCTTACCATCAGGCGAGCTGAAGGCTTGTTTGTCACTTTAGTAGTAAAAAAAAAATATTGTGTGTCATCTATATCCCTATTTTCTTTGGTCCGCCATAATTTGAAAACAATTTTATTCATCTTTTTTAATTTTTCTAAAATTTTGTAAAAGGTTCTTACTGAAAAAAATAAGAAAATTGTGCAAAAAATAGTATGCGATGTCGGGACGGGCCGTTAGTTTTAAATAAAGTAGCATTAACTTATGTGTTACGAGTGTGTTAGAACTCTTTACATTGACTGCGCGCCTAGTACCTACTTCATATAGAGTACTGACTTGTTGGTCATGTCGTCCTGCACCAGCTTGTAGTAGAGCCCCTTCTTCTCCATGAGGTCCTGGTGCGAGCCCTGCTCCAGCACGGCGCCCTGCTCCACGAACACGATGCGCGAGGCGTGCACGATGGTGGCCAGCCGGTGCGACACCACCAGCGTCGTGCGGCCCAGCGACGCCGCGTCCAGCGCCGCCTGCACCTGCACCGTGCCGCCAGGGGGGAGTTAGTGTCGTGTAACAGAGGTAGGGCACCATACAAACGAACAAGCCCGTCTGGGGAAGGACCTTCACCTTACAGAAGACCACAGCCAAACAACTACATACAGCGGTGTAGTTGTGTTCCTTAAGTGAGTACAGGTCTCCAGCGCTCCTTTGAAAGAAACGTATTCCTATCCCAGGGTTACTTCCATCTTAAAGCCCTGGTGTAAAACAATGGGTTGGCAACACGCAAGTGATACCTCTGGTACTGCAAACGTCTATAGGCTACGGTAACTGCTTAACATCAGGTGGACCGTATGCTTGTTTGCCACCCAAGTAGTATGTATGTATTAGTATGTACCTGTCTCTCAGCGGCAGGGTCGAGCGCGGCAGTGGGCTCGTCCAGCAGCAGCAGCGCCGGGCGCCGCACGAGCGCGCGCGCGATGGCCACGCGCTGCTTCTGCCCGCCCGACAGGGATGCGCCGCGCTCACCCAGCACAGTGTCGTAGCCCTGCAAACATTACGTAGCTACAGTTTTAAAAACTCACCAAAATATGCCTAAGAAATTGTGAACAAAATTGGGAAACAGATAATTTCAAATATAAGCAGTTGTCAGGTATTAGTAATACTCGTAATATCTTATGGGATAACTCACACACCGCCATCTGTTCTTAAACTAGGCAGAGTTTGTACTCGGACTTGTACAACGGATAAACACACTTTTAAATTTGTAAATATTTTATATTCAAACTAGCTGTTGCCCGCGGCTCCGCCCGCGTGGATGTCGGTTATCGCTGTAAAAAGTAGCCTATGTATGTTTTCCTGGATTTTCTTTGCTATAAGCCTCACGGAGCCCGAGACGTTTCCAACGAATGCAAAACCGTGGAAATCGGTTCGTGCGTTCTGGAGTTATAGCGTCAGGAAGGAAAACCCGACTTATTTTTATATAGTAGATATATATTTTTTATCTATCATAGACAAAATACAAAACAAATAATCGTGGTAATCACATGAAAATCTGTCCTGAGTGTAAATCGTAGCCACGACCTTTGGTTTAGCAGCCAAGATCGCTAACCACTAGACCAACAGTTCAGTCTCACACAGAAGTACTTTCAACATTACACACACACTCACGTTGGCAAGTTTGGTGATGAAGTGGTGCGCGTTTGCAAGTTTGGCGGCCGCGATGACATCATCGTCGCTGACGTCACCCATTCCCAGCGTGATGTTGTCCCGGATCGTGCCGCTGAACAGCACCGGCTCCTGGCCCACCACACCTGCGGACATCATCATACATAATATATATACCTATACACATACTCGTACATTTAATATTATGGCCGGCAAACGTCTTGACAAATTGCGCACAAAGTGTTTTTAGGTCTCCTTGGTGGTATGTGCGGGGTGCGTGGGGCGGGGCGCGACAATGAACCAATCACAGGATTGAAGGATTCGCGTCATTGGTTAATACTGTAAAACTATGCACCTTACAATCATGTTATAATAATATATCTGCGACGATAATAAGCAATTTAATGTATAGCAAAAGTATCATACGCCAGAAGTCGTCAGTGAGACCGGTCATAGTTAAATTGCACTCCGTAAATGAACATTTCTTTGTTTACAAACCTTTAAAATTGTGGTATGTATAAGTGAATACGTGAAGTAACCTTAGAACTGCAAAAACGTTATCTACAGAGTAATAATCGACTTTGAATTTGACATCATAAAAACACAGGAACACTTATTGCTATTAAAATCATACAGGCGCTTTTAGCAAGATTTGTTATAACTTTTTGAGGAGGCGTCATCGAAGATGTCCTCTAAAAATTCTGCAGATAATGTTACGTCAAGGAAAAATCTTTCCCAACATCAAAAAATATCTACACCTACAGTTGCTAGCCATAGCGATACAGCTGTGCAGAGACGAGGAACAGCTAGTAATCAATATAAAGAATCACTCACCAATGCTGGACCTGTAGTGATGCAGGTGTATATCGTCCAGGCGGTGCCCGTCCACCGTGATGGAGCCGCTGTCGGGCGCGTACAGCCGCTGCAGCAGCTGCAGCAGGGTGGACTTGCCGCACCCCGAGCCGCCCACCAGCGCCACGGTCTCGCCCGCGCGCACCCGCAGTGACAACCCTCGGAGCACCTGACAACATTGTGTGCTACTTTAGTACGTGGGTACTATCATAGTACTGTATTTAGTATTTGGTGCTAATTGTGCACTTTTGTATTCGAAGACACTGTAGCTTGTAATTAAATTAAATTAAATTGCTAAATATTTTTGTTTTTAGATTACAGTGCAAAACGAGCCAGATGAGCAACCTCGCGACGCAGCCTCACAATATCGATAACCAACTTTACGCTACAGTTTTATGTTATAAGTATACCTGAGATAAAAAAAAAAACATTATTTTGAAAACAGTTTGAGTTTATTGAGTACTGATGACCTGTACTCACACACAACAACGTATCTACACCACTGTGTGTAGTTATTAGGCTGTGGTCTTTTGTAAGTGGTCTAGTCTGGTGGCCCTTACTCAGACAGACTTGCTCGCTGTTTTATCCTATTTCTCTTAAAAATAAAATTGTACTAAAGTAGAGAGTATACCTTAACATCGGGTCGTGAAGGATAATTAAAGTACAAATTATCGAAGACGATGTCTCCCTTGATATGCGGCAGGTGTAGACCCTGGCTCTGCAGCGCATTGATGCTGGAGGTCCTCTCGAGCAGGCGGTATATCGAGCGAGCCGCGCCACGAGCCGAGCTGAACATCTCCAGGTGCGGGTGGCACATGGCTATGTTCTGGGCCGCCATGAACGTCAGGAACAGGATCTGGAGACATCACGAGGTTATTAGTCGTAGGTATTAACATCTATACAAATAAATACAATTGATTTGGATATTTTTTAAAATCTGTCTGTTCCGGATGATATCTGTTACGAGAGGACCGATTTAAATGGGACTATTACCGGCAGATAGCTAAGGTTGTGGGAAGTTATTTAGGCCACATTTATTCTTGAAAAATAACTAGGGGTTTGCGCAATAATATGAAAACCCACTCCCATGGGAACAGGTTATTATCAGAATGTTGGTTTGTCCTATTTTTTCCTCAACCATGGTTCTCCTTATTACCTCAACCAACATTGTCGTGCCTAGAGAGCCTGCTACATAAGGAAGACAAGTAACAATACTCACAGTGACCATGACTCCCGGGTGGTAGTCCTGCTGGTCGGGCGGCAGGTCCATGTCGCGCACGCACAGCACCGCGCCGTACGCGAACACGAGCGCGTTGAGCGCGTACGTGAGCAGCCAGCCCACCCCCGCGCCCGCGCCCGCCCACACCCCGCGGGACAGCGCCGCCGACGACGCGGGCCGCAGCGCGCTCTTGTATCTGTACACGACACGACATGCAATCACACTGATATAGAACAACGACCACCACGAACTTCAACATACAAAACATAGATGTCACTATTCTAAGAAACATGCAACTGAAAAAATAATCTATGATAGTCTGCATCGCGATCTATATAGAAGTTCTGTACGGACTCTGTTTACAATATTATATCGCAGGAAAATCAAATAAAATTAATATTTGGGAAAATATAAGGACGATTGTAAAAAAACTGACCTTTCGACCTCCAATTCCTCGCCGGCATACGCCCGCACAGTCCTGATGGCGGAGAGCGCCTCCTCCACGATCCTGCCGGCCGTGCCGTACGCCGTCACCTCCTCGCCGGAGTACTTCGTCTGGTACTACACAACACAACACACGTTACAGGCTATTTCATTTGAAGTAGAAAAATGGGATACTGTGCTGAACATGGGATACTGTGCTGAAAATGGGATACTGTGCTGAACATGGTATACCGTGCTAAACTTGGGATACTGTGCTGAACATGGGATACGGTGCTAAACTTGGGATACTATGTTAAACATGGGATACGGTGCTGAACATGGGATACCATGCTGAACATGGGATACTTTGTTGAACATGAGATACGGTGCTGAAAATGGGACACTATGTTGTAATTGGAATACGGTGCTGAACATGAGATACGGTGCTGAACATGGAATACCGTACTGAATTTGGGAAACTATGTTGAACATGGTATACGGTGCTGAACATGGGATACCGTGCTGAAGTTGGGATTCTATGTTAAAAATTGGAATACGGTGCTGAACATGAGATTCTATGTTAAACATGGGATACGGTGCTGAACATGGGATACCGTGCTAAAACTTGGGATACTATGTTGAACATGGGATACGGTGCTGAACATGGGATACGGTGCTGAACATGGGATACGGTGCTGAACATGGGATACGGTGCTGAACATGGGATACGGTGCTGAACATGGGATACGGTGCTGAACATGGGATACGGTGCTGAACATGGGATACCGTTCTAAACTTGAGATACTATGTTAAACATGGGATACGGTGCTGAACATGGGATACGGTGCTAAACATGGGATACCGTGCTAAACTTGAGATACTATGTTAAACATGGGATACGGTGCTGAACATGGGATACGGTGCTAAACATGGGATACCGTGCTAAACTTGAGATACTATGTTAAACATGGGATACGGTGCTGAACATGGGATACGGTGCTAAACATGGGATACGGTGCTCAACGTGGGATACTGTGTTAAACATTGGATACGGTGCTGAACACGGGATATGTTATTGATCATTGACTAGAGCTCCGAACACGACTCACTCTCATATGTACTGACCTTAGCGACAAGCATGGCGACAGCTAAGGAGACGGGCACGACGCTGAGCCCCGTGAGCGTGAGCTGCCAGCCGTAGTGCGCGGCGAGCGCGGCGCCGAACACCACGGTGCCCGCCAGGTTCGCCGTCATCGCCACGTGGTGACCCACGCCGCCCGCGTACTTCTCCATATCCCTGTCAAGCACATACACTAATACTTTACAACTGGCCTCCCCCAAGGATTTTCACATGGGTCGGTCCTGAGCTGACCTTGTCCATCGGTTGCCCGCGACCTTTACCAGGTCGTCGGTCCACCTTGTTGGAGGCCTGCCCACGTTGCGTCTTCCAGTTCGTGGTCGCCACTCTAGAACCTTTCTGCCCCAACGGCCATCAGTTCTGCGATCTATATGCCCTGCCCATTGCCACTTAATTGATGCAATGTTTCGAGCTTTGTCGGTCACTTTAGTCGGTATAACTACATAGTTAGGTAATAACTTGATCTCTATCTCTCTCTTTTCTTTATCTCCTTTGTTTTTTATTTCTTGGTCCGGTGTATACTTCATTTGCTCTCTCACCTTTATCTTCTCCTCTACCACTCTAAGGTTTGCTGGTAGAAAACTCATTATGAGTTAAGCTTTTTACATGATTAATAAAGAATTAAGAACATTTTATGTTTGACGTTCAGAAGTGTTACGCAACTGATCTAAATAAATAAATGAGTTTCATTACAACGTAACGCTTATGAAGGTCTATGTATCGGTATGTAGCAGGAACCGACGGAGCCAGTACCTACTCAGTAGTAGTTAATAAGTAAAGTAATATCTTACTCAGTGATGGTGGAGGCGAAGTTCATGGTGGTGTTGGTGTCGAAGAACGCGATCTCCTGACTGATCACCGAGCGCAGCAGCCTCAGCCTCAGCCGGGTCACCTGCACACACAATATGTTATTTACGAGATATACCCATGTGGGTGGGCTGGTACAGTAGGTCAGAGACTTAAATTATAACGCCTGGTCGACCTTGTACCTTGAAACTTTAGCCTCAAACTGTACTGTTACTACTTGGTTGACGATGGTAAGCAGTTACCGTAGCCTGTGGACGCTTGCATTATTTGGGGAATAACTCAGATATTGCAAGCGTCCATTGGCTACGCTTACACTTATAACACCAGGATTTTGACTGCCTTGGTGGTCCAGTGGTCGCAGTATGCGCCTGCCGTGGACAAGGTTGTGGGTTCGATTTCCCACACAGGACAAAACATTGTGTGACCCACAAAGAGTTGTTCTGATTCCGGGTTTAATTTGAGTCCGTTAATTGTATATTTGTAAAGTCCCCCGCGACACAGAGCTTGTTCTCTAGAGCGGGAGTTGTCTTTTAAAGAAAAAAAGAAAACGTAAATGAGCACTGAATACCTGTGCTAAAGTACAAGAACACAACTACACCATTGTGTATAATTATATTTGTCTGTGGTCTTTTGTAAGGTGGAGGTCCTTCCACAATCGGGCTTACTAGCTTGTATAGTCCCCTTATTCTTATTTTCAAGGTAATAGCAAACAAGGTGTGTGTGTAGGTACGTACCATCCTGGTAGCTGACCAGGTGAGGAGCGTGACGCCGGCGGCGGCGGTGACGATGTGCGCCAGGATGATGGCGAGGCTCGCGTACCCGAACGCGACACTGTCCTGCATCAGCGCATCCATGTGCACCGACCGGTTACCCGCCGGGCTGAAACATCACACATCATATATGTAGGTACTTGTTATGGTCTTTTTTATATACTCTGTAACATATGGACGCTTACAAGACCAGAGGTATGATAGCTCTGGTTTTGCAAACGAGTTGCTGGTTTAGAAAGTTTAATACCAGGGTTTTATGATGAAGCATTCCTGGGATGAAAATAAATATGTTTTGTTAAAGACATATACACAAAATGATCGCTGGAAACCTGCACTTACATACAGGAACACAACTACACCGTTATGTGTAATAATTTAGGTTGTGGTCTTTTGTAAAATGGAGATCCTTTCTCTGTCGGGCTTGCTCAATGGTAGAGGCTATAGCATGATAATAATGTTCTTCAGATAGATTTCCTTGCTGGTCCAGTATATGACTGCCTTGGTGGTCCAGTGGCCGCAGTATGCGCCTGCTGTGCACGAGGTTATGGGTTCGATTCCCACACAGGACAAAACTTTGTGTGACCCACAAAGAGTTGTTCTGAGTCTGGGTGTAATTTGTATCCTTAAATTGTATGTTCTCTAGTGCGGAAGTTGTCTTTTGAATAAATAAAAAAAAACAGTCAGACCAAATCCAATCAAGAGTAGCCGATTCCGTGGAACAGCAGTATGTAGCACAAGTGTGTGCGCACTCACATCTGCAGTCCGCCGCCGAACGCGCGCAGTATGTAGGCGTCGGGCGTGATGAGCGCGGCCTTGTGCCGCTGCACGAACAGCGCGGTCAGCTCGCCGTACACCACGATGCCGCCGATGGTGCCGAGCGAGCTCAGCAGCGCCACCAGCACGCCGCACACCGTCACCACGCACTCCGGGACCGTCGCGTACCGCCACTGCCAAACAACACATACAACACATTCATATTTGCTTTTTTTTAAATTGCCTTGGTGGTCCAGTGGCCGCAGTATGCGCCTGCTGTGCACGAGGTTGTGGGTTCGATTGCCACACAGGACAAAACTTTGTGTGACCCACAAAGAGTTGTTCGTTAATTGTATGTTTGTATAGTCCCCTGCGACACAGAGCTTGTTCTCTAGTGCGGGTGTTGTCTTTTTAAGCCAAATAAAAAAAAACAATAATAATAGACTATAGCATGGGGTTCTTCAAGAAAGGAGTTACAAGGTTTTTAAAGGGTCGGCAACGCGCGTCCATAGGCTACGGTAACTGCTTACCATCAGGCGGGCCGTATGCTTGTTTGCCACCTTGGTAGTATAAAAAAAAATACAAAAAAAAAATACAAAACATCACTTTCGCAAAATATAGCCAAAAAAATTAATTTCGCTTGATAAGCCACCATCACAGGAACACAGGTGAATCTTGTCACTTAAGGGACAAGTGTACCGAATTCGTCTGGCTCTCAGACTATAGCTAAATATATATCTGGCACAATTCTAACCGCTTGCTTTGTGCAGAGCCATGATATCAACAGCAAAGAGAGAGAGAGAGTAACAGCAGAAACGATGTGAACGAAATTCATATCTTGTAATATTTAGACAGTATTAAATGTTTACTCTGTTGGTATTAAGTGAGCATCCCGAAAAAATCTTATAAATATGTTATTACAATAACGCATTTAATAATGAGTTCGTTATGAATTTGTACATTTCGTGTGTGTGCGTGTGTGTACAGTTTTTTTGAGAATCCATTGTTTTAATACAAGTGTTAAGATTGTAGTACACTAGCGAAGCGAAACTTATTTATTACTTAGTTATTTAACGAATGATTCAAAAGCGAGTGTAGAGGGTGTCAGGTTCAGCTGACCCTCGGGGAATGGTTCAAAAATTTGTTTAGGGTGGAAAGTATATATTAATAATCTTGGCGATGAGCCGGAGTGGGGAGTAAAATCTCAAAATTCTACTAATCATACCTCTTAGTAATATCACAGTAATATTATAAATGTGAAAGTTTGTGATGGTGGATAGATGTTTGTTACTCTTTCACGTAAAAACTACTGAACGGATCTAGATGAAAATTAGGCATAGAGATAGATTATGGCCTGGAACAGCAAATATGCTACTTTTTATCGCGATAACCGACATTCACGAAGGCGGAGCCGCGAGCAACAGCTAGTATTATATATTTTCGAGCTACACGGCTTTTAAAAAGTTTCAATTGCAGTTGTCTAGTTGCCATAGCAACCAGCTCTGCCTAGTTAGTGACCAGTCACAATCGTAGACAAGGAGCACATCTGTAGTGTCCCGCTCACCGCTCACGCGACCTATAGATAGTAATCTTTATATCTTCACGTAGGTGGACGTGGAGAGTAAACAGAGCGACAAGACGAGGAAATCCTTTATGTAGGTACGAGGTGCGACGCGACGGCGACGTCTTAACGACCCCTTTATTATTATTTATCTTATATTTAAGTGCTTCCAAGATCCTGCACTCACATACCTACTGCGTCAAACTATAAAATATATAAAAGGCACAGCTTTGTGGTAATTTGTTTATGTTTTTAAAAAGACAATTCCTGCACTAAAGAACAAGACCTGTGTCGCGGGGGACTTTACAAACATACAAGGGTGAAAACCATTTATAACTGCCTCGGTGGTCCAGTGATCGCAGTATGCGCCTGCTGTGCACGAGGATGAGGGTTCGATTCCCACACACGACAAAACTTTGTGTGACCCACAAAGTGTTGTTCTGAGTCTGGGTGTAATTTGTGTCCGTTAATTGTATGTTTGTAAAAGTCCCCCGCGACACAGAGCTTGTTCTCTAGTGCGGGAGTTGTCTTTTTGAATAAAAAAGAAAAGAGAAATGTATGGATTACACGATTTTTCTACCCGTGTGGAGATTGGAGATCGAACTCACAACACGTCGCGCAGTGGTAAATGGCGAGGTAACAACTTAGCCACTGAACCAGTCGTGCAGTCAAGATTGGCCTTGTGTTGATGATATTTTGACAAACTGCTCAGTAGTTACTAATATAGAAGTAGAATAGACTAGTACGAAGACAGGCCTACAGCTGTAGTCTCCATCTCAACGGAAATTAGCCTACTGCGTAGTACATATCATAGTGCACAAGTGTGTGCGCAAACACAGGTGCACTGTTTATTCCTTCACTCTAATACTCCGACAGAACTGGAGAGAGATTAGGCACAGGACAAACGGCTTTATTACGTACTTTCCGAGGCACAGAGAAAGAGGAAAATTTTATAATTTTATTTTAAGAGAGGTAGGGCACCATACTAGCGTGCAGGCCCGACTGGGGAAGGACCTCCACCTTACAGAAGACCACAGCCTAATAACTAGACACAGCGGTGTAGTTGTGTTCCTGTGTGAGAGTACAGGTCTCCAGCGCTCATTTAGGGATGCGTTTTGAAAGAAACGTATTCCTATCCCAGTGTTACTTCCATCTTAAAGCCCTGGTGTCAAAAATTGGTTGGCAACAACTCTGGTATTGCAAGCGTCCATAGGCTACGGTTACTGCTTAACATCAGGTGGGCCGTATGCTTGTTTGCCACCCAAGTAGTATAAAAAAATATCCTTACTAATATTACAAATGTGAAAGTTTGTAAGAATGGATGGATGTTTGTTACTCTTTCACGTAAAAACTACTGATCGGATCTGGATGAAATTTGGCACAGAGATAGATTATGGTCTGGAATAACACATAGGCTACTTTTAGCAGCGATAACCGACATCCACGCGGGCGGAGCCGCGGGCAACAGCTAGTTTATCATAAATAATCCAAGTTGCATAACATTTGTCTCGGTGGTGCAACTATGTAATGTAGGTCACCTTGTCCTTTGTCCTCGACCTTTGTTTGTATTTATTATAAACAACAAGTGCCCAACGGAAAGTCCCATCGTCGGCCACCCGGCCACCCAGCCCGGGCGGCCCGGGCCCGGCCCATGTATGACCCTCTTACGGTATTAACTTTCAATATTCCTTCCTTACAGTTCTACTACGTTACATAAGGAAGTAGTGCGCGCGCAAAAACCCATGCATGTATAACAGTGGGATTTACCATTTCTAAATAGTATCTAATTATGATTAATATATGCTAATAACTATTTTATGAGTGTTAAAAAGATTATAAAAAAGACTTGGAACTTACAAAATATTAAAAGAAATGAAAATAATTCAAATAATAAGCATGGAAAACAAAAGCGTCAGGTACTATAAAAATAATAACAAAAATAACAATATGGTTATGAAAAACAAATAGACTGCCTTGGTGGTCCAGTGGTCGCAGTATGCGCCTGCTGTGCACGAGGTTGTGGGTTCGATTCCCACACCGGATAAAACTTTGTGTGACCCACAAAGAGTTGTTCTGAGTCTGTGTGTAATTTGTGTTTGTTAATTCTATGTTTGTAAAGTACCCCGCGACACAGAGCTTGTACTCTAGTGAGGGAGTTGTCTCAAAAAAAAACTTTAATCGATCTAGCATATATTATATCTTTAATACTAATAGACCGTTATATTTCGTTGCCGTTGCGGCAGAAAAGATCTGGTGTGGCGACCACGAACTTGAAGACGCAGCGTGGGCAGGCCTCCAACAAGGTGGATAGAAGACCTGGTAAAGGTCAGCTCAGGACCGAATGCTGTGGATTTTTTTTGGGGAGGCGTATATACAGCAGTGACCGTCATTTGGCCGAGATGATGATGATATATAATTCTAATATACTTAAGTGTCAGTGATCCTAGCGGGCGGCGCGGCGGCGCGGCGGCGGTGCGGGGACTTTGCACACGATTTGTACGATCTCACTTTGCATGCGTCATTAAATCAATAAAGTAGATTTTATGTCCAATACTAGTTTTATTATTCTGTTAATGCATATATTTATAAGCTATCTATTCTAATATTATAATTAAACAACATAAAAACTCTCGAGGAATCGAGCCTGACTCAGGCGGACAGAGCCCGGTATTTGCATTTAGGACGAAAAGATATAATATATAAATACTATATTAAGTATATAATAAGCAATAGTGAATTATCGTAAAACACTGACATAACGGACACGAAGTACACCCAGAAGTGTACCTACAATAAATCTAATACACAATAAGCAAACCCGCGCAGGTGTTAAAGATAAATGTATTTTTCGTAAAATTAATTTCGTCAAACATTTCTATTCGCAGAAAGTTACTTTAGCACAATGTCATTTTCGAAAAATATCACTTTTGCAAAGTGAAACTTTTGCAAAAACTCACTTTGGCAATAGAAGCATCAAGCAAGGTGTCAGGTGTCCACTTGAACCAGTACACCAACATAAATAAAGCCATAATTGAGACAAGCTCAATGCTGGCAGTTAACATTCGTGCTTGTCACAATTAGTCATGGACCATGGTGAGCAATGAGCATTATGGCAAAGTGGTTATAAACACAGTAAGGCTGGTTCACACGCATTGTTCTAGTCTCCCATAACATTGACACTGTGTACACTAGGCGTAGACCTTGCTGGTGACGTCACGTGACGAGTCTATCTAATTTTGAGAACAGTTGCACATTGTTCACTTATCATTCAGTATTTGATAACAAAGGAGGTATTTATGTATAGGTTATTATACTTGAATTTAAAGAGTGAAACTTCTTTGTTGTGGTAGGATACGTGAGCTAGAGGAATAGAAAGGGATCGAGGAAATGCATGCCCTCGCGGCGCCGGCGACAGCGCTCCAAACGATACAGTGTAGTAGAGGATACCTTATTTTTAAGAAAGGTACGAATTTCTTACGACATACGATTAGAGTTGATTGTAGAATGAGCTACTTGCCGAGGTTTTCCCGAGAGACTATAGCGTTGGGTTCTTCAAGAAAGGAGTTATAAGGTTTTTACAGAGTCGGCAAAAGAAAAACAAAAAAATGCTAGGGTACCTATCATTAAAGGAAACATTATAAGGACCTCCACCTTACAGAAAACTACAGACAAATAACTACACAAAGTGGTGTAGTTGTATTGTTGTGCGTGAGTACATATCTAACATTTGTTTACAATCCGGCGCGCGGCGAGCCGTACGCATGTTTGCCTCATAAGTAATATAAAGACGTGCTGTAGTTACTATGCGCGCAGAGTCGCCGACTAGTCTACCGCCATTATAGTAACAACACAATGATGTAAACTACAACTACCTAATAGTTACTAAACACATACTTGAACTTGGTCTATCGTTGAGTCACGGTCATCCCCCACCTCCCCAGCCGTGGGAACTGTTACACTACAATACTGGTGTGCACTCGCCTTTTCATCTGTTCACACTATACATATAACACTCACTGGAAGCTCATGAATGCGTAGAATACTAAAAATAAACCCCTAAACTTGCAGCCTTATGCTACAGACGGGTCCTACAATGCAGGTGGCATTCCAGAGTTCCTCGAGGAGTACTCCTAGAGTCTCTTTCACGTAAAAAAACAACTGGACGGATCTATTTCTATAGAAATAGATTATAGTCTGGAATTATAGGCTTTACCAAGATGGCAAACAAGCATACGGCCCGCCTGATGGTGTTAACGTAGCCTATGGACGTTTGCCAACGTGTTGCCGACCCTTTAAAAACCTTATAACTCCTTTCTTGAAGAACCCCATGTTATAGTCTCTTGGGAAAACTTCGTCAGGGAGCTCATTCCACAACCTAATCGTACGTATGATACGACATAATCTAAGTCTATTTTTTATCGCGATAACCGAAATCCACGCGGGCAGAGTCGCGGGAGTAGATATGAGAGGACATTGAAGTAAATCACGGCTTGTGAGTAGATAGGTAAGGGTCAATGTCGTGTGAACCGCCGTACGAGTAGAGCCGCAGCCATGGTGCTGCTCTAAACAATCAATGTGACATAGTCTGTATCTCACACTATCTGTAGGTACACCTAATACGAGTACCTACTTATAGTATCATAGGTAGGTACTAAGGTTAATTTGGATATTTATTTTGCGATAGTTTAACTTTGTCCTATTATATCACGTTAGTATATTTATAATACAACTAGCTGACCCGGCGAACTTTATACCGCCATTTGTTTTTTTCTTAAATGTTTTCTTTTAATTTTTTTCTATACAAACCTTCTCCTGATAATAACAAACACAAAGAAAAGAATTAACTAATTTCAAAGTTAATTGGAAGTTGTGCATGTTGTGTACATGTGGAGGCTTCATTTTTATTTATAACTAGCTGTTACCCGCTCGCGTGGATGTCGGTTATCGCTGCAAAAAGTAGTAGCCTATGTGTTATTCCAGATCATAATCTATCTGTGTGCCAAATTTCATCCAGATCCGTTCAGTAGTTTTTACGTGAAAGAGTAACAAACATCCATCCATCCATCCATTCTCACAAACTTTCACATTTATAATATTAGTAAGGATTATAAACCTAAATATGACTGCACAGTATTGTTATACCACTGCCCGGCGTGTTGTGAGTTCGGGGATCGAACTGAATGATTTAAATTCTGTGCCTACATACGAGTAGGTATACAATTGTGTATAGAACCCACAGCTAATAAGAAACGATCAAACAACAAGAAGTAAGTCCTTTAAGTAAAGCCTGCACTCGTTCGCTAGGCTGGTTTATCCTGTTCAATACATGTACAGTAGCACGAGTACGTGGCACCCGCCGCGCGGGGCTTCCATCACAAACCTGACATCATTTATATTTCAGAAGATTACTTACAAATAAAAGCTCGACGCAGTAAGTAAGGCACGTAGCTCGCAGAATTGCTAGCCATTAAGGAAAGTTTTGCTCTGACGAAGATTTTTCGTTCAGGTAAACATTGTTATATGTTTACCCGAAAGAAAAAAACAATGGAGGGTGCTGTGTTTGTCAATAAAGGACAATAACAGCAGAGTTACGTACAACAGTTCATCACTTATGTAATTTAACTGTTTTGTATAATCAAAATGTGTAAAAACCTTGGGTTTTTATGTTATTTTGTTTATGTCATGCGAATTTAATTGGCAATAGTGGATTTTATGTTTGTCATATATACTTGTATGTAATTGAGTAACATTGTAATACGTTCATATTGTCTCATCTAGTCATTATAACGTGTAGTTTAGTACCTATACCTGTATATAAACAAGTACATGTCTCTTATTAAAGACAGTTTACCTATTAATTATCCTCATACATATGCAAAACACGTGTCAATACTTCGATAAATCAAAACTCGCTATAATAATAAAGGAAACTCGATTACCACTAGAAATAATTCTGCACTTTATCAATCTTTCGATGCGGAGCTCTAACTTAGATTAACCGGAAAAACGACAAATGGCAGAGGTATTCCGTAAGAGCAAAAACCGAGCTTGTTGCAAAGTTTGTCTAATAAAAACTTAATCTTGGAATAAGAATAACTTTATTTTAAAGTAGCTGTTGCACGCGGCTCCGCCCGCCTGGATGTCGGTTATCGCTGCAAAAAGTAGCCTATGTTATTGGATGGATGGATGTTTGTTACTCTTTCACGTAAAAACTACTGAACGGATCTGGATGAAATTTGGCACAGAGATAGATTATGGTCTGGAATAACACATAGGCTACTTTTTGCAGCGATAACCGACATCCGCGCGGGCGGAGCCGCGGGCAACAACTAGTAATAAAATAAAAGAAGACTCTCAGGAAAACTCAGCAGGGGGTTCATTCCACAACTTATTCTTACGTGGGAGGAAATTCCTCTGAAACCGTACAGTAGGTACCTACGAGACGATCGTATCTCACCTTTGTTACCATAGGTAGGTATATAAAACACCTCGCGTTACCACGTGCACGTTTTGTATACAATTACAAGTGTATTGAACGATTATGTTCGACATATAAATTGTTTATAATAGGTACCTACCTACCTGCTATGCAAATTAAACATTTTATTTGTTTACTGAACTAAATGACGAGAAACGTTCGACTGGGGTAGGACCTCCACCCTACAGAAGACCACAGCCAAATGACTACACACAGCGGTGTAGTTGTATTCTAGTGTGTGAGTACAGGTCATCAGCGCTCATTTAGGGATAAGTTTTGAAAGAAACGTTTTCCTATTCCAGGGATACTCAATCATATAAAAATATTTTTTTAATCCATTATTATAGATACCCCTAAAGTTGCAAGCGTGAATAGGCTACGGTAACTGCTAACCATCAGGCGGGCCGTATACTCGTTTGTCATCTAAAAACATGGCTGTTCTCTTAGTCTATTTATTTTATCACCTACCTATACACTTAATTAATAATTAATGAAGTGTATAATTAATTAGTATAGTAGTCAAACTAGATCAAGCGATAGCGCTCGTAAATGAATACATGTAAAAGTATAATTAGTAGAATACTATTATTACTATTAAGTATTATTATGTAGGTGTCTACCTATCCTACTAATATTATAAACGCGAAAGTTTGTAAGTATGATGATAAGATGGATGGATGGATGTTTGTTACTCTTTCACGTAAAACCTACTGAACGGATCTGGATGAAATTAGCACAGAGATAGATTATGGTCTGGAATAACGCATAGGTTACTTTTTACAGCGATAACCGACATACACGCGGGCGGAGCCGCGGGCAACAGCTAGTATAATATAAACTTGTTGCGGTGCGTCACTATTACTTCCTACAGAGTTTATTAGCACACGGTCCGTCTGATGACTGTCACTGATGAGTGAACTACTGAACGGATCTTGATGAAATTTGGCATAGACATAGATTAGTCAAAAACACTCAAGAACACGTGTTCTTGAGTGGAGACCGCGGCTCGGCAAACGTAATGTGGCACGCCCTCAGGCGAGGTGGAGCGACGATCTTCGCAAAGCGGCTGGGAGTAGCTGGATGCGGGAAGCCGAGGATCGTGCACTTGGAGAGGCGTATGTCCAGCAGTAGACTGCGATAGGCTGATGATGATGATGAAATGATGATAGATTAGTCTGGAACAGCGAATAGTCTTTTCATCGCGATAACTGACATGGGCGGAACCGCGGGCATACAATAGTCGAGTGTACATGTGCACATGATGGCGATGTTAAAGCGGTGTTATTGTAGTTTTATAGCTAATATATATGTACATAATGTATGTGTGTTCGTAGATCGAGATCGTTTGTTAAATATAAATACATTTGTTAGTGTTATTATATGCGTGATGCGTTGATATGAACCAGTAGAGCATCCCAGGCACGAAACATGACTGTGTCCAGGTGGGGTGTTCCCAGACATCCACTACCCATTGTTTTCGAAAAGTAACCTTTTATACATTAGTTTCCCCGACCTACACGACAATGGAGGTCGGGGAACTGATGTAGAAATATGTTTATTAGTGAGACCCTATAGGCATCAGGGAAGAGGAACGAGGAGGTTCTATGGAAAACAGACATCACAAAAACACGAATTACAACTACTTAAACGGTCTGAAGCGTGGGCAGGCCTCCAACAAGGTGGACTGACGACCTGGTAAAGGTTGCGGGCAACCGATGGACAAGGTCGGCTCAGGATCGAGAGTTGTGGAAATCTTTGGGGGAGGCCTATGTCCAGCAGTGGACGTCTTTTGGCTGAGATGATGATGATGATGATACGGTCTGACCGATGACTAAACAGACAAACAAACTGTCCGATAGTCCCTGACAAGCAGTATACGTGGACATATGCATTAGTCTATAAAAGCATTTATTCTGTAAGCTCTAAACATGTCCCTAACACTTAGTTACACCCCTAAATAATAAAGTGATTTTAATTTTTATTGTTTAAATGATATATCAGTCAATAATTGCAACCATAAATCAATTAATCACAGTAGCATTATTCAATAATTAATTAAAACACTTCCTAGACTTTCAGCGATTTGAATAATTGAATAAATGAATATCGGTCTGTTTGACGAGACCGTCCATCTTGGTGGTCACTGGTCACAAACAATGGTGGACCTTGCTTGTTAACAACAATTAGTCGTTATTGGTTAATTTTACATTATAATTAGCGCACGCGAACTACTAAGTACCTAGTTATCCTTACTTAAGATAGCAACAGATAAGCAGGGAACTACAAGCATAGCTCTCTCCATTGCTCTTTGGGTGACTTTGAACCTTCGCACGAGGGCCATGGTGATGGTGGCCGAAAATTAAGAAACGCGACTTGCACGAGAGAGGCGCGAGTTTGATTCCAGGTGGCAGTACCAATGTGAATTTCACTTTGTGGAGTTTATATGTACCAATCAAAGGATTCGCCATCTGTTAACGGTGAAGGAAACCCACATGCCTTAATAGAAATTCTAAAAGACACGTCGTTCGTGTACGAATTAACAAAAGGAATTGTAATATAGAATAGATATCTCCTAAGGGTCGGGCCCAACGCCTTTAATACAAGTTGCTGTGACAACTTAGCAAAGGTGTTGGAGTCAACACACAATCTGAAATTATATCCTAAGTTAACTGTAACTGTAATACGTACAATATTGTGTAAAATTGTATATGTGTTTTTGCTAATAAAATTTATTATTATTATTATTATTATTCACCAACCCGTATTAGGCCGGCGGTGTGTGAATTAAGGCCTAAACGCTCTCTCTTGATAGAGGAGAGGAGACTCGTGCCCAGCAGTGGGACATATATGTGTTGCTATTAATAAATATAATGGACTTGATACCGCTTACACGTACACGTACAATTCCACTAGAACAGTATTTTATACTCTATAATGCTATCCCAGACTATAATCTATCTTTATGTCAAATGTCATCCAGATCCGTTCAGCCGTTATAACGTGATCGAGTAACAAACATCCATTAAGAGTGTATATTATTATATTTTAATTATATTAGGACAGTGTTCACCTCGCCGCCACCACCGCATTGAGAATAGTAGGACTTGCAGGTTCAATTCCCACGCGGTACAAACCTATATCTGCTCTATCTATGTCAGTAAACTGTCTGTAAGTAGCTGACATCTGCTGCATTAGCTGATTTAATGTTACATTCATTACTTCCTTATAAGTGTTACTTTGTTATCCTTAAAAAAATTAAGTATCAATCTGAATAAATGGTACAAAAAAGCTTTTAAAAGTTTATTGACATATAACTTAAGCTCAAAGCCCGAAGCAAAGTTCAGAGGTAACAACCCTCACCAGATATACGATATAGTAGTACTCCCCACTTTATGACCAGTCCATTGCGCGTTTAATTAAGACTATGAAAGACTTCGTACAGTATTGGAAGTGTAATGTAAATGAACGTTAGCGAGAAGTTCACGCGGTCGGTGCGCGGAGTGCAGCGGTAGGTAACGGTGGGGTACCTACAGAGTACAGGTGTTGAGGAAAATGCATCTTCCTTATGTAAATAACAGCTGTATGTATTTATTATAATATATTGTTATTTGTCGTCGCCATTTTATACGACAGTATTAAGTTTGAACCTTCGCTTGTAGTGGGTATTTTGTAACGGATACTTCGTCATAAAACTCTGTTGTAATTTTTTTGGGTTGGCAACATGCAAGTGAATAATTCTGGTATTGCAAGCGTCTATAAGCTACGGTGACTGCTTACCATCAAACAAGCCGTATGCTTTTTTTTTTGCCTGATGTTAAGCAGTTACCGTAACCTATGTACGCTTGCAATACCAGAAGTATAACTCGCGTGTTGCCAACCCATTTTTTTACACCAGGGCTTTATGATGGAAGTATCCCTGGGATAGGAATTGAGGCCTGTACCCACACACAGGAACACAACTACACCGCTGTGTGTAGTTATTTGGCGGTGGTCTTCTGTAAAGTGGAGGTCCTTCCCCAGTAAAGCTTGCTCGCTAGTATGGTGCCCTACCTCTCAAAAAAAAGTTTTCTTAAAAAACAATCCGTTTTCTTATTTTACAAAAATAAATTAAACTAACATTTTTGAACTAACTTCTAAAATGTTTAATCATGTAAAAGTTGCATTTGTGAAAGGTACTTTCCCTATAGGGACTCCATTGCTTCGTCTCACTCCATACCTACATTTCCTTATTGGTCCACCGGCTGTGACTCAGACCATAATATAAGATACAGGTGTGCTAGGGTAACAGGGATTCCCAGAGCTCATGCGTAGCTACGGTCAGGGATATCGGCGACATGATTGTATCAAATACCTATAAATTATTCATTTTATTACTCATTTTAATTGGTGGTTAGGTATCTTGCCTTCTGAGAGTTTAATGTTTGAGTAAACCAAATACTATACCATAGGCAGTGACCGTAAAGTACGGTTTGAGAGGAATTTCCTCGCACGTATGATCAGGTTGTGGAGTGAGCTCCTTGCCGAGGTTTTCCTGAGAGGAGACGGTTATTACAGGATCAACAACGCGTGAGTGATACCTCTGGTGTTGCAAGCGTCCATTAGGCTCGTCTGACGGTAACTGCTTATCATCAGGCGAGCCTTATGCTTGTTTACCATCTAAGCAGTATAAAAAAAAAAGTCCACTGCTGTAAGTGGACGCAAGCTTATCTTACTAATATTATAAATGCGAAAGTTTGCTTGTTTGTTACATATTGAATCACGCTAGAAAGATGAAATTAAGCACAGATATAGATTATAGTCTGAGACAGCACATGTACACTACTTTTTATTCCGGAAAACAATCACTACTCTAGTGGCATCATACCTAAATGCGGGCGAAGCCGCGAACGGCAGCTAGTAATAATAAATCATTAACCATAAACCGCAATAAAACCTTAATGATATACTAACTTATAATAGATACTAAGAATAGGTTCGGCGCTAACATCGAGTCTTCACAACCACAGATAATAAACAGTTCGTAGAATATTGATATAGAACTGGTCGGTAGCGCAGCGTTGTCAGGAAACGATTAATTCTAATTAGACTGTAGTCTTTTGGGTGAGACGATGATGAGATGGGTATATGTATGTTATAGGTAGTCTACATAAATATATTATTAATGACTTTAGACTTAACCATACGTTTAGTAACCACGATTGAGTTTGGCCCGGTTGATTGTGTGATGACGTGGCGTCATCTAAACCATACACATTAGTAATTCATAATAACCCAAGACGCAATAGCCCTAAATCTGGGCAAACATTTGTGAGAGCACAATTATACATATCAACATATATTATAATAATAATATTTATAACTAGCTGTTGCCCGCGGCTCCGCCCGCGTGGATGTCGGTTATCGCTGCAAAAAGTAGCCTATGTGTTATTCTAGACCATAATCTATCTCTGTGCCGAATTTCATCCAGAGCCGTTAAGTAGTTTTCACGTGAAAGAGTAACAAACATCCATCCATTCTCACAAACATTCACATTTATAATATTAGTAAGGATAATGATAATATAATATTTATACTTATCCTGACTAAATTCATCAACGCAGGGCGTAAAACCTGTACAAAATGTTGGAAGTGAACACTAGAACGGATTTTTTGAATTTTAGTCCTTCAATGAGTATAAAGTTGTAAACCGGGCCAAGTCGGGGCGACCCGTGCCCAGCAGTGGGACCATACGAGTATATATATGTCCCACAGCTGGGCACGGGTCTCCTCTCCTTTATCAAGGATGAGAGTTGTTAAGCCTTCATTTACACAAGTTGGCTTAATGCAGCTTTAGTGGATCAGACACGCATTTAGAATTTCTTCTAAGTCATGTGGGTTTCCTCACGATGTTATCCTTCACCGTTAGCAGATGGTAATCATTTATTTAGTACGTAGAAATTTCACAAAGTGAAATTCACATCGGTTACTATCCTTCCGTCCAAATGTATGGAGGAAAAATCGTGCCCAGCAGTGGGACGTTTATAGGTTGAGATGATGATAGGTATAATTGCAAATATATATAAAGCAGGCCAGCCTATTGTCTTTATTATATTATAAAGTAATAATAACAAACGAATTATTTCCGCGTTATTAAGTCACTGTAGGTTGTTAAAAACGTATCACAATCGTCTCAGTATCAAACATGTGTTTATTTACTTATATATACGTTTACAATATACTTAATTGTTAACTGATTGCAAAAAATTTAGGAGGAACCGATAACAAAGTTTCCGCAATGACTGCCGCACTCGGGAGTAATTTCTGGTTTACTGGGATTTTAATTAAGTTTTTTTTTGAGAAAAGAGATATTATTTATTAAAAATAAGCTTTTATAAAAGACGGAACAAGTTCTGTGTCGCGGGGGACTTAACAAACATACAATTCACAGACACAAATTTACACCCAGACTCAGAACAGACGTTTATCGTAAATCACACAAGGTTTTGTCCCGAGAATCGAATTCCGAGGCGAGTGGCAAGACTCGTCGAGTTACGAACCCACCATCAGATTATTAATTTTCAGATCGTTAGATTATTAATTTTCACAAAAAAAACGTAAACCATAGCTCCACTTATACAATTAAGTTTGTGGGTAAGTAGTGAACTTGCGTGAAATTCCCGTGGACATGTGAAACTATAAACAGGAAATGTTAACTTTTTGGGTAATCACAACAAGTAAGTTCAACAGCATCTAAATCATCTAATCGTTGACAGCATCGATCGATCGTGGGGGTTTTCCTCAACGTAACAGTACTCACTTACCTCTAAACTGGGCTCATTAGACTGTTGGACCGGTTCTGGTTCAGTTCAGGTGTCACTGACGGCGAGTGGAGGATAGAGGTATACCTACATGTCCTGACTGATTCATCAACAATTTTGTACAAAGATGGCTTAAATTGTGGCCACTAAGAAGAGATTTTTTGTAATTCAAACCCAAAACGGGTTAAAAATGCTTTACGTTTAATTTTCACCCGGACGAAGTCGAGCCGGGCAGCTGGTAATTTCAGGTTTGAGAGTATTTAAGACCCTTTTAGGAAGACAATATACTAAGTATTGGCATGTCGTGGGCTCCAGTACTACATACTAGACTTTAGTCTTTCCGCTGCTTATATTCTAATTAAAGAACTGAATTTGGGGAATAAAAGAAAAGGAAAGTTTTAGAACAAAAAACTGCTACCTTGTCTACAGTAAATTGTAACAGCCTGGCTACGACATCGCTGCTGCAGCGGCAGTGGCTAGCAGCGGCGGTGACTGGTAAGAACAAATGTACTAAAACGTTCTATAGCGACACGTAGTGCCACGCGTCGTGCGGTTTTAGTGCATTTGTTGCCGCCCGCCGCTGCCGCTGCCGCTGCTGCACGAAGTCGTAGCCGTAAGAGAGCATTTTGGAGTTTGTGTTGTTATGTCCGTTTATTAACAAGCGTGTAGCGGCGGATTATAATCGCTAACAGTGAGACAGTACCTCCGTAACACAGCGACAGTGACTACCTCAATACAGTTTATGTGAGTTTCGGTGCTCACTGGTCGATGTGTGTGACTGCTGACCACGAGGCCCCGGGTTCGATTTTTCAGTCAAGAAATTCACAATAGATACCCTTAGTTTGGAAATTGGCGGTGTTTACACCACCGAGCTTCGGAAAGCACCGTCTGATCCATCAACCCGAATTAGGCCAATGTGTGTGGGTCTGATCTGTTAATGCAGGAGAGGAGACTAGTGCCCATTAGTGGAACATTTATATTACTGACTAGTGGCCCGCCCGTGGCCCGCCCCAACTTCGCCCGGGTTAAACTATTTTCAGCTCATCTTTTTTTTGAAATAAGAACCTTTCTCTGACAATAACGAACATAGCTAAAAAAGAATTTGCGAAATCGGTTCAGCTGTTCTCGAGATTAGCGCTTAGCAATACATTTAGCTATTCTTTTTTATATTATAGAATATATTATTATGTTTCTTCTATATCTTGGTCTAACAAAATATCATCTCATCATACAAATTATATTTGATTATAACTGAATATTGCGTGTGTGCCCCTATCCACCACTTTCCACATCACACCGCTCCGGGGGAATCCCAAACGCACGTTCTGAGAAGGATGGACAGACCGACCGACGTTTATATATATATATTATTATACGAGTATATACCTGCATAAGTCTTATTAATTGACTTAGTTTATTACTTGAGTGGTTATTTATAAGTTGATGGTTTTCCTGCTAACAACTAAATATAATAACGGTTTTTTTAATAATATATCTCTTTGTGTATCTTTTGCCGTATTTTGTATGAGTAACGTCCATCTTTTTCCTTAAAAGAGAGGATCTCAGTGCCCTCAGTGGTAATTGATGATGTGCTGTGGTCTTGGGTTCGAACCCCGAGTCGAGTGAAGTGATATTGACATTTTGTTTCGAAAAATGCTGAGCGTGAACACGGATCTTGGTTTTGGAATTTCAAAGTAGAAGAAGAAAGAAAGAAAGAAAGTGACTGATATAAAAAGATTGCCTCAATCAAGCGTGAATGAGCGGATCAAGCAGAATGCAGCTCGCAGACACCATCAGATAGGTGCTGGAGGTGCGACCATGAACTGGAAGAAGTGAGGAAGGTGATGGAGAAGGTCAGCTCAGGACAGCGTATGTCCAGCAGTGGACGTCTTTCAGGCTGAGATGATTCACCTACAGTGAACCTTTCGAGGAAACGTTACAATCCTTTTGTTATGTGATTCATATAATTTGAACCACTCAGTCAATATAATAACATTCATATAAAGAGAAATTCATAATCCCCAAACAACCAGTTAAACCTTCATTATAAAAACGTGTTTTCAGCAGCGTCCTGCTAGAGTGAGACGCAGCTATACAAATGTCGTGTAACGGTACGCCGTCTCGCTCGCACACCGCCACCGCCCCGCGGTTGTCGACTTGAACCCTACAAAGTGCAAGTGCACCGTTACCACTAGGGTGTACACGTGACGTTGCCTGTACTTACTCTACAATATTGTATGGCATCACTGTGTAGTACATTAATATTGTGTTGCTAACTAGCTATGATTTACTATATGATATATATGACAGATGGTGAGCTGTCTATAAACATTACTTGATCTATGTAATAATGATCTTCGAATTTTAGTGACTGAGTGTAGATATACTTTAACTTTTTATAGATGTTAGTAGGTACTTCCAGTATTAAAACTGTTCATAAAGTTCCTTTAGATATTTGTTGTTAAACCTAGTTACAATAGCTTACATTAATTACACTTAGTAAGTAAGAGCGCGTATTTCGCCATCAAACTGCGTGTGCAGTTTTGATGGTTTTGTATAAAATGTATAAGAATTCATTAAAAAAGAAATAAGTAATAATAAAGTATGCAAACACGGGTGCACAGATGAGTGATGGGACGGCAATCCGACGCGACCGAAGAGGGATTAGGCGTAGGACCAATGGCTTTACGTGCTTCCACCGGAGTACAGGTCAAAGTATAAATGCATTTTGAAAGAAACGTTTTCTTATTCAAAGGATTCTGGTGTAAAAATATAGATCGGCAACACACAAGTGATGGTTACCTCTGGTATTGCAAGTGTCCATAGGCTACGGTAACTCAAACAGACATTAAAAAACTTATATTTTGATTCAAAAATGAATTTGTAGATTACAATTAATTATGTCATAAAGCGCTAATATAACGTTTAAAAATGGAACAACAACACAACTGATCTCCTCGCCTCTGACGGCTAGCAGTGGGACGTTGTTTGCTCCGTGTTTAAAATTAATAAACCCGGTAAAAAGTCGTTGTCTCGGCTTGTGTATCTGTTTATGTGTTATTTGTAGTGTTTAGGATTATTATTCGTAAGTGATTTAACGTTTGTAAGTGTAATATAGTTCTAATTCTGGATTTATTTCGGTAAGTCATTTCATTTATTTTCTTAGCAAAGAGGGTAGCTGGTATATCGTTCTGTCTTTTCATTTTTTATCGTTTATTTTTAAGTTATTCATTGTAATTTGTCTGTTATCGTTAGTAATACATATAAAAATACGTTATATAGGTGTAACAAGATATGTCGAAATATATAGGCGATCCTCCCGATAGCGGGGGGCCAATTTTTGCAACTCCAACATCTAAGCGATTATTTAGTGACATGCCACAACTAACTTAACCTCACTTAACCTCACACACACTATCACTATGTCTCAGCTTAGTGACATTATTTCTGCACAGAAAAGTCTAGAAGACTGCTTCAATAAGCGTATGACGGAGCTTGAGGCACAGTTGCAGAGCGGAGGACCATCAAAGGATACTGTGGCCAAGGTCGCAGAGGAGTTCAGGACATTCCGTGAACTTATGTTCAGAATGCTTGATTTGCTACATAAGCAAATTAACGAGTGCCACCGGTCAGTTGACATGCTAGAGTCCAGACATCGGCGGAAGCACTTAATCTTCTTGGGCGTTCAAGAGGTTGATAAGGAGGACTGTCTCAAAACCACACTTGACTTGGTGCATGGAAAGCTTCAGCTTAAGGACATCACTTCTTCAGATGTAACGGTCTGCCACAGGTTGGGCACCTCTAACAAGGAACACCATCGGCCTATACTAGTCAGGTTTGCAAGTCTGCATCACAAGTCTGCTGTATGGAGGGCAAAGTCTGCGTTGAAGGGGTCTGCAGTCTCGGTCCGTGAGTTCCTGACCAAAGTGCGACACACAGTGTTCGGCAAAGCTCGTCAGCACTTTGGGGTGCGAGCTTGCTGGACACAGGACGGTGTAATAGTAGTTAAAGCGCCGGATGGAAGTCGTCACAAAGTTGTTTCCCCTGATGACCTCAGCCCTTTGCTGGATAAATATCCAAAGGCCAGTATCACGACGGCAACTAGGAGTGAACCCGGGAGTGGCAGCGGTGCGCCTGAGCTGAGTACTAACAATAAAAACACTCGTAAATAGTGTCCACTGTTCTGTTGTTTTCTATTCTTTAGTATTTTTCTCTCTTATATTGTAATATGCGTGACTATTCTTATTTCATGTATCTGTTGGTTTCCTGTGCTCTGCTGTTTGTTTATCTTTTAACATAGTCTATATTTCTTTGTATTTCTTCTACCTCCATAATTATTTATTATTGTTACCTCAATACATAGACAAAAAGGGCTATTTTTCTTTTGACAGCTGTCACTAACTAAGTAAGTAATGCCAATCTTTTTGTCATAGAGTAAATTATTATAGTTGCGTTTGGAAACACAATAGTGTATATATTATAATTTTTTTTTTAGTGTCGCGTTATGTTCCTTTGTATTTTATTTGTTAAGTTTTACTTTTTTTTTTGTGTGTGTCTGCTGGTGGGTGGTGCAGAAATAGAATCACTGCAACTAATAGTGTACGTATACGTCATTTATTTATAATTATCTTATTTATATTTATTTAATTTTATGTTATCTGACGATGATTCTTTTTACTCAGCTATAAATTCCACAAATTCCTCGATTGACGACAGTTTTTCTTCTATAACGGATACTCTTGGTGGCTTTGTGCGGCGGACTTTCGACCAAACCTCCAATTGTTTGTTGAATGTCTGCCACATAAATGCGCAAAGCATTCCAAGTCATTATAGTGATCTGTTTGATACTTTCAGTGACGCTAACGTTCATGCCATCCTGATTTCAGAGACTTGGCTGAAACCTCATCTTCTGTCTACCACTTACCCCCTTCCTGGCTTCATTCTTATCCGAAATGATAGGATTGATAGGAGGGGGGGTGGTGTGGCTATTTATCTCCGCAGTTCTTTCTCCTACAAAATTTTACTTTCTTCGCCACCTAGTTCTTCTCCTTCTGCTGAATTTCTTTTTCTAGAACTTTATGTCAAAGGAGTCAAGACTGTATTAGGGGTTGTCTATTGTCCCCCTTCTGTTGATTACTTCTCCAGTCTCGAATCGATTCTGGAATCTTTAGGGTCAGATTACGCACATCATATCATCATGGGCGATTTCAACACCGACCTCCTTGCTCATAACTCTCCTCGTTCCCATAAACTCCTTCACATCATTAAGTCTACCAGCCTTCATGTCTTGCCCTTAGATGCCACTCACCACAATATTGAAGGGCTTGATACTTGGCTAGACTTAATCCTTACCTCTGCCCCTTCCTTGGTTCATTCTCATGGCCAAAATCCTGCTCCCGGTTTTTCTCACCACGACCTATTATTCCTTTCCTACAAACTAAAACCACCTAAATCCCGCCCTAAAGTTATGCACATGCGATGTTTTGGGCGAATTAACACCGAGTTGCTCTGTAAGGATGCTTCAGAGACCAATTGGGATTCCCTGGTGGCGGCTACCACTGTGGATGAAAAGGTCGACATCTTTAACAATGTCGTCATCAGTCTATATGACAAACATGCCCCCATCAGGAAAGTCAAATTAAAACGCCCTCCTGCCCCATGGATGTCTAGAGGCATCCAGATGGCCATGAGGCGCAGAGATAGGGCATTTCGTAAGTTTAGAAGGGAGCGTTCAGACGATAACTGGTCCCTTTTCAAAACTGCAAGGAATCGGTGTAATCAGATGGTACGTAACGCTAAACGCCGCCATATCTTGGACAATATAAATTCCTCATCTCCTGCCAATATCTGGAAGTTCCTCGGGACTCTAGGTATTGGCAAACAGCGACATGCGAGTCCGCAGTTGACAATTGGTTTGGATGACATCAACCGTCATTTCTCCACTTCGATCCAACTTGATCACCAAACCAGATGTCATACTGTGAACTACATAGTTGGTTTATCTTCTCCTAACATTGATCCTTTTACATTTTCTCCAGTAACAGCAGGCGAGATCAAAAAGATAATTATATCTATCAAGTCTAATGCGGTTGGGTACGATGGCATTAGCCGTCGTATGATTTTACCTATACTTGATCATCTATTACCTATAATATTCCATATAATCAATTTCTCTCTTTACAGTAGCACCTTTCCTTCCTTGTGGTGTAAAGCTTTTGTCATACCCCTCCCTAAAATTCCCAACCCTACCCTCCCTGAATATTTTAGACCTATCTCCATCCTTCCTTTTTTTTCTAAAATCCTTGAGGCCTGCGTTCACAAGCAGTTATCTCAGTTTGTGTTTCGCAACAATCTCTTAAGTCCTCTTCAATCCGGCTTTCGACCTGGACACAGTACCGCTTCCGCTCTTCTTAAAGTGACTGGCGATATTAGGGAGGGCATGGAAAACTCCAAAGTCACGGTGTTGGCTTTGGTAGATTTTTCGAATGCCTTCAATACCGTCAGTCACCATATCCTTCTGTCCATCCTCTCCCATTTCAAGATCTCGCCTGATGTACTGGAATGGTTCTCGACATATCTTCAGGGGCGCCAGCAGTCGGTTCGCCTTGATGACTCGTCATCAAGTTGGTGTGAACTTAGCTCTGGTGTTCCTCAAGGCGGCATTCTTTCTCCGTTACTCTTTTCAAGTTTTATTAATCTTTTAACACCACATCTTCAGTGCGCGTATCATCTTTATGCTGATGACTTGCAGTTGTACTCACAAGCAAGCGTAGCGGATGTGCCGTTAGCCATCTCTAATTTAAATAGCGACCTTGAAATTATTAAGAACTGGTCTAATAGGTTTGGCTTATCAGTGAACCCAGCTAAATGTCAATCTATTATAGTAGGTAGTCACCGAATGCTGGCAAGATTGAACACTGGAACTCTGCCACCTCTCTTTTATAATAACCTTATAATACCTTATAGTCCTGTCGTTAAGGATCTTGGCTTGTTTGTAGATTCCACTCTCAATTGGCAGGCTCAGGTTGCTAATGTGAGCCAGAGAGTTACTGGAATTCTTCGTGCCTTTTATCGTCTGAAAAACTTTCTCCCTTCTAGGACCAAGATAATGCTTGTGCAGACCTTAATCTTTCCCATTATCGACTATGGTGATGTGTGCTACTATGACCTGAATGCAGATCTTCTCTACAAATATGACCGTCTTCTTAATAACTGCATTCGATTCATTTTTAATCTTCGTAAGTATGACCATGTGTCTACTTTTCGTTCTGAGTTAAAATGGTTACCGATTCGTCAACGCCGTAGCTTGCGTGCTCTCACCACTCTTTATGCTATCCTCAACTCTCCATCTCCCCCTACCTATTTAACTTCGTACTTCAAATTTCTATGCTCTATTCACGACAGAAACCTTCGCTCGTCGAATAACCTTCTCCTTACTTGTCACTCCCATAGAACTGAATTTATCCATTCCTCCTTTGTGATCCAGGCTGTTCTTCTCTGGAATAAGCTGCCTCTTGAAATCAGGATGTCCACTAACCGCTTTGTATTTAAACTGAGAGTTAAGGCCCTCCTCTTCGAAAATTTGTTGGAATTATCTCGTTAACTGTTTATTGTATTCATATATATATATTATATATATATTTATTATTATTATATCTATTATTATACTTATATTATATTTATATATTACTTTAATGTATACTCGTATAATGTTCAATGTTGTATTTAATTTACTTAAACTTTTTTACTGCACCTACTTCAATTATCTCTGCACCACTCAAGGTTGACTGGTAGAGAATGCTTATAGCATTAAGTCCGCCTATGTACCTATGTGCATGAAGTTTAATAAATAAATAAATAAATAAATAAATAAATAAATAAATAAATAAATAAAATAAACCTACTGTCATGGACCCCCCAAGACAGTAGGTTTAGTTGTCCACGGGAGGCACGAGTGTCAAAACTCGGTGTATCAGTTGGTTACTCCGCTGTTAATCCTGGCTCACAGGAGTCACAGCGGTGGGCATGTGGGTGAGATTGTCCCGACAACTGACGAATTATAAGTATTTTTTTGTGGTTGATAACAGGCGTCCAAAGTATACAGACACAGTCTACTGTAGCAAGGAGGACAGGTGGTCCATATACCTACCTATAATACATATATAGGTATTTGTTTGTCACCATTTGTATTGTGCTCGCGATTGAACACATCCATTACTATTTGTAAACGTGTACATGTACGCGTCTAGCAGAGATTAGTTGTGGACAATCGCCGAGAGACAGAACGTAACGCGGTCAGGTGAAAGTCACCATCATACTTATTAACATATATTATTATCTATTGGTTGTTATATTCTTCTTCTTCTAGTCCATAGGTACGTCATTTATTAATCTAATATATAAAATTCTCGTGTCATAGTGTTCAACTTTGAACACCTCCGAAACGGCTCGACCGATTTTCGTGAAATTTTGTGTGCATATCGGGTAGGTCTGAGAATCGGACATCATCTATTTTTCATCCCCCTAAATTTTAAGGGTGCTCCACACCAAATTTTTTAATTTAATTTTATAGACAAAATTTTTTGGTTTTATATTTTTGTGATTCAGCATTAAAAAATACATACAACCCTTAATTTTCACCTCTCTACGATCAACCACTATATTTTAGTAGCAAAACAACGTTTGCTGGGTCAGCTAGTACCTATATTTATAAATTCTCTCATCAAAAAGGTTAGTACATAGGTGTTATAGAAAAGAAACCTTATACCGCTATTACAACTCGGGCAACAAAGAAATGATTTGAATAACTCAGTCATTACAATTGGTGACGGATACACATAGATACTAGATACGTAGGTACCTAGATATTAGGTAGGTACGATCGCGCTATGATGATGATATAGTAATTACAATTTGATGGCCTACCGCACATTAATACCCTACATTCCACTTTGACCGACTATTATTATAATTATCATTTAAACTAATATTGTAAAGAAGAAAGATTTGATTTTTGTTTTGTTTCAAAATGTTAAGCAGTTACCGTCCGCCTATGGACGCTTGCAATACCTACTAGAATTATCACTTTAATTTAATGTTTGGTCTGATCTTATTATTATCATTCATAATGTGGTTATTTTGTTTTTTTTTCTCTATTTATTGTAAACTGTCAGTCAAAGGTTTAAGCTGAAAAAGCTTAGTATTCTATGTTTTGGATCCAAGCATTATGCTGACGAAGCTGTAATACTGGAAACAAAAACAAACAATAAACACTTGCGTGTTGCCGACACAATATTATTTACACTAGGGCTTTAACATGAAATATTTCTCGGATATGAAAACGTATCTTTAAAAACGCATCCATAAATGAGCGTTGGAGAGGCCCTTCCCCAGTCGGCGTTGCTCTCTTGTATGGTGCCCTACCTCTCTTGTACTGTGGACCTAACAGAAGTCCACTCCTCGTGCAAGATGGAGGCTACTCGCACGCACTCGTCCATCTCGCGGCGGCCGCATGGTGCGCGTGCGTCGCGTCGGACACTCGGACGTCATCGGCCTCGGTCGTACGCGCTCGCCGTTTATTTACTTGTATCTATGTCAATATGACAACGAATTATATATGTATGTATGTATCGATGGAGAAACCGGGGCAGGTTTGAGCAGACTTATATCTGTTAAATATCCTTCTAACCGACATTTTGGTCACGGAGGCTATTTTTGATGGAGACTAGACTGCGCTAGAGATATTATAGTGAGAAGTGTGTCGCAAACACTCTGTAATCTTCACTCCCTCACCATAACTCTTTAGTAATCTGTGCCCTCACTCACATAGTCTAATGAGACGGCAACACGACACGACCGGAGAGAGATCAGTCGTAGGCCCAAAGGCTGTAGTGCCCGAGGCATAGGGTTGTAACTACCGTCAAATTCACTTCGGGCATCTATTGTCAAATTATTGATAGAAAATCCCGATAAGTATCTATTTTTGGCTTCACCCGGGCTTTAATTGAACCGGGTCTTCAATGCTCATTTAAGGGAATCTTTTAAAAACATAATCGCCCATATCCTAGAGTAACCTGTAACACAAAACTCTGGTGTTGTTGGAGTCGACAATGCGCTACTAATGCTCGTAGTATTGTGTCCAGGGGCTACGAAAGCTGCTTACCATCAGGCGGACTGCACCTTCGTAGTATACAAAAACATTTATTGATTAATCTGAATTCCAAAGAACTAAATTTATGATCTCAATTTCAGAAATCGTTTTCTCTAATTAGTTTGCGCTGTAGCATGAAATTATATTTACGTTTTATGATCAAGTAATTTTCTTTGTGCGCTTTGTTTCGTTAGGGCTTTGGTAGGCATATGTTTGTGAAGTGCAGCCACAACGAGTTCTGAGAAGAGGGAGGGAGGGTTTAATTTGATTCACTGAATTTAATTATAAAACGCTGCACTTATATTTCATACGATAATTACGTTGTGTACCAGATCAAAACTGTAATAATTGTTTTTGTGAGCCCAAACATATTACGCATCGTTGTCTGTCTGTCTGATGCCTTTACACGATTAAGGGCTTTATGTAATTTGGCGAGGATAAAGATGGTATCCTAAAAAACGACATAGATTACTTTTCTCTTTCATCATCTCAACCCATAAACGTCCCACTGCTGGGCACGGGTCTCTTCCATAAATTTGGAGGGATATTAGCCTACTATACCACGCTGGCCAGACGGGTTGGTATAGAGTTTTGTTTCGAATTTTCCCTCTCTTGCGGTGGATATTGTCTGCCTGACTAAAACTTTATTCAAAGTCAAAGTCAAACTCATTTATTCATTTAGATCAAATGCATGATACTTATAAACGATAGAAAAGCAAATGCCAGCATTTTTATTCTAATTAATACTGGTTAATTCGCTGACTAGGGGTCACACTGAACACCTAGTAAATAATTATTTTAATTAAGTAATTTCCGTGGACAACGTCAACAAACTTACTATAAATAATTATGTAATAACATAATCAAACATTGACTAAGAATTATGTACCTATAAACCGTCACCATGTGCTCAATATTTAACATATTACATGTATGTACTTACATACCTACTTAATTATATACCTACCTACATAACACGTCTTTTCAGAGGCAGAGGTATAGTTATAATATAGGTCCGTAGGAAAAGAAAAGTGGCTCGATAGCTCCTGAAAGGTTCTGAAGCGGTGACCATGAACTAGAGGACGAAGCATGGGCAGGTGAACAACTTGTTCATCTTTTCAACAGGGTGAAGGTTGCGGGCGACCGATGGACAAGGTCAGCTCAGGACCAAAAGCAGAGGAATGATGACGATGTAACTAATACAGCAGAACTCTTACCATCGTCTTATGACGACCAGATCAACTTTACAGAATTAAATAACTGATATTTTGGCGAAACCACAGTCAATCTGTGAGCATGCATTATCAACGCACCTTCCGTCATCGACAGGGAGTTCATCCTCACATATTGGAACCTCTAACATGCCGTACTTTACGGTTTTAGATAAATAATCTCCCACGTACGGTTAGGTTGTCAAACGACGAGTTCTTTCTAGGAGACTAGCACAAAGTGCTTTAGTTAAAAGGGTTTTAAAGGGTTGTTAACGCACGAGTGATACCCCTGGTATTGCAAACGTCCATAGACTATAGTCACAAACAGGCCTTATGCATGTTTATCAAGTTATGTATAAGGTATACATAAGTTAAACATAATAAAAGTAATAATTTATCAAGTTATGTATAAGGTATACATAACTTGATAGTTCGACTGGCCTGTTGGTCTAGTGGTTAGTGACTCTGACTGCTACGCCGGAGGTCGTGGGTTCGATTCCAACCCAGGACAAATTTTTGTGTGATGAGCACGAATGTTTGTTCTGTGTCTGGGTGTAAGAAATATATAAGTATGTTTATCAGTTGTCTGGTTACCATAGTACAGGCTCTGCCTAGTTTTGGATCAGATAGCGATGTGTGAGTTGTCCCGAAAATATTATATTATATTTATATCAAAGTCGTAGCAAGTAGAACTTCTTTTAGAAACAGGCTATACATAATATTCATACCGTATCAAACAGAATATTGTTCATCAGTAAACTAATGATTGTACTTATTATTATAATTAAATATTAGCTTACATTGAAGTGTGTGTAGATGACGTGGCCTCTGACAGAGAGTGCTCGAGTGGTTAGTTATAGCTGAGTAGGTATCATCTGTCTTAGTAAATCAGTATCTATTAAAAATTATCTTCGCAATTTATCATTTTAATCATAAAAACCTCGTATAAGTTTTTTATTTTTTTTTAAGAAATATAACTCCCGCACTAGAGAACAAGCTCTGTGTCTCAGAACGATTCTTTTCGGGTCACACAAAGTTTTGTCCTGTGTGGGAATCGAACCCACAACCTCGTGCACAGCAGGCGCATCCCGCGACCTGGACCACCAAGGCAGTCAAGTTGAATGTACTGTATATTTCTTGGATAAACCCTCTCTCTCACTTGAAAGCGGAGAGGAGACCCGTGCCCAGTAGTGGAACATATATAGATTGCTATTATTACATTATTATAGCTTAAAAGTAATAATTATACAATACTTGTTTTCATAATATATACAAATATATACTTAATTATAAGTAGTGACTAGTATATGCTCACGACTTTGTCTGTGTAAAGTTATATTTATTTATTGTACAACAAACAAGCTCTATATAGGAGAGGGGGAAGTGGGGGAACCGACATTTAAAGGTCACATAAATGTTTTTCCCGCATGGGAATCGAATCTACAACCATCCTCACCACAAGACAACACGTGCAGGGAAATTTACGGGCCTCCAGCGGTCAATACGGATGCGCTTTGAAATAAACGTTTTCCTATCCCAGGGATACTTTATCGTAGGTGTAAAAAATTGGTTGGCAACATTCAATTGATACCTCTGGTATTACAAGCGTCAAAGGCTACGATAACTGCTTAACATCAGGCTAGGTATAAAAAATATCACTCTCATTCACTCAACAGAACAGTTCATTGTTGCTATGGCGACAGACCGAGTTAAAAAAAACTAAGAGGAAGAAAAGCATATATTATTACTCAGATATAGTATAGCATAGTCACTTACAAAATAACATAGTTCAGCTAAGAATCGGTGCAGTAATTCCAGAGGTACAAACACACAAACAAACACAAATAATTTAATTCTAGCGACAGGTGTAACAGCATCATACAGTTGCGTCAGACCAACATTTGTCTGTTATTATGGTTAATTAGCAATCTGGTCCAGGTTCAATACCAGTTGAAGCAAAAATAGAAGTTATTTTAAATGTTAACTAATTAGTTCCTAACTTTGTATTATCGTTGTCCGTGGTGACGGATTAAGAATACAAATGTCACCACCCCCTTCCATCCCGAGGGTGTCGTAAGAGTCGACTAAGGGAGTAAGTCTAGCAGACAATATCCAGTGTAAGGAAACAAAACCCTTTGCCAACCCGTCTGGCCAGCGTGGTATAGTAAGCTAATATCCCTTCAAATTTTTGGAGGAGACCCGTGCCCAGCAGTGGGACGTTTATGGATTGAGATGATGATGATGATTTGTATTATTATGATAATGGGTAAGGATTAGTGGGTGTAATGGTCGTTGTGTATGAGACTGCTGATTACGAAGTCGATTCGATGTCGGTTTCGATGCCCGGGTCTGGCCAAAAATAGATACTTATTGTGTTTTTCTGTCAAGGAATTCACAATTTGAAGCCTGATCTCTCTCCGGTTGTACCGGATTGCCGTGGAGATTAGCCGTCGTGTCAGAGATTCAGTTACGAGGCATCATTTTAATTTTAGGCGTAATACAAATCTTTCTCATCTTTGTTGAGTTCAAATGTTCGAATCAAATGATTCGCCATCTGATAACGGTGAAGAAAATCATCGTGAGGAAACCAAAAAGAAAATGTCTTACAAGTAATTCTAAAGAAATGTCTGATTCACCAACCCGCATTAGGCCAGAGCGTGTGTGAATTAAGGCCTACACCGTCTCTCTCTCTCTCTCTCTAGATAGAGGAGAGGAGACCCAGGACCCCAGGTGCCCAGCAGTGGGACATATATGGGTTGCTATTATTATATTATATGTATATATATTATAATGTCAAGCTTAGCATACCTAAGTTCAAGCTGTGGTCAAAAAGATCACTTTACGACCTTGAAACATATCAATAAATCTTCCTCGTATTTCCATAAATACTCAATATACAATAACGTATTTGTATTATATTGATACAAGGATTATTTGCCTACATTTCAATGTTTGTTTGATCACAATCGGTATAGTAATTTCGGAGTTATATCCGTTACAAAGTGATGTAACTGATTGTGTAATATTGCCCTAACGTCGTGTTGTGTACAATGTCAATGATCTCTACAAGAATTACTTACATATGATTAGTTATTATAACTCGTATATATCGATTATTTTACAGGGATTTTTATCTTCTACCACAGCCAAATAACTACACACAGCGGTGTTGTTGTGTTTCTGTGTGTAAGTATAGTGTTCCAGCGCTTATTTAGGGATGCGTTTTGAAAGAAACATTTTCATATCGCAGGGAAATTCCATCGTAAAACTTTGGTGTTTATTTTTAGGTAGGTAACACGCAACTGATACCTCTAATATTGCAAGCGTCTATATGCTACGGTAACTGCTTACCATCAGGTGGGCCGTATGCTAGTTTGCCACCTAAGAAGTATAAAAAAGACCAACTTAATAATAATAATTATATTTTTAATATAATGTTTTTGTTAAATTATTTTATTGTATTTCAGGCTGTGTGCGAAAGTAATGTACATTTCGATCAGTGAAAGAATTATTCAAATCTAACTATTGGTTCCTAAGATATATGATTTCTAACAGACACGGTCTCTTAAGTTTTATAAATTATTATTAGGTTTAGATATACATATATTATATAATACATAGAGCATAAAATGTCGGTATTATTTTGTTGTACTAGCCATTATGACGTTAATTATCCACACCTACGTTATAATATCCTTAGTATCCTTACTAATATTATAAATTTGAAAGTTTGAGAGAATAGATGGATGGATGTTACTCTTTCACGTAAAAACTACTGAACAGATTTGGATGAAATTTGGCACAGAGATAGGTTATGGTCTGGAATAACACATAGGCTACTTTTTGCAGGCCGGCAGATGAAGCAATTGTTATGCCCGTATGATCTAACACTCACTCAATTATATTAAAAGTTGTATTAATGCTATTTATAACGTTGAGCAGTTATGGTCTAGTTATTTTGTTTTCTTTTATGCACTTGTATTTTGTCTTGCGATCCAGATCAAAACATTGCATTAGTTATATGTGGTATTTAAATATTGTTATGTGTTTTGTGCATTAAATCCTACTAATATTATAAATGTGAATGTTTGTGAGTATAGATGGATGGATGGATATATGGATGGATGTATTGATGGATGTTTGTTACTTTTTCACGCAATAACTACTGAACGGATTTGGATTATATTTGGCACAGAGATAGATTATAGTCTGCAATAACATATAGGCTACTTTTTATCGCGTTAACCGACATCCACGCGGGCGGAGCCGCGGGCAACAGCTAGTAAATAAATAAATAAAAGATGAGCTAGCGCATAGCAGCCTCCCTGATAGGACACAGACAAGCCGCTGCCTACCGTGGACTTAGTACTAATTTAAATCTCGTTTAAAGGATATATCGTAGCTATCGGGAAATCCTGTAGCATGTTATTCTAGTACCGGTAAACTTAGGTGCAGAGTCAAATGATGCGTTGGTAGAGAAGTGACGATGGCACCAGGTCTTCCCACCAGGATAGGTGCCCAGAGCACTCCCCGTGGAACACACAAAGTGAACAAATGAATGATTACTTGTCTGGTCTAGTGGTGTAGACGAGTTCCCTTACCAACAACACAGCCACTTTGAATGATCCATACAGTTTCTGAGTGTACTTTGTGACCTTGTGTAACTTTGTGTGTGTTTCTTGCGACACAGGTCATGCGGGAGATACGTTAAAAAAATACTTCCTAATGTACTCTATGTTCATATAAATGGTGACAACCCTAAATATTAAGTAACTCTACAAAAAAAAGCTATAATTTATGGTTTGAGTAACATCACACCTCTACAAACTAACAACAAAAACGTATAAAAACTATTTGTTCTGCAAATCGTTGTGTTTTGTGTTTAACATTACCTACCTACATTATATAACATAATTATTGTTTATTGTGAAGTATTTTACATATAAGGTATAGCTTTTTTTATAAATGAACGAAAACAAACTGACTGACATGATATCAACGTAGATATACCACAAAACTATTGAAGGAGTTATAAGGTTTTTAAAGGGTCGGCAACGCGCGAGTTACACCCCTGGTGTTGCAAACGTCCATAGGCTACGGTAACTGCTTACCATCAGGCGGGCCGTATGCTTGTTTGCCTCCTTGGTAGTATAAAAAAGTACTAACCTAAACACCTAATCGAATTTCGGTCACGGCGGCTAATCAGCTCTTCTAGACAAGTGCCATAAACCTGGTCGAATTGAATAGAATAGAAAGTAAATTTGGCATAAGTCTAAGATATAATATCGTAAACTTACGTCAAATTCCATACATTTGCTTTTTGACTTTTCGATTCGACTACCGTTTATGTCACTTGTCTTGAGGAGCTGGACAGAGACTGCGATCTGCGCGGGAGATATTATAAGAGCATAAGTGTGTGAGCAAACACAAGTGCACAAGGAGTTATAAGGTTTTTAAAAGGTCGGCAACGCGTGAGTGACACCCTTGGTGTTGCAAGCGTCCTTTGGCTACGGTAACTGCTTACCATCAGGCGGGCCGTATGCTTGTTTGCCACCTTGGTAGTATAAAAAAAAAAGTGCACTCTTTATTCCCTCACTCTCATAGTCCGATAGCACGGCAAGACACGGCCGGAGAGAGATCAGGCGTAGGACCATCACTAGCTTTTCAAGGCACACAATTAGCTATAGGTACTGAACGTTACGGTAATATTAGATCGATCCGCTCGACTATCACTTAGCCACGCGTGCCACTAATAACTAAACAACTGTATCATTTCTCACAATTCATACTTACTTATTGATTAACTTATGCATATTTTCCCATATCACTCAAGGTCTTAGCATAACAAAGGAAACCGGACAAAACGACATTTCTTCTTCAAATTCGGTGCAGTGCCACCCGTTTTTTATACTACTTAGGTGGTAGGTAGTACAAGAATACGGCCCGACTGATGTTAAGCAGTTACCGTAGCCTATGGACGCTTGCAATACTAGAGGTATGGCTTGCGTGTAGCCGACCCAAAAAAATAAAATGAAGTATCCCTGGGATAGAAAAATGTTTCGTCAAAAACGCATCCGTAAATGAGCCCTGGAGACCTGTCCAAGAGTGTAGTGAAGGGTTTTTAAAGAAGGCGCTGTACTGTCAGCAGTGGTAAAAAAAGAAAGAAAGAAAAACATACATTAGACAAAGATAGAGAGAGAAGAAGTAGCTCTGTGTCGCGGGGGACTTTACAAACATACAATTAATGGACACAAATTACACCCAGTCTTAGAACAACTTCATTCTTCTTTTAAAAAAGACAACTCCTGCACTAAAGAACAAGCTCTGCGTCGCGAAAGACTTTACAAACATATAATTAACGGACACAAACTACACCAAAACTTACGTAGTAACTATTTAGTAGGTAATCTGTGCCAAAACTCAGAACAACTCTTTGTGGACCACACAATTTTTTGTCCCATAGCTGCATCAACAGTCTGCGTAACCGCTTACCATCAAGTGTACCGTATACTTGACCACATTTATAAAGATGACTTTAACATTCCTATTAAAAAGATCGATATTATTAATAATAATTAATGATTTTCCATTAACGCTTGACTCATACGACACGCATACGTAATACAAAACTACTTCATTAAAAATCAATAATAAGTCATTTAACTTGTCGGTCAGAAGAATTATTTTTATATTAGGATCTAGTGTAATATTATAATTATTGAATTCTTGAACGACCATTCGACGGAAATGTTAACAAGAGCTGCATCTACTCGTAACATGTTTATTTTGTATTGATACCGATAAGAATCATGGTTGATAAATTCAAGAGCTGTTAGGACGGCATTCATCAATCCGTCCTGATGTAAAAAAAATGGGTTGGCAGCACGCTAGTGATATCTCTGGTATTGCAGGGGTCCATAGGCTACGATATGCTTGTTTGCCACCTAGGTAGTGTAAAAAATTAAAAAAAACCCGTCATGTCTCATATCCAGACTTTGCGGGTGTAGTTTAAATCCGTTTCTCTACTTATGTATTATAAATACCGCCGATTTACAAACATCAGGCATCGATTGTGGAATTTCTGATGAAAAAAGAATTAAGTATCTATTTTTGGACCGCCATATACAATCACTAGTGTCTCGTGATAGGGTGGTATCCCTGGGATAGAAAAACGTTTTTTTTTAAATATCTCCTGCACAAATACCTACCTGCCTAAGTTTGAAATAGGTAGTGGGTAGCCTTTGAGATAACTTATTGCCGTATCAGTCCGCAATAATCCAAATTTTCAAAAAATCTACGAAATATTTTTTTGTAAATGTATTTTGTTAAATTAATTTAATTAAATAATGACTTCATTACGTAGAATAGTCTATGAATACAGGTTAATAAATAAATAATTAATTAACAAGATTTTTTGTAAACAATAGGCCCTTATGCATTTTTTGTGTTGCAGCAAAAACTAATTAAAGTACCTAACGTGTGAACATTTATATAAGTTAATATTTACATTATATAATACATACAGATACATTAGAGTTTTAGAAACTTTGAACAATCATAGGAAGTGGTACTTACGATTTATAACTAAGACTTGTTATTGTTTAAATTGGGAGGTTTGATATGTTGTACATTCTCTATCTATCTAAGTATATAAATAAAAATGAATCCCTCCAAATGTATGTACGCGGATAACTTTCGATGGACTGCACCGAATTAGTTTATTTTGTGTTTGTTATTGTCAGGACAAGGTTTAGAAGTTTAGAAAATATTCAAGCAAAACAATATGGCGGTACGAAGTTCACCGGGTGAGCTAGTATATATTAATATTGATGATATTAACTAAATTATATCTGTACTTACTTTTTTTTTATACTACCAAGGTGGCAAACAAGCATACGGCCCGCCTGATGGTAAGCAGTTACCGTAGCCTATGGACGTTTGCACCAGGGGTGTCACTCACGCGTTGCCGACCCTTTAAAAACCTTATAACTCCTTTCTTGAAGAATCCCATGCTATAGTCTCTTGGGAAAACCTCGGCAGGGAGCTCATTCCACAGCCTAATCGTACGTGGTAAGAAATTCCTCTGGAATCTTACGGTACGGCATGTTTGAGGTACAAGGATGTGAAGATGAACTCCCTGTCGGTGGCGAGAGGTGCGTTGATAGAATGTGACCGTGGGCATCATCTCGAACAATTCCTCAGAACACAGCCCATTGTACAGGCGGTTGAACACACACAAGGAGGCTCTCCTTAGACTGAGTGGATCATTACCGCCTGTGAGCTTGGGATCGTCAACAATCCTCACAGCGCGTCTTTGGATTGAATCAAAGGGTCCAAGCCGGTATCCAGGTGCTCCCGCCCAAAGGTGGCAGCAGTACTTCATGTGGGGGCCGAACTTGCGCTTGGTTTATCACCTCAATTTTAATATAAAATAATCAAATTTCCATGACTTTATCTATCTAGCAAGTGGCGCCGCCTGGTGGCAAGAGTCTAGTATTTACATTTATCTATGTAATCGACCATTGTGTACATAATGATCAGTTATGTACGGCTTAACGCAGTTTATAACACATAAACTAACCATGCCCACAGATTATATCGTGTCTCGTGTGGTTAACGGAGCTTTTATCTGTGCAAATAGCCACAAAATGGCCGCGAGATAGATTCTTCTAGAATATTATTGATTTAACTTTAGTTTTGAGATATTGATTTTATAAATAAGTGGAAAGAAAACAGTGATTTTTGTAACGCAGTTTTTTTTTTGCTCGGTCTTTATGGCATCTGAATGTATTGTAATTATCTAATCTAATGTTTTTAATTAAGCTAAACAGTTTGTGTATTTGAATATTTTTCTGAGCTTTTTCTGAGAAACTATACAATGTCGTTTAGAAATTGGCGGTGATTACACCCCTGTGCCTTGTTGTTCACGTGTCACCGCTGATCTCTCTCCGGTCGTGTCTGATTGCCGTCCCATCGTACTACAAATATTTCCCGCGCACATTTTACAGGGTCGGCAACGCGTGAGACACCCCTGGCACAGATTAATAAATAGTTACTACGTAACCCCTGGTATTATCAGCGTCCATAGTAGTACGCGTGTTTGCCTCCTTGTTAGTATAAACAATAAAGACAAAACATATGGCTCGTTTTCGCCGAGATTAGCCGAGACTTATACCCTGTATGTACACGTCACAGATGCCCACCCTCATCGTAGAACGTACAAAGAGCAAGTAAAGCACTGCGCTAGTGCGTGATAACGAAGTGCGTGGTATATATATCGCAGTATTATGGTAAATAAACACTATATAAGCACTATTGTTCATATACCATTATATTGGTAGGTAGGTATTATATTTCCGCATCGTATTGATAGTGGTGCCCTCATGGCTACGCCTAATCGTGTGTTCGACTGAAGACTGACACTGAAGTGAAAACTTTTTATAGCACGGTACGCATATTTTTAGATGAGATAAAATCTCTGGATGCGCGACACCGTTACGAGACGCAGCTTGACATATCCGAAAAATCTTTTTTCGACTGTCACGTTATTAAAGCAAAGAGGCGATATATGCATAAACATATAGCAGACCGCGAACGTATAACATTTATAACAACTGTTTTGCCTAGTGTTTTCTTTTTTTTTATTGAGCAAGCGTAGTTCTCCGAGTCTACTGAAGAAATCCGACGTTTATATGTATAAATGTTTATTCAACGTTAACTCGGGTATCTTTGATCGGCACGTCCTGAAATTTGGTCGGACCAATAAAGGGAGTAAATCAGGCAGACAATATCCACTGCAAGAGAGGGAAAGCTCGAATCAAAACCCTATACCAACCCGTCTGGCCAGCGTGGTATAGTATGCTAATATCCCTACAAGTATATGGAGGAGACACGTGCCCAGCAGTGGGACGGATGAAAAAAGCTAAGTAGATACTAGGGTTTTTTTTGGAATCTTTGTATTTTCTCCGTGCTTGGGAAGCACGTAATGCCGTTGGTCCTACGCCTGATCTCTCTCCGGTCTTGTCGGATTACCGTTCCATTGGACTACGAGAGAAAAGAAATAAAGAGTGCACCAGTGTTTGCACACACACTTGTGCTATATAACATCTTCCGCGCACATGGCTAGTTTCCGTCGAGATCAGCCACTGCAACTGAAATTCTAAAAATATCTATAACTAGCTGTTGCCCGCGGCTCCGCCCGCGTGGATGTCGGTTAAAGCTGTAAAAGCCTATGTGTTATTCCAGACCATAATCTATCTCTGTGCCAAAGTTCATCCGGATCCGTTCAGTAGTTTTTACGAGAAAGAGTAACAAACATCCATCCATCCATCCATACTCACAAACTTTCATAATATTAGTAAGATCACATACGTATCATCACGCTTGTCTCCCATTGGCGTAGGCAGAGACTATGGACAATAGCTTTAATCCAAACATACTTCTTTCGCTGCCTCGACATTCATCAATCTCTTCATTCATGAATGTCTGGGAACCTAACATAGCTATCTCATAACTAACCTAACCTAACAATACAAGAAAAAATATTTAAGAAAAAACATGCAGTGTCAATGATCACATTATCAGATGATCTTACAAGCTACAAATGTAAAAAACACAATCTTTAAGGTCACCAGTTTGATTCCCGCGCGCGAACAATTCGCCACGAAGTGAAAGCCAAGGTTCAGACAGACAAACTGATTATATATAGATAGTACGGAAACAGTCACGTATTTTAACAAACAAATAAATAAAAAATAGTTACTAACTAGCTATTTGTGTGAATTAATTTGTTTTTTGACAAGATGGCGGCGTGGTTTGATTTATTTTAGGAGTTTATGTAGTCTGTTATTAACAGGAAAATTGTAGTTAATCTCTTGAGTTAGAACTAGACCACGGTAAGACTGGTTAGACTGCACGGCTGGTTCAGTGGTTACAGTGATTACCTTGCCATTTACCACTGCGCGACGTGTAGTTGGTTCGATTCCCGAACGAGACAAAAATTGTGTGATCTATAAATGGTTGTCCCGAGTCTCGGTATACTTTGTGTCCGATAATTGTATGTTTGTAAAGTCCCCCGCGACACAGGGTTTGTTCCCTAGTGTGGTCGGCCGCGGCCCGCTGATTCTCTAAGAAACAGCGATGGCAAACTGACAGTTGTGATCGCAAACTGACAGTTGTGATTGCTCGTTGACGGCACAATCTATTGACTAAACGTCAAAAAGGCTCGGTTTTTGCTCTTACGGAATACCGATTTTCAATCTGACAGCCAGATTTTGCTCGGTTTTCGCGGTGGCTCGGTTTTTGCTCTTACGGAATACCCCTGCGGGAGTTGACTTTAAAAAAATAAATTTGGCTCGCCCAATATTAAGCAGTTACCGTATAGTATAGACGCTTGTAATACCAAGAGAATTACTTGCGCATTCTCGACGCTACATCTTGTAACACTAGAGTTTTGGGACCCTAGGATCAAGAAAACATAATTTAAAAAAAAATATCATTAATCCTTACTAATATTATAAATGTGAAGGTTTGTGAGAATGGATGGGTGTTTGTTACTCTTTCACGTAAAACTACTGAACAGATCTGGATGAAATTTGGCACATAGATAGATTATGGTCTGGAATAACACAGACTTTTTGCAGCGATAACCGACATCCACGCGGGCAACAGCTAGTAATTTAATAGTAGTAGGTACTACACGCACAACAACACAAGTACACCACTGTGTGTAGTTAGTTATTGGTCTTCTACAAACTGGAGGTCGTTCCCCAGTCAGGTTTCCTGACTTATCTACTTATATAAGTCAGGAAACCTGACTGGGGAGTTAAGAGAGGTAGGGACTATTCCCTACCTCTCTTAACTTCCAACAATGACAACCTTAAAGCTAGTTAACAAAGATGATATATTTAAGATTTAAATTTAAGATCTATAAATACGTCACGGTAAGGCCCATGTCCTGCCACTGTAGCAGACCGATCAGTCGTAACCCACGTTTAACCTTTACATAATAAACTCATTACCTCGCTTTAGTACGTGCTCGGGTATAACTAGATATATTTCTATGAACTACAATGACTAAGTGTACGTTTGAACCTACTCATTTCCGTTAACTAACAAATATAATACGTTTAACTCGAAATACAAGGTCAGTGGTCACTTTAAACTTTCAGGGTTCCGTTAAAATATTGTAAACTAGGGGTTGCTCGTGGTAATTTGTAATATTTTTCCCGATTTTGCAACATATCTCACTACTGCTCCACTCCTATTGATCATAGCGTGATGTTATATAGCCTATAGCCTTCCTGGATAAATGCACTATTCAACAGAATAAGATTTTTTCTAATCGAACCAGTACTTTCTGAGATTAGCGCGTTAAACTCTTTAGCTTTATAATATTAGTATACATATAATAGATTATAGTTTATTTCACATAGCATGGGTAGGTACTGTGACGTTTTACATTTTATGATAAATATGAAAGAAAATTATTGAATCAATCTCCAACCCATTGACTAATTGAATGATCAAGAGAGTTTCAATTTAATAGTCTATAATTTTCATTGATATTTATCTTCGAATGTCAAACGGATATAACGGACACCCATCCGTTTCGTGACCGGCTCCAAGACGACTCAGCGTCACAAAAGAGATAAATAATTGAAAATAACGGTGTAATGCTTGTTGGTGATAAATAAAGGTACTAACTAACTGAGGCGTTCATTTGTGACAGAACATTCAGCGAACTGAATACACTTTATACTCGTGGTATACTAGCGACCCACCCTGGCTTTGCTTCGGGTTAATTTGAATTCCTCTATTATAATTATGCATGTATGTCTTCCTGATCTTGCATTTTTATTATACGTGTCCAAATTCATATGCATTTATTTGAAAGCTGTTGTTTTTATATTACAAACAGACACTTCCATTTCATTAGATAGGTAAGATTAAAAAAGGCAAGTATTTTTTTTTTACAACTGAAAAAATGTTTGTTTGTCTGTCTGTTTCAGCTAATCTTGGCAACAGCTAACATACAATTCACGGACACAAATTACACCTAGACTCGGAACAATTATTTATGAATCACACAAAGATTTTTCCCCTGTAAGAATCGAACCCACGACCTCCGGCCTAGCAGTCACAGTCACAAACCACTAGACCAACAGTCCCTGCTTACCAATACGCGGATTATGTGTTTGTTTGTCACTTGGGTAGTATAAAAAACCCGACAATTTGTTGTAATAGTCGTACATATAACAGATATGACATATAGATTCAATTTGACACGTTAGACATGTCGATCATGTTCATTGTCACGCTCATGCACGAGCAACAAATGAAGCTCATGTCACGCCACTCGCAACATCGACAACGTGCTGAGTGGAAACGCCCCAGTTGGTGTGCACCTTTATATCTATACTAGCTGTTGCCCGCGGCTCCGCCCGCGTAGATGTCGGTTATCACCGTACAAAGTAGCCTATGTATTATTCCAGACCATAATCTATCTATTTATTATTATCTCTGTGCCAAATTTCATCCAGATCCGTTCAGTAGTTTTTACGTCAAAGAGTAACAAACATCCATCCATCCATTCTTACAAACTTTCACATTTATAATATTAGTAAGGAAACATAATAATATATATATGAAATTATCTGTCTGTAATGTCAAAATAACAGCTCTTTACTAAATTCATAAAATATATACAAATAAAAATGTCTTAGAAGAAATTGTAAATTCACCAACCCGCATAAGGCCAGTGTGGGCCTGAACTTGTAGTAACTATTTATTAATCTGTGCCTGAACACCTTGCTCTCTCTTGATAGAGGAGAGGAGACTCGTGCCCAGCAGTGGACCACTATAAGGATTGCTATTATTATTATTATACAAATAAATGAAATTGGAGTGTCTATCTGTAATATTAAAATAACCTCTTATTACTAAATGCATATTGATGTAAACACGGTACATATACCAAAATATTTTTTTAAAAATTTTTGTTTGTCTGTTCTGGCTAATCTCAGAAACAGCGTGACCGATTTTGAAGGGTCTTTCACTGGCAGATAGCTGATTGTAATAAAGAGTGACTAAGGCTACTTTTATGTTAGAAATTTTATTTATTTTTATTAATTCACGACACGAAGCCGCGGGCAACGGCTAGTATTATAAATGCAAAAGTAATTACGTCTGTCTGTTACCTTTCCACGATTAACGGCTGAACGCATCCTAATGAATATAATTATTTGGCAAAAAGGCAGGTGGTATCCAGGGACAGGATGAAGGGTGCTTTAGACCGCGATAACCGACATACACGCGGACTACAACAATATGTAGTGAAAGTAGAAACGATATATTTATTAAAAAAAACTATTTTTAAACTTATTGCCTGTCTGTTTGTTCCGACCTATATAAAAAACGGCAATTTAATCCTTACTAATATTATAAATGTGAAAGTTTGTAAGAATGGATGGATGAATGGATAGATGGATGTTTGTTACTCTTTCACGTAAAAACTACTGAACGGATCTGGATGAAATTTGGCACAGAGGTAGATTATGGTCTGGAATAACACATAGGCTACTTTTTACAGCGATAACCGACATCCACGCGGGCGGAGCCGCGGGCAACAGCTAGTAGATTATATTATAGTCCTAAATATATACTTTCATATAAAGTGTCCGTTACTTACCGCACTATGTTAATGACATTCGTCTTGTTTACAATATAATTAATTATTTATATTAATATGAACAATTAGTAAAAACATGTGATTATTATAATGTAATTATAGTTTTAAAATGTAAGTAATTATAGGTACTGGTTTGATCAAATCGCGACTTTTATCGAGGTTTTTATACTTACTACTAATTTGTACAATCAAGCATACGCTAGGCTACAGTAACTATAGCCTATGGACGCTTGCAATACCAGGGGTATCACTCGCGCATTGATGACCCTGTCTTTTTAACGAACCTCATTTTTTTTTTTTTTTTTTTATACTACCAAGGTGACAAACAAGCATACGGCCCGCCTGATGTTAAGCAGTAACCGTAGCCTATGGACGCTTGCAATATCAAAGGTATCACTTGCGTGTTGCCAACCCATTTTTTTACCCTAGGGCTTTAAGATGGAAGTATCCCTGGGATAGGAATACGTTTCTTTCAAAACGCATCCCTAAATGAGTGCTGAAGACCTGTACTCACACACAGGAACAGAACTACACCGCTGTGGGTAGTTATTTGGCTGTGGTCTTCTGTGAGGTGGAGGTCGTGCCCCAGTCGGGCCAGCTCGCTAGTATGGTGCCCTACCTCTCTTGTCTACTGGGGCTGGTACTACAAGCTGCTGGCACCTATTTCCGACCAGTCGGTCTTCGGTCTATATAGTTGTTTTTTTATTACATAATCCTACTAATATTATAAATGCGAAAGTTTGTAAGAATGAATGGATGGATGGATGTTTGTTACTCTTTCACGCAAAAACTACTGAACGGATCTGGATGAAATTTGGCACAGAGATAGATTATGGTCTGGAATAACACATAGGCTACCTTTTACAGCGATAACCGACATCCACGCGTGCGGAGCCGCGGGAAACAACTAATTTGTATATAAGACACAAATATTTCGACGCGTCGCGTATGTAAGACATTTGTCGGTTTCAAGTGAACATATATAGCGGGTAAGTTTGACAATGTCCATGTTGTATAAACATTATTATATGTAAACACGCGTGAATGTCGGTCGTCGCCGCGGTAATAAGTATGCTACAAACGAGTATATCCTTCCCCAGGATACCGTTGTATATCTTTGACAAATTTCATTTAGATGTGTGTAGCCATTTTTTTATTGACAGATATGAGTAGAGTGATTATCATTTTGATAATATCTTAAAAGCACCCACGCTTTTTTTAAATTTTTTTTTTTTTATTCTTAATTACATCTTAATTTAAATTTATTAATATTTATTTTCTATTTTTTAGTTCGGTTATTTATAAAATGCGTGTTTTTTATTTTTTTTTAACTATTAATAATTGTTTAGTAATATTATTATTATTTATAATTTTATCAAATTAGTGTATTGTCATCGGTCCTCGATAAATCTACAATCTGGCCGTTTAAAGTGGGTCAAAATCGCGCCCAAAGAAGTCGGTTACAAACATACAAGTGAAGCTAATAAAAAGCGTGTAAAAAGACGGTTAAAAACTTTATAACTCCTTTCTAGAAGAACTCCATGCTACGAGTACAAATGCATGTCTCTCGACTCCCTCGGGAAAACCTCGACAGGGTGCTTATTCCACAGCCTAATTTCTCTTCTCTTTAAAAAGACAACTCCCGTACTAGAGAACAAACTCTGTGTCGCGGGGAACTTTATAAACATACAATTAACGGACACAAATTACTCCCAGACTCAGAACAATTCTTTGTGGGTACACAAAGAATTGTCCTGTGTGGGAATCGAACCCACAACCTCGTGCACAGCAGGCGCATACTGCGACCACTGGACCACCGAGGCAGTCAATTATTTAGTTGTGAATATACTCAATCACGCCGAAATGGCTAAATGGTTCTGGAGGAAATTTGGCAAAGAGATAGATTATAGTCTGGATTAGCACAAAGGCCATAGGTAGAAACTAGTATGTTATAAACACGGTGACTGTCATCATTAGACGTCTTCAGCCACGTGTTGTGGTACATTATTTACACCAACATCACAAAATGCTATGTCATAATTTTTTTATTCTTTAGTTTTTTTATAGTTTTTATGTGTATTTTGTGTGTAGGTATTATACGCAAATCTATTTGACTACTACTGACCTAATGCTAGTGATAATATTTTTGTGTATATTTGGTAGGTCTGGGAATAAGTCGTAAACTATTATTTATACCTCTAAGTGTCAAGAGAGCGGCCCTCCCCAATATTTTTTTGACAATATTTTTTTAGGCATTATAAAATTCTTATAACCCTAAATTTTCCCCTAAAACAAAACAACGTTTCCCCGTTTGCCGGGTCAGCTAGTTTGAGATATATAGGTATAAATAAATTTTATTATGTGGTATTTATTTGTAAACGTGCAATTTTATGATTTCAATTCATATTAGGGAAATGTAAAATTTTTGATGTAAAATTTTATTAAGTAAGTAGGTATAAAACTCAAGAAATAATATCCACGTAGGTACACCTACTTGTGTGTACATAAAAATCCTTGTGTATAACCCAATTTTGATGATGTTTTCAGGTATTCTTTAGATTAGCCCAGCGGGAGTCAAGTTTATCTACCAAGTTGTTGGTTTTGGTAATTGTTGGTGCTCTCGTTTTTTGATTTTGATACTACTCTGTTCGAAGTCGAGGTGCGTGGCTAGTATTTGCATAAATTACAATATTAAAAAAAAAAACCAATAATAATAAAAAAATCTAGAAAAAACTTACTAGATCTAGAAATCCAACATCTTCATCTTTCTTCTTCTTTTCGGTATGTATATCGTACGCCTTGCCCTTGTGGCTCACGAACCGTTTACACTGACCCTTCATCACTTAAAAAAAAACGAACTGTCACTTAACTATTGGAATTGGCGCGCTTTTGCCCGCGCTAAAATAACGTTCAAAATTGGAACGCGCGAAGCGTGCGTCCTCACTCGCGGGCAAAACTCGACTGGACTGGCCGACGGCCGTTCACGCAACGCGCACAGGTTTTATATAAAATTTCGTATATTTTGTGATTTTGTTCTACGTACGTATGTATGTATTGTACGTGGGGAAATACTCTTGTCATCACTCATCTATATGTTCGCCGAAATGTATTTTGATGTTTATTGACAGCTCAGTGACGTATATAACAGGTGATTAATTAAGTTAATAAAGACTTAAAGTTCTCAGAAGTTTGGAACTATCAATGCGTGCAAAATGATGGTGGCCAAGTGGAAAAGTAACGAATCATAGGTTAGAGTTCGTTCCCGAACGGTAGTATGGAAAACTTAAATGATATACCATCTGATCTATTAACGGTGAAGGAAAACATCGTAAGGAACTCTACACTTAGAAGAAGTTTGAAATGCATGTCTGATCCACCCACATTGGCCCAGCGTGTGTGCATATAGGTATCTAGTGTGCAATATGATTATACTTTCTACTATATAATACTAATATCCTCCTTGGTGGACGCCTATGTCCAGGACTGGACGTCTTTTGATGAACCGAATTTTTTTCCTCACTCTCATAGTCCGAAGGGAATTGAGAAAAATGGGCAATCCGACACGACCGAAGAGAGATCAGCCGCAAGAGTCAGGACTAACAGCTTTATGATTTCCAAGATACAGGGGTGTAGTTTGCCTAAATTCAGGCATCTATTGTGGATTTCTTGACAAAAAAAATATTATCGTATATTATCTGTTGCCCGCGGCTCCGCCCGCGTGGATGTCGGTTATCGCTGCAAAAAGTAGCCTATGTGTTATTCCAGACCATAATCTATCCCTGTGCCAAATTTCATCCAGATCCGTTCAGTAGATTTTACGTGAAAGAGTAACAAACATCCATCCATCCATCCATTCTTACAAACTCTCACATTTATAATATTAGTAAGGATCTATTTTTGGTTCAACCCGAAATCAAACCCGGGACCTGGTGATCAGCAGTCGTACACTATGACCACCACAGTACACTAACTACTGCAGACAGCTTCAAATCTTATACATCACAATAAAGCTACTTATATATTATACTCGTACGTAGATATATCTCGGTCACAAAAAGACCATGTGATTATTATATAATAACTGTCCAAGTTCATCGACACTACTATATTATGATGACCATGGAGAAAGCTGCTTCTTTGGTCAGTACTGTAGAGGTTTACTGGTGGTCACTAGTTGGCCGTGTGACCTCTGGCATTTTGGAAAAGCAAATGTTATTATATTTAAATATTGAATGAAATGATATGACAAGTTAAGTCTAGAAGGAGTTGACAGAAGAGTCATGGTCTTGCTTCCAAGTTGTGGAGTCATGTGGCAAATTGTCTGCCTCGGTGGTCCAGTGGACGCAGTATGCGCCTGCTGTGCACGAGGTTGTGGGTTCGATTCCCACACAGGACAAAACTTTATGTGACCCACAAAGAATTGTTCTGAGTCTGGATGTAATTTGTGTCCGTTAATTGTATGTTTGTAAAAATTCCCCGCGACACGGAGCTTGTTCTCTAGTGCGGGAGTTGATTTTTAAATAAACAGAAAAAAAAAAATAATTTTAAGTAGGGCAGTTACAAGATAATATTATATGAAGTAAAAGTATTAAGTGTTCATATAGGAAGAAGAAAATACAGTTGAAGTATCCGTCGATAGAAATTAATGTGCCTCTCCTAAGTCAAGCGAGCGCTACCTCATAGTAGGAGCTGACGAGCAGAAAGGTTGGCAGCCGGGGGGCTTTACAGTACCTATACATAAGTAACATAATATCGTGACTTTCTACACGAAGGAGATAGACAGTGGTCTACGTTTGTGCCTATGTAATAGTGGGTGAACCCACTTGGCATTATTTCAGACTCTATTATCACAGAAAAACCCAATATCAGAAACAAGCTCACTCATGCAAAAATAAGCGCTGTTCATAAGTACGGGAAAGGGCAGGCATAGGCATTTAATTTAATGATACTTAGTCAAACAATCTGTTGTTAAATTAATGCGAGTTTTTCTGGCCGTTCCTGATAACCTATTTGCTTCATTTTTTAACTTCTCAAAGCAAAAAGAGGGGTTTAATAAGTTTGACGGCTAGTAGTTTAGTGTGTGTGTGTGTGTGTGTGTGTGTGTGTGTGTGTGTGTGTGTGTATGTCTGTTGATGTGAATTATATTATACAAGTTTCCGCCCGCGGCTTCGTCCGTGCACTTAATCGTTGCCGATTTGACACAGATATAGATAATAGGCCAGTGCTACTCCACATTAAGGCTGCGTTTTCACCAGGGATGTGGAGTGTGTTTGTTAGAACCAATAGAATCGCTTCATTTACCCTGAGCGGAGCGAGGCTAGGTTAATGAAGGGATTATATCTACTTTCCACACATGTCTGGTAGACACCCAACCTGACTGTGGCGAATTTTATTTTATTTTACGCACTAGATAACTAGATCTGTGTCGCGGAGGACTTTACAAACATACAAATAACGGACACAAATTACACCCAGAATCAGAACAACTCTTTATGGGTCACACAAAGTTTTGTCCTGTGTAGAAATCAAACCGTCAACTTCGTGCACAGCAGGCGCATACCTCCACTACGCAGACCACTGAGGCAGTGATTCAGATCCATTTACCCATATTGGCGTAACAAACATCCATCCATCCATACTTTCGTATCTATTAAAATTATCCTCATAAAATCAGAGCGCGATCACCACAGAACCTCTGAGTCATCACAACAGCAACTAGGTACATCACCGGTGACCGGTGTCACTCTCCTTCACTGTCACTACCTATACGGCTATACCTACTAGGTATATCGTACACACCACCACAATGACGTGTGACTCTGTACTGACGTCACGTCATTCTCCTTCATGTCACCACGAGGAAAGTTTACTTGTTTAGTTGTGCACTAGTAGGCAAAAACATTAGTAATAGAGAAATAATGGTTCGGTTGTATGAGTCAAGCGTTTAGCGTTCTACGGTAAGAGAGGTAGGGCACCATACTAGCGAGCAAACCCGACTGGGGAAAGACCTCCAACTTACAGAAGACCACAGCCTAATAATTACACACAGCGGTGTAGTTGTGTTCCTGTGTGAGTAGGTACAGGTCTCCAGCGCTCATTTAGGGATGCGTTTTGAAAGGGATAGTCTATCTTAAAGCCCTAGTGTAAAAAATGGGTCCGCAATACGCAAGTGCTGCCTCTGGTATAACAAGCATCCATAGGCTATGGTAAGTGCTACCATAGTTAGTTAGTTAGGGATATGCTTGAGGGTCCTTCGCTGTTTGACACCACGGATTATTGGCACCATGGTGTCAATCGCAGAAGGACGTTTTTTGACTTACCTGTTTGGGACCACGGTGTCAATCGACGAATATCTTATTTGTCTTCGTTGATTGACACCATGACGTAAAACAGCAAAGGACGGCCGCATTGGTATTTTATTATAACATAACAATCATGCACAAAAGTGTTTACATGATTTTTATTTAAATTATACATTTTTTCTGAGAGTGCTTGGCAAGGCAAAACTGTTTAGTTACCCACAACAGTTTTGCGATAGCAACAACTACTACGTTTTACTACTACATCTCTTAAAATTTAATTTTAATATTCAAGACATCAGCAGGTAAAAAATAATTAAATACAAATTATTATTATTACATGCCCTTAAATATATTGGCAAGAACGTTAGTGTATTGTCATCGGTCCTCGATATATCTACAAAGTTTGAACGAAATCTGGCCGTTTAAAGTGGGTCAAAATCGCGCCCAAAGAAGTCGGTTACAAACATACAAACATACAGGTGAAGCTAATAAAAAGCGTGTAATAAAAACGTTTAAACTTCAATAACGCTCAATCTAGCACAGTAATATATCATTACATTACGTAACGTACGTTTATTCGTGTAACGATACATAACGAATAAAACGCACGGTAATGTTACACTATTATTCGTTAGAAAAAAAAATAGAAATACTTTAATTTTAATAACCTATTTTTATTCAAACTTCCATTTTGTGGGATAAAACATTACTAAAAAAAAATGCATACATTTTTCACGAATTATCGTGTAAGAAGATTAGAAAAAATTACCCAAATTTGAAAACAATCAGAAATTCTCAAATCGTCTGTAGGTTTTAACATGTTTATTCTTGTATACTTGGTAACTCAAAAAGCATGTAATAAAAGCATAAGCTATTATTCCTGTATTTTTTAATTCGTTATTTCTCTAGAATAAAGAAATTCACTATTATAATAGGCATGTTTTGAGTCTAAAATTCATAAAAAATATTAGGTAGGTGCAAGATAGGCAAAATGAAAAAAAATCGTGTTAGAACTCTTGCACGTTTATTCGGTAGGGCCATCGAAAATTGCTCACTTCAAAGTGGATGGTAAGTATGGATTTGTTTTCATATTAAAATTATTAGTTTTAATCTTAAGGTCTTGGATATAATAGGCCCAGGCAATAATAGCGAAATCAGTTAATTTAAAAGGTGAATCGGGTAAAAGTTTACTTATTCCTATTTCGGAGATTCATTTTTCATGCATTTTTGACACAATGCATTATTTTGTATTTCTAATATATTCATTTGTATTTCATATATTATAAAGTGCAAATGCAAATAAATATAAAGGCGATGTTTAAAAAATGTATAGAACCTGGGCTAGGTCTTGTACAATACATTTTTATGTGTTTTTTGTCCGAAAACATTGTTGATGCTAATATCATAAAATTATAATATAATTGACGAACCAAACAAACTGTAAGACTATTCCATGAAACTCAAAACGAACACTTTTGACTTTTATTTTGGTCTGTTGAAATGTCAAAGTGCATTCGTTCAGTTCTTAATTTTAACTTATTGTTTGTTATTCCCTTTATTTACGGTTTATTAAAATATGATTTGTACTAATAAATATGTAATCCATAACAACCAAGATTCCATTAAACATTTGATTGTAATTGTTTGTTGTAATAACCGTTTTCTTTTCGTCAGTACACAAATCACACTTGACCTTTAAATTGTTAAAAGTTGTCCAAATCAACGAAGCCAAAAGCGCCTTTCGCAGTTTCAAACCGTGGTGTCAATCGACGAAAACAAAATAAGATATTCGCCGTTTGACACCACGGTCGATAATTAATATGAAAATGGTGCCAAACAGGTAAGTCAAAAAACGTTTTTCTGCGATTGACACCGTGGTGTCAATAACTCGTGGTGTCAAACAGCGAAGGACCCTTGATTGCTACCAAAGTAATATAATAATTAAATTTTATAGTTTGTCCTGACTGGTGATCAACATAGCCATTAATTAAGTCTATAAAGCTGAAAGTCGAAACCTAGATAAAATTCTATAAAATAAACATCGAAAAGCTTGGTGGACCGACGACCTAAAAAAGGTCGCTGGGGCGCACTGGATGCGGAAGGCGGAGGACCGTGTGCTGTGGCGCGTGTTGGGAGAGGTATGTCCAGCAGTGGACTGCGATAGGCTGATTGATTAATTGAAACATCGGCAAAGATAAGGTTTTTGGAAATCCAAACTCTAAACAGGTAAAAAATTACGCGAATACCTACTATTAATTTGCAGATCTATACTGTCTACCTAAAACACGCTATCATTACACCTGTCTTTCATAGGGGTAGGCACAAGCTAAGGTACGCAGCTCGATAGGTAAGTACTGAGCATTGTTATAGAAAACCCAACAAAACTTTCCTCGACCCTGGCATAGAACCCGGCACAAATGACTCGTACACAACAACAACTGTACCTAACAAAACCTCAACAAATTAATTGTTATTACTTTTGTGAATCAATAATAATAAATATAAATTTTCCTATTTCAACGAGTAGTAGGTATTGTGGTCTGTGGTCTGTCTGTCCGCTCAAACGTCACGCCAGGAAATGTTGTTTGAAGGACCTGTTGGTCTAGTGGTTAGTGACCCTGAATGTTAAACTGGAGGTCGTAGATTCGATTCCCATACGGAACATATCTTTGTGTGATCTAATGTTTGTCCCGAGTCTGGGTGTAATTAGTGTCGGTGAGTTATACGTTTGTATAGTCCGCGGTAATGGCCCCTCTCTCAAAAAATGATGAAAAAGAGGTTTAATGAAAGAATGAAACAATTTTTTGTTGGCATTTATAGACAAATGACTGCCAAAAAATACAGTATTAATCTACAAGATGTGTTTCACTTTCATAACATGGTTTTTTCATAAATTATATATTCATTCTAAATAGTTTGTAAAAAAACCATCAAATCAGCACCAAATTATTGAGATGGAACTACTTTATGACTTAAATTTTTATCAAATAATACGACAAAAAAAACAATATTTGAAGAAATACACCTATAATTTGGGAATGTTATATTTAGAATAAGTTTGAATTTTAATTTATTAAAAATAAATAAAACGTCCATTCAAAGAGTACATCTGTTTGTATCTCCGCGCTCGCCTAGAGAATTAGTGAGTGTGTGGTGAGTCGTGTTTGCTTGGCCCAAATGCTCAAGGTCCTTGGCGATATCCCAAGCCTTCCAATCCCATGGATACTCCACATCACAAAATTCTGAGTTAAATTCTTTAGTCAGCAACAGGCAAATTATGCCGTATTGCAAGCGTACATACGCTACGGATAATTGTTAAAGCCCAGAATTTTGCTACCTCTACGGCGTTATCAGTTGCCGCGCAAAGGTCGCTCAGAGTGGGCACAAAGGGCAGGACAGGAGGTGAGCCATTGTTCCGAGCAATCCCTGTAACCCTGTAACTTATCCTTATTCTATTTGCATTTGTAACGGTGGCTGATGGTAAGCAGTTCCAGGAAATATGAGTAGGAAAACAAAACGGGAAAACAAGGCTACGGCCAGCAGATGCTGGCCGTAGCCTTGTTTTCCACCTAGACAATAAGTAAAAACCGATTTTATAACTCTCGTTGCTATTAATCATAGTCTTGACTACAATACCTGCTTTTTGCCGATTATTGAATTCAGTGCATCATCCGGGAATCGATATTGGGTTTTTCTGACAAGAAATTCACAATAGATGCCCTGAGTTTGGAAATTGGCGGTGTTTACACCGTGCCTCGGAAAGCACGTTAAGCTGTTGGTTTTACGCCTGATCTCTCTCCGGTCGTGTCGGATTGCCGTCCCATCGGACTATGGGAGTGAGGGAATAAAGAGTGCACTTGTGTTTGCGCATACAGTTGTGCACTATAATATCTCGCGCGCAGATGGCAAGTCTCCGTTGAGATTAGCCACCGTGACCGAAATTCAGTTAGGAGGACATTATCTATAATAATATTATAGAGCTGAAGAATTTGTTTGTTTGGTTGAACGCGCTAATCTCAGAAAGTACTGGTTCGATTAGAAAAAATCTTTTTTGTTGAATAGTGCATTTATCCAGGAAGACTATAGGCTATATAACATCACGCTATGATCAATAGGAGCGGAGCAGTAGTGAGATATGATGCAAAATCCCTAGTTATTATTATTGAGGTTCATTACAACTTGTATCACCCCCCCACCCCTTTCCTCCGGCTCCCAACTTCCCTAACAGACGTCAACACTGGTGTTACTTGCCACCACTTCCTCTCTGGTCATGTCATCCTTCACAAAGTCCAGTCATAGTTAGCAGATAACTAATTTTCCCCGTCAGTATAAATTAAATGGGCTGCGTTGACAATTAGATAGGGGAAAAAATCATCATCATCATCTCAACCCATAAACGTCTCACTGCTGGGCAGGTGTCTCCTCCATACATTTGAAGGGATATTAGCCCACTATACCACGCTGGCCAGACGGGTCGGTATAGGGTTTTGTTTCGAGTTTTTCCTCTCTTGCAGTGGATATTGTCTGCCTGACTTACTCCCTTAGTCGACTCTTACGACACCCAAGGGATCCCAGACAGAAGTAGTGTAAAAAAATCAAGCAACACGTAAGTGATACCTCTGGTATTGCAGGCGACCATACGCTATGGTAGCTGCTTAACATCAGGTGGGCCATATGCGTATGAAAAAAAATTAAGAGTAGTAAAAAGCAATGTCACAATTTGCTCATCTTAAATAGACAGGCGCTTTGAGTTTGAGTTTAGTAGATATTTGTGACATGGCTCCGCCGTTCTGACACAGCCTTGTCTCTAATATGAAAGCGGTGGTGGCCGAATGGGTCACCCACTCGCAGGGGTATTCCGTAAAAGCAAAAACCGAGCCACCGCAAAAACCGAGCAAGATCTAGCTGTCAGATTGAAAATCGGTATTCCGTAAGAGCAAAAACCAAGCCTTTTTGACGTTTAGTCAATAGATTGTGCCATCACCGAGCAATCACAACTGTCAGTTTGCCATCGCTGTTTCTTAGAGAATCAGCCGGCCGGAGAGGAAAACCCACATGTCTTAGAAGTAATTCTAAAGACATTTCAGATTCACCAACCCGCATTAGGTCAACGTGTGTAAATTAAGATTTGATTAAGAGAATAAATTGTGATGTCATGTAGATAAGTCGACTGCCTTGGTGGTCCAGCGGCCGCAGTATGCGCCTGCTGTGCACGAGGTAGTGGGATCGATTCCTACACAGGGCAAAACTTTGTGTGACCCACAAAGAGTTGTTCTGAATCTGGGTGTAATTTGTATCTGTTAATTGTATGTTTGTAAAGTCCTCCGCGACACAGAGCTTGTTCTCTAGTGCAGTCGTTTTTTTAACGAAGACAAAAAAAAAGAAAGTTTAAATAATTTTTATTATTATGATTATGTTATAAAAGCAAACAATGTTTTTATTTTACATACCTTTGTTTGATTTTTCTGCTGTCTGTACGAAAAAAAAACAATGTGACGAATTTATAATAATCTAAATTAATATAAGTACAAGTAATTTTCTTCAAAAAATAAAACTGTGACGAAATTACAAATACTTTTTTCTGTGACAAATTTACTTTGTGACGAATGTACAACAAGTTGTTTTTACGCATAAATCTCAATACCTACTCTTAGTTCATAGCTATAATCTTGCAAAATTGTATCAATAAGGTAAATAATAACATAAAAGCTTTACCTACGTTTGAACAGTATGAGTTAGCCGCTATTGCTCAGTGGGGGAAGCCCGTGGCGTTGGCGTCAACTGGAAGGCCTTGGGTACGATCCGCACCGCGCACCGCGGCGCACCCGCATCTATACCTACATTTACATACACTATTATATATAATTAATTAGTTTAAGTGATTCATTTCCTTGTTGGTTTTTTCACTAGTTAGGTGACAAACGAACACACGAAATGTCTAGTTGTAAGCAGTCTCCGCAGTCTATTAGGTTGGGGAAAAAGTCATTTCGCATTATACCTAGTATGTATGAACTTGTAATAAAATCTCTTTGGCTATACTATTAGTATCGGGCTGGTTTTGGTATCATTGAAAGTTTTATTATTAATTCCAAATTCAAATTAGGAAAATGTGTGATTTTCATTTGTTTTTGGTACTGTCAAGATGAATGAATATAACGAAGAAATTCGATACATTTTAAAAATTTACTACAAAAAAGGTAAAAATGCAAGCGGCGAAATAAAATTGCGATGTTTATGGACTTAGTGCAGTGTCTGTGAGAGAAGCACAAATTTGGTTTAAGCGTTTTCAATCCGGAAATTTTGATGTCAAAGATGCACGTCGCTCTGGTCGCCCTATTACGGATAAAATGGATGCCATTTTTTTACCAACCCAAAAAATTTAACACCAGGGATTTGTGTTGGAGCTATCCCTGGGATGCAATCAGCAACGCATCCCTAAATGGGCACTGAAGACCTGTACTCATACGCAGGAACACAACTACACCGCTGTGTGTAGTTATTTGGCTATAGTCTTCTGTAAGGTGGAGGTCCTTCTCCAGCGCTTTTCTAGGCTCTACTCCTGTCGGTTCATCCATACAGCAGTAGGCATATTATCTGACGTCTTATTTGTCATTATTCATCGACTTGTATAAGTATCACGGGGTTAACAATATGAACAAATGATTTTGAATGAGTCGGGGTTGCTCACATGTATGTAGGTACTACCTCTCTTAATAGTTTAATACATAATAGGTAGGTACTTACTTCCAACCCACAGGGATACTTTGTTTGGATTCTGAGAGGAAAATTGTGTAAGTTGTCCGTGTGGTGACGGAGTAAGAACACAAATGTCACCACCCCGTTCTATCCCGAGGGGTGTCGTAAGAGTTGACAAAGTGAGTAAGTCAGGCAGACAATATCCACTGTAAGAGAGGGTTCTAAATAAAACCCTATAACAACCCGTCTGGCCAGCGGTGTACTGCCTTGGCGGCTCAGTGGATGATGTGTATGACTGCTGATCACGAGGTCCCGGTTTTGATTCCCGGGTCGGACTAAAAATCGATATTGGGTTTTTCTGTCAAGAAATTCACAATAGATGCTCGGAGTTTCGAAATTGGCGGTGTTTACACCCCCGTGCCTCGGAAAGCACGTTAAGTCGTCGGTCCTAAGCCTGATCCCTTTACGGTCGTATCGGATTACCGTCCCATCGGACTATGATAGTGAAGGAATAGTGAGTGCACCTGTGTTTGTGCACACACTTGTGCACTATAATATTTCCTGCGCAATTGGGTAATCTCCGACCTCCGTTGTGTTTTTTTTTATACTACCAAGGTGGCAAACAAGCTTACGGCCCGCCTATGGTAAGCAGTTACTGTAGCCTATGGACGTTTGCAACACCAGGGGTGTCACTTATGCGTTGCCGACAATGTAAAAACCTTATAACTCCTTTCTTGAAGAACCCCATGCTATAGTCTCTTGGGAAAACCTCGGCAGGAAGCTCATTCCACAAACTAATCTAATTGGTCGCCGTGATCGAAATCGGGCTGGACGATTATTTTATTAAGCTAATATCCCTCGTAGTGTAACGTTTATGGTTTAAGACGAAGCTAAAAAAAGTGGTAAAAGCGTAAACTGAGTGAGGTGTTCAGAACTAAAAGACTTTAGTAGTTAATGTAGAGCATTTATATTAATAAAAGTATACGTTAGTACAAAATATACAACTTTACACATAGGCTTTATATAAATATCGCATGCTTACTGGGAAAAGGCGTCAATTGGAAACTGCACCTAAGCAATTTTGAACCTTATTATTTTTGTCAGAAGATAAAAATTGACAAATACATGTGTTTCATATTAGGCCTCTTTTCCAATAAATGATGATGGGCTGGCAGTCCAGCTAGATTAAAATTATACTATATATCTTCATTTCATCTATTTTACTATCCTTTCATCCTATCATTACGTTCTGTATTATCTATCGCATTCATCTAGCAAGTTCACACACAAACATGGTAACAAAACTGAACTCAATATGAAGGTAAGCTACCTTCATATTGAGTTCAGTTTTGTTTATAATATCTTTATTTATAATATCATTGATAATGTCTTCGGGTGTCTACCACAAACAGTTCACAATGATGAAGCCCACCTGTTACATCTTATAAAATATTTAACCGACTTCTAAAAAGGAGAAGGTTATATGTTCGACTGTATGTATTTTTTTTAATGTATGTACACCGATATCTCTCCCATTTGTGGACCGATTCTTCAAGTTCATTTTTATTTGAAAGAGTATACTCTAGATGTGGTCCCATTGGCACCAAGTCAGGATCTGATGATGGAATCCCAGGGAAATCGAGGTCAACCCTAAAATATAGGAATTTACAATGTTTTTCGTATATTTTTTACTTTTATTTTATAACTAAAAATAGATAAATATTTTTTTACAAAAACTGAATACAGATTGAAGTCGGTTTTTACAAAAAGTGAATACAGATTGAAGTCGGTTTAATTTTTTTCTAAAAAAATGTTGTACCAGTAGTTGGTTTTTGGGCAGTCGCAGTCGTGAGACAGAAAGAAAAACATTTATACTGGTTACATTAAAAATGTTTTTCTTTCTTTTTCTAAAATAAATAGGTAAAAGACATTGAATGAAAGATATTGTATGTTCGTTTGCCATCTAAGTAATTTATAAAAAATTTAGAAGCCCCCAGGGCTTGCAGGGCATTTATTATAGGTTAATAGTAGGTACTTAGAACTACTTACTTCTGTACTTAAGTATCTAATTGTATGTGAAACAGTCACCAAAATACATTAAGTTACATTATAATAACAATCCATATTATTATATTCGTATGTCTCAATGTTCTGGCAGTACCATGCCGTCACTATAGCGAATTATTTTCAATCTTAATTTGATATTATATGTACATAATATGTTAACGTTATATTATGACCTACGTAGCTTTAATATTGATTGCTTAAATTCTAATAAATCGCTATAAGGACATACAGGCAGTCATAGTACGGCCCCGGAACACGGACATCATCTCTGCTCCATCAAGGGAGGTGAGATGCATGCTGGCTCCATGCGGAGTATTTTAGAATATAGTGTAAATGTAACCCACTTTATCCTAAATTTATTCAGGCATTGAGTCCACAATGTTTTCCCAGATAAAATCATTTTGATTGTTAGGTATATGTATAAAATGAATCACACCCACATGTGGGTGTGTGTTAGGTACTTCCCCAGTCAGCTACCACCATATCTAGCACCGCTATATACATGTACACATATATTATAATAAATGAATGTACCTATAACATTATTGACAGTCTGCATTCACTTTCATGTGTGCGCTCTGTGTCTATTCAAGTCTTAACACTTTAAGGGTCGGTACATATCTGGCGGAAAATGCTTCGCGTAAAAAATCTTTATATATAAAAATGAATCCCTATTTCCCTTGGTCACGGCATCACGTTGGAACGGCTGGACCGATTTCAGTAATTCTTTTTTTGTTGTGTTTGTTATTGTCAGGAGATGATTCTTATGTAAAAAAAAAAGTTGCGCTGAAAATAATTTAACAATTTAACCCGGACAAAGTCGGGGCGGGCCGCTAGTATTTAATAAAACTGTCGTATTCTCCTACTGGAACCATTATCTGTAGAAACTGGTTATTGGTGTCTATAACATAATTTTTGAGTATATAGATTAACATTAGCTGTAAGTTTTCCAAATAAAATAAATGTCTCTAACGAATAAATGTTCATTTCATTTTAACATTCAAGCTTTTGCAATCAACCGATGTTATGTTAGTGCGTCGAGTGGTTTCACAGAGTAGACGCATCTCCATCAGATATGTACCGACCCTTAATATCATCGACAAATAAGTTATTGTACAAAAAATAAATAAACACACAATAATACTAAAACCTTAGATTAAAACTAATAAAATACAATTTGAGAAACTACGATCCAGCGTGACAATGTGTGGCCACTCTTTTGGGCACCTCCTCAGAGCTGTGACCTCAATCAGATATTTTATTTAAAGATTAATTGCGATACGTACAATATCTGGTTGTTTGTAATTTTAACGATCAAAATTCCATCGTGATTTCTTTTTCTTTAGTATTTTTGAATTGAAAAGTTCTTTCGGCACTTTTTGGTGAACAAAAATCATGAAACTCGCGTCATCGTCATCAAACGCGTTTCATATTCAAAAATAATAATCTAATAGCTCGACGATACAATTCACAAGTTACATAGTTTTCTATCGGCAGTTTTTTAAATATTTAGCATTACTTGTCCTCCTTAATAATAATATTAACTTTAACTGACAAATATCACATTCGTCTGTAGACCCAATGTGCTTAAAAAGCAGCACAAACTACGTATGAATATACAGAAGAAGATATTTATTATTTTATTTGACAACTTAACTATAAATATATAATTACTGCGCGAGGAGCTTAGGTGCATTTTTCCTTAACGTAATTAGTGTCGCTACTGTCCGCAAGATGGCGGGCCCGCTCTTGATCGCCAGCCGACACATGAAGAACGCGATCATGCACTGCATCGCTCGGTGTATCACGTACAGTCTGTGGATATAATAACCATTTAAAAAGAGATTGAGACAATCGCTGGTAAATATTTAGCTTACAGAGAAAAATAAATTCGGTTGTTGCGTGAAGGATATTAGAGTAGGTACACGAGTGTGTGTGTATCATAGTGCGATGGCAGTATAGGACGGCAACCTAATACGATCAGAGAGAGATCAATCATCTATACTAACATTATAAAGCTGAAGAGTTTGTTTGTGTGGTTGAACGCGCTAATCTCAGAAAGTACTGGTTCGATTAGAAAAAAACTTTTTTTGTTGAATAGTGCATTTATCCAGGAAGGCTATAGGCTATATAGCATCACGCTATGATCAATAGGAGCATAGCAGTAGTGAGATATGTTGCAAAATCGGGAAAAATATCCAAATTACCACGCGGACAAAGTCGCGGGCGACTCCTAGTCCTTTTATAAACTGCTTAGGTAACCAAGCATACTGACTGACTGCTGCATACCAGAGGAGCCTGTCAATGTCAACGTCAGCCTCTGGGCGCTTACAAAATTTGCCGAACAAAAAATATTAAACATTAGTATTTTGAGATGAAGTATTTATCCCTGGGATTGCAAAACGAAAAACGTCTTTAAAAACGAATCCCAAAATGATGACCAGTAGGTACTGACACACAGCAACAGTGGCTGTGGTGTAGGGAGTCGACACCACTGTGCATTATTATTCGACTGTAGTTTTCTGTAAAGTGGAGAGTTCCGCTTGCACAAGTCGGGTTTGCTCGCTTGCATGGTGCCCTACCTCTCTTAAATTACTACTTACTTTTTTTTTTTTTATACTACCAAGTAGGCAAACAAGCATACGGCCCGCCTGATGGTAAGCAGTTACCGTAGCCTATGGACGCTTGCAACACCAGGGGTATCACTCGCGCGTTGCCAACCCTTTAGAAACCTTATAACTCCTTTCTTGAAGAACCCCATGCTATAGTCTCTCGGGAAAACCTCGGCAGGAAGCTCATTCCACAACTCAATCGTACGTGAGAGGAAATTCCTCTGAAACCGCACAGTGCGGCACGATAAAGGTTCTAAAATGTGTGGATGAACTCCCTTACTTACTTTAATAAAATCAATAACAAAAAACAAATGAATCCCATCCTTTTTAAGAAAACATTAAGAAAGGTCTTGATTGATGAGTGTTATTATAATATTGACGATTTCCTAAATGACAAATCTTTGTGACAATTATCTAATTAATTATATTTATTACACTAAAATACATAATTATTGACCAATTGCATTATATAAAATATATTTGACATAAATAAGAATGACTATTATATTATCAGAATTCATAATTATTAAATAACTACTATAATTTCTATTGCTCATATTTGTACACCAGCGAGCGTTGGTCAAACTTGTTGTTACGACCGTATATTTTAACACCTTATAATATGCATCATAGTTATGTACTGTTATTACCTACACTTGTTTTCTCAAATATAAGTATCTTAAAAATTAATAAGTATCTTTGTCTTCGAACTATTGTCGGGAGCCGTGTAAATACTAAATGTAAATAATAATAATAATGTCCTCCTAACCGAATTTCGGTCACGGCGGCTAATCTCAACGGAGACTTGCCATCTGCACGGGAGATATTATAGTGCACAAGTGTGTGCGCAAACACAAGTGCACTCTTTATTCCCTCACTCTCATAGTCCGATGGGACGGCAATTCCGACACGACCGGAGAGAGATCAGGCGTAGGACCAATGGCTTCACGTGCTTTCCGAGGCACGGGGGTGTAAACACCGCCAATTTCCAAACTCCGGGCATCTATTGTGAATTTCTTAACAGAAAAACCCAATATCGATATTTGGCCCGACCCGGGAATCGAACCCGGGACCTCGTGATCAGCAGTTTCACACATCGACCACTGAGCCACGGAGGCAGCAGTAAGTGTAAATACATGTACAATGTACAACTCACATTCGTATCCTGGAGCGCGCGCCCTGCATGTCCTTGTCGTGCTCCTGCAGCAGGTACTTGCGCGTGCCCTGCACGAAGTGCAAGCAGTGCTTCTCCCAGCTGTCACACACACATCATTATTAATCTACTGAACGGATCTGGATGAAATTTGGCACAGATATAGATTATAGTCTGGAACTTATAAAATATCGCGATAAAAAATATTTTATCGTGATAACCGACATCTATGCGGGCGCCGCCGCGGGCAACAACTAGTATTGATATATTTGGAACATCATTTGGAAGTTTTTAGTTTTTTTTTGGAGAGATTAATATAGTATGGGGTGCGTCAAGAAAGGAGTTATAAGGTTTTTAAAGGGTCGGCAACGCGTGAGTAAGGGTGCCCCCTTGGTGTTGCAAACGTCCCTAAGCTACGGTAACTGCTTACCATCAGGCGGGCCGTATGTTCTCTTGTTTGCCACCTTGGTAGCACTGCATCGCATTATTATGCCTCACCTCCAATATCTCAGGGTATTACAAATATAGAAAGCAGTGACATTTTCCTGACAATTACTTATAAATAATACGCTACGAAGATTGGGAGATGGTCCATCTCCCAATCTTCCTCAGCTCATGATCGAGGGTTGTGGGAATCGTTGGGGGGAGGCCTATATCCAGCAGTGGACGTATGTTTTTTTTTTTTTTTTTTTTTTTTTTTTTTTTTTTTTTTTATACTACTTGGGTGGCAAACAAGCATACGGCCCGCCTGATGTTAAGCAGTTTCCGTAGCCTATAGACGCTTGCATTACCAGAGGTATCACTTGCGTGTTGCCAACCCATTTTTTACACCAGGGCTTTAAGATGGAAGTAACCCTGGGATAGGAATACGTTTCTTTCAAAACGCATTCCTAAATGAGCGCTGGAGACCTGTACTCACACACAGGAACACAACTACACCGCTGTGTGTAGTCATTTGGCTGTGGTCTTCTGTAAGGTGGAGGTCCTTCCCCAGTCGGGCTTGCTCGCTAGTATGGTGCCCTACCTCTCTTAAACTATGTATGTATTTTGATTGAGAAGAAGAATCTTCCTCGATCGAAGGTTCGATATCAAAACGGGTGAACACTCACCACAATGACTAGCTACACATTATTTGTGAGGCGCTCATAGCCAGGCACTCGCTGTTCGGTAAACGATCAGCGGGTTAAGCTACCAAGGGCGCGGTAACCCTATAGATGGGTGACCGCATACTGGTATTTCATCTGAGCGTCTCCGTGCTTCGGAGGGCACGTTAAAAGTCGGTCCCGACTGTTAACAGTCGTTAGATCACGACAGAGGCCTAAATATGTGCGATCTTAATAACTCTGTCACCAGGTTGGCTACTAACCAAACGATAAGAAGAAGAAGATTTGACTGTGGTCTTACGTGGAGAATTTTAGTCAGTCTTACTTCGGCTTACTTGTATGGTGCTCTACTTCTCAATTCCATCTCATGACAATAAGTCCCTTAATTACAATACGCCGCACAAAGCTGCCGAAACGAAGGCGTAGTACCTACAGTGCTGCCTATCAATGTAAGTGTGAACTCACTCGATAGTCTGAGGGTCAAGGTTGTAGACGACAGCATCAGCCGGCGCCAGCCGCTCCTTGAGGCGCCTCACGTTGTCGGTGCTGAACTTCCACTCGTTCATCATGAAGAACTTGAGAGCGTCGTTCATTGCGACGAGCCGGTTGCACACCGTCGCCAGGTTCGGCCTGGTACATACACAACATCATCTTTATTACATCTTCTCTAATATATAAAACTCTTGTGTCACGGTGTTTGTAATTAAACTTCTCCGAAATGGCTCGACGGATTTTCTGAAATTTTGTGTGCATATTGGGTAGGTCTGAGAATCGGACAACATCTATTTTTCATTCCCCTAAATGTTAAGGGTGGTCCAACCCTAAATTTTAAATTTTATTTTTTTATGATACAGCATACAAAAATACATAGGTACAACCTTTAATTTTCACCTCTCTACGATAAACCCCTATTTTTTAATAGCGATATTACTATTTTAGTAACGAAACAACGTTTGCTGGGTCAGATATCCTTACTAATATTATAAATGTGAAAGTTTGTAAGAATGGATGGATGGATGGATGTTTGTTACTCTTTCACGTAAAAACTACTGAACGGATCTGGATGATATTTGGCACAAAGATAGATTATGGTCTGGAATAACACATAGGCTACTTTTTGAAACGATAACCGACATCCACGCGGGCGGAGCCGCGTGCAACAGCTAGTACATAATATAATATAAAACAAAGTCGCTTCCCACTTTCAGTTCCTGCTTAGATGTTTTAAACTAAGCAACGGATTATGATGTGATTGTGCGGATTTCTTCAGGATAGTTTATATGTATAATACATGCATTATTTATTAGCAGAAAAAACAACTGAAGCGAAGCGTGAGTGGGTCACTAAGTTTATTCATTAAAAAAACTGCCTCCATGGCTCAGTGGTCGATGGGTGCGACTGCTGATCACGAGGTCCCGGGTTCGATTCCCGGGTCGAGCCAAAAATTTATATTGGGTTTTTCTGTCAAGAAATTCTCCATAGATGCTCGGAGTTTGGAAATTGGCGGTGTTTACACCCCCGTGCCTCGGAAAGCACGTAAAGCCGTTGATCCTACGCCTGATCTATCTCCAGTCGTGTCGGATTGCCGTCCCATCGGACTATGAGAGTGAGGGAATAAAGAGTGCACTTGTGTTTGCGCATACAGTTGTGCACTATAATATCTCGCGCGCAGATGGATAGTCTCCGTTGAGATTAGCCGCTGTGACCGAAATTCGGTTAGGAGGACATTATTATTATTCATTTATTTATTATTATTTATTTATTTACTTAAATTAAAACGGTTAATACACCAATTCATAAATCAATCTCTCTGTACCGGACGGTTTCAGAAGAAACTTCCTTCCACATACAATCAGGTTGTTGAATGTACGACGTCTGCCGAGGTTTTTCCGAGAGACTATAGCATCAACATATGAGTTTATTGATGTAACCAGCGGACATAGGCTACGGTAGCTGCAGTATTGCTCGTTTGCATGGTGCCCTACGTCTTCTAGAAGTAGTAACAGTGTGTAGACACTCACCTAGTTTTGACTCCACACATGCGGTACACGAGGTCCATGGTGCGCAGCGGCGCTGTCTGCATCACCCACTCCATCGACTTCATTACCAAACTGCAACAATATCTTATATATTAAATTCTCGTGTCGCGGTGTTTGTAGTTAAACTCTTCCGAAACGGCTCGACCGATTCTCATGAAATATTGTGTGCATATTAGGTAGGTCTGAGAATCGGTCAACATCTATTTTTCATACCCCTAAATAACTAACTTTTTTATTTTTAGATAACTTTTTTTTGTATGATACAGCATTACAAAATACATACAACCCTTAATTTTCACCCCTCTACGATCAACCCCAATTTTTTAATAGCGATATTACTATTTTAGTAGCAAAACAACGTTTGCTAGGTCAGCTAGTAATATATAAAATTCTCGTGTCACGGTGTTTGTAATTAAACTGCTCCGAAATGGCTTGACCGATTTTCGTGAAATTTTGTGTGCATATCCGGGACATGCCGCCAGTTTATAATATTAGTAGGATGACCGGGCTATGTTGATGATGATATAAGTAACAATAAATAGGTATATGGTTGTTAAATATATCAATAGAATCAAGAGAAAAAAGTGACCTATTCTTAATGAAGACACCGGTGGGGTACCAGAGCGGCGTGTCGAAGGGGTGGTCGCGCACCCCGCGCAGCATACGACTGCGGAACTCGTCCCAGGTCGTCGGGTTGTCGTACGAGCAACAGTTGTACACGCGGCTCTGATGGCAACTGGAATATACAACATATTAATTGTTTATATGAGCGTTTCTCGTTTTGATTTGGCGCAAATAGTTGAAACAAAATTAGACATTGTTTTTTAACAATAATAATAATAGGGGCTCATCTAGTGTATAGGCGAGTCACGGTCTGCCTATTTTTCATTTAGAGTATATCCCAACTTTTAAATGATGGCAGGCGACGTTTTATTTCACATGTTGCAATAGCTCTACACTTACCATAGGCAGATCATGGCTTTACTGCAATAGTGCAGCTTTGGCATGACTATGGTAAGCGTCTCATCCCATTTTAAATTAAAGTTCTCTAAGGGCCTCTGCGTGTTGGATCTATATCCCCGCGTAAGCCTGCCCGGGTATTCTCCTTGAATGATGGGAAAATACCCGTGATAAAGAGAGACATAATAATACTTTCGGGACAACTAACACATCGCTATCTAATCCCAAAGTAGGCAGAGCCTGTACTATGGTAAACAGACAACTGATAAACATACTTATATATTTCTAAATACATACATTATAGATAAATGACACCCAGACACAGAACAAACATTCGTGCTCATCCCAAAAGATTTGTCCTGGGTGGGAATCAAACCCATGACCTGCGGCGCAGTCAGAGTCACTAGACCAACAGGCCAGTTTTTGTTAGAGATTTTATAATAGATGCCTGAAGTTTGGTATTTGATGGTGTTGTGTATAGTAACACACCCGTGCGTGCCTCGGCAAGGACTTCATTACTCCTTATTTACCTATCGAGTATTTGACTGCCTCGGTGGTCCAGTGGCCGCAGTATGCGCCTGCTGTGCACAAGGTTGTGGGTTCGATTCCCACATAGGACAAAACTTTGTATAACCCACAAAGAATTGTTCTGAGTCTGGGTGTAATTTATTGTATGTTTGTAAAGTCCCCCGCGATGCAGAGCTTGTTCTCTAGTGCGAGAGTTGGCTTTTTTTTTTTTAATAAAAAAGTATGTCTGCCCTGTCGAGTCGCGTCAAATTGACATCTTACTACACTATGACACTAGGTAATACAGAGTGTATCCGTGTTTGGGCACATATCTGTGCATTATTATATATCCTATGATGGCTAGTCTACGTTGAGATTAGCCGCCGTGAACGAACAAGTCTTGAGACTACAATAATTATGTTTTCATAAAAGGTACAAAAAGTATGGTACCCATCGATGGCTGTCTCCCAAGCGACGGCGATCAGGGTATCTATGACGATGTCCACGGGTATCATGTCGGCTCTCTTCCCACCGGAACAGTTGAGCACGTGCAGCAGACCCTTGCCGGCTCCCACCAACACGCCACTTGGACCGTTCAGGTTCTCTATCCATCCGGGGAATGGGTCCTGGAGCGATGATATCACTGGAACGAGATTAAATTGTTGTATAATATATATTGCCTGGTTTATCAATAAAGACTCAAAACCATTTGGGCTGGTAATTTTGCACTCTGTTTCTATGTTATTTTAAGAAAAAAATGGTTGTCGAAATCTCAAGCCTGCTAATACCATCTAGCGTCGGTTGGAAACATTAACAATAACATTTAATGTTCTTTATTGATTAACATTAAGTAAAGATGTTTATATTTTTTTTTTTGGCTGAGAAATAAGTTAAATTTATTTGGCAAGATTATTCTTTAATAGCTGCATTTAATTATAATTTAATAGCACTTAATTTTGATTAAATATTGCAATAATTACAAGTATTGCCCGCTAGATGGCGTTATTAAATACTTTACTTCTCGCCCTGAGTCGTGATCGATTTGTAATTTGCGTTAAATTATGAAAGAATGTATTTTTGACTGTCTAGCCTTTTTGTGCCCATAATATCCCACAGTTGAGCAGTTTCTGTAACTTACCTATAGATGGTCTAAATATAGCTGTAGAATATCTTGTGTTTTGTGCTCGCTCCGCCACGGCGCTCTCTGCCATCGCCTTCGTGAATGTGTACGTATTCGGTTTTGGAGATATCAATCTATAAACATCACATTATTAAGTAATTATTAATTTAAACATTATTTATAAAATAACACACACCTCCGAAGGGTTCTTCCTTACAAAAATGTAGAATAACAAATCAAAGAGAGAATAGAGCATTCAAGCCAGCAAGCCCAATTGCGGAGAGAACTCACTCGTGGCCTCAGTTTCTTGCCAGAGACTAGTATTATATTATCTGAGCCAGAGCCTCTAGACAAGTGACATAAGCGATAGTCGAATCAAAAAGTCAAAAAAGAAAATGTATGGAATTTGACGTAAGTTTACGACTTTAAATCTCTCAGACTCATGTCAAATTCCATACATTTTATTTTTTGACTTTTCGATTCGACTATCGCTTATGCCACTTGTCTAGAGGCTCAGTTCTTTCCTTAGATTGTTCCTACCCCTGTTTGTTCCGTCAGCGAAATCGGCAGTAAGCAATTTAGCGTTATTGGTTGGTATGCAGGTCAATCATATATGAATAAATTAATTATTGACAGAATACGAAAGTTGTGTTTATGTGAATACAGGTCTCAAGTGCTTTAAAGATTTTTAGATTTAAGAATGCATTTGAAAGATTTTTCCAGTATTTTTTATGTGAGGTCAACTGTTGAACTTGAAAGAAATAAAAAACGATTGTTAATTAAGAAAACTTTCCAACTTTTGATAGAGCGTCGCGTCCTGTGGCATTGTCCGGCAAGCGCCAAATCCACATAGTCCTTTAAAGGTCTCAGTTGGCAGCGTTACACTTACTTGGGTGTAACTTCAGCCAGCAGGTGTTCCGGCAGGTTGTCCACTAGGGTGAGGAGCTGGTGCAGGCTGGCCGGTGCAGGGTACACCTTCTCCTCCACGGTGGGCAGCTCCGCGTTGCTGTACGCTGTTGACACGTGCACCAGTGCCTGACACAAACAATATTATAGATACATATTATACCTCATACATAAGTAATAAATAACATAATTAAAATAGAATAATTATTTATGTAAGATTAATGCAGAAAAAATAACAATCTGATTGTAAATGCGAAAGTTTAGATAGATGTATAATTGTTTATTACTCAATCACGCAATAACGGCTAAACGTACGATGAAATTTGGCATAGAGATAAATTATAGTGTTTCGTATAGAAAAAACATTTTCCCCGTAGAATTATACTCGCAAGTAAGGGCGGCTTTACTTGCGAGTAACTAGTATTAGAATAAAAACAAAATCTAAATTAAAGTTAGCCATACCTGCATCATGGGTAGCTGATCACAAATGTCCATGAGGGTGAGCACAGACCTGAGGTTCTGTTCCACCGCCAGCCCCAGGGACTCGTCGAACTTCAACGTGGCTGCCGAGTGGAACACCACCGATACCTGGACACATTACACCAACTTAGTAATTTCCTTAATTATTTTTTGCCACCGTCTGGTAAATAAAAGAAACGCCTTATTCACCTGGTTGAGCTGCTGTATACCGTCCCGGTCCATGCCCAGCTTAGGCTTGGTCACGTCGCCTGGCACGATACTCAACTTGTCCAGCTGTTCAGGACACCGCTGTCTCACCACATCGAACACCTGCATACAAATAACAACAGAAGTTAATTAGAAGATAATGGCATAATTATTTATTTATTTACTTCGCCGCTTAGTTTTCTTTACTCCCGAAGAAATGGTTGAGCTATATGGTGGCTGATGAATGTGGGCCGTTAGACGGGAAGGTTCAACTATATTCCCCAGATATTTAATACATTATTACCTAAATTATACTCACACTATTATATTAAAGCGAAGCTACCACATTACCATACTATCCTACTAATATTATAAACGCGAAAGTTTGTAAGTATGGATGGATGTTTGTTACTCTTTCACGTAAAAACTACTGAACGGATCTGGATGAAGTTTGGCACAGAAATAGATTATGGTCTGGAACAATACATTTACTTTTTACAGCGATAACCGACATCCACGCGGGTGGAGCCGCGGGCAACAGCTAGTATAGAATATTATTATATTTAATTTTGGCATTAAATTTCAGGAGTATGTTCAGTAAAGGGATGAGGTATAAAGTAAGGCCCTCGTCTTTCCTATTCTACCAGTTTTTATCCAATCGTGTTTGTATGGAACTATGGAGTTTTTGGTTGCATCACTTTCTGCGCTCACTAATTGTTACATAAATGAAAATGTAATCTGGATATTAAAAAGCTGTATGTTCAGTGAGTGAACCCGGCAGTAGGTAAATTAGCTGACGTCTCATTTTTCATTAACCTGCATTATCTGATCTATATGAATAAATGTGTAAATTTGAATTTAGTGCCCTAGGGGTAAGCAGAACTGCCTAGACTCTCCCAAAGGACCGATGCGATGGTAAAAACCGCACAGTTAGGGCTGCCAAATCGAGATCCTATATACTTTTGATCAAAACTTCAAAACTGTCGTATTGCTGTTATTATTGACAAACGAAAAAAATAATTATGTATTTTTTATAGTTTCTATTTATAAAAACAGTAAATACAAAATGTTCTCGGCCTCCTTAGTTCCGACTTCCTTTCGACCGTCATGTGAAGGTGAAAGAACGCGACCACGTCACAAGTGGTCGAACGCCAACGTTGTCGATAGTACTTACAAAGGTTGATAATAACTTTAAGGCACCTTAAGGCACAAGTTTGACTGGGGAAGGACCTCCACCTTACAGAAGACCACAGCTAAATAACTAAATAACTACACACAGTGGTGTAGTTGCATATTGTGCATACTACAGGTCTTCAGTTCTTATTTAGGATTTTTGTTTTTATAAAACATCGGTGGCAAGCAGGCATACCTTCGTTTGTTATAATTGAACTCAAAAACTACTCAACCAATTTTAAAATTCTTTCACCTATTGCTAGCTACATTACCAACGGGTAACATAGGCTATTTTTCTTTTAATGTTCACCCGTATGTGTATAGGGAGTTTAACATCTCTTGTCATTAAAACTATTAGCTGTAAGTTTTCCTAATATTATAAAACTAGGGGTCGCCCGCGACTTCGTCCGCGTGGTAATTTTTTTTTTTTTATACTACCAAGGTGGCAAACAAGCATACGGCCCGCCTGATGGTAAGCAGTTACCGTAGCCTGTGGACGTTTGCAACACCAGGGGTGTCACTACGCGTTGCCGACCCTTTAAAAACCTTATAACTCCTTTCTTGAAGAACCCCATGCTATAGTCTCTTGGGAAAACCTCGGCAGGGAGCTCATTCCACAACCTTATCGTACGTGGTAAGAAATTCCTCTGGAATCTTACGATACGGCAGGTTTGAGGTGCAAGGATGTGAGGAATACTTTTCACGATTTTGCAACATATCTCACTACTGCTCCGCTCCTATTGATCATAGCGTGATGTTATATAGTCTATAGCCTTCCTGGATATACTAATCAACAAAAAAAAAATTTTTCTAATCGAACCAGTACTTTCTGAGATTAGCGCGTTCAACCAAACAAACTCTTCAGCTTTATAATATTAGTATAGATAAAATAAAATAAAATAGGCTACGGTAACTGCTTACCATTAGGAGGGTAGTATATAAACAGGAGTGCATGTTACCTGCGACTGCTTCAGCTGCTTGAGCCTCCTGTCAGGGGCGACGTCCTTCTTGCGTCGCATGAGCAGGTGCAGGCGAGCCACCTCCGGGCACGTCCACAGGAGACGCTCCACCAGAACCTTCACATTATAACAACATTATTACAACACAATAAAAATATATTTCAAAAGACAGGTAGAGCAACATAAAAGCGGGCAAGCCCGACTGGGGAAGGACCTCTATCTTACAGAAGACCACAGCCAAATAACTACACACAGCGGTGTAATTACGTTCCTGTGTGTGAGTACAAGTCTCTAGCGCTCATTTAGGGATGCGTTTTGAAAGAAACGTATTCCTATCCCAGGGATACTCTCATGGGGCTTGCTCGCTAGTATGGTGCCCTTTTCCTATTGTAGTTATTGTACCTACTGTAGCTTTATAAAATAAAATCCTTACTAATATTATAAATGTGAAAGTTTGTAAGAATGGATGAATGGATGGATGTTTGTTACTCTTTAACGTAAAAACTACTGAACGGATCTGGATGAAATTTGGCACAGAGATAGATTATGGTCTGGAATAACACATAGGCTTTTTGCAGCGATATCCGACATCCACGCGGGCGGAGCCGCGGGCAACAGCTAGTTAAATATAAAAATCATGTTCCTGCTCCGTCCGTGTGCTTGTTGTGGGCTATACTGTACCTGTCCTATGTCACGTTGCTTCGCGTCGTTAAAAACCTCATTACATTGTGTAAATAAGTAGTTAATTGTATTATTTATTGTTGTTGTGTCCATTAATCATGTAATTAAACAATAATTACAATGGTCAACAAGACACCATTCACTATTTCTTATAATATACAATATCAATATTAATAAAGAAGTAAATGACCTGTACAGTCATTGGTCAAGGTTGCACTAGCTATATTATCTACAAGCTTCACCTGCGGCTTTGCCCGCATGTACAATGATTTTAACCGTACGTTATTTCGAGATATTCAAATCCTATTAATATTATAAAATTAAATGCGAAAGTTTGTAAAAATTTATGGATGTATGTTTGTTACTCTTTCACGTAAAAACTACTGAACGGATCTGGATGAAATTTGGCACAGAGATAGACTTTAGTCTGAAATAGCATATAGGATATTTTTTATCGTGATAACCGCTTTAGCTATTGATATTTACGCGGCTCCGCCCGCGTGAATATCAATAGCTAATACGTGATATTTCAGGCTATAATATATCTCTGAGACCAATTTCACATAGGTCCACTGAGCCGTTCTAGTGGCTGATGAGAGAGGTACTCTGTTAGACGGGAGTACTAGCTAAATCATCATCATCATCTCAACCCATAACTTTCCCACTGCTAAATAGTTAAATTTAATTTTGACTTTAAAAATGCTTGAATACATTTAGCAAAGCGGCCCGCTACCCACAGACACTCATCTTTTCTATTAAGTATACCAGTTTTTTATCTCTCTCTCTCTTGATAGCGGAGAGGAGACCCGTGCCCAGCAGTGGGACACATATGGGTTGCTATTATTATTACAGCAGTTTTTCATGGTCACTTTCTGCACTAAGTACCAAACATTACGATTTAAAAGTAGCCTGTGTCTCGTCGGTTCTTTTCTTACCCCTGACTGTTCAGTCAGCGAACTCGACAGTAAGCAAGTTAGCTGACCTGCTGACGTCTTATTTATCATTTATCATCGACCTGCACCAGAGTCACAGTGTGTATTTTAATATTGATTCACACATTTAAGAATCAATATTATTGTGAGTCACAAATTCGTGACTATGTAAGTATATATTAGGAAGTATAGGTAACGGTGTATGTCCGCCACATTATTTATTTAACAGTACAACGTTCTGCTGGTGTTTGATCTATTTATTGACATATTACTACTACTATACTCTACACTCTATACTCCACATGGAGTACTGCTGCCACCTTTGGGCGGGAGCACCTGGATACCAGCTTGGACCCTTTGATTCTATCTAAAGACGCGCTGTGAGGATTGTTGACGATCCCAAGCTCACAGGCGGTATTGATCCACTAAGTCTAAGGAGAGACTTCGCCTCCTTGTGTGTGTTCTACCGCCTGTACAATGGGCTGAGTTCTGAGGAATTGTTCGAGATGATGCCCACGGCCACATTTTATCAACGCACCTCTCGCCACCGACAGGGAGTTCATCCTCACATCCTTGCACCTCAAACTTGCCGTACTGTAAGATTCCAGAGGAATTTCTTACCACGTACGATTAGGCTTTGGAATGAGCTCCCTGCCGAGGTTTTCCCAAAAGACTATAGCATGGGGTTCTTCAAGAAAGGAGTTATAAGGTTTTTAAAGGGTCGGCAACGCGTGAGTGACACCCCTGGTATGCAAACGTTTATAGGCTACGGTAACTGCTTACCATCAGGCGGGCCTTATGCTTGTTTGTCACCTTGGTAGTATAAAAAAAAAAAAAAAAATTAAACTAGCGGCCGGTCCCGACTTCGCACGGGTTTTAACCTCTATTCTCTTCCTTTATAATATTAAGTAGTATTAATAATAATGACGTACCTTTCCCATGAACCCCGTAGCTCCGGTGATGAACACTTCCTTCCCGGCGAAGTACTGCGGGATGACGGGGGGTGAGGGTGACTGCGGCGCGGGGCGGGGTACCATCTTGTCGTTGTGTGACGTCACCGATCTAAATATACCTATAACAAATATATAAGCATATTTAAACATATTTTATAAAGACAACTCCTGCACTAGAGAACAAGCTCTGTGTCGCGGAGGACTTTACAAACATTAAATTAACCGACACAAATTACACCCAGACTCGAAACAATTCTTTGTAGGTCCACAAAGTTTTGCCCTGTACGGAAAGAAAGAAAGGAGTTATAAGGTTTTTAAAAGGTCGGCAACGCGTGAGTGACATCCCTGGTGTTGCAAACGTTTATAGGCTACGGTAACTGCTTATCATCAGGCGGGCCGTATACTTGTTTGCCACCTTGGTAGTATAAAAAATACAAAATAAAAAAAATCGATCCCACAACCTCGTGCACAGCAAGCGCATACTGCGGTCACTGGACCACCAAGGCAGTCAAAACTGAAGACATTATATGCGCGAGAGCATGTCCCGGCATCGCATGGGTAGGGTAATTAGGTTTTCATAGGGACCCAGTGGCCTCCAACAAGGTCGACCGACGACCTAGTAAAGGTTGCGGGCAACCGATGGACAAGGTCGGCTTAGGATCGAGAGTTTATTTATTTATTTAACAATTTTAGGAAAACTTACAGCTAAATTAATATTATAGACAGAGTTGAATAGAAAGAAGAAGGCCAATTAAAAGTTTTCGCAGAGAGAGTTGTGGAAAACCTTGGGGGAGCCCTATGTCCAGCAGTGGACGTCTTTTGGCTGAGATGATGAGGGACCCAGTATTGTTTGTTCAATAAAATATAGCCAATGTTACCCGCTGATATAGTAGTTTTATAATGTAGAAAGAGTTTTAAATATCGGTCGAGTATCGTAACAAACAAACAACAAATCACCTTTTCGCTTTATATTATAGTGCACAAGTGTGTGCGCAAACACAAGTGTAAGTACTTTTTATTTCCTCACTCTCATAGTCCGATGGGACGGCAATCCGACACGACTGGAGAGAGATCAGGCTAGGACCAACGGTTTTACTAAACGAACCCGGGACCACGTGATCAGCAATCACACACATCGATCACTAAGCCACCGAGATAGATTTTTTTAATAAAATCTATTCGGCAAACAAGAATACGGCTCGCCTGATGGTATTAGCAGCAATACCAGAGTTATCACTTGCGTGTTGCGACCCATATAATGAACACTAGTGTTTTAAAATTGGAATTTCCCAGGGATAGGAAACGCATCCCTAAATAAGTTCTAGAAACCTATACTCACACACGGGAACACAACTACACCGCTGTGTGTAGAGATTTAGCTGTGGTATTCTGTAAGGTACTTCCCCAGTCGGGCTTGCTCACTAACATGATGTCCTACGTCTCTTAAATTCACGCATTCTTAAGCATCACAGTGACTCTCTCCTAACTTTCCTCTTGTTCAGTTCTCATAACTACTTTTAGACTTTGAAATACCTGCCACTCTAGACAAGTGAGGAAAGAACGAAAGGAAAGACTTAGAAGAAATTCTCAAGACATGTCAGATTCACCAACCCGCATTAGGCCAGCGTGTGTGAATTAAGGCCTAAACCCTCTCTCTCTCTCTTGATAGAGGAGAGGAGACCCGTGCCCAGCAGTGGGACATATATGGGTTGCTATTACCCACGCTTTTTTTTTAAATAAAATATATTTTTTTAAATTCTTAATTTCAATTTTTCAGTTCGGTTTTCTATAAAAGCGTGTTTTTTAGTTTTTTTTAACTATAATTTGTTTTTTACTTTTTAGTCATAATAATATTATTTATAATTTTATCAAATTAGTGTATTGTCATCGGTCCTCGATAAATCTACAAAGTTTGAACGAAATCTGGCCGTTTAAAGTGGGTCAAAATCGCGCCCAAAGAAGTCGGTTACAAACATTTGAAACAACAGATGAACCTAATAAAAAGCGTGTAAAAATATGGCGGTACGAAGTTTGCGGAGTCAGCTAGTATATATATATATTTAATTTTTTATGTGTTTCCTACTTTTAAGTTAAAATTTAGTTTTATATATTGAAAAGATTTTTCATTATGTTTGTTTGTCTCTATAACCACTGAACCGATTTTTTTCCTTAATCTCATTTAACACTTACTAACATAAGCTACTTTATATTTACTAAAAAATACTGATTCCATTCAAAACCAAAAATCTATCCATCCGTACGAAGCTAAGACAATATTAATAAATAGTAAATACCGAATTGTTCCGGAGACAGGTGCGCGTGCGTCTACTGAGTACCGGTATGTACTTATGAACAAGTCTTGCATTTGTGCGACTACATATATGTATATTTATATACCTAAATACCTACCTAATAGCAGTTAGCTATACACTAAGTAGCATATTGAGACGTGTTAAATAAAGATTAGTTTACACAACACTTTCATGTGATAATTAGATACATGGTGGCGTTGTTAAAGTACTATATTTTATACTACTTGGGTGGCAAACAAGCATACGGCTCGCCTGATGTTAAGTAGTTAACATAGCCTATGGACGGTTGCAATACCAGACCCTCTAGACAAGTGGCATAAACGGTAATCAAATCGAAAAGTCAAAAAAGCAAATATATGATGGCAAACTTACGTCAAAAAGTTTACGATATAATGTCGTAAACTTACGTCAAAGTCCATACATTTTTTTTTTTGACTTTTCAATTTGACTACCACTCATGCCACTTGTCTAGAGGGGCAGAGGACACATTGCCGACACATTTTTTTACACCAGAGCTTTAAAATTAATTTTACGTTTAATGCATTTGACATTAGATACATACATACATACATATCATCACGCCTGTGTCCCAGTGGGGTAGGCAGAGACTATGGTACGCCACTTGCTTCGATCCAAATACACTTCCTTCGCCTCCTCTACATTCATCAACCTTTTCATGCATGAACGTCGATTCTGGGTACTTTTAATTTGGCCCTTTTTTAGCAAATCCCCTACTTGGTCACTGTATGTTCTCCTAGGGCGGCCCCTACCGACATCTCCATTCATTCTTGCACGATATACCTCTTTTGTTATTCTTTTTTCATCCATCCTTTCTAAATGTCCAAACGACCTTAACATCCCCTTTTCAACTTTTGTCACTACATCTTCTTTCAATCCACATCGATCTCTTATGTCACAGTTATGACATTAGATATTTTTTTAATAACAGCCCTGTGTCGCAGGCTAATTGACAATCATATAATCAACGGACTCAAAGTACACCCAGACTCGGGACAACAATTTATGGATCACACAAATTTAGTCTTCGTGTGGGGAACGAACCCACAACTCGCTGAGCAGTGGTTAATGGCGAGGTAACCACTTAAGCGACTGAATCATCCGTGCAGTCAACATTATATTTGATAATATTTAATATTAGATATTTACATTGGATTCCGTGTGGTGACGGATTAAGAATACAAATGTCACCACCCCGTTCCATCCCGAGGGTGTCGTAAGAGTCGACTAAGGGAAGTAAGTCAGACAGAGAGTATCCACTGCAAGAGAGGGAAAACTCGAAACAAAACCCTATACCAACCCGTCTGGCCAGCGTGGTATAGTAGGCTAATATCTCTCGCAAGTGTATGGAAGAGACCTGTGCCCAGCAGTGGGACGTTTATGGGTTGAGATGATGATGATAATTTACATTGGATATTACTTACTTAATTTAATTTTTAGTTAATTTTTTCACACACACACACACATACACAAAACATTCTTAAATGAGCGCTAGAGACCTGTACCTACTCACACACAGGAATACAACTACACCGCTGTGTGTAGTTATTTGGCAACGGTCTTCTGTAAGGTGGAGGTCCTTCCCCAGTCGGATTTGCTCGTTAATATGTTGCCCTACCTCTTTAAAATATAATACACTAGTTGTTGCCCGCGGCTCCGCCCGAATAGATGTCAGTTATCGCGATAAAAAGTAGCCTATATGCTATGCCAGACTATAATCTATCTCTGTGCCTAGTTTCATCGAAATCCGTTTAGTAGTTTTTGCGTGAAAGAGTAACAAACATCCATACATCCTTTCAAACTTTCGCGTTTATAATATTAGTAGGATTCGGAAATAATGTTATAGATATTCTTAATGTATTTAAATGTAAGTATGATTTTGGCCTTGCAATCCTGCGTGACAATGGCCAGTCTTTTGGGCACCTTCCTTCAAGGCTGTGACCTCAATCAGATATTTTATTTATAGGTGAATACTTTTAAATACAATATCTGATTGTTTGTAAGGAGTTTACGTTAATTTGCTTTAATAACTATATTTAAAAATGAACTATTTAGCGATCAACTGACGGACGACGTGTAGCCATGACGACGTGTAGCCATGACGACGTGTAGCCATGACGACGTGTAGCCATGACAACGTGTAGCCATGACGACGACACGGGACTCACAAATTTCAATATAAAAGATAATATTCCTCCATTTGTATGGAGGAGACCCATGCCCAGCAGTGGGACGTTTATGGGTTGAGATGATCATGATGATGATAAAGTATTTAATTTTTTCTATTTATATTTTATAATATGATTTTTATGTCAGGGGTTTTATTAATTTTTAACTTAATTTTTATTTCATACTTTTTAATAAAGTGTTTTTTTAAAGTACAACATCATCTTGAGGGCTCTCGCGTCGGGTATGTTTGCCGATGCCAGCGTAGATGAGTTTTATGCAGTAATGCACAGAAAGGGTGCCTCGCTGGTGATCAGGGTGCGGCGGAGCTCAAACAGAGTCCTGAGGATGGTGGGTGAAAGTCTCGATTCAGCCCTGGTGGGCAGGTTCACTGAGCTACATGTTGGAAGGGTTCGGTGAGCCTGCCCATTACGGGTTAACTCTTAACTTTTAGTTTTAGTTACTAACATAGTATAAGTTATATTGTTATTAACACTATGGATCTCTGGTTCTAAAAATAAATTATTTTTATTTTATTTTATATTTATGATTTTTTTTAAATAACCTAGCGGGCGATCATTCTTGCTTTCAAACTAAAAAAACCGCATCAAGATTCGTTCATTCGTCTGGGAGCTATGATGCCACGGACAGACACACAGACACCCCTGTTTTTGATCGGGTTTCGGTTCTCCAGCGCCCATTTAGGGATGTGTTATGAAATAAACGTATTCCTATCCCAGGAATACTCCTATTTTAAATCCCTGGTGTAAAAAAAAATGGGTTGGCAACACGTAATTGATGCCTCTGGTATCGCAAGCGTCCATAGGCTACGGTAACTGCTTACCATCAGGCGGGCCATATGCTTGTTTAGCACCCAAGTTGTATAAAAAGCCTGCCCATGCTATTCCAGAGTATAAACTGTGTAGCAAATTTCATTCCGTGTTGGCATGATCGAGTGACAAACATCCATCCATCCAAAACTTTCGCATTTATCCTTACTAATATTATAAATGTGAAAGTTTGTAAGAATGGATGGATGGGTGGATGGATGTTTGTTACTCTTTCACGTAAAAACTACTGAACAGATCTGGATGAAATTTGGCACAGATATAGATTATGGTCTGGAATAACACATTGTCTACTTTTTGCAGCGATAACCGACATCCACGCGGGCGGAGCCGCGGGCAACAGCTAGTAATATTATAAGTAATATGAATGTAATAATGTGCCATCATACACATCATACATGTCATACACGTGTGTTATTGTACATTACAATATTCCACGGCATATATTCCACGTTCATATCCATACAACTTAACCGTGGAATGTATACTAATAATTGAATTTGATTTTCAATGTTAAATTATTATCTAATATATAAAATTCTCGTGTCATACATAGTGTTCGACTTTGAACTCCTCTGAAACGGCTCCACCGATTTTCGTGAAATTTTGTGTGCATATTGGGTAGGTCTGAGAATCGGACATCTATTTTTCATCCCCCTAAATGTTAAGGGTTTCATACCCCTAATTTTTTTATTTAATTTTTAGACAATTTTTTTTGTTTTTATTTTGTTGTTATTGAGCATTAAAAAATACATACAACCCTTAATTTTCGCCCCTCTACGATCAACTCCTATTTTTTAATAGCGATATTTTAGTAGTAAAACAACGTTTGGTGGGTCAGCTAGTTTTTTTATAAAAAGACAACCCCCGCACTAGAGAACAAGCTCTGTATCGCGGTTGACTTAACAAACACAAATTACACCCAGACTCAGAACAACTCTTAACTATTTGTGGATCACACAAAGTTTTGTCCTGGGTGGGAATCGAACCCACTACCTCGTGCACAGCAGTCGTATGTATTTATTTAGAACATACTAGAATTATTGTACTTTTACTTCCACTAGGTAGGAGGCGTACAATGTGTTGTGGTGGTGAGATGTCGAGAGATATGGCTTGAACCCATAGAATTGAAGATTCCCATGGAATTCTCCAATCTCACGCGAGAATTTTTAAAATATGGGTAACGTTGAATAAAGTAACTACATAAGTTATGTATTTACTTTATTCAACGCAAGTTAAGCAGTTACCGTATTAAGTTTAATAAGGTAACTGCTTAACATCGGGCGGGCCGTAAGCTCGTTTTAAATTATTAGGCACTAGGGGTCGCCCGCGACTTCGTCCGCGTGGTAATTTGGAATATTTTCCCCGATTTTGCAAAATATCTCACTACTGCTCCGCTCCTATTGATCATAGCGTGATGTTATATAGCCTAAAACCTTCCTGGATAAATGCATTACTTATTCAGCAAAAAAGATTTTTTCTATTCTAACACTGGTTCTATTATTTTTGAGATCTTCCTGAGATTAACGCGTTCAACCAAAGAAACAAACAAGCTCTTCAGCTTTATAATATTAGTATGGAGCAAAACCGCAATAGTATGTAGGTAGAAAGAAAGAAAGAATTTTTTTTTATTTGCTCTTACATTCAATTAAACTTACAATTACTATAAGAAAGCAAATAAGGTTCCTGCGTCAGCTCTTATGTTGTGGCCTGGACCACAACGCTGGTATTCTCGCTGGACCTTTATAACTACGTGAGTGACGCGCGGAATTCCAAATTCTTGTACTTAATTGTAAATTGCTATTAATGTTACGTATTATAATAGTAAGTGTAAATATATATATATATTTTTTTTTTAAGACAACTCCCGCACTAGAGAACAAGCTCTGTGTCGCGGGGGACTTTACAAACATACAATTAACGGACACAAATTACACCCAGACTCAGAACAACTCTTTGTGAGTCACACAAAGTTTTGTCCTGTGTGGGAATCGAACCCACAACCACAACCTCGTGCACAGCAGGCGCATACTGCGGCCACTGGACCACCGAGGCAGTCATTTATTATTAAATAACTGTGTAGTCAATTATTATTAGATAACTGTAGCAATTTAAATAAACAAAGTAAAGGCGAAAGTAATTCTTCTTCTAATTCGTTTCGCTCTTGGCAGAGCGGTCGTGGTCACGATGATTGTTTAATGTGGAAGAGGCTGATGTAGCTCGCCTTACGATGCCTCGCCAATTATTCCTGTGGGTGGACAGTCTGGTGCACTCATGAACAGGAATCCCTATCGACGACCTAATGAGATCTGTCCACCGCATTGGTGCTCTTCCGCGTGGTCTACTCCCGTTAACTTGACCCTGCACAACAAGACGCTCTATAGAGTTGTTGCTTCTCCTTGAGACATGGCCGAAGAAATTGAGGATACGGGACTGTACTAATGTTGATAGACGCTGTTCAATGCAGAGTTCTTGAAGTATGGAAGCGTTCGTGCGAAATTCCGTCCATTTTACTCCAAGCATTCTTCTCCAGCACCACATTTCTAGAACGTCTATTTTCTTTTTTCCAGTTCCCGTATTGTCCATGTCTCTGCTCCATATAGAAATATGGGGAATATAAGGGTTCTGACGAGCCTGATTTTAGTGGCTTTAGTTATGTCGCGATTCCTCCATATTTTTCGTAACTTGTCCATAGCGGTTCTAGTGATTGCCATGCGTCGCTTAACTTCATCTACGCAGCCGCCATTATTTGAAATTAAAGAACCAAGGTATATATATGTTTGAACCACGTCACAATTTGCAATCTGTGTCACTTCTGGCGAATTGTTATTGACGCGGTCTACGATCATCATTTTGGTTTTACTTCTATTAATCTTTAATCCAAACATTTGGCTTATATATTTGGCGAAAGTAATACACCTACATAATTACAAATAACATTGTGCGATATGGTTAATTGTAAAGTTAATTTATTATTATTCATGTCGTGCACGTATCCGAACGCACTCGACTGTCACCAGTGTCAATGCGAATGCAATGCCACGTACGCATGCGGGTGATGACGTGTCATCACGTGTGAGGACGAACAAAATGTCCAAAATCACGTAACAGGATCCCTTTGCTTAATAATTAGTAACTGTTTTAATTTCACCTGGAAAGAGTGTGAGGAAGTATAGGTATATGACATTATTGTGCGCTCCTATGTAATAGTAGACACATTTTAAATATATATATTACTAGCTAGTAAGTCCGACTGGGGACCTCCACTTTACAGAATACCACAGCCAAATAAATACAGCGATGTGGTGTGTTCCTGTGTATGAGTACAGGTCTCCAGGTCTCCAGCGCTCATTTAGGGATGCGTTTTGAAAGAAACGTTTTCTTTTCCTAGGATGTAAAAAAAATAGGTCGACAACATGCAGGTGATACCTTTGGTATTGCAAGCATCCATAGGCTATATACGGTTACTGCTAAAAATGCACTATTTATGGACTGCACAAAATTAATTATTTGTCCCATGTATAAACACTCAAACTGCTATGACAATACTGATGTTATTCTTCTGTAAGTTAAAGGTACTGCCCCGAGGACAGGTGTGGTGCTACAAAGTGTCAAATCTCACACGTATATAATAAATATAACAGATTCAAAAACAAATATATATATAGATATATATAACAGTAGATAGTATGTAATACCGTTAATAATAAATAGGATAATCGGTATTTAGATAACGTAAGTAATGAATGACTCAATTTAAGATTATTATGCCTAAGTCGCAGGACAAGCGGATAAAATAGATTTTCGCGAAAACTCCTAGAACGATTATAAAATCAAATCATTTATTTGCGAAATACGGGTTTACGTGGTTCTTAAATTAATACTTATAGGGTATCACTATAGTTAGCTCTTAAGCATGCAATCGGTAGGTATTTAATTTTCAAAACATTTACTAGTTAGCTATGTAAGCACATATGATAACTATGTATAACCTACCTAATATAGGTTGTGTAGTGTATGCGCTAAAGCATACATACGCTGTCTCGTGTGTACCTGTATTGGCTGTATTGGTTAACTAAACGTCACTGTGACAGTTGCACAAAAGCGCGGCAAAGGGTAAGCCACGGGCGGGTATGTGAACTGGGTGAGTGAGCTTTAAAACCGATTACCAAGTACAGGGCATTGTCGAGCCAGTGTGATAACGTGAGTAAACAACAAACACTACAGGTTGGTTTTTTGGTAAAGATCTTAAAAGTACCTCGGAAGATCACAAAATTATTTATATGTTGATTTTCTTTTATTCGGCTTTAAGCAATCTTCCTAGGGTCGTTATGAAAATCCGTTTTATCTGATTTTTCTGCGACATAATATAGGTATATGTATATATATATAATCTGGTAACAGTAACAATGGCAGACGGCCGATGTCCTTGTCGTATAATTATGTAATACTAGTGGACCTGGCAGACGTCGTCCTACACGGAACAGCTGATATACCGTCAGCAGCACCAATCCAATTGTGAATCTAAACCATCCGGGGCCCTGCCCGAACTCACACACAAAATTTCATTAAAATCAGCCGAGCCGTTTAGGAGGAGTTCAGTGACATACACACGTACAGAAGAATTATCCTACTATCCCAACTAATATTATAAATGTGAAAGTTTGTAAGAATGGATGGATGAATGGATGGATGTTTGTTACTCTTTCACGTAAAAACTACTGAAGGGATCTGAATGAAATTTGGCACAGAGATAGATTATGGTCTGGAATAACACAAAGGCTACTTTTTACAGCGATAACCGACACCCACGCGGGCGGAGCCGCGGGCAACAGCTAGTATAATATAAAGATTTAGCACAGTTTTGTTAACGAATATTATAACAATTGTTGATATGATAAATAAGTACGATAATGTGACGTACCGATATTCCGATGACGACGACGCGATAATAGAAGCTTCATAATTATATCATTACACCTTAACGGGCCAAACGACCAAATTACAAAATTTATAATATGTGATTGGGCGTTTCGCCCGAAGGAGGACAGACAACATCAAAATCTGTCTGAACATGAAAAGTAATAAATCTTCCATCGGGCGAAACGCCCAAATCACATATTATAAATTTTGTAATTTGGTCGTTTGGCCCGCTCGGGCAAACAAATGGCAAGCGAAACGACCTATTTAACTCATATTAAGAAACACTATTGTATTTTTTATAATAAATAAATAAAAAACTGCCCATATTCACAATTTTACAAATAAATCATTTTATTTTTGTCCTGTATGGGCATCGTACCCACGACCTCCAGCATACCAGCCAGGGTCACTAACAACTAAATCAACAGGCCAATCAACTGATTGTTAATATGTGACACGTGCAGAAATTGATAAACATAATATCTACAGGATATAACTAACAATAAATATGTACGCGGTACCACAGAATACTTAATAGTACAGGTACCAACAAGTAAATGAACTCATGCTATTGTATATATATATTAGCATGTACTGAGTAAGGTGACATTACTGAGAAACAGTCACTAACACCATTACTTTATACACTAATGAAATATTAATATTTGTTATTTACTTCACACATACACACATACATACAGACAAACAACTAACACAGTGTACTTACATTAATAAATTACAAAAATATTATAAAAATACTAGCTGTTGCCCGCGGCTCCATCTCGCGTGGATTTCGGTTATCGCTGCAAAAAGTAGCCTATTTGTTATTCCAAGCCATAATCTATCTCTGTGCCAAATTTCATCCAGATCCGTTCGGTAGTTTTTACGTGAAAGAGTAACTAACATCCATCCATCCATCCATTCTCACAAACTTTCACATTTATAATATTAGTAAGGATTACAAAAATAAAGTGTACTTTTTACGTAAAAGTAGAAAAACAGACAAAAGATTAAGATCCCGGATGCAAATATTGCATTTTAAATATATATATGTGTACGTGTATACGAGTCATGTGCGAGGAAGCCCGGGCGTCTGTCACATAGTGGAGGAGCTGCAAGAAACCAGAATGAGGTGGTATGGACATATTGGACATGTCAGGAGGAGACCAACCGTTTTTTTTCTTTTAAAACTCCCGCTCTAGAGAACGGAAAGCTTGTTCTCTAGTGCGGGAGTTGTAAGTGTCGCAGGGGAATTTACAAACATACAACTAACGGACACAAATTACACCTAGACTGAAAACAACTCTTTGCGGGTCACACAAAGTTTTGTCCTGTGTGGGAATCGAACCCACAACCTCGAGCACCGCAGGCGTATAATGCAGCCACTGGACCATCAAGGCAGTCATCGATTGACGTGAGAAGGATGCTGTAGTTACCTACGTATGTGTGATGTGAGTGATACAGTCGCGCAACTTCTGTTTGCACTCGCAGTACGTGCGCGACACATGGTCATTAGGGGGTAGGTAGGTATGTAAGTTATTTGTGTTTGCGAACTCTGTACTGTGTTGTGTGCAAGACAAACAGTTGTAAATACGTTGTTAATGTATACAATACTGGATACATTGTTAAGTGTGCTTGTTACGTGACTCAAGGGTTTTTTAACATTAAGCACAATTTGAGCGTTTAATGAATACACACTTAGTTAGATACTTATTAAGTTTCCCTAGGAAACCTTAACTTTACTTAACTTCAGTATAGTTTTTGCGTGAAAGAGTAAGAGAAACATATATCCTTATTATTCATACATTCTTTTAAACTTTCGCGTTTATAATATTAGTTGACAATTAATTATAGTAACCCATATAGGTCCCACTGCTGGGCACGGGTCTCCTCTCCTCTATCAAGAGAGAGAGGGTTTGTGAACACGCTGGTCTAATGCAGGTTGGTGAATCTGACATGTCTTTATAATTTCTCCTAAGACATGTGTGTTTCCTCACGATGTATCCCTTCACCGTTAGCAGATGGCGAATCATTTGATAAGTAGGTACATATAAACTCCATAATGTGAAATTCACATTGGTACTGTCACCCGGGATCGAACTCGCACCTCTTGCAAGTCGGTTACTTTCCCACTAGGCCATCATCGTTAAAATAATAGGTAATTGCCTACTATATATATATATATATTTTTCTGCTTTTTTTAAAAGACAACTCTCGGACTAGAGAACAAGCTCTGTGTCGCGGGGGACTTTACAAACATACAATTAACGGACACAAATTACACCCAGACTCAGAACAACTCTTTGTGGGTCACACAAAGTTTTGTCCCTATGCGAGAATCGAACCCACAACCTCGTACACAGCAGGCGCATACTGCACCCACTGGACCACCAAGGCAGTCATAATAATATAATATAATAATATAATATTTTCGGGACAACTCACACATCGCTATCTGATCCCAAACTAGGCAGAGTCTGTACTATAGTAACCAGACAACTGATAAATATACTTATATATTTATAAATACATACATATTATAGATAAATTACACCCAGACACAGAACAAACAATTGTGCTCAACACACAAAGATTTGTCCTGGGTGGGAATCGAACCCACGACCTCCGGCGTAGCAGTCAGAGTCACTAACCACTAGACCAACAGGCCAGTCGATATTATTATTATTTTGTACTTAGAATAGGTAGGTACCTATATTATTTAGTTACGGAAGTAAATATAAATATGTCGTCGTCAGCATAATGTTAGTTTTTACACGAATCACGTGCGACACCATTATATACGTAGTAATGTAATCTGTGATTATACCTACATAGTTAAGTAATTATTATATTTTTTGTTAAGTTTACGTAGAGCTAGGTGATCGGTCAAATACCACGAGACTCTGTTCTTCATTATCTTCTGTTAATCAATAACTATCCACATCTATACCTACCGAATGTACATTTTACAGTTTTCGTAGGGACCCGTAATTTTTAAAAAGTAAATATAGCCTATGTTACCCGCTGATAAAGTAGCTTTCTAATGGTAAAGGAATTTTTAAAATTGGTTAAGTAGTTTTTGAGTTGAATCGTAACAAACAATTCAAAAAATCAAATTTTTCCTCTTTATAATATACTAGCTGTTGCCCGCGGCTCCGCCCGCGTGGATGTCGGTTATCTCTGCAAAAAGTAGCCTATGTGTTATTCCAGACCATAATCTATCTCTGTGCCGAATTTCATCCAGATCCGTTCAGTAGTTTTTACGTGAAAGAGTAACAAACATCCATCCATCCATATCCATACTCATAAACTTTCACATTTATAATATTAGTAAGGATTAGTTTAGATGCGTAAGTGAGTTTGTTTGTTACGCTATCACGACTTAGGGTAAATATTCAAAGTACACCAAATTCACATGTTCCAGTGAGTAAAAAATTCAGTATTACGTTTAGACTCCATTTTGTTCAAGTAAGTTATGCGTATCCGTGTAACAAAATAGGCGCATTATTTATTTATTGAAATTTTTACATAAATTTAACATATTTTCAGTGAAAATGACATCAAAACTCATTACAGGCACCTGTTCCATTGCTAGACATTAATACATTTCTTTTTTTTTTGTAAATCTAGCGCATATAATGTAAGTTTGAAGATTGTGTCGAATAATTTAACCATCTTTGACTATTTAATTATAAACTAAAACTTAGTTTAATAAATAATACACTTAGAAATAATTCATTAGAGTTTTGGCACGGTCCAAAACTCATCACAGTAACCATAACTTGCAACTCGATTTTAGGTCACAAAAATATTTGATCATTCCGCGTAATCGCAAAGAAACGGTGTCCCGCTCTTCAGTCGTCCCGCAAGCGTTTAACAAAACCAAGACGTGTGCAAAATTTCGTGCCAAAATTACGATTGTTAGTGTGTAGACAGTGTTTTGTTCAATTTGTGTTTCATTACAGGTCCTATTACATCTTGGCAAGTAAATAAAACTATAATATTTTTGTGATAACAATTCATTGAGTTCTAGTTCAGTTTCATTTGGAAATGAGTGGATGGCATGTACGATTTATAGAAATAGGTATAATAGAGTATAAATGCATATTGTTCATTACCGTTCCCTTCATTACCGTCGTTTACCGTATCCTTTTTGGGGTCACGGTAATGAACGAAATATTTCGGTAATGATTATATACGGTGTTTAGGGCAACGGGACTAGGTAAAGTAGAGCCAGGTCTCAGAAATATGTACCAAAATAGGTAAGGTGTTCTACGTCCCACTTAATAGGAGAAGAGCCTAATATTCTACTAGATTTTAAGACAGTTAGGGCACCATACTAGTAAACAAGCCCGACTGGGAAAGGACCTCCACCTTATAGAAGACCACAGCCAAATAACTACACACAGTGGTGTAGTTGTGTGAGTACAGGTCTCCAGCACTCATTTAGGGATGCCTTTTGATAGAAACGTATTCCTTACCCAGGGATACTCCCATCATAAAGTAAAGACTACGAGAAAGCCTTCGACTCCATCGAAACCTGGGCAGTTTTGGGTGCTCTGCAGCGGTGTCGCATTGATTGGCGCTATATCGAGGTGCTGAGATGTCTATATGACACCGCCACTATGACCGTCCAGCTCCAGGACCAAAAGACCAACCCGAGGGGGGTCGAGGGGTGAGACAGGGGGATGTAATATCTCCCAAGCTTTTACCAACGCGCTCGAAGACGTCTTCAAGACGCTGGACTGGACTGGACGGGGCATTAACATCAATGGCGAGTACATCTCACACCTTCGGTTTGCCGATGATATCATCATCGTTGCAGAGTCTCTGGAACAGTTGAGTGGAATGCTGCATAGCCTGAATGAAGCCTCACGACGTGTCGGTCTCGGTATGAACTTGGATAAAACCAAGATTATGTTCAATGAACATGTCACGCCGGGACCGATTTACGTCGACGGTTCGATGCTCGAAGTTGTTCGAGAGTATATCTACCTTGGGCAAACTGTCCAGCTTGGTAGAAACAACTTCGAGAAAGAAGTCAACCGTAGGATTCAATTGGGTTGGGCAGCATTTGGCAAACTACGTCACGTTTTCACTTCGCCTCTACCGCAATGCCTGAAGACGAAAGTTTTCAACCAATGCGTCCTACCTGTTATGACGTACGGTGACGAGACGTGGACGCTCACAGTGGGACTAGTCCACAAACTGAAAGTTGCACAGCGGGCTATGGAGCGAGCTATGCTCGGCGTTTCTTTGACGGATAAAATTCGCAACGAGGTAATCCGACAAAGAACCAAAGTTACCGACATAGCTCACAGACTTAGCAAGCTGAAGTGGCAATGGGCTGGTCACATCTGCAGAAGGACCGATGGCCGATGGAGCAGACGTGTCCTAGAGTGGAGACCGCGACTCGGTAAGCGTAAGGTGGGGCGGCCCCCAGCTAGGTGGACCGACGACCTAAAAAAGGTCGCTGGGACGGACTGGATGCGGAAGGTGGAGGACCGTGTGCTGTGGCGCGTGTTAGGAGAGGCCTATATCCAGCAGTGGACTGCGATAGGCTGATTGATTGATTGAATATACAAAACAAGAAGGACTAGTGAAAGACATAATAATACATCCTACCACGCCTGCAATAGCTTCTACATCAAAAGAATTTAAATTATCAGAGAAGGTTCATGTTTTATCTGCTGTTAGAAAAATTGGGGATTGGCAGAACTCTACTTTTATTGAAGCTGAAAGCAAATCATATTGTGAAAATTTTGAAAAATTCATTTCGGACTCTATGATATGGGAAGAAGAGAAAGAGAAAGATACTGATATAGAAATGAGAGAAACTAAAGAAAATAATATAGAGGGTAATCGTCAAGACAAAGTTCAATATAAAGGAAAGGGAGTTGGAAAAAGGAATGGAAAAGATAAAGGAGCGATAAAGAAGTAATTAATAAATATTTGTACCTATAAAGCGAATCTATAAATAAATTTGAGACTGATTTCTGCGAAAACTATAGTTATGGAAAAACTATTTGTTATTTAGTAATTGACCATTTATAATTAAACACAATTATGATAAATAATCTACAACATAATTTATTTTATTTTCCCATTATTTTGTATCATTACCGTGTCAGTATATTTCATAACCGTATACTTAAAAAATCATTACCAAGCACAGTATTCATTACCGTAGCTCGATAAATATTTTGAGTGACGATAACTTTTACATTTTTTAAGATATACACGTGCCTTTTATATATCTATACCATTTTATAACGCTAAATATGATTATATGATCGAATCTAGAAAAAAGCAAAACCATGGATTTTGTGAAAAAAATACGCAAATATTGTCCAAACTGAAGAAACACCCCTTAACGAAACGTCTGAACGTATCTTATTACTAACTATCGACTTGGCCTCGCTTTTCTTCGGTTTATTCTGGATTTCTCTACTATATCACTTATGTAATATACAGACATTCCTCTATGAAAATACATTTATTTCATAAGATATTTACATGAATAGTTATTAAAATTAAAGTAACCTTTTTTTTTTTGTAAAGGGGAAATGCTTTACGCATACCGCCCCGCCCGGGGAAACGGGGCGGTTATGTCGGACTCTCCGGCCTAAAGATGGTAGGCGGCCGGCATACCGACTAAAACCCCCCTGTGCACTGACACTCGCTTTCACGGGTGGACCACCGGAACCTGATATGACGTCAGTGGTCCACCCAGCGGCTGCCCGCTTTACGTGGGCTCCATCCCCAGTGACAGTGTCCGGGCGCACCGGGGACACTGTCCCTCCGCGGAAGGGTGCGGGTGAGACTCTGCTGCCCCAGTCTCCCCGCAACCTCACTTAAAAAAATTAAAGTAACCTAACCTAACCTAACAAACAATCAGATATTATATTTAAAGGTATTAACCTATAAATAAAATATCTGATTGAGATCACAGTTCTGAGGAAAGGTGCCCAAAAGACTGGCCACATTCCCACGCTGGATTGCAATGCTAATACGTTGACCCAAGTAAAGGCCAGCGTTAGGATCGTGAGATGACTCGACCAAACGCCTTGATATCTCACGATACAATTTGTGGGTACTTGGGCCCCATGGTCCTCTTGAATCACTCTATCTATTAAGAAAGCTGGCATTTGTTTTAATGACGTTCATAAGTATCATAAATTTGATCTAAATGAATAAATGAGTTTGACTTTGACTTACATAGCGACAGACAGACAGCGGGAAGCGACTTTGTTTTATACTTCGCGTACGTAGTAACTCTTTAGTAATCTGTGACTACGCGTACGTAGTGATTGTTTGTTTACTTATTTTCAAGGGTGGAATTGCGTATCGCATACCGACTTGCCTGAGGACCGGTAAGTCTGGCTCGCCGGTCTAGACATTGTACGTGAACGTCATACCGACTAAAATCCCCCTGTGCACCTTCACAGATGGTCTACGGAAATCTGATATGACGTAAATATAGCCTTATTACACGCTTTTTATTAGCTTCACCTGTATGTTTGTATGTTTGTAACCGACTTCTTTGGGCGCGATTTTGACCCACTTTAAACGGCCAGATTTCGTTCAAACTTTGTAGATTTATCGAGGACCGATGACAATACACTAATTTGATAAAATTATAAATAAATTATTATAACTAAAAAGTAAAAATAAATAATAGATTAAAAAAACTAAAAAAACACGCTTTTTATAGAAAACCGAACTAAAAAATAGAAAATAAATTTACTTATTTCTTATTTTTTTGTAGAGGGGCCCCGTATGCCCCGTCCGGGGAAGCGAAGCGGTTACCTATGTCGGTATTGGTAGGCGGCCGCCACTAAAACCTTTCTGGGCACCTGGTGACGTCAGTGGTCCACCCAGCAGCTGCTCGCGCTACACGGGCTCTGTCAGTCACCAGTATCACCACATCCCTCCGCGGAAGGGTGCGGATCAGAGGCTCGATATCCCGACCTCTCACCCGCACCCTCAGTAGGTACGTACCTAGTATGAAAAATAAGGAGACTCGATCAGATTTAAGCTCTAATATCGTCAACACCGTACTGCAGCACTGGAATGGCGGCATGTCGCAGATGGTTTTTTTTTGGTGTAAGTAACCTACGTCAACACAATATTTAATAACCACGCGGCGAGTCCCACGTACGTTAACATGTTTGGCTAGGTATTTACTCTTAAACATGTGTTATTTTAATATAGGTATATTGTTAATTAGTTATGTACCTACATATTTATACGAGTAGGTATAGATGTAGAGTCAAAACTACGTGCCCTTTGACGAGCGATTTATTCCCTGTCTTAATTTTACATTCGTGGTCTCCAGCGCTTATTTAGGGTTGCGTTTTGAAAGAAACTTATTCCTATCCCAGGGATACTCCATCATAAAGCGGTGGTGTAAAAAAATGGGCTGGCAACACGCAATTTAAGAGTTTTACAAACAAACAAACATAAAGTCAAATCTTACCTCAGTATTTATTTTTTTATTAATAGACAACTCCCGCACTAGGGAACAAGCTTTGTGTCGCGGGGGACTTTAATAACATACAATTAACGGACACAAATTACACCCACTCCAGACTCAGAACAATTCTTTGTAGGTCACACAAGGTTTTGTCCTGTGTGGGAATAGAACCCACAACCTCGTGGACAGCAGTCGCATACTGCGGCCACTGGACCACCGAGGCAGTCGGTATATTATTAGTTTAGATTATTAATATGTGTTGGTAGGTACTTCCCCTCTCGCTGTTTACGTATTACTCCTCCCCTAAATCTTATATTTTCCTTCTCTGTACAAACTTCAAATGTAAATAATATAAATATAGGCAAACAGTTTTATTCGTCTGTAAACCTCAAAACATATTATTGGCGTGAAGTAAATATTGTAAGTACCTAACTACGTAGGTAACTTTATAAAACATATAAATATGTTTTATAAAGTGGTATACCTACCTACTTTTTCGGGACAATCCCACCCACATGCCCACCGCTGTGACTCCTGTGAGCCAGGATTAACAGCGGAGTAACCAACTGATACACTGAACTTTGACACTCGTGCGTCCTGTGGACAACTAAACCTACTGTCTTGGGCTCCGCAACGAATTTAATCAGAAGTAAAAAGCAGGAGTTAGAAAGAAAAGTTTCCACTTCCCTCCATAGCAAAGCGGGAGACAAAATAAATCTGAATAGGTTTGTAATAAATAAAAAGGAGCACCACGGAGGACCTTAAACTACGGGACCTAAGTGAGCTAAGTTTGATTGTTATAATATATATGGCAGAAACGTTTAAACGCACGGAAATTCCCTCCAGATGAGGCTAAATGTAAAGTATACATATTTTTCTTAAAAAAAATTAATTGGTGTACAATAAAGAGTTTTTTTATTCTATTCTATTCTAAATCCCCAAAGCAAACCGCTCCAGATGATACATGTAAGCTGTTCAACATAATAGTAACCTACCTACTTGTACATTATAGTAATAGTTAAGTTATTTTGGTAATATACATATATATAGGTACAAATATATATACTACTTGGGTGGCAAACAAGCATACGGCCCGCCTGATGGTAAGCAGTTACCGTAGCCTATGGACGCTTACAATGTTAAAGCTCATTTTTTTATACCAGGGTTTTATGATGGGACTATCGTTGGGATAGGAAAACATTTCTTTCAAAATGCATCCCTAAATGAGCACTGGAGACCTGTACTTACACACAGGAACACAACTACACCGCTGTGTGTAGTTATTTAGCTGTGATCTTCTGTAAGGTGGAGGTAAGGTCCTTCCCCAGTTGGGGCACAAAATAAGTTGGTGAACAAAGTAAATAAACAATTGTGTCTTAAACATGTTTATTGTAATACTAGCTGTTGCCCGCGGCGCCGCCCGCGTGGATGTCGGTTATCGCTGTAAAAAGTAGCCTATGTGTTATTCCAGACCATAATTTATCTCTGTGCCAAATTTTATCCAGATCCGTTCAGTAGTTTTTACGTGAAAGAGTAACAAACATCCATTCATACTTACAAACTTTCGCGTTTTTTTACAGCGATAACCGAGATCCACGCGGGCGGAGCCGCGGGCAACAGCTAGTCATAAATAAAACGCATTTTGATCTTTCTTTAACCTGTTTTGGTATTGTTAATGCATATATAACCTGTGATACGAGTTTTCACTTAGTAAGTACAGGCACCAGAATTTGTAGAGCCTATTTATTATTTTATAAGACCGATATTAATCACAACTGTATATTTAAATGAATGAATAAATGATTATGAATGGAATAATTAAAATGAAACTGTTGAACTCTTACATTTCTTTAAATGTTTGTAAACGCAGCACTCCGTCATTTATGAACCGATTTAAAAATGTATTTTTCTGTTTAAAATGGGATCATTGAAGTATAAAGGGATTTTAAAGACAACTCCCGCACTAGAGAACAAGCTCTGTGTCTTTACAAACATACAATTAACGGACACAAATTACATCCAGACTCAGAACAACTCTTTGTGGGTCACACAAAGTTTTGTCCTGTGTGGGAATCGAACCCACAACCTCGTGCAGAGCAGGCGCATACTGCGACCACTGGACCACCGAGGCAGTCAGTATATTATAGGCCTTGTCCATAGGTTGCGGTTCCGGACAAGGTCGGCTCAGGATCGAGAGCTGTGGAAAACCTTGGGGGAGGCCTATGTCCAGCAGTGGACGTCTTTTGGCTGAGATGATGGTGATGATGAAGTAGTCAAATTATTATATGGGCAATGCATTCAGAAGGAATTATTTGGCCACGTGAAACTGACGAAGAACACCTAGACGGCCATCTTAGTTTCACGGATAACGACAAGAGACAATACTGTATCGATTACTTAAGTAAGGTTAACATTGAAATGTTTCTGATGAAAATTGTGCCATTGAACTGATTTGATGTTGAAGCCGGAAGGTAAACACCGGAACTCCAAAATAAAACAATGTAACCTAGCCGAGTTCGGGCTTATCGGAATGGTCATGAGATTCAATTAAATAAAAAAAATTAAAAATGGGGGAAAGATGAATTGAATTTTGTATTAAAGTTCATACTAATCCTACTAATATTATAAATGTGAAAGTTTGTGAGGATCGATGGATGTATGTATAGATGTTTGTTACTCTTTCACGTAAAAAATATTAAACAGGTCTGGATGAAATTTGGCATAGAGATAGATTATAGGTTGGAATAGCGAATAGGCTATTTTATATCGCGATGACCGACATCCACGCGGGCGCAGCCGCGGGCAACAGCTAGTAAGTAAATTCATAATAATTGGTATATTTAAATATCTTCTACTTCTTCAATTCGGCTTTTTTTTATTAACCATTTGATTTTATCTCAAATGAGGCTAAAACTATCGCCAACCAGACGAATGGTTAATATACCTACTTATACTTACCTATAGGTATTTATGTCTGTTACATGCATATTTTAGATACTTAACTTATATGGAGACAAAATAGATAATCGTGCTCATCACAAAGATTTACTCTAGGTGGGAATCGAACCCACATACCTAGTCGCTCCCCTTAGCGTCAGTGTAACTACATATAACCACAGATTACTTAATAGTTACTACATATAACTACTAGTAGGTACCTAGATATCACACGCGTCATACAAGACGCTTGAATGACGCGTCTTTATTATTAAACAACATTGGATTAAAAATAAAGTTAAAAAAGGTACCTACTTGACTGCATTGATCTGACGAAACTAGACACTACAGTCAACAAAGTAACTTTTGACTGCCTTAATGGTCCAGTGGCTGCAGTATGCGACTGATGTGCACGAGGTTGTGGGTTCGATTCCCACACAGGACAAAACTTTGTGTGCAACACACACAGCGGTATAGTTGTGTTCCTGTGTGTGAGTACCTACAGGTTTCCAGCGCTCATTTAGGGATGCGTTTTGAAAGAAACGTATTTCTATCCCAGAGAGACCTGGTGTAAAAAATGGGTTGGCAATACGCAAGTGATACCTCTGGTATTGCAAGCGTCCATAGGTTATGATAACTGCTTAACATCAGGCGGGTCGTATGCTTGTTTGCCACCCAAGTAGTATAAAAAAAACAAATAAATAAATCAAATAATATGCAACGTGGCAATGCCGATAATCTTTTGGGCACTTTTCCTGTTGACAGTTCCACTGGCATGCGGAGGGATATTATGTCGCTTAAACTGTTCCCTTTTATTTAATAAACTAATTTGCTATATTTAAGTTTAATTAGTTTAAATTAGTTTCTAAAATTATCCTTGTATATAGCGTAGTTCTATTTTGCAATAAATAAAAATATGTAGGTACCTATGTATATATTTTGGCTGACACAATGATATACGAGTATGTAACGACTTTCTTTTATATCATCATCTTATCGTATCTATCAATCAATCAATCAGCTTATCGCAGTCCACTGCTGGACATAGGCCTCTCCCAACACGCGCCACAGCACACGGTCCTCCGCCTTCCGTATCCAGTGCGTCCCAGCGACCTTTTTTAGGTCATCGGTTCGCCTAGCTGGGGGCCGCCCTACCTTACGCTTACCGAGTCGCGGTCTCCACTCTAGGACACGTCTGCTCCATCGGCCGTCGGTCCTTCTGCAGATGTGACCAGCCCATTGCCACTTCAGCTTGCTAAGTCTGCGAGCTATGTCGTTTGGCTGAGATGATGATATATGTAACGACATATATATCATTATTTCATCATTATTATCGACTGCCCTGGGTTTTTATGCAAACTAAATTTCCGTTTACCAGCTAGATATCCCCAAAATCGCATAACCCCTCTTTATCCACTGCGCAGACGAACTGTGCTAGGAGCCAACTCCTCATTACCAAGACTGTAAGTTATTTAACAACTGCAGTGATCTTGTTGACATTCACTCCGATGCAATTGGTCGCTCCAGATCTACTCAAGTATTAAATATCTGTCTCAGAAATAAGGAAAACAGTAAAATGTAATAATACTACTTAATGATTGTTCATGTTTGTTTTTATTTGTATCCATTAAGTCATCTTTTTTATTTTATTTTTTAATAACTCGTACCTTCTTAGGTCAGTTTTATATTTATTTTGAACTGTAAATATGTAGTAAATGCTGTATTTACCTATAATTATTTGTTGCACTGGGTTATATCTAGTTTGTGACGTGTTTATAAGATCATGGTGAATACAAATGTTGGTAAATCTATATAAAAGTGGGTATGTATTATATATGTCTATGTAATTGGATAAATAAAGATAAAGATAAATTTCAAGAATAAACAATTTTGTCTTTTAAAATCCCACCAGTGAGCATTGTGGGTGCAATGAACCTAACTATGTATATAATTCTTTTTTCTTTTTTAAAAAGACAAGTTCCGCACTAGAGAACTAGCTCTGTGTCACGGGGGACTTTACAAACATACAATTAACGAACACAAATTACACCCAGACTCAGAATAATTCTTTGTGGGTCGCAAAAAGTTTTGTCCTGTGTGGGAATCGAACCCTCAACCTCGTGCACTGCAGGCGCATACTGCGACCACTGGACCACCGAGGCAGTCAAATATTTTTTTTGACTGGCCTGTTGGTCTAGTGGTTAGTGACTCTGACTGCTACGCCGCAGGTCGTGGGTTCGATTCCCACCCAAGACAAATCGTTGTGTGATGAGCACGAATGTTTGTTCTGTGTCTGGGTGTAACTTATCTATAATATGTATGTATTTAGAAATATATAAGAATGTTTATCAGTTGTCTGGTTACCATAGTACAGGCTCTGCCTAGTTTGGGATCAGATAGCGATGTGTGAGTTGTCTCGACAGTATTATTATTAAATAACAAACTGATGGAATGACCCCAACGTAACTGTACTAAAGTACCTTGTAAATATTAATCATTTCATTTTCTGTTATTTAACAATACAATAGTATTTAGCTTGGCCTCGCGTGGACGACGAAGTACCCTATGTTTTGCTTTAAGATACCATCTATCGCTTTGCTAAATTTAATTTAGATTCGTTCAGTCGTTTAGTCGTGAACAGATAACAAACCAAGTTACAAAAAGAAGGAAGAAAGAAAGAACAAGATTTATCCGAACATACACAGGACATTACAGAGGAAAAAATGAATAGGTTAATATGTATTCAATTAAATATAACACAAAGGGGGGTGGGAGAAACTCTTAATACGCGTCGTAAAATTCCTCCGCATCGATGTCTACTGAAAACGTGCCCAGGAGACTGGCAGCATTGCCACGCTGAATGGCAATGCTTATTCTTTGAGCCAAATATAAGTCAGCCTTCTGGTCACGTGAAGCGTCGACTAAACGCTTGGACAAATCTTTAAAAAGACCGTGAGCACTTGCACCCTACGGCCCAAGCGTTTCGACTCCAAACGGCTCAAATACATAATCTCCGATGAGATTATTGTATTTGCGCCGCTTGAGAGTCTCCGCGGATGCAGCAGCAGCACCAGCACAACCTGCTGTGCTTGGAAGATGAGATGGCGCGAGGGTGTCGACACATGTTGCGTCCCACACCAAAGGCCTACCCATCTTCCATGGCAGTAAAGACATACCATCAGGTCTCTTACCATCGTTGCGTACCAAACCTAAATAAATATTAAATTAACAACATAGCTATAAATATTTACTTTTGTTATCCTGTGCGATGTCAGATAGATCCTGATCTCAACTTTGGGCTGCGGCATTTTCACGCTGCAGCACTGATTTTCAGATTGGGCCTAAAAGTGAGGCCACGGTCACTTATGTACTAACAATATTAATAGTAATATATCCTTACCAATATTATAAAAGTGAAAGTTTGTGAGAATGGATGGATGGATGGATGTTTGTTACTCTTTCACGTAAAAACTACTAAATGGATCTGGATGCAATTTGGCACACAGATAGATTATGGTCTGGAAAAACACATAGGCTACTTTTTGCAGCGATAACCGACATCCACGCGGGCGGAGCCGCAGGCAACAGCTAGTTAAACAAATAAAAGGGAAATCAAATAAATACATTTATAACAGTTAATTAACGATAGGTAAGTATAAATAAGTGATAATACAAAAAAGCGGTGGTGGCCGAGTGGTAAAGTAACCGACTTGCACGCAAGAGGTGCGAGTTTGATCCCGGGCAGTACCAATGTGAATTTCACTTTGAGGAGTTTATATGTCAAATCAAATGATTCGCCATCTGCTAACGGTGAAGGAAAACATCGTGAGGAAATCCACATGTCTTAGAAAAAATATTAAGGACATGTCTGATTCACCAACCCGCATTAGGCCAGTGTGTGTGAACTAAGGCCTAAACCCTCTCTCTCTTGATAGAGGAGAGGAGACCCCTGCCAACTGCCAAGCAGTAGGACATATGTATATGGGTGGATATTATACATATTATTATACAAAACTAGCTGACCCAGCAAACGTTGTTTTGCTACAACCATGGGTGGACCACCCTTAACATTTAGGAGGATGAAAAATACATGTTGTCCGATTCTCAGACCTACCCGATATGCACACAAAATTTCACGAAAATCGGTCGAGCCGTTTCGGAGGAGTTCAAAGTTGAACACTATGACATGAGAATTTTATATATTAGATGTACACGAACAGAGTAACTTTTGCATTTCTAAGTATAAGTATATTACTATGTTCCGCGTCAGTTTAATCTGGATTCCTCAATTATAAAATGCATGTGTTATACACATAAATATTCTTGAAGATCTTCTCTAAATTATAATAAAAACTGCATCAAAATACCTCGCGTAGTTTAGGAGGAGTTAACGGATAAACATTTTATATTTAATTTAAAAAGACAACTTTTGCAGTATCGTACAAATTCTGTGTTGCGAGGGACTTTGCAAACAATTCTCGGACATAAAGAACACCGTGGAATAAACTTTTATAAATCTATAAAAAAATGTCCTATATAGATATAGAACCTACAACACTTTGGCGCAGTGGCGAAGAGGTCACCTTAACCACTAGACCATAAGTGCATTTCAAATAATTTTTATCTTAGGAGTTTATTTTATAATTAGCACTGGGCATGATACAAGGGCCTTTCAGATGAGCTCAGCCAAAGTTCTACACACAGTGGTGTAGTTGTGTGGTGTTATGTGGCGACTACGAACTGAAAGACGCAGCGTGGGCACGTCTCCAACAAGGTGGACCGACGACCTGGTAAAGGTTGCGGGCAACCGATGGACAAGGTTAGCTCAGGACCGAATGATGTGGAGGACCTTGGGGGAAGCCTATGTCCAGCAGTGGACGTCTTCTGGCTGATATGGATGTGAATATAAGCTCCAGCGCTCATTTAGGGATTCTTTTTTTTTTACGAAAAAATGTCCTATCCCAGGGATAATCTAAAACACTCGTGTTTAAAATTATTAGGTAGGCACCATGCAAGTGATACCTCTAGTATTGGATGCATCCATAGGCTATAATTGCTTATATATAGGTATTATAAAAATAAAATATACTCACAAATAATAAATGAACTAAAATAATATATTTTAGTCGTCCCAACACTAGCGATACGCACAACACTATATAGATAACTAAACTGAAAGACTAACCTGCGCCTGCGCATACACACCACCTAGTTCCAGTAAATAAAGCTGCGTTCACACACGTGACATGTTTACCTCACGTGCCAATCTTGTACGTGTGCGTGTATATATATAATTATTGTTCTGTACGTGTTTGTCACTGAACGCCTGCTAAATGGCTGGGACGAATTTAATGAAATTTGGTGTGTTCGGGTGGATTAGTGCCTATAGGTTGCACAGCAGGACAATATCTGTCGTGTCCTAGTGGACACGACATTCTGTTGTATGTGTACATGTCACTAAGCGCCCGCTAAATGGCTGTGCCGATTTTGATGTAATTATAAGTGTGTTTGTGGCGGTTCTTAAAAGGTTTAAATTTACAATTTGATCCGATAGGTGGCACTGCGATAGGGTTATATGATTTTATTTTTGTTTGGACAGCACAACCGATGTTCCGTAATATATATGTATAGAATTGAAAGTTCTTGTTGACTGACTGGTATAGGTTGACACTCTACTGGTCCTAGAGACATGAAATTTGAGGGTGTGTTCTTTGTGAAGTGTAGGTATCCAATATGAGAGGGGTTTTCGAAATTCCACCCCTAGAAGGGTGAGTTGCATTTTCTATAAAACAATTCCCTATGTCGATTGAATCAAAAATGTGTAAGTACTGTGCAATTTTTATCTAAAATCATTCCCCATCAGTCAAAATGATGCGCCGAAAATCGATGCGTAGGGCGTGTAGAAATATATAACGATGGTAATAATTCAGTCATTTGTTATTTCTAATACAAGTTACCCAATTTATTTATTCATTTAATACCTACAGAAATGTAACAATCTAACAATATCGAGTATGAACTAGCCTGGAACGTAAATTTTGTGTGCTCAGCAAACTTAGTAGGTATTCATGACTGAGATTTAACAATTAGTAAATAAATATAACAATGCACTTAATTAATGGATGGATGGATGGTACTTAACCGTGCTAAAACGGGTAAATGGGTCTGGCCAAAATTTGGCATGGCGATAAATTATATATTACTTGCTGTAGCTGTGTATCGCTGTAAAAAGTAGCCTATAGTGTTATTCCAGACCACAATCTATCTGTGTGCCAAATTTCATTCAGATCCGTTCAGTAGTTTTTACGTGAAAGAGTAACAAACATCCATCCACGCATCCATATTCACAAACTTTCACATTTATAATATTAGTAATTAGTAAGGATTACTATAATGGACTACGGGTCTAAATTGCGTAATATTTTAAAGTTTTTCATACCTTTTTGTTTTATACTAAAGCTGGCCTCACAAAGCCGGAATGTCTCTCTGAATTCATATTATTAATTCAGGAAGCCCAGAATTACATACTAAGTAACTATGTTCCACACACATACTGATTTTTTTCAGATTTTTTTTTTATTATTTTTAGATTATTTCTCAGGTCGATCTGTAAGAATGTTACTGACGAGCGTTTTGAATTCCGGATCTCAATTTCATCTATTCTCCCGCACTAGAGAACAAGCTCTGTGTCGCGGGGGACTATACAAACATACAATTAACGGACACAAATTACATCCAGACTCAGAACAACTCTTTGTGGGTCAAACAAAGTTTTGTCCTGTGTGGGAATCGAACCCACAACGTCGTGCACAGCAGGCGCATACTGCGACCACTGGACCACTAAGGCAGTCAAATATTATTTAATAATATCTCTTCTATCAAAACTAAATCTTTCATGATATTGTCTAATATGAAGATTGTTCTTTTATGCTCAGGGGGCCTGGTGACCTGTAACACAGGTATTTTATAATACCTATCTCAGGCACCAGTCTCTCACAAATGTATCATTGTACCTATTAGATATATTATAGTAAGCACCATTTGTGAAGAGAAAATAAATCTTATTATTATTATTAATTCCTCTTCCATAGAGATGTTTGCATGTCCGTGAAACAAGAGACTATTCATCAATCTGAATTTAAAAAAAAACCGGCTGCTTGAGGCTCGCCTAACATTATAAATACTACGACCAAGTGAGGGTAGTTAGTAAACCTCTCGCTTCGCAACGAAGTCGGCGGCACCGCTCACCCGCACCAGTCAACCCGTGACCACGGTCGGTGCAATTCCACCGAAACGTCGGGAAACAAGAAGGTATGAAAACCTTTAAAATATTACGCGATTTAGACCCGTTGTCCATTATAGTTATAATATGTGTACAAATCGTGAAAGTTTAAAAGAATTTATAGATTACTAGTGGACCTGGCAGACGTCGTCCTGCCGGAAAAAGCTGAAATACCGACAGCAGCGCCACCTACCGGGTCCAATTGTGAATCTAAACCATCCAGGGCCCTACCCGAACACACACACAAAATTTCATCAAAATCGGTCCACCCGTCTAGGAGGAGTTCAGTCACATACACACGCACACAAGAAATATATATATTAAGATATCGCCGGGCATAACACATAAAACTTTGCTTTTTTATTTTCGAAAAAAATATGGTTAAAATCAGTGTTCCTGAGGGATAGTAAACGCAGACGAAGTCACGGGTCGAAGCTAGTGATATATGTAAGTATATAATAAATATATTATATGTGTTAAATAAATGTTTATTTTGCTAACTTTGTCGTGTTTACAAAAGTACTGTCAATATAGTGGGATGACCTTTGTCCACCTGTGGGACAACATTACTCTGCGTCAATATTATTCTGCGTCTAAGTAATAATGCAAATTGTGCACTAAGTAGGTACCTACGTTGTTTTAGTTTGAAGGACACGACTGGGCACTACCGTAGTACCCATACTCGTCGACTGCCTCGGTGGTGTTGATCGGGTTCGATTCCCGGGCAAAACTTCTTTGTGTCAAGAAGTTCTGGAGCTTGGAAACTGGTGGTGTTTACACACACGTGGCTGTGTATCTCTCTCTAAAAAAATACGTTTTCCTATCCCAGTGTTATATAATAGCAACCCATATATGTCCCACTGCTGGGCACGGGTCTCCTCTCCTCTATCAAGAGAGAGAGAGAGGGTTTAGGCATTAATTCATACGCGCTGGCCTAATGCGGGTTGGCGAATCAGACATGTCTTTAGAATTTCGTCTAGGTCATGTGGGTTTCCTCACGATGTTTCCCTTCACCGTTAGCAGATGGCGAATCATTTGATTAGTACATATAAAGTCCACAAAGTGTGTAAATTCCACAAAGTGAAATTTACATTGGCACTGCTGCCGCCCGGGATCGATTCGCACTTTCCCATTCGGCCACCACCGCTTTATTTTTTTTATTATACCGCAACGCACGGTACTTATCCCAAGGATACTCCATCTTAAAGTCCTGGTGTACAAAAAAATGGGTCGTCAACATGCACATGACCGCGGCTCGGCAAACGTAATGTAGGACGCCCTCAGGCGAGGTGGAGCGACGATCTTCGCAAAGCGGCTGGGAGTAGCTGGATGCGGGAAGCCGAGTATCGTGCTAGGTGGCGTGCCCTTGGAGAGGCCTATGTCCAGCAGTGGACTGCGATAGGCTGATGATGATGATGATGATGAACATGCACATGTTATCTCTGACTCGACTGCCTTGGTGGTCCAGTGGGTACAGTATGTGCCTGCTGTGCACGAGGTTGTGGGTTCGATTCCCACACAGGGACAAAACTTTGTGTGACCCACAAAAAGTTGTTCTGAGTCTGGGTGTAATTTGTGTCCGTTAATTGTATGTTTTTAAAGTCCCCCGCGACACAGAGCTTGTTCTCTAGTGCGGGAGTTGTCTTTTCAAAAAAGAAAGAAAAAAAGAAAAATAAACTCTGGTATTGCATCAGGCGGGTCGTATGCTTGTTTGCTACCCAAGTAACTACCTAGTATACGAAAGTAAATAAACAAGAATAAACTCTTAACTACGTAGGTAACATGTATACGCAATATTGATTTACACTTATTTATTTTATTTATTTATATCTCACTTACGAGTATAATATTATTGTCATCTAGACTGATGACGGTCGCGGCGGTCAACCAAGTCAAACTGCATAGGACATATTGTATTCTTTACATTAACTAATTAAAAATATATTATTATGTATCCTTACTAATATTATAAATGTGAAAGTTTGTGAGTAAGGATGGATGGATGTTTGTTACTCTTTCACGTAAAAACTACTGAACGGATCTGGATGAAATTTGGCACAGAGATAGATTATGGTCTGGAATTACACAAAGGCTTTTACAGCGATAACCGACATCCACGCGGGCGGAGCCGCGGGCAACAGCTAGTATATATACCTACATATATATATATATATATGTATATAGGAACTGTTATTCCAGATCAAAATCTATCTCTGTACCAAATTTCATCCAGATCCGTTCAGTAGGTAGTTTTTACGTGAAAGAGTAACAAACATCCATCCATCCATTACTTACAAACTTTCACGTTATAATATTAATTGGAAGTAGGATAGACATTTATTTAGGTGTTGTTGAAATCAGCGCTGCGTCGTCCACTACGATGTAGCTTTAGGCTGAGCGACATCTTTCTTTTTGACGAATTCGATGACACACATTGCACTAGAATTTAATTTATGTATATTTATCATTAATTGTTCAGTTAAGACAATAATTAAATATATTATAATTGTGTTTTTGAAATTCGTTAAAAATAAATGATTTTTCTTTCTTTCGTTCTTTCTATATTATAGTGCCCAAGTGTGTGCGCAAACACAGGTGCGCACACTATTCCTTCACTCTCAAAGTCCGATGGAACAGCAATCCGACACGACCGATGTATAAACCGATTTTGGTCACAGCAGCCAAACTCAGCTAAGATGAACCAACTGCTTGGGAAATATAGTGCACAGTACTAGTTGGTGCATAAATCAGGTACTCTCTTTACTCCCTTTACCACAGATTACAAAAGAGTCCTTTACTAAAGACGTTGCTACAGATTGTAACTAGGTTTTGATTCCCTTGCGAGTGTCGAAAATTTGCGGCATTATCGGCTGTATCTTTTGATTGCGTTGGCTTTGACAGCTTTTAGGACAGTAGACCTGAGTAGCTATTTGGTATCAAATTCAATTTGATACCTCCACGCGTTGCGCTCCAGGGTCTTGACACACAGACATATGGATGGACGGACAACAAAGTGATCCTTTAAGGATTCCGTATTTTCCTTTCGAGGCACGGAACCTTTAAAAAGCAGGTAAGATGGCACCCTGTATACCAGGTATAATTTTTATCGCGATAACCGATATACGCGGACGTAGCCGCGGACAACAGCCAGTACTATAACAAAACAGTTAAATACACCTAATATTAGCTATGTGAACAGAACCTTACAACGTTATCACACCGCTCGGTAAGAGATAACTAATCAATATACAGATATATTTCTTTAGTACACACATACACATATAACCACGATACAAACAAACTGACGACGCGACAATCCGTTACCAACAAGCATACGGCCCGCCTTAGCAGTTACCATAGCGTATAGACGGTTAAATATCAGCGGCATCACTCTCAACTTCGACTGCATGGTTGGTTCAGTCGTTTAAGTGGTTAACTCGCCATTTAAAACTGCACGGCTTGTTGCGGGTTCGATCCCGGGACAAAAATTTAATTCACAAAAAATGTAATTATACATACATAGCTACATACATATCATCACGCCTGTCGCTCAATGGGGTAGGCAGAGACTATGGTACGCTAATCGCTTCGATCCAAACATACTTCCTTCGCTCTCCTCTACATTCATCAACCTCTTCATGCATGAACGTCGGTTCTGGGTACTTTTAATTTGGCCCTTTTTTAGCACATCACCAACTTGGTCGCTGTATGTTCTCCTAGGATGGCCCCTACCGTCATCTACATTCATAGGTGTACTTTGTATCCACTAATTGTATGTTTGTAAAGTCCCCCGTGACACAGAGCGTGGTCCCTAGTGTGGCAGTTGTCTTTTCAAAAAAGAAAAGTCCCTAGTGAAAGTAACCCTTTAAAAATAAGCACACTACTGCAAAAGTATAAGAATATAGTTGTTGGCCGTGGCTCCGCTCGCGTAGATGTCGGATATCGTGATAAAAAGTTGCCTATATGTTATTCCCGACTATAATCTATCTCTGTGCCTAATTTCACCCAGATCCGTTTAGTAGTTTTTGCGTGAAAGAGTAACAAACATCCATCCATCCATCTATCCATCCATCCATTCTCACAAACTTTCACATTTATAATATTAGTAAGGAAGTAAGGATTTATACCCAATGTTGTATGTCTACTTATATTATCTAAAGTTATCAATTAAAGCAAGGTAGGGCACCATACGATCGAGCAAGCCTGTCTGGGGAAGTGGCTGCACCTTACAGAACACCAAATAACTACACATAGTGGTGTAGTTGTGTGTAAGTACCAACGCACCTCCCACCATCGACAGGGAGTTCATCCTCACACCATTTTTTTTATACTACTTGGGTGGCAAACAAGCATACCGCTCACGTGATGTTAAGGAGTAACCGTAGCCTATAGACGCTTGTAATACCAGGGGTATCACTTGCGCGTTGCCAACCCATTGTTTTACACCAGGGCTTTATGATGAGAGTATTCCTGGGAGAGAAATACGTTTCTTTCAAAACGCATCCCTAAATAAGCGCTGGAGACTTGTACTCACACACAGGAACACAACTACACCGCTGTGTGTAGTTAGCCCTACCTCTCTTAGATCTTGGAACCTCTATCATGCGGCTATCTGTACGGTTTCAGAGGTATTTCCTTCCACGTACAATTAGATTGTGAAATGAGCTCCCTGCTAAAGTTTCCCGAGACTATAGCATGGGGTATTCAAGAAAGCAGTTATAAGGGCGCGAATGATACCTCTGGTATTGCAAAAGTCTATATACCTGTACTATTAAGTATTCTGTGGCTACGGTAACTACTTACCATCGGGCGGGCCGTATGTATGTTTGCCTTCTTCGTAGTATAGATAGCAACAGTGGAGGTAGGGACATAGTTCAGGAATGCTTTTTAAATATACGTTTACATGTTGAATTTATAATAATCGATTTTTAGCGGATACTAATGAGGCATTTTACCTGATAAATAACAAGTTTTGTAGAATTTATGTTTTCTCAGAATTTGTGATTAATTAGAATGAGTGGTATTAATATACTAGGGGTAGCCCGCGACTTCGTCCGCGTGGTAATTTGAAATATTTTCCCCGATTTTGCAACATATCTCACTACTGCTCCGTTCCTATTGATCATAGCGTGATGTTATATAGCCTATAGCCTTCCTGGATAAATGCACTATTCAACAAAAAAAGATTTTTTTCTAATCGAACCGGTACTTTCAGAGATTAGCGCGTTCAACCAAACAAACAAACGAACTCTTCAGCTTTATAATATTAGTATAGATTACATATATTGCTCTATGTATAAGTTTATGTCTGTTATACATATATTATAAGTGATTGAACCGTGATGCTGATATGACCTTGGATCCCTTCCCAGGTGAAAGGGATCCAAAGCCATATCTTGGATCCCCTTCACCTGGAGAGGGGCCCAAGGTCACATTGTTGAAGGAAATCAAAAATAGGACGGAATGCAGAACAAGTTGGCATTTAATGTACCTAGCTGGTACAGCTACATACATTCTTACACACATACATTGTTATATATACATCCAGTCGACGCAACTTCTGGCACGAGCTTCACTCGCTCGGAAATTATATTACTTATAGCTGTTGCCCGCGGCTCCGCCCGCGTGGATGGAGGTCCTATGTGATATTTCCGACCATAATCTATCTCTGTGCCAAATTTTATCCAGCTCCGTTCTGTAGTTTTTACGTGAAAGAGTAACAAACATCCATCCATCTATCCATCCATCCATACTCACAAACTTTCACATTTATAATATTAGTAAGGATTTTGCTAATAGTATCAGATAACAATATATACGTCTATACTAAGAGAGGTAGGGCACCGTACTAGCGAGCAAACCCGACTGGGGAAGGACCACCTTACAGAAGACCACAGCCAAATAACAACACACAGCGGTGTAGTTGTGTTCCTGAGTGTGAGTACAGGTCTCCAGCACTCATTTAGGGATGCGTTTTGAAAAAGAGCTTTTTCTATCCCAGGCATATTTTTAATCTTGAAGCTCTGGTGTAAAAAGAATGCGTCGGCAACACGCAAGTGTTGCTTCTGGTATTGCATGCGTACATAGGCTGCGGTTACTGTTTTTTGTTTTTTTTTTTAAAGACAACTCCCGCACTAGAGAACAAGCTCTGTGTCACGGGGGACTTTACAAACATACAAATTAACGGACACAAATTACACCCAGACTCAGAACAATTCTTTCTGGGTCACACAAAGTTTTGTCTTGTGTGGGAATCGAACCCACAACCTCATGCACAGCAGGCGCATACCGCGGCCACTGGACCACCAAGGCAGTCAGTTTAACATCAGGCGTTGTGTGCCACTCAGGAGGTATAAAAAAATAATAAATACATTATACTTGGATAAAACCACTTACCTATGAGAACTGAGAGGCAATGCTGAACTGACGTAGGTACACATAACTACACGCACACACACACATACAAACACACGCACACATACACACACATATATACAAACACATACCCACACAAACTAACTAAACTAAGGTTTCTAAAGGGTCGGCAACGCGCGAGTGACACCCCTGGTATTGCAAGCGTCCATAGGCTACGGTAACTGCTTACCATCAGGTGGGCCGTATGATTGTTTGCCACGTTTGTAATCACGCCAAAATGGCTAAAAGAATCTGGATACAATTTGGCACAGAGATAGAATATGGTCTGGAATGGCACATATGGATAAACATGGATGTCGGTTATCGCGATAAAATATTCTATTCGCTATTCCAGACTATAATCTATCTAGCGACTGCCTCGGTGGTCCAGTGGGTGCAGTATGCGCCTGTTGTGTACGAGGTTGTGGGTTCGAGTCCTACACAGGACAACACTTTGTGTGACCCACTGAGAGTTGTTCTGAGTCTGGGTGTAATTTGTCCGTTAATTGTATGTTTGTAAAGTCCTCCGTGACTTAGAGCTTGTTCTCTAGTGCGGGAGTTGTCTTTTTCAAACAAAAAAAAAACTCTATCCCAAATTTCATCCAGATCCGTTCAGTAGTTTTTACGTGAATTAAAGGTTGTAAGTATGGATGTATGGTGTACATCCATACTTACAACCTTTACATCCTTACTAATACTATAAATGTGAAAGTTTGTGCGAATGGATGGATGGATGGATGTTTGTTACTCTTTCACGTAAAAACTACTAAACGGATCTGGATGAAATTTGGCACAGAGATAGATTATGGTCTGGAATAACACATGGGCTACTTTTTGCAGCGATAACCGACATCCACGCGAGCGGAGCCGCAGGCAACAGCTAGTTTATAATATTAGTAGGATAACATAGTAGTACCTAGCACGTGTCTGTACTACCTCGATACTACCGATAACGCTATCCTTATCTCTCGTGTCTCTTAGAACATATATATATTATTGTTATCATATATAAATAGCTATGTAGATATGTACATAGTTCCTGTAGGCAACATTATTAGAGTGGATATTGTAATCAATAAGTACAATCAAAAAAAGCATAGCATGACGTAGTAATGTAGTTCTATATCTTTCTACTAGGGGTCGCTCGCGACTTCGTCCGCGTGGTAATTTGGAATATTTTCCCCATGTCTCACTACTGCTTCGCTCCTATTGATCATAACGTGATGTAATATAGCCGACCACGTACAGGAAAAGGCAGTGTGGGACGACCTCCCACTAGGTGGACAGATGACATCATCAATCATCAGAGCACTGGATGCAGGCAGCTCAAGATCAGCCATTGTGGAGACACATGAGGGAGACCTATGTTCAGCAGTGGATATTATCAGGCTGAGATAATGATGATGATGATGTTATAGCCTTCCTGGATAAATGTACTATTCATCAAAAAAATATTTTTTTCTAATCGAACCAGTACTTTCTGAGATTAGGGCGTTCAACCAAACAAACAAACAAACTCTTCAGCTTTATAATATTAGTATAGATTGGTAAGTGTGAGGTAGACTTGTGAATTATGTTAATTTTTAAAGTAACTTTATTGAATAACGGTATATTATTTGATGTAACATATCGGTAAGTATTTGGTAATTTTACCGATAGGTATACGATACCTGATAACGGCACAGAATTTGACATGGTTGCTTTTATATCTAGATTTCTTGTTCAGTACCTGGTTGAGCCTGGGGTTCTTCAAGAAAGGAGTTATAAGGTTTTTAAAGGGTCGGTTTGAGTGACACCCCACGACCTACCACGACGACTACCAAGGTGGCAAACAAGCATACGGCCCGCCTGATGGTAAGCAGTTACCGTTAACTACTTACCATCAGGCGGGCCGTATGCTTGTTTGCCACCTTGGTAGTATAAAAAAAAAGAAAACAACTGTCTGTTGGTTTAATGATCATGATTAGTGACCCTGACTGCTAAACCATAGGTCGTGGGTTCGACAAAACTTTGTGCGATCCATAAATGTTTGTCCCAAATCTGGACGTTATTTAAGTATCTGAATTGTAAAACTACGACACAACTTACCATTCACATTTAGTTGACATACTTATTATTATATAACTGAACAAGCGAGTAACGCTTATCTGTATATCAACAAACAACCATACCCTTAACTTAATCTATATTAGATATAATATACGATAGTCGGTTGGTACATAATGATGTGTCATCACTGAGTTGATTCATTAATACCGATCAATTCCGGCTGTATCGATATCATGTTATCTAGATAAGATATTTAGTTATGTAGGTACCATAGTAACACACGTATCTTCGTCTGGAGGGGTAGGCAGTGTGTATGGTATACTGGTTTCTGTCCCTACTTTTCTATTTTTTTTTTTTTTCAAAAAGACAACTCCCTCACTAGAGAACAAGCTCTGTGTCGCGGGGGACTTTACAAATATACAATTAACGGACACAAATTACACCCAGACTCAGAACAATTCTTTGTGAGTCACACAAAATTTTATCCTGTGTGGGAATCGAACCCACAACCTCGTGCACAGCAGGCACTTACTGCGGCCACTGGACCACCGAGGCAGTCAACTATCCCTTTTTGTTTATGTTAGGTATACTCTGGCAATTACAAAGAGTGACCCGAGTTTCTTGCCAATTCTTCTCGAGAACCTACCCCTAGTCAGCGAATTAGTCGTAGGAAAAAAAGTATGCTAGCATTTGTTTTTATGACGTTTATAAGTATCATGTATTTGATCTAAATTAATAAATGAGTTTGACATTGACTTTGAAAAGAGGTAGGGCACTATATAAGTGAGCAATCCCGATTGGGGAAGGACCTCCACCTTACAAGCAATGTAGTTGTGTTCCTGTGTGTGAGTACAGGTTTGTACAGCTCACTTAGGTAAAACATTTTAATTAAATGTTTTCCTGTCTCAGGGATATTCCATAATAAAAGTCTTGTTATTGGTCGGCAACACGCAGGTGACAAACGGAAAGATGGACACCGCTTTTACATCTTGAAGATGTCTTCGAATGTCTTGTTGCCGAAGTGACAAAGTAGTAGTTAGCGTGTGTGCGTTTCCCCGGCGAAGAAATTACGAAAATAGTACCTAATTTAAATGTTATAGATACAGTAGAACGCTGATTATCCGAACGCCGATTAACCTATTCGCCAATAATCCGAATCAGTCCTAATTTTTGTAGTAACAAGATGGAACTCGTTGAAGTCCAGATACTTATATTTCAATCTCTGATCGAGAGGTTCAAGTGAGTGTTATTGTAGATCTGTGTTTGTTAAATTTAATAAAGTTTATTCTATGTGTGACAGTTCGATTTTCTTTATTACCAGTAAGATGTCCGATTATCCGAATCGACCCCGGTCCCAATTACTTCGGATAATCAGCGTTCTACTGTAGTAGTATAGCTTCTGTAATTTATTTATTTAATTACTCTTTACACTCACAGTTAGAACCAACACGTGTAAAGAGCCAAGATTATTATATAAATACAATTGAACCAAGATTGATACAAATAAAAATTAATGATTATAAAATTAGAATAAAATATACAATAGGTATATGCAATAAGTTTAAAAATTTAAAATTAAAATAAAAATGCAATGCTGATAAATATGTCATAATAAAATAAATTAATGACAACAGTATTTGGTACATTTGTCACAAAAAACTCGCACATTTGAGTAGAATATGTCCAGATCCGGCTCTTGAGCAGTTAATGGTTGTTCTGTAAGTGTTGTGCACTAGTCGGTGTCATTTGAGGGAAACGTCGGGTTACATAAAAAAGAATACCAACCTCGGTACCAAGCTAAATAGTAGATACCTACGTATCGGGTGTGGACCTAGCACCGACTTCAATCTGTAATTCAGTTATGAGTTCCACGCGCGAGTTTGAATTATTTTTTTCATAACACACCCACATAGATAGATACATATTTCTTTATTGTACACCATAATAAAACAAAACTTATGTTAGATACATACAGAAAATAAAGTACAATGGGCGGCCTTATCGCTAAGCGTGAATTCTTCCAGGCAACCTTAGGATGGACAGGAATGACCAGAACCTTTAAAATGTGTGATTTAGGTAATAGTTATTATATTAACGTCAATCCATTCCATCCATATTCCTATCCCCCCTTTCCCAAAACCAATTGGGCCAATCGCAGGCCAGACCGTTTTAGCCAAATAAAAATTTTTTCTCCGATTTTTTTTTCACTTATGATTCGACAAAGAACCAGTGTTTTTTTCTAGTTTTTTGTCAGCTTATTTATTAGGCGTTTATTTGGGGCCGTCTCAAATATTATACTGCCTCGGTGGTCCAGTGGCCGCAGTATGCGCCTGCTGTGCACGAGGTTGTGGGTTCGATACCCACACAGGATAAAACTTTGTGTGACCGACAAAGAATTGTTGTGAGTCTGGGTGTAATTTGTATCCGTTAATTGTATGTTTGCAAAGTCCACCGCGACACAGAGCTTGTACTCTAGTGCGGGAGTTATCTTTTATAAAAATGAATAAAAAAATAAAATAAGAATAAAATATGCGTTTTTTTTAATATTTGTTTTGGTCATAACTTTAAAGAAACGAAACGAGGTTTAAATTTCATTGCTTTAGGCTCAAAATCCAGGAAGGAGCTGTGGCAATCGCACTTAAACGCCTTTTTTTTTAAACTGGGGGTTTTTTAAAAACATTCAGTCTTTGGATTGTAAACCTACTACTATCTCAATAATTATTCATTTCCTATTGGATTTGTAGCCTTCAATAGCCTTGTCGTGCGGTCAATGCCGCGGTCGTCTTAGCTTACTGCTGTTACTCAGTCACCACGAAACGGCTTAATGGATCTGAATGAAATTTAGTACAGAGATAGATTATAGTGTGGAGTTGCACATAGGCTACTTTTTATCCCCGGAAAAATCATGCGGGCGAAGCCGCGGTTGAATTGTAGTTTATACTAATAATATAAAGGGGAAAGATTAATTTTTATTTGTTGTTGATTAAACTCAAAAACTACTCGACCAATTTTAAAAATTCTTTCACCATTAGGAAGCTACATTATCAGCGGGTAACATAGGCTATATTTTATTGAAAAAAAAAATACGGGATCGCTACGAAAACTTCATAATGTCCACCCGTGTGAGCCGGGAGGTATCGGTAGTAAGTTATATCATCATCATCTCAACCCATAAACGTCCCACTGCTGGGCACGGGTCTCATCCATACATTTGAAGGTATATTAGCCTACTATACCACGCTGACCAGACGGGTTGATATATGGTTTTGTTTCGAGTTTTCCCTCTCTTGCAGTGGATATTGTCTGCCTGACTTACTCCCTTAGTCGACTCTTACGACACCCTCAGGAAGGAATGGGGTGGTGACATTTGTATTCTTAATCCGTTACCACACGGACTTAGTCCTACTAATATTATAAACGCGAAAGTTTGTAAGTATGGATGGATGGATGATGTACTCTTTCACGTAAAAACTACTGAACGGATCTGGATGAAATTTGGCACAGAGATAGATTATGGTCGGAAATAACACATAGGCTTTTTACAGCGATAACCGACATCCACACGGACGGAGCCGCGGGCAACAGCTAGTGGTAAATAAATAAAAGTGTTGTGATACACAAAATATGTTTATTACACATAGTATATATATATATATAATATCTACACATGCTACGTGTACACCTCGATGCGACTAACATGGCACTTGACTGCAATATAAGACTATATTTACATTATTTCATCATTTTACAAATAAACACATGCTCAGAGAATAATGTTTTGTGACGCCATCTTTAATTCTGTCAGTGAGTTACCTACACTACCTATAATAGTATGCTTATTATTGTTGTTCAATGCTAGTGCAAATAATGCTTATTTATATTTGAAAAAGAGCAAGCTTGACTGGGAAGAACCTTACATACAAACCACAGCGAAATAACTACACACAGTGGTGTAGTTGAGTTTTTGTGAGTCATTTAACAGCAACTGTTCTAAATACAATGTTTTTCCATATCTAAAGCATAAAGCTCGTGTTACAAGAGGTAACGTAAGTGTTGCCTCTGGTATTGCAAGCGTCTAAAGGCTACGGTAACTGCTTACCATCAGACGTATGCTTGTTTGCTAGGCTCGGCACTATAGTGAACAAGCCCGACTTGTTGAGGACCTTACAGAAAACCACACCCAACTAACTACACACAGCGGTGTAGTTGTGTTCCTGTGTGTGAATACCTACAGGTCTCCAGCGCTCATTTAGGGATGCGTTTTGAAAGAAACGTATTCCTATCCCAGGGACACTTCCGTCTTAAAGCCCTGGTGTAAAAAAAGGGTTGGCAACACATTTGGCTGTAGTCTTCTGTAAGGTGGAGAGCCTTCCCCAGTCGGGCTTGCTCACTAATATGGTGCCCTACCTCTCTAAAATTATAGTAAGTAACAAATTGTCAAACTTAGATTTAAGCCTACCGTTCTGATCACTTGTTAAATACCTACTTAATTAATTGTTTCACTAAATGCGCATGTATTTGAGTCACAATCTAGAATTAGATCAACTACATTCATATCTAGTTTTTGTTAAGATTGTAATTTTTTTGTGCATTAAAATAAATAAATAAAATAAAATAAAACATACGTGTAGGAACTTGGAACCTTCGGTTTGATATCCGTTGATGTCCAGCAGTGGACGTATTATGGCTGAGATGGATGGATGGATCCAACCCCGTCACTTATTAATAGATACACTTTACGGAAATTTGGGAATTTTATAACTATTTTATCACTTTTTACTCAGTGAGTCAGTCTTTTACGCAGCTTGCGTTAGCATCTTCTCTTCCTTCACGAGAATACGAGACCAGAATGATAACCTTGCGAACGTGAAATTAATCATGCTATATAATTCGCATCAATAACGACTAACACTTAGCAACAATTATTAATATTTAGCATTTGTAATTAGCATGCTAATACTTGAAAATTCATGGTTACGGAAATAGCATGTAGGAAGTTGTTGTGGTACTTATTCGCATTTTTTTTTTCTCAAGACGTAATAATGTCCTACCATCGGGAGATGTAAGTGCACAAGTGTGTGCGCAAACACATATTTATTTCCTTACTCTCATAGTAAGATAGGTAAACAATTCGACAAGACCAGAAATAGATCAGAGCCTCTAGACAAGTGGCATAAACGGTAGTCGAATCGAATTTGACGTGAGTCTACGATTTAATGTCGTAAACTTACGTCAAATCCCATACATTTGCTTTTGTGACTTTTCGATTCGACTATCGCTTATGCCACTTGTCTAGAGGGGCAGACGCGTGGCACCAACAGCGACAAGTGCTTCCCGAGGCACGGGGGTGTTAACATCGTCAGTTTCCAAACTTCGAGCATCTATTTCGAATTACTTTACAGAAAAACTCAATAGCTATTGCCAAGTGGCTACCTCGTCATTTATCACTGTGTGGCGTTGTAGGTTTCATCCCCCAAGAGAAAAAAAATTGTGATCCATAAATGGTGGTTTTGAGTCTGGGTGTACTTTGTGTCCGTTAATTGCATGTTTGTAAAGTCCCCTGCGACACAGAGCTTCCGTAGTGCGAGAGTTGTCTTTAAAAAAAATCAGTAGCTAAAACGCCTTAAAATATTTTTCTCTGAACATGAATTTATCAATACACAAACAAAAATGAGGTTACAAAACATCTTTGGGCATTGTACAAATTGACCTGTTGTATTAGTTAACAAGTGCAATGTTATATATCCAGTCAATTCTCACACTGCCCAACAACATAAACATTGCAGTCTTTTACATAAATAATTAAAAACAAATTTGTTCATCAATATAATACTGTTTCTTAACAAAAATACGTTAAATTTCAAAAAATAGTTGCCATAACAGAATAGTGTAAAAATATTTCTTAGCGGTCAACGCCATCTATGAATACAAAATAAAAACTTCAACAAAATAGTTCCGCTAATCGACACTAGACGTCGCTAGCAACATTAATACTTATAACCTTGTGACATAATTCGGCATTACACTATTTTACATAGTCAAGTGGTACTTCAGTGACATCTAATTAATATCTACACTGTGTTTAGTGTTTAATACCGGCACTAACTAGTGCCATCTACTTTGATGACGTATATTTACTACAAGCCTAACGCTTTACAGGTGCCTCCAATTTTCGAGATGCGTTGTTACAAACAACTAAAATATAGTATAGGGGTAAACTGCATCAAAGTATGCTTTGCATTAAATAATCATAATGTCAGTCCATACCTGCTAGACTCACACCTACTTACCTGAGGGGTGGGCAGAGACAGATTTTCAATACTGGAAATATTGCTTAAATATATTTTTTTTTAACTCATTCCGTACCAAAACCTCTGCTCTCTTGATAGAGAAGAGATTGTGAGAGACCTGTGCCCAGCAGTGGAACATAGGTGGGTTGTTGTCTATATGCATTAATCCGTGAAGAAACAACTTTTTACCTATTTAAGCACATTGCGCGCACGCAGGAGTGTGAGATTTAGCGACAGTTAAAAATCATACAGAGAAGGATTGCAGAAAGCAAACTATGGTCGAATTTCGACCACCGGGCGACCTCTAGTTATCATATTTACTTTGATGCAGTTCACGTCGGTCAGTGTATATTATACATCATTTATATATTTAAAAAAAAAATTACAATTATCAATACTAACTCAAGGCCACCTCTATTATACCTATATATTATTCACATGTGGACGTAACTATCATAAATGAGATACAAATAAATAATTTAAGTATTTCTACGTACATACATCACGCGCGTCTCCTGCTAGGGTAGATAGAGACTATGGTCAGTGTCGGCTTTGGTACTACCGGGCGAAGATCTATTAAGTTCTACCAAGTTACTCAGCAAGTACATCATCTGATGCTGTTCATGCGGTGTAACCCAAACAATGTCCCACTTCACATCATGTCCTGCATGCCCTAACACCTGCACGCAAGAGGACTTGATGGCTGTCTCCGACAATACACTTAATTGATGGCCGCAGTAATATAAATTTAACGATGATTGCCATCGAAACGTCAACAAAGTTTATGTAAAGTTCCACATGAGTATGATAGAGGGCGCTTGTTACATATATGTATATATAGGTGAGATCGTAATCCTCATTAAGTTATGTAGTAGTGTTCTAATACTAAATGTCTACACACGATGTTTATACAATACTGTTTAAGTTTAATATATAAACGTTCTAAGCTCTATTTGTCACATATTTATGTGTTTAGTCTCCGCGAAGATACTAGCGACTTATATAAGTTGATGATTGTTCATTTTTTCACTTATTAACTGTATTTTAATGTGGTATAGTTTCAAAATAAAACATATATTTATGTAAGTGCTGTGCATATCATAGAAATTGTAACGCATTATTCTAAAATTAATGGCATTATTAAGTACATGTTAGTTCGACTTTTACTCACTATGTGTCGCTAGTATTTTTGCTGTTCTAAATTACATTTACGATGATAATCATAAGGGAAAATTCGTGTGCATCTGTCGTTGTTTGGATTTAGAAGCAATGTATAGTGGTGTAGCTGGAATAGGTGACAGTCAGGGCAGGTCTAATGGTGTCATCCAATCGATTCGAAAAAGTTATTTTCTAATTTTTCTTTCAGGTGTCACCCTCTTACAAACGGGTGGACCGCTCCCTTCACCTCCCCAGCTACGCCACTGGCTACAACTACACGTTTAGTCCACAGACGCACGCGATTATCGCTTTAATATGGCGGATATTTAACTGTACATATATAATTAAAGGTATTTGGTTACACAATTTGCATATTATTTATACAAATTAAATTATTTTGTTCATTTTACATGATAAACGTAAATTAAATGCACTTTTGCTGGCTGTTGTACTAATTGTGATGTTCATTAACTAAAATATATCAATACGTTACGGGTATATGAAATATTAGTTCAAATGTCTACCAGTAGGTGGCGCTAGTGGTATAAAAATATTTTATTATTATTGGTGCGAGTTCGCATTAGGCCAGCGTGTGTGAATTAAGGCCTGAACCCTCTCTCTCTTTTTCTCTCTTGATAGAGGAGAGGAAACCCGTGCCCAGCAGTGTGACATATATGGGTTGCTATTATTTATTATTATGATGACGATAATATGATATATAAGAGATAGCTTAGAAGAAAAAAGTATTTATGAAAATGATAAATATTTCTTCATACACTACTAGCGCCATCTACTATAACTCATACATATTATCTACTAATACACGGATAAGTGTTTAAAAATAGCTGCAAAATACACGTTGGTAATTGTAAAAATAAATATTCAAGATCTAAAACGAGATTCTATTTGTAAATAATGTCTTTTAGACAAATATAATGTTGTGGGTATCTAAATACTTCTAAAAATACCAGCTACAATTTAATAATATCATACAAAAAGAATTTAAAACATATGGACATTCATTCAAATGTAAATCAATTTGGGATCTGTATAAAAAATTAAATCGACAAATTTTGAATAATTTCAAATCAGATGAGACTGAGCCAGTGGCAGCGTGACCGGTGTTGGCTAGTGCTAGAATATTATTAGTCCGGGCAAAATAGACATTCAAGCTTACTTTAATATTCTGATAAAGTTGAAAATTGAAATATATATATTGACCAAAGAACCTCAGTTAATTTCTACTACTTAGTAGAAAGTATACAAAAATGAATTACTAGTACTTACTAGTAATTCATTTTTGTATGTCTGCATTAAAAAAAAGGAATACGAACAATTACTTTAGATAAATTCATGATCTACAACTTTGTTTGACATATTTTTATAATAAAACTCCGTGCTTCGGAGGGCACGTTAAAAGTCGGTCCCGACTGTTAACAGTCGTTAGATGACGACAGAGACCTAAATGTGGACGATCTAAATAACTCTGTCACCAGCCCCTCTAGACAAGTGACATAATTGGTAGTCGAATCGAAATGTCAAAAAAGCAAATGTATGAGATTTGACGTAAGTCTACGATATAATGTCGTAAACTTACGTCAAATCCCATACATTTGCTTTTTTGACTTTTCGATTCGACTATCGATTATGCCACTTGTCTAGAGGGGCAGACGCGTGACACCAACCAAACGATAAGAAGAAGAAGATAATAAAATTAATCGTTTGGCTAAAAATTGCAAAATATCCATATTTGTGACCATTGACCTTGATTTTTTTCCACGCGTTTAATCTATAAGGACTCTTGACATTTCATTTATTCATTTATAATAGTGTATTCAACATTCGTAGTGATTTTCAACTTCATCAGAATTCATGTCATTAAACCATTACATTTGCGTAAATTTAATCGGACTTTTTTCGGGATTTAATCGGAATTTAATCAGGTTTTTATATACATATTGCTAATATTACAAATACGAAAGTTACACTGTTCGTTTGTTGCCTATAACTACTAAACAGCTAAACGGATCCTAATGTAATTTCGCTAGGAGATAGATGGTGTGTTGGGCAAGAACATAGGGTAGTATTGCCAGCTAGCATTATATACGTTGGTAATATAATAATTTATGTGTTAGTATTGGTGTCTTCGTCATCCGGCCTGAGGGACAGCATGTTGGGCAACTTGAAGTGTTGCATGTGGAACGGTGGTTCTGGACTACTGCTTGGTGCACTCAGCTGGAAAAGAAAAGAAAGAAAGAAAATTTAACTGTCACGTTTTTCTATCTAAAAAGTGTAGAGGTTTTTTTTTTTTTAAAGACAACTCCCGCACTAGAGAACAAGCTCTGTGTCGCGGGCGACTTTACAAACATACAATTAACGGACACAAATTACACCCAAACTCAGAACAATTATTCGTGGGTCACACAAAGTTTTGTCCTGTGTGGGAATCGAACCCACAACCTCGTGCACAGCAGGTGCATACTGCGGCTACTGGACCACCGAGGCAGTCAATTGGTGGTCACTAGCTGGCCGTGTGACATTAGTAAAACCTCTGGCGTTTTAGAAAAGCAAATTTTATTAGGTATATTTAAATCCTTACTAATATTATAAATGTGAAAGTTTGTGAGTAGGTATGGATGTATGGATGTTTGTTACTCTTTCACGCAAAAACTACTAAACGGATTTGGATTAAATTTGGCAAAGAGATAGATTATAGTCTAGAATAACACAGGTTACTTTTTATCCCGAAAAAATCTCTGTTTCCGAGGGAAGGAGGGAGGAAGGTAGCTAGTATTTTATTTACCTATCTATTTCTGTATCATTACGTTCCGTATTATCTCTCGCATTAATCTATAAGTAAGTACGCGCAATAATAAAGCAACAAATGTTTCGTTAAATATAATTGTCGTTACCTGCGTGGTGCGCCCCCGTCGTCGGCGCGGTAAGATTCCTTTCCTCGCCATGAAAAATCTGAAAATGTATATGTGTATCTTTATTTGAGTCATGGAACAAATCAGTTTCAAGAGAACCACACTTTGCAAAAAGGCATTTTGCGAAAATGTCATTTTGCAAAAATATAATTTTCGCAAAATGTCATTTTTTCATAATGCCTTTTCGCAGTCTTTTTACAAATTGCTAATGTGAACTTTTGCGATGTGACATTTTCAGAACATGTCTCAATTTGAGAATATGACATTTTGCGAAATTCCTAAATGTAATTTTGCGAATGTGGCATTATGCGCCTAATCCCTTAGGTAAATTACCAGTTTGGACTGCATGTGCGCATGCGATCTCCACACGACACAAAATATTAGTGTGACCCACAGATAGTTATTCTGAGTCTCAAAGTATTTTCGTCGGTAAACTCGGTCATTATTTTGACTTCATCTATGACCTTGACGTTGTCGATGACTTTAAACTTGCATTTGTAAATAAACTGAAAAGATGATGACCTTATTTGTAATGATGTTTTTTTTTATATACTACTGAGGTGGCAAACAAGCATACGGCGGGCCTGATGTTAAGCAGTTACCGTAGCCTATGGACGCCTGTAATGCCAGAGGTATCACTTGTGCGTTGCCAACCCATTTTTTTACACCAGGACTTTAAGATGGGAGTATCCCTGGGATAAGTTAAATATGGAATACGTTTCTTTCAAAACACATCCCTAAATGAGCGCTGGAAACCTGTACTCACATACAGGAACACAACAACACCGCTGTGTGTAGTTATTTGGCTGTGGTCTTCTGTAAGGTGGAGGACCTTCCCTAACCGGGCTTGCTCACTTACATGGTGTCCTACCTCATGTAATACTCACCGTATAGTAGATATAGGTATATTGAACCGCTCAGAGACAGTCTGGAAGGTGAGGCCCCTGCTGACGCAGTCGGCCGCCTGCCGCAACACTTGCTCACTGCGCCGGATCCGCTTGTTCATACTGAACTCCGTCGGCTGAGATGACTGGCACAGCATCTGGGAATAGACACGTAATTATTGTGTTACAAATTATTAAGATGCGTATAATTTGCCACAAATAGTTTGCTGCAAGCTGCAATCAGTTTGCTTATTTTTAAATTTTTTGATACTACTTGGTTTTTACACGTGTTGGACGCTCGCAATACTAGAGGCATCACTTGCGTGTTGCCGATCCATTTATTAACATCAGAATGTATGGGATTTGACGTAAGTTTACGACATTAAATCGTAGACTCACGTCAAATTCCATACATTTTATTTTTTGACTTTTCGATTCGACTATCGCTTATGCCACTTGTCTAGAGGCTCAGGGCTTTAACATGGACGTTTCACTCACCTAGGGATATCCCTAGGTGAGGGAAACGTTTTATTTAAAACGAATTCTTGAATGAGTGCTGGAGACCTGACACGGCGCTGTAGTTACTTGACTGTGGTCTTCTGTAAGGTGCTTTTTGGCACTACTGTTCCATAGTTATCGACTGATTTGGTGGTCCAGTGGGTACAATATGTGCCTGCTGTGCACGAGGTTGTGAGTTTGATTCCCACACAGGGACAAAACTTAATTTTAATTTTTAACGTTAATTGTATGTGGTGGACTTTACAAAAGTCCCCCACAACACAGAGCTTGTTCTCTAGTGCGGGAATTGTCTTTTTAAATAAAAAATAATAAAAATAGTGCGACAAAACGAATACGACGACGATTAATACGAGCGTACTTATGTAAATTAAAAGTAAGTATAATGTTTTGGGGGAACAGTTACAATTATAACAGTCAAAGAGCCTTTATATTACAAAAACGTGCTGTGAGAACTATTGTCAGAATACCACAGCATGAATCATGTAAAAACTATTTTAAGGAGCTAGGTATCCTCACTGTTCCTTCCTTATATATATATACTCTCTTAACCAATTTCTTTCCAAATATATACAGGAATTTGAAACAGATAAAGAGAGAATCACTAGAGAGAGTACACGTAGAAATGTAATCAAAAATAAGATCACACCGCATTTAAACATAGTAAAGCATTGTTCTGCATACCAAGCCGTACAAATATTTAATAAGCTTCCAAAAACACTGAAAGATATAGTCTATAATATAAATTTATTTAAATCGAATCTAAAAAATTACCTGCTAGAGCAATGCTTCTACTCTATAAAAGATTTAATGTCAAATGATTAATATTTATTTATCTATACCTTGACATTTTATAATTTAAAAAAATTCAAATACTTAATTTTCTCTTTTTTGTAATAATTTTGAAATTTTTTATTTTTAGTTTTTAAATTGAATTCTTAAAAGTAAATTGACATCACTGGACATTATATGAAGATTACCTACCCCATAGACATGAATTAATGCATTAAATTATATAAATATGTTAAATAATATGTAAAATTGTAATTAGATGTAAGAAATATTTTTTATTGTATTTTAATTAATTTTTGTAACATTCAAACACAACGCAAGATGTTAATGAATAAATAAATTAAATTAAATTAAATAAAACGGAGGTTTTTTTTCTTTTTTTTTTAAGAACTCCCGCACTAGAGAACAAGCTTTGTGTCGCGGGGGACTTTACAAACATACAATTAACGGACACAAATTACACCCAGACTCAGAACAACTCTTTGTGGGTCACACAAACCCACAACCTCGTGCACAGCAGGCGCATACTGCGGCCACTGGACTACCGAGGCTCCAACTATCACCAGTCTACTTTCAGACAATGACAAAGTTACCTGCGGCCTGTCACCCACGTGTATGACGTTGACGGCGGAGGCTGTTCCAGGACCTATCGTCATGATCTTCGGCGCGATCCTGGGCTCGTACCGCGCCGCCGGTGACGTATTCGCTACTTGTAATGCCTGGAATTATACATTGTTATTAGTTTTAAGAGATGTAGGGCATCATACTAGTTATCAAGCTCGACAGGGGAAGGAACTCCATCGCAAAGATCCGTTTTAACTGACACAGGTAGATAGATATACAAACATTACATAAGAACAGGATTTTGGAAATTGAATCCCTGAACAGGTAAAAAAATATTAAACCCGGGCGAATTTGGCGCGAAATAAAAAAAAACTTATTATAAATGCGAATATATATTGCTTTTTGTGTGTTTGTTTGCTATTTTTTCACGACTATACAGCTTAACGGATCTTAGTGGAAATTGGCAAGGAGATAGATGATATCCTAGAAAGGACATACACTTTGTACTGCGACACCGACATCAGACGGAGCCGTGGGCAACAGCTAGTTTATGGTGCCGGTAGCCGAGTGGGAAAGTAACAGACTTAAATTGCACGCAAGAGGTGCGAGTTCGATCCCGGGTGGCAGTACCAATATGAATTTCACTTTGTGGAGTTTATATGTACTAATCAAATGATTCGCCATCTGCTAACGGTGAAGGAAAACATCGTGAGGAAACCCACATGTCTTAAAAGAAATTCTAAAGACATGTCTGATTCACCAACCCGCATAAGGCTTGCGTGTGTGAATTAGGACCTACACCCACACCGTCTCTCTCTCTCTCTCTCTCTTGATAGAGGAGAGGAGACTCGTGCCCAGCAGTTGGACATTATATGGGTTGCTATTATTTAGTTAATAAGATATATCTACTCACAGGCAAAGTAACAGCGTTGACGTGTTGTATGATGAAGGCGGGGGGCTCGTCCCGGGTGTCGTACGTGTGGTCGTCGACCGAGCGCGTCACCAGCGCGCCGGCGATCACGCCGGACATCACGCCGGCACGGCACTCCGCCTCCGTGTCCGACGGACTGTCGTACTGACATTGCACGTTTGCTATCGGGAAATCTGTCGGTAAACGAAAAGAAAAAAATTGTAGGACAATTTGATAATAATAAAACGTAGGTATTTCACGATTTATACACATAGTATTACTATAATTGACAACGGGTCTAAATCGTGTTTTGGTCGAATGTAACGTCGGGTAACAATAAGGTGTGAAAACCTTTCAAATATAACGCGATTTAGACCGACAGGGGTATTCCGTACGAGCGAAAACAGAGCAAAATCTGGCAGCCTGGGCCCCAATTTTGCTAATTTACGGATGGCAATTGAATTTAAATTCATTCTCGATTTTGCATTTTTGTTATTCTGCTAATAAATTTAAGACCAATTGTTGGTCTTAAATGATTACCAATAATGTAATACCAAAAATGCTAATAATGTAAGACCAATGGTTTTAAAACTATTGGTCTTAAGTTAATTAGCAAAATACCAAAAATACTATTGAAATTCAATTGAGAATCAATTCAGATTCAATTGAACCATCCGTAAATTAGCAGAATTGGGGCCCTGATTGAAAATCGAAGCAAAATCTGGCTGTCAGATTAAAAATCGGTATTCCGTAAGAGCGAAACGTTTAGCAATCGTGTCGTGCCTTCATCGAGCAATCACAACTGTCAGTTTGCGATCGCTGTTTCTTAAAGAATCAGCCGGCCGTTGTCCATTATACCAACATAAGTTGGCAAAACACAAGCGATACCTCTAGTATTGCAAGCGTCCATAGGCTAAGGTAACTGCTTAACATCAGGCGGGTTGTATGCTTGTTTGCTACTTAAGTAGTAAAAAAATATAGTAATAAAACGTACCTACCTAATTAAAAATGCACTTCTTGTTAGATAGCGTAACATCTGGTGAAGACTATTCGCGTTAAGAAAATAGTAAGTCATTGTTGTCAGCTCTGAGCCTCTAGACAAGTGGCATAAGCGATAGTCGAATCGAAAAGTCAAAAAATAAAATGTATAGAATTTGACGTGAGTCTACGATTTAATGTCTTAAACTTTCGTCAAATCCCATACATTTTCTTTTTTGACTTTTCGATTCGACTATCGCTTATGCCACTTGTCTAGAGGCTCAGCTTAGTCACGCCCTCTACTCCATCAATTTGAATGTAGTAAATTAGAAAGACGCGTCAATACCGTCCTAAGGGCTTACCTACTTTAACTGGCCATACTATGATTTAGGTATAGAACCGAGTACATAATTATACTCGATTCAGCGTCACCGACCCGAGGGTGACGGTTAACTTCTTAGCCAACAACGCGCCTAAAGAAGTCTTCATTTGAAATACGTAATCCCCTTACATATTAACCCTTATTTGTAATTACCTCCAATTATCCAAATTATACTATTTTATAATCAGTTAGTAATGTTTGTACCTAACATTTATTACCAGCTCTTTATAAAAATAAATTAGAAGCCTAGGTTCTAAGAGAGATAGGGCACCATACTAGCGAGCAAACCAGACTGGGGACGGACCTCCACCTTACAGAAGACCACAGCCAAATAACTACACACAGAAGTGTAGTTGTGTTCTTATGCACTCATTTAGGGATGCGTTTTGAAAAAACGGTTTTCCTATCCAAAGGATACTTCCATCTTAAAACGCTGATGTAAAAAAATGGGTCGGCAACACGCAAGTGATACTTTTGGTATTGCAAGCGTCAATAGGCTACGGTAACTGCTTGACATGCTTGTTTGCCACCTAAGTAGTATAAAAAAAATGATAAAACCACTGCGTAGTCATGTGCTAACGGAGAATCCTAACGGCCGGCTGATTCTTTAAGATACAGCGATGGCAAACTGACAGTTGTGATCGCAAACTGACAATTGTGATCGCAAACTGACAGTTGTGATCGCAAACTGACAGTTGTGATTGCTCGGTGACGGCACAATCTATTGACTAAACGTCAAAAAGGCTCGGTTTTTGCTCTTACGGAATACCGATTTTCAATCTGACAGCCAGATTTTGCTCGGTTTTTAATTGCAGTGGCTCGGTTTTTGCTCTTACGGAATACCACTGTGGGTCGGGGAAGCACTCGTCGGTTTCCTTAACTCACCACCGCGACTCACCGTGAAGTCGTTAGGGCTCTCTTTAGACCTGGTTCGAAGAAGGATATGTAGCGCTTTGGATACATCGCACCAGATATTTCATTTCAGAGCCAATTATGTAGAAGAAATACTATATTTATTTATACTGTGTGGCAACGCGCTAGTGAAGGATCATGGAACTGTCCATGGCGTCCTTAAAGCGATTCTGTTCTTTATAAAATCCTACTAATATTATGAATGTGAAAGTTTGTGAGTATGTAATCATATGGCATCTATATGTCAAGTATGGATGTTTGTTACTCTTTCAAAGTCAAACTTATTTATTCATTTAGATCGAATACATGCTACTTTTGAGCGTCATAAAAACACATGCTAGCATACTTTTTTCCTACGGCCAATTTCACGTAAAAACTATAAACGGATCTGGATGAAATTTGGCACAGAGATAAATTATAGTCTGGAATAGTACATAGTCTAATTTTTATCACAATAACCGACATCCACGCGGGCAGAGCCGCGGGCAAAAGCTAGTTTGAAATAAATAAGATGTCAAATTTATTACCTACCTAGATTTAAGGTTGTGAACGATGGTAAATCGCTATAAGAATGTCATGATATGGTATGCTTAATGAAATACGGTAACTGTGTACCATTGGTGATAAAAAAAAACAACAATTACACGACAAAAATCATTATTATTTATTATTATCTTTAGTACAATCACTTGTAGGTATAACGCACTCGAAACTGGAAAAATGGCGGAACATTTGTAAGAAAATATATAAGTCTTATATATTAATAGCAACATGTACGTCCCACAGCTGGGCACGGCTCTCTGAGAGGGTTTAGGCCTTATTTCACACGCTGCCCTAATGCGGGTTGGTGAATCAGACATGTCTTTAGAATTACTTCTAAGACATGTGAGTTTCCTCACAATGTTATTCTTCACCGTTACCAGATTGCAACTCTGATTACAATAAGGTTGTAAATCGTAAGTAACATTGTTAACGTTACGTCTTTTTTCCATTAAGAGTGCAAATACATATATTTTGTAACACTAAGATATATCTCATACATTTCATATTTAATTTTATCATAATAGCTTTGCACATATAGGTAGAGCGGCCGGCTGATTCTCTAAGATACAGCGATCGCAAACTGACAGTTGTGATCGCAAACTGACAGTTGTGATTGCTCGGTGACGGCACAATCTATTGACTAAACGTCAAAAAGGCTCGGCTTTTGCTCTTTTGCAGAAACGAGTATAAGAGATGGTCTGTTCAAATAAATAAAACTTTAAATGTAAATGAAAAAAGTTTAGCTAAATCTTCTAATCTTCTTTATATATAAAAATGAATCCCTATTTCCCTTTGTCACGGCATCACGCGTGAACGGCTGGACCGATTTCAGTAATTCTTTTTTTGTTGTTTTTTGTTGTCTTATGTTAAAAAAAAAGAAAGTTGCACAGAAAATAGTTAAACCCGGACAAAGCCGGGGCGGGCCACTAGTATCATAAAAAGGATAGATCTGTATGTATCGAATAAACTCAAAAACTACTCGACCGATTTTAAAAATTCTTTCACCATTAGAAAGCTACATTATCAGCGGGTAACATAGGCTATATTTTCGTGCGAAGTGGGGACGAGACGCTGGTTATATGTATAATTCTTCTGTGCGTGTCAATGTCACTTAATAAGAACCGCCCTACCTACATGTGCGTTGAGCTTCTGGCAATATTTTCCCATTACTGTGGTTATCTATATTAATAATATCCTTTCTACTACATATGTATATCACGCCCGTCTCCCACTGCGGTAGGCAGAGACTATTCTTAAATTCTTTACACCAGACTATATTTTATTGAAAAAAAAAAACGGGATCTCTACGAAATCTAAACATTAATGATAAAAATTAGGAGAAGCTGTTTTTTAGGTCGAAATTCAACCACCTATATGTTAAAGGCTTAAAGTTATTTTAAGGTGGTCCTAAAACGATTTAAATTTCCAGCCTCTATAACATTACTACAACACTTTGTAACTTTATATCACAAATGTTATTACAACATTATATATAACTGGCTTGTAAGAGCTTATAAACAAAATAAACGCTGCAATATCAGTATATTCGTTTTGCAGCTACAATGACACAAACAGACATTTGTTTTGTGACTAAAAACAATATGAAAATGTACCTACCACAATAATGGGAAAATATTTACATATTTTGTGTAAAACATTACAATTTATGACTTTAATCGCAATTATTATAATTATTTCACTTAGAATATAATTAAGTACATAATTATTGATTAAAACTAATTATTTTTGCTTATAAACATAAATAATAAGAAAGAACTAAGATTGGTCTAAATAAAATTAATTAAAAATAATTAATTTGTTTCAATCTGATCCCAAAAATGACAATTGGGACCTGTGATCTGACCATCATCATGGTATTTTTCGATTTATGGTGCAAGGTCTGAGAGACATCGCTTTTGACATACTCTACCACAGGCCTGACAAGATAAATTTACGGCAGGTGACATTGAGCCGACTGGATGGGATCTGAATAGTAGATAACTAAATCAGTATGAGATCAGATTGAAAATATACATAAATAAATATGATTTAAACATAATATAACACCCTGATGGGGTAAGCTGCAATTTCAGTCACACCCATGTTTTGCGACCAATATTTCGTCTCATGTAATATAGATCAAGCCAGATTTCGAATTGACACTGAGCAATTTGTAGCATCGAACCTGCGACTTTATTCACTCGCCCATTGTCAATCCTGTAAAAACCTTAAAACTCTTTTCTTGACCACCCCCACGCAAAAATCTCTTGGGAAAACTTCGGCAACCTAATGATAATAGAAATAGATTCTATATCTTAGGGCTTAGCCAAATAATAACTACACCTACACGATGTTTTTCATTGTAAACGGTTAAAAGATTTGATTTGTCACAAACAAGGTGGTCCGACGACATGGCAACCGATAGATAGGGCCTACTCAGGACCTAATGCCGTGGAAATCTTCGGGCAAGGCCTACGTCCAGCAGTAGACGTCTTTCGGTGAGATGATGATGGTTGGCTAATTTAGACTGGCTTGAGGAAAGTATATCCAGAGTGATGGGCTATGAGTTAGCGACTCTCTGAAGAGGAAGGATCAACCTGCCATGGCCTGATCTATCTCTATCACTTTGCAATGCGCATGCTTTTTATTAATTGGCACATTTCGGTGGGATACGTGAGAGAGTGGGAGTCGTGTGTGGCTAGACATGATCATAACTCTTAACAAAATAAAATTGTTACTTAAATCTAAAAGCAAGCCTTTAAAATAAATACGCTTGACTATACTTAAGAATAATTATAAATTATTAAATAATTATAATTAATAAAATTATATCTTCATGCATTTTAAGGTTATTATCGCTAGCATTGTAATCAAATATAAAAATATTCACATAAAATTAAGTACAATTTTTAATTATTATTCACTTAATTAATAATCGTTGCCAGTGAAAAACAAATCAACAATAACTTAATTATAAATAATTAACAAACAAAAAATATTTTAAAATAATTTACTAAATATTTGGACTGGGTTAACACTACTTTGGCGATTTAGGAACTAAAAATTAAAATATAATTATTTATCTAATAATTATACAAAATTATATGTATTACTCGATTGGCTGGTTACAATAGCTAATTATTTGGAAAATTACAATTTTATAATTATTTATGAAATAATTATGATTATAAAAATAATCATCAGTCGATAGCTAATGAGCACACTGTCACTAACAATACATATATGTATATAATATAAATAATTATTTAAACTAATACATTAATTATGTGAACGACTAATCAACTTAACAAAATAATTATTTCACGGAACTGGGCCTGAACCATGACGTTTTTAATAATAATAATAGATCGATTTATTTTAAATCTTAGTTCGAATTTTCATTTAATTGTAATAAAGTTACGAATTTCAAATTAAAATCGAAAATGAATCGCGTCATGAACGTCATGGTACAGCTCCTACCTATTTGGTCTTATTACAATAAGTAACTATTGGCACTTAGTTTTTCTTGCTGTGTGAACAAAAAGTTTTTTTTATTATTTATTTATTATATATTTTGGTGTATTGATATATTTTAACTAAGTAATTAAATTCTAAGTATATATTAGACTAGACAAAGACGCGACGAGGCATATCTTCACGCATTTAAACTAACGAGGTACGCAGAAATATTAAATCTCCAAAAACGGCAAACTGACATAATTGGGTGTCAAATATAGTGTTGCTATATTAAAATATGGAAGAAAATATTATTGTCGGACTAAAATATTACTAAAAAATATTTCCAGGTTTGAATATTTTGGTTTTTTGTTCATGGAAAATTGATTCGGTATTATGAAGCCTGCTTACCCCCTAAGCGTGAAGACACACCATTATTCTATAATTAAACATTTCTACGCGTAACTCACTACTGTTTACTTATCTTTGGCTCTTATAATTATTCTCCCTGTAAATACAAACTTCCATATTGCAACAGGGAAGTTAGAAGCATCGTCACTTCATCAGTAAGATAACAAATAAGGTGATTATTTCCACACAGATGTAAAACATCATAAATTTGCTTTTTTACTGAGAATTCGTTTATTGGAAATCTTAATTATTTTTATATATTATATTTCCAGCCTGTACTGTCCTACTGCCAGGCAAAAGCTTCCTTTTCCACTCATCCCGATCTTGTGCCCTATAGACCAGTCCCTTCTGTTCGCATCAAGCTCGTCCCGCCATCTGAGTCACCTCCAATGATGCCGTTGGACATTTTCTGGGACCCACATAGTGGTAATTTTAGCCCACAACTCGTCGAACTTTTATTTTTTTTAATTTGACTAAATTTCTAGGTGAAAACATCTCTAGGCGAAGACCAAGATTCGTTGTTCTGTGTCTGAGTGTAATTAACATATTTTTAATATATGTATGTATCTAGAAATATATAAATATACCAGTGTTGTCACAATACAGGCCTGCCTGGATTGGGATTTAATATTGTTATTATTATAACCATACAAATTATTTTACAGTTTTATAAATTCTATCACCACTGTATTTATTTATCACGCTTATCTCTTATTGGGGTAAACAGAGATATATATTACAAATTATAATTTATATAAGAAATAATTAAGATTTCTCTTTTTCTCAACTTCCCTATTATTACACATTATTATGATAATATAAGCAATTTAAAATATACTGATACAAAAATGTTGATTATTATTTTATATATAGGTGTGTATTAGCTAAACTTGATGGTAGGTGGTGTAAGGTTAGCATTATTTGTAAATAGAACGTAAAAACTGGCAATTCAGCAAAATAACTGTCAAAATTTGACATTAAAAATTGGGTTGCCAGATAATATTTGATTTTTTAATTGAATAACATAAAAAATAAAAATGGTTAAAAATAAAATATATTAGCAAGCATAAAAACAATATTTTAAAATATTGTTTTGCATTAGATTAGACTTTTTTCATTACTAAAATGAAATATGTAACATTCGCGTAAAAAGTATTTTTTTGAAAAATTTGTCGTTTCGGTTTTTTTCGAAACGGCTTAGAAAAGTCAACAACAGGTGAAAAAGAAAGAAAAAGAAAATATATACAAAAGAAGAACCTGACTGACTGACTGACATATGAGGGCACAGCCGAAATTACAGGTACTGGGGCCGTGAATGTTTGCATGCCGATTCCTTTTACACTGTAGGTGAACATAAGAAAGGAATTTTGGAAATTCAACCCCTAAGGTGAAGAAAAGAGGGGTGGAAGTTTGTATGCAAGTCTGTAATTTTTAGGGAAATTGGTGTTTTAACTTGTAAAAATATTTAAACCCGGGCGAAACCGGGGCAGTTCACTAGTTATGATATAACACTTACCATACACCACCACTTATCACTATATTTGGCAAGACACAAATAATGAGACAGCATACCATTACAGCCTGTCCTCATATTTCTCAGACCTGGTCTCAACCATCAAGTCCAAAGGATCCAGTATCTGCGTTCTTGTCCCACGTCTGCCTTTAGAAAATTGACTCTTAATATCATACTTTTCCATCCAATTTCTTAAAGTTTTCCTTGGCACACCATATTTATTTGATGCAGCATACACTGAATATCCCTTCTTCACTGCGATTAAGGCATCTCTTAAATGCTGCGAAGAGTACTGCTTGTAAGATTTTTCTTGGAAAACGTCGGTTTCAATGTTGACTATAGCGTTAGGTCTCCGCCCTACAAGCCGGGGTCTCGCATGTATGTTGAGAGGTATTCCATGGTCCATATCGATAAAGTGGCGCGTCACTATCTCCGTGGATGTCCGAACCCCTGTAACAAGCAAGGTAAAGAAAACGCCCTTTAAAATTATATAATAAAATACATGTTAAACAAATTGGGCTTAAGAAACATGGGCGTTTCTTTTCCTGGCTTCCTACGGGTGTTTTTAAGCCATTCTTTTTTAAAATGGCATAATTTTTTCAGATAGTTCACTCTTTTATTTTTTGAAATTATAAAATTCCGAGTTTTATAAAATAAAAATGGGAAAGGGCTCAATCGGTGTCGCGGGAGGGCTTTAAAAGCTTTGAGACATATATTGTCCGGAATAGGGATTAAACCAATAATATTAGTGATTCATCTTATAGTTAATATTTAAATTAGTGCAGTCAAAAAAACATACGCCCATTTCAAAAATTGGGGCGAGGTAAGAAATTAAAAAAAATGGGGCGAAGAAAGAAATGTGTATAGTTTGTCGTAATTAATTTATGTAGTGTTACAGAGTGAACTATCTTGTATTTAAAGGGTTGCATGCATTATGTAACAAGCAAGGAAAAGCCGCTCTCATGGGATTTGTTCAGGGTTTATAACTAACACATATTAAAATTAAATATCTATTCTTTGCCACTTATCAAGTTGCCAAGTTGCAAACAACAACATCAACCCTTTCTGCACCGTTCCGATGTAACTCCATATCTCATATTTTTGGCAATGAGAAAAAAAACCTTCAAACCTTCAACTCTTTTATTTTTAACCGACTTCAAATAGGAGAGGGTTTTATGTTCGTCAGTATGTACAGATTATGTGAGGGTTTTATATTTTTTCCGTTCATTGCTCTTGGCAAAGTCAAAGTCAACAGCGGAAAGGGTCGATATAGCCATCTTAGTATTAAACAGTTGCCGTAGCCACTGCTAATGCCGTGAGTATAACTTGCACATTGCCACATATGCTACACGATAAAATAAGGTAGTAATTCGTTCTACCTGCAGCCATATACAAGGACTCACCTTCCCGCTGGTCTGCCTCTCACAAAGATAAACTTACGAATAGATAATTGTTTACCGTCATTAAGTCTACTAATGTTAAATTATTCCATGTAAGAGAACGAAATAAAATATAATTAGGTACTCGAAGAAAAAGAGGGTTTCCAGAACTTTCTAAATAATAAGACTCCTTTACCAGCAGCTGAAATACAATGTATAAACTGCGGTCAGCTGAAGGATGGAGCTACTTCTAAAGCGGGGCTATTTGAGCAAAAAATCTCGCTTCGCCCCAACTCTTAAAAGAATTTACTTAATACATGCTTTATAAATGCATGCTAAAAAAGCAAATAGTAATTCCTTTCTAATGTTACAAGTATTTTATAAAACTTGAAAGACATTTTACGCAAAAGGTTACACGTATGTACGTACATTCTTATTTAAATTAATATTAATCTATTTGTATAGATACTGGCACTTGATGACAAAACACCGCAGTAAGTTGTCTATTCGACAGTCAAAGGCTCGTATTTATAAACGCATCTCAGGTATTGATTACGCGCACTTGACACCTCTATCTCTTTCTAACTAGGCACCCGAGACCGTAGTTAGAAAGAGACGGTATTAAGTAAGTACGCGTACTCAATACCTGCGCTTCGTTTATAAATACGACCCTACGTGTACTTACTTGATAAATGAGGCGTTCAAATGAACTTTGACCAATAAATCCACTACAGCATAAAGCTGGTATATATTGTTGTCTGTATGTCTCCCTGCAAATGTCACAATATACAAAAGAAAACAACATTATATGACAGTAAACCTCATATTTATTGGAACATAAATATTACAAACAGTACAAATATTAAGTACAACCAGAATTAAGAGTGGATTGTAGCTAACAAACTCAATTATATTCAACGTAATACTGCTTAACATATAGGGCAACACACTCGCGTTACTTGGTACTTATTGTGAACTTGTGTTTACCTGTATTAAGACAAGGGGTGGTAAGACGAGGGGCAGCAGATCGTTTCCCTCCTGCTCTTCCTAAAATTTTCATGCTTTAAAAATTTAATATAATTGTCACGGAGTTTTGTATTTGAAGATGAAAATAAATAAATGAGCGCTGGAGACCTGTGCCCATACACAGGAACACGACTACACCACTGTGTATAAATATTTGGCTGTGGTGTTAATTCTACATTTGACCAATAGTAAATTCTAAATTTAAGTGAGAAACATCTGTGTTTAATTGTACCTCTTAAATGAGGGCAAGTAGAGAAATTATTTAGGGCCGTTTAAGTATTTTAGTCATTTGTGAACCCCATTGTCAAATGAAGTAAGTTAAGTTCTTTCCTACCCTCATACGATTACGATTATAAAATGTGTTTAATCTTTAACAAAAAAAAAACAATTTATTAAGAATTTAAGTTACATTATAACCCATAACTCATTTTCACGTAAAAACTACTAAACGGATCTGGATGAAAATTGGCATAGAGATAGATTATATTTGGAAATAACGAATAGGCTACTTTTTAATGCGATAACCGACATCCACGCATAACCGCGGGCAACAGCTAGTAATCAATAAATGAAACAAGAAATTCAAAAAGTATTTCAAACAACTCGCGTTTGGCTAGTTCACTGACATGAGCAGAGTAGTAAGAATAACATGCCATATTAGTACTTATTAGACTGCTAATAAAATCAGAATTGTCTCCAGGTGGGACGGCAATCCGACACGACCGTACAGAGACCAGGCGTCAAGTGTAACACAGTTCACAATAAACAACAGTAACTACTTCCCATAGCATATATAATACCAGGTATATAAACTATGATACACTTACAAACTAACATTATTATGTATATTATTTTATATACTAATAGGCACTTCATGGGATAACCAGTTTTGTATATTACTCTAGGTGTAATGTGGACAAATGTTGTGAAGACAGTGGCGACGTGGCGGATGCTAGCGGAACTAATAAGAATAGTGGCGACGTGGCGGACGTTAGCGGAACTAATAATAGTGGAGACGTGACGGACGTTAGTGGAACTAATAAGAATAGTGGCGACATGGCGGACGTTAGCGGAACTAATAAGAATTCATACTTCAACAGTAGAATAAATTAGTAAAATATGGTTACACTTTTGAACAAGACGGCCGGACGAATAAAATTTACAATATTCCTAAATGTTAATAGGCTTAATGTTGCAATGCCAATTGTTTGTCAAATAAGAATAAGCTGTTGGTTTTTCATAAATAAATAAACTGCATTCAACAAAAAAGGGAATTCGCTAGAGACGATCGCTAGAATCCGCTAGTCATCTTCAGTAGATTGAGCCACTGTAGCAAATCACATTATTTATCAAACTACCCACAAATAATATACAATACTAGTTGTACAAGAGAAATATTATTTTTTAACCGATGGAACAAACGTAGTATTAAGGGATAGGAACGCAGATGTCATTATCTAGACCTTTCGTAAACATTTGACGGAAATATAGTCCGCCAGTACTGACGGATCTGGTAAATTAAAAGTATTGAAAATAAAATACTGCAAGAATATAAAATATATAATTTCTCTGGCTGCATTCATGTATTCCCACTAATGGGAACCAGTCTCCTCTCCTCTATCAATAGATTAGACAGGGTATAAACTGAGACACTCAACGATATAAATCAATTTAAATTATGACGTCCAATTGAAGGGAAAGAGTGGGAATCACAACTTGGTAGAAGACTGGTGGGACGCCCCTCCGGCTACGTGGATAGGAATAGATTGAATAAGAAAGGCGGACTGGATATCGTGGCACAGATTCCATTAGGTACTTTCAGTGTATACGTTATTATATTCGTAAAAGCAGCCAGACAAATTATAATTTTAACGATTTAAAATAGTTGCTCAACTTATGAGCTTTTTTTACACCACGCGAACGAAGCCGCAGGCGGTAACACTAAATTTTTGAGCAGCTATTAGCTTTAACAGCCAGAATTTATTTGTATCAAATGATTTGATTTTAGTTATTACAAATCACAGTGGTTGACATTTTGAATCAGATATAAATATAATGGAAATAATTTAAATTATTCTACCTATGCCGAGTCAAATAGTTTTTTTATAGACCATATTTGTGAACTTTAGACAAGCCCTAAGCAGATAACCGATGAAAGTCACTGGCGGACATTTAGTCCGCGAAAGTAAAACTTTAATTTATGTGGAGCAACAATGTTATAAACATTAATAAAATACAGTCAGACAAAAAATGGAAAGTTCTGTCCGCGGTTATTAGGTATATATTCTTACGAACTTTTTGTCCGCCGCGGACTAAACGTCCGTCATCTGCGTCTGCTTAGTGGTAGGAAAAGGCAAATAATCTAAGGCCCTCTCAAATACCTTTGGCCCCACCACCAAGCCAAAGTTGTTTTATATATTATTTTTAAAATCTCATAAAAGTCGATGCCCCAAAACAATTATTACTAATTAAGTACAATCAATATAATATAGTAATACACATATATAACATATATAATATTATGTAAATAAATTAATACAAATATATTTTAAGCCATTTTCATTACTATAATTTGTAATAGTGGTTGTTTTATACATCCCTCTAGCGGTCCTCCAACAAATATCTCTTTTTAGTGCTCACATACGTCAACTTAAGGAACCTTTGTACAAAATGACAAAATGTCAAATTTGTAGCTCCAGCAGTTTAGGCTCTGCGTTGATGAATCAGTCAGTCGGACAAACAATAAGACTTAAATGCACCTACTACGTATTATCTCTGCATCACCCTTTTGGTTGACTGGTAGAGAATGCTTATGTATATATTTATTTATGTATAATGGCGGACTTAATGTCCGCCATTATACATAAATAAATAAAATAATTATATGTATATAGGTTTATATTTTTTAGTAAATAACTAAGGAGTAAAAAAGCGCCATCTTCATTAGCTCTGAAATACCGTTACATTTCGAATTTTGATTATAGATAAAGGACACTTTGGTGCAAGAGATTCTTTGCCATATGGCATCTAGGCACTATGCAGTGCTTAGTGGATGTCTATAATCTTAGCAAGATAGGTATGGCTCCCGAAAATAAACTAAGTTGGTTTGTAGGTATTCAGCAATCCACCGCACTAGCTCAGCTGGCGCTTGATATTGACAGCTAATTTAATTATATTACCAAAACACGATAATAATAGTGTAAAGTTCATCAAAAAGGGAGTTGAAAGGTTTTCAAATGATCAATAAGCGATTATTTCTATAGCCATTGTCACGATAACAGGTTCCTCCGCGACGAGCCGCAGCACTTACTTTTCATAACATCATTATTACAAAACAACCACTATAACAATATAAAAGCTTACAATATTTAGTAATACGCTAAAAATTTCATTTTTAAGTCTTTTCATTATACATACTGGACGAAGTCCGATAAGCACTCCATGTGGTTAAAAGGCCAATCATTTCTTTTTATATTTATATATAATAATAGTATAATTTATAAACTAATTAATTACACAAGCATATAACGACAACTTACAATAAATAATAATAGGGGAAATATCTCAAATATATTATACTAAAATTTCCCAAAATTTGGGGTAAATTTATTAGCTAGCAACATTTTTGTTTCTTTTGATTAAGAAAACCATTATCAAAATTAGAAACATCAAAATACAATTAAGGATACATAAACGAAGTACAAAAAGACTCAAATATATTTATCAAATCCCCTCCCCTCTAAGAAACAGACCTGAGTCTAATGCCTACCGTCTGCTTTCGAGAGGGAAAGGCAGAGACAGGATTTCCCTACATACAGATACGTATGTATGGAGGGGATGCAAGCTGATAGTTGGCAGTCTACTTAATATATATCAAACACAAGAAAGGTTCTGGTGTGGCGACAAGAGACGCAACGTCCCCCCCGTGAACAACAAGGTGGACAATACCGCTGTTACAACTACAGGGTGCGAATGCGGTACGGACCCGCAAACAACGGCTCACCTCCTGTCCTGCTCTATGTGCCCTACTACCTGCACTCTGAGTGACCTCTGCACAGCAACTGATAACGCCGTAGAGGTGGCAAAAGTCTGGACTTGTGTAATCTAATATTATAAAGCTGAAGAGTTTGTTTGTTTGTTTGATTGAACGCGGTCATCTCAGAAAGTACTGGTTCGATTAGAAAAGTTATTTTTTTGTTGAATAGTGCATTTATCCAGGAAGGCTATAGGCTATATAACATCACGCTATGATCAATAGGAGCGGAGCAGTAGTGAGATATGTTGTAAAATCAGGGAATACATTCCAAATTACCACGCGGACGAAGTCACGGGCGACCCCTAGTTTAATTATAAATCGTACCATCGACACGAAGAGGAAATATATGGGGTAAGTTCTTTTTTTATTGCGATCTCTGTTTCTTTTAGTATAATATATTTGACTGTTCCCTATAATTTTATCTAAGAAACTCTTTTATCTTTGGGTACATTATTGCAGAACAAATATAATAGGAATTATCTACTGACACAAGACACTTGCTCCTATATACCGTGAGGATTTGGACATCACCTACTTCGGCTTTGGTCACCCATCATTTGGTTGACCTAGTATTGATTGCTTAACCCCGAATAAATAACATGTATCTATAATCCAAATCCCCAATTAAATTAATTAATTAAATAAACAAGAAATTTAGTTATCTTTGGACAATCATAATAAATAAAAAAAAAGAATCAAAATTTTCATAAATTAAAAATATTAAGTAACAGTTTTTTTAATTTTCGTTAAATCTTTGGCAGTAAATCTTTCGTATACTGGCTATAAGGCCGAATATTTGTAAAAAGTCCGTTTTTGTCAAGCGCCTATCTCGAAAACTAAGACACATAGCGCTTACAAATAGTAAAATTTTCATTAATAATAATAATAATATTCCTAATAGTATAACATCAATAAGTACTTAAAAAAAACATAATTATATAAATGTCAAATCAGATTTTGCATTTAACAAAAAAAATTGCATATAAGCACCTTTGACAGGTCAAAATGTCAAACTGTCAAATATCTGTCAAGGACATTTGACATTTCGAGGGTTGGTTTTTGCTTTGTCTCGTCACATGATAAGGCAATGATATTTTATGTATTTTTAGACAAATGGATTGAAACAAAAATGTAATATGTTAAATAACAGTATATCGACTAGCTTGAGTTCGATTCCCACACAGTGCAAATGTGATGAGCACCACTCCCTGTCGAGTATGGACGTAATTCAACTACAATATTATGTATCTATTTAGAAATAAATAAGTATGTTTATCGGCGCCAATATTATAAGCATCGCAAAATCGTCGAACAACGCATGATTCATCGTGACGTCAGCCGCTCGAGCGACAAACAACGCGTCATCCGTTCCGAAGCTCCCCACTACCGACACCTTTCACTAAGATAATAATATAATTATAAAAGACGTGCGGAGCGAGAGCGTGCCATTCGTTTGCCGGCACTCGAGCCAGACGGACCTACGTGATTTTGCTTGTTTAATTTGTTTAAGTAATCAATTTCTTAAGTTGTTTTATATATTATTTTATTGTGATAAAGTTATTTACTGTTGTTTGAATAAACAACTATGAATCAAGAAGATGGAATTATTCGTATAAACAACCCTGCTCTAACATGTTTATCAGTTGTCTAATTGCCATAGTACAGGCTCTGCCTATTCACATAAAAAAATCCAGTGAAATATGCTTGAGAGATGAATGCTTGAAATTAGACGATAATTTCCACACTTCCGTAACAATATTTTTGTTAAAACCCACTTGCCTATCCATACATCAAAACACCTTAACAAACGCTTATTCATGCAGTGACATATCAAGAGCAGTGTTGCCACCACCACCTACAACGTTCTCCCCACTTTTATCAACATTCTCCACATTTTTCTGCACCTCCCTCTCATCTTCACTAGACATATTATTTGTAAAAGTGAGAAAGTGTTTCCCAAAATCCATATCTGGCTCATAAGCCTCAGTTTCTGTACCACTTTTCTCATAACTCTGCGTTTCTAACGTTTGATAGTTGTCGTAGTTTTTATATTCCTTTTGTTTTTTGCTGTTTTCAACGAATTGTTTCAGTTGTTGTGGCATTGGGAAAGATGATTTGATGTGGCAACGTTTCATCCAGTTGCGGAGAGATTTGCGTGGTACTTTGTGTGTTTGCGCCGCTCTGTGTGGATGGTAAAATTAAGTTATTATATTTAAAACATAGTAAACAAGCTGAAGTGGCAATGGGCTGGTCAGATCTGCAGAAGGACCGACGGCCGATGGAGCAGACGTGTCCTAGAGTGGAGACCGCGACTCGGTAAACGTAAGGTAGGGCAGCCCCCAGCTAGGTGGACCGAAGACCTAAAAAAAGGTCGCTGGGACGGACTGGATGCGGAAGGCGGAGGACCGTGTGCTGTGGCGCGTGTTAGGAGAGGCCTATGTCCAGCAGTGGACTGCGATAGGCTGATTGATTGATTGAAACACGATGGCTGGTAAGTTACTAGTTAATGTAGTAATACCAATGTGAATTTCATATATACATGCTAACGGTAAAGGGAAAGATCGTGAGGAAACCCAGCCAATCCCAGCCTAACATGTATTAAAAGAAATTCTAAAGCCATGTCTAATCCACCAAGCCGTATTGGGCCGGTGTGTGAGTGAATAAAAAACACAAAGAGGAATCCCGTGCCCAGCGATGGGACACGTATAGGTTGATATTATTTAGAACTAAAGACTTCGCCAAACAAAAGGCAAACTTGGATTCCGCGCCCTGACGCAGGCTAAGTATGCGTTCTGTTTGTCGAAGCCTTTAGATTTCAGTACAAACGCCTCTTAATGATCCTTAACTCAGTGCACACTTAATTAATTATATATCCATTCGCACACGGTTCTCTCTGATACATAAAAATATTGTTATTAACAATAACCTCCTAAGACCTAGGCTTTTCAAATTAACGATGTCAGAAAAACCGAACTTTTCTTTTCATAGAACAAAATGGTGATATTTACTGAGTCCTGACTATCGTGAAATGACAGATGTAATTATAGCCGACCGTTCTATGTGTAGAACATATTCGTTTAGTTTGCATAAAACATCTGTTTGTAAAGGAATACAATATTTTTACTCCCATACATAATGTCCTCCTAACCGAATTTCGGTCACGGTGTTTAATCTCGACGGACGGTTTATTTTATACTACTCGGGTGGCAAAGACGCATACGGCTCGCCTGATGTATGCTTGCAATACCTGGGGAATTGCTCGCATGTTGCCAGCCTAATAATGTGTGACACCGTGGTTAAATATATGACCGATGGCTAAATAATTTATTCCTTTCATACCTTCGTACAATAAAACAACTACTTACCGATATATACTGCCTCCCTTTTTAACATCCATCAGGGCTGCCCACATCGCCTCATTAGAATACCGCCTGTTAGGGTTAAACTTCCCCATCATTACTCTTTCCAAATCCTTACGTGACAACCCTGAGGAACTAACTTCTTTGCCCTCCAAAAATTGGTCTAAATCAGACTTTAGTACAGTCTCCCCGATATCTATATTCCTATCTTTAAATATAGGCGGTCTGCCCCTCCGTCTCATTTGAGATTTCTCCCCTAATTTGGGGAAAATTTCTTTGTTGGCAACACTGTCTTTAGTCTTTGGTATCAATTCTACTTCGGATTTCTGGTTTTTGGTATCGGGTTTGGGTTTTTTTACTTGGCTCGCTTTTAGGAGGGAGACTTCGAGTTCACCATTTTGCTCTAGCCAAGACTTGTAGTAGTCATTTTCGGACTTTTCTGTAGCCTTCTGGAGGTAAGCCTCATCATTTGTGTTCGTATTGAAGCCATATTTGGAAAACTCATTGCGTATTTCAGTGGCATTCATTTTGGAAAGTCTGTTTATATATTCAGAGTTAGCTTTAGCTAAATTCTGCAGTTTTGTCTGAAAGAATAACTCGCTTTCTGGCTTCACACGCAAGAATTGGCGGCGGCCTAAAATGAAATAAAAAATGTGTCAATTTTTTTTTTCGGAAAATCTTGAACCATGAATGGTAATAAAAAAAATGTGACTGAAATGTCTGTAAGATATATATGAGGAGCTGGCGAACAAAACCGGATTAGTCCACGAAAATAAATTTTACACGGTAGCTAAAAAACTAATATCAGTGTGTTAAAATCTTTGTGTTGGATATTGGACTAGTCCGGTTTTGTATGAAAATTTAGTTTTTTAAGCCTTTTTTAGCCTACTTCTAGCCGGTTTTGAGTGAAAATATTAACAGGGATCGACGAAACTAGGTCAAGACATCACGATTCGAAAAAAAAACATCTTTTGAATAGTAGTGGACAAGTCCGGTTCTGTTCGCCAGCTCCTCATATGTAGCTTTAAAATATAAATTTAGAAAAAAATACATTCATGGTTCAATTTTTTTAATTTTAACTTTTACTAACAACATCTACCCAATTCGATAATAAAAAAAATTGGCCTACCTTACAGACATTTTTTAATTTTTTCATCGACAATGTCCATTCACAATATGATTATCACTCACACACTCATCTATGGACGGGGGGGTTATTTACGCGATATATAGAAAAACATTTTTTTTTTTTTTCAAAAAATTATAAAAAAAAATATTTTAAAAAAATAATTAAAAAAGCAAGTGACGAGAGGGTAGTCACATTGCAAATAAACATTGATTTTATTTATGAATAAAATAAAAATAAATATTAAAATAAATATTTGTTATTATTTTGCTTACCGGAGGGTTGTCCTAGACTGCTGCCAGGCTTGCCAGGCTCATCGTCCTGAAATATATATTTAATTATATAAATAACATTAAATTGTCTCATATGACAACGTTGTAGACCCAGGCTAAGATGGCGGGGTGAGTTACACTCATATAACTAATATAACTGATGTAGAACGAAAGTTGATACTCCAAAAAAATGACAAAGCATCACTTGCCAAGACAGGAGTTGTATTATGAACCGACTCGGAAAATAATTCTGGTGCGTGACAAACCAGCCCACAAGTAGAGGCAGACCACCCGACACTTGGTGGAACAATATCAAGAAAGATATGGACCAGGATAACCTTACAATTCAGAGAACCCCGAACAGAGTTCTCGGACGCAAACGTAAAGGGAGACTCGACGTAAACAAGCGGTGTACAAATTCTAACTCTGGGGTAGGAGCTCGGATGGCACAGTTGGTAGTGCGCTGGGCCGGAACCCGAGAGGCGCAGGTTCGAGTCCTGCTCCGGGCTGGCCTTTTTCACATTGCTTTAATATATAAGTATATTTGAGCTTGACTATTCGTATATAGTCAAAAAAGAAAATGTATGGGATTTGACATAAGTTTACGACATTAAATCGTAGACTCACGTTAAATTCCATACATTTTATTTTTTGACTCGATTCGACTATCGCTTATGCCACTTGTTTAGAGGCTCTGGTGAACTAGGAATATGGGATTTTATTTATTTATATATAACACAGATATCTTATTGCTAACAGTGAAGACCATGCACAATAAGTGGTATAATTATTACAATATTGGATAATATAATTATAATTAATTACATTTACAAATTTAATTAAAGATTATTAAATATTTTTATCATTTTTGCTATGCCAATCAGCTTATAAATATACTTAAATATTGAAGCAATGTGGAAAAACGAGCCCTGAGCAGGACTCGAACCTGCGCCTCTCGGGTTCCGGCCCAGCGCACTACCTACTGCGCCATCCGAGCTCCTACTCAGGAGTTCGAATTTGTCCACCGCTTGTTTACGTCTTGGAGTGACGTCAGCTTCATTCTAACGTTAGCCGTTACAGGTCTATACGTACAACATCTTCCAATTGTGAGGAAAGAATATTATTAAAGAATGAAACCACTCAATATTATTAAATATTAATTAAAGATTTTAAAATAATTTATCGAATTAACCTAACATAATTAGTAATAAAATTAATGAATTGTTATGAAATTGAATGATATAGGTGTGAAAGATTAAAAATATAAATATGTATAAGTAGCTAAGAGAGGTAGGGCACCATACTAGCGAGCAAGCCCGACTGGGGAAGGACTTCCACCTTACAGAAGACCACAGCCAAATGACTACACACAGCGGTGTAGTTGTGTTCCTGTGTGTGAGTACAGGTCTCCAGCGCTCATTTAGGAATGCGTTTTGAAAGAAACGTATTCCTATCCCAGGGTTACTTCCATCTTAAAGCCCTGGTGTAAAAAAATGGGTTGGCAACACGCAAGTGATACCTCTGGTAATGCAAGCGTCTATAGGCTACGGTAACTACTTAACATCAGGCGGGCCGTATGCTTGTTTGCCACCCAAGTAGTATAAAAAAAAAAAAACTACTAATATAAAGTCGTAATTCAAAATCAAAGGTAGTAATTATTGTATACTGCTACCAATGATGAGAAAGAAGAAGAAGAAAGAGTATTTGAAGTCGGTGTTCTTCTGTTCAATTCTAACCTCGTTGTACTCCAAGTTGTCGTGGTCCAGTTCTCCATAGAAGAGTCCGTCTTCCTCGACGGTCTCCTCCTTGATGTCGCTGCGTTCTTCAGACTTGCGCTTCTTGGTGCCGTTGTGCTGGTGGGTGGGCGCTGGGTTCAGCGGTGGGCTTGTCGTCGGGCCTTTTTGTGGGCTTGGACCTGGTCAACAATGTTCACAGACTTTTTTATAAATAGTAAGAGAGACAACACAAGACATCCCACTAATATTATAAATTTGAAAGTTTGTGAGTATGGATGGATGGATGTTTGTTACTCTTTCACGTAAAAACTACTGAACGGATCTGGATGAAATTTGGCACAGAGATAGATTATGGTCTGGAATAACACATAGGCTACTTTTTACAGCGATAACCGACATCCAAGCGGGCGGAGCCGCGGACAACAGCTAGTAGCTTAATATGTCTGGTATTTTTTTTTTTCTTTAAAAGTCATCTTTTATATTTTGACTTTTAATAACTTGTTTCTCCGTAGGTTACTTTTATATTTGTTTTGAACTGTAAATATGTTGTAAATGCTGTATTTACCTATATTTTTTTGTTGCACTTGGTTGTTGACACAAATGTTGGTAAATCTAAATAAATAAAGCTGTACCCAATAGGTCTCGTTCAGCATAGGTAATCCTCCAAAAAAAACATCCAAGTTGATGTTAGACGCTGATTTTAACTAAACCTATACTAATAATGGTTTTTTATTTTTAACTGAGTATTTTTTTAAGGTCATTTTAACAGAAGATACGACGTTGCCACTTGGTGCATTAGCACGACACGACAACGTGTTGTGGACACTGGACAGGTGTTGTAAGCAGTAGTCGACGTACCGTTGGCAGCAGGGTTCTCCCTCTGTGCGTTGGCGACGAGCGCCTCGCTGGCCACCGTGAAGTCCTTGCTCTCCGCCTTGCCCAGCTCCGACGTCAGGTTGGACGAGTCGCTTGAACAGAGCCCTGGGAACAACATCAACATTATATTTATCTATACTAATAATATAAGAAGAGAAAACATTTATACTTTTGTTTGTAAAGCATTCTGGCAAACTTTCTACACGTGCAGCCTGTGGGTTAGATGTACGCAGAAGGCCTACAACGCTCTTCGCGTCAATAACGCCTTTCGGGTGCTGTTGGGGCTCCGGCGATTCTGCAGTGCGTCAGGGATGTTCGGAGAAGAAGAGACCTTTTGTAAATTTCACCCCCAACGGGTTATAAATAAGGGATCAACGGTTGTATACAAGTCCGTAAAACTAAATATCATAAAACTTCATAAACCTGCTTCTGGTTAAAAAAAAAGTGCACCTATATCGAAGTTATGGAAGTTTCACCCCTAAGAGGGTAAATAAAATATTTTATCAAACTTTTACAAATATGTTTTTTACCCCATTAGTTCGACATATTAATCCTGAAAAGTTACACAGGACAAAACTTTGTGTGACCCACAATTGTTCTGAGTCTGGGTGTAATTTGTGTCCGTTAATTGTATGTTTGTAAAGTCCCCCGCGACACAGAGCTTGTTCTCTAGAGCGGGAGTTGTCTTTTTGAAAAAGAAAAAAAATGTTGCGCACACTAGATGGCGCTACTGTCGTGCAAATGGCGAGAATACGTGTACATAAAAATATTCTTTATCTCACCTCTGATCTGTAACGCCTCAGCAGACTTGAGGAGGCTGGGCAACTCTTCTTGTGTCACGTTCACCTCTCCCTTGTACATGAAGTCCACTAATGCCTGCATTTCGCTGAACCTATTAACAAACATTATATCATTACATACTTAGTACTAGCGACATCTATTTAGTTTTTGTATTGATGCCGTATTTCTTTTTTATACGCGGAAGTTGTCTATAAAAAAAAGTTGTGTTCCTGTGTGTGATTACCAGTTTTTAAGACATTTTTTAGGTCGTTATCACTCAAATGAGATCTTTGGTATTATAGGCGTCTATAGGCCACGGTTACTGCTTACCATTAGACTCGTTGTATGCTTGTTTACTATCCAAATAGTATCAACGGACAATGACGCTACAAATTACACTTTTATGTACATATAACTAGCTGTTGCCCGCGGCTCCGCCCGCGTGGATGTCGGTTATCGCTATAAGAAATAGCCTATGTGCTATTCCAAACTATAATCTATCTCTATACCAAATTTCATCTAGAACCGTTCAGTTGATTTTACGTGAAAGAGTAACAACGTTACCTAGGATTGTTTATCGGTGGTAAATTTAAACTACTTAGGTGGCATACAAGCACGCCTGATAATAAACAGTTACTCTAGCCCTATGGACGCGTGTTGCCTACCCATTTTTTACACCAGGGCTTTCAAAAATATTCCTGACATATAAAAACGTTTCTTTCAATACGCATTCCTAAATGAGCGTTCGGGACCAGCATCCGCCTATCTAGATAACAATATCTAGCTAGGATTAATTATTATTTATATTATTAATGTACTTACTTCGTGTACAAACACGAGGTACATTAATAATATCCTTACTAATATTATAAATGTGAAAGTTTGTGGGAATGGATGGATGTTTGTTACTCTTTCACGTAGAAACTATTAAACGGATCTGGATGAAATTTGGCACTGAGATAGATTATGGTCTGGAATAACACATAGGCTACTTTTTACAGCGATAACCGACATCCACGCAGGCGGAGCCGCGGGCAACAGCTAGTAAATAATAATTTTAACAAAAAAAAACCGACTTCAGTTCGGCAAGTTGCAGAAATTTAAAAAACCGCCCAAATGTATGTACGCGCATAACTTCCGATCGACTGCACCAAATTAGATTTTATTTTGTTTGTTATTGTCAGGAGAAGGTTTGTATAGCAGACAATTAAAAGAAAAAAAATGGCGGTACGAAGTTCCCAGGAACATAAGTTAGCTAGTTAATAATATAAATTTGTTCGTTTGGAATTGTCATAATACGTGGGATCTATTTGCAGTTTATTAACGAAACACATTATAATGAGCAAATATAATCGCAACGCCTCAACAACGAGTGATATGAGTGGTGTCTCTGATAATGTGACTGTCAGACGCCCTACTACTCACGATACTGACCCTTCAAGGTACATTCTACGGTCAGAAATTACTAGTATTATTAGAACAGAAACTCGCGCTGCAATTAGAGAAGTCATTAACGAAGAATTTTCGGCGATAAGGCAGGAGATTACCGGTTTCAAGGACAGTATATCATTTATAAGTGCGAGATACGATGAAGCAATGTCATCTTTGCAATGTTGCAACGAGGAACTAAAGCTATTAAGAGGTGAAAACACCTCACTGATAAATCAAATGAAAGATGTGGAGTCTAGGCTTACACGTTTGGAACAAGATGCCCGGCTAAATAACGTGGAAATACATTGTCTACCCGAACACAGGCAAGAAAATTTGATTAAAGCAGTAGTGCGACTGGGTGAAGTTGTGTCTTTTCCTATTGCCGAACACGAAATCTTATCTTGCACTCGGGTACAAAAACTAAACCCAACATCAAAACAACCTAAAGCAGTGGTATGTAAATTATCATGCAAACTTAAACGTGATAATCTTTTGGGAGCAATATTATTATACAACAAATCTAACCCTAAAAATAAATTAAACACCAAAGTACTCGGATACGGCGATAAAGAGACTCCTGTATTTGTCAACGAGCATCTGACGCCGGCTAATAAGGCACTTCATGCGGCAACAAGAATAGCAGCTAAAGAGAAAAAATATAAATTCGTTTGGGTGCGAAACGGGCGAATTCTTGTTAGAAAGGATGAAGCGGCCCAAGCGCAAGTTATCACAAATATGGACAGTCTTAGGAAATTAGTATAAAGCCTTTTTATTTTACTTATTTGTTTCTTTTTCTTACATTTTTCTAAATTTTGTTTTTGAAATGTTAAAATAATCTGTATTTAATTTAAATTCGGTAGTTTAAAAATATATTATCAAAACACAAGGAGTATTAGAGGTAAGCTTCAAACAGTTTTTACTAATGTACTTGCTATGAATTTCGATATAATTGTCTTAAGTGAGACCTGGTTAAATGATAGTGTTTTTGATGCGGAAATATTTGATAGTAGATACCAAATTTTTAGAAGAGATAGGGGGTCTGGTACATTTTCTGCGGGTAGGGAGGGAGGCGGTGTGCTCATTGCCGTCCTGAAATCTTTAAACGCCTACAGAACTCAATCATTTGAAACATCTTGCGAGGATCTATGGGTTACCATAGATTTATCTCCACATACCATTAAAGGGTCTAAAAAGATACACTTATGTGCAATATATCTTGCCCCACCAATAAAGCTCGATCGAATTTTATATTTTACTGATGCTGTTAGTAATATTATTGATAATATAGACTCTATTGTGCTGATCGGTGATTTCAACCTTAGTTATATTGAATGGACATTTAACGTAGACCATATGAAACCCGTATCCAGCGCTAACAATATAGCAAACGCCTTTATTGATTTTCTGTCATCCAATGATCTACTACAATACAATTGTGTTACAAATAAGCACAATAAAATCCTCGATCTCGTTTTTTCTAACTTGAATCTACCGATCGGGGTAACTGCATCAACTGATGTTATATCGAAAATTGATGAATATCACCCGCCTTTGGATATTATTATTCATATTAACCCCTTGCCAACACTTAAACTAAAAACTAGACCTCATTATAAATTTTATAAAGCTGATTATGTAGAAGTAAGAAAACGTTTAGCAAATATTAATTGGAAAGACGCTCTAGATTCATGCCCTACAATTGATCTCACCGTCAGTAAATTTTATAATCTAATTCAAAATATAATTTCAGAGGTAGTTCCGTATCAAAACGCACATAAATGTAAATACCCTACTTGGTACAGTAAAAATTTAATTAAATTGTTACAAGAAAAAGAAAAATGCCGCCAAAATATGAAAAAGTATAAAAACAAACGTGATGAATACGAATATATTTTATTAAAAGAAAGATCAACTCGAATTATAAAAATCTCATATTCAAATTATCTTAAATATGTTGAGGAAAATATTACTAAAGACTCTAAATACTTTTGGTCATACATAAAAAGTAAACGTAATTCTTGTAGTACTATACCAAAAAATATGAAACATAACAGCTTAACTGCTTGTGATGGGAAAGGTATCGCAAATCTTTTTGCATCAAATTTTGCATCTGTTTATAATCCTGCATCACATTTCAACCTAGATGCTTCCGGTATTAATAGTGATAATAACTGTGACATTTTAAACAGCGTGTATATATCCCGATCTGACATAGAGAAGCATTTAAAAGCTTTAAATGCATCTAAAGGATCGGGACCGGATGGTATTCCGCCAATCTTCTTCAAGCAATGCGCCAGATACTTATCAGAGCCACTTGAAATACTATATAACAGATCTCTGTCACAGGGTCAGTTTCCGACAGCATGGAAGGAAGTTGTTGTGATTCCTATTCCAAAAAGTGGAGACAAATCCGATGTCTGTAATTACAGACCTATTAGTATACTCTCCACCGTTGCTAAGGTGTTTGAATCGTTACTATGTCCTTATATTAACTGGCACATCAAACATACAATCACAATTCATCAACATGGTTTTGTTAAAAATAGGTCCACGGTTACAAATTTGGCTAGCTTTGTTGATAGAACACTTACCGACATAAGCAGGGGTGGTGAGGTGGATGCTGTGTACAGTGATTTCAGCAAAGCTTTTGATAAAGTGGATCATAACGTTCTCTTACAAAAGTTACATGCTGTATACGGCATCCAAGGACCTCTTCTGCACTGGTTTAGGTCATATCTGACTCAAAGAAAGGCTAAAGTAGTTGTAAATGGATACTCTTCCAACGTATTTATACCCACATCTGGAGTTCCACAAGGATCTCACATCGGCCCAGTGCTATTTGTAATGTTTATCGATGACATCAAATACGCAATTCGAAATTCTCATTTTGAAATATACGCTGATGACTTAAAAATATCTAGAATAGTTAATTCCAAAAGTGACCAACAGCTCTTGCAAGATGATGTTGATAACCTATTTAATTGGTGCAAAAGTAACGCGATGCAGCTTAATGTGGATAAGTGTCATCATATTAAGTTCTCCCGCAAAAAATATAAATTTCAAACCTGTTATACAATGTGTGGTCAAAGTTTAAAATGCATCACTGAAATTAGAGATTTGGGTATTTTAATAGATTCCGAAATGAGATTTCACTCCCACGTAGAAAAAACGGTAACTAAATGCTACAAAATGCTATCTTTTATTAACCGCAACACAAAAGAGTTTAAATCCACAGCCGCTTTGAAATCCCTCTATTTTGCCTTAGTACGTAGTCATGTCGAATACTGCTCAATAATTTGGTATCCTACCTACCTTAACAATATTCAACGTGTCGAAAATGTACAAAAACGATTCGTAAAGCGACTCTCAGCAATAACTGGTATAAAGCGTAAGGTTAAACACTATGACGATAGATTGAATAGATTTAAAATGAAATCATTGCAATGGCGCAAGGATTTTTTGGGCTTGACATTTTTATTTAAAACATTGAGGGAGGGTGTGGACTGTCCACAGCTAGTTAGTCAATTGAATATAAATGTACCGAGACCATCTACTAGATATCATAATTATGTGCCTTTTTCGATCAAATCAAGTAAGAACAAATACGGACACAACACGCCTATCTCCTGTATCCTCAGAAAATGTAATGACATTTTTCATGAATGTGACCTTGATGTTTTCAGCGGTAATTTGAAGTCATTTAAGAAATGTATTTATAATAACATGAAATAACTCTTTTTGCACAACATTGTATCTGTATTGGAATAATATCACGCTAACCTTGTTACCTCTATTTAACTTTTTATAGTTTAAGACAACTGCTGTGCTTTCCTTTAATTTAGATGCATGCGAGACACATTGTTTATTATTATGTTTCATGTAAATGCCATGTATGTATTTAGTTGGTTTGCCAATAAATAAATAAATAAATTCAATATTAAATGTAAGTATGATGTACATTACAGAACTACACTTTGTGGCGCCATCTATTAGTCCGTGAGAATGTGCTTGCAACATAAAATACACAGACAATGTTTTGTTTAGAATAGAGGCATCTGTGTATTATTGTTTGTGTCAGGGTTCTGTCCGACGCTGATAGATGGCGCTGTTCGTGTGACGTCATTTTCTGAATCGCGGTGTTAAGATTCTCCGTTAAATATTTATTTGGCTCTTAATATCCCTTCGGTATATCCGATATCGGATAAATTAATAATAACTAAGTAAAGATATACTTCATCATCTCAGCCAAAAGACGTCCACTGCTGGACATAGGCCAAGGTTTTCCACAACTCTCGATCCTGAGCCGACCTCGCCCATCGGTTGCCCGCAACCTTTACCAGGTCGTCGGTCCACCTTGTTGGAGGCCTGCCCACGCTTCGTCTTCCAGTTCGTGGTCGCCACTCTAGAACTTTTCTGCCCCAACGGCCATCAGTTCTACGAGCTATGTGCCCGGCCCATTGCCACTTAATGGAGGCAATTCTTCGAGCTATGTCGGTTACGTTGGTTCTCCTACGGATCTCCTCATTTCTGATTCGATCTCGCAGGGAAACTCCAAGCATAGCTCTCTCCATTGCTCGTTGGGTGACTTTGAGCCTTCGCACGAGGCCCATAGTGAAAAAAGATATACTTACATGAAATAAAATAAAAAACTAAGAATAAGTAATCTTATAGTTGCATTGTTGCACATACACTAAAATTACTTTGTAATTAACGAAAATAATAATTTATGGTTTTTTAACAACTCCTGACTGCCTTCGTGGCCCAGTGGCCGCGGTATGCACCTGCAGTGCAGAAGCTTGTGGGTTCGATTCCCACACACAGGACAAAACTTTGTGTGCCCCACAAAGAATTGTTCTGAATCTGGGTGTAATTTGTGTCCGTTAATTTGTATGTTTGTAAAGTCCCCCGCGACACAATGTTTAAACTTTGTTCTTTAGGTCTAATAGATGGCGCCACAAAGCGGTGTATGTATGTGTCTATACACACCTATCGGCAAGTCCCAGTTTTGCATGTTTTATTTAGTTTTTTACTAAAATTTACCAAACATTACTCGTTGATAAATCCGTGTGGTGACGGATTAAGAATACAAATGTCACCACCCCTTTCCATCCCGAGGGTGTCGTAAGAATCGACTATGGGTGTAAGTCTAGCAGACAATATCCACCGTAAGAGAGGGATATCTCGAAACAAAACCCTATACCAACCCGTCTGGCCAGCGTGGTATAAGGCTAATATCCCTCCAAATTTTTTGGAGGAGACCCGTGCCCAGCAGTGGGACGTTTATGGGTTGAGATGATGATGATGATGACTCGTTGATAACGTCACTTTATTTCGGACTAATACCACTAGTATTAGTTAATACTCCAAGTATACAATTAATTATTTACCTCATATCTCTCATCAGTACAATAGGATGGTCGCAAGGGTTCTGTAGCAGCAGCCGCTCGAGGTAGGCGGAGCAGGCGGACAGGACTAGCTTGTGACATCGCAGCTGGCGAGACTCGCAGGCCAGGGTCACGTCAGCGAACTGTTCAGTGAGGAGTAGCCTCGGGAATACTGCCTGTAAACATCACCATTATATATTAGCAATTTATTCGCGTACCATAGTATCTGCTTGCACAGAATGGAACCCACCCGTATAGCACGCCGTGTTCTTCTGAGTGCCATAAGAGATGTCGGAAGACCTTTGCTTCGCTTTAAAGACTGTGCCAAGAGGGACTATGGCAGCATTTAAAATAAACCACCAAAACTGGGAGAATCTCGCTGAGAAGCGTACAGAATGGCGGAAACACTTAGAGCCTGTCCAGATAGGGCGTTTTACGCGCGAGTCCACGCTGCAACGGCGCCGGAGTATCTCGACTCGCGCGTCGCACGCGCGTAAAACGTGCGAGTCGAGAGCGGGCTCATTGCAAGCGTTTTACGCGCGAGTGAGGTAACGCGCGAGAGCATCTGGACGCGATTGATGTAGCTCTAGTATCTCGAGTACGCGCGAGTCGACTCGCGCGTAAAACGCCCTATCTGGACAGGCTCTTAGTGGAGGGTCGAGGGTTTTGCGATGAAGCTTGGTTCGCAACACTTGCCGACAAGAGACAAAAACGACATCAAGTCAGCGCTTCACCAGCTGCCGTAAATTTCTCTTATCAAGCCTGTGGTAGAGCATGTCGTTCTTGCATCGGTCTGTTCAGCCATCAAAAGCGAGGCCTCTTAGACCTTGCACCATAAATCGTCTGCTATAGACGAAAAGGCCATGTGATGAGTATCTGCTTATACCGATGGGAGACGGTCGTGATAATGTATATGTATAAGTACTTTTACTGTGTAGAATTTATGTTTTATTTTCTTGTTTTTATACTACTTAGGTGGCAAACAAGCATATGACCCGCCTGATGTTAAGCAGTTACCCTAAGCCTATGAATGCTTGCAATACCAGAGGTATCGCTTGCGTGTTGCCAACCCACCAGGGCATTAAGATGGGAGTATCCCTGGGGTATGAATACGCTTCTTTTAAAACGCATCACTCAATGAGCGCTGGAGACCTGTACTTGATTGCCACCTTAATAATTAAAAAAGTGGAATTTCTTACCATGTACGATAAGGTTGTGGAATGAGCTCCCTGCCGAGGTTTTCCCAAGAGACTATAGCATGGGGTTCTTCAAGAAAGGAGTTATAAGGTTTTTAAAGGGTCGGCAACGCGTAAGTGACACCCTTGGTGTTGCAAACGTCCATAGGCTACGGTAACTGCTTACCATCAGGCGGGCCGTATGCTTGTTCGCCACCTTGGTAGTATAAAAATAAAAGTGGAATATATATACACATAGATTAAATTACCTGTAAATTGGTGTGGTAAGAGTTCCACCTGACACAGAACTGTTGCGGGGGTAGCGCCATCTTGCGGACGAACACTTAACTATCTTAACATATTTATATATCTTTGGCCAACACACACACACACACACTTCACAATTCACACTTACACATACAATATTCTTGTATAAAAAAAATTGCACAATTCTTTTTTTTAATAGTTTTATCACAGTGTATTTATAATAATAATACTACGAAGTAACAAAATAGGTTTTTGTTTTTTATTTTTAAGTACAATTTAAATACTTTTTCGTTTTTAATAATTTTAAGTAGAAACTTTTTAGACTAGACCGTAGTTTTCGTTTGAATACTGGAGACTGAAGTTATATACCTGGAAAGAGAAAAAAAAACAAAATTAAATATATTTGACGAATAAATAAGAATAATAGAATCCCGTATATGTCCCACTGGGTCTTTCTCTCAGAGAGAGAGGGTTTAGGCCTTATTTTTTTTACTACCAAGGTTTAAGGATACTTCTGGTGTTGCAAGCGTCCATAGGCTGCGATAACTGCTTACCATCAAGCGAGCCGTACGCTTGTGTGCCATAAAGATAAATATCTTTTTTTATTATTTTCAAAATTGATTTATTCGTATGAATAAGTAGAATATTTTGACAAGCAATTCATTTTTAACCATAATTCATATTATAATAACATTTAGTGATAATGGTGATCCCAAACCAGGCACAGCCTGTGGGTACCTACTATGGCAACCGGACAACTGATAAACATACTTATATATTTCTAAATCCTACTAATATTATAGATGCGAAAGTTTGTAAGAATGGATGGATGTTTGTTACTCTTTCACGTAGAAACTACTGAACGGATCTGGATAAAATTTGGCACAGAGATAGATTGTGGTCTGGAATAAGACACATGCTACTTTTTACAGCGATAACCAACATCCACGTGGGCGGAGCCGCGGGCAACAACTAGTACATACATAATTTACACCAAGACACAGAAAAACCACTGAGCGAAACACAAAGAGTTGTTCTAGGTAAGAATCAAACCCACGACCTCCGGGCTTAGCAGCCGAGTCACTATAATCTTTTTCACATAGCAAGGGTACGGTGACGTTTGATGAGATCCATTTCACGCATCTTATTTTTCGAAAGAAATAAAAATAGGAAATACAGAAAATAAACCTGAATTAATAAATGTACAAAATATAGTTTTACCTACTATATATTTTCCTAACTAAAATGTTAAAAAATTAAAATATAAAATTAAAATAATTAAATGACTGATAAAACGTGTCACCGTGGGGACACAATGAAATAGTTAGAATCGATAATTGTTTTATTAACTTTTCAAAATCTATATTTAAATATTAACCACAATATTACAATAAGTAATGAATTATTAATGGTCGCTAAGTGGTCGAAAGTCGACCGCTATTCTTTGAAGCTTAAAATTTAAACGTTTTTAAGGTTATTTTGTAAAAAAAAAAAAACTTGTAAAAAAAGTTTTTTTTTTAAATTATTTAGAAATAATTAATTAAAAATATTAAACTAATTTTATTTTTGTTTTTAAATTTAATCGTGTAATCGATTCTTACTTCAAAGTAAATTATATCGTTTAAATTGTTAAATCGATATTTTTAAATTCGATATTATCATTAATACATCTCTAGACATTTTTAATGCTAAACGTCACCGTACCCGTGCTATATGAAATTAATTATAACCATGCAAGAATATAATTTTCTTATTCATTCAAACATTCTCAGCGCCCTTCGTACAATATTCGATTCTCCACTTGATAATTTCAAGCAGACGACTCGCGGCATTTAAAAACAACTAAAAACATTCCTATTCAACAAAAACACCATCCCCTAATTCCTTACGAACCAACACAAAAACAACTACACGTTGCATCTCTACTTAATAATCCAACTTTAGCATAAGTGGGAGTGAGATAGTTATATGTCTGATCGCTGCTCGTAAAAACGTCGTGTGGCTTTTATAAAAATCAATATCGTCGACTGTTAGACCCCCTATACATGTGTATGGGAATATAATTGAATATACTACCTATACTTACCTATGTGGGGCAATGAACGTCTAGTTTTGGCTTTATCTTTAGAATGGGTAAGAATATTTTATGACTATTGAAACGGTGGGCAAAAATAACGACGCAAGTGGGTCCCGAACACCAGACAGCGGCCACGTGGGAGACCCAAAATGAGATGGCTACAATTGGCAAAAGATAGACTATCATGGAAAAAGGAAGGGGAGGCCTTTGCCCTGCAGTGGGACAGTATAGGCTAATGATGATGATGATTGAAACGGTACCTATTTATCGAAATATCTTGGTATTAAGGCAAATGATAAAAGTAGTTGCCTATAGACGCTTGTAATACAAGGAGTATCACTTTCTAGTTGCAGATCGAAAAAAAAATAACAGTCGGGTTTGTGATGAATAATGAAGTATCCCTGAAATGGGAAAATTCTAATCAACGTATCTCTGAATGATTACTTACACACATGGATACAACTACACTATTGTGTGTAGTTATTTGGCTGTGATCTTTCCTTCCCCAGTCGGGGTTGCTAGTTTGCATAGTGCCTACCTCTCTTCAATTTTATTAAAAAGACAACTCACACACTAGGGAACAAGCCCTGTGTCGCGGGGGACTTTACAAACATACAATTAACGTACATAGTAGGTACACCAGTACAATCTTATGTGCTTCACACAATATTTTGTAACATATGGGAATCAAACCCACAACACGCAGCGCAGAGGTAAATGACGAGGTAACCACTTAAGCTGCTGAACTATCCGTGCTTTATCATCTCAACCCATAAACGTCCCACTGCTGGGCACGCGGGTCTCCTCCAAAAATTTGGAGGGATATTAGCCTACTATACCCCGCTGGCCAGACGGTTTGGCATAGGGTTTTGTTTCGAGTTTTCCTTCTCTTACGGTGGAAAATGTCTGCTAGACTTACTCCATTAGTCGACTCTTACGACACCCTCGGGATGGAAGGGGGTGGTGACATTTGTATTCTTAATCCTTCACCACAATCCGTGGACAATCCGTGCTTAATGTCTTTTAAAATGTCTATGAATATTATTTTTGTGGTTTTTCTACATCGATTCTTCCTACTAATATTATAAATGCGAAAGTTTGTAAGAATGGATGGATGGATGTTTGTTACTCTTTCACGTAAAAACTACTGAACGGATCTGGATGAAATTTGGCACAGAGATAGATTATGGTCTGGAATAACACATAGGCTACTTTTTACAGCGATAACCGACATCCACGCGGGTGGAGCCGCGGGCAACAACTAGTTCTATTATATGTACCTCTCCGAACCATCTTAACAAAATATAGTATGTTTAAGTGAATTTCGTTACCAATCTTATCAATATTATCAGAGCGATACTTGGTATTAACTAAGAGATATAAAACGTACGGCATTTCGAGTGGATCTATTAGGAATTAGATGAATCATGGTTATTATTAATGTCAATACCATATTATAAAAAAAGACGTGTGGCATTTGGGGACTGCCGCGGTAAAGCTATTGCATATTTTTTAGTATGATTTTTTTATCGAAACAAATAAAAAATTACTTTACAGAATTATCTAAATCATTTTATTTTATTCTCAATGATTCATAAAAATATATAATAATAATAAAAATGAATACTTGTAATAATTCCTTAAGACTCCTTATACTATAATCTTTTTCACATTAATATTCTCTTAGATCAAAACCTCCTTACACAAATTTGACATATTATTATTGGCCTTTTAGAGAATTCGTCATTAAAAAAAGTATCACCGCTGTGCCGGTCGGAGTGGAGGGTGTTAGGTTTAATATTTTCGTTAGTGAATTTCTGGATTCGGTCCCCACGCCCAAGGCCCGCGATCGAAGCTATGCAATAGCTTAATAATAAATTGTCCTAACCAAATTACTAGCCATCTGCGCGGGAGATATTATAGTGCACAAGTGTGTGCAAACACAAGTGCACTCTTTATTCCCTCACTCTCATAGTTCGATGGGACGGCAATCCGACACAACTGGAAAGAGATCAGGTGTAGGACCAACGGCTTTACGTGCTTTCCGAGGCATGCGGGTGTAAACACCCCAAATCAGGCCATCTATTGTGAATTTATTTTTTTGGCCCGACCCGGGAATCGAACCCGGGACCTCGTGATCAGCAGTCAATCACATCGACCATTGAGCCACCGAGGCAGTTAACCATACTGATCTATTAAGAGGAAGCTGAAGCTGGCGGCCAAAATAAGTAGCGGCCAGAAAAAATAAAAATGGGCCAGACGAGGATTTTGGGCCCAACATAAGCTTGGGTCCCTTGTGCGCACCCGTCCCCAATAGAAAAAAAATAAATCTTGGCGGTCGGTCATCTTGGCTAAGACTGGTACTGTCAAACTTGCCACCGGTGGCCGTTTTTGAGAATTTCCGAGGGCCAGACGGGGATTTTGGGCGCAATATGAGCTTGGGCCCCTTGTGCGCACCCGACCCCACTAGAAAAGAAATATTGCAGCGCGGTCGGCCGTCTTGGCTAAGACTGGCACTCTGAAACTTGCCACCGATGGCCGTTTTTGAGAATTTCCGAGGGCAAGACGGGGATTTTGGGCGCAATATGAGCTTGGGCCCCTTGTGCGCACCCATCCCCACTAGAAAAGAAATATTGCAGCGCGGTCGGCCATCTTGGGTAAGACTGGCACTCTCAAACTTGCCACCGATTGCCGTTTTTGAGAATTTCCGAGGGCCAGACGGGGATTTTGGGTGCAATATGAGCTTGGGTCCCTTGTGCGTACCCATCCCCAATAGAAAAAAAATATAGCATCGCGGTCGGCCATCTTGGCAAAGACTGGCACTCTCAAACTTGCCACCGGTGGCCGTTTTTGAGAATTTCCGAGGGCCAGACGGGGATTTTGGGCACAATATGAGCTTGAGTCTCTTGTGCGCACCCGTCCCGACTAGAAAAGAAATATTGCATCGCGGTCGGCCATCTTGGCTAAGACTGGCACTCTCAAACTTGCCACCGGTGGCCGTTTTTGAGAATTTCCGAGGGCCAGACGGGAATTTTGGGCACAATAAGAGCTTGGGTTCCTTGTGCGCACCCGTCTCTACTAGAAAAGAAATATTGCATCGCGGTCGGCCATCTTGGCTAAGACTGGCACTCTCAAACTTGCCACCGATTGCCGTTTTTGAGAATTTCCGAGGGCCAGACGGGGATTTTGGGTGCTGTATGAGCTTGGGTCCCTTGTGCGTACCCATCCCCACTAGAAAAGAAATATTTCAGCGCGGTCAGCCATCTTGGCTAAGACTGGCACTCTCAAACTTGCCACCGATTGCCGTTTTTGAGAATTTCCGAGGGCCAGACGGGGATTTTGGGTGCAATATGAGCTTGGGTCCCTTGTGCGTACCCGTCCCCAATAGAAAAAAAATATAGCATCGCGGTCGGCCATCTTGGCAAAGACTGGCACTCTCAAAATTGCCACCGGTGGCCGTTTTTGAGACTTTCCGAGGGCCAGACGGGGATTTTGGGCACAATATGAGCTTGAGTCTCTTGTGCGCACCCGTCCCCACTAGAAAAGAAATATTGCATCGCGGTCGGCCATCTTGGCTAAGACTGGCACTCTCAAACTTGCCACCGGTGGCCGTTTTTGAGAATTTCTGAGGGCCAGACGGGGATTTTGGGCACAATAAGAGCTTGGGTCCCTTGTGCGCACCCGTCTCCACTAGAAAAGAAATATTGCATCGCGGTCGGCCATCTTGGCTAAGACTGGCACTCTCAAACTTGCCACCGATGGCCGTTTTTGAAAATTTCCGAGGGCCAGACGGGGATTTTGGGCCCAGTATGAGCTTGGGTCCCTTGTGCGCACCCATCCCCACTAGAAATGAAATATTGCAGCGCGGTCGGCCATCTTGGCTAAGACTGGCACTCTCAAACTTGACACCGATTGCCGTTTTTGAGAATTTCCGAGGGCCAGACGGGGATTTTGGGCACAATATGAGCTTGAGTCTCTTGTGCGCACCCGTCCCCACTAGAAAAGAAATATTGCATCGCGGTCGGCCATCTTGGCTAAGACTGGCACTCTCAAACTTGCCACCGGCACTCACTAAGATACACAAAGATAGCCGACCGTGCTGCAATATTTCTTTTCTAGTGGGGACGGGTGCGCACTAGGGATCCAAGCTCATATTGTGCCCAAAATCCTCGTCTGGCCCTCGGAAATTCTCAAAAACGGCCACCGGTGGCAAGTTTGAGAGTGCCAGTTTTAGCCAAGATGCCCGACCGCGCTGCAATATTTTTTTTTCTAGTGGGGACGGGTGCGCACAAGGGACCCAAGCTCATATTGTGCCCAAAATCCCCGTCTGGCCCTCAAAAAATTCTCAAAAACGGCCACCGGTGGCAAGTTTAAGAGTGCCAGTCTTAGCCAAGATGGCCGACCGCGATGTAATATTTCTTTTTTAGTGGGGACGGGTGCGCACTAGGGACCCAAGTTCATATTGTGCCCAAAATCCCTGTCTGGCCCTCGGAAATTCTCAAAAACGGCCATCGGTGGCAAGTTTCAGAGTGCCAGTCTTAGCCAAGATGGCCGACCGCGATGCTATATTTTTTTTCTATTGGGGACGGGTGCGCACTAGAGACCCAAGCTCATATTGTGCCCAAAATCCCCGTCTGGCCCTCGGAAATTCTCAAAAACGGCCACCGGTGGCAAGTTTGAGAGTGCCAGTCTTAGACAAGATGGCCGACCGCGATGCAATAATTCATTTCTAGTGGGGACGGGTGCGCACTAGGGACCCAAGCTCATATTGTGCCCAAAATCCCCGTCTGGCCCTCGGAAATTCTCAAAAACGGCCACCGGTGGCAAGTTTGAGAGTGTCAGTCTTAGACAAGATGGCCGACCGCGATGCAATATTTCATTTCTAGTGGAGACGGGTGCGCACTAGGGACCCATGCTCATATTGTGCTCAAAATCCCCGTCTGGCCCTCGGAAATTCTCAAAAACGGCCACCGGTGGCAAGTTTGAGAGTGCCAGTCTTAGACAAGATGGCCGACCGCGCTGCAATATTTCATTTCTAGTGGGAACGGGTGCGCACTAGGGACCCAAGCTCATATTGTGCCCAAAATCCCCGTCTGGCCCTCGGAAATTCTCAAAAACGGCCACCGGTGGCAAGTTTGAGAGTGCCAGTTTTAGACAAGATGGCCGACCGCGATGCAATATTTTATTTCTAGTGGGGACGGGTGCGCACTAGGGACCCAAGCTCATATTGTGCCCAAAATCCCCGTCTGGCCCTCGGAAATTCTCAAAAACGGCCATCGGTGGCAAGTTTGAGAGTGCCAGTCTTAGCCTTAAGATGGCCGACCACGATGCAATATTTCATTTCTATTGGGGACGGGTACGCACAAGGGATCCAAGCTCATATTGCGCCCAAAATCCCCATCTGGCCCTCAGAAATTCTCAAAAACGGCAATCGGTGGCAAGTTTGAGAGTGCCAGTCTTAGCCAAGATGGCCGACCGCGCTGCAATATTTCTTTTCTCGTGGGGTCGGGTGCGCACAAGGAGCCCAAGCTCTAAATGCGCCCAAAATCCCCGTCTGGCCCTCAAAAAAATCTCAAAAACGGTCACCGGTGGCAAGTTTCAGAGTGCCAGTTTTAGCCAAGATGGCCGACCGCCAAGCTTTATTTTTTTTCTATTGGGGACGGGTGCGCACAAGGGACCCAAGCTTATGTTGGGCCCAAAATACTCGTCTGGCCCATTTTTATTTTTTCTGGCCGCTACTTATTTTGGCCGCCAGTTTCAGCTTCCTATCTATTAAGTGGAAGGGAATCGCTATCTATAACTAAAACTGGTGACGTGATTCGAAAAACATGTTTTATACTACATCTTTAGCCGGGATACTGAACTACCTTTATGAGAGGTAGGGCATTATACAAGCAAGCACACCCGGCTGGGAAATGACCTACAGCTTACAGAAGATCACAACTAAACACCTACACACCGCGGTGTAGTTGTATTTCTGTGTGTAAATAGTAAATAGTATTCATTGAGTTATTATGCGTTTTTATAAAACATTTTTCCAAAACCGTTCTGTCAAAATTGTTGGGTTGGCAATACGCAAGTGATACTTCTGGTATTGCAAGCGTCGATAGTCTACAGTCACTGCTTACCATCTGGCGGGCCAAAAGGGATACTTCTAATATTACAAGCGTCTATAGGCTATCGCTAATGTAACTGCTCACCATCAGGCGGGTCATATGCTTGTTAGCCGTATAAAAAAGTATAGATTTAGTTTGGTAAGGTTAAAAGGTCGATGACCGTAAGTTCATTGTGCTTATCTGTTCGGAACCCTCGCGGAGGTCCCTCGCCGTGGGGGTGGAGGGATATATTTAGATGTAGGGAACTTTTATTATAACAAAATCCTTACTAATATTATAAATGTGAAAGTTTGTGAGTATGGATGGATGTTTGTTACTCTTTCACATAAAAACGACTGAACGGATTAACTCAAACTCAAAATTCATTTATTCATTTAGGTTACAAAGTAACACTTATGAAGGTTATAAATTATGAATAAACCAGAACGATGATGTCAGCAAAATTTTCCTACGGCTAGTTCGCTAGGATCTGGATGAAATTTGGCACAGAGATAGATTATGGTCTAGAATAACACATAGGCTTCTTTTTACAGCGATAACCGAGATACACGCAGGCGGAGCCGCGGGAAACAGCCAGTATATAATATAATGTTTACTGGCCACATTATAACGGGCTGAGAAAACAATTTCGAGTACATACCTAAAAACTTATTTTGTATTTAATTTTTAAATGTCGTGAGAAAACATCCATATCAGTTTGAGAAAAAATTGCAATGATCTGTGTGGATTAAAGCCTAAACCCTATCTCTTTATAGAGGAGGAGACCCGTGCCCAGCAGTGTGATATTCTTTTTTGCTTTTTATTTTTATTCAAAAAAGACAAATCCCACACTAGAGGACAAGCTCTGTGTCTGTGACTTTAACATACAATTAACGGACACAAATTACACCCAGTCTCAGAACAACTCTTTGTGGGTCATAAAGTTTTGTCCTGTGTGGCAGCATGCGCATACTGCGGCCACTGGACCACCAAGGCAGTCTACTATTATAATTATTAAAAATATCAAATCACACCGTGACCTTACACAGGTCGATAAAAAATGCCAAATGTGACGTCAGCTAATTGCCTACTACCGGATTCGCCGGATAAACAGACAAAGGCAGAGACAGAGCCTAAGGAAACAACCGGCAAGAAACTAGAGACACTCTTTTGAATTGTCAGGTAGTATAGTATAATGAGACTTATTAATATATAATTGTCCGTGTGGTGACGGATTAAGAATACAAATGTCACCACCCCGTTCTATCCCGAGGGTGTCGTAAGAGTCGACTAAGGGAGTAAGTCAGGCAGACAATATCCACTGCAAGAGAGGGAAAACTCGAAACAAAACTCTATACCAACCCGTCTGGCTAGCGTGGTATAGTAGGCTAATATCCCTCCAAATGTTTGGAGGAGACCCGTGCCCAGCAGTGGGACGTTTATGGGTTGAGATGATAATGATAGTATATTTAATGGCCAGGTTAATGTTTGTGGTATAATATCATCATCCATCATCTTTTAATAGCTATCTAATATCTATAACATTCTTTTTTCTCTTCTTTTAAAAAGACTATTTCTTCACTAGGGATCAAACATCGTTTGCGGGGGACTTTAAAAACATACAAATAACGCACACAAAGCTCACCCAGACTCGAAACCACTATTAGAATCACACAATTAATATAAATTAGTTTTAGTTAGAAGTTACATTTCTTAGTTCTTGCACTATCGCATTAGATTTACTCTGTAATGATAGATGTAAGTGTTTATTGATAAATATTTTTTTTTTTGTCCCGTGTGGGGATCGAACCCACAACACTTCGCGCAGTGGTAAATGTTTAAATAACCAATCAAGCCACCAAACCTACCGTGCAGTTATTTCTTATATTCTTACGAGTTTCTTATCAATTCTTCTCGAGGCCTTACCCTAGTCAGTAGCCGTAGGAAAAAATATGCTGGCACTAGCTGTTGCCAGCGGCTCCACCCGCGTGGATGTTAGTTATCGCTGTGAAAAGTCAATATCTTAACATTATAATACCCTTGGTATAAACGTTACACCAGTTCTAAGAAAGACGGGTGGCCTCAAAATATGTGTTCAAATTTAGCCACTACAACTCAGACCCCCGCGCTGTCTATTTTGGTCGAGTTGTCCCCCCTAAGGTCGACGGCCGGGCCCCGACCAACGTGTACACACTCTCAGGCCCCTAACTGTAAGGGGATACCGGCGTTTTGTTTCTTCGTATTTTATATTTATGTAATCGATAGAATAGATTTTAGTTAAGTCAATCTCACTTAAGTATTGATTTAGATCAAATACTTATGAACGTCCTAAAAACAAATCTTACTAATATTATAAACGCGAAAGTTTGTGAGTATGGATGGATGTTTGTTACTCTTTCACGTAAATACTAATGAACGGATCTGGATGAAATTTGGCACAGAGATAGATTATGGTCTGGAATAACACATAGGCTACATTACATACATGTTTTACAGCGATAACCGACATCCACGCGGGCGGAGCCGCGGGGCACAGCTAGTAGTCTTTAAAATAATTGAACACGATTATATTTTATATACTTTTTAGCTTTCCATACAAACACTAACTATGCAGTATGCTAAATGTCACACTACACTATGCACACAATATTGTTAAATACCACCACACGGCACACACCCTGGGATAGGAAAAAGGTTTTTTAAACGCAACCCTAAATGATCGCTGATGACCTGTACTCACACACAGGAACACAACTACACCGCTGTGTATTAATTTAGTTGTGGTCTTCTGTAAGGTGGAGGTCCTTCCCCAGGCTTGCTCGCTTGTGTATTGCCCTACCTCTCTACTGCCCGTGGGGGTCAAACTGGTGGGAGTTTGACCCCCACGGGCTGATTTGTTACAAGTCGGTTACTCACTCCCCTATATGATGTCACGAGGACTATCAAATAAAGTACAGTTTTTAAGTAGTAATATGTTATTATTAGTTAAACAATAGCTATTGTCATTGTATATACACTTATATATGTATGTATGACATAACGGATGAGATAAACTATATATATATGTTACAATATAGATACATAATATTATGTGCTACCTTCCGCCCGCGACTTCGTCTGCAAATACAATCCCACGGAAACTGTATTTTCTTTCCTATGTAAGACTTTAAGAGCGATTGCCAATACCATTCTTCTATACAAACATATTCTTGGTTTTTGTTCCTGGATTTTGAGTTTAGAGTAATACAATTCGGGTGCAGCCAGTGCAGTATGCGCCTGCTGTGCACGAGGTTGTGGGTTCGATTTCCACACAGGGACAAAACTTAGTGTGACCCACAAAGAGTTGTTCTGAGTTTGTAAAGTCCTCCGCGACACAGAGTTTGTTCTCTAGTGCGGGAGATGTCTTTTTAAAAAGAAAGGAGAAAAAAAAAAAAAAAATAACCTGATATATGTAGATATCAGGCTTGACAATGACGCATGGTTTCCTTTTTTGGATAAACATGTTAAATAGAAGTTGACCGTGTGGTGACTGATTAAGAATACAAATGTCACCACCCCGTTCCATCCCGTGGGTGTCGTACGAGTCGACTAAGGGAGTGAGTCAGACAGACAATATCCACCGCAAGTGAGGGAAAACTCGGAACAAAACCTTTTTTTTTTTGTAGAGGTGAAATGCTTTACGCATACCGCCCCGCTTGGGGAAGCGAGGCAGTTATGTCGGACTCTCCGGCCTTAAGGTGGTAGGCGGCCGGTATACCGACTAAAACCCCCCTGTGCACCTACACCCGCCTTCACGGGTGGACCACCGGAACCTGATACGACATCAGTGGTCGGAACAAAACCCTATCCAGAGTGGAATAGTAGGCTAGTATCCCTCGCAATGTATGGAGGAGACCGGTGCCCAGCAGTGGGACGTTTATGGGTTGAGACGACGAAGTTATGACCAAATATAGGTATACGCGGGAATGGTACAATATAAACTATGTATTTGTGTGTTATGAATGTATTTTCAAAACACGCGTGAGTAGCATTTCCTCTTAAGAGGCTGATAACTGCCAACGACCTTGAAAATTAAATAGCCATTTCCTCACTGACGATCTAGATAGAAATGAAAGAGAAGCAAATAATACAAACGAATCGGCGCACCAATGAAATTGAGTACAGAATTGATAAAAATAAAATTTACTAAATAATTAGTGACATAATTGAAAATATAAAACGGCAATATTTTTAGACATGTTATAATCAGCTAATATACCTAATCAATCAATCAGCCTATCGCAGTCCACCGCTGGACATAGGCCTCTCCTAACACGCGCCACAGCACACGGTCCTCCGCCTTCCGCATCCAGTCCGTTCCAGCGACCTTTTTAGGTCGTCGGTCCACCTAGCTGGGGGCCGCCCTACCTTACGCTTACTGAGTCGCGGTCTCCTCTCTAGGACACGTCTGCTCCATCGGCCGTCGGTCCTTCTGCAGATGTGACCAGCCCATTGCCACTTCAGCTTGCTAAGTCTGCGAGCTATGTCGGTAACTTTGGTTCTTTGTCGGATTTTAATTTGTGGACTAGTCCCACTGTGAGCGTCCACGTCTCGGCACCGTACGTCATAACAGGTAGGACGCATTGGTTGAAAACTTTTGTCTTCAGGCATTGCGGTAAAGACGAAGAGAAAACGTGACATAGTTTGCCAAAAAAATATACCTAATATTACTTATTAAATTCAATGAATAAACGATATATTTTTTTCTATAAATATATTTTAAGGAACATCATCAAAAAGGGTATTTTGTCAGCATTATATGTTTTCGTTAGCGGTCAAAATAAACCGTCAACAGTGCTTAGTCAGCAACTAAATCAAAGATTACCAGCAAATAAGCAGATATTGCTCGAAGAATTGCCTCCATTAAGTGGCAATGGGCCGGGCATATAGCTCGCAGAACTGATGGCCGTTGGGGCAGAAAGGTTCTAGAGTGGCGACCACGAACTGGAAGACGAAGCGTGGGCAGGCCTCCAACAAGGTGGACCGACGACCTGGTAAAGGTTGCGGGCAATCGATGGACAAGGTCGGCTCAGGATCGAGAGTTGTGGAAAACCTTGGGGGAGGCCTATGTCCAGCAGTGGACGTCTTTTGGCTGAGATGATGATGATGAAGCAGATATTTGGTAAGATAATGTATTATGTACCCTACCATTACTATTTGGGCAGCACGATTTAAATTTTCCTTAATAATAAAATAGTGTTTGTCCTCATTATCCTGAAGAGTCAAGAGAGGTAGGGCACCATACTAGCGAGCAAGCCCGACTGGGGAAGGACCTCCACCTTACAGAAGACCGGCCAAATAACTACACACAGCGGTGTAGTTGTGTTCCTGTGTGTGAGTACAGGTCTCCAGCGCTCATTTAGGGATGCGTTTTGAAAGAAACGTATTCCTATCCCAGGGACACAAGGCCCTGGTGTAAAAAAAATGGGTTGGGAACACGCACCTCTGGTATTACAAGCGTCCATAGGCTACAGTAACTGCTTAACCTCGAGCGGGCCGTATGCTTGTTTGCCACCCAAGTAGTATAAAAAAAACCCAAATACCCAGGGCCAGTAAGAAGACTGCCCTGCAGTGAACAACAGTAGTGAACTTGGCATTAATGCACACGGCGGCCATGATTGTTTCACCAAACTACCCGCAATTATGTCAGAAAAATATGACATGTAATTTAAAAACAATCTCATTTGAATCGATTAGCAACATGAAATAAGTGATTTTGTTCATTAATTTGCATTTTACGCGATATATTCTGATTAGAAGTCGTTAATTTTTGTGTATTAAAAACCGCCATTTGTATTTCACAAGTAATTCTGTACGAAGTTGCATTTTGTTGAAATTACAATTGAAATACTGTGACTGCCAATAGGCGCAGTGATACCTAGAGTTCCGGATTCGATACCCGGATGGGGGATATCAATAAAAGGCAGCTGGACCTGTAGACAATGATATTATTATTGCGTGACAGTTCTAACAGCATTCTGGAAATTATAGCTTCCCGCAGCGATTGCCCAATACAAGCTCATTGGGTTGGGATCCGTTATGGGGGATGGGGGATTATAAATGTTTCATGTACAATATTATTATTATTAACATAGTTTTTAAGAACATTGTTACCTACACACTATGGAGTAGGTTATAATCCGAAATAAATGATTTATTAATATTATTATTATATTATAGTAAAAAAGACGTAGACGCATTATTGCGCGGCAACTGTTGCCGTCAGTCAACAGTTGCTAAATAGCTCCATTTCAATGTCAAAGTCAAACACATTTATTCATTTAGATCAAATACATGATACCTACTTATGAACGTCATAAAAACAAATGCTAGCATTTTTATTTCCTACGGCCAATTCGCTGACCAGGGTGGCTCTCTTATCACTATCTCTTTCTATATCATTACGTTTCGTATTATCTATCTCATTCATATTTGAAATCTACAAGTAAGTACACTCAGTATGAAGCTTATCTTTCTTTATCATTGCTAGTGTAGTATATACTTCAAATTTTGTGATATATATAGCTTTTCCAACAACTTCTACAAAACTGATTCTTGTGAAACTTTAGATAGATTATATTATGATAGATTCACTTGTCGTTCACTATGGGCCTCGTGCGAAGGCTCAAAGTCACCCAACGAGCAATGGAGAGAGCTATGCTTGGAGTTTCCCTGCGAGATCGAATCAAAAATGAGGAGATCCGTAGGAGAACCAAAGTAACCGACATAGCTCGAAGAATTGCCTCCATTAAGTGGCAATGGGCCGGGCACATAGCTCGCAGAACTGATGACCGTGTTGGGGCAGAAAGGTTCTAGAGTGGCAACCACGAACTGAAAGACGAAGCGTGGGCAGGCCTCCAACAAGGTGGACCGACGACCTGGTAAAGGTTGCGGGCAACCGATGAACAAGGTCGGCTCAGGATCGAGAGTTGTGGAAATCCTTGGGGAGGCCTATGTCCAGCAGTGGACGTCTTTTGGCTGAGATGATGATGATAGATTTACAAGAGTCTGATGATGGAGTCAGAAGATGAACAGTGGAAGAATTAAAATTAAACTAGTTACTACTACTAATTTAAAAATGTATTTTACCTATTTACCCGACTTTCGAAAGGGCGTTCTATGTTCGTCTGTATGTATGTTTTTTGTTTTCTTTTGTATGTACATACACCGATAAAAAACAATTTTTGAAAAAATGTTTGGGGCTCTCAAGGCGGTGCCATATTTATTTTATTGGTAATGGACCATGCACCTCGGAGATACACCAACAAGATTTTCAGAATCAAATAGACCTGATGCTTTTAAAAATATCCTCGGCGTTAAAATACTAAACACTAAAAACCGCCAACTGAAAAGTATATAAAAAAAAAACTAAAAATAAGGCTAGGTCCATTCCAGTCACATAATATTCAGCTTGGCACCGACTTTAATCTATATTCAGTTATTTTTCACTTGGTTCAATTTTTACAAGCTTTTATTTAGCTTGCAATGTATGTTAGTTAGTTAGTGTTATTTTGTTTAGGTCAAATCTTGTAAGCTAGATTTGAAGCACGTCCCGGTGTTAGATTGAGCTGAATTTTGGTATACCGACGTAACTTCGGTGACAATGCAGACTTCGGTACCATGGAGCTGGTCTGATGATGATAGAAACAGGTTTAATTCTCTTTGAACTGAGGGTAATTTCTTCTTAAATGAGCATTGAAGACCTGAACCATAGTTTTGGTAAGACTAAGAGCAATAATATTCTTAGTTACAATATGCCTGTGCTCATGCAAAACAACTACTCTTGTGTAGTTATTAATTAATAACTTAATTGGTAATTACATTTTTGAGCCGTTTGGGGTCAAGACAATTGGTTCATGGAGTCCGAGACCTCGCTTCTTTTTTAGGGAAATAGCAAAACGACTGATCGACATTTCGCGTGACCAGAAGGCCGGCCTGTTTCTCGCACAGAGAATCAGCTTTGCCATTCAACATGGCAATGCCGCCAACTTTTCTAGTTGACAGTGATGCGGAGGAATATTATGACGCCTAAACTATTCCTTTTTATTTAATTAGTTTGCCATATTTAGATGGATAGATAATTCTTTATTGTACACAAAGTACAATGGGCGGCCTTATCGCTAAGTGCGATTTCTTCCAGGCAACCTTGTTAATTAATTTAATATTATTTTTGTAGTTATTTGGCTATTTTACTCGCAGGTGGAGGTAGTTTCCCAGAGGGGCTTGCTCGTTAGTATGGGATCTACCTTACATATATAAACAAATGATATTATGTCTTCCTCAAGACACGACATCACGAGTAACACAATAGGTGTTTTATTTTGCTGTTTCGGCTACAGCCAGACATTTTCCGCGTACGATACTTATTTTTTTATCATAGTTATATAATTATGTTAATGTAAAAGCCCGAACTACGGTAAATCCTAAGATTTTTCCAATAAATTCTAAGATTTACCAATTCTTAATGGTAAAAGTCGGAACCGTTCTATGATCATCGTTTATTTCGGACTTTTATTACCATTCATTTGGTAAATCTTAGGATTTACCTCAAAGACGCGGTAAATGTTGAGATAAACATGTCAATACGTTACTAGTTTTTATTAAAACTTAATCAATAAAAATACCAAGAGATATAGGTAACGATTTGACTGATTAGTAGTACAAATGATTAATAATTACTCATAGGTATGTAAGGATTTGAATTTAATTATTAATTGAAATAAATGATTAAGAAGTATGCATTATTTTATTTCCGAAACCAACATTTACCAACCGTCACTGGTAAAACCTAGCATGTGCTAAATTCTAATGGTAAAAGCCCGATAAAATCGTTTCTTTTTTACATATTCTTACATTTACCGACTCGTGTTGGTAAACCCTAAGATTTACTGGTAAAACCTAAGATTTACTGTAGTTCGGGCTTTTTCAGTAACATATACATATAAATCTGAATAACTGTCTCCTTGAGCCAGTGTTTAGAAGTGGGGAAGGACCTCCACCTTACAGAAGACCAAAGCCAAGTAACTACACATATAGCAGCGGTGTAGTTCTGTTCCTGTGCATGAGTACTGGTTTTCAGAGCTCATTTAAGGCTTGTGATATCGCCAACGACCTTGAGCATTTGTGCGAAGCAAACACGACCTAATTCTCTAGGCGAGCGTGGGGATACAAACAGATGTACTTTTTGAATGGACGTCTTTTTAATTTTTAATAAATTAAAATATAAAAAACTTATTCTAAATATAACATTACCAAATTATAGGTGTATGTTTTCTTCAAATATTGGTTTTTTTTTTCGTATTATGAGAGAGGGGCCTTAAGAATACGTTTTTAACTAAAGGAAACGTATCCCAGAAATACTACATCTTAAAACCCCGGTGTAAAAGATGGGTCGGCAAAACGCAAATGATACCTCTGGTATTGCAAACGTCCATAAGCTAACATCAGGTAGGCCGTATGCTTGTGTGCCACTTAAGTAGTATAAAAAATGGCCGTAGAGTAAGACTGTTGATCACCAGGTACCGGTTTAAGAACCCGGTAAAACATTTTTGCGGGATGAAAAACACGAATATAATTTATTTGTGACAAATTTCTTTCAGATCCATTCTGGCGGTAAAGGGTAACAAACATCCATACATCCATCCATAATCGCAAACTTTTACATTTATTTTGTTACTAGTGACACTAGCTTCGTACGGGTGGATATTTATTTAGTTTTCGTTGTGGTCCCGTATTTTTTAAAATAAAATATTATAGATTTTTATGATTTTTTGTCGGAATTCCTATTTTTTTAATTTCATAATAGCATGTTACCTCTCTAATAGTAACAATGTAGTTTTCTATCAATCAATCAATCAGCCTATCGCAGTCCACTGCTGGACATAGGCCTCTCCTAACACGCGCCATAGCACACGGTCCTCCGGTAGTTTTCTATAGTTAAAGGAATTTTTAAATTTGGTACGATAGTTTTTGAGTTCATTCATTGCAAACAAATAAATATTGTCTCTTAAATATAAGTACCTACTTATTAATAGAAGTAAAGATGATTAGCTACATTAGGACATCTGTACACAGTGACATGCTGTCTAGTGACGTCACAGATACGTCATTGCAAACACACACATATAATATTATTGTTGCATGTGTGCGTTAGGGACATTCAAGAAAAAAACATTCAATAACTTTTTGATGGACCTGGAACTTGCGTTGGCTGGAATAGCCAAAAAGGTACACTTACATACAAAGGCCCACTTGACTAGCAGCACCACGGCTAGGTGCGGAAACCGCCCCGCCAAACTAACTTTTTGATTTTTTAAATTATTTTAAGGACCCGTAGTTAGGTAAAGGCCTACTGGCTATCTCTGGGCGATACGACTACAAAACTATTACTAATATTAGGTAGGTTACCTAAATTAATATAATACATAAATAATAAACAAAAAAGTTTGTGATCATGGATGAATATTTTTTATTCGCGTAAAAACTTTTGGGCGGATTTTGATGAAACTTGTTGTCTATGCATCAGAACTTTACATGGACATTTTCTTTAAAAAATTATATCCTTGCGAACAATAGCTAACTTATGTGAAATTACGTAATTTTTTCAGGAAGTAGGTTTTTCACCTTAGGTATTTTTGACTTCGCCTAGGCGGCCTATTCTCATTTAGGCAGGCCTTCCGCTTCACCTGTAGGCCATAGCTTAGGCAGGTATGACCACGATTTAAGACAGACATTTTTAAGATTTTATTTTTCGTTAAAAAAACAGAAATATTTTTTTTATATCCAATTGGATTCTTGTAAACATTTTTTTTCCACTTTCCGTTCAATTTTCTCTTTTTCTGCTCGAAAAATTAGCGTATGATTATTTTCCGGTTTCGGGAAAAATATATAATTTATTTATAATATACCTACACTAACAAAATGCCTACAAACCTTATTTTGTAAATGCACACCGTCACTAATATTCACTGTTTATGCCACAACACACACTAGATTATTTAGGAAATGCGTTTCCGATACTCCAAAAACAACCTTCTAGCTATAAAAGTATGAAAGAAAATATGAATCACAATTTTCCCAACATTGTCATAACAAAACTATTCGAACTCTTATCAGCCGACACATTTTCCTGTGCTCATTTATTGAAAAAAAAAATAGGCCCCAGAACTGTACTGTGAAATAATCTTATCGGCATTTTTACGTTACACTCAAGCAAATATTAGTTAGAGTTATGACCGATAAAAACTTAACGCAAATAATCATGGTATTTTTTTCTAAAACACTCACCGAAATAACGTGTAATATACAGTTTCCGTGCGGTCTAAACACAGCCACTCACAATGGGTCGACTATGAGTACAAAGCCAACATTTGGCCGATCCCAAAATAGTACTATATCGCAGGCCCCCAACTAAAGTTATAAACATTCAGACGCACACATGCAAATCCCCCAAATAAAAAAAATCAATATTTAAACAATCGCGACGAGGACGCGCCACAGCTACATTCTACGAGACGACTCAACAATATGGTCGATGCTCATTTTACTGAAAAAATGTGACTTTTCACAACCTTACAAGTAATCTAAGGGAAAACTACCAAAATAGACATTATACTCACAGATGTTGGGGACCGTACGATACACAATGTTCACATCACGTATGCAATTAGTGACCGTGCGCTTGTTTTTTTAACGATGAAAAATCAATAATTTTTAAGAGCACAAAATTTTGTTCATATTTTTCCGTCGGGCCCCCGCAGCCCTCGGTCTCACTCGGCGGCACTTAAAAATGAAAAACCCATTGCAAGAAAACTGTGGAACTGAAAGAGATGCATATACGTCGCCGATTGTAAATAATGACGGGAACGAATCATAACAATCGAGCGAGACACGACGATGGATGGTGGAAGCATTTAACAATAACAAAATATCATTACGTAACATTGTTACTACTAATATAACTAAATACTCACCGTTTGTAAATGTAAATGTAGAGATTAGGACGATAAATTATAGCTTTTTACACGTTTTTATAACATCGCGAATGCATTTTGACGCGAGCAATCATCCGTCAGATGCGACGCCATTTGCAATTAGTGTGCATCTGACTCCCTCGACCTCGGTTCTTCTTTGGAGGTTGTAATCAGTGGTATAGTGCTATGATAGGCAATTCAAATAGAATTTAAAATCATTATTATTATATTGTTAATTATTTTTGTTTAATTTATGTAGGTTTGAAGTATTTATTTTAAGGGCTTTGTTATTGTTATCATCTTGAAATGGTGTGGACTAAATGCTTTTTGTCTGGCAACATTTTAGCTGTCACATGAGAGAATGGGCGGGAGATAGGCACATATTTTGAAGTTTAAAGATTCTGATAATGTAGTCTTTGTGGCATTTTTTGTTTTTAACGGCCTACAAAAAAGCGGAGGCTATACGGTTTGGTCGAATTAACCATTGATCTCTTTATTATTGATCGAATCTATCCTTTAGCGATAAACGATAGATTTTTGTTGTTTTGTTGATATCTGGTGTATATATTATACAAAATAAGTAAAAAGGGGGTTTTTCACAAACTATATATACTTAGTCTGGCCATAAATACTGTTAAAAAAAACAATATTACATTTGAATATGGAATCTGTCATTCTTATATGAATATACATAGTGTTTTCTCATTTTCGCGCCAATCGGTTTTAAAATATTATTGTGATATTAAAATGGTGTGGAGTGATAAAGAGAACCGAATTGCTGTGATTGCATTTCACCAAGTAGGTAACGAGCCAAATGCAATATTTGAAACTCTCCATTCGCTTGGCATTTAGTCGAATGTTTGTTTACCGGGCTATTGATAGGTACCTTTGATTATTAACATCTTAATAATCAAAGATATGAAACCTCCTCTGTTTGTGGCTGAAAAAGATCTGGCCGTCCACGTAGTATTCGTATAATAATTAATCAGTGTTTTTAAACCCTCTTTAAGCTTTTGGAAAAGTTGAGAACGTTTCAGTACCGTAAAATTTGAATATCAACAAAGTTTCTAAGTAGGTAATTAAAGTTGGTTCATTTTTATTTCTGGTTTTCTATTTTGTTTTTGTGTATAAGTAGGTACCTTTAAGTAAAATTTTTAGTGTACATTATGCTGTTTATGCATTAATAATAATTAGGTAGACAATTTTGAATCAGATCTGATTATTACGTAGGTAAGTAATAATAATAATGAATATAAAACTGATGTTCACGTTAGTTCTTACATTAGTTGTGTGAAAGTAGTTCAACCATATGTTACTAGATGGCGTTGTACGAATGTTCAACGTTAGTTCTTCCATTGTGTGAAGGAAGTTCAACCATATGTCACTAGATGGCGTTGTACTAATGTCTTGAATTTTAGAAGTCGATGTTCTTGACATCGACTTCAAAAAATTCACGTCATTAGTCCGAGTTTGAAGGACATCTGAGACCTACATATGTTGTAATGTAACATCAGTTTAAGTATACTAAGTATTGATCAATATATAGTGCTGATATACATCCATTCATACGTTGTTGTGTGGAATTTAAATAAAACAGTAATATTGTAGTATTAATTTATTTTATAGTAAATAACGTAGGTTAGGGAAGGTTTGACAAGTACTACCCCATGCGGCGAACACATCTGCTGATTCAGTAGCCAATCATAAGTCTGAAATTATAAACAAAATATATGTTAGTTATTTTATAATACTAGGGTCGCTTAATGGTCGAAATTCGACCCTAATTCTACAGAAAAAAATAAGGTCGGCGGCGCCCCAAACGGCGCGGCACCACGCGTCCAGCCGCTGCGCCAGCTGTTGGTAGATAGTGGACGTACCGGCACGTGGTGCAGGTGGTGCAGGGTGCGGTCAGGCGGTGAGCAGGTCGGGCGCGGAGGCGGCGAGCAGGTCGGCGGCGCCCCGCACGGCGCGGCACCACGCGTCCAGCCGCTGCGCCAGCTGTTGGTAGATAGTGGACGTACCGGCACGTGGTGCAGGTGGTGCAGGGTGCGGTCAGGCGGTGAGCAGGTCGGGCGCGGAGGCGGCGAGCAGGTCGGCGGCGCCCCGCACGGCGCGGCACCACGCGTCCAGCCGCTGCGCCAGCTGCGCTGCGCCCGCTCGGCCCAGCGCGCGCGGCCTCACCCACCCGATATGCGCGCAGTGAGACACCTGCACACATACGAGTACACATCATCACACCCGTCTCCCATTGCTATACACCGTAGAAGGGAAACGCTCTCGGAAACGAAGACAGGTGATAGGTTTAGTGACATCAAACACCTTGACAATAAAAAAACACGAAAAAATTAAATTAATATTTTTTTTCACGTTTTTTATTCACTAACACATTTGGACAGTTAATTCAAACGACCATTCAGCAATGGAACCAATAAAATCTGTGTTTTCTTAACGAAAAAAATGTAACGTAAAATCTGCCGCGGGCGGGGTCAACGTTCGCACTCAGCTGTCGCCGGCGGCATTATTATTGTTCAGGCCCCGAAAGCGTTCCCCTTCCACCCAGTATAGAGTAACTTTTTTTTTTAACTACCAAGGAGGCAAACAAGCATACGGCCTGCCTGATGGTAAGCAGTTACCGTAGCCTATGAACGCTTGCAACACCAAGGGTCGCGCGTTGCCCACCCTTTAGAAACCTTATAACTCCTTTCTTGAAGAACCCCATGCTATAGTCTTTAGGGAAAACCTCGGCAGCTCATTTCACAACCTAATCGTACGTGGAAGGAATGTCCTCTGAAACCGTACTTCTTTTTTTTTTTTCAACTTTAATCCAAACATACATCTTTTGCTTCCTGTACATTCATTAACCTATTGAATTGCTTTAATGTTTGCCTCGAAAGCTCGAAAATCCCCAAAATCAAATTATAGCACTGCTTTAACCAGAGAAGCTGCCTGACAACCCAAAAAACTATCGCCCTCTTTCGCTTTTGAGCCATACATTAAAAATGTTTGAACGGCTTCTACTCAATCGTCATCTTCCTGTAATTGAGCCTACACTAATTCCAGAGCAGGCTGGTTTCAGACCGGGTAAGTCATGTTCTGGACAAAACCTTAAACTAACACAGTTTATAGAAGTTTTTTTTTTTTTTTATACTACTTGGGTGGCAAACAAGCATACGGCCCGCCTGATGTTAAGCAGTATCCGTAGCCTATAGACGCTTGCATTACCAGAGGTATCACTTGCGTGTTGCCAACCCATTTTTTTACACCAGGGCTTTAAGATGGAAGTAACCCTGGGATAGGAATACGTTTGTTTCAAAACGCATTCCTAAATGAGCGCTGGAGACCTGTACTCACACACAGGAACACAACTACACCACTGTGTGTAGTCATTTTGCTGTGGTCTTCTGTAAGGTGGAGGTCCTTCCCCAGTCGGGCTTGCTCAAAATGGATGGTTACGAGGCTAGAAAAATTACGGGCGTAGTCCTCGTCGACCTGTCAGCAGCATATGACACGGTCAACACCAAGAGATTACTGGCAAAACTCATAAGCATGGTCGACGACTTAGGATTCGTTCGAATACTGGGTGAGATGTTGCGGAATCGACGTTATCAAGTTTTATTAAATTCCGAAAAAAGCAGATGGAGATATCAGAAGAACGTTTTACCCCAGGGAAGTGTTTTGGCACCCATCCTTTTCAACATTTACACTAACGATCAACCTAATGCAAGAGCTTTTTGTACGCTGATGACCTTGCCCTAGCTACCCAAACAGGCAGTTTCGAGGATGCTGAGAAAAACCTTGGTTTGGACGTCCTGGGGAAGTATTATGCGGATAACGGGCTGAAACCGAACCCTTCAAAAACACGCACCATAAAAATAAGCTGACAAGGAGTATATATTAACCATAGTTGTAATCCGACCTACTTGGGAGTGACTCTTGACAGAGCGCTCACATATAAGAGCCATTGTTTGAAAACCAAACAAAAAGTCGGTACCCGCAATAACCTGCTTAGGCGCCTTACGTCAACTACCTGGGGTGCTTCGCCTCAGGTACTACGCACTACTGGCTTAGCACTGTGCTTCTCTGCAGGCGAATATGCTTGCCCAGTGTGGCACCGAACGAACACAAGGTGGGCAATACCTGCGCTATCAAACTTAGCTCACTTAGGTCCCGTAGTTTAAGGTTCTCCGTGGTGCTCCTTTTCATAGGTTACAAACCTATACAGAATTATTTTGTCTCCCGCTTTGCTATGGAGGGAAGTGGAAACTTTTCTTTCTAACTCCTCCTATTTACTTCTGATTAAATTCGTTGCGGGATCCAAGACAGTAGGTTTAGTTGTCCACGGGCCGCACAAGTGTCAAAACTCGGTGTATCAGTTGGTTACTCCGCTGTTAATCCTGGCTCACAGGAGTCACAGCGGTGGGCATGTGGGTGGGATTGTCCCGAAAATACCTGCGCTATAAAGATGTGCTCAAGCGCCACCTTACAGCTTGCGACATACCTATCGACCGTTGGGAAGAAAAGGCAATTTCGCGATCGCAATGGCGTTCTAAAATCCACAAATCAGTGGAAAGCTATGAGGACCGTCGTCTTAAAGACCTCGATGAGAAACGTTTAATTCGCAAGAATCGCCCAAAACCCACCTACATCTACACATATAACGATTACGGTCAACTCTTCTGTTCACAGTGTGATAGAGTTTTTAAGACCAAATTTGTCTTTGCAAGTCATCAACGAGCTCATTATAGGAAATGAAAATAGTCTGGGTCGCTGTCACCGGACACGGTGAAGAGGACTATATATATAAATGTGACGTGCCGAAAAATTACAGGCTGTCTCAAGCCAACCTCACTCTGCGCATTGTACCCTACAGCAGGTATAGCACCCCCACAAGTCCGGCGAGCAGTTGCATGCGCGATGGAAAAACATAAAATGGAAACTGACACGACATCCACACTATTTAGCACCCAACTACCAACAAAGAGCCGGCACAGTTTTTTAAAATCTGTTGAGACTATCAGGATGTCCGGTTGAAGCTCGCTGTAGATTATGGCAGGTGCTGCCACCTTTGGGCGGGAGCACCTGGATACCAGCTTGGACCCTTTGATTCTATCCAAAGACGCACTGTGAGGATTGTTGACGATCCCAAGCTCACAGGCGGTATTGATCCACTAAGTCTAAGGAGAGACTTCGCCTCCTTGTGTGTGTTCTACCGCCTGTACAATGGGCTGTGTTCTGAGGAATTGTTCGAGATGATGCCCACGGCTACATTTTATCAACGCACCTCTCGCCACCGACAGGGAGTTCATCCTCACATCCTTGCACCTCTAACTTGCCGTACCGTAAGATTCCAGAGGAGTTTCTTACCACGTACGATTAGGCTGTGGAATGAGCTCCCTGCCGAGGTTTTTCCAAAAGACTATAGCATGGGGTTCTTCAAGAAAGGAGTTATAAGGTTTTTAAAGGGTCGGCAACGCGTGAGTGACACCCCTGGTGTTGCAAACGTCCATAGGCTACGGTAACTGCTTACCATCAGGCGGGCCGTATGCTTGTTTGTCACCTTGGTAGTATAAAAAAAAAAAAAAAAAATCGTTCCCCGCTCCCACTAATTATTTACAACTTAAAGAGCAGCTGCCCGCGGGGTATAACCTTCCATGGTCTACATGGAAGTCACTCAACAGACTCCGGACCCAAGTGGGAAGATGCAGATACAATCTGGTTAAGGGCTATACCGCTGTAACAACTACAGAGTGCGAATGCAGTACGGACCCGCAAACAATGGCTCACCTCCTATCCTGCAGACCTGTACTTTGTGTCCTAATACCTGCACTCTGAGTGACCTCTGCGCAGCAACTGATAACGCCGTAGAGGTGGCAAAATTCTGGGCTTGTGCAATTTAATTATTTATCGTACCATCGACACGAAGAAGAAGAAGAATATCAACCTCTTCATTCACCAACGTTCGATCTGGATACTTCTAACTTCTATGATAGCTAGTGTCTCATAAACATGCGAGTACTATACTAATGTTTATTTATTAAAACTTCGTATACGTAAAGTACATAGGTAGACTTAATGCCCGAGACATTTTCTACCAGCCTATCTGTAAGGGTGATGCAGAGAAATACAATGTAGGTGCAATTGAAGAAGTAAACATTAAGATCAAGAGAAAAATTTAGTTTATTCCGATCGACACACTCGTACCGCGAACATTCTAGAAAGTTCGCGCATGTCTGTATACTCGTATGCGCGTGCGCACTTAAGCGGTGGACTCGTGCCGACGCGTACGCACGTGTTCTTTACGAACTCAGTCTCGCTTCCGCTACCAGAGGGAAAACATTTACTAATCATCGTACGATATACGAGTCACATATCGTACGATTATACTAAAACGCGCGAAAGCCAATGATGACCCGTTCTTTTTATCCGACTACGACGAAACCAAAAGGAGGGTTATTATTTTAACCTGTATGTATGTATGTTCCCGTATAACTTCTAAACTCCTTATCATAACTTGACAAATGAGTATCGTTAGAAGCATCTTGATTGTCCACTGGTTAGAGGCTATATGACGTCACATTAAAGTCAATATGACGTCCTCTTGGAGATATAAAACCAAGAAATAAAAACAAAATTAATTTTATTTTGCGCAAAGCCTTAATAAAAAGATCCAGCCAGCATGTCCCAGATACGGTGTTTGACAGTACCTGATCAATATGTCCTCTGATGAGCTTCTCAGCGAGCGCCTTCATGACGAGCAGTTCCACCTCATCGATGGGCACGCGAGCTTCCCTCGCTATCTCCGCGAAGGTGAGCTTACGCTGGGCAGAAGTGCGGTTGAATGCCATCTGTAATGAATAAATTACATTACTATCCTTATCCTTACTAATATTATAAATGTGAAAGTTTTTAAGAATGGATAGATGTTTGTTACTCTGTCACGTAAAAACTACTAAACGGATCTGGATTAAATTTGGCACACAGATAGATTATGGTCTGGAATAACACATAGGCTACTTTTTGCAGCGATAACCGACATCCACGCGGGCGGAGCCGCGGGCAACAGCTAGTAATAAATAGAAAAAGAAGTGTATTTTTTTTTATTTCGAAACTGCCCACGGCGGTAAAAGTCAGAGCGTTTACATTTGACGATATAACACATTTTTTTACTTTATTTTCATGACTGCCAGACCAAAGCCAACTGGCGAAACGTTTATCTATCCCAATTTCCAGGGATATTCCGTCTCCATCACAAACCACTTTTTCGCGGCTAACGGCTAAAAATATTAATTTAACCGGGATGTTGATCTTTGTATTCTTAATCTGTCAAACACGGAATGGCCTATATTGATAAAAACGATTTCGGAACGGTCGGGTAGTAAACTAATACATATTTTACTTATATCCAGTAAATAGGTAGGTATGGTATTATATTATGAAATGAGGAATATATTAATTAATACGAAAAATAGCAATAAATTCCACTCCGAGGCAGTTCACCCTCGGGGAGAGTAAAAAAAAACGAAAAATCTACCCTAATACAACATCTCTACTAATTTAAATAATTTACCACCTAAATATTATTAGCATTATTGCCACAGCGATTAGACGAATACACGCTGGACTTCAAAAATACGCTTAAATATTCCATAATCCATAATAGGTAGGATTTGAGATACGACTTAATAGAATACCAATCAAAGTCGTAGTAGGTCGATGTCATTCGCAGACGGAAAATCTTAACACCGCGATTCAGAAAATGACGTCATATGAACAGCGCCATCTAGTTAAACACGACCGAACTTTTAAGTCTGGAACTTTTGTAGTTAAGGTACTTAGTATTTTCTGTAACAGGTATTAAGTAACAGTCACTGTTACACATCAAGGAGGAAATATGACAGGAGGTAACATACCTATACATACAGTGTTCCGACTTTTGAATCAGCGAAGGTGGACGGATCTCAATACCTTGTTCACAAAATTGCATTATTTCTCGTGAGTTTGAGTTTAATTTCGGAAAAACTTTGTTTAGTGTATAACTATAAGAACTATGGCTTCTGTAGCTTCAGGCTGCAAGAGTAGAATGCGTGTTTTATTGGAAAATACCCAAAATATATCTTTCCATCGGAAAATATCGACCTCTGTATTTATGCTTTTGAGTAGATAATGAATATAACAATGTAAGTAGTATAAAACTGTTTACAATCTGAACGTGAAATAATATGCGTGTTTTATTTTCAGCTTGTTCTGTTTACAATAATCTTAAATATTTATAATCTTATTTTAGCACTTGACAGTTTATGTACCTGAGATTTTGTTAATAGTGATGTGATTGACAAATTTATCGACTAATTTACACGCCAGTATTTTTGTTTAAACTTTAATTAAATCAGATGTGACATACATATGAGTTTCTGAAAACTTTTAGTTACGTGACTAAATTTAATATTTCCTAACCATATACCTACGTTTCATATACATATATGAATCAAATAAAGAATAAGTACTTAACATTTTGATACTTTAGACGAAGCATATTGTTTGGGATAATTTGCAACATAGATGTATTAATAAGAATAAAAACCCATTTACTGTTCTCTCTTTAATACTTAGGGCTTATTTTTACGTATCTAATTTGGTGTACAATAAAGTTAAAATAATTAAAAGAAACGTTTATTTTAAAAGATATTTACAAGAATAGTTATTAAAATAAAAGTAATTTATCCTAAACTACTTTGGATCGCGAGGCTACTGCGTTGACCCAAGTGAAGGTCAGCCTTAATAAACTGATTTTGTTTAGTGGTCAATGAATCATAAGCCTGTAAACAACAATAAGTCATTAATAAGTACTTATAAATATAAATACTGTGTATGTTACAATCATTTTGTTGTTTTATTTTATTGGTATTGTTTTATTACCTACTGCTTCTCAAAGGAGAAATTTAAATTTGTTTTCCACACATTCAGATGCATGAATAATATGGCCGATACTTTTTTTTTGCTCTCAAATGTAGGTAGGTATGGAATAAAGAAAACAAGATACTTCTTCAAATTCAATATAAAAGGCTGAAATAATATATCTACCTTACTAGTACCTTACTACTTACAAGTTGCATTAAATTCTTTGTGCACCAAACAAAGAGTGTAAATATAATGTAAATATCTGCTTTCTCAATATTTTTTGTGATATTGTTTCAAGCATCACTACTATACGATTAAATTTACAATTACAATATCCAGCCATTGTTGGTTTTGTACAGATTACATAAATATGATATTCGAAAACAATATGTAGGACATTTAATTTTTATGCGATAGATTTATCGATACGTAAGTTGTCGATATGACAGGAGCGACACTTGTAAGTATATATACACATAAATACTGATTTTGTTCGAGACTTTGACTCAGTGACAAAAAAATGACATGGTGAAAAGTATAACTGTCTCTTTTTTTCATATGACATTTCGTTCACGCGAAAAGAGAAATCCGATGTTTAAAGTTCATTTTAAATATTCTCTATCTTGGGAATCTTTTATCTTTGTTACACATAGTATGACCAAACTATTAATTACATAAACAATAAGAAATATTAGAAGAGAGGTAGTGCACCATATATATAAGCAAATCCGACTAGGAAAGTACTCCACCTTACAGGAGTCAACAGTCAAATAATTACACACAGCGGTGTAGTTGTGTTCCGGTGTGTGGGTACAGGTGTCCAGCACTTATTTAGGAATAAGTTTTTAATTAAACATTTCTTTATTATACAGTCAACTTACAAACTAGCAGGAACCCCACTGGAGCGTGTCACCGCAATACGTGACCTGGGCGTTATTATGGATAGCAAAGTAACTTTTCACGAACATATTAAACAGGCATCAAAAGATGCAAATAAATCTCTAGGATTTATTATTAGAACCACCTACCAGTTTAGTAATGTTCAGGCTATCAAGTTGCTCTATAACGCCTATGTACGTAGCAGGCTGGAGTATAATGCAATTGTTTGGAATCCTAAAGAACAACTGTATGTACTCATGGTTGAGAAAATCCAGCGTAAATTCGCCCGCTACATTTATAAACGTATTTACGGTTACTACCCATTTTTATACCCTTCTATGTTTGTATCGGGGATGGTTGGACTCGATACATTTGCAACTAAGGAGACAGATTGCACACATTATACATTATCACCAACTACTAAACAATAAGATTGACAATCCAGCGGTGCGAGAAGGCATCTATTTATATGTACCGAATGGATACTTGCGTGGCTGTGGTCGACGACAGCATCAACTGCTCGCCTACCCAATACCAAAGCGCTCTACTCAAGCACATAATAGTCCTTCGGCTAGGGCAGTTATGTACATAAATAACTTTCTACAAAATAGTCCCGATACTGACATATTTTTTAGTAAACTAGGAGTGATTGTTAATAATTTTATGCGATATATTAATAGTCTATGATATTGAATATTGTAAGGTGTAGTAACAAATAAATAAATGTATAATGTAATTAGAATTAAGTAGTATTTAATAATTTTGTATAAATCCATTATATTCTTTATAAAACATGTATTATAATATTATATTAATAATGCCAATAATGTTATATAAATTGCTGTGTCTTTTGTTTAATTCTATTTTGAATGTTAATGTTATAATTAAAATAAGTGCCTAACATGTATACGAATGCATGCAAACGATTTGGTGACACCACTGTAAGTCTGCATTGCTTAATAAATAATAAATAAATTGAAATATTCTTGGGATACTCCTTACTCCATCACAAAACAATGGTGTTGAAAATGTTGGTGCGGCAACATGCAAGTTATCTTTGTAACTGCAATAGTCTACGGTAACTGCTTACCACCAAGCGGGCCATATGCTCATTTATAGTGATGTAACGAATATATTAGTAATAGGTACAGGTATTATAATATAAGCTAATCTATACTAATATTATAAAGCTGAAGAGTTTATTTGTTTGTTTAAACGCGCTAATCTCAGAAAGTACTGGTTCGATTCATAAAAAAATATCTTTTGTTAAATAGTGTATCCAGGAAGGCTATAGGCTATATAACATCACGCTATGATCAATAGGAGCGGAGCAGTAGTGAGATATGTTGCAAAATCGAGGAAAATATTATTCTGTTCTGAGTTTCCGTCGCGTACGCTGCTTAAACGGTTAGTTATGAAAAAAATATCCCTCCAATAATAGTAGGCTAATATCCCTCCAAATGTTTGGAGGAGACCCGTGCCCAGCAGTGGGACGTTTATGGGTTGAGATGATGATGAATTATTCCCCTTTTAAAGATCAATAAAAAGGTCCGCGACAGCATATGTCTACCTCTTAGGGTTAACTCACTTAACGAATTTAAAGTGCGTATAATGTACGTTCCAAATTACCACGCGGACGAAGTCGCGGGCGACCTCTAGTATTATATATACCTATTATGAATTTTATGAAGTGAACCTTCTGTACCTATACTATTAAGTATTCTGTGATATTATAGAAATATGTATTAAGCTTTTTTTTAAATTCTACTTAGGTGGCAAACAATCCAACGCCCGCCTGATGTCTCATTTGTGTGTTGCCGACCCATTTATTTTGACACCAGGGCTTTAGGATGTAGTATCCCTGGGATAGGAAAACGTTTCTTTCAATAAGCTTCTCAAAGTGAGCGCTGGAGACTTTTTCACGGAAGCTTTTAGTCTCTGACACGATTTGTGTACCCATACTTGGAACACGCATTTGATAACACAATTTTTTTTCGGTGACAGAACCCAAAATGTGCGTCTCACAAACATTTTTTTTTAAATTTTGTATTAAGCTATTATTATTATAATTGTGTATGTTGCCGACATTATACCAATAAAATGTTTTCTTAATTTCTTTGAATAGCAAGGTGACCACTTAAACTTTTTTTTTTTTACAACGCCCGCACTAGAGAACAAGCTCTGTGTCGCGAGGGACTCTTCAAACATACAATTAACGGACAATAATTACACCCAGACTCAGAACAACTCTTTGTGGGTCATACAAAGTTTTGTCCTGTGTGGGAATCGAACCCACAACCTCGTGCACAGCAGGCGCATACTGCGGCCACTGGACCATCAAGGCAGGTAAACCGTAGATCAATTGCAAGGATCAGTATCAGCAGGGAAAGTTATATACCTACTAAGTGACTAAATGTCACTATGTCACTCTAAGCCTTCTAAATCCTTCACTCTACTAATTTACCACCTAATTATTATTGCCACAGCGATTAAACGAATAAACGCTGGACTTCAAAAATACGATTTAATATTCCATAATCCATAATAGGTAGGATTTATAATTATATGGCTTCGTACCAAACAAAGTCGTAGTAGGACGATGTCATTCGCAGACGGAAAATCTTAACACCGCGATTCAGAAAATGACGTCATATGAACAGCGCCATCTAGTTAAACACGACCGAACTTTTAAGTCTGGAACCTTTGTAGTTAAGGTACTTAGTATTTTCTGTAACAGGTATTAAGTAACAGTCACTGTTACACCTAGTATGACCAAACTATTAATTACATAAACAATAAGAAATATTAGAAGAGAGGTAGTGCACCATATATATAAGCAAATCCGACTAGGAAAGGACTCCACCTTACAGGAGACAACAGTCAAATAATTACACACAGTGGTGTAGTTGTGTTCCGGTGTGTGAGTACAGGTTTCCAGCACTTATTTAGGAATGAGTTTTTAATTAAACATTTCCCTATTCTTGGGACACTCCTTAATCCATCACAAAACAATGGAGTTAAAAATGTTGGTGCGGCAACATTCAGGTTATATCTTTGTTACTGAAATAGTCTACGGTAACTGCTTACCACCAAGCGGGCCATATGCTAATTTATAGTGATGTAACGAATATATTAGTAATAGGTACAGGTATTATAATATAAGCTAATCTATACTAATATAATAAAGCTGAAGAGTTTGTTTGTTTGTTTAAACGCGCTAATCTCAGAAAGTATTGGTTCGATTAGAAAAAATATTTTTTGTTGAATAGTGCATTTATCCATGAAGGCTATATAACATCACGTTATGATCAATAGGAGCGGAGCAGTAGTGTGATATGTTGCAAAATCGAGAAAAATATTATTCTTTTCTGAGTTTCCGTCGCGTACGCTGCTTAAACGGTTAGTTATAAAAAAATATGTAGTGAAGAATTATTTCTCTTCGACTCCGCGACAGCATATGTATACCTCTTAGGGTTAACTCACTTAAAGAATTTAAAGTGCGTATAATGTACGTTCAAAGGAGCACTTTTTAAGATGGGTGGAGAAATGGAAAAATTTACTAAAAAAGAAAGAATCTTTGGTTTTGCGTAGGTATTTTTCTTAAAAATACAATCAACAAACCTTTCAAGTAGGTAGTAACCAAAGATTCTTTCTTTTTTAGTAAATTTTTCCATTTCTCCACCCATCTTAAAAAGTGCTCCTTTTGCGAAGAGCACCAATTGAGAAGTGCTCCAGTTGCTAAGTTCACCATTTGAGCATGGTGTACAAGTTGAGAAGTGCACCAAATGCGTCAAACCCAATAAAATAAAGATAGCAATCAATTCCACTCCGAGGCAGTTTACCCTCGGGAAGAGTATAAAAAAAGAAAAATCTACCCTAATATAACATCTCTACTTATTTAAGTAATTTACCAAATTAGTAGTGTTCTAAATATTTCAAATATTATCGGCATTATTGCCACAGCGCTAAAACGCTGGACTTCAAAAATACATTAAAAGTGTCCATAAGCTAAGATTTTAAACACAACATCATGCAATGTACCATTAACAAAGTCGTAGTAGGACGATGTCATTCGCAGACGGAAAATCTTAACACCGCGATTCAGAAAATGACGTCATAAGAACAGCGCCATCTAGTTAAATTGCTTGTCCCGAGTAACCGACTGAAAATCAACGCACAGCCAAAACTGCTGAATCTAGAAAGCTTATTACCTATTTTACGACATCCGCTCTCTGCTAATAAGGATTTATGAAATTTCTATCCTGAAACGGCTAATAATTTGTAATATAATGAATAGAAATAGATGGCGCCACATTAATAAGTAATATTAATGTGGCGCCATCTATCTAACAACAGCAAAACCACACACACACCACAAGCAGAAAAAAGTTACAACATAGAAGACAGATGTCACTATTATCAGAAACACAAACTCGTACAACTAGAGGAGTTCCATATGCCTTCTGAGGGTATTGTTCATCGGTCCCAACTGACAAAATTAAAGTTTCTGAATACAAATGTTTAATTTGTTGCAGAAAATTGAAAAATATTTACATCAAGGAGCAGTTCCTGTAAAGTTAAAACGGTTTCTCGTCCTGTATGAGGTCTCGCGTTATCATGGAGCAATAATGGTGAAGATGGATTCATGAGTTGGGGCTACTATACTGCTAGTTTTGCTATCATTGTTCGGAGTTCGGCACAGTAGACATCTGCCGTTATTGCTTGACCTGCTATAAAGCTATAGTAAATAACACCAGGCTGAGACCACCTAACAGTTACCATTACCTTTTTATTGGTAAGCTTTGCTTTAGGGCACTGTTACGGCGATTGACCTAGGGTCAGCCATTGCATTTTTCACTTACGGTTATTGTAAAGAATCCACTTTTCATCACATGTCACAATTCAATCCAATATTCCTTCATTTCTGTATCGATTCAACAAGGCAACACAAGTTTCAACACGATTTTCTTTCTGCAGATCAGTCAAATCATGAGGCTCCCATTTTTCATATTTTTTATTTTATTGATTTGACGCAAATGAGTCAATATTGTTGGTAAGGTAACGTTAAACCATGCCGCTAATTCCTGGGTAGTTTGGCTCGGATTGGCTTCCACCATCTCTTTCAATTCATTGTTATTCACCTGTGTGGGCGGTCTTCCACGAGGTTCGTTCTTCAAATCAAAGATTCCATCGCGAAAGCGTTTAAACCAAAATCGCACGGTGCGTTCATTAGCAGTCCCCTCTCCAAACGCAACATTGTTATTGCGAGCTGTTAGTTCCGCGTCGGAACTCGTATATAAAAATCACTCGAATTTTAGAAGTATCCATCTTTCTTGTCTAAGCTGAATAAAAAAAAACTGAAAGTCGATGATCAATGGTGCACATCTTTTAAAAGAAAAACCTGATAGGTACCATGTGATAAAAATTTCATTCAAAAATCTCTAACCATGAAGGTTCTATGTTAATTCGAAGTACTTATTACAATAACACGGCAATTTCATACTTCATTAATCATTAATGCGAAAAATAAACAATAATAAAGATAGAAATCAATTCCATTCCGAAGCAGTTTACCCTCGGGGAGAGTAAAAAAAAATGAAAAATCTACCCTAATATAACATCTCTACTAGTTAAGTAATTTACCACCTAAGTAGTGTTCAAACTTCAAATATTATTGGCTTGGCAATATTGGCATTATTGTCACAGCGATTTAATCATTAAACGCTGGACTTTCAAAAATACATTTAAAATAAAGAATCCATAAGCTAGGATCTGAAATATGACAATGTAGTTAAAGTCGTAGTAGGACGATGTCATTCGCAGACGGAAAATCTTAACACCGCGATTCAGAAAATGACGTCATATGAACAGCGCCATCTAGTTTAATTGCTTGTCCCGAGTTACCGATTGAAAATCAACGCACAGCCAAAACTGCTGAATCTAGAAAGCTTATTACTTATTTTACGATATCCGCTATCTGCTAATAAGGTTTTCTGAAATTTCTATCCTTAAACGGCTAATAAATTGTTTAATTCAGATAAGTAATATTAATGTGGCGCCATCTATCTAACAACAGCAAAACTTCACATACACCACAAGCAGAAAAAAGTTACAACATAGAAGACAGATGTCGCTATTATCAGAAACACAAACTCTTACAACTAGAGGAGTTCTAGATGCCTTCTGAGGGTATTTATTGTTCATCGATCCCAATTGACAAAATTAAATTTTCTGAATACAAATGTTTGATTAGTTGCAGAAAATACCAAAATAAGTTCATGTATTCATACAATACTTGAGCAGTTACCTCAATTCTTTATAAATGTTATCATCGTAAAGATTTTAAGAAAATGGAAACCATCGGGATGGTCCCATTTTTATAAAATCCTTTCAAATAACAAATAATTTTCCCTATCTTACTATTATTATTTTTTTCTTCTTTCTTTTTTATAAGACATCTGCATCTTTTAAGAGAGGTAGGGCACCATACTAGCGAGCAAGCCCGACTGGGGAAGGACCTCCACCTTACAGAAGACCACAGCCAAATGACTACACACAGCGGTGTAGTTGTGTTCCTGTGTGTGAGTACAGGTCTCCAGCGCTCATTTAGGAATGCGTTTTGAAAGAAACGTATTCCTATCCCAGGGTTACTTCCATCTTAAAGCCCTGGTGTAAAAAAATGGGTTGGCAACACGCAAGTGATACCTCTGGTAATGCAAGCGTCTATAGGCTACGGATACTGCTTAACATCAGGCGGGCCGTATGCTTGTTTGCCACCCAAGTAGTATAAAAAAAAAAAAAAAAAAAAAAAAAATCTGCCCCACTAGATAACAAGCTCTGTGTCGCGGGGGAGTTTACAAACATACAATTAACGGACACAAATTACACCCAGACTTAGAACAACTCTTTGTGAGTCACACAAAGTTTTTGTCCCTGTGTGGGAATCGAACCCACAACCTCGTGCACAGCAAGCGCATATTTAATTATTATAATTAATTAAAAAAATATAAATGCTAATTGTTTGGCTGCATGGGTCTAAATGAAATTTGACACAGAGATAGCTTCTAGTATGGAATAGCATTCTCCTCATACCAAAAATGTATTATCATGACAGCTTTTACCGTAGCCTATAGACGCTTGCAAGACCAGAGGCATCACTTACGTGTTACCGACCCTTTTTTACACCAGGGCTTCAAGATAAAGTATCCCTGGGATAAATAAACGTATCTTTCAAAATGCAATATTAAATGAGCGCTGGAGACCCACACAGGAACACCAACAACTACACCGCTGTGTAGTTTTTTGGCTGTGATCTTCTATAAGGTGGAGGGCCTTCCCCAGTCGGCTTGCTCGCTAGTATGGTGACCTACCTCTCTTCAATGAATAGAATGATTTTATGAAAATGGGCCTAATCGGGATGGTCCTGATTGATTATAAGAATGTCTTATATTTTAATAGCAAAGTAAGTAACCGCAAACTTTATAAATAGGTAAATATTTTGTATAAATTGGAAAATGACTAGAGATAGGATTTTTAAAGAAACTTGGCTATGGGGGTCTGGGGTATCAGTTTGTTGTTTGGGTATCCCTGTTTTTTTTTTATACTACCAATGTGGCAAAAAAGCATACGGCCCGCATGATGGTAAGCAGTTGCCGTAGCCTATGGACGCTTACAACACCAGGGGTGTTTACTCACGCGTTGCCGACCCTTTGGCGTGTGGCGTACTTCTGCACACAATTTTTTTTTTTTTCTTTCCTAAATTGTTATTATTTGCTGTTATATTGTTTTTCTTGTTTTATTTTAAATGTCTTTTGTTTTTGTAATCCTTTTGTTTCTATTTTAATGTTGTGCGTCATCTGCGTGTTAAAATAAATTGTTTTTCTTTCTTTCTTTCCTTTAAAAACCTTATAACTCCTTTCTTGAAGAACCCCATGCTATAGCCTCGTATTTGTAGCATGTTCTGAGCGAATAAATATCTTATCTTATCTCAGACAATTTTTTTCCGGAAGGTTTATACTATATTATACTATACGTAATATGTACGGGTATTATAATACATGCTCACTAGTTGTTGCCCGCGGCTCCGTCCGCGTGGATGTCGGTTATCGCAGTAAGAAGTAGCCTATGTGCGGACTATCTTTGTGCCAAATTTCATCCAGATCTGTTCAGTAGATTTTACGTGAAAGAGTAACAAACATACATAAATTCTTACAAACTTTCGCGTTTATCAACCTATATTATAAAAATAAATCGCATAGCGCATCTCGAGAACGGCGATTCTTTGCGACGATTTCGCTAATTATTTTGCTATGATCGTTATTGCTAGGAGAAGGTTCTTAAGTAAAAAAAAAAATAGTTTAACCCGGACAAAGTCGGGGCGGGCCACTAGTATATTATAATGCATAATATTAGTCAAATATTAGGTATGAAGAGAGCCGTGAAGTTTAGAACGTAAGTTTAGGTATGACAAATGTGATAATTATACATCTTTATGTATAAAATGGGATTCATTTTATATATCAAGATGTATAATTATCAAATTTGTCGCAGCATCACGCGTGAACGGGTGGACCGATTTCAGTAATAAGCGAATTGGCGAATTCTGGAACGGTCGGGTCGGGTAAAGTAATATTTGACTAACGAATATATTCAATAATATCACTAATACGAAAAATCTACCCTATTATAAAATTTCTTATAGCCAGCGTTCGCGCACAGTAAGAAAGTTTAGCGCGATAACATTACCGACCATCAACGCGAGTAGACCCGCGGGAGCCAAGAACTAGTCTACTCTACACTAGAGTTGCCTATCAATAGTCGACATATCAATAGTATCGATAGCCTATCGATAGTATCGATACTATCGAAGGTATTAGCTCCGATAGTATCGATACTATTGAATACCAGCATATGTTTAGGAGTAATATTATTGATAGTATAATATACGGCGATTATTCACACTATTATTAATTTATATTAAATGAAATTTATAACATTATTCTTAATTTAAATTTATTCAAATTTATTTTCTATTTTTTAGTTCGGTTACTTATTTAAAGGCGTATTGCCTTTAAATAATCCATTACATAGCCAGTTTAAATCTCATAAAAATAATGTGTATAACAAATAATAGTTTAAAAAACTATTTTATAGAAAACCGAACTAAAAAATAGAAAATAAATTTCAATAAATTTAAATTAAGAATAATGTAAAAAAATTCAATAAATATAAATTAATAATAGTGTGAATAAATAAATGCATGCAATAAGTGCATGGTGTCAATAGTTATAAATATTTTATTGACAGATTGATTATCATTTTGATAATATCTTAAAAGCACCCCACGCTTTTTTTTAGTTAACTACTTGGTTGGTACATAAGCTATAATTGGGAAACGATACTATCGACGGTTATTAAACTATCGATAGTGTAATACTATCGATAGTTTTACAAACTATCGATAGTATCGATAGTTTTTTTATTTAATACAACGATACTATCGATAGTATTACTTAAAAACTATTGATACTATCGATAGTATGTAGTACGAGTAATAGTATCGATACTATTAATTCCAATCAATAGTATTAGTTAATTTGTAATATCGATTATATCGATAGGCCTATCGATATTGTTACTGGTTTTCAAGGTCAACTATCGATAGTTGGACAACTCTACTCTACACCTACACTAGTAACTACATAAAGTAAATTAGGGTCACAGCGTAAATCGCTGGACTTCAAAAATATTTTTATAGGTTATGGGCCCAGTAGAAGTAGACCACCCCTGGGTCTAACGGTTACAAAATGTACGGGCGGTAGTCATTCTAACTCGCAGAATCTTAACACCGCGATTCAGACGTACGGTACACCGACATCTATCGAGCACCACTGCAATAAAATTGTCATATATACTATAGGCTAGTATTATTGTTGCTTTGTAAGTCTAGTGATCGTTAAGTGCAAGTTCATTATGACGTCTCGCGTTCGATTTCCGGGTTGGGTCAAAAGTTATATTGAGATTTTTTGTCAAAAAAATGGCGGGTAGTATATAAAAAGTCCTATAGATACTTATTAAAAATGATATTATAGTAAAAAAAATGTCGATATCTCACGTTGGCGCGTGAACAGTAGCTAAGTAGCTCTATTTCATTTATCATTAATTCTTTCCGTATGTATGTTAGAGTAAACTACACAAAGCGGTGTAGTTGAGTTCCTACGCTCGTTCCGAGCTCATTTAGAGACGTTTTTATAAGGAAATGTTTAGCAGTATGTTTGTCAGTACGCACCTCCATGAGACACAAGATGGCGATCTTCTGTCGCAGCTGCTTGTCGGCGCGCGCCAGGTCGGGGTGGTGCGCCTGCGCGCGCACGCGCTCGAAGGCGGCCACGTCCCCCGCGGCCACGGCGCGGACCAGCTCGCGCGCCCACGCGTCCGACGTGCCCTCCAGCGACTCCAGGATTGGGTGGGCCAACTGGAACACGTCAACAAAGAACTTAAAAAAACTCCCGCATTAGGGAACAAGCCCACGTGTCACGGGGGACTTCACAAACATACAAACGGACAAACATTACACTGAGACTTGAATATAATATTTACGAATTACATAAAGTTTTGTCCTGTGTGGGAATCAAACCCACAACCTCGTGCACAGCAGGCGCATACTGCGATACTTACATTTACGAATTACTTAATAATAAAGTGTAGTCCCGTGTGGGAATCACAATATTTGTTTATATCTTAACTAATATCAATAAAGTAAGTATCGTGTTTTGACTGCATCAGCTTGCATGACAAAAATACACCTTGGAAAACTACATTAACAGCAGGTAACATTGTCAAAGTCAAACTCATTTATTCATTTAGATCAAATACATGATGCTTATGAATGTCATAAAAACAAAAGCCAGCATACTTTTTTTTCCTATGGCCAAATCGCTGACTAGGGTTGGGCCTCGAGAAGAATTGGCAAGAAACTCGGGCCACTCTTTTTAATTACCAGAGTATAACATTTACAATTTGGTATGAGTTACAATATTAGTGTTAACTAAAAGGGACGGAACCCAATATACCATACAAAATTAAATTTAAGTAAAAATTTTTTTTAATAAGGAAACAATGAAGGGAAAAAAATGAATTTAGCTTTCCACTGTATGGCAATGAGGGATCCTTTCCTTTTGTATTTATAAGATAGAAACGTGTCGAGATCACATTGCGTTCTTAATAAGAATCTCAAATCTAATATCTTTATAATATAAAAATAAATCATGCCATGATTGACCAGCCACCCCAAGTAGCACCCGTTCACGAGCATGACGCACGGACCAGCCATCATTTCCTTCGCCATATTAGAGGGAAGGAACTGACCCGGCCAATACGACACCACAAGCAATGGCATTTCAGTGAGCATGACAATCCAGGACATAATAATAAAAAAAAACTAAATAGAAAGTCAATAATGATGACAAAACGTCTCCTTACAAATTTGTATTTATTATTCTTATATAATTCTGTATCAAAATTAGCAACTAACCCCATGACTTTTTATCATTTAGAAAGTCATTAATAGTGTAATAACCCTTGCTTAAAAGATGATTTTTTGATGCTAGTTTGAATTTGTGTAAGGGTAGGGTCATAACTTGAAGAGGTAGTTTGTTATAAAAACGTACTCCGAGTCCCACAAATGAATTGTGGACTTTATGTAGGCGGTGATATGTACCAACAAGTTTGTGTTTGTTTCTTGTGTTTATTGAATGAATGTCACTGTTTTTACAAAACAGGTGTAAATTTTGTTTAACGAACATGATGTTGGCTAAAATGTACTAAGATGCAACTGTCAGAATGCCTATTTCTTTAAATCTTTCTCTAAGTGAAACACGTGCTCCTAAATTGTAAATAGAGCGTACTGCTCTTTTCTGGAGTATAAATATAGTTTCAATATCAGCAGCTTTTCCCCATAGTAGTATTCCATAAGACATAACGCTATGAAAATTACTAAAATAAACAATCCTAGCTGTTTCTATGTCTGTAAACTGCCTTACTTTTCTTACTGCGTAAGCTGCGGAACTAAGTTTCCCTGCAAGCCACGATATATAAGCACCCCACTGAAGCTTGCGATCTACAGTCAAACCCCAAAACACAAAAACACTGTACATTCAACGAAACTTAATGATTCACCGTTCAAAATTATATTACTTAATGTAAGATTTCTAGTATTGGGCATGGTAAACTTAACACACTTAGTTTTTTTTTTAAGTTTAACAGTAGATTGTTTGCATTAAACCAATCCAGAACTTTCGCAAGTGAACCATTCACAGACTCAAGATTTGATTCTTTACGGTCTACCTGAAATATAAGTGACGTGTCATCTGCGAATAGTACAATGTCGCAAAAATCCTGCACATGGAAAGGCAAATCATTAATATAAACTAAAAAGAGAAAAGGGCCAAGAATTGAGCCCTGTGGGACACCCATACCTACAGATAATCCTGAAGATCTACTTCCGTTAATATCAACGAATTGAACTCTATCACTAAGGTAGGTGGCAACTAGGTTGAGTGCAGCATCTCTAATACCGTAATGTCTGAGTTTTCTCAGGAGCGTATTGTGTTCAACACAGTCAAAGGCTTTTGACAGGTCACAGAAAACAACAATAGCATACATTGAATTTTCCCAGGCTCTAAAAATTTAACACCTGCATCTACTGTACAACGACCCTTTTTAAAATTATACTATTGGCTATATTTTATTCGAAAAACTACATAAATGACCATCCGTGCAAAGCCGGGATCTATCAACAAGTTACCTAATAATATTTTCACAACCAACATGGTAAAGCATTGACTGAACAATATTATAATCAAACTCAAAATTCATTTATACAAGTAATACTTATTAATGTAATAAATTAAGAATAAGCCAGAAAGATGTCAGGTAAGTTTTCCCATGGCTAGTTCGGTGACGTGGAGCCTTGAGAAGAATTAGCAAGAAATTTCACTCTTTTTAATCGCCAGATAGATACAATCTTTTGTAAAATACAAGTATGATAGCATGCAAGCTGATGTTATACTTACTTTATTGATAAAAAAGCTAATCATACTTAGTACAGTATAACAATGACACTTAATACTTTTTTTTTTTAAAGACAATTTCCGCACTAGAGAAAAAGCTCTGTGTCGCGGGAGACTTTTACAAACATACAATTAACGGATACAAATTACACCCAGACTCAAAACAATTCTTTGTGGGTCACACAAAGTTTTGTCCTGTGTGGGAATCGAACCCACAACCTCGTGCACAGCAGGCGCATACTGCGGCCAGTGGACCGACCGAGACAATCTATACTCATGTTGAACCAAATCACACAGGGCTACAGGAATCGGAGTACAAAAGTGATGGTAGACTGACCAGCTCGCCCAGGTCGTAGACGGTGGGCGCGATGACAGCGGCCAGCGCGAGGCGCAGCGCGGTGGCGCGCCGGTCGCGGGGGGACAGCCCCGCGCCCCCCTCGGCGCAGCCCACGTAGCGCAGCGCGCACCGGTAGTACTTCGCCATGGGGCCGCGGACTCTGCGACACATACACAGCATAATAACACCAACCCATATAATGTCCCACTGCTGACCACGACTCTCCTCTCCTCTATTTAATTCACACATACTGGCCTAATTCAGGTTGAACGCCTTCATCAAACCTTGTGCCAAAGGAACCTACACCTGAATGTACTATATCTGACAAATAAAGCTATTATTTATATATTTTTTTTAATTACATTATATTTGAAAGATATATATTGCCTGATGTTAAGCAGTCACCGTAGCCTGTAGACGCTTGGAATACTAAAGTTACTTGCATGTTACCGACACACTTTTTTACACCAGGATTTTAAGATGAAGTATCCTTGGTATGAGAAAACTTTTCTTTTAAAACACTTCCCTAAATGAGCGCTGGATACCTGTACTCACACACTGGAATGCAATTACACAGCTGTGTGTAGTTATTTGGCTGTGATTCTTTACTTGTATGTTGCCGAGCCAAACATATTAACACCAAGGTTCAATAATGGAGTTTCTGGGATAGGGGCTGCTGCACAGATTTTTATAAAACTTCTAAATCTTATATACCAGAATAGCGCAAAAGCAATAAATGATTTAAAGAAAACAAGATTCACACAGGCAAAACCACAGGCATCAGTTAGTGTTATATAATCCTTACCTGTAGTACTCGGAGGCAAGCTTGTAAAATCTTCCATGTACAGGAGTAATACCATCGGCATCCTCTAGGGTACCTTCAAGATTTTCTATAATTTTCTCTGTAGAGTCCAGGTCGTTTAGTTGTTCCAGGTATATCTGACCTTGGAGGACCTGGAAAATGCATGCAAATATTTTTGTCAAAAGGAGGGCTATGAACCACTGGAAAGAAGGTCAAAGGGTCTGCGACCTGAGGCCTTCTGTGCACCTGTATTTACTGTTGTTACTAACACAAGTAACAGCACAATTAACTAGGACAGATATTACCTTACATAAGGCGAGGGCCTCATCATTAATCTTCACCTTCCCTTCAACCTTCTCTAAGAAGCCGATGGCTTCCTTCTTGTTGTTGTACTGTTTTATTACATGGGCTATGATCTCCACCAGGGATAGCGGGTTGATTCTGAAATGTTACAAAGAATAAACTGAGTGAGGCCATTGTTCTGTTTTCCCGCCTAATGTTAAGTAGCTAGTTAGACAGAGCATTTGCTGCACTTGGCTGCTCCTTGTGGCTATTCCATCCACCCTAAGTTCTTCCAGAAAGCTACCAGGCAGCCAACGTCACTGCAGGCTTTTGGTAGAGACCCCAATAACAGAAGAGAGGTTAAGCAATAACATCAGGATATGTTATCATGGAGTAACCCTGGGATATGAAAACGTTTAGTTAAAAACGCATCCTTTAATGCAATGCTGGAAACCTGTACTCATGCACAGGAACACAACGATTAGGCTGTGGAATGGGCTCCCTCCTGAGGTTTTCCCAGACTATAGCATGGGGTTCTTCAAGAAAGGAGTTATAAGGTTTTTAAAGGGTCGGCAACGCGTGAATGTCACCCCTGGTGTTGCCAACGTCCATAGGCTACAGTAACTGCTTACCATCAGGCGGGCCGTATGCTTGTTTGCCACCTTGGTAGTATAAAAAAAAAACTACATTGCTGGTTGTATGTAGTCATTAGGCTGTAGACTTCTGAAAGGTGTAGGTCCTTTCGCAGTTGGGCTTGCTCACTAGTATGGTACCCTACCTCTCTATAAGTAAGTATTAGTTGATATACAGACTTGTTTTCAAAGGTGCTGATGAAGTTGCTGTATAGCTGTATGAGGTTGTCTCCATTCTGCAAGGTGGGGTGTTCCACCAGCTCCTGGATCTTTAACGTCAGCTGGTGCCATAATCTGAAATATTTAATATTGATTGATTATAGTTAGTGTAGAGAATAGGCCGTCCAGTGTCGGTCCAGTGGCCACAGTATGCGCCTGCTATGCACCAGGTTGCAGGTTCATTTATGTGTGGGTTAGCCATTCAATAGTCTTTTTAGAGAACAATTCTAGACTAGGAACAAAGAGAGAGATAGGAACAAGAGATCAGTAATAACCAAAACTCCGTCCATAACAGAATTACAGTTTGGTTAGATTACCTGATTGATTAAATCTGATACATTTACTCAATAATGTCCTTCGGTCATAGGTGAATATATCTGAGAAAGAGTTTTGACTGTAATATAAATACTCTTTACATTAGAACAGTAAGCATGCAGCAGGCAGGAAATTTGTTTCGAAATAGAGTAACAGATTTTTATCGACAACAAAGTAACTTAATGAATTTAATATAACTTCGTAGCATTGTTATTCATGGGATTTTATTAAAAAGTAATGTAAATTGATTATTATGGGCAAGAGCTTCAAATACAAAGTATTTTGTTTGAAATTGAACAAAAAACTAACTTAGACAGTGAGTTGACAAGTTTGATTTAGCATGAAATATGAGAATAAATAACTGTTATACTCACTTTTTATTGTAAAGCTCCTCTAATTTTGCCCAATCGCTAGCCAAATCAGGCTCGGCCGTTTGTTTTTTAGATAGAAAATCGGTAACATCGATTACCGCAAACTTAACCGTAGCCATGTTTCTAGAGTTTGTTACTTGTAATGATATGAAGTTAGCCGCCTAACTGTCAAATTGTAAACGAATATAGTTTTGACATGTCATGCAAAAGTATTCAGGCAATCAGCCATAGTGAAGTTAGTTGTTAGTGCTGCCATCTAGTATCGAAAAGTTACATAATTAATAAAACTATTCGCTGATAGATGAGGCTGCTAGTAGTTTATTTTACAACAATTTTATTACAAATGGCAAATATATACATTTTTTGTTGTATTAATATGACCTTGAGACCATATAAATGTATTTATTTGTACCTATTGTACATGCTACTTGTTGCTCTGCCCATTTCGCCAATACCTACTTAGGTAGATTTCTTTTTAAATTTATCTGACCAAGCTTCTCTGGTGAATTGATAGGATTGGTTAAACTAAATTAATGTCGATCTATTAAACAAAATCTGTTTAGCCCATGGACGGTTAATAATATAATTGATATGTACTATAGATACTAGGAACCTGTTATCACCTTCCAGTGATAGTTTAACATACCCAGGTTATTATGAACGAGCCACAATTGCTGAAGAACCGATGGAGTAGACGTATTTTTAGTGGAAACTGCGGCTCAGCAAACTTATTGTAGGACGCCCTCAGGATAGTTGGAGCGATGATCTGCACAATATGGCTAGGAGCAGCTGGATATGAGACACCGAGAAGACTACGTCCAGCTGTGGGCTGCAGTTTGTTAATGATAACAGTGGATACAAAACATTATTGCAAGATCAAGTCGATACAGCTTTTGCATTTTCTACACGATAGAGTACCTAAAGTAGGACAAACAGTAGATCCTTACTAATATTATAAATGTGAAAGTTTGTAAGAATGGATGGATGGATGTTTGTTACTCTTTCACGTAAAAACTACTGAACGGATCTGGATGAAATTTGGCACAGAGATAGATTATGGTCTGGAATAACACAAAGGCTACTTTTTGCAGCGATATCCGACATCCACGCGGGCGGAGCCGCGGGTAACAGCTAGTAAGAAATAAAAGAAATTTAAGTTATAAAAAGTAGGAATAATATCTATTAAGCACTTCAACATTTCTAATAAGAAAAAACTAGAGAGGAAGGGCACCATACTAGTGAGCAAGCCCGAATGGGGAAGGACCTCCACCTTACAAAAGACCACAGCCAAATAACAACACACACTGATGTAGTTGTGTTCCTGTGTGTGAGTACAGGTCTCCAGCGCTCATTTAGGGATGCGATTTGAAAGAAACGTATTTCTATCCCAGGGATACTCCCATCTTAAAGGTCTGGTGTAAATAAATAGGTCAGCAACACACAAGTGATACCTCTGGTACTGCAAGCGTCCATAGGCTACGGTAACTGCCTACCATCAGGCGGGCCGTATGTTTGTTTGCCACCCAAAACCTATTAAAATAGTTTTTACTGGTAAAAAGTAACACTGCTTCCGAGTAATTTTTTTATTGAAATAGAATTAGGAAATCGAATAGGAGGAGGAAAGCCACGAGATGAACACAAATCTTTACTTAATATATATAATATGTATATTTTTTAAAGACAACTCCCGCACTAGAGAACAAACTCTGTGTCGCGGGGGACTTTACAAACATAAAATTAACGGACACAAATAACACCCAGACTCAGAACAACTCTTCGTGGGTCACACAAAGTTTTGTCCTGTGTGGGAATCGAACCCACAACCTCGTGCACAGCAGGCGCATACTGCGGCCACTGGACCACCGAGGCAGTATAATGAGTCTTTCAAAGAGGTAGTCTAGAAACTACAGATCTGATAGTGCTGCTAACTACTCCACGGTGGTTCGCTTAAGTGGTTACCTCGCTGCTACTGCTCGGCGTTTAGTGGGTTCGATCCCCACGCAGGAAAAAAAATTGTTCAATGCAAGAATTGCTGGGTGTACTATGTGTCCGTTAATTGTATGTTTGTAAAGTCCCCCGCTACACAGGGATTGTTCCCTAGAGCGTAATTATCCCTGGGTGGTGTAGGCTATTTTTTATCGATATACGAAGTAAGCGAAACCGCATGCTTTAACTAGTTTACAATAAAACGGATTTCAAACTTTTTATTTAACGTTTCAATAGAATCAATTAAGTAAGCAAAAAAATATGAAGTATAATAAGTTACTGAGAATAAATGTATGTGTTCCTATATTATTTCTTGGTAAAAACATGTATTTTGTTGTAAATTATAATAACACTAGCTATTGCCCGCGGCTCCGCTCGCGTGGATGTCGGTTATCGCTGTAAAAAGTAGCCTATGTGTTATTCCAGACCATAATCTATCTCTGTGCCAAATTTCATCCAAATCCATTCAATAGTTTTTACGTGAAAGAGTAACATCCAACTTACAAACTTTCACGTTTATAATATTAGTAGGATAGGTAATGTTTATGTATTTAATAAATTAGCTAGTGTCCGGGGAGGCGCTCGCGTGGACGTCCGTTATCGCGGTAAAAACTACCCCCTTCCCTAGAATACCATCTGTCTACTAACCGGATTGTTTTTTTTTTCCCGCATTAGAGAACAAGCTCTGTGTCGCAGGGGACTTTACAAACATACAATTAACGGACACAAATTACACCCAGACTCAGAACAACTCTTTGTGGGTCACACAAAGTTTTGTCCTGTGTGGGAATCGAACCCACAACCTCGTGTACAGCAGGCGCATACTGCAGCCACTGTACCAGTTGTACCACCAAGGCAGCATTAAGATACATTAAGGCGATTAGTCGTTAAAAGGCAACAAACTTATGCGATAGATAATATGTAACGTAATGATACAGAAATAGATAGTGATTAATGAAATGAGACGCTCATTGCCAGGTGCACTCGCTGTTCGGTAAACGATCAGCGGGTTAAGCAACCAAGGGCGCGGTGACCCTATAGATGGGTGACCGCATAGTGGTATTTCATCTGAGCGTCTCCGTGCTTCGGAGGGCACGTTAAAGGTCGGTCCCAACTGTTAACAGTCGTTAGATCACGACAGAGGCCTAAATATGGGCGATCTAAATAACTCTGTCACCAGGTTGGCCACTAAACAAACGCACATTTAGGGATGCGTTTTAAAAGAACTGTTTTCCTATTCTAGAGATACTCCATCTTAAGGCCCTGGTGTAAAACAAATGGGTCGGCAACACGTAAGTGTTACCTCTAATATTACAAGTTTCCATAGGCTACGGAAAAGAGACAGTCCACAGATCTGTGGGCTTCGGTATTTCTTTTAATTTTTTTATACAACTTGGGTGGTAAACAAGGATATGGTTCGCCTGATGGTAAGCAGTTACCGTAGCCTATGGACGCTTGCAATACCAGAGGTATCACTTACGTGTTGCTAACCCATTATTTAACACCAGGGCTTTAAAATGGGAGTATTCTTGGGATACGAATACGTTTCTTTCAAAACGCATCCCTAAATTAGCTCTGAAGACATGTACTCACACACAGGAACAACTACACCGCTGTGTGTAGTTATTTGACTGTAGTCTTCTGTAAGGTGGAGGTCCTTCCCCAGTCGGGCTTGCTCGCTAGTATGGTGCCCTACCTCTCTTAACTGCTTAACATCGGACGGGCCGTATGCTCGTTTGCCACCTAAGTAGTATAAAAACGTACTTATATATAATGACTAGGGGTCGCCCGCGACTTCGTCCGCGTGGTAATTTGGAATATTTTCCCTGATTTTGCAATAGGTATATCTCACTACTGCTCCGCTCCTATTGATCATAGCGTGATGTTATAAATGCATTAATTAATCGAACCAGTACTTTCTGAGATTAGCGCGTTCAACCAAACAAACAAACTCTTCAGCTTTATAATATTAAAGTATAAAGTATAGATATGTATGTATATACATACATATAATACGTCACAATACCCTATCCACCGGTGCGTGCCGTGGCAGTCCACTGTTGAACAAAAGCGTCTCCCAAACTCCGTCACGGCCGGTGATCAATATGTAAATTAAACTAAACATAGCCCCACACATTTATGTTAAGTTTGGATGTTTGTTATACACAAGAGGCACGTCCCAACTTCGCTCGATGGACAATTAATTAATATTCCCTTATTTAAAAAAATAACCCTAATATATAAAACGGTCACGGTGTTCGACCAATTTTCGTTAAATTTTGTGTGCATATCGGTTAGGTCTGCCAATCGGATATCTTTTTTTTTTATTATACAGGATACAAAATACATACAACCCTTAATTTTCACCCCTTTACGATCAACCCCTATTTTTTAATCAATCATTTCAACCCATAAACGTCCCACTGCTGGGCACGGGTCTCCTCCACACATTTGGAGGGATATTAGCCTACTACACCACGCTGGCTAGATGGGTTGGTATAGGGTTTTGTTTCGAGTTTTCCCTCTCTTGCAGTAGATATTGTCTGCCTGACTCACAATTCCCTTAGTCGACTCTTACGACACCCACGGGATAGAATGGGGTGGTGACATTTGTATTCTTAATCCGTCACCACACGGAACCTTAATCCGTCACCACACGGAACTATTATATATTATTTTTTAATAGATATTACTATTTTAGTAGCAAAACAAAGATTGCTGGATTAGCTATATAGTCCTTACGAATATTATAAATGTGAAAGTTTGTGAGTATGGATGGATGGATGGATGTCGTACTGAACGGATCTGGATGAAATTTGGCAAAGAGATAGATTATGGTCTGGAATAATACATAGGCTACTTTTTACAGCGATAACCGACATCCACGCAGACGGAGCCGCGGGCAACAGCAAAGTCATGGGTTCGATTCCCACTCGGGACAAATTTTCGTGATTCATTTTTATTTTTCTGGCAAAAAGCCAACTCCCGCACTAGAGAACAAGCTCTGTATCGCTGGTACTTTACAAACATACAATTAACGGACACAAATTACACCCACACTCAGAACAACTCTTTGTGGGTCACACAAAGTTTTGTCCTGTGTGGAAATCGAACCCTCGTGCACAGCAGGCGCATACTGCAGCCACTGGACCACCAAGGCAGTCAATGTCTGTGTGTAATTTGTGTCTGTTAATTGTATGTTTGTAAAGTCCCCCGCGACACAGAGCTTGTTCCAAACATTATTTTATGTAGTTACCAAATTTAAGTTAACGACAAAGGAAAAAAAGGTGCATGGCAACTAAATAGAAGAAATTCTAATGGCAAGTCTGATCTATCCCTGCCAGCCAGCTTGCTCTAATCCGTCTCACCTCTCATGGTAGAGCAAATGTGACATAATTATGAGCTACTTAGGTAAATAATAATAATAATATGTTCCTTTTCGTTACCACTAATATTGTAACCTATACCAAATTGTAAATGTTATATTCAGGCGATTAAAAAGAGTGACCCGAGTTTCTTGCCAATTCTTCTCGAGGCCCCACCTAGTACTAGTCAGCGAATTGGCCTTGGGAAAAAAGTATGCTGGCATTTGTTTTTATGACGTTCATAAGTATCATGTATTTGATCTAAATGAATAAATGAGTTTGACTTTGACTTCGGGACAACTCACACATCGCTATCTGATCCCAAACTAGGCAGAGCCTGTACTATGGTAACCAGACAACTGATAAACATACTTATATATTTTTAAATACATACATATTATAGATAAATTACACCCAGACACAGAACACACATTCGTGCTCATCACACAAAGATTTGTCCTGGGTGGTAATCGAACCCACGACCTCTGGCGTAGCAGTCAGAGTCACTAACCACTAGACCAACAGGCCAGTCATATCATATCACCACACCCGTCTCCCATTGCGGTAAGCAGAGACTTTGGTACGGCAATAGCTTCGATCCAGACATACTTCTTTAGCTTCCTCTACATTCTTTTTTTTCAATTATTTGTTCTTTTCACTGAAAATGTTGTTGTATACATTTACATGAAAAAATAATTTACAATTTAATATCAATGAATATGGACTTTTTGTTTACTCTCTCATAATTGGTTAGGAAATAAGATTTTTTGGAATAAGAATATATTTTATCCATTTTCCTAACTGGTTTTCTTAACTAGTTAGGAAAATGGATAAAATATTCTTATTCCTTAACCAGTTAAGGAAAAGCGAATAAAAATTTTTGTTTCATAGATAGTTAAGAAACATAGTTAAGAAAGAATATGGACTAAAGCCATTCATCAAGCTCTTCATGCACGAACGTAGATTCATTTATATATACATATATTTATTATTTATCCCTAGCTATATAAAATACAATATCGTTGCTCTTAAAATTAGGTATAATATAGAAACGTCGTATACATAAAATCCCGTTAATATTGCCTCATCTAACGGCGGCCATATTGGAAGACAAAGGCTCACAGTCGGTGTCTCTCTAATCACCAATAAACTATTAAAATTTAATATTTGAAACATTACAATAAATAATAAATTTTGGCAAGGTAAAACACATGTCTGTATATATGCTCATATCTCAAAAACTACTTGACATATTTAGATGTAATTTGCATCATATAACAGATAAAAAGTTAAGCTATAAACTAATGTAAAGTTTTTTACACTAGTCTATGGATAGTAAAAGATTATGACAGTAAAAAGTATAACATACTTATATAAATATATATCATAATTTATAACATATATAAAATGTTACTCCTTTATTCCGCCATCATTTAAAATAATACAATTTAAAACAACAATAAAATACTTTACGCTAAAATTATTTTTATGCCTTTGTTTTTATTTAGAATTTGACAGATTTTATTATAATATTGTTTCTATTATTATTATTTATTGATATTTGACTAAAAACCCGTGACTCCATTTGTTAATTTGACTATCATAATATTTAAATATGATTGTCTGTGTAGGCTATAGAAGTTTTAATGTTTCAACATTTATTTATTTAAACTTACATCATTATAATAATTTTATTGTACAAACGAAGACTTAATGCCTGAGGCATTTTCTACCAGTCAACATTTGGGCCTTTTATATCAACGTTCATCTCCCTTTTCCCCACTTTAGTCACGTCACTTAGATAAGTCAGTCAGTCAGGTTCTTCTTTTTTATTTATGTATAGCACAGAAGTAAAAAAAATATATTTGAGAGAAGGGTTCTTAATATTATTGGTTACTGCCTTACCTACATTTTTCTTGCGGTTAATAAATCTGCTATGTATTAATAAAATACTATAGGTAATACTACTATAAATGAAAAAGAATAATTCTCATTTTTATACGTATTAATATAACATTTTTATATATCTTAATATATATATTTCTTGTGTGCGTGTGTATGTGACTGAACTCCTCCTAGACGGGTGGACCGATTTTGATGAAATTTTGTGTGTGTGTTCGGGTAGGGCCCTGGATGGTTTAGATTCACAATTGGACCTGGTAGGTGGCGCTGCTGTCGGTATTTCAGCTTTTTCCGGCAGGACGACGTCTGCCAGGTCCACTAGTATTATTTATATATTACAATAGACAATTAAGTTAATATAGATGAAATACACACAAGTTTACTCCAATGACGTATAGATGGCGTTACTAGTTTATACAATATCTGAGAGCTAACTTAATGTATTAGTGATTTACTTAAAATAGTTAATTCACATTTATTAAAACACTCCATGTTCGACCAGTCGAACTTATGTATATAATTCAGGAAAGTTAGAAACCATAGATGAAATCTTATTCAGTAGCTTTAGGTAGATAATAATTATTAAAATGTTAAAAGTTTTGAAATTATATGCAACTAGCTGTTGCCCACGGCTCCGCCCGCGTGGATGTTGGTTATCGCTGTAAATAGTAGCCTATGTGTTATTCCAGACCATAATCTATCTCTGTGCCAAATTTCATTCAGATCCGTTCAGTAGTTTTTAGTCGATTCTGAGTAATTTTAATTTGGCCTTTTTTTAGCAAATTACCTACTTGATCTAAAATGTACCGTAGGTATTATTCCCTCTTAATATAGACCGTCTCATACAATTTTATTCTTCGGTATATAGAATACCAATTAGCTCTACCAGTATTATAATAAAGTCTTGGGACAATAGGCACACCGTCATCTGATCCCAAACTAGACAATGCCTGTACTATGGCAACCAGACAACTGATAAACATACTTTATATCCTAAATACATACATATTATAAACTAGCTGTTGCCCGCGGCTCCGCCCGCGTGGATTTCGGTTATCGCTGTAAAAAGCCTATGTGTTATTCCAGACCATAATCTATCTCTGTGCCAAATTTCATTCAGATCCGTTCAGTAATTTTTACGTGAAAGAGTAACAAACATCCATCCATCCATACTTACAAACTTTCGCGTTTATAATATTAGTAGGATAAATTATAGGTACTTACCCCGACAAAACAAATAATCGTGTTCATTACACAATAAATTGCCCTAGACAGGAATCGAACCAGCAATCTTTTTTTTCTTTTTCTTTAAAAAGGCAACCCCCGCACGTGGGAACAAGTTCTGTTTCGCAGGGGACTTTACAAACATGAAATTCACGGACACAAATTACACCCAGATTTGGAGAAAGCATTTATAAACCACATAAAGTTTTGTACCGTGTGGGTTTCAACCCCATGACCTCAGGTTTAACAGTGAGGGTGTAAGGTATTTTTATTTTTATAAAAATAAGATGTATTTTATTTTTATTTTTTATTCTATTACTTATGTAATTTTTGTGATTTTATCTCTATTTCTGTCATATAGGTATTTTGAAAATATTATTTATGTTTATAATTAAATTATTTATAGTCTATAGTTTGTTTAATTTTGTAAAAATGGTTTATAATAGAACGTAAAGTTATTGTTTTACTAATTATTATATTTGCAATGTTAACGATAAGCGATTAATTATAATTTAACTGTGAATTATGTTATTATGATCTTTTCGATACAGGCTTGCCTAGTGAGAAGATCACCAGTAATGTAACAGAGCCCCTAGACAAGTGGCATAAACGGTAGTCGAATCGAAAAGTCAAAAAAACAAATGTATGGGATTTGACGTAAGTTAACGACATTATATCGTAGACTTACCGTTTATGCCACTTGTCTAGAGGGGCTGATATTTTAACTCCAGCATTTGACTAAGACTATCACTACCTGTTCTAAAAAAACAATACCTAATTTATATAAAATTGTGATTTATTTTTTAAATGTAAAATTTTGTCAAAATGCTGTAATAAACACATTTTTCATTTTCATTTTCAAGGATGAATTCCCTGTCGGTGTGGGTGATCATTTTATATATCACCATATAAATAAAATAAGAGAATTATGACACCATATAAGCGCTCAAGCACGACTGTGGAAGGACTTTACAGAAGACCACAGAAGAATAAATACGAACAGCAGTGTAGTTGGGTACCTGAGTGCGAGTACAGGTCTCCAGCGCTCATTTAGGGATGCATTTTGAAAGAAACGTATTCCTATCCCAGGGTTACTTCCATTTTTTAGCACTGTTGTAAAAAAATGGGTTGGCGTGTTGCCAACCCATTTTTTCACAACAGAGCTTTACGCAAGTGATACCTACCTCTGGTATTGCAAGCGTCCGTGCCTAACATCAGGTGGGCCGTATGCTTACCACCCAATAGTATAAAAAAATATATACCTATATAGTTCGACAACACAAAAAGTGATACCTCTAGTATTGCAAACGTCCATAACTAACTGTACTGTCGTATGATTGTTCACCTCCTAAGTAATATAAAATTGACTACCTTGGTGGTCCAGTGCCCGCAGTATGCGCCTGCTGTGCACGAGGTTGTGAGTTCGATTCCCACACAGGACAAAAACTTTGTGTGATCCACAAAGAATTGTTCTGAGTCTGGGTGTAATTTGTGTCCGTTTATTGTATGTTTGTAAAGTTCCCTGCGACACAGAGCTTGTTCTCTAGTGCGGGAGTTGAATTTAAAAAAAAAAAAAATAGTAAAGAATTTATTACAATTTTAGTTATTTCAAAATGCTTTGCAAGCAAAGTCCACTTTGTAATAAATTCTCTACTAACATTATACATGGGAATGTATCACAGTTTGTTGCCATCTCACGACTAAACGGCTGAACGGATTTGAATGAAATTTAGCAAAAAGATAGATGGTATTGTAAGGTAGGACGTAATATACTTTTTATCGCGATACATTCACGCAGGCGGAGCGACAGGTAACATCTAGTATTCAATAAAAACTACCATCGCTCTCAAATGCGAATATCCCATGAGAAAAAACATGATGGCGTTATGTTAGAAGTATCCAAATTAGACATTTCCCATGACAACAAAAACCATAAGAAAAAAAATTACTTTTTTGTATTAATTACGTAAAAATTAAGATATTTTTGTATAAATATATCCTTACTAATATTATAAATGTGAAAGTTTGTAAGAATAAATGGATGGATGGATGTTTGTTACTCTTTCACGTAAAAACTACTGAACGGATCTGGATGAAATTTGGCACACAAATAGATTATGGTCTGGAATAACACATAGGCTTTTTACAGCGATAACCGACATCCACGCAGGCGAAACCGCGGGCAACAGCTAGTAGGTATATAAAATAACTAAGTAAAATAATTACTACTTAACTATGTTATTTAATATAATACTAATGGCACGTCCCGGTTTCGCACCGATATACATATATCAAGTTTTCGTAGGTATCCCACATTTAAACAATAATAAAATATAGCCTATGTTACCCGCTGATAATGTAGCTTTCTAATGGTGAAAGAATTTTTAAAATCGGTCGTGTAGTTTTTGAGTTGAATCGTAACAAACAAGCAAAAAATCAAAACTCTTTATAATATTAGTATAGATTTAAAAAAATCGTTTTTTAATTAAGACCTTGTTATGTCCAGCAGTAGACTTTTTTCGCTGAGATGAAGATGTAGGATCAGCAACACGCTAGTGAAGCCCCTAGTATTGTTAACGTCTATATGCTACGGTAACTGCTTACCATCCATAAGACAGGCCACAAGCCAGTTTTGACACATTGGTAGTATAAAAAAAAACTATAATGCAAATAATACTTATAAACATCAGAATAAAAATTGAAGAAGATGTCAGCTAATTTGCATGCAGTCAATTTGCTGACAAGGTCTAACCTTGTCAGCAAATTGACTGCATGAAAAGAACTGATAGAAAACTCAGGTCACCTTTTATTTATAATATTTTATGACTACAAGTGATACACCATATAATCGAGCCAGACCGGCTGGAGAAGGACCTCCACCTTACAGAAGACCACAGTCGAGTAACTACACACAGTGGTAACGATATTTGTGGTGATAATAGCAAGAAATGAAAATTAAAGACCATAGGTTATAAAATTATAAGCTCTTTACAGAAAACAGAAAAAAGGAGTACCTATATTTTCTCATTGTAGGGCGAAACTTTTGTGTATATAAAAAACATTACTATACAGATAGACAACCCTAGATATATCCTTGAATAGCTCAGATAATACCTATTCTGAATCGCTTTATATTTATAGTGTCCCATTGCTAGCTACCCATTATGATTGCCTGTTTTTAAATTTCCTACCTACTATTATTCTCCCCATTCACAAGTAGGGTTGACATTCGTAAGGGTGAATTACGTCAGTAGGGCTGCTCACATAGGGAAAAAATATAGCTTTGCTGTATAACTAAAAACATTTCTAAAATTAGTTTTGTTTGAAATTTTAATATTTTTTTAAAATAATTAAATAAAATATAAAATTACTTTAGTCTTCTAAAATAAAATAATGGATTAGCATTAAAGCAGTAAAGTTATTTAATATTTCTACTAAACTCAAAAAATTTGCTGACAATAAAATTCGATGACGACAAACTCTGACAGCGAATTTAAAAGTATTTTTGAGGAAAATACATAAAATACATAAAATACATTTGCAAATATTTTATGTCTTAAATTATATTGAATTTTTATTTTATAAAAGTTTGTAAGTACCTACAAATTGAAAACTAATAGAAATTATATATAAGTAGATAAATATTTAAAGAAATTCATAAAAAAGTAATTGTTAAATAGACCATTTTATTAAATAAAAGGATGTCTGGAATAGAAGTCATCAAAATAGCTAATAGATAGACAGAATCATGACGTCATTATCTAATATAATAGCCTAGGTATAATGTACCATCTCAAATACCTAAACTAAAATACCTTCAGTAAAAATACCTAAAATATCTAATTTAGCTTAGGCATTGTATTAATGAATAACAAAATAGGAAAAAAAATAAAAAAGTAACATTACAATTAAAAATAGGGAATAAAATTTTAAATTTTAAAGAAAATATTTTGTGAAGTTCTTTTTTACTGTTTTTTATTTTTCATTTTCATATCGTATGTTTCAAATATGTTGGGTGTTAGTTAGTAACATTAGGTAGTGTTAAGTTATGTATACCTATAGTTATTGATGTCTCTTTTAGGCATAACTCGAGCCACTAGCTCGACCCGACAAGGTTACTGTGCGGCGGTACGCCGTTGCCGCCATTTCTGTGAGGCCAGCCGCGCGCGCGCCACCTCCCGACACCGCTAAACACCGCTCCCGCAACCCTAACCCTTAACCCTCCAACAACCCTTATTAACCACCCACACGAACCCCACCAACGCTCCCTCAAAAATAAATCAAAACTTTCAAAAAAATCCATAAAAAATCCCCTCTCGTCCTTTCAGACCGTCCTATCCCTTCAACCTAATACAATTCAACGTAAAACTACGTATTGTCCAAGTCTTGCGAAATTCTTTTGTAAATTATAATAAACGGAGTAACCACGTGTTAGCCTGACGAACAAATCGAAGTATCTGATGTACACGGCGGCATTTCGGTCCCTTATCAAGGTTCTCGTCCTTATTTATCGTTTGTTATATTATCATTTGAGTGCTAAGAGTGTTTTAGTTTGGTGTTCAGGGCGCGCGCGCTTTCCGCATGCGCGATTTAGGCCTAAATCAGACGGCGAGCGCGCCGTACCGCGAAATTTTTGCACAAATAACCAACGTTTTATTCCAATAGGATTCTTATAGGCCTATTTAGAAAGTTATTGTTATGTGTTCGTTATGTATCCAAGTTTATGATTAAAAGACATTTTTGTTAATTAAAGACGTGTTTAAATGTTTTTTTAACGGTTTTGTGTGGTGCTCGCGTGTGGGCGCGACGTGCTGTGAAACAAAGTTCATGACACTGTTTAATATGGATTATTTACACTTGTTCCTGTTGAAAACGTGAGTATTAATGTTATTTTATCTATTTAAGACTTTGTTTAAAAAAATATATAACAATTAATAAGTTTTTTTAAGTTTTTGTGGCGGCAAATGGGCTTTATACGCATGGGCACGTTGAAGTTCTATTATAGACCCAAACTTGTATAAAACTAATAAAAAACTACTTATTTATGTTCCCGAGGATGAATTTATCTTATATTATTATAATTTTATCAATTTATTTAGGAAATAAATAGAGTAAATATCTCCCGAAGTTCGCATCTCTATCAAACTGACTAACTCCTTTCGTCTTATTGTTTTAACGCTTAGAAACGATAAATATGACATTATTCTACTCAAAATGAAAATATATTTATATAAATATATATAATTTTCAAGAATATAACCCATTTATACAATGTAGTCACGTTTTCCTTTAAAAAATCCGTTATATTAAAGAAAAATCGCTTTTTATGGCTAAAGAACTTCACAATGATTTTTTATAATATAAAAAAATAAAAAGTATTTATAAATTGGATGAAAAATTGTGAAAAAATATAAAAGGGCCTATAAATAATATAAAATAAGTGAAAAATAATTTAAAAAATTAACCATAAGGTAAAAAACCTCTTTTAAAACATTAAATAAAGATATAAAGAGGCTATTTTTAGAAAAAAGTACGTAAAATTGACATTATTTTGTATTAGAATAAAATGTATTTAAATTATATATACTTTTAACAATAAATAGTCATGTTTTAATAAAAAAATATAATAAGAAATAATGCCAAAGGTTTAACTACACCTGAGAACATAGTGCTAGGTCATATTATATTTTTTTACATATGAAGACCTTTAGGCCTAAAGCATAGTGCCAATTTTCTTATACATTAGGGTATATAAAAGTTATTTTATATAAAATCTAATTAATAATATTAATTTATATCGGATATAAATTTATTTAAAGTTTAGAATCCTATCTTAAAATAATATATAGAGCTTTATTTATAGCTAGTTGTTTCCCACGGCTCTGCCCGCGTGGATGTTGACCATCACAATAAAAAGTACCCTATGTCCTTCCCCAAGATATAATTTATGTTCTTGCCAAATTTCATTAAAATCGGTTCAGCTGTGTAGCCGTAAAAATCAAAAGAAAGAGAATTATTTTCACATTTTTTTATTTGTAGAGATAATTATAAAAAATACTAATATTATCCTTATGTTTAAATAAATTCATGTATAAGAAATTAAAAGCGGTGGTAGCTCAGTGGGAAAATAACCGACCTATAGGTATAATTGGTGCAAGTTCGATCCCAGCTCGCATTGTGAATTTCACTTTGTGGAATTTACGTAGGTACTAAACAAATGATTTACCATCTGCTATCGGTGAAGAAAAACAAAGGAAACCCACATGTCCTAGAAGAAATTCTCAAGGCATGTCTGATTCACCATAGATAGATAAGAAATCTCATCTCATCTATCCATGCCCAGCAGAAAAGTATATTAATAATCTATTTATAATTATATTCACAATTTATTAGTCGCCATTATATTATGTTTTTGAATTATTGCTTTTAATAAAAGTTAAATGCATTTAATCATATTTTACCGTATAAAATTCAACGTGAAATATATTACACTTATACATATTTGTATATAACAGTAATAAGTGTTATACTTAACACTATTAAATCTTTACAATTATAAATTTTATTGTAGCTATAAGTTATATTAGAATGAACTATTTGATGTACGTTTTTATAAGCCCTTAAAAAAAAGAATAGCTATAAGATATTTTAAAATTAAACGTTTTAACTTTCATTCTTCCAGTGTTCACCTTCTGACTCCATCATCAGACCCTCGTGAGTCTATCATAATATTATGTCACGGGCTCTTAATATATGTGCAAAGTTTTATAAGAATCAGTTGAGTAGAATTACCTAAGTAGGTAGTAGAAAAACCTATACTATCAATAAGTATAAAAATAAATATACTGTATAATTTTAATATACATAATATAGGTACCTACTTAACTGAAATAAATTTAAGTATAATAACTATTTGAATATATCAACTTATAAAATAAATTGACTCAAGTATAAATTTTATTATGAATAAATTTGTATATTTAAAGTTCCTGCATCATTCCAGTCAACCTTAGGATAATGCAGAGATATTCATTGAATGGCATAATATACTTATGACATGTTTTAAGAAAGAATATAATTTTATTTATATCATAAAAACAAATTTCATTATTTTTGGCTGCTCTGTTTTGTCCGTCCCAACTTAGCACGGATCTGTGTTTAAAAAAACTTATGGTGTTCAGAATTGGTTTTTAGTTTTCGAAAGATTTTTGAAAATTGACCCAATTTTTTTTATTACAATTTTTTAAAGTTATTTATAAGTATAAGTAAAGATAAAGGATATGTATTTTCATTTCATTTTGTAAGAAACCAATATTTATTTCTTTCTTAACAATTAATAAAGAGATACCATTATTAAAACACTTATTTTAACTGTAAAAATATATTTTACTTTACAAAACAGCAACCATAATGGTCAGAAAGGCTTATTGGCTTAATTTAGTCTCAAAGAATAAGTTCTTTCACGTGTTCTGTGACTGCCAGACCTCTGGCCACGTTACCAATAGACAATAGAGAATTTTAAAACGCCTACTGAAGCAGTCTTATTTGTATTTATTTATCTAGTTGTTGGGCATATTTCTTTTTTTAATCGTGTAAAAATAGTTTTTTTTATAGTTAAGTAAGTATCAAATAATTAATTGATATATTAAAAAAACAGAAAAAAAGTTTTTTATATATATTTTTTTCTGTTTCTAATTATGGTTGTAGTCTTATTTTATTTCATTTCTTTTTCATTGAGGTGACAAAGTAACATTTATGAAAGCCATAAATTATGAATGTAGCAGGTAAACCAAAAATATGGCTTGTGTGCTTTTCAAAAAATAATAAATAATTATGATATTATGTAGGAATTAACATGATGAGAAATATTACAAATATGATAATTATTTTTTATTTTAATTATTCACTATCATCATCATCTCAACCCATAATCGTCCCACTAATGGGCACGGGTCTCCTCCATACACTTGGAGGGATTAATTTATATTATTATTTATTTTACAAACTAATTTACATAGGTACATGTCAATTGAATCCAAACCGTTAAAGCCGTTTTCGAGATACACGATCAATACATACAGGGACACAAAAATTGTACGTTTATAGTTATTAGATTTGATACAACTTTTCTACCGATATATATAGAGGGAGGCTTCGCTTGGATGGACTTTTATTTAGTTTTAAATATTTAGAAAATAATATAACATTCTACAGCTGAAAGATATTTTAAGACTGTCTAGGACTTCTTGAGTTAATTGTTATAAATTTTCAACCCTAAATTTACCCCTTAGAACTTTTTTTTTAAGTCACCTGTATGCTTTGGTTTTTATTTTTTTATTAAAATCAGTTTTTGATTTTGTGCTTCCTTATTTTATGCATTTTTCGAACTTACACAAGATAACAGATAAACAAATAGGCACAAAATAAGAACACAAATAATTATCCTGTGTGATGTCAGAAAGGATCCTAATCTCAGCTCTGTGCTGGGCGGCATTTTATGCCGCAGCGCCGATGAAACCTTGGAACATGGGACTTAAAATAACCGGCAAAAACGTGGATGTGGATCCCTGCCTATCTCTTAGAAATATTATTATAGTCATTTTTTTTGTTAACTCATGTAATATGGTTTAATAAACAAATAATAAAAATAATAATGCTAATAAAATAATTAATAAATTCATTGCTAGTCTATTTCTGGCATTTGGCGTGAACTATTATATTTGTCTGATTATGTTGCGAAGCCAGAATCAGAGAAAATATATATAAGTTCATTATGTATCCAAAATGATAATAAATATATTTTTTGTAAAATCATAAGTTATTCAGATAATTAAAATGATATATTATTACAATTATTTATTAATAATGAGATATGTAACATAAATTAATGCTATATAAAGAGTAATATGACTTACTTTTCAGATTATTTATAATTAACAATTCTTATAATAAAAAATATAAGTATAAAATGTTGCCAAACTAATTTAAAAAGGTAGTAAGGAAAAAAATATTAAGATTAAAAAAATATAAGTATATATCAACACAAAAAAAAGTTAAAAGATATTTTTCAATATATATTTTTAATTCTTCCGCTGTTCAACTCCTGACACCATCATCAGACCCGTGTGAATCTATCATAATATTGTACTGTCGCGGGAGCTTAATATGTGTTTAAAGTTTTATAAGAATCAGTTCAGTAGAAGTAGTTGAATAAGCAGTTGCAAGATTAGAAGAGTATATCAATTTTGTTTTAGCATTACAAGGTGTTAGTTTTAGATTCAGTCTAAAAATCTAGTATTTTGTTTTATTATTCAACTGCCATTTAATCTTCTTTGGGAATATTATCCTTCATTAAATCCTTATAAATACATTTTTCGATGTCTCATAGTCTTTGATTATTGTTTTATTCATATTGGTTACAAAGTAACATTTATGAAGGTCATACATTATGCAATTTTAAGAAAGATGATGTCAGCCAATTTAAACTTGGCTAATTCGCTGACAAGTATAGAGCCAAGAGAAAAACTAACAAGAAACTTAGGCCATTTGTTTAAATGTATCGATATCTATCTAAACTAATATTATAATAAAAAGGAAAGATTTAGTTATTAGTTGTTTTGTTCGATTTAACTCAAAAACTACTCGACCAATTTCAAAAATTCTTTCACCATTAGAAAGCTACATTATGTAACAAGGTAACAAAGGCTATAGTTTTTTGAAAAAAAATTACGGGATCCATATGAAAACTAAATAAATGTCCAACTTATTGATTATAGACTAGTGGCATGTTCCAGCTTTGCACGTGTAGACTTTTATTTAAAATAAATGTACCTATCTAAGTATAACTGAAAGAATTTTATATATCACTAGGGATCGCCCGCGACTTCGTCACGTGGTAATTTGGAATATTTTCCCCGATTTTGCGACATTTCTCACTACTGCTCCACTCCTATTGATCATAGCGTGATGTTATATAGCCTATAGCCTTACTGGATAAATGCACTATTCAATAAAAAAAAGATTTTTCTAATCGAACCAGTACTTTCTGAGATTAAAGCGTTCAAACAAACAAACTCTTCAGCTTTATAATATTAGTATAGATTAATACTCGTAGCAAACAAAAAATCAAAATTATCGTCTTTTAAAATATTGGAAGGTACAAATTAAGGTTTTTTAAAGACAACTTCTGAACTAAAAAACAAGCCCTACTGTGTCGTAGGAGACTTTGAAAAGACTCAGAATACCTATCTGTGGATTATTTATTTAATAATAATTCTGCACCTCTAGTACGGTTTTTATATAATACTAGTGGACCTGGCAGACGTCGTCCTGCCGGAAAAAGCTGAAATACCGACAGCAGCGCCACCTACCGGGTCCAATTGTGAATCTAAACCATCCAGGGCCTTACCCGAACACACACACAAAATTTCATCAAAATCGGTCCACCCGTCTAGGAGGAGTTCAGTCACATACACACGCACACAAGAAATATATATATTAAGATTTAAAATTTAACCTCAAACTCAAAATTCATTTATCATTTACGTTACAAAGTAACACTTATGAAAGTCATATACCTATTATGAATAAGCCAGAAAGATGATGTCAGCAAAATTTTCCTACGGCTATTTCGCTGACGTGGAGCCTTGAGAAGAACTAGCAAGAAACTCAGGCCACTCTTTTTAATCGCCAGATAGTTACAATCTTTTGTAAAATACAAGTATGGTAGCATGCAAGCTGATGCAGTCAGCCAAAAAATCATAATTATATAAATTGGCTTTACAAAATAAATTATTATAATTATGATTATTTTAATTCATAATAACAAAATTATGGTCACAATATATCTAGACAGGTAAATTATAATTTACATGTAATATTATAAAACTAGATAGTTTGTATAAAACACATTTATCTCAGAAACCAAAAAAGGGCCAAATTAAAAGTACCCAGAATCGACGTTCTTGGATGAAGAGGTTGATGAATGTAGAGGAAGCGAAAGAAGTATGTCTGGGTCGAAGCTATTGGCGTACCATAGTCTCTGCCTACCCCAGTGGGAGACGGGCGTGATGATATGTATGTATGTATCTCAGGAACTACACGCTCGATTTAAAACCTTTTTCACTTAATGGAAGGTCATTTCTTTCTCCTGATAATAACGAACATAGCTAAAAAAGAATTAGCGAAATCGGTTCAGCCGTTCTCGAGATTTGCGCTTAGCAACACATTCAGCGATTCAATTTTATATTATACCAGTAGATAGTCATATTTATATTAAGAGAGCGCATTTTACAAGCACACACAACACCACAACTGCACCATTTTGCTTTTTGTTAACTGGCTTGGTGGTCCAGTGGCCGCAGTACGCGCCTGCTGTGCACGAGGTTGTGGGTTCGATTCCCACACGGGACAAAAGTATGTGTGATCCACAAAGAATTCTTCTGAGCCTGGGTGTAATTTGTGTCCGTTAATTGTATGTTTGTAAAGTCCCCGCGACACAGAGCTTGTTCTCTAGTGCGGGAGAATTTAAGTTTAAATTTTGTCTGTGGTTTTTTTTTTTTTTATACTACCAAGGTGGCAAACAAGCATACGGCCCGCCTGATGGTAAGCAGTTACCGTAGCCTATGGACGTTTGCAACACCAGGGGTGTCACTCACGCGTTGCCGACCCTTTAAAAGCCTTATAACTCCTTTCTTGAAGAACCCCATACTATAGTCTTTTGGGAAAACCTCATTCCACAGCCTAATCGTACGTGGTAAGATTTTTTTTGGGATTGGGCTTTCTCAATTTTATGGTGCCGTACCTTAGGTTGCCCATAGATACGAAATGCTAACGGCTTCTCATGGACATAAGCTGTGGCAGCTAGCAGGAGGTTGTGGGGGGGGGGAGGTACCTCTCTAACTGTACTATGCCACAAACTAACTAACGGTACTTTATACGTCACATAACTCAACTTTTATATCACTAAAGTGGCAAATTTTAGAGATAAGGCACCATTAAAGCGAGGAAACCCCATTGAGGAAGGATCTACTGACTGCCTCGGTGGTTGTTCACAGAGCTTGTTCTCTAGTGCGGGAGTTGTCTTTAAAAAAAAAAATTATCATCTCAACTCATAAACTACAAACTAATTACTACCCTAGAACATTATAATCCCAGGGTTTAGTGGATCCCTGGGATAGGAAAAGAACCCCTCAAAACGCAACCCTAAAAGATCAACGTAGACCTACATTCTAATAGCACTACACCACTAGATATGTGTACATAGTCATTTTACTGTGGTCTTCTGTAAGATTTATTTATCTAAAAAGACAACTCCCGCACTAGAGAAATAGCTCTGTGTCGCGGGGGACTTTACAAACATACAATTCACGGACACAAATAACACCCAAACTTAGAACAATTCTTTGTGGGTCACACAAACTTTTGTCCTGCGTGGGAATCGAACCCACAACCTCTGCACAGCAGTCGCATACTGCGACCACTGGACCACCGAGGCAGTCAAATTTGATTTTTCTTTCAATTTTTATTTTTGAAATGTGTCTTTATTGTGCCATTTTTTTATACTACCAAGATGGCAAACAAGCATACGGCTCGCCTAATGGTAAGCAGTTACCGTAGCCTATGGACGTTTGCAACACCAGGGGTGTCAATCACGCGTTGCTGACCCTTTAAAAACCTTATAACTCCTTTATTTAAGGGTCTAGCTGAGAACCATATTGATTGATACCATAGATATTGTCTAGCATATGCTGAGCTAGATCCTATTTTGGCACTGTGAGACACTGTGAGACTTCTAAGTATTATTTTTTCTGTTTCTTTGATTTTTCTTTCAATTTATTTTCGTAACGTGTCTTTATATCCAAATAATCATTTCTTCTTTCTTTCCATTATTATTATCCTACAGTGCGGATAAAGCCGCAGACAAAACGTAGTCTATTACACTGCGCATGAGTACATTGAACTGATGACGCAAGCGCTGACGTCATCAAATCTTACCGTCACTAACATCCGCATAGATACTTTTTTTATATATTTCAGACACAGTTAAATTAATATTTGGTTCATTTTGGTACAGCTTTTTATACAAATTAGGTTATAAACAAGCAAACAAACTGTGGTGGTAAGCAGTTATTATAGCTTATAGATGTTCGCTATCAAGGGCCGTACTATTATGTCCTTATAGCGATTCATTTTCGATTTTAAATAATATTCTCACTATAAGGAATTCATTGTCGTGGTACGGCCACTGGAAGCAAGCATCTATAAGGGTAGGTTTTTTTTATACTACTAGGTGGCAAATAAGCATACAGTCCGCCTGATGTTAAGCAGTTACCGCAGCCTATGGACGCTTGCAATACCAGAGGTATTACGTGTTGGCAACCCATTTTTTTACACCAGGGCTTTAAGATGGAGTATCCCTGGGAAAACGTTTTTAAAAAAACGCATCCCTAAATGAGCGCTGGAGACCTGTACTCACACACAGGAACACAACTAGAACGCAGTGTATTCATTTAGTTATGGTCTTCTGTAAGGTGGAGGTCCTTCCCGTAAAAGACATGCAGCCAGTTCGATCCAGGATGGCAGTACCAATGTAAATTTCTCTTTTGTGGAGTTTATATGTACTAATCAAATGATTTACCATTTGCTAACGGTGAAGGTGTATACATCGTGAGGAAACCTGTGGGTTTCCTTACGATGTTTTCCTTCTCCGTCGGATTAGACATGCTATTACAATTTCTTCTAAGACATACATAATCCAGTTGTGGATTCGATCCCCAGACGGGTCAATTATTAAAAATTGTGTGATCCATTAATAGTTGTCCCGAGTCAGGGTGTACTTTGGGTTCGCTAATTATTAGCTTGTAAAGTCCCACGCGACACTTTCTCTAGTGCAGGAGTTGTCTTTTTAAATGAAAGTTGTCTTTTAAATGAAAGAATCCACCTTCCTTTCTGACATCACACAGGATATCTTTTATTTTTTGTATTGTTATATGTCTATCTTTTTTTTACCATCTGTTATCCTGTGTATGTTTGAATAAATGCTTTTCTTTCTTTCTTTCTTTACCGCATTTTCGCTCCTTCGCTTCAGCTCTCTCAGCTCTCTTCAAAGAGGAGACCTTTACCCAGCAGGTCATAATCTCATTTTGAAAGGCTAGTAGAAGCGAATGTCTCAAGGTCGACAACGCAAAAATAAAGCCCCTGGTATTGCAAGTGTATTGCTATAGACTGTAGACAAAACTTACAAAAGAAATAATAAATTATTTATACATCTGAATAGTAGACCAAACAAAAGGTTAACCCTTACGCAGCTACCTGATGACCTTAGATACAAGCTGTCAAAGGGTTATTCTTGACCTTCAGTCCGCTAAGGGTCTCTCAAGGAGACTCTCACACTTTCAATGCAACTTTTAAAAAGGAACAGGTTAAAGAACTAAGGGTGAATTTTAAATTATGATTATCTATGTGAACTTTTAATAATTTAATTCAATAGGGGATGTTCTATGTGAGAATAGACAAATCATAGACGGATAGGGATATTTTTTTATTGTATAAATAGATAATTATCACCCTAGTATATATAACCCTATTTTGGTAAGGGCTATTATGACCCTAATATATATATACGTGTCCCTATGATATGTATACTAATATACCAAACTAGTTATTGCCCGCGGCTTCACCCGCGTGGATGTCGGTTATCGCTGTAAAAGCCTATGTGTTATTCCAGACCATAATCTATCTCTGTGCCAAATTTCATCCAGATCAGTTCTGTAGTTTTTACGCAAAAGAGTAACAAACATCCATCCTTACAAACTTTTACATTTATAATATTATTAGTAGGATGCTAAATTAACCCTATTTGTTTGTATGTTTGTAACTTTTTCTCTACTAAACTGCTGAACAGATCTTAATGAAATTTGGCAAAGAGATAGTATCCTAGGGAATGATATAGGGCACTTTTATTGCGATATTGGACATTGAAATATGTTTTTTTTATACTATTTGGGTGGCAAACAAGCATACGGCCCGCCTGATGTTAAGAAGTTATCGTAGTATTTGCGTGTTGCCGACCCATTTTTTTTATACCAGGGCTTTAAGATGGAGTATTCCTGGGATAGGAATGCGAATCTTTCAAAACGTATCCCTAAATAAGCGCTGGAGACCTGTAGTCACACACAGGAACACAACTACACCGCTGTGTGTAGTTATTTGGCTGTGGTCTTCTGTAAGGTCCTTCCCTAGTCGGGCTTGCTCGCTAGTATGGTGCTCTACATGTCTTACTTACTTAATGGCACCTTCAACGTAACAAACTAAATTTTGAGGAATTTATAAATACTAATCAAATAATATTAATAATTGACTGGCCTGTTGGTCTAGTGGTTAGTGACTCTGACTGACCTCCAACTTACAGAACACCACAGCCAAATAACTACACACAGCGGCGTAGTTGTGTTCCTGTGTGTGAGTACAGAGCTCCAGCGCTCACTTGGGGATGCGTTTTGAAATAAACGTATTCCTATCCCAGGGATACTCCCATCTTCAGGCCTTGGTGAGGGGGAATGGATTGGCAACACGCAAATGATACCTCTGGTATTGCAAGCGTCCATAGGCTACGGTAGCTACTTGGCATCGGGCGGGCCTTATGCTTGTTTGCCGCTCAGGTAGTATAAGTTATCAGTACACTAAGTGTAATAATAATAATGTTACGCATGTCGAAGGCAGACTATTTTTTTTACGTCTCGCAGATTAAAAAACGTGTCTACAGTGTGCGTGGTCCCTTAATGTTTGCTTTGTGTAATGTACACATGGTCTTATGTTACTATCATTGTTAAAAATATAGGATTTAGAGAAAATGTATGGATGAGGCTTATAGAGAACAAAATCACTACTTGTAACATCCTACTAATATTATAAACGCGAAAGATTGTAAGTGTGGATGGATGGATGATTGTTACTCTTTCACGCAAAAACTACTGAACGGATCTGGATAAAATTTGGCACAGAGATAGATTATGGTCTGGAATAACACATAGGCTATTCTTTTTACTGCGATAACTGACATCGACGCGGGCGGAGCCGCGGGCAACAGCTAGTATCAAAATATAAATATCTGGTGATTGCCAGAATGGGCAAAATTTTTGCCCATTAGGCATTAGGACCCATTTTTTTACAACAGAGCTTTAAGATGTAGTACCTGGGACAGGAAAACGTTTCTTTCAAAATGCATCCCTCAATGAGCGATGGAGACCTGTAGTCACACACAGGAATACAACTACACCGCTGTCTAGTTATATGGCTGTGTGTGTGCGCATTAATTACGCCTTTAACACATGTTTTGTATATTAAGTTCTAAATAAAAAAATGACTGCCTAGGTGGTCCAGTATGCGCCTGCTGTGCACGAGGTTGTGGGTTCGATTCCCAAACAGGGCAAATCTTTGTGTGACCCACAAAGAGTTGTTCTGAGTCTGGGTGTAATTTGTGTCCGTTAATTGTATGTTTGTAAAGTACCCCGCGACACAGAGATTGTTCTCTAGTGCGGGAGTTGTCTATTTTAAAAACAAGAAAAAAAAATAAAAATAAAACTAGCCATTTTACAGAATGTCTAATTTCAATAACAACGACAGCAACACGTGGATGACCCTACTTGATATTTTTTTTTTTACAATTTTGTCGATAAATAAACGGTTTAGTCTGGTAAGGCGTGGTGATTACGTCACAGCCCTCCTTCCCCTCACCCCCTTCCCTCCAGACCTAAAGAGGGCTATATCCTGACTACTTTAAAATTGGCTGATAAGATAACAATGGGTGCAACAGTACTAAAGGTAACGATAGCTTAGTGGGGAATTAACCGACTTGTGGCGCGTATAGTGTCAGTTCAATCCCCGTGGTAATTTGAAACGTACCTACATTTCCCCAATTTTGCAATATATCTCATTACTGCTTCGCTCCTATTGATCATAGCGTGATGTTATATAGCCTATAGCCTTCCTGGATAAATGCACTATTCAACAAAAAAAGCTTTTTTCTAATCGAACCAGTACTTTCTGAGATGCGCGTTCAACCAAACAAACTCTTCAGCTTTATAATATTAGTATAGATGTAAAGTATCAAAATTATTTATAAAATATTTGACTGATGTGTCGGCCTAGGCTAGTGGTCATACGATCTACTAAATCCAAGTTCGTGGGTTCGATGCCGAAAATATGTACAATACATAAATTTTTGTTCCGAGTCTGGGTGTAATTTGGGTCCGTGAATTGTGTGTAAGGAGGAAAATAATATTTTAATGTATTTTTTGTTTTATGTCCTAATGGGAATGTAAGTTATAGAGACAATATCCACTGTTAGAGAGGGAAAACTTGAAATAAAACCAACCACCAACCCGTCTGGCCAGCGTGGTTAGTAGGCTAATATCCCTCCAAGTGTATGGAGGAGACCCGTGCCCAGCAGTGGGACGTTTATGAGTTGTGATGATGATAATGGGATTTTAAGTGTGAGTGAAATCCTTTTTATAAAAAAAAACATACTGTTCCCGTGGGCTTAAAACTGTGGGCGAAGCTGCGGGCGAAAGCTACCTTATATAATAAAACACCCTCTTCATAATGAATAATAGTAAAATACAATAAAAAAATTAACATATATTCGGTGACTCGGACACCCTTTTAACAATGTCATCTATTTAGACCATAGAGCGTCCCTTATCCCCTCCCTATGCCACTTTATAGTTACATACAATGTGACAAACAAGTAACTAGTCCCTTCACTATAAATACAAAAGGAAATAAATAATATCTAGGGTTGCCACCATGAAATAATATTAAAAAGAGCCAGTGATTTTGTCATAAATTTGTCATATGAATAGAAATGCTTGATAAGTCATTGTTTACCTAAATCCTACTAATATTATAAACGTGTAAGTATGAATAGATGAATGGATGGATGGATGTTTGTTACTCTTTCACGTAAAATCTACTGAACGGTTCTGGATGAAATTTGGCACAGAGATAGATTATGGTCTGAAATAACACATAGGCTTTTTACAGCGATAACCGACATCCACACGGGCGGAGCCGCGGGCAACAGCTAATGAAATATAAAGCAGGTCTCATATTTGGAGTAGGTACTTATTACTGAAAAAATCTGACAGTTTATTGTTAATTGCCGGCGTGCAGCGTGGCCAGTCCTTGATACTTAGGATAAACGAAAATAATAAGTAGTTTTTATAAATTTTAAATATTTTTATAATATTAGTAGATAAATAAGTTACACCCAGACACAAAATAATAATTAAGCTCATCACACAAATAGTTGTCAAATATCCACATTTATTATTTATCAATTTAATTTTAATTATTCGACACAAATCTAGTTAAAAAAAATGAAATTAATATTATTTACTTTAATAAAATTAAATATTCTTTAAAAAGGTGACAACCCTACACAGTATTGACATAGAATCGTAAGTAATACAACAAAAAAGATAGAAACCGTGTCTATGATTGGTGGGTCCCTATCAGTAGTACTATCCTAGAGACATTCCGGGAATTAGTATGCCCCACTTGTGCCCTTGTGCCCCACTATACTGTGGGACAACCAATGGGACACGTGGATTTTTTATATATATATAGCTGTGTATGAGAGATGTTTTATGATTAGGGCTTTTATTTATTTAATATGCAGTTGAGGAATGTTAATAAATAGGTTAAGATAAGTAAATGCACCTTGATGTGACGTATTCACTACTTCGGTGGCAAAACAAGCATACGGCCCGCCTGATGTTAAGCAGTTACCGTAGCCTATGGACGCTTGCAATACCAAAGGTATCACTTGCGTGTTGCCAACCCATTTATTTACACCAAGTCTTTAAGATGGGAGTATTTTTAGGATAGGAATACGTTTATTTCATAACGCATCCCTAAATGAGCGCTGGAGACCTGTACTCACACACAGGAACACAAGTACACCGCTGTGTGTAGTTATTTGGCTGTGGTCTTCTGTAAGGTGGAAGTTCTTCCCCAGTCGGGCTTGCTCACTAGTATCACAGTAAACAAACAGTAGGTTATCTAAGGCCGCCCGCCGAGTTATTAGCCTACTCTTGCGTTGATACCCAGGGTTGTTCATACGATAGGTAAGCGAAACAAAAACAAGTGTCAAGTGGCCGAACCGAACGCCGGCCAAAAAAATGCGATGTACACACAAGTATATAAGTCGATCGTCAGACTACCGGAACCATATTTGGATTGTACAACACATCAGACAATAGAAAAAATAATAATTTCAAAAGTAATTAATTTTCAATATTAATTATTGTGAAATTGCCCTTATTACAACTATACCTACGCGAAAAATATGTTTACCTAAACGATGTTTCGTACTCAATCCTCTATTTTATAGTAAAACTAGACTTCTTAAAATAAACTTTAGCTCTAAACATAGTATTCAGAAAAATGCGACTCGGCTACGCTCTTAATAAAGCAAATAAACTGTGAAATAAACAATACAATACCATATTTTCTAATAATATTTAAGTATAAGTAGGTACTTATATTTCTGGTTGAGTAGGAAGTATGATAAGTCCGGGTTTGCGGAATCATTATTGAGGCACCCGAAAACACTACAATATTTTTTTCCCCTTTTTGAAGTCATGATACTCGTAATTTACGACAAGTGTCCGCCGCCCGCGCCGGCGAGAGTTGACGAACGCAAGCGGTCATGTAGCGTACGCGCGTGCTCACAGTCGCGCTGCACAGCCCGCACTGCCGCCACGTTATTCCTACCTTATATTATGCTAGCGTGTGCGTGAAATCGCGTGCCGACATGGCGCGCGGCGCGCACGCACACATTCAAACCGAGAGCGGCACGTTTGTATGAAGATGTTTTACTGTTTGTTTACTGTGCTAGTATGGTGCCCTACCTCTCTTAGAGTTTCTAGTTAGGTCATTTTTGCATAGCAACACGTCAGTGAACTAACCGTAGGAAAATTTACTTTGCCGCGGGTACTAGAGTATATATGAGTGTCCGATTTTAAATAATTTTCATACATTAATTCACTTTGTGGAGTTAATACGTACACTCATCAATTGATTCGCCACCTGCTAACGGTGAAGGAAAACATTGTGAGGAAACCCACATGTCTTAGAAGTAATTCTAAAGACATGTCAGATTCACCAACCCGCATTAGGCCAGCGTGAGTCAATTAAGGCCTAAACCCTCTCTCTTGAGACATATGGGTTGTTATTATTCTAGGTGGCAAACAATTGCCCTACCTCTGTTAATAATTTCTATGTAGTATACCTTTAATGAATTGCAGTTATTTTTAAACATTAAATTAATAAATATATGTGTCAATACACTTGGCACTATGACAACGAGTTCAATGAACTCTCACGTGGTGTGTGTCCGTGTACTATATCACCTGAGTCTGATACTAAGGTCAAGGATTGGGATTCTTGGAGCGCATCATACTAGCAAGCAAGCCCGACTGGGGAAGGACCTCCACCTTACAGAAGACAACAGCCAAATAACAACACAGCGGTGTAGTTGTGTTCCTGTGTGTGAGTACAGGTCTCCAGCCCTCATTTAGGGATGTGTTTAGAAAGAAACGTGTTCCTATCCTAGGGATACTCCCATCCTAAAACCCTGGTGTAAAAAAAATGGGTTGGCAACATGCAAGTGATACTTCTGGTTTCTGGTATAGCAAGCGTCCATAGGCTACGTTAACTGCTTATCATCAGGTGGACCGTATGCTTGTTTGCCACACAAGTAGTATACAAAAACGCGCACGGCCTGCTTGATGGTAAGCAGTTACCGTACGTAGCCTATGTGTACACTTGTAATTTCTGGGGTATTACCACTGGACTACACTTACCACTATGCGACGTGTTGCGGGTTCAATCCAAACAAAGCAAAAAAAATGTGTGAGATTTAAAAATGGTTGCCCCGAGTCTAGGTGTACTTTGTGTCCGTTAATTATTTGTTTGTAAAGTCCCCCGCGACACAGGGCTAGTTCCCTTGTGCGGGAGTTGTCTTTTTAAGGCTTGTGATATCGCCAACGAATCTTGAGCATTTGTATGAAGCAAACACGACCTAATTCTCTAGGCGATCGCGGAAACAATTGCCCTACGATGTACTCTTTGAATGGACGTCTTTTTAATTTTTAGTAAATTAAAATTTAAACTTATTCTAAATACATCATTACCAAATTATAGGTGTATTTTTTCTTCAAATATAGTTTTTTTTTCGTATTATTTGATAAAAATTGAAGTCATAAAGTGGTTAGTGTGGTTACATCTCAATAATTTGGTGCTGATTCGATGTTTTTTTTACAAACTATTTAGAATTACTATATAATTTATGACAAAACCATATTATGAAACACATCTTGTAGATTAATAATGTATTTTTTGGCAGTCATTATTTTATAAATGCCAACAAAAAATGGTTTCATTTACACCTCTTTTCATCATATTTTGAGAGAGGGGCCTTAAATTAGAAAAACTCTTTATTGTGTTTTGATTTTAGGTAACTGTTTTTTTAATATACAGGGCTTGCTTCTCTATATAATATGGTTCTGGTAGCTCAAGTATCCGACGCAGAATCTCCATGACATACACTGAGTGGTACAAGCAGTTAGACCGCCCGGCGCTCTCATTGATAAGGATATAATATCTTATCAATATTGATAACAATACGAACTAATAATGCTGGCCTCTTTCTGTAGGTAGGTACCGAAGTACCTTAAAATCGAAGAGCATCATTGTGCAAGCCTCACTGGGGAAGGACCTCCACCTTACAAAAGACCACAGCCAAATAACTAGACACAGCGCTGCAGCGGTCATTTAGGGATTCGTTTTGAAAGAAACGTTTTCCTATCCCAGGGATACGTCATCTAAAAGCCCTGCCCCTCTAGACAAGTGGCATAAACGGTAGTCGAAACGAAAAGTCACAAAAACAAATGTATGGGATTTGACATCAGTTTGCGACATTTTTTTTTTTTTTTTAAATTCAACTCCCGCACTAGAGAACAAGCTCTGTGTCGCGGGGGACTTTACAAACATACAATTAACGGACACAAATTACACCCAGACTCAGAAACAACTCTTTGTGGGTCACACAAAGTTTTGTCCTGTGTGGGAATCGAACCCACAGCCTCGTGCACAGCAGGCGCATACTGCGGCCACTGGACCACCGAGGCAGTACATTATAACGTAAACTTACGTCAAATCCCATACATTTGTTTTTTTGACTTTTTGATTCGACTACTGTTTATGCCACTTGTCTAGAGGGGCTGGTGTAGAAAATTGGGTCGGCAACACGCAACTCTGGTATTGCAAGCGTCTATAGGCTACTGTATAACTGCTTAGCAACAGGCCGGCCGTATGCTTGTTTGCCACCCAAGTAGTAGGACAAAAAAATGCATTTTGTCCCAACAGTTATATATGACACCCATATTTTAACGCGCCGTATTTAAATTTTAAAAATACACAATACATTGAAATAGTTTGTACTCTGGCAGCCGCAATTCTAGCGGCATTTTCTGCTAGGTGACCATAATTGTGCAAGAAAAACTACACAATTAAATCATCATACAACATCGCGAGTTTTAATTTTGTTATTTTTTCTATATTTTATGTAAGAAATTCCTCTGGAATCTTACGGTATGACATTTTTGAGGTGCAAGGATTTGAGGATGAACTCCCTGTCGGTGGCGAGAGGTGCTTTATTAGAACGTCTTCCTAAATACTTATGTTGTGGGGCCCTGGGAGCAGGAAAACATTATTTATATTAAATACTAGCAGTTGTCCGCGTCTCCGCCCGCGTGAATGTCGGTTATCGCTGCAAAAAGCCTATGTGTTATTCCAGACCATAATCTATCTCTGTGCCAAATTTCATCCAGATCCGTTTAGTAGTTTTTACGCGAAAGAGTAACAAACATCCATCCATCCATCCATCCATTCTCACAAACTTTCACAATTATAATATTAGTATGGATTTAAAGCAATATAGAAAAAGCCGAGACCGGTGCAGTAGGATTCGAACCTGTGTCTCTCGGGTTCCAGCCCAGCGTCTTTTGTGCCATCTGAGCTCCTACTCCTGAGTTCGAGTTTGTCCACCACTTTTTTACGTCTTGGCGTGACGTCACAAAGCTCACAACAACACAACTACACCTCTTTGTGTAGTTATTTGTCTATGGTCTTCTGTAAGGTGGAGGTCCTGTATAGTGCCCTACCTCTCTCTTTCAACCTAACTGGCTAGTTATACGTACACTTCTGCCTACCCCCTCACGCTAAGTTATGTTGTTATGTTGCAATATAAATAAACAAATCAATGAGGTTAAAGTTTGAAATAATACGTAAAAGATAATGGGAGATAAGTTGAGTCGTTTATCTCCTGATCTCTTAACATACTTTAGTAGATATTGTATCTCTGAATATAAATAATATTCATATCGGTCATAGAACAATAGAAATTTTATCAATATTCAAAAAGGTGACATTATCTATCAGACACAGTTATAATACTATTTTTTTAACCGACTGCAAAAAGAGGAGGTTATCAATTCATGTGTATTTTTTTAAAATGTTTGTTACCGCAGAACTCCCTCATTTATGGACCGATTTGATTTTTTTTTTTTTTTTATACTACTTGGGTGGCAATAAAGCATACGGCCCACCTGATGTTAAGCAGTATCCGTAGCCTATAGACGCTTGCATTACCAGAGGTATCACTTGCGTGTTGCCAACCCATTTTTGTTACACCAGGGCTTTAAGATGGAAGTAACCCTGGGATAGGAATTCGTTTGTTTCAAAACGCATTCCTAAATGAGTGCTGGAGACCTGTACTCACACACAGGAACACAACTACACCGCTGTGTGTAGTCATTTGGCTGTGGTCTTCTGTAAGGTGGAGGTCCTTCCCCAGTCGGGCTTGCTCGCCAGTATGGTGCCCTACCTCTCTTAATTTTTTTTGTCTGAAAGGACATACTTCCAGTTTGGTCCCATTTTCGTCAAAAGGAAGTTCTGATGATGGGATCCATGTGGAATTGAGGGAACTCCTCAAAAATAATAGGCACACATTTCAATATTTTTACCAACACATCAAACATTTGCATTCAGAAAGTATAATATGATGAAGTAAAACTGATGAAGCAACCATAGATGGCCACCTGAAATTCTCAACAATAAGTATTTTACGGATGGCGATTAGATAAGTTTCCATTATGGTTGCTAAGCAACTATTTGATGATAAAGCCGGTAGCTAGGCAACGGAACTTCATAATTAAACAATGTATTCTAGCCGTGTTTGGGCTTATTTGAATGGTCATGAGATGCACTTTAGCTGTAAATTATCAGATTAAAAAGAACCGTCTTTAAAGAAGGAAAAGTGAGATAAGAGTTTGCATGAAAGTTCATTCTGTTTAAATACCTATGGGGTTATGGGTTTACGGGACTAGGGGTTTTAAGGTTTTTGAAAATTCAGCAACTTTTTCCCAAGAGACTAAAGCATGGGGTTCTTCAAGAAAGGAGTTATAAGGTTTTTAAAGGGTCGGCAACGCGTGAGTGACACCCCTGGTGTTGCAAACGGTCATAGGCTACGGTAACTGCTTACCATCAGGCGGGCCGTATGGTTGTTTGCCACTTTGGTAGTATAAAAAAAAATAAAAAACTTGCCGTACTGAAGTCGGTTTTTTTTGGTTAAAATTATTCAATACTTTTTATACGATAGTTTGAAATACTAGATAGGTCTAAACCTAATCTAAATCTAATCTAATCCTATATAACCTTTGTGGTATCGGTCGCGTGACAAGGCCACATAACTAATACATACATTATAACCCAAGGACATTTTATGTATTATCTTTATTCGTTTACAAGATAGCAATCACATACCCAGGGAACAATCCCCGTTTAGAGGCCTTTGTAAAGAACACCGGAACACAGGACAGGTATCTATGGATCACATGATTGTTAGGTGGAAGGTAATCGCTAACGAAATTGAAAACTGAAGACGATGGAAATAAAATGAATTTGAAGAGAGGTATGGCACCATACTAGCGAGCAAGCTTTTGGAGAAGGACCTCCACCTTACAGAAGACCACAGCCTAATAACTACAAACATTGGTAGTTGGGTCTCTGTATCCAGGTCTTCACCGCTCATTTATGGATGCGTTTCCAAAGAAGCGTATTCCTATCCCAGGGATATGTAAAACACCTATGGTATATATATAGTATGGTATATATATGGTATATATAATTCAATTAATGAATTAATAACTATGAAACCATAATTCTGACATTAATTACTCTGAAATTTAAATGACATTGAATTACATTATATACTGACATTACCTACATTTGACTAATTTTATTGACATGACATTGATTTATTATTATTATTTTAATTTATTTTCAATTTTTATTTATTTATTTTATTTTAAAGTATATTAACAATGACATTTGAATTACAGTATACACACAATATTTTAAATGTATTTTATTTTTAAATATTACTTAAGTTTGTAGCTACTGTCTTCTACTGCTAAACCACTGTATTAGTTATTTCTTTCTTAAAAAAATTAATGTGTTATTTTAAATTTATGATGTACATTTATGCCTACCTATGAATGACGTGTAAGTGCCCCTTATTTATAAACAGTATTATGAGTATTATGAGTATTATAGCACGCGTCTATAGGCTACAGTAACTGCTTAACATCAGGTGGGCCGTAAGCTTGTTTGCTACCCAAGAAGTAATAAAAAAAAATACAATACCTGTACTCACACACAGTAACACCGCTGTGTGTAGTCATTTGGCTGTAGTCTTCTGTAAGAAGGAAGACCTTCCCCAGTCGGGCGAGTCCTCTCGACTACTCTTTATAGATATATATTTCTCAGGTATTTATTCTCACAAATAAATCCGTCTTCTTACATAAAACTAACAATAATATATTATAAAGTGTTGACATCGCAATCTTGGCATTATGACAAACTATTCGTTATGTTTCGTACAATTCTGTACAATCTTTATATATATATTTCTAGTGTGCGTGTGTATGTCACTGAACTCCTCCTAGACGGCTGGACCGATTTTGATGAAATCTTGTGTGTGTGTTCGGGTAGGGCCCTGGATGGTATAGATTGGGACTTTACAAACATACAATTAACGGACACAAATTCCACCCAGACTCCGAACAATTCTTTGTGGGTCACACAAAGTTTTGTCCTGAGTGGGAATCGAAGCCACAACCTCGTGCACAGCAGGCGCATACTGCGGCCACTGGACCACCAAGGCAGTGGCACACTATATTTGCGTCATACAAATATTTGTCCTACCCGGGAACCAAACAACAATCGACCGCAAACATCTCATGGGAGTCTTTCTAAAATTTCTCTGTGTAATAATTTCCACAGTATTAATATCCATTACTTCAGATACCATAGATACAAAGAGAGGTGGGGGAAGGGTAAATCACCCCCTTTGGTGTCTGATATTGATGTCCAAATTCACAAGGCAGGCTTTCCTTTCTGTGGTGTGCGAGCGAGACGGATGAACTAAAACTTGTTAGAGTGAAAAGGAGAAAAGATTAGTCTGCAGTTGTGTGCCCGACGGTATCGGGTGTGGTGTCAGTTTTAGCGATATTATATTACCTACTAGACTGTTCATTTACTTTCAAACTTTATTTTCAAATTATACAAAATACGTATATTAATCTATCTACCCATATAAACTATAGTCTGGTAGGACGACACGACTGGAGGACCAATTGATTTAGCTGTTAAGTTACATCCCTGAAAATAAGACAAAAAATAAGAATAAGCATTGCCATTCAACGTGGCAATGCTGTCTTCTGGGCACGTTTCTAGTAGAGGTCGATGCGGAGGAATTTTATGATGCCTTTAAGCAGTCCCTCCCATTTTTTTTTGCGTATTTTCTATATATTTTTTTTTCTTTTTTAATAAGTGTTAATATGGTTATATTGTGTATATCGTTTTATTGATGTATAAAAAATATAATTTAAAAAAACACGTTCTACCATCAAATTCAAATGAATAAATAATTAAAATGTTTCTTTTTCTTTACAGATAATAACTTCTATACGGCTTCGTTTTTAATAAGGTAAGCTTAACAATAATATTATCTCATTTCCATCTCAGCCATAACACGTCCACTGCTTGACATAGGCCTCTCCCAAGGTTTTCGACATCGTTCGGTCTTGAGCTGACCTTGTCCATCGGTTGCCCGCGACCTTTATCTCTATCTCATTTATTTATACCTCTATTTCACCTTAGAAACTTAAACTAGGATTGGCTGATAGAAAATGCTAATAGCATTAAGTTTACATACATACATGTATGTGCATTAAGTTTAATAAATAAACTACTCGACAATGATAAAATAAAATAATAAATTGTGACTATACATAGGTTCATGAGGTCCGAGTGCTCTTTTTCTCTAGGTTAATAGAGGGACGACTAATCGACGAAGTTTTCACGCCTAGGATGACCAGAATGCTAAACATTTTAATAGAGGTAGGGCACCATACTAGCGATCAAGCCTGAAGGGAGAAGGACCTCTTTACAGGAGACCACGGCGCTAATTAGGGTTTCGAAAAAAACGTTTTAGTATGCCAGAGATAGTACATATTAAAGCCCTGGTGTAAAAAAATAAATCGGAACACGCAAGTGATACTTCTGGTATTGCAAGTATCCATAGGCTAAGGTAACTACTTAACAACAGGCGCACCGTAAGATTTGTTTGCTACCCAAGTAGTATAAAAATAAGTCAATATACTAATTTTATCCCTAATTCTATTCTTCTAAACGATTGTTGGTTTTTAATAACTAACCAAATAAAACATAGATTCAGCAAATCTAAAACTAACTTTATTCTTTAATAACTAAAGTACATAAAATATATTATACTAGCTGGTGCCCGCGGCTCCGCCCGCGTGGATGTCGGTTATCGCTGCAAAAAGTAGCCTATGTGTTATTCCAGACCATAATCTATCTCGGTGCCAAATTTGTCCAGATCCGTTCAGTAGTTTTTATGTGAAAGAGTAACAAACATCCATCCATCCATTCTTACAAACTTTCACATTTATAATATTAGTAAGGATTAGCAAACACAATTCTTAACTTCTTATCGATCGCTGTAAGTCTACCCGCTATCACAACCGCTTATATTCCCGCTAGTAGTGACTCCGTACCTCGACGGGTACGCGGGTACGTACGGCCCGGGTTGCGCTTGCCGCGGCCGGCTCGCCCGCCTGAGGTCGACGACCCGCTCGTCAACTTCCGCGAGCAATATACCTACACAACTACCTGCTACACCTCCGACGGTGGCGGTGAGCATGCCAATATTTGACAAAAATCCATCCATCCATATACTGAATGTTGCAATTATCTTCCTTACTTATATTATAAATGTGAAAGTTTGTAAGAATGGATGGATGTTTGTTACTCTTTCACGTAAAAACTACTGTACGGATCTGGATAAAATTTGGCACAGAGATAGATTAGATAGATAGGCTACTTTTCACAGCGATAACCGACATCCACGCGGACGGAGCCGCGGGCAACAGCTAGTACGTAATATAAATACCAAAGTTCGGATGTATGGATGTTTGTTACTTAATCACTCTCACACCAGCGCTCATTTAAGGATGCGTTTTGAAAGAAACGTATTCCTATCCCAGGGATACTCTTATCATAAAGCACTGGTGTAAAATAATGGGTTGGCAACACGCAAGTCATACCTCTGGTATTGCAAGCGTCCATAGGTTGCGGGTAACTGCTTAACATCAGGTGTTTGCCATATAAATAGATTATAGTTAGGAATAGCACATTTTATCCTAAAAAGCAAACATAGTTTTACCCCTAATAAGCTCTGGAATCCTGTACCACAGATTAATAAATAGTTACTACGTGCCTGTACTCACATTAAAGAACACAACTACACCGCTGTGTGTAGTTGTATTTGTTGGGCTTGCTAGCATGTATGGTGTTCTACCTCGCTTAAAAAGAATCGGGCCAAGATTGAACATTGGATTTTTATGACAAAAAAAATGTGCAGTGTTTACATTTCCGTGCCTTTGATCTTACGCGTGATCTGTGGCGTGTTGGATTGCCGTCCCATCCGACAATGAGAGTGAAGGAATAAAGAGTGCACCTGTATTTGCGCACACACTTGTGCACTTATCTCCCGCGATCACAAGTCTCCGTCGATATTAACGGCCGTGAAATTGTTAGAAGGACATTATAAAAGTAAAGATACTTGGTTTTTTTCTTCGAAGACAGTGACTTTAAATTAGCATGGCATGTTAACGCCAAATGTTACGGGCCGCCAGAAGCGTGAACAATTCTGACTGTCTTTACCGCTAGTTTATAAGAGTACCGGAACTGAAGGCTATCCATGGTATTTGTAACCGATTTACAAAAAGGAGGAGAATATTTTGGAACGTAGTTCCTTATCGCGCGTTGTGAAAGGGGGCTAGACGGAAAAAATTCTTACGAAAAGTTGTCACGACACTTTTTTTTTTTTTTTTTTTAAAGACAACTCCCGCCAAGAGAACAAGCTCTGTGTCGCGGGGGACTTTACAAACATACAATTAACGGACACAAATTACACCCAAACTCAGAACAATTCTTTGTGGGTCACACAAAGTTTTATCCTGTGTGGGAATCGAACCCACAACCTCGTGCACAGCAGGCGCATACTGCGGCCACTGGACCACCGAGGCAGTCAATAAGCAAATAAGTAGTAAGCTATTGTAAGCTGTGCGGCGTGCGCATGTTTCTCTGTCTGTCTCTCTCTCTCTCTCTCTTATAGAAAGCAAGCCAGATAACATTATAATAATATATTTATATTAAAATATTAATTAAATTATAATTTAATTATTTATTTAACAAATAAAAATAAAAATATGTGTGTTATGTGGAACTTCGTTCCATCCGGGTGTCCCTTGACACCTCTCAAGTTTTTTTGTTCTTTTTTTGTATGTAGGTACAATGATTTCTCGGTCAATTGTGAACGATTTTTTTTAGAGGGTAATCTCGATGTGGTACCATATTAGTGTTATTGGTATTTATAGGTGTCACTGTTTCAAAGATTGCGTGACAGCTCTAACAGCATTCTGGAAATGATAGCTTCTTGCAGCGATTGCCCAATACAAGCTCACTGGGTTGGGGTCGTTACCGGGAGATTATAAATGTTTCATGTACAATACTATTATTATTAACATAGTTTTTAAGAACATTGTTACCTACACACTATGGTTCGTTTATATCCGAAATAAATAATTTATTAATATTATTATAGGTCCGTGTGGATTAAGAATACAAATGTCACCACCCCATTCCATCCTGAGGGTGTCGTAAGAGTCGACTAAGCGAGTAAGTCAGGCAGACAATATCCCCTGCAAGAGAGGAAAAACTCGAAACAAAACCCTATACCAACCCGTCTGGCCAGCGTGGTATAGTAGGCTAATATCCTTCCAATTGTATGGAGGAGACCTGTGCCCAGCAGTGGGACGTTTATGGGTTGAGATGATGATGATGATGATTATTATATGGCGTTCGGTCTAATGATTTTATCATCAGCATTTTTATGGGGTTTCACTGGAATAGGGAAACGTTTGTTATATACATCCCTTATGCACAACTACACCTGTGAGTGTAAGTAAGCTGGAAGTCCCTGTTCAGGCAGGCTTGTTCCTATTATAGTACCGAACCTCACTTATTTATATTAGTGAGGTAAGCAGTAAGACTAGAGCAGTAAGACATATATGTCTTTTTAACAACCCATATTATACGGGTCTCCTCTTCCCTATCAAGAAGGAGATGTAAGAGGATGATTACATTAGTACCTACATAAATTCCACAAAGTAAAATTTACATAAATACCGCTATCCAGAATCGAACTCGCACCTCATGTGTACAAGTCAGTTATTTTCTCACTCGACCCTCTTATTACCCATAAAATAATATTAATTTCGTCATCGTCAATATAAAAATAGTCTATAATGATTCTAGAAGGCTCAGTACTATCAAAAAGTTGCACAGAATAATTTATGCATGAAACAACATAAGTATAATTGAAACTATAAAAAGCTCGAACAGAATAAGTCGGTCATACATCGTGCGACCCCGGCGCAAACCAAGGACATGTACAAAGGGCCGAGCAGCGCTCCCTGCGAGCTCCACGCAAAAAAACACAACAAAAATCGACTTGCTCGGCTCTTATCAATTATTTTTCAACCAGTTTAAAGTCTCCTAAGTAAAATGATTTAAATGCATGCGAATTAAGACTTTACTTGTAACAGAATAAGGTGCATTTTTGTAGTTGGATGTGTCGAACGCTTCGGTTAAAACAAAATGGGGTGTTGAGAAATTGCTGTTGCTAAGTCAGTGTGTACTTAAGTTTTACTTGCTTGTAACCTCGGTACTGTCTCTCGTCTGGAAAAATCTTTAAGGTGGCTTTAACATGAAGGGTAGACAGAATTAGTAGGACGCTATATGCGCAGGACAGGTTCAATCCCGATTAAAAATTGTGTTCTTCAGAAATGGTAGTACCGAGTTTTTGTGTACTTTTTAGTTTTATGATAAAGTTCAAGGGCAAAGGGCCTGCAAAACATACATCAATATAACGTAGTAATAAAAGCTGACCCTCCCCTAATAATAACCACAGCATTCAGTCCTGAGCTGATCCTGTGCATCAGCTACCCGAAACACAACCTATAATTATAAAATAATACAAAGATTTGTCACGTGTGGGAATCGAACCCACAGCACGAGCGGTACGCAGTGGTAAATGGCGAACCAACCATGCAGTCGAGATGATATTGACAGTATGCATAAAGACATAATATAAACAGACTTTATACATAGATAAAAGCAACCTATATAATAATATGTCCCACTGCTGAGCACGGGTCTACTTTCCTCTATCGAGAGAGAGAGAGAGAGTGGGTGTAGGCCTTAATTCACACACGCTGGCCTAATGCGGGTTGGTGAATCAGAAATGCATTTAGAATTACTTCTAAGACATGTGGGTTTCCTCACGATGTTTTCCTTCGCCGTTAGCAGATGGATCATTTAATTATGGAAAGGATGAAATCATTTAATGATAATTTTCACCCGGGATCGAACTCGCACCACTTGCGTGCAAGTCAGTTACTTTCCCACATCAGCCACCACCGCTTTTTGGGTACTGTACTTGGAGGAAAGTGAAGATAAAAATTGTCCAGTCCCAGTAGTATTGACCCGGAATCAAACCCACACCTCATTCGTACAAGTCGTTATAGTTTACCACTCGGCTACAACTGACTATATACAAGTCCTCGTACATATATTATATGTGTATTAACAGGGGCGAGCAGTTCAGGAGGTTATCTGTACGAGATAAACAAACACATAATGAGACAGTCTGCTGTCTTCATCGAGCGATTATCAAAGGGTGAAGAGGGCCTCCCCCCTACCCCCCACCCTCTATCTGTCAAGACGGTTCTATGTTTTTATACTATCAATTACTTTGTACCCCATTTTAACCCCGTCAGGGGATGAATTTTGTAATGCGAAAGTTTGTAAGTATGGATGTATGGATAGATGTCTGTTACTTTTTCACGTTAAAACTACTTTTTTTTATATTACTTAGGTGGCAAACAAGCATACGGCCCGCCTGATGTTAAGCAGTTACCGTAGCCTATGGATGCTTGCAATACCAGAAGTATCACTTGCATGTTGCCTACCCATTTTTTACACTAGGTCTTTATGATGGGAGTATCCCTGGGAAAGGAATACGTTTCTTTTAAAAGGCATCCCTAAATGAGCGCTGGAGACCTGTACTCACACACACGAACACAACTACACCACTGTGTGTAGCTATTTGGCTGTGGTCTTCTGTAAGGTGGAGGTCCTTCCCCAGTCACGCGGACGAAGTCGCGGGCGATCCCTATACATACATATAGACACAGAACAAACAATGGCATCACACTAAGATTTGTCCTGGATGGGAAACGAATCGACGACCTCCGGCTTAGCAGCTAGTAACTAACCACTAGACCTACAGGCTAGTCAAATAATATGTATATTAAAATACATAATACAAAGAGAGGTAGGGCACCATACTTGTGAAGCCCGATTGGGGAAGGACCTCCACCTTACAGAAGACCACAGCCAAATGGGTTCTTCAAGAAAGGAGTTATAAGGTTTCTAAAGGGTCAGCAACGTGTGAGTGATACCCCTGGTGTTGCAAGCGTCCATAGGCTACGGTAACTGCTTACCATCAGGCGGGCCGTATGCCTGTTTGCCACCCAGGTAGGTAGTATAAAAAAAATATCTCAACATCTGGGTTAGACGAATCGTGTGTAGGTTTTTTGATTATAGTCATTTATAAGGCCCTTCCCCAGTCGGGATTGCTCGCTCATAAGTTGCTTACCTCTCTTAAAAAGAAAAATATGATATTATTTGGAGATAGATTTGTGTGTACTGAGTCTCCCAATCTCACGGGCGCTATCGATCGATAGGGGCATGCGCCTTGGGTACCCCAAGTACATATAGCTCCTCATGACCCAAGGCCTATCTCTACTGGTTTCATATAACCGAACATTAACCACCGTAACTAGAGCTCCCAGTACGTTTAATTCTTACAGCAATTCAGCTTTTGTTATCTGGACGTAAAATTCAGCGAAAGTGGAGTACCATTTTAAATTGAGCTGGTGTATCGTTGAATTTAAATGGAGGCGGAGATCTTTGTTGTTTTGTTGGTTGTATATAGAAAATGTACCGGTATAAGTTGATCTCCCGGGAATAGGAACGAAAAGTCTCGATGCTATTACAAATATATATATAAAATTGTTTGTTTGTCTGTGAAAAATATTATTTTTTACTTTTTTTTATACATAGGTATTAATTTTTTTGTTGAGATATGTTCATTATAATCCTGAAGTAAATATGGGCAGATTGCCCATATATCACCAGGACCCGGGCAGATTGCCCATATATCACCAGGAGTTAATGAATCTAGAATTATTGTGACCCATGCATGATAAGATGGCTTAACGTGGAGTATGCTACAACTCTGCCTAACCCTTTTTTATCAATATCTCGCGCACTAGGTAACAAGCCCTATGTCGCGGAATTTTAAGACTATTAAAATCCACGGACACAAACTACACCTATATTTGCAACAAACATTTATGAATAACACAAAGATTTGTTCCATGTGGGAATCGAACCCACGACCTACGGTTTAGCAGCCAGAGTCACTAACCACTAGACCAACAGACCAGGCTTCATTAGGCAGATTGCTCATATATGACCAGAAGCTAAGGAATCTAGAATTATTATGACTAGGTATCTCACCCCTTAGACATAACATACCTCGTAAAACGAAGGGTATTCTATAACTCTACCTACCCCTCTAGAGAAAACGTAATTCTAAATTATATTGTAAAAAACGTTAAAGATGATAAATTCAAACTGAAACTTAAAGTCATATAATTATTCATTTAGATCAAATACATGATACTTATCAACGTCAAAATAAACAAAAGCCAGCATATTTTCTCCTACAGCCAATTCGCTGACAAGAGCCTAGAGAAGAATTGGCAAGAAACTCAGGCCACTCTTTTCAATCGCCAGAGTATAACATTTACAATTTGGTATGAGTTACAATTTGAAGTAGGTAACAAAAAGGTACGGACACACATAATACCAAAAAAATAAATTTAAGTAATTAAAATAAACAACGTATCAATTACACAATCACAATTTAGTATCTATCAGTATGGTAATGAGGTATCGTCTCTTTTTGTACCTACATATAAAAGCATAAGGTGATCACATTGTACAATAAGTGAAATTACATAAACTATATTTTTAATATTGAAAGTAAATCATGCCTAGATTGACATAAAATGTTGGCAGTACAATTAAAATTAGTTTATTTTCTTGAAGATATTCATATAAAATCTCCACCTTACAGAAGACCACAGCCAAATAACTACAAACAGCGGTGTAGTTGTGTTCCTGTGTGTGAGTACAGGTCTCCAGCGCTCATTTAGGGATGCGTTTTAAAAGAAACGTATTCCTATCCCAGGGTTACTTCCATCTTAAAGCCGTGATGTAAAAAAATGGGTTGGCAACACGCAAGTGATACCTCTGGTATTACAAGCGTCCATAGGCTACGGCAAAAACTCTGTGTCGCGAAGGACTTTACCAACGTAGAATTTACGGACACTATGTACACCCAAACTTGGATAAAATATTTGCGGATCATTCAAGTTTTAGTCCCGGGGATCGAACTCGCAACACGCTGTACATTGGTGAATGGCAATGTCACTACTTACAATACTGCACTATACTATGATACTTTTAAATCCATATCGGTAAGAAAAGGGTGACTAATTACTCTGTCTACTGTTTGTCACATGCAAATGTCTGGAAACTGATAGGTATAATTATATGAGTAAAGAAGATTATAACTAGAGGTAGATCACCATACAAGCAAAAAGGCTGACTGAGGAAGGACCTTACGTAAGACCATAGCCATAGCTACACATAGCAGTGTAGTTGTATTTCTATCATCAACATCATCGCAACCCATAAACGTCCCACTACTGGGCATAAGTCTCCTCCATACACTTGGAGGCACATCCTACTAATATTATAAACGTGAAAGTTAGTAAGTATGGATGGATGGATGTTTGTTACTCTTTCACGTAAAAACTACTGAACGGATCTGGATGAAATTTAAAACAGAGATAGATTATGGTCTGGAATAACACATAGGCTACTTTTTACAGCGATATACACGCTGGCGGAGCCGCGGGCAACAGCTAGTAATATAATAAAACTTAAGTGAGATGCGTATAAAACCGACTTCCTACCCCAGGGTTAATCATAATTATTTATCTCCCCTATCTTTCTTTACACACTTCATTTACTTCTCTTACCTTTATCTTTTCCTCTACCACTCTTAGGTTTGCTGGCAGAAAGCTCATTAATTAAGCTCTCCTTAATACATACATTATATTGTTCGCCCTCGCGTACAATCCCTCGGGGACAAACATTTTTTCGGGATAAAAAGTAGCAAATGTGTTATTCCAGACCTATCTCCATCCATCCATCCATCCATCCATACTTACAAACTTTCACGTTTAAAAGTTTAGTAGGATTAGACGTATAACTTCTATGACTTTTGCCTACCTCCTTTAAACATATGGCGGGATCTTTTTTTTTTTTTAAAGGCACTCCCCGCACTTGTGTACAAGCCTTGTGTCGTAGAGGAATTAACAATCAAGCAAATAACGGACACAAAGTACACCCAGATTCGAAACAACTTTACGTTCACACAATTTTTTGTCCCATGTGGTAATCGAACCCACAACACGCCGCACAGTAATAAATGGCGAATTAACCAACAATTAAACTACTTTTACAACCAAACCCAGAGTACTAAATTAGTGTAGCAAATTTAATTGTCGACAGAGTAAGGATTACAGTAGAGAAACCATGACCTATCTAAATCCATACTGTATTGTCTAGTCTGCGGTATCAACGTAGGTAGTTGGAACACTAACACAAGCACTATACATTCTAGGACTCATTATACAAACATTGTAAGTGACATTTTTGTTATTATTAATTTACTTTTATTGGTTGAATTGCTAAGCTGGTGTTGGGTTCGATTCCCTCACGTGACAAAACTTTGAGTGATTCGTAAATACATATTTGTTTCTAGTCTAGGCGTAATTTGTGTCCGTTAATTGTATGTTGGAGTCCCATGCGACACAGGGCTAGTTCCCTAGAGCATACATAGGTACATATTAACGCCCGTCTCCTACTGGGGTAGGCAGAGACTATGGTACGCCAATTGCTTCGATCCAAACATACTTCTTTCGCCTCCTCTACATTCATCAACCTCTATTCAAAATTATAACAATTAAAAAAATCTCTGTCAAAAAAGGATTTATTTTTTATTTCACACACGCTGGCCATAAGTGGGTTGATGGATCAGACATGTCTTCAGATTTTATTTCTAAGACGTGTGGGATTTTTCACGACATTTTCCGTTATAAGATGGTAAAATATTTTTTTTAAACAAGGTTTAGTCGTATACCTCTTATATTTTCCACAAAAAAACAATAAGAAAGAAAATTAATTTACAACGACTTAAAATTGATAAGACGACAGTTTTGAGTTATAATGTAAATGGAAAAACGTCTAAAGGCTGATAAAATGTTTAGGTTGGAAATATGCAATTGATACCTCTTGTATAGCAAGCGTCCATAGGCTAAGGTAACTGCTTACCATCAGGCGGGCCGTATGCTTGCTTGCTACCTATTTAAGTGATATAAAAATATTTTTTTTTAGTTTTACAACCAACTTACACAACAAAACATTATTTTTGTATGTATGTCCATCCATATTTTTGTCATCTTTTGAAGACTTTTTTGAAGGCAGTTGAATTTTTTTATAAAATTTATTAATTTATCTTGAAAATCTATATATATGTATCTTGTAATCTATAATGTAAAAAATCAACACCATATAAATATATTTAACTACTAAGCTCCTCCAGGAATTACAAATTTCCTGGATTAAAAAATAACATATTTGCTTGAGATATGTTGATGCTCTTGAGAAAATTGACTGGAATAGTCAATTTTCTATCTCTATAACATTAGTATATAGAAAATGTAACATCATCATCATCAGCCTATCGCAGTCCACTGCTGGACATAGGCCTCTCCAAGTGCACGCCACCTAGCACGATCCTCGGCTTCCCGCATCCAGCTACTCCCAGCCGCTTTGCGAACATCGTCGCTCCACCTCGCCTGAAGGCGTCCTACATTACGTTTGCAGAGCCGCGGTCTCCACTCAAGAACACGTCTGCTCCAACGCTGACAACCGTTGGAGCAGACGTGTTCTTCGGCAAATATGACGCGCCCATTGCCACTTCAGCTGGCTTATTCTTTGAGCTATGTCGATAACTTTGGTTCTTTGTCACCTTGCTTCGAATTCAATTTTTCAGAGAGACACCTAACATATCCCTCTTCATAGCTTGCTGAGTGACTTTTAATTTGTGGAATATTATTACCTGTGGTATGAGGAAGGAAAATACCAATGAATTGTATGACGACTGTGTATTTTGTGGAAAATGTTGAATGAATTATGTATGACTGTCACTATATTAGTGTTAATCATACAAATAGGTACCTCTAGGTGACACTTAATGTATTTGTCAGTTGTTACTGTGTCACTTTAGTACCATTTCATAGTGGTTCTTGGCACTATGTAATGTGTCTTTAATGTGTGCTAAAAAGACATTTCTTTCTTTCTTTCTCCTAACAAATTTCGGTGGTTAATCTCGGCGGAGACTAGAGATTTGCGCGGGAGATAATTAGTGTACACACTGTCTCGTTCTAGTGATCGACAAGTGTCGACAACTGCTGATCACTTATTTGTTTTTTCTTTCAAGATTTTCTTTTACCACTTTGTCGGCATAACTAATTTGTATTCGTGCCAAATTACTGCTTTCTAGGACTAAGAGTCTCTGAGCTAAGCTGCGAACAGACGGACGGACATAGCGAAACTATAAGGGTTCCTTGTTAACTTCACAACCCTAAAAAAAATAGTTTTTTTTTTTTTACTTTGACTGCCTCGGTGGTCCAGTGGCCGCAGTATGCGCCTGCTGTGCACGAGGTTGTTCGATTCCCACGAGGGTTCGATTCCCACACAGGACAAAACTTTGTGTGACCCACGAAGAATTGTTCTGAGTCTGGGTGTAATTTGTGTCCGTTAATTGTATGTTTGTAAAGTCCCCCGCGACACAGAGCTTGTTCTCTAGTGCGGGAGTTGTCTTTTAAAAAAATAAAAAAAATAAAAAACAAGTTTTTCTGTCAAGAAATTCACAATAGATACCCCTTGTCTCTGAAAGCACGTAAAGCCGTTGGACCTACGCCTGATCTCTCTGCAGTCGTCTCGGATTGCCGTCCCATCGTACCATGACAGATCACACACTTGTGCACTATAATATCTCCCGCGCAGATGGCTAGTCTCCGTCAAGAGTAACTGAAATTCGGTTAGAAGGACATTATTATCATTATAATTGTATTTAATGTACAGATTTATGATTTACCTAATATAGTGATTGACATTTTCCTCATCCTCACCTCATCGGCTTATATCGATTCATCTATTTTTGGACTACGATCTAAATATCAAATACGTACATAATACAGGAAGGTAACTTAATTACTTAAATAATTTAAATAGAGCACAATATTGATCTCATTAAAAATAATAAAATAGTCTCAGACTCGTACTTATGGCTAATACTGAGATTTTCTTTAATTAGAATTTATGTTAATTATCACAATTACCCAAATTTCACTTAGGAAGACAAATAAAATAACAATAAAAAATAAAATTTAGATAAAATCGCCCGTGTCGTGACGGATTAAGAGCGATTGCCACTGCTCATGAAGAGCGATTGCCACTGCTCATGAAGAGCGATTGCCACTGCTCATGAAGAGCGATTGCCACTGCTCATGAAGAGCGACTGCCACTGCTCATGAAGAGCGATTGCCACTGCGCATGAAGAGCGATTGCCACTGCTCTTTAAGAGCGATTGCCACTGCTCATGAATAGCGATTGCCACTGCTCATTAAGAGCGATTGCCACTGCTCATGAAGAGCGATTTCCACTGCTCATTAAGAGCGATCTTCTTCTTATCGTTTGATTAGTGGCCAACCTGGTGACAGAGTTATTTAGATCGCTCATATTTAGGCCTCTGTCGTGATCTAACGACTGTTAACAGCCGGGACCGACTTTTAACGTGCCCTCCGAAGCACGGAGACGCTCAGATGAAATACCACTATGCGGTCACCCATCTATCCATCATTAAGAGCGATTGCCACTGCTAATTTTCCATACAAACGTATTCCTGAATTCCTTCTTCGGCTTTGAGCCTAGAGTAATGACTCGCACTTGGTATCTAATAATAGACTATTAAATATTCTAGCTTCCATTTTATAACAAGCCGCCTCGACAAGGGACCATCCACCTTATGGAAGACCACAGCCAAATAACTACACGCAGCGGTGTTATTGTGCGTGAGTAGGTACAAGTCTATAGTTGCTCATTTGTGTGGATATGTCCGCAACCAGGGGTGCACTCTTTATTCCCTCACTGCCATAGTCCGTTAGGACGGCAATCCGACACGACCGGAGAGAGGTCAGGCGCAGGGCTAATGGTTAAGTTATAACTGAACTTGGCAAGTTAAGGGCTTGAAGAGAGAGCGAGAGCGGAGCAGTATGTAGGTATGTTGCCAAATCGGGTAAAATATTCCAAATTACCACGCGTACGAAGTCGCGGGCGACCCCTAGTTTATCAATAAAGTAAGTATCGTGTTTTGACTGCATCAGTTCGCATGTTATCACACTTGTATTTTACAAAAGATTGTATCTCGCGATTAAAAAAGGTGGCCTGAGTTTCTTGCTAGTTCTTCTCAAGGCTCCAGGTCAGCGATCTAGCCGTAGGAAAATTTTTCGCTGACATCATCTTTCTGGCTTATTTATAATTTCAGATAAGAGTTACTTTGTAACGTATATGAATAAATGAATTTTAAGTTTGAAAGGGACTTTAGTATATAGTTAGTTCGAAGCTTGTAGCACCGGTTAGTCGGGAGAAGTCATTATATGTACCTATTGAAAACATTCATTTATACATCATGGCACTCGCGTTGGTATTTATAATATGAATAACAAAAATTAAACTGACTTTAAAAAGCTAAAAATAACTGAAGACAGATTAAAGTCGGTGCTATATAGGTACATATATCATCCTGCCACCTAATATTCAGCTTGGCACCGACTTCAATCTGTATTCAGTTATTTTTAGCTTTTTAAAGTCGGTTAAATTTTTTTTCAAAATTTTTTTTTCTATTATTAGTGATAAAGTAAAGTAAAAAAATATATGCAATAAAAACATTGTCAATACCTATAACATTTGAGGGTTGCCCTCGATTTCCCTTGGATTCCATCATCATATCCTGACTTAGTGCCTTAGTGCCACCTCAAGAGTTTACTATTTCAAATAAAAAAAGAATTGAGAATCGATCCACAAATGGCGGCGAAATCGGTGAATATACATAAAAAAACATACAGTTGCACATAGAACGTCCCCCTTTTTGATATCAGTTAAAAAAATATATCCTTTGGTATTCGGATAAATAAGCTATACCTACCTAATGTTGTCAAGTTTTAATAAAATTCCGTCTACTAGTTTTTGCCTGAAGGAGTAACAAAAATCTTTAAAAACTTTCGCGTTTATAATATTAATATTATGTAGTAGGATACAGCACAGCTGTTAGTTTAGTGTGCATTTTTAATTTACCATAGATTAAGAAAAATATGCTATTGTCGGTGGCATTTGCAGTGAAAATGGCGGCCATTATGTCAGTGGCGCGACGCCTAGGCCGCGTGCGCCGCCGCCACCGCTAGGCGCGCTTTTCATTTGAGTTGTCGAAGCTTCTAGAATAAAATGTTAACCTAACTTATTTTTTTAATATTTATTCGTTTTAAAAATTGGTATAAATAATAAATAAGCTCTTGTAATCAGAAAATATACAAATATTAGGTAAAGGTAGATATTTCTTAACGTTTAGAAAAAATAGGGACCCCCCTATTTTTTTTTAATGATATATTAATAATAATCTATTTCAGAAAAACACAGATAAGATATTCATGCCTATGTGTTATTTTAGACCATAGTTTATCTCTGTCCCAAATTTCATCCAGATCCGTTAAGTAGTTTTTACGTGAAAGAGTAACAAACATCCATCCATCCATCCATACTTACAAACTTTCACGTTTATAATACTAGTAGCATATTTAACCATAATTTCAGAAGACCACCGCCAAATAACGACACACAGTGGTGTATTTGAGTTCTTACGTTTAAGTACAGGTCTCCAGCGCTAATTTAGGGATGCGTTTTAAAAGAAACGTTTTCCTATCCCAGATATACTCCATCTTAAAGTCCTGGTATAAAAAAATACGTCTGATATCACTACGCCAACAGAAACTGCTCAACATCAGGCGGGCCGTATGCTTGTTTGCCACCCAAGTAGAATAAAAGACTCACCAAACAAAATATTTACACCAGACATGTCTACAGTATTGTAATAAACAGATAACTCGTAACTATTTTTAGCAATTAGTTATTTTCCTGGAGCTGTATATATAATACTATATACGTCATGTACATAGAGTGACGTCACACCAAATGACACATACGACGCTCTAATTACTTTATGTTTAGTACTGCATGACTTCAAACTGTCTACCAATTAGTCTGACATTATTTTTTTACTATTAGGCTTATCATTTCATTGTAGGTAAGTATATGTTTTTCTTAAATACTTCTTGAAAGAAGGACACCTGGTGTTGCAAACGTCCGTAGGCTACGGTAACTGCTTACCATCAGGTGGGCCGTATGCTTGTTTGCCACCTTGGTAGTATAACAAAATAAACACATTTATTTCGTTTCAAGGCCCACAATAACAGCGATAATAAACATCACAAAAAAAAGAAAGTACCATACAAGAGGAGAGTGGCAAGAAACATAAAAATTTGCCCATAGGTCGACACGCTGTTTTGGAAGCTCCTACAGAAATGGATGCACATAGGTGGTAGCAGTAACTACGGTAGCTGCTTACCATCGCTTAGCATCATTTGCAAGCTTTCATATCCTACAGGCTATAGAGGTTAGCAAAATAAAGGTGCACATTTTAACACCAAGGTTTTGTGATGAAGTATCCCTGAGAAAGGAAAACATTTTGTTGAAAAAGCGCCCCTTAATGAGCACTGGAGACATTATAAATGATGATGGTTTAGTTGAAATAAGTAAATAAATTTAAGTATATAAATAAGAATACAAGAGAAAAACAATATCCTTACTTCCTTACTAATATTATAAATGTGAAAGTTGTGAGAATGGATGGATGGATGGATGTTTGTTACTCTTTCACGTAAAAACTACTGAACGGATCTGGATGAAATTTGGCACAGAGATAGATTATGGTCTGGAATAACACATAGGCTACTTTTTACAGCGATAACCGACATCCACGCGCACGGAGCCGCGGGCAACAGCTAGTTTATAATAAATACAAAATTTTATAGAAATTCAAAAATGTTCGATGTTAGAATGGGTCCCAATCAAATCTAAATCAGTTTTCAAGTTTGTTGTTTCTTAATAGCAAAATATAATATGTCCCACTGCTGGGCACGGGTCTCTGATAATATCAACAGAGCTGAGAGGGATGGCCTTAATCCACACATGCGGGTTTTTCATCATCAGACAGTTTTTTATTAGTAAATTGTTTGATTTCTTATTAATTAAATACTTTTTACTTATAAATTTCATTCTGTATGGTATATTGATTTCCGTCCCTTTTTGTTGGCGATTAAAAAGAGTGACCCGAGTTTCTTGCCAATTCTTCCCGAAGCTCTACCCTAGTCAACGAATTGACCGTAGGAAAAAAGTATGCTGGCTTTTGTTTTTATGACTTTCATAAGTATCATGTATTTGATCTAAATGAATAAATGAGTTTGACTTTGACATCACGTGATTAGAATTTCTTATGTGGGTTTCCTCACAATGTTTTCCTTCACTGTTAGTATAATAAATCATTTGTTTAGGTAGTACGTACGTATTCTACAAAGGGAAATTCAATTTAGTGCGTAATATTATTTGACTGCAGTTTTAAAAGCTTACGAATCTGCTCACCCTCGCATGTAAGAGTCGTAATGATAAAAAAGGTGTCTCAATAATATGGGCTGTTGCTAGGGCAAAATGCATGGTGCAGTATTCTTGCTTTCGCCAATGCGTTACTGCATGTACGGGTACGTAGTGTACTAGTGTGCGTGATTGGCGTAGTGTGCGCGCGCCCTGGGACATTGCAGGCCCGCCAGGCCCTCTTCAGTACTACCCGATGCACCAGAGTGCAACCACGTGCCGCGCGTTTAACAATCGAAACCTCTATTTTTCCATAAATTCATTTATCATAGTGTTATTTTTAATATATATTTCAGTTTAATTGTTATGTTTTTAATGAAGGATCACAGTTTTTTTGTGATGATTGATTTTCTTTTGTTCAACCGCCATATTGGTTTCGTACGACGAGGTGAGTGGCTTTCTATTCTATATATGAAATTTCTTTTTTTGAATTTTGTTATAATATTTTTACTCTGTGCGAATTTTTTTAATATGAATTCATAATTTTGTACGATTGTCATTTTTCAATGTTTTTTTTTCAATGCTTCTTTGTTATAAGTAAGGATTGTTTTTTTTTAAGATTTTTATGTGTAATATGTATTCTACAACTTGGAAATTGGGTCTTTTGTTTGTAATGTAAGTGTAAGGGAATATTTAATCGATACTCCGACGCGCATGTCAGAACCGAAGTGTCTCACGAAATCTTTACATTGCAGCCGAAATATTCTCAAAAATGCTCTTTTATTTTTTGATTAAACGTGAAAAAGATGGAAATTGCGTAAAATTCTGCGGTAGTCGTGCGTTATTAATAATTATTACATCATTATCTTGCTTGGTAAGGTCGCCATATTGAAAATGGGCGTCCCCGCCCTTGCAAAACGATAGAACAAAGACGCCCACCTTACTTACAGAAAATCTTCAAAAAATTAAAGATTAATTTAATAAATAGCATCTTTTTATAATAATAAACAAGATTTAATTAATGTATTGTGTTATTTTTAGATATTTTTTGCGAAAAGTGAAATTTTAGTAGGCGTTTTTTTTTTGGGTCTGACTGCGCAGTTTTAAAATGGGCGTGTGCCGAATTCAATAATCGACTTGGAGATCGGTCGATATCTCACAGAATACCATCACTTTAGTGACATTTCAAATACTTATTTTCAAGATTATTTTTAGCATACAATGATTTTACTTGACATCGTCTCTGATTAAACAAAGAAATGAGAACTGTTTTGAAAAGGAACAAGTTTAAGTCTTCTAGCTAAGCGTACTTATACCAGACAATAGAAAAAGTATTTACTAATATACATGTATCATAGGGTTGCCAGATTTAAAACTTAAAAGTTCTAATAAAGTACCTACCTTATAAAAAGCTTTTTTATAAAAGCATGTTATAGGTACCCATGGCTTGCTTCAAATGGAAAATTTTGCAAATTTCTAAAAATAAATTCCAGGAAATATTTTTCAAAAATCTTTTCTTCGTCTTATGTCCAGCAGTGGACATCTTTTGGCTGAGATGATGTTTTTTTTAAAGATATAGGTTCTTCAAGAAAGGAGTTATTAGGTTTTCTGTGGCTTTATCTTTGTCAGCAAATTAGCTATAGAAAGAATTACTAACATCGGTGTTAATGGGTATCGTGTAAATGAATAAATGAGTTTGACTTTGACTTTAACACTTATTCAATGTCATTTAATTATTTACATACTAGCTGTTGTCCGTGGCTCCGCCCGCTTGGATGTCGGTTATCGCTATAAAAAGTAGTAGCCTATGTGTTATTCCAGACCATAATCTATCTTTGTACCAAATTTAATCCAGATCCGTTCATTAGTTTTTACGTGAAAGAGTAACAAACATCCATCCATCCATCCATTCTCACAAACTTTCGCGTTTATAATAATATTAGGATGTATCTTAGAGATACCAACAATACAAAGCTAGTGGTACAAGATGTAGAGTCGACAACGCGCGAGTGACACCCCTGGTGTTACAACCGTCCATAGGCTATGGTAACTGCTTACCATCAGGCAAGCCGTATGCTTGTTTGCGACATAATAATAATGTCCTTCTAACAAAATTTCTATCACGGTGGCAAATGTCAACAGAGACTAGCCGCGTGGAAGATATTAAGTGCACAAGTGTGTGCGCAAACACAAGTGCACTCTTTATTCCCTTACTCATAGTCCGGTGGGACGGCAATCCGACACGACCGAAGAGAGATTAGGCGTAGGACACCGTCAATTTAATCATTATAAGGTTTCTAAAGGGTCGGCAACGCGCGAGTGATACCCCTGGTGTTGCAAGCGTCCATAGGCTACGGTAACTGCTTACCATCAGGCGGGCCGTATGCTTGTTTGCCTCCTTGGTAGTATAAAAAAAAAACAAAAACCAAACTTGGGCATGTATTGTGAATTTCTTGACAGAAAAGCCCAATATAATTTTTTGGCTCGACCCGGGAATAGAACCCGAGACCTCGTGATCAGCAGTCGCACACAGGCAGTTACTTAGTTGCCACATCCTTACTAATATTATAAATGTGAAAGTTTGTAAGAATGGATGGATGGATGGATGTTTGTTACTCTTTCACGTAAAAATTACTAAACGGATCTGGATGAAATTTGGCACAGAGATAGATTATGGTCTGGAATAACACATAGGTTACTTTTATACATAGACATCCACGCGGGCGGAGCCGCGGGCAACAGCTAGTAAGTAATATAAAAACCCACACGTAAACAAAGACAAACTGGACAAAGATTGTGTCTCTATAAAACAGAAAAGTTATCTCAATCTAAATTAAGAAATAAAGACAAAATTATTTAATTAGGTCACATCACTTATGTAGACCGAAGATAAGTGCCAAATGAGGTGTCAGCTAATTTACTGACAGATTCGCTGACTTAACAAACAAAGGCTGATGTTTTTTTGTAACAAGCTCAAATATACAATTCACGGACACAAATCACACCCAGACTCGAAACCAACATTTATTGTTTTATGACAATCAAACGTAAATCAAGCTTTTTTATACTACTTAGGTGGCAAACAAGCATACGGCCCGCGTGAGGTTAAGCAGTTACCGTAGCCTATGGACGCTTGCAATACCAGAAGTATCACTTGCATGTTGTCAACCCATTTATTTACACCAGGGCTTTATGATGGGAGTACCTATCCCTGGTCCGATCCCATACGTATATTTAGTCACACACAAGAACACAACTACACCACTGTGTGTAGTTATTTGGCTGGAGTCTTCAGAATCCTTCCCCAGTCGAGCTTGCTCGCTAGTATGGTGCCCTACCTCTTTCGGGACAATCCCACCCACATGCCCACCGCTGTGACTCCTGTGAGCCAGGATTAGTAACCTACTGATACACCGAGTTTTGACACTCGTGCGTCCCGTGGACAACTAAACCTACTGTCTTGGACGCCGCAACGAATTTAATCAGAAGTAAATAGGAGGAGTTAGAAAGAAAAGTTTCCACTTCCCTCCATAGCAAAGCGGGAGACAAAATAAATCTGCATAGGTTTGTAACCTATGAAAAGGAGCACCACGGAGGACCTTAAACTACGGGACCTAAGTGAGCTAAGTTTGATTGCTATAATATGTATGACAGAAACGTTTAAATGCACGGAAATTAACGCCCTACCTCTGTTAAAACTTATTATTTTATGGGAACTGAACCTATAACGCTAACATATCAGTGACGATAGACACTAGGTAGCTTAGTGCGTATTGCCCAGCCCACAAGCCACAACTGGGTTGTTATCAGGACCCAGCTAATAATACACTGATAACATTATCAATAGTGTTCATTGACTCGGGCGCTTATGTCCTTTTGTTATAATACTTATAGCCAAGAGGGGGTAAGGTACTTAGAGATTTTTCCTTGAATTAAGAGAGGTAGGGCACTATACTAGCGAGCAAGCCCGACTGGGGAAGATCCTCCACCTTACATAAGACGTACAATGTGCACAACGGGCGTGATATTCTTTTTCTACGTTATTTTGGTTTTATATTACTTGGATGGCAAACAAGCATACGGCCCGCCTGATGGTAAGCAGTTACCGTAGCCTATGGACGCTTGCAATATCAGAGGTTGCAATTTTTGCTATAGATACCTACCATTATTTACACAAGGGCTTGAATATGGAGTATAAGTACGTGGGATAGGAAAACCTTTCTTTCAAAATTTATACCTAAATGTTTACTTTTAATCTTATATATTAAATACTAGTGTCGCGGTGTTTGTAGTTGAACTCCTCCGAAATGGCTCGACCGATTTTCGTGAAATTTTGTGTGCATATCAGTTAGGTCTGCGACTTGGACATCTATTTTCTAATACCCCTAAATGGGTGGTCCACACCTAAATTTTATTTTTTTAGACATTTTTTTTTTTTTTTATACTACCAAGGTGGCAAACAAGCATACGGCCCGCCTGATGGTAAGCAGTTACCGTAGCCTATGGACGTTTGCAACACCAGGGGTGTCACTCACGCGTTGCCGACCCTTTAAAAACCTTATAACTCCTTTCTTGAAGAACCCCATGCTATAGTCTCTTGGGAAAACCTCGGCAGGGAGCTCATTCCACAACCTTATCGTACGTGGTAAGAAATTCCTCTGGAATCTTACTGTACGGCATGTTTGAGGTGCAAGGATGTGAGGATGAACTCCCTGTCGGTGGCGAGAGGTGCGTTGATAAAATGAGGCCGTGGGCATCATCTCGAACAATTCCTCAGAACACAGCCCATTGTACAGGCGGTAGAACACACACAAGGAGGCGAAGTCTCTCCTGAGACTTAGTGGATCAATACCGCCTGTGAGCTTGGGATCGTCAACAATCCTCACAGCGCGTTTTTAGATGGATTCAAACGGTCCAAGCTGGTATCCAGGTGCTCCCGCCCAAAGGTGGCAGCAGTACTCCATGTGGGGCCGGACTTGCGCTTTGTAGAGCAGCAGTCTTTGGCCCGCGGTGAAGTACCACTTTGCCCTGTTGAGCACACCTAGCTTTCTAGATGCCAGCTTAGCCTTGTCTTCCAAGTAATGGCGGAACTGGACGTCGCTGGAGATGTCGACGCCGAGGATCCCAATGCTCTTGGATATTGTAAGGGCTGTGTCTTGGAATCGTGGAGCCATAGCAAATGGGGCTTTCTTAGCGGTGAACGCGCAAACTTGTGTCTTAGTCGGGTTGAATTGGACTAAATTTAGTCGTCCCCAATCAGAGACTCTGGAAAGAGTGCTACTGATTTCAGACACAAGTTTTTCGCGACTTTCATCCACAGTGGAACGAGGGATATTTGCGCGGCCTGTGTAAAAAGTATCCCCGGTGCTGTCGTCTGCATAGCAATGAATGTCGTCGATAGACAACATGCCATTTATATGCAGCAAAAACAACGTCGGGTACAGCACAGAGCCTTGCGGTACGCCAGCATTGATGTCCAGGCGATCCGAGCAACAACCGTGAACGACAGTTTGTATGCTTCTGCTGGACAAAAAGCTGGCAATCCATTCGCATAGTCCCTCGGGGATGGATGGATGGATGTTTGTTAGTCTTTCACGTAAAAACTACGGAACGGATCTGGATGAAATTTGGCACAGAGATAGATTATGGTCTGGAATAACACATAGGCTACTTTTTGCAGCGATAACCGACATCCACGCGGGCGGAGCCGCGGGCAACAGCTAGTGATCCATAAATGTTTGTTTGGAGTCTGTGTAGAAGTTGTCTTTTTAAAAAGTAAAAAAAAGAAAGAATTTTTGAAAATTCTAAACGTTTTATAAAGAGGCCGTATGATGGGGAATCCCATCGATCAGCTGGTTAGTATTGACACAATTATAAAATCGACACTGCACATCGTTAATAACACAGGTAATATCAACGTCTTGTTACATACTAGTGTTGAGTGACCACTCTCCAAACTGTCTGCAGGTACACGACACCCAACGACTCTGAGTACAAAAATGTACCTCTCGACCCTAAAAATTTACTTGGTCAGTCAAAATCTGAGACCGTCCTTTCGGATACTCGTTCAAAGGGGTTTTTTTACTATTCACATACGCATACTTACATTACCTACTATTATATATATATACGTATATGTTTACAAAATACATATATCTATTTAAGGGTCTAGCTGAAAACCAGCGCTAGATATCGTCTAGCATATGCTGAGCTAGATCCTATTTTGGCACTGTGGGACACATACTATGTATTCTTTTTTTCTGTTTCTTTCTATTTTGTAACGTGTCTTTATTGTGCCAAATGAACATTTTTTTATTTCTTTCTATTTAGATGGTAAACCAGCATACGGCCCGCCTAATGTTAAGCTTCTACCGTAGCTATGGACGCTTGCAATTCCAGAGGTATCACTTGCGTGTTGCCAACCCATTTTTTACACCAAGGCTTTAAGATGGAAGTAACCCTGAGATAGGAATACGTTTCTTTCAAAATGCATCCCTAAATGAGCGCTGGAAGGTCTCCAGCCCTCATTTAGAACACAACTATGCCGGGGTGTGTTGTTATTTGGCTGTGGTCTTCTGTAAGGTGGAGGTCCTTCCCCAGTCGGGCTTGCTCGCTAGTATGGTCCTCTCTTAAAATGATATGTTTAACTCCTTGAACGGGTTTAAATAACTTTGGGTTAGGTATTTGTTAGAAAATTGAATATCCACGACCAAGTGGTAGGTATCACGCGATGTATTTTTAGGCCTGAGTTTGTTGTCGGTTCTTTCCTTAGACTCTACCCCTGTCTGTTCAGTCAGTGAACCCGGCAGTAGGCAAATTTGCTGACGTCTTATTTGGCATTTTTCATTGACCTGCATAAGTGTCACAGTGTGATCTATGAATAAATGATTGTGAATTTGAATTTATGCACTTAAAATACCCCTTGAATGACCTTTTACACAAGAATTAGACCAGACCAACCACACATAGACCATGGGTTATGCTCGGCATCAGGTTCAGATAGCCATGTCAGACTTGTCCCAAAATCAAAGAGCTAAACTAGGCTAGTCATATCTGCCGCATGTCAGATAATCAATGGCCCAAACTTACTATCCAGTGGGGGCCTCTGAATGGCGAGCGACATCGCGGTAGACCAAGTCGGAGATGGCGGGGTGAGTTGGACTCATTTAATGAAGACTGGTCTTCAGCGGCTTTAGACAGAGAGAAGCGAAAAGAGAGTGGGGAGGCCGTTGTCCTACAGTAGAACAATATGGGCTTATAAAAATCCTACTAATATTACAAATGCAAAAGTTTGTGATGATGTAAGGATGTATGTTTGTTAAAACTACTGAACGCATCTGGATGAAATTTGGTACAAAGATAGATTATAGTCTGGTCTCTATTTTTATTGCGAACAGCTAGTGATAATAATAATGTTTTATGGATCATACAGAAGGACCATTAAGTTTGCTTACTCCACTGAGGGATACAAGTCTAATTTACTAGAAGTCCACGATGTCCTTCCTCAGGAAACCATTAATCTCTAAGGGTTGAATTAAAATCGTCTTCTTGTAACATTTTTAAAATATACATAAGCCTTTGTTTTTAACCACAAGTGGGTGCATCCTTACTAATATTATAAATGTGAAAGTTTGTAAGTATGGATGGATGAATGGATGTTTGTTACTCTTTCACGTAAAAACTACTAAACAGATCTGGATGAAATTTGGCACAGAAATAGATTATGGTCTGGAATAACACATAGGCTATTTTTTGCAGCGATAACCGATATCCACGTGGGCGAAACCGCGGGCAACAGCTAGTATATAATATTTCATGCTTCAGGACAAGCAATTATATAAATACTAGGTGTTTTCTGCGGCTGCGCCCGCGTGGATGTCGGTTATCGCTGCAAAAAGTAGCCTATGTGTTATTCCAGATCATAATCTATCTCTGTGCCTAATTTCATCCAGATCTATAATCCATCTGTATGCCAAATTGCCTTGACTGCCTTGGTGATCCAGTGGCCGCACTATGCGCCTGCTGTGCACGAGGTTGTGGATTCGATTCCCACACAGGACAAAACTTTGTGTGACCCGCAAAGAGTTGTTCTGAGTCTGGGTGTAATTTGTGTCCGTTAATTGTAAAGTTGTTTGTAAAGTCCCCCGCGACACAGAGCTTGTTCTCTAGTGCGGGAATTGTCTTTTAAAAAAAAAAAAAATTAATTGCATCCAGATCCGTTCAGTAGTTATTAAGTGGAAGAGCACAAACATACATGCATATTTTCTTACAAATTTTCGCGTTTATAATATTAGTAGGATAAATTTAGAATTTTATGCACTTTATGTAGAATAGAAGGTCTCATGTATTTATGAATTCGTTTAAATTTATTTTAGCAATTGATAGCGTCTATAGGCTAGTAAATTCTTACCATTAGGCGGCCCGTATTCTTATTTGCCAGCTAGTAAAAAGAAATAATCGAGCCGCTTCCCTAACACCGTCGCTCTACCGACATAAAAACCTCAGGTACCTTAAGTCCCCCTCTCTATTGGGCTATGAACACAATATGGTTCTATTTCTATGTAGTGATCGGCCAATCGTTGTGGGGCTCACAACATTCTGTCCTATGGCAATGGGCCCTACGGCTATGGAAGGGATTTTTACTATTAAAGATAAAAGATATGTTAATTTTTTTGGATGTAGGGTTAAGTAGGTGTTTTTATTTGTAGTGAATAGTGTGGTTAATAGATAATATCTATTATATGTATCTGGTATATATTTTTAAATATAAAAGGGATAGACATTTTTATTGTAAGTATATACAGTTTATATTACTTAAATGGTTTTTTATACCTATGGTAAAATTAAAGAAACTGCAAAGAGGTTTTGTTTACAAGTACGTAAAAAGAAGATTGAAAAATGACGGTGAGTAGATATGTGGGTAGTGATATTTTGATTTGCTTATTAGAAATAAACAAAAAGGGATGTTCTACAATAATATGTTTTAGAAAGTAGATAACGTTACCAATAAAAAAAAACATATAATTACTTAGGTACCTATAGCAATTTATTTTTTTTTGTTTTTTTATACTACCAAGGTGGCAAACAAGCATACGGCCCGCCTGATGGTAAGCAGTTACCGTAGCCTATGGACGTTTGCAACACCAGGGGTGTTACTCACGCGTTGCCGACCCTTTAAAAACCTTATAACTCCTTTCTTGAAGAACCCCATGCTATATGTCTCTTGGGAAAACCTCCAAATTTAATTTTAAATTAAATTCATTATATTACTCAGTGATTGTGTAATAATCTACCGGTGACATATTTTCATACAAACTAGTCTAGCTGTATTCTACTCCAAAATATTAATAATAGATTGACAGAATAATCAAAACTATAAACCACCATGTATAATAATCGGCACATTTTAAATCATTAAAATATAAAAGTATTTCAAAAAAACATCGTGTAGTTTCAACTGCATTATATCTATTAAATAAACTTTAAAATAAATAACTCTGACAGTTTAAATATTATAAATCACACGTAAAGATAAAACAACCAAAAAAAATGCGTTACTTCCCGCCAATGACCCTTCCATTCCTTAACATTCCAAGTTGCGTCATTATCATTCTATAAATGAACCAATCACAAACGAGTATAGCTTGTCTATGATGCATCTGGCCAGCGGACCAATGAGGGACGAGTCCGTCCTAGCCGTTTTAACTCTTGTTGATTTTTGGGCCCTTTCAGGTCGCGTGCTGGAGAGCGGGTGGGACGTTTCCGCGTGCCCTTTTTGATAAGATTTCATTTAGCAGAATAACGGCATGATATTGACGGTTATAAGAGATGTGCATAACGGCTTAAAATAAAAATAAAATATATAATTCGTAAGGACGCAAACAACATAGTAAACTTTCGATAGTTTCTAGAACTCAGTAATGCATTCTCTCACCGACCGGCAAGGATATTCCGTAAGAACAAAAACCGAGCAAAATCTGGCTGTCAGATTAAAAATCGGTATTCCGTAAGAGCCCTTTTTGACGTTTAGTCAATAGATTAAATTGTGACGTCACCGAGCAATCACAATTGTCAATTTTGCGATCACAACTGTCAGTTTGCCATCGCTGTTTCTTAGAGAATCAGCCGGCGGGAAAAAGCATGAAGCTGAATAATTAAAACGAAAAAAGCAACTAATTAAAACCCGAATAAAATTAATCATGTGACTGTTAAAAACATTAAGCAATATCGGGTAGCACTTTAAATATGGCGGTTTATAAAAATTATAACAAGTCACAATATAAATAAAGATTCACAAAAGTTTTGATTCTTACATTTCTCAATTTAAAGTCGATTTAAGACTGTCAACAAATAAGCAATCATAGATAAGCAATTGTGCTTAAATAACTAAGAGTGCTTAGTTGCTTATAGTACCTAAATAAAGCTGCTTCATTAAATGCTTGCAAAGTCAAACTTTTATTCATTTAGATCAAATACATGATACTTATGAACGTCATAAAAACAAATTCCAGCATACTTTTTTCCTACGGCCAATTCGCTGACTAAGGTAGGGCCTCGAGAAGAATTGGCAATAAACTCGGGTCCCTCTTTTTTTTCGCCAGAGTATAACATTTACAATTTGATATAAGTTACATACAATCTTAGTGTTAACAAAAAGGGACGGAAACCAATATACCATTCAAAATTAAATTTAGGTAAACATATTTGATAAATAAGAAAACAATTAAGAAAGAAATGAATGAATTTAGCTTTCCACTGCATAAGATAAAAACGTGTAAAGATGACATTGCAATCTTAGTCATCATCATCATCATCATCTCAACCCATAAACGTCCTACTGCTGGGCACGGGACTCCTCCATAAATTTTGAAGGGATATTAGCCTACTACACCACGCTGGCCAGACGGATTGGTATAGGGTTTTGTTTCGAGTTTTCCCTCTCTTGCAGTGGATATTGTGTGCCTGACTTACTCCCTTAGTCGACTCTTACGACACCCACGGGATGGAATGGGGTGGTGACATTTGTGTTCTTAATCCGTAACCACACGGACAAATCTTAGTAATCTTAATAAAATCTAAAAACTATATATTTATTATTTAAAAATAAATCATTCCAAGATTGACCAGCCACCCCAAGTAGCACCCGTTCACGAACATGACGCACGGACCAGCCATCATTTCCTTCGCCATATTAGAGGAAAGGAAATGTGGGCAGGGTGCGGTAATAAAGTTGAAGTAGGTATTTTATTTGATGAATTATTGTTTGGTACGGTATTTTTATTACATCAGTTTGTTGCGAAGCTCTTCAAGAAAGTCTTCAAGAAAGGAGTTATAAGGTTTTTCAAAGATAGGCAATACGCGAGTGATACCCTTGACATGGCAAGCGTCTATAGGCTACGGTAACTGCTTACCAACAGGCGGGCCGTATGCTTGTTTGCCGGCTTTCAAAACAGCGTGTCGACCTAAGTATAAGACCTGCAAATTTTATATATTTTTCTTTTTGTGATGTTTTTATCGCTGTTATATACCCTTAAACCGAATTAAATTTATTTATTTAACCGAATTATATTTTCTTTCTTTCTTTCCTCAAACAAAATAGCGAACTAAATGTAAAGTCTACCACAGTAGTATTTGTGCTTCATTATAAAGTGTAAAAAGCTCTGCGCACGCGCACAGTGAAGTAGTTGCAACAGTGTGGACACTCAAGGTGACTCGTGTTGCAATTGGGTGTGGCCAAGCGTTGGTCTTGGTACATAGCCTAACATTATATATTCACTACCAGTTCCTTACTTTATTTGTAAAGAATAAAATAAAAGTCTTAAGAGAGGTAGGGCACCATACTAGCGAGCAAGCCCAACAGTTGAAGCACCTTCACCTTACAGAAGACCCCCGGCAAATGACTAAACACAGCGGTGTAGTTACGTTCCTGTGTGTGAGTACATGTCTCCAGCGCTCATTTAAGGATGTGTTTTAAAAGAAACGTTTTCCTATCTCAAGGATTTTCCATCGAAAGCCCTGGTAGAAAAAAAACATACAAGGGTATACAAGTGATACCTCTGGTATTTCAAGCGTCCATATATAGCATGGAGTAAATGTACTCCGTGATATATATATAGGCTGCGGTAACTCCTTAACATCCAGCCCAACAGACGGAGCTATAATATCCTACTAATATTATAAATGTGAAAGTTTGTAAGATGGATGGATGGTTGGATGGATGGATGGATGTTTGTTACTCTTTCACGTAAAAACTACTGAACGGATCTGGATGAAATTTGGCATAGAGGTAGATTATGGTCTGGAATAACACATAGGCTACCGTCATATATAGCTTACTATATTAATATACTAGCTGTTTCCCGCGGCTCCGCCCGCGTGGATGTCTGTTGTCGCTGTAAAAAGAAGCCTATGTGTTATTCCAGACCATAATCTATCTCTGTGCCAAATTTCATCCAGATCCGTTTAGTAGTTTTTACGTGAAAGAGTAACAAACATCCATCCATCAAAACTTTCGTTTATAATATTAGTAGGATAGCTGCGTCTATGGTCACTCGCCGATTACTATAGATAATATACCCTAATATACCTTGCTATGATTTATCTATAATAAAAATGAATCGCTGAATGTGTTGCTAAGCGCAAATCTCGAGAACAGCTGAACCGATTTCGCTAATTCTTTTATTGTCAGGAGAAGGTTCTTATGTAAAAAATAAAAGAAAGTTGAGCTGAAAATAGTTTAACCCGGACAAAGTTGAGGCGGGCCTCTAGTAGGCCTCCTATTAATTATATTGTACCTACTGCTGATGCTGGCAGTCATCTTTGTTTTTTAAGACAACTCCCGCACTAGAGAACAAGCTCTGTGTCGCGGGGGACTTTACAAACATACAACTAACGGACACAAATTGCACCCAGGCTCGGAATAAACATTTATGAATAACATAAAGTTTTGTCCTGTGTGGGAATCGAACCCACGACGCTGGCGTAGCAGTCAAAGTTACTAACCACTAGACCAACAAGATAGTCAAATGTGGCCTGTCTATCGCCAATTCTGGTTGTCGAACCCGCACTTTATATACCAGAGGTATCTCTTGCGTGAGAATGTGAAAAATTGACCATGTGCAAAATTGGCAAAGTGTAGACCTGGGAATATGGTGTTGCCGACCCATTTTTTTACACCAGGGCTTTAAGATGAAGTTACCCTGGGATCGGAAAACGTTTCTTTCAAAACGCATTCCTAAATGAGCGCTAGAGACCTGTAGTTACATAAAGAAACACAACTACATAGTTGTGTGTAGTTATTTGTCTCTGGTCTTCTGTAAGGTAGAGGTCCTTCCCCAGTTAGACTTGGTCGCTAGTATGGTGCCCAACCTCTTTAAATTAGATACAAATCTTTCCTACTCAATTTTTTTTTATACAACTTGTGTGGCAAACAAGCATACGGCCCGCCTAATGTTAAGCAGTTACCGTAGCCTATGGACGCTTGCAATTCCAGAAGTATCACTTGCGTGTTGCCAACCCATTTTTTTTACACCAAGGCTTTAAGATGGCAGCATCCCTGGGATAAGAACTCAACTACCACTGCTTTCACAATTTCCAAAATTTCTCAAACAAGTTCTCTTCACGATTAGCACGTAAATTAATAAATCATATAAAACAAGTCGAGGTTGAAATGTCCTAAAGGCGCGCGCGCGTCTTGCGCTCGCGCAACAAGGCCGCGTGACGTAGCAAAGATGGCGGCCGGTGAGTTCGTTCATCCGACGAGCGCACGCGCGACTGTGAATCAAAAAGTTAAGGCCGCACAACACTTGCCTTATTTGCACTAATATCTTAGAAACTAGGCCACAATAAACTAGGTAGCACCTCGCATTTTTGCCGTAGAGACAGACAGAGATGGCTGATACACAGAATTCATCAGCTACATTGCCTAAACAGTGTTAAAATTTGGCAACACGCTAGTAATATCTTTGTCACGGTAGCTACTTTCCATCAGGCGGGCCTTATGCTTGTTTTTAACATCTACCAAACTAGAGAACAAGCCCTGTGGCTCGGGGTCTACAAACATACAATTCACGGACACAAACTACAACCAGACTCGAAACTGACATTTTTGGATCTCACAAAGTTTTGTAACGTGTGGGAATCGAACCCACGACCTCTGGTTTAGCAGTCAGAGACACTAACCACTAGACCAAGGCAAGTTTGTTAAGCCCCTAGTTTAAAATAAAAAAATGCAGAACTACAGTGTAAAACTTCTTGCTTTTATGCCTACCAGATTAATTGTATTTAAATCGCTTTAAAAAATATATGAAAGAAAGGTAGGGCACCATACTAGCGAGCAAACCCGACTGGGGAAGGACCTCCACCTTACAGACGACCACAGCCAAATACCTACACACAGTGGTGTAGTTGTGTTCCTATGTGCTAGTACTAGTCTCCAGCGCTCATTTAGGAATACGTTTTGAAAGAAATGTTTTCGTATCCCAAGGATTCTTATCTTAAAGCCTTCATCGGAAAAAAATTGTAGCTCGGCAACATGTAAGTCTTCTTCTTATCGTTTGGTTAGTGGTCAACCTGATGACAGAGTTATTTAGATCGCCCATATTTAGGCCTCTGTCGTGATCTAACACGTAAGTGATACCTATGGATTTTCAAGCATCCATAGGCTACGGTAACTGCTTAACATCAGACGGGCCGTATGCTTGTATGCTACCCAAGTAGTATCAGAACAACAAAATTGTGTGGTAGACTTCTTACACTACCATTTTTCATTAATTAACATTATTTACAAATTGTTCAATTCTTCTCCATTTGAAGCAAAATTCTGAAGTCTAGGTATCCAGCTAAGTGGTCTATATTTTTTTTATTTTCTTTTATACTAGTTAGGTGGCAAACAAGCATACGGCCCGCCTGATGTTAAGCAGTTACCTTAGCCTATGAACGCTTGCAATACCTACCAGAAGTATCACTTGCGTGTTGCCAACCCATTTTTTTTTACACCAGGGCTTTATGATGACTATCCCTGGGATAGGAATACGTTTCTTTCAAAACGAATCCCTAAATGACCTGTACTCACACACAGGAACACAACTACACAACTGTGTGTAGTTATTTGGCTGTGGTCTTCTGTAAGGTGAAGGTCCTGCCCTCTCTTATTTGACTCCCTGTTGTTTTTAGAAGCATAATTGGTCCAGACGTTAGGGTAAGATCTAAAGAAGATAACATGTCTTCTATTCTTTATTATCAAAGTTAATTCTTTTGCTGTTTTTTTGGCCAGCTGCTTGGAAAGTAAATCCCACTTAAAAATTATATCACTTTAAAATAAATTATGGTAAACAGTTACAACGGACGTAGGACGTTTGCAACACCAGAGGAGTCACTCACGCGTTGCCGACCCTTTAAAAACCTTATAACTTTCTTGAAGAACCCCATGCCATAGTCTATTGGGAAAACCTCGGCAGGGAGCTCATTCCACAGCCTAATCGTACGTGGTAAGAAATTCCTCTGGAATCTTAATTAACACCAGGGTTTCATGATGGAGTATCCCTGGAATAGGAAAACGTTTGTCTGTATGGTGACGGATTTAGAATACAAATGTCACTACCCAGTTCTATCCCGAGGGTGTCGCAAAAGTCGATTAAGAGAGTAAATCAGGCCGACAATATTCACTGCAAGAGTTGACACTTGAAACAAATCCCTATACCACCGTCTGGCCAGCGTGGTATAGTAGGCTAATATCCCTCCAAGTGAAGGAAACCCGTGACCAGCAGTGGGTCGTTTATGGGTTGAGATGAGATGATGAAGAAAGCGTTTAATTAAAAACCCATCCCACAGGAATACAACTACTTCGCTGTGGTCTTCTGTGAGGTGGACGTTCTTTCCCCAATCGGGCTTACTCTACCTCTCGAAAACTCCTTAAATTAAGCAATTAAAAGCAGTGGCAAGAGCACGACGATCTTATATTTTGTATGAACGTTCAGTCTAAATATAGATTTGTTAACTAGGTCGATGTCCTAATATACCGAGTCATAACTATCATTAGATACGATCAAATTGAACAGTTTTACATGTTTTTGGCACTAGGAACTGTTAGTTAAAACCCATACCCTTCAGGTTTATTACCATCTTCTATCTTCTTCTTCTTAACGTGTCAATCGCAAATTAAATTGCCCAGAACCTAGCTTATTTTCTCTTCCTTTTCTTTCACAACTCCCGCAATAGAGAACAAGCTCTGTGTCACGTGGGACTTTACAAACATACAATTAACGGACACAAATTACACACAGACTCAGAACAACTCTTTGCAGGTCACACAAAGTTTTATCTCTTGTGGGAATCGAACCCACAATACACCCACAAAACCCATACTGCGGCCACTGGACCACCAAAGGACGGCCCGCCTGATGGTAAGCAGTGACCGTAGCCTATATGGACGTTTGCTATACTAGGGGTATAACTTGGCTATTCAAAAAAAAGAACACCAGTATTTTATGACAGACTAGCTGCTGCCCGCGGCTCCGCCCGCGTGGATGTCGGTTATCGCTGTAAAAAGTCTAAGTGTTATTCCAGACCATAATCTATCTCTGTGCCAAATTTCATCCAGATCCGTTCATTAGTTTTTACGTGAAAGAGTAACAAACATACATCCATCCATACTCACAAACTTTCACATTTATAATATTAGTAAGGATGGTATAGGAATACGTTTCTCTCAAAACGCATCCCTAAACGAGCGCTAGAGAGCTGTACTCACACACAGGAACACAACTACACCTCCTGTGAGTAGTTATTTGGCTGTGGTCTTCTGTAAGATCCTTCCTCAGTCGGGCTTGCTCGCTTGTAAGGTAAGCAGTTTTTACTTACTATCAAGCGGTATGCTTATTTGCTTGCTAGTGATGTAAATTATTATTATAATGTTTTTTTGGACTACCAAGGTGGCAAACAAGCATACAGCCCGCCTGATGGTAAGCAGTTACCGTACCCTATGGACGTTTGCAAAACCAGGGGTGTCACTCACGCGTTGCCGACCCTTTAAAAACCTTATAACTATTATTAATCTATGTCCAAGATAATAAAATATCGCCAACTAAATTATAGCCTCCATCATGAAAACCAACAGCATTCTTGCCGTATCATATTTCAAGCAATCACCAACGTTAGTTCATTGTTTGTTTATATGTTACTATGTAACTGCTGAGCCGATACGGATAAAACCTTGACATTGTGATTGTGTTGTAATACACTATTGCTAAATGATTACTTACGCATGAGTTTTGTGAATAAAACTTTTTATAGATTTGTTTCTTTTGATGTTTAATGGACAATTCTACCGGGGAAAGACCACCACCTTACGGAAGACCACGGGCAAAGACCTACACACAGTGTTGTAGTTGCGTTCCTAATATTGCTACTGGGGCGGTGGCTTAGTGGTTGATGTGTATGGCTGCTGATCACAAGGTCCCGGGTTTGATTTCCGGGTGGGGCCAGAAATTTATTGGGTTTTAAGATTTTTTTTCTTTTTTATACTACTTGGTTGGCAAACAAGCTGGTTGGCTGTGGACGCTTCCAATCCCAGAGGTATCATTTACGCGTTCCCAACCCATTGTTTTTACACCAGGCCTGGGAGTATCCCTGGGATAGGAATACGTTTCTTTAAAAACGCATTCCTAAATGAGCGCTGGAGACCTTTACTCATTACACACACACAGGAAGAGAACTTCACCGTTGTGAGTTACTTGGCTGTGGTCTTCTGTAAGGTGGAGGTCCTTCCCAAGTCAGGCTTGCTTGCTAGTATGGTGCTTCTCCTATTCTAAGCTGTAGTCGTCTACAGGACAAAGGTACTACCCCTGTCGGGCTGCTCCAAATGAAGCACGTAATTTTATTTTACCTCCATGCTATTTTAACACAAACTCAAATTAAAACGAAACGTAGAAGACAAATCCAATATATATTATACTCCCTAAAAATAATAAAAAAAATTAAAAGGACTTCATGTCCACATTGCTCCTGTGTGACATACCCCATCGTATCGAGGGGATATCTCCTCTCGCTCTAACATATATCGCCGTCTCCCTCTCCCCTATAGCGTTCAAATGTAACGCCTGGTCAACACGAGATTTTTTTACTCATTTTAAAGCAGGGTCCGACTGTTTTTAACATTTGCTAAGGGTAGTTTTATTTTTACTTTTACTGTCTACCCCTTCTTTGTATAGGGGTGAGTTTTGGTGTATTTATAGATGACTGTTTGATGTGCTCTTGTAATTTTAAATTTTGATGTTACGTTACAAAAATGTATTAAAATAAACGTATTAAAATAAAATACGGACGAACTTAATAAATGTATCAAAATAAAATACGGACGAACAGCCAGCCTCTTGAAGGTCGTACTCCATCTTACAGAAGACCACAGCTAAATAACTACTCACAGGGGTGTAGTTGAGTTCCTATGCGTGAGAACAGATCTCCAGTGCTCATTTGGGGAAATGTTTTCAAAGAAACTTCCTAGAAATCCCCTAAAAGCCAGGTGTTAAAATTTTAGAGTGAAAACGCAAGTCACGACTCAGTAAAAACTTTACACCTCCTTTCTTAAATAACCCCATGCTATAGTCTCTCGAGAAAACATCGACAGGGAGCTCATTCCACAACTTAATCGGGTTATCAAAAGAAGAGATCTGAGCTATATCCCAGTTCTTTCCTCAAGGCTCTCCTTTTACTTCTACTCCTCAGCCTCTGTCTGTTCAGTCAGGTAATCTGGCTGTAGGGGAATAAGCTCTTTTTTAACCGACTTCAAAAAGGGAGGACGCTTCTCGATTCGACCGTATGTTTGTTCGCGGATAACTTCGGTGTGAACTTTTTTTTATTTGAAAGAGTATACTCTAGAGGTGGTCCCATTGACACCAAGTCAGGATCTGATGATGGAATCCCAGGGAAATTAAGGGCAACCCTCAAATGTTGTAGGTTTTAACAATATTTTTCGTATATTTTTAATTTAATTTTATCACTAAAAATAGAAAAATATTTTTTTTAAAAAAACTTAAAACGACTTCAAAAAGCTAAAAATAACTAAATACAGATTGAAGTCGGTGCCAAGCTTAATATTAGATGACAGGATGAACCTAGCACCGACTTCAATCTGTATCCAGTTATTTTTAGGTTTTTGAAGTCGGTTTCAATTTTTTTTAAACACAAACGTCATTTCGCAGTTTAAAATTTTAAATGATTTTATAAATAAGGCAGTGGTGGTGGCCGATTGGGACAGTAACCTAATGGCACGCAATAATGTGAATAGGCCTAAACCCTCTCTCTCTTGATAGAGGAGACGAGACACGTGCCCAGCAGTGGGACATGTATGGCTTACACCTAAAGGCTAGTTCCTTAAGGAATGCATGTTTGAATATTTTCTACTACATATTTTAAGAGAGGTAGGGCACCATACTAGCGAGCAAGCCCAAATGGGGAAGGAACTCCACCTTACAGAAGACCACAGCTAAATAACTACACACATATAGTTGTGTTCCTGTGTGTGAGTACAGGTCTCTAGCGCTCATTTAGGGATGCGTTTTGAAAGAAACATATTCCTATCCCAGGGTTACTTCCATCTTAAAGCCCTGGTGTAAAACAATGGGTTGGCAACACACACACAGCGGTGTAGTTGTGTTCCTGTGTGTGAGTACAGGTCTCATTTCAACCCATAAACGTCCCACTACTAGGCACAGGTCTCCTCCATACATTTGAAGTGAAATTAGCCTACTATACCACGCTGGCCAGACGGGTTGGTATAGGATTTTGTTTCGAGTTTTGCCTCTCTTGCAGTGGATATTGTCTGCCTGACTTACTCCTTTAGTCGACTCTTACGACACCCTCGGGATGGAATGGGGTGGTGACATTTGTATTCTTATTCCGAGTTATAGGTCAGTCACAGACAGATTTTGATGCTGTCTATACATAAAAATAAAACCTCCATCGGGCGAAACGCCCAATCAAATATTATAAATTTTGTAATTTGGTCGTTTGGCCCGCTCGGGCGAACAAATGGCGGGCGAAACGACCTATAACTCCTTATTCCGTCACCACACGGACTGTCTTTATTATTGTACTAGCTGTAGCCCGCGGCTTCGCCCGCGTGGATGTCGGTTATCGCTGTAAAAAGCCTATGTGTTATTCCAGACCATAATCTATCTCTGTGCCAAATTTCATCCAGATCCGTTCAGTAGTTTTTACGTGAAAGAGTAACAAACATCAATCCATCCATCCATTCTTGCAAACTTTCACATTTATAATATTAGTAAGAATTTTATTAATTATTTTTTTTATCTTAATATTTAATCTTTTTTTTTTGTTCACAGATATTACAAACAGAAGACAGCTCTAATGTAAGTGTATTAATTAATCTTTATATAGGTATATCATTCTTCTGTACGTGTGTATGACACTGAACTGCTCCTAAACGGCTCGGCTGATTTTCATTAAATTTTGTGTGTGTGTTCAGATAGGGCCCAGATTTACAATTAGACTCGATAGGTGGCACTGCAGTCGGTATGTCAGCTTTTTCAGGTAGGACGTCGTCTGCCAGGTCCGCTAGTTACTGTAGACTGCAGAACCAACGACAGACCCAGAAAAGACAAGGGCTTATTACGAGTATAACTATAATGGACAACGGGTCTAAATCGCGTAATATTTTAAAGTTTTTCATACCTTTTTGTTTCCCGACGTTTCGGTCGAATTGCACCGACCGTGGTCACGGGTTGACTGGTGCGGGTGAGCGAAATATTACGCGATTTAGACCCGTTGTTCATTATAATTATAATAAGTATGTGTACAAATCGTGAAAGTTTAAAAGAATATAAAGACAAGGGCTGATAGGTTTATCCTTAGGTACATTTTAGAACCTCTATCGTGCCTTACTGTACGGTTTCAGAAGAATTTTCTCCCACGCATTCTTAGGTTGTAGAATGAGCTCTTCGCCGAGTATTTCCTGAAAGACTATAACATGGGGTTCTTCAAGAAAGGAGTTAGGAGATACCTCTGGTTTTGCAACGCACGCAAGATATGCGAGTTCGATCCCGGGTGCCAGTACCAATGAGAATTTCACTTTGTGGAGTTTATATGTAGGTACTAATCAAAAGATTCACCATCTGCTATCGGTGAAGGAAAACATCGTGAGGAAACCTACATGTCATAGAAGAAATTCTAAAGACATGTCTAATTCACTAACCCGTATGAGGCCAGCGTGTGTGAATTAAGGCCTAAACCCTCTCTCTCTTGATAGAGGAGAGGAGACTCGTGCCAGCTGTGGGACATATATGGGTTGCTACTTATTATTGGCTGTTGTATGCCACCAAAATCCTTATGAATATTATAAATGTGAAAGTTTGTGAGTATGGATGTGTCTTTCACGCCAAAACAGCCAAATGGATCTGGATGAAATTTGGCACAGAGATAGATTATAGTCTGGAATAGCATAGAGGCTACATTATATCGCGATAACCGACATCTACGCGGGCGAAGCCGCGGTCAACAACAAATTATAAATATATTTTTAAGTACACAATTAATTTCATGCCAATTTCTTTACTAAACCGAAGTGGGTGAAACTCTCACTCTCTTTCTAATACTCTTATTACAAAACAAATGCGTATACAAACGATCCATTGAACCTTGTGAATGTGAATTCCACCAGCATATAAGAGGTGATACCCGCCATATTGCAACCTGATACCACAACTCGTTCATTTTCAAAACAAAACAGTTAATGATTTATCAACTAACTGTTTGTATCAACTGTTTAACAGTGTAACAGTGAGTTCATTAGATACGCGATAGTACAGGCGAGCAGTTATTGTATTTGATGTTAGTTTGTTAACCGACTTCAAAAATAGGAGGTTAGCAGTTCGTGGGTATTTTAAATTGTTACCGCATAACTCCGTCATATATACATATATATACGAAGTCACCCAAAGAGTAATGGAGAGAGATGTTGGAGTTTCCCTGCGATATCGAATCAGAAACGAGAAGATTTTTTTTATACTACTTAGGTGGCAAACAAGCATACGGCCAACCTGATGTGAAGCAGAAACCGTTGCCTATGGACGCTTGCTATACCAGAGGTATCACTTGCGTGTTGCCAACCCATTTTTTGACACCAGGCCTTTAAGATGGAAGTAACCCTGGGATAGGAATATGTTTTTTTCAAAACGCATTTCTAAATGAGCGCTGGAGACCTGTACTCACACACAGGAACACAACTATACTACTGTGTGTAGTTATTTAGCTGTGGTCTTCTGTAAGGACGAGGTCCTTCCCCAGTCGGGTCTGCTCGCTAGTATGATGCCCTACCTCTCTTAAAATACTTGTTTATTTATTTAGTAGTTATACGTTTAGTTTTCGAATAATAATTGTTACTATTTACATATTGCCTTATTAATTTACTAGCTGATGACCGCGGCTCCGCCCGCCAAATTTCATCTAAATCCGTTCAGTAGTTTTTACGTGAAAGAGTAGGAAACATCCATCCATCCATTCTCACAAACTTTCACATTTATAATATTAGTAAGGATAGCAATATGTAAATTGAAGCAGACTGATTATAATACATTTTTTTAAATTCCGTACGACCAGTACCAAGTACAATTAGTTTTATTTCAATAATTAATAAAGTAAGTACCTACTTATCGTGTTTTGACTGCATCAGCTTGCATGCTATCATACTTGTATTTTACAAAAGATTGAAACTATCTGGCGATTAAAAAGAGTGGCCTGAGTTTCTTGCCAGTTCTTCTCAAGGCTCCACGTCAGCGAACCAGCCGTAGAAAAATTTTCGCTGACATCATCTTTCTGGCTTATTCATAATTTATGACTTTCATAAGTGTTACTTTGTAACCTAAATGAATTTTGAGTTTGTAGAGAGGTAAGGCACCATACTAGTAAGCCCGCACGAGGAAGGACTTCAACCTTACAGAAGACCACAGCCAATTAACTACACACAGCGGTGTAGTTGTGTTCCTGTGTGCGAGTACATTCGGAACAAAATTTTATGTGATCCATAAATGTTTGTAAATCTGGGTGTATTTTGTGTCTGTGAATTGTATGATTGTAAAGTCCCCTGTAACACAGGGCTTGTTCCCTAGTGCGAGGGTTGTCTTTTTTTAAAGAAATAAAATTACTTGTCTCTATCGCCAACTAATACGTGTGTTCCAATGGACAGACTGTCCTCAAATATATTGTCCCTTTACGTTACGAAGGGCTTGACTCAGAATTTCATTTTTGATAATGAGTACAAAACGAAGAAGGCTTTACGCTTACGGCCCGCCTGATGTTAAGCAGTTACCGTAGCCTATGGACGCTTGCAATACCAGAGGCACAGATAATATAATACTACCAGAGGTATCTCTTGCGTGTTACCACTTTTTACACCAGGGCTTTAAGATGGAATATCTCTAGGATAGGAAAACGTTTCGTCCAAAACGCATCCCTAAATGAGCTCTGGAGACCTGTACTTACACACAGGAACACAACTACACCGCTGTGTGTAGTTATTTGGTTGTGGTCTTCTGTAAGGTGGAGGTCCTTTCCCAGTCGGGTTTGCTCGCTAGTATGGTGTACTACCTTAAATACTTTTAAATAAATCTTTTGTTTTTAACCGACTCAAAATAGAAGGTTAGGTATATGTTTGCCTGTATGTATCCTATCCATACTAATATACATACATCCATACATATATACCTAATAGTAGATATATTTATGTATGTATGTTTGTTTGTTACCTTTTCACTAGCAAACGGTTGAACAGATCTCAATGATATTTGGCAAGGAGATGGTATCCTGGGGAAGGATAAAGGGTACTTTATCGGTCTAATGGACATCCAGACGGATCCAAGGGCAACACCTAGTAGAATAATTATGTTATGAAAGTTTTTTTTATTTTTTACCTATTGCCTGGTAATAAATGGGGTACTTCAAGAAAGGAGTTATAAGGTTTCTAAAGGGTCGGCAACGCGCGAGTGATACCCTTGGTGTTGCAAGCGTCCATAGGCTATGGTAACTGCTTACCATCAGGCGGGCCGTATGCTTGTTTGCCTCCGTGGTAGTTTAAAAACATTCACCACACACATTACATTTTAAATTTCACTTGACAAAGTGAAATTCACATTAGTACTGCTATAGGGATCGAACTCACACCTCTTGCGTGCAATAAAAAAATGTCTGGTAAAATAAGTTAAAAAAAAATCGTTTATTGTCCTTTAACCATTAGAACCCACACTAGGATTCCCCGTGTTGTGATTATCTCGATATGATAAATACAAATATCCTATATTCATTAGATGTTAGACCTATGTTTACCTATTAAATTATTTTTTTATTATAATTTATTTTTGTGTTATTATAATTTATATTTAATAAATATCCAAATTCAGGAAAAGATTTTTTTTTTAATTTTGTATCAATTATGAAATTTGTTATTGATTATTTTAAAAACTATTTATTTATGTTTTTTTATACTACTTAGGTGGCAAACAAGCAAACGGTCCCCGTGGTGGTAAGCAGTTACCGTATTACACAAAAACACACTTTTTTTTTTTGTTTTTTTTATGTAAAAAAATAGTACGATTTTTTTTTATTATAGTTATTTAGTATTAAAAATATACCTTTTATTAATATGAATAGGTAAGTAGGTACCTAGGTGTTTGTAATTATTGTTCATGTGGATTTTTGTGAATATTTTACGGAAAAGTAATCCAATCTCACACGTCATTATTATACTAGTTATCTATTTATTTATACCACATAGTAATAATTATTATTAAAAATAGTAGATAAGATATTTATTTAAAATATTATAATTTATATATAGTATATTTATAAATAAATTTACTATGTATGTAATTTATATATAGTAAATTTATTTATAAAAAATATTTTACACGTATTTTTTATTTATCAATGTATTGGTTAGGTTTTTTTAAAGTGTAATTAATACCTACCTATATAGTTATAGGTTTAGGTATATTTTTGTCAATTTACCTACGTAATATACCTACCTAGGTGAATAGAAAACACATCCAAACAATGTTTTATACTATTAGTTTAATAAAAGATTAATTTTCAACCCATTAATTATATTACATTTAATTAATAAAATCTTTCCGTGTGAATAACAAAAAAAAATACATAGGTACCTACCAAAATTATCGGTAGTACCTACCTATTATACGTAAATAGGTTAAGTACTTTGTTAACGATAAAAATAATTGTTGGGCTGTAAATTATATTTGAAAAGTTATTTATTTTATTATGTTTCAATTTTATTTTAAAATTATAAAATGAAACAGGCAAAAGAACATAGGTATTTGAACTTAAGAGTATCTAGGTAGATAGTCAATTATTTTTTTATTTAATTTATAATTGGTTTTAAAATTATTAAAAAAGTATTCTTTTATTTATTAGAATTATTTTTCATAAATTTATTTTTAATAACTTACTTGTTTTCACATTTTAGATTTTATACATTAGCCGTGACTAACTTTGGTGTTTTATAAAATTGATAAGTACGAATAAATAAATAATAATAATACATATATATTATTGAATTTATGCTGTTTTATGCAAAATGAAATATATATTTGATATTTATTAATGCATTTTTCAAGAAAATCAACTTTTAATGCGAACATAAAAATTCCGATGCGGCGGGCCGTCATTAAAAGACAATAAAAACTGCTTTGGCTACAGATATACGAAATATTTTAAATATTTGACCTTTTGCAAGACCCGTAGAGTCTCCCCTGAGGGCAGTTTCGCGAAAACCACATTGATTTCCGAGAAAAAAATCCATTCTAAAAATAGCACCTTACGATCTCCACATTCATTCTTCAATAAAATAAAATAAAACCTTAAAAATAAACATAAAAATACTCCCAAAACAGATGGCAAACTCTTCCTGTACCCAAAACTATATAATTTTCATCGAAAATCAAATTAAGTCAGCGGAAAAAAGCGGTCAATTTAAAAAAAGTGTGAGGTCGACCGGCGCCCGAGTCGCAGCACCGTTACACGTTGGCGTTAGAGCTGTCAAACGTCGTGCCGTCTCGCTCGCACGCACCCGCCTACCACCTCACTGCCCCATCGAAGGCGAGCTCGTACAGTGACCGTGAATTTTGATACTTCGTCTGGCATTTTTTTGGTTAAAAATAAAATTTTTCACTTCCCGGGAAGTGGGGATAAGGGAATAAGTGAAGGGTGTGAAACTCAATATTGGGCAAAGATTTCGTAACTAACAAATGATTTATATATAATAGCAACCCATATAATATTAATAATTTATTAGTAATTTATAAATGTAGTTATTTTTATTATAACATTATCCTACTCATATTATAAATGCGAAAGTTTGTAGGTATTTTATGTATGTTTAGTATTTATATATCATGTATGTTTGTTTTTCCTTCATGCAAAAACTACAGGACAAATGTTTTACATCAGAATATAAATCTTTTATTTTTAAAAATCTAAATTTACAAAGGCAAAGTCGGAGGCACAAATTAGTCTATGCTAATATTATGCAGCTAAAAAGTTTTTAAAATTTCTATGCAATAATTACAGGAACATAGAGTCTGATTTATATTTTTTATTGACGTAGGTTTGATTCCCAGGCGGGACAAAAGTTTGTATGAACCATAAATTGTTGCTCCTTGTACGTTTGTTAAGTCCCTCACCACTGTTCCCATGTGTGGGACTTAAAAGTAGGTAATTTTATTTAATTAAGTACATGACTATATAATGTCTTCATTATTTATGATAAAGCAACGTTCATCAAGAAATATCAACATAATTAGATGTTAATTAAAAAGTTAAAAGAATAAATTAATAAACAATAAATTATTGTGTTAAATGTTAATTTTTTTATCGATATTTTGTGTACACTTGCAGTTTTTCGACTGTAACACAATGTGTTATGTCGCTGAGTTATTTCAACAACTATGTTGTTGGTGTGTCTCGAGCCACATGACGACCTTGTTACGTTTAGTTATGGATGTTCTTAAGTTTGAGTTGTCACGTCACTTGACAATAAATGGTGACTAAATGAGAGAGTGGTTTTGTTACATAGCTAAAAAATATCTACTGCTGGACATAGGCCTATGTAGTTATGAGCTGACCTTATCCATCAGCTGCCACCTTCACCAAATCATCAGCTTACCTTATCTTTCAGTTCGTGGTCATCACCAAATTTTGTCTTAAGTATTAAGGTCATCAGACAGCATTTTTAAAATTGCTAAGTAATTAAAATCGCTATTTTTAGCTTCCATATATGAAGCCAGAAACACATGATAAAGATTATTTCGACCATTTTATTACAAAAAACAGTATGGATCTCAATGTCTTATTCGCCAAAATAAGCGTTGAATAATTTGATTAAGTGATAAATGGCTTCGGTTATACCCACCCTATAATTTTATTCACAATAAAATAAATTAAATGGCAGCATTTTACAGCTTTTAAATATATAGAATAAGGTGCTAATTATATATCTGACGATGACATCACGAGCGGACACATGACTAAACTTTCACTGTATAACTTGTCATGCAAAAATATGCTTTACGTTATTATACTTAAGTTCTATATTTTATTGACACCAATATAATGTTATTTTGTACGCATATATGGACAACAATTGCCTTTCAACTTTTTCTATATACATAAAAAAGTAAATTTGTCAGTCTGTTATATTTTTATGGCAAGCTGATAAAATATAAATTTAGTTTGAAGATATCTTGACAAACCATTGTCCAACCAACATTGTCTTCCAAAATATATATTCTGGAATTTCAGCATCATAGATGAAAGAGTATAATCAGATTAAGTCCCACTGCTGGATAATGGTCTCCTCTTCTACCAAGAGAGCTGAAAGGTACATTACTACTGCCAGCTGGATTTTATTTAGAAGTCACTCGCTTTTAATTAAAAGTCACAGTGAGATTTTGCACTAAAATTGTATCATCACATCTTTATCTGCTAGTAAATTATGTTTTCATGTCTCTTTCGGGAAGCATTCTTTTATGTTGCTTGAGCAGCCATCTTTTTAATGCACCTATTTTATTTTAAACGGCATTCCAATGGTGTTCGAGACTTCACCAACACACTTCATATACAATGTGTGGCTAACCATCTGTCCGTATGCTATTACCACCTTATAATAAAGGTTATTTAAAACAACGCAATTGTATTATATACACAATACTCAAGCCTAGACCTTGACCATATAATGAAACCTGTTTCCAGGGCCTTACAACAAAGAAATGTTTGGTATTTCAACTTCAGAAAGAACAACTTGTTTGTAACCATTCCGGTAATATGAAGTCCTTGAAAATGTTTAAGTGAATATTGTGGGGTGACGGGATTAGTATTAACTACTCATAATTTGATGTGCTTTTTTATAATGGTGGTAAGCAGACGGCGTGCTTGTCGGTAAGTGGTTACCCCGTAGCATATGGATGCTTGCAATACCACAGGTATCACTTATACTTTATGTTGAGACACCACACTGTCAGAAAAAGCTAAGCATTGTGCCTGTAATCTAATAAGAATCTTGTATAGAAAAATGGGTGGGCAGCACACAAGTGATACCTCTGGTATTGCAAGCGTCCATAAGCTACGGTTACTGCTTAACATCAGGCGGGTGGAATGCATGTTTGCCACCCAAGTGGTAAAAAAAAATTAAAATCATCTTTATTTTCATATAAGATTCTTCTTAGCTAACAAATTAATCAAAAATAAATGTAATATCAACTTTGTGCAATAAATTCCAAATCAAAACTGCACTCTATTGCTTTAAACATAAAGTTGATTTTGAATTAGCTGATCAAGAGTACTGTTTCTAGAACCTTCGAAGTTGTACCATAGCAACTTTTAATTTTTAAATTAAAGTTAATTATTTTAATCACGACAAAGCTCGCTAGCAAACAGTTACCGTATATAATGGCCGCTCTCAATACCAGGGGTATCACTCAAGCGTTGCCGATCTTGAGAAATATTTTGTTCTTATTGTGTAACATGCATACATTTTACACAAACAACAATAGGTACCCTTCAAACTGAAACATTGCAATCTGTGCATATAATAAAAATAATTTCTTTTCAGACACATACATTGTCCATAGTTAGTAACAATCCCCCTCTCTTTCCACGCACTCCCCCTCCCTCCATCCCTTGGACTCGGTGGAACTGCGTATCAGAAAAATGTCTTATCCGTTTCTCACAAATGTAAAAGCCAAGATTAAAAACCAAAACTACTACTAAAGCCTAGAGAGCTAAAATTTGAAACTAAGGTTTACTTTATATCAAAAGTAGAGAACTGCTAAAAAGGATTTTTAGAAATTCAATCGTTAAACGAGCAACGGAGTAATTAAACCACTTACAAAATGTAACCTTAACTTTTTGATTGCTAATTTATAAGAAAATAAATATCTTTAAAAATTCTATCCACAAATATACGTGCACCGAAGTATGTCGACAACTCGTCCTTCAATTACAGTAACCTAGTACCCTTCTCTTCTTAAAGAAATAATAAAAAAAGGCTCACAAAGTAACTTATCCCCACCATGTATATATAAAAACTGCGCAACGACAAACCGCCGCTTTTTTACATCGCATTCTTCTCTGTCTAGCCTTTAATTGACTGATTTAAGTTCTATTTTAGTTCACTGTGGCTTTATAAATAGATTGCGATGTTGCCAACCGACTTGGAAAGCTCGATGTACACTTGCGATGTTGCGACTTTTAGTCGCAGGTTTTATGTAGTTTGAGATTTAGTTTGAAAAATAAATATTTTGAACTCTGTCTTTCAAAATAAATGAGATTAAAAGTTAAAATATGAATTTATTATAAGGAATAGGTATAGACATTTTTCCTACGTAAAGTTTTACTTTACTATTATACCATTTTACACAAATGGCAGTTCAATCATATTTTGCGTGGCACACAATATTTTATTATTATGTGTTATTGGCTTTGTCTATACTTTTATTATTAATAGAAAAGATTTAAGTGTATATTAGTATGGTCGCTAGAAATGATAAAACTCAAAAACTACTTAACTCAACAAAAATATTGTTTCTCCTTTATTATTAGCAATCAACATGGGCTTTATATATATTTTTTAATAGGTTGCAAAGAACACAGGTTGCTATTTTTAATATAAAACAGTCGCAATGATCGAAAAGTCGTACATCTATAGCCCGCCTTACGTACCATACAATATAACGCAGTATTGTTTCATTCATAAGGCATTCATTATGCGTTTTTTTACACAAGTGAAAGTCGACTTTTATTAATTGGCAAGCATATTAATTGTATCTATTAAATTTATTCATACTATGTATATTCACGACCGTTTTCTGTTAGAAACTATAAGCAGAAATCTTAAAAAAATAATATCAATTAAAGAAAAAAAATGGAAATTTAAGTTTTACATTGTGTAGGAGTTGAGAGTTACAAACAGACATCCATGATGAAATAAAGACAAGCAAAGATGAAGTCACAATAATGTTTTTTTTTTATCACAACGCTCCCACCTTACCAACAAACAATTCACGGACATAAATTACGCCCATTTAAAATTCGTAATATAGCTTTATAGTTGTCTTATTTATATGAACGAATATGTTGGCCCGTAGGTTTGCTAAATGCACTGCACAAGTAAAAATTACCTTATTTAAGGCGTACTGCCAGTCTTTTTACACCTGCAGCCTATGGGTTAAACATACGCAAATGGCTTACAATGCTCTGCGCATCCAATATAATAATGGGTTCATGGCGCTGCTGGGGCTGCCACGCTTCTGTAGCGCATCAGGGATGTTTGCGGACGCTGGTGTTGACGGTTTTGCCGTAATATTACGAAAAAGAGCTGCGTCCCTGATGCGGCGGGTGCGTGGCAGCACCAATGGGTACCTGCAACTCATTGCAAGGAGAATGGAGATAGATTGTCCTTTCTTTGTCGCATGGACTAGTATTCATGTGGCAAAATCATTTATGAATGGAAAAAAAAATGTATGGATTTAAATGTGGTCTGAAATAAACTTTATTATTATTATTATTTATAAATTCAAATAAATATCGAAAATAAATCGCTATGAGCATCGTCATGGCAATCTTAAACTAATATTTCTTTTTTTTATCAGGTTTTTAATTTTTTTGTGCAAACATGCATACAGTCCACCTGATTTTGGATTTCTTAGGGATCCCTAGTTTTTTAAATAAAAGTAAGCCTATGTTTCTACTGAGTATACTTATTTTTCACAAAATAACATTGCTTTTATTTGTTGAATGAATGTTTAAAATCGGTCCAATAGTTTTTGTGATTAATTACAAACACATACAATTTTTTCTCTTTATAATATTAAAAAAATGTGGTCTTTGTATATAATTTACAAAAAGCTGGATATTTTTAATAATATTTATATGTAGTACCTACATAAGTACTATGGAAGTAATATAGTACACCTATTTATGCTATTTGCGGTTGGGACACATATGTCCCAAGCACAGCTATTATACTATCTACATATTTCTCCTATTGAAAAAGTAAACCATAAAACATTTCCCAAAAACACACAAAACCCAAAAAAAAGAAGTACCAAGACTGGTAAAGCGCAGTATATCGATCGAAATACAAGTTCTGAACAAAAAAGTAGACCGGGATCTAGCGTCTCGCTCGCACGTACACTGTAGACGCGCGTTAGAATGAGATAGAATACAACGTCGCTCGCGCCCACGTCTGTAGGATGGTACATTGAACTCGACTTGGAGACGGAACTGGAGAATATTGCTATCTCCCTCTAACAGTACGACAGAACGCCAGGCATTCGAATTTTGAAACCCTACTAGTCTGTGTACGCTCGGGGTTCGAAAAATCCATTTTACATTTCACAATTGGAAATTCGAAATTTAAAATTTTATTTCTCTTGTTTGTAATATAGAGGGCAGTGTACAGATTAAATAAGTGTATAGTAAAGTTAGGCCTAAATAAAAAAGTATTAATTTAACCTGTGTTAAACTTATCCCGGGATAAAATATTGTGATGTATAGTGAATTATGTCCAGTGATTAAGGATTTCTGTTTCCAAGAGCACGTTTACCCGGATTTGGACTTAAAAGTGTGATTTTCCACTATCTCTGCTTACGACACTATATTGAAGCGTGAAGGTTAACCCCTAGGTATGTATTTTACACACTCTATTTAACTTAGGGTGGGTATTAACCCTTTATTTTTCTTTGTAAAACATGCCACCACGTGCTAGCAAAATTGTAATGCCTAAGATAACCTAGAGAGTCTAGACTGTATCTAGGCGTGCTAATTTTTCTAGACTACTTTCCATCCTCATGTCTTCTATCCCTCCAGACCCTTTTAGTATAAAATTACTTATATAACCATTCCTTATTACATTCCTAATTTTTTGACTAAACTCGTCAGAAAAAATCAAGCCGTTTGAGAGATTTAATACAGCTATACCTACCTATAAAATAACCGGGAATTTTGGTTATGAGTGTTTCTATCCCAATATTCCCGGGAATACGAAGAAAATAATTTATCTTCATCAAATTACGTAGGTATTTAAAAAAAAACTAGGTATTTCCCGCGACTTTGTCTGTGTGAAATTTTCTAAGATTTTCATGGGAATTTTGGGAAAAATATTTTTAAATAAAAGCTTTGGATAAGTTAGGAATAGGTACATGTACAAAATTTTGTAGTTCTACCTTGACTAGCTATACATATATTTACACTAGCTGTTGCCCGCGGCTCCGCCTGCGTGGATGTCAGTTATCGCTGTAAAAAGTAGCCTATGTGTTATTCCAGACCATAATCTATCTCTGTGCCAAATTTCATCCAGATCCGTTCAGTAGTTTTTACGTGAAAGAGTAACAAACATCCATCCATCCATCTATCTATCCATCCATCTATCCATCCATCCAGTAAGGATACCTATATCAGTCAGTCCGTTTGTCCTTCTATACATATAAAATACCTGTATAATAAAGTGATAGTTTTAATGGTGAAAGAAAACATCGTAGAGATAGCTTGTCTGAGAATTGTACATATTTAACAGAGGTAAGGCACCATATAAGTGCGAAATCCCGGCTAGATAAATACTTCTACCTTCCAGAAGACCCCAGCCAAATAACTACACACAAAGGTGTAGTTATGTTTGTGTATGTAGGTACTAAGTCTCTGGTGCTTATTTAGGGATACCATATCACAAAATCCTGGTGTATATATTTTTTGGTTAGCAACACGTAAATGATGCCACAGGTATTGCAAGTGTCTTTAGGCTACGGTAACTGCTTACCATTTGCTTATTTGTAAGTGTAGTAGAATAAAAAGTGAAGAGATCCGTGCCCAATAATGGGACAGTCAGGCTACAACAAGAGTTTCCACTCAAACCAATACCCCTGGTATTGCAAGCGTCCATAGGCTACGGTAACTGCTTACCATCAGGCAGACCGTATGCTTGTTTGTTGAGATAAAAACAATGCAGTCTAACTTGAGAGACTATAGCATGGGGTTCTTCAAGAAAGGAGTTATAAGGTTTCTAAAGGGTCGGCAACGCGTAAGTAACACCCCTGTTGTTGCAAGCGTCCATAGGCTATAGTAACTGCTTACTATCAGGCGGGCCGTATGCTTGTTATCCACCTTAGTAGTATATAAAAAAAAAAACTTAGGAAGCTGTTCCACATATAAAAGACTAGGCTGTAGCTAAACAGGACTACTTGGCTAATGCCACGTGCCTGCTAAAGACCACAGGTCTCCAGAACTCCTTAAGGAATTACTGATACATCATCAGAAAAGACTCAGTCTCATTCTGCCTGTACAGCAATGGGCAAGTGCCCATAGGCTGTGGTAACTGCTTACCCTCAGGCGAGCCTTAAAAATACAGAGGAGTCCAGATAACCCCATATAATAGAAAGGACATTGCCTAACCTTCCCTGGAGTCTTGGTAGGTAGCTAATTGATATCCCTGGTATTACTAAAGTCTATGATCGATGGTTACCACGCGCCATCATGGGCTGTTGTCTTGTCTGCCATCTTTTCCAATAAAAAAAGGATCCAAGGTATCCTTATACTAAATTTCATTAAAATTGGTTCAGCAATTTAGCCGTAAAAAGAGATTCTATCCTCTTAATCTAGAGGAGACTAATTACTTCTGTAGTCTAAAAGTAATAATTACTTATTTGAAAAAAAAATTGGAAATGGCATAGATAAAGAATAATAATATAATTAATATATTGTCTACATGTAGAAAAGTTACCAAACGGGTCGACAATACGCAAGTGATACCTCTGGTATTGCAAGCGTCCATAGGCTACGATAACTGCTTAACATCAGGCTGACGGTTTGCTTGTTTGCCAACTAAGTAGTATAAAAAAAGTTAAAGTCCCTATCATCATCATCATCATCTCAGCCAGAGGTCCACTGCTGGACATAGAACTCGAAGAATTTCCAAAAAAAATGACCTTGAAAAGACCTTGTAAAAATCCAAAAAGTCCTCATCATCAGGCCTCCCAAGGATTTCCACAATTCTCGATCCTGAGCTGACCTTTACCCGCAACCTTTACCAGGTCGTCGGTCCGCCCGCGTGGATATCGGTTATCGCTGTAAAAAGTATGCCTATGTGTTATTCCAGACCATAATCTATCTCTGTGCCAAATTTCATCCAGATCCGTTCAGTAGTTTTTACGTGAAAGAGTAACAAATATCCATCCATCCATACTCACAAACTTTCACATTTATAATATGATTAAGTATAAAGTTATTTATTTCCATTTATTCTACCATTGAATTTAGCTAAGGTAATAAAAGAATCACCATAACATGCAAAATCATTAAATTAAATGCTTTGGACCCATTGGTCCTCGGTAGGTAACGAAAAGTAATTTATTTAGGTCCCTAAATAGGGCAAGCAATAACATCCCCATAAAAACAGTAAAGTACCTTAGATTATTTTTTTCTTTTTGGAATCAAAAAATAATGGATTTAGATTATTTTAATTCCTTATTATGGAGCCACCCAATTCATCATCATCATCATCATCCTAGCAATGTTTTACTAGCATAAACTCAGGGTCCGTTAAAAATAGCCTTACCTTCCATAGCTGTGCCTAAGCTATGCCTTTATAATAATTTTCATCAAAATTGGTTCAGCAATTTAGCCGTGAAAACGAGTTACTTTCACTAATATTAATTAATTAAAAAGCAATTTCCTTAAATACAAAAGGGTCCCTAATCCAAGCAAAATTTTCACTTACGATAACTCCGAGGTACGTAAGAAATAACCTACCCTTTCTATACAGTCCAAGCTGTCCCTAGACTAAATTTCATCAAAATTGATTCAGCAATTTAACCATAAATATGAGTTTCTTTCGTTTTCATCAAAATAGAAAAAAATAATAAAGAAATCAAAAAACTATCCTAATATCTGGGCATTAACATTATTAAAAATATCTAAGAGAAATAGGGCACCATAGGGTGGGGGAAGAACCCTTCTTTTTACAAAAGACTACAGCCAAATAACTACACACAGTGGTGTAGTTTAGTTGTTGTATGTAGATGTAGATATACATTTAAAAATGCATTTGTAAATAAATATTTTCTTATCCCTAGGATACCTCATCACAAAATTCTGGGGTGACTAATTTTCCACCCTAGCTGTTGCAAGCGTTCATAGGCTACGGTAACTGCTTACCATCAGGCGCGCCATATGCTTGTTTGCCACCCAAGTAATATAAAAATAAAATGCTTGATTTCCATTATTCCTTTTATAGTTAAGAGGTCAGGTCTAGGACTCATTGTCCCATTCCCTTTAGACAAAATAAATGCGAAAGTTTGTAAGTATGGATGGATGGATGTTTGTTACTCTTTCACGTTAAAACTACTGAACGGATTTGGATGAAATTTGGCACAGAGCTAGATTATGGTCTGGAATAACACATAGGCTACTTTTTGCAGCGATAACCGACATCCACGCGGGCGGAGCCGCGGGCAACAGCTAGTATTCAATATTTTAATAATTCGTTATATTTAACATTAAGATTAAAAGTTTTATATTTTGTAATAATCTAAATGTATATAAGGTACAGTAGCGACATCTATCGAAAAAAGCATGGAACTTAAAATCATACTATTTTTAAAAAGTATGTAATATTCTAAATTCTAAGTATCTGGATTTTTTTTTTATATTACTTGGTGTCAAACAAACATACGGCCCGCCTGATGTTAAGCAGTTACCGAAGCCTATGGACGCTTGCTATACCAGAAGTATCACTTGCGTGTTGCCGACCCATTGTTTTTTGCAGCACGGCTTTAAGAGTATCCCTGGGATAGGAAAACGTTTTTTTAAAACGCATCCCCAAATGAGCGCTGGAGACCTGTACTCACACACAGGAAAGCAACTACACCGATGTGTGTAGTAAGTTGGCTGTGGTCTTCTGTAAGGTGGAGGTCCTTCCCCAGTCGGGCTTGCTCGCTAGTATGGTGCCCTACCTCCCTTAATTATACTCGAATTAAATTTCAATACCAACTTTTTAAATTAGGTTATTATTTTAAGGATTTTTAATTGTATATATTTTTATATACATACTTAGTTTCTTTCAAAACGCATCCCTATTTGAACGCTGGAGACGTCACACATAGAAACACAACTACAACACTGTGTGTAGTTATATGGCTGTGGTCTTCTGTAACTCGGAACAGACATTCAAAGACAACTCCCGCACTAGAGAACAAGCTCTGTGTCGCGGGGGACTTGACAAACATACAATTATCGGACACAAATTACACCCAGACTCAGAACAATTCTTTGTGGGTCACACAAAGTTTTGTCCTGTGTAGGAATCGAACCCACAACCTCGTGCACAGCAGGCGCATACTGCGACCACTGGACCACCAAGCAATCTAACGTGTCTATTAAAACGCATCCCTATTTGAGTGCTGAAGACCTCACACATAGAAACACAACTACAACACTGTGTGTAGTTATATGGCTGTGGTCTTCTGTAACTCGCGGAACAGACATTAATGAATCACATAAAGTTCTGTTCCATATAAATTACCAAATCGTTCACGTTCTGGTGGTCTTCTCTTTTCTTGTATTAATTCTGGAATGGGTTGTGACTCACTTCCTGAGACTATAGCTTGGGGTTCTTCAAGAAAGGAGTTATAAGGTTTCTAAAGGGTCAGCAACGCGTGAGTGACTCCCCTGGTGTTGCAAACGTCCATAGGCTACGGTAACTGCTTACCATCAGGCGGGCCCGTATGCTTGTTTGCCACCTTGGTAGTATAAAAAAAAAATTGGAATCGAACCCACGACCTCCAGTTTACAATCCACTAGACCAATAGGTATTATCTTATACCTATTCTTATCTATGCCAAAGGCCTCCGTTTCTTTCTTACATAGGTCATGGTCAAGACCTCTCACCGACCAGTCAGCTCTGTTATGGTTATGCATAATAAAAATAATCATTAAATGATACCTATAAGAACGCAGTAGCCGATTAAGAGAGGTAGGGCACCATACTAGCGAGCAAGCCCAACTGTGGAACCTGAGGACCTGCCTTGGTGGTCTAGTGGCTGCAGTATGCACCTGCTGTTCTCGAGGTTGTGGGTTCGATTCTCACACAGAACAAAACTTTGTCTGACCCACAAAGAGTTGTACTGAGTCTGGGTGTAATTTGTGTCCGTTAATTGTACGTTTGTAAAGTCCCTCGCGACACACAGCTTGTTCTCTAGTGCGGGAGTTGTCTTTTACAAACAAAAAAATGTTCTGCACGAATGGTTTAGTGGTTAAGGAGGTGAAGTGAGGGGTGTGGGTTTGATTCCCATACGTGACAAAATTAATCTTAGGTTACAGAAATTACAGTGAAAGGGAAAAAATATTCCGTTTTCTAAAAGTGTATAGTCGTTTAAGAGAGATAGAGCATTATACAAGCAAACTCAGTTGAGGGAGAAAAAAAAAGAAAAAAAAGGTCTTCTAAGGTCTTCCAAATAACTACACACAGTGGTGTAGTTGTGTTTCTGGGAGTATTAGGTCTTCAATGTTCGTTTAGGGTTTTGTTTTTAGGAAACGTTTTTCTATCCCAGGGATTTACCACCTGCTAACGGTGAAGGAATACATCGTGAGGAAATTCATATGTTAGAAAAAATTTAAAAGACATTTTTTTTGTGTATTTCTATTAATATTATTATTATTTTTTTCCTTTTTTTAATAAGTGTAAATATATTAAGTATAAGGTATACATATTGTAGGTATAAATAATGATAATAAAACATTCAAATAATAAAAAAAGTGTAAATATAGTTTTATTGTATAACTACAGTCCTTACTAATATTATAAATGTGAAAGTTTGTGAGAATGGATGGATGGATGTTTGTTACCCTTTCACGTAAAAACAACTAAACGGATCTGGATGAAATTTGGCACAGAGATAGATTATGGTCTTGAATAACACATAGGCTACTTTTTGCAGCGATAACCGACATCCACGCGGGCGGAGCCGCGGGCAACAGCTAGTATATAATAATAGCAATCCATATATGTCCCACTGCTGGGCACGGGTCTCCTCCCCTCTATCAAGATAGAGAGAGGGTTTAGGCCTTCATTCATATTCAGTAAGGTATATAACATAGTATTATAGTAAGATAAATAATGCTATATTTGGTATAGAAAAATATTCTCAATTCTGATAAATAAAGGGTCGATTTCTAAGCTATGTGAGAGGATACATGTGCCTAACTGTGGGATAGTAATTTGCAGATTATATAACTTAGTAGGCTGTTTATTATTTTATTTGGTAAAAATAGAACAAGCTCTGTTTTGCGGGGGACTTTACAAACATACAATTAACGGACAAAAATTACACCCAGACTCAGAACAACTCTTTGTGGGTCACACAAAGTTTTGTCCGTGTGAAGGAATCGAACCCACAACCTCGTGCACAGCAGGCACATACTGTACCCACTGGACCACCAAGGCAGTCGAAGCATGGAAGTACTTCCTCGTTCGATCCCAGTCAATTAAAACACCAATTATATAATATTTAGTGTTGAAAACAGGATAAATATAAAATAATTACAATTCGTCAGCCATTACCTACCTCAATATCTAAATTACATTAATTTCCTTAATATAAACATACGCAGTAATATGAAAGAATTTTATTTTATACACACACAATAAAATAACTCACTAAATACTTAGTTTGGGTGTACTTTGTGAATTATAATAATAATATTTTCGGGACAACTCACACATCGCTATCTGATCCCAAACTAGGCAGAGCCTTATGGTGACCAGACAACTAATAAACATACTTATATATTTCTAAATACATACATAATACTATGTAATATACCTAATAAAGAAAAGAAAGAAAGAAAAAATACATTTACATCTTTACATCTTACTACAGTAATACTACAAGACAAAACAGGACCTAGTTCAGCGATTAATTGCAACATCGCAGACGCTGCAGCGCTGATATTCTGCTAGGACCCCTTAGGGAAGGTATTCGACACCTAGCGGAGCAGTTATATTTAAAATATAAAAAAGTAAAGTAAAGATGATCATATCTTTCCTAAAAAAGAAGAAGAAGTCTATGTCCTTCACCAGGATATAATCTATCTCCTTGCCAAACTCATTAGGACACGTGCAGCCAAAAGGTAACAAACAAACAGAGCTACTTTTGCATTTACATATATTACTAGGGGTCGCCCGCGACTTTGTCCACGTGGTAATTTGGAATATTTTCCCCGATTTTGCAACATACCTCACTACTGCTCCGCTCCTATTGATCATAGCGTGATGTTATATAGCCTATAGCCTTCCTGGATACTCGTAAATGCACTATTCAACAAAAGTTTGTTGTTTTGTCCAATCGAACCAGTACTTTCTGAGATTAGCGCGTTCAACCAAACAAACTCTTCAGCTTTATAATATTAGTATAGATTATGGATAACCTAGATGTTCATAGTTAAACTCATTTATTTATTATCTCAGACGATAGATGTCCACTGCTGGACATAGGACTCCCCAAGGATCTCCACAGCACTCAGTTTTGAGCTGACCTGGTCCATCAGTTGCCTGAAGCCCCAGGTCCTTGGTCTTCCAGTTCGTGGTCGCCATTTCAGATACAAAGTAACACTTATGAAGGTCATAAATAATGAATAAGCCAGAAAGATGATGTCAGCTAAATTTTCCTACGGCTAGTTCGCTGACGTGAAGCCATGAAGGACTAGCAAGAAACTTAGGCCACTCTTTTTAATCGCCAGATAGTTACAATGTTATGTAAAGATTTTTATCACTGGTGCCTGGTTCATCCTGTCACCTAATATTAAGCTTGGCACCGACTTCAATCTGTATTCAGTTATTTTTAGCTTTTCGAAGTCGTTTTAATTATATTTCTAAATTCTTTTCTATTTTTAGTGATAAAATAAAAGTAAAAAAAAACATAGATATATATATATATATATATTTTTTTTTTATAGACAACTCCCGCACTAGAGAACAAGCTCTGTGTCGCGGGGGACTTTACAAACATACAATTAACGGACACAAATAACACCCAGACTCAGAACAATTCCTTGTGGGTCACACAAAGTTTTGTCCTGTGTGGGAATCGAACCCACAACCACGTGCACAGCAGGCGCATACTGCGGCCACTGGACCACCGAGGCAGTCATATGAAATAAAAACATTGTCAATACCTATAACATTTGAGGGTTGCCTTCGTTTTCCCTGGGATTCCATCATCAAATCCAATGGGACCACCTAAAGAGTATACTCTTTCAAATAAAAAGAGAAATTTGAGAATTGGTCCACAAATGGCGAAGAAATCGGTAAACATACAAAAAAAAATACATACAGTCAAAAATAGAACCTCCTCCTTTTTTGAAGTCGGTTAAAAATACAAGTATGATAGCATGCAAGCTGATGCAGTCAAAACACGATACTTAACTTTATTGATAAAAAAAACTTGAGTGGTGTCAAGGGACACCCGGATGGAACGAAGTTCCACATTTATAACACACATATTTTTATTTTATTATGTTAATATTAATATTTTAATATAAATATATTATTGTTATGTTATCTGGCTTGCTTTCTATAAGAGACAGAGAGAGAAAGAGATAGAGAGAGACAGACAGAGAAACATGCGCACGCCGCACAGCTTACAATAGCTTACTATAGCAAAAAGTGTCGTGACAACTTTTCGTATTTTTTTCCGTCTAGCCCCCTTTCACAACGCGCGATAAGGAACTTCGTTCCAAAAGCTAATCGTACTTAGTACTGAGCCTCTAGACAAGTGGCATAAGCGATAGTCGAATCGAAAAGTCAAAAAAGCAAATGTATGGGATTTGACGTGAGTCTACGATATAATGTCGTAAACTTTCGTCAAATACCATACATTTGCTTTTTTGACTTTTCGATTCGACTACCATTTATGCCACTTGTCTAGAGGCTCTGGTCGTTCTGGTCGCCCTACCTCTCTTAATATGCACGTGAGCATCATAATCACCTAAAACCAGTCCTTAGACTTCTCTGGTCTACTTTATAGCTGACCGCTACGTTCTTCTATCGTCGGAGGCGGCCCGCCATATTGCCGGTATCGCTAGATCTAGTTCCTAGCCGCATAAATGTCAATGCCTTTCGATTGGTTGTGCGTCTCCAATGTCACGGACGACACGGCAAAAATATACTTTATTAAACAAATTTATTTTTCGCGTTCAATTCTCGGATAAAAAGTTGCTTATGTGCTATTCCAGAGTATAAATCAATTCATCTAAGTGTCAATGTCATCCAGATCCGTTCAGAAGTTTTTTTTTATTCAGCTTAGGCAGCAAACTAGCATACGGCCCGCCTGATGTTTAGTAGTTACTGTAGCCTATATACGCTTGCAATACCAAGTATCACTTGCGTGTTGCCAACCCAATAAATATCCATCCATCCAAACTTTCATTAATATATACATATCACGCTCGTCTCTAATTGGGGTAGGCAGAGACTATGGTACGCTAATTGCTTTAGTCCAGACATATCTCTTTCGCTTTCTCTTTTTTTTTTTTTTTTTTTTTTTTTTTTTTTTATACTACTTGGGTGGCAAACAAGCATACGGCCCGCCTGATGTTAAGCAGTATCCGTAGCCTATAGACGCTTGCATTACCAGAGGTATCACTTGCGTGTTGCCAACCCATTTTTTTACACCAGGGCTTTAAGATGGAAGTAACCCTGGGATAGGAATACGTTTCTTTCAAAACGCATTCCAAAATGAGCGCTGGAGACCTGTACTCACACACAGGAACACAACTACACCGCTGTGTGTAGTCATTTGGCTGTGGTCTTCTGTAAGGTGGAGGTCCTTCCCCAGTCGGGCTTGCTCGCTAGTATGGTGCCCTACCTCTCTTAAAATTACATTCATTAATCTCTTCATGCATAAACCTACCAGCCTTCTACCCTGAAACTCCTATGTACGTTTTTTTACACACAACGGTGTAGTGTGTGCAGAACTGTACTCAAAGAGTACAGTTCTACATCGCTTATTTGGGAATGCAATTTGAAAAACACGTTATTATATCCCAGGGATACTCCGTCTCAAAGCCCTGGTGTAAAAAAAATAGCTAGGCAACACGCAACTGATACCTGTGGTATTGCAAGTCCATAGGCTATGGTAACTGCACAGAAATAGATCGAGAGAGAATGGTGATAAACACATTTCTGCATATATTTCGCGCGTGCCACTATTTCAACAAGCCACACCCACTTTGCGGGTCAACCAGTTTAAGCGAGCCCGAAGTAGTGAGGAGACACATTTACCCAATTATCGACAGCCATCTATGCAACGTGGGGTGTTGAAGTACCTATTTATTTTTACGTAATAAATTGTATTTTTTGTCATACATAAATGAAAACAATTAATTACGTGTTATTACTTAAATTTTATTAAGGGATAATGATAGAAAAGTTAAACTCATTACTTTAATTAAAACGTAAATATAACTGAATGTTTTAGATAAGTAATAAATATAACTAGATAAGTAATAAATATAACTACATATTTTAGATAAGTTACATTACCAATTCATTTTTTAAATAACAATTTTTAAAAGTTCCTTAATATGATGACTATGCCAAAAAAGTATGGGCGCTTTTACGTTATGTTTCTATGGCAAACAGGTATCTATAATAGGTATATATACCTACTTTAATTTACATTGTCAAAATTAAAAGGATTTTAATTTTAAACTAAAGTTGTCTAACATTTACTTTATAGTTTTTCGTCATAAAATAACTTTATTATTGAAAATCGATGTAATGCATGCTTAAAACCAATTTAAATATAATAAATAAACAGATGAGCTAAGATCATGTGTTCTTTGTATAAATAATTTGTTTATCGATAAATACAACGACTGTGACGACACATTGCGTCAATCTCTAGCGCATTCGATGCGACGACCAACCAAACGACCAACCAATCACAGCAAAGGACTGCCGTCTCATTACCGATTTAGAAATATTGTAAATCTCATTTGTTTCGATGTTCGTTGCGCGCTCAATTAATGGTTATGAGTAAGAACATTGTACAGCGAAAGTAATGGATATTAAGCTTAACGAAAAGTAAATAATTTATGATCGTCCTTGTCAAACATGGTAAAGGTGTAATAATAATTTTGATTCTCGTAAAACTTAGTTTTTAGTTATATTTAAACACTTACCGATGAAATGAAATGCCTTCTTTCTTCGTGTTTACTTTACTACTTCGATTTTTACAATTTGCGACGGAGCAATACGGCATATTTTTGTAGATTTTAATTATTTTGTACGTCCCGAACGCAGCTATAAGAGTCGCACGGCGTAATGAGGATGCTCGATGTGAAATATATGTGAAGTGTGCACATTAGTACTAAGTAGTGGCACGCGTTCCACGCCTACTTCGCCGTTCTATCTCGATCTATTTCTGTGGGTAACTGCTTACCAATACGAAGCTAGCATGCCTGTTTACCACCGTTTTTTAGCCTTTATTATACCACAGCAGAGCAAAAACCTGCCTTTGCTTTTTGCACTCATCAAATCCCTAGTAGCCTTGTCAGAAAAAAAACCTTGTGGTGCAGTCTTTGGGGACTGCCGATAGAAGTAAACACTAAGTACCTACCTAACTTGTGAATTGTATCATCGAGCTATTAGATCATTATTTTTGAATTTTGAAAGCGTTTGGTGCTCATGCGTTCGTTCCATGATTTTTGTTCACCCAAAAGTGAACGCGTGAGTAACACCCCTGGTGTTGCAAACGTCCATAGGCTACGGTAACTACTTACCATCAGGCGGGCCGTATTTTTGCCACCTTAGTATAAAAAAAAAGTACTCAACGCGCTCAAAGAAGGTTTCACTTCAAAAATCGGTGTGATGACGTCACACGTTAAAATGCTCGTGTCACGCAACACTGGAGATGCGCACACGCACACATATACTCGCGCGTATCGCGGTAGCCGCCCGACCGGATCATAGCGCTTATTATACGCGCTCAGAGCTGAATCACTCGGGGTTACACCGCGCACCGACAACACCATCCGAAAATGTTTACGTGTTCCGTAGATTATATAAGACAGACGGACTAATTTATACTTTTGTCTGGTGTGTTAGTGACCCTGAATGCTAAGTCAGAGGTCGTTCGTGGGTTTGGTTCCTACAGAGGACATTTTTTTTTGTGTGTGATGAACACGATTATTATTATTATGTAATAGAGGTCGCCCGCGACTTCGTCCGCGTGGTAATTTGGAAAGTTCATTATACAGACTTTTTCCCGATTTTGTAACATATCTCACTACTGCTCCGTTCCTATTGATCATGGCGTTAGATAGCCTATAGCCTTCCTGGCTAAATGCATCATCAACAAAAATGTTTTTTTCTAATCGAACCAGTGCTTTCTGAGATTAGCGCGTTTAACCAAACAAACAAACTCTTCAGCTTTATAATATTAGTAAAGATTGGTGTACGATTAACGATTTATACCGTTTTTTTTTTAAATAAAATATAGCCTATGTTACCCGCAGATAATGTAGCTTTCTAATGGTGATAGATTTTATTAAAAGTTAGTTACTTTTTGAGTTTATACTTTTCATACAAAAATACTAATCTTTCCTATTACTTTATTAGTGTAGATATGTATTTATTTAGAAATATATAAGTATGTTTATCAGTTGTCTGGGAACACATACTCTTGTCTAGTTTGTGATGATCTAACGACTGTTAACAGTCAAAACCGACCTTTAACGTGCCCTCCGAAGCACGGAGCCGCTCAGATGAAATGCCACTGTCACCTATCTATAGGGTTACCGCACCCTTGGTAGCTTAACCCACTGATCGTTCACCGAACAGCAAGTTGATCTAGCTATGGCTAATTAAAAACGATACAGCAGTTTATAAGTTATGAGCTTTATGGATCGCAAGAGACGTATTTAAAATGCACGTTTCGATAGATTTTAAATTATTTTTTTTTTTTTTATACTACTTGGGTGGCAAACAAGCATACGGCCCGCCTGATGTAAAGCAGTATCCGTAGCCTACAGACGCTTGCATTACCAGAGGTATCACTTGCGTGTTGCCAACCCATTTTTTTTCAAAACGCATTCCTAAATGAGCGCTGGAGACCTGTACTCACACACAGGAACACAACTACACCGCTGTGTGTAGTCATTTGGCTGTGGTCTTCTGTAAGGTGGAGGTCCTTCCCCAGTCGGGCTTGCTCGCTAGTATGGTGACCTACCTCTCTTAAATAACTGGTTTTCTTACATATTGGAGACAGAGTTATAACACGTTTAAATGTAGCCTGATTTTATAGCACACTAGCGGCCCGTCCTTGGGTTACGTTACTTAAGTTTTAGTAAGAATCCCTAATCTTTTCTAGCAATAAATATAGCCTATGTCACTCAGGGTGAATGTAGATTTCCAATGGTGAAAGAATTTTTGAAATCGGCACAGTAGTTTTTGAGTTTATTCATTACAAACATACAAACACACAAAAATACAAATCTTTCCTCTTTATAATATTATAAGTATAGATGACCAGGGTAGCCAGCCTCAAAATTAGACTTCTTCCACACTAGGGAACAAGTCTTGTGTCGCGGGGGACTTTAGAAACATACAATTCACGCACACAAATTACACCCAGACTCGGAATTAACATTTATGAATAACACAAAGTTTTGCCCCGTGTGGGAATCGAACCCATGACCATGGTTAGCAGTTAGCAGCACCATTGAGCAGTAACCCACGGACGACAATCAATACTCATACTACACCGCTGTGTGTAGTTATAGTGCTGTGATTTATTGTGAGGTCCTTATCCCAAAAAGCTGCAAGCGAGTATAGGAACCCTAAATTTCAATCTTAACAACATTTTGTCCAAACCGGGCATCTAACCCACGACCTAACGGCGAGCTGCCACGAGACTATTGAGGTAGTCTTCAAATTTAAATTAACTAAACAATAAATCAAATATAATATTAACTATGTTAATGATTAATGTCAAGAGATCTTCATACTAATGTATTATGGATGGATGGATGAGTATGTATGGATGGATGGATGTTTGTTACTCTTTCACGTAAAAACTACTGAACGGATCTGGATGAAATTTGGCACAGAGATAGATTATGGTCTGGAATAACACATACACTTTTTACAGCGATAACCGACATTCACGCTGGCGAAGCCGCGGGTAACAGCTAGTATTATATAATTTAAGAAAGGTAGGGCACCATACTGGCGAGCAAGCCCGACTGGGGAAGGAAAATTACTTTCTTAACCGATTTAGGTCGCTAAATCTTTTAGTAAAAACGTTACTGTTTTCAAACCTGGCTTTCCTCAATCCCAAAATATGCATTTTACTAGCCTGTTGGTCTTGTGGTACTCTGAATGCTAAGCCAAGGGCTTTCATTTGATTCCCACCCTGGACAATTTTTTCCGTGTAACGTACCTTCAAACTTTAATCTCCTGTTTATATATCTTACTTATTATTTCTAATCATACAAAGATTGATTTGTCCTAGGTGGGAATCGAACCCACAACAATTTCACTGTATTATTTAAGATCAATAGACGGTTCAATTCTGTTGCCATGACAACGACTGGAACTCAGAACAGCTTCGTTTTTACATTTTCGCGGGAAGCACATACTATTTAATTGTTTGACAGCATAGCACGCATACGGAACCCTAACTCTTGCCAAATATTCGCCATCCCCCCCTCGCCCGTGAGCCCAGTCTTCGCAGCATCCGTTAAAATCGTACGATCGGCTAAAATCACTTAGTCATTCTAATTCTAAGAATATACTACAGAGGTACAGGCACGTGGTTTTTACAAACTAGGTTTTGACCGCGGATTTGTTCACGTAGTATATTAATAGAAAGTAGTGTGTCATTTAGGAATAGTATAGCTGTCGATTAGTGAAAGATTTTCTAAAATTGTACCAGTAGTTTCTGAGTTATGCATGTCAAAAGATACAAGAGAGGAGAATTATAATAGAGGTACGGCATTATACTAGTGAGCAAGCCCGACTGGGGAAGGACCTTACAGAAGACCACAGGTAAATAACTACACACAGCGGTGTAGTTGTGTTCCTGTGTGTGAATACAGGTCTCCAGCGCTCATTTAGGGATGCGTTTTAAAGAAACATAGGTAAGTATTCCTTTCCGAGAGATACTTACAGGAATCATAAAGCCCTGGTGTAAAACAATGGGTTGGCAACACGCAAGTGATACCTCTGGTATTGCAAGCGTCCATAGGCTACTGTAACTGCTTAACATCAGGCGGGCCGTATGCTTGTTTGCCACCCAAGTAGTATAAAAAAAAAGAAAAAAAATAGTGTGATCCACAAATGTTTGTTCTGGGTCTGGGTGTAATTTATATCCGTTAATTATATGTTTGTAAAGTCCCCCGCGACACAGGGCTTATGTCTAAGTGCGGGAGTCGTTTTTTCAAAAAAAAGGAAAGCAATGATTAAGTGACTAAAAGAGCTTAGAAGTCTTTAGGGCTCCAGAGACAGGAACCTCCTCACGATGCGCGCCGTGTCCAAGAGTACCTCTGCATCAGGACCACGATCCAGCCGTCTAACGAGAGCCTCCTGAGGCATTGATGGAGGCTCTTGGCGATCAGTCCATTAACAGACACAACTTTTTTTTTTTACTTCAGCTCCCGTGCTAGATAACAAGCTCTGTGTCGCGGGGGACTTTACAAACATACAATTAACGGACACAAATTACACCCAGACTCAGAACAAATCTTTGTGGGTCACGCAAAATTTTGTCCTTTGTGGAATTCGAACCCGCAACCTCGTGCACAGCAGGCGCATACTGCGGCCACTGGACCACCTAGGCAGTCTATTAACAACTATCGGTACAATGAACACTGAATCTAACTCCCGTCAATAATCTCGTAAGCCAAATCCAAATACTTTAATCAATCAATCAGCCTATCGCAGTCGACTGCTGGACATAGGCCTCCGCCTTCCGCATCCAGTGCGCCCCAGCGACCTTTTTTAGGTCGTCGGTCCACCTAGCTGGGGGCCGCCCTACCTTACGCTTACCGAGTCGTGGTCTCCACTCTAGGACACGTCTGCTCCATCGGCCGTCGGTCCTTCTGCAGATGTGACCAGCCCATTGCCACTTCAGCTTACTAATTCTGCGAGCTATGTCGGTAACTTTGGTTCTTTGTCGGATTACCTCGTTGCGAATACTTAATTTATTATTATGTCTCTCTTTATCACGGATATTTTTAATAAAGGCCCGGGTATTCAAGGAGAATACCCGGGCCTTTATTATTATTATTATTATAGGCTACGGTAACTTTTACCATTAACCAAATACTTGTTAGCCATCTTATCTAAAAATACGATCTTATTTTAACCCTAAAACTGCATCAAAATCGATACAGACTAACTTACACAGCATTGGTTATTTTTTATTTTTTATCCACCCCATAGCGTTAGGGGGTTGATCGACCAATCAGGACACACCCTTGTGCTTTCACCCTTTGTCCATTATTATTAAAAAAGAAAGTTATAAAAGGGACTGCACCCTTAGGGTTATATATAGGATTAAAAACGATTTCCAACCCCTTTTTAACGCAGGGTTAGAAATAATAATAATATTCATCATTCTTTACGATTCAAGTTTTAAAGTGTTATTTGACACGTTTGCGTTTGCGGCCAGTCGAGAGGTCCTGACTTTGACTCCCGGGTCACTGAAACTGGTATTTGGACAATTCCTATTAATATAATACTTTTGACTGCCTCGGTGGTCCAGTGGCCGCAGTATGCGCCTGCTGTGCACGACGTTGTGGGTTCGATTCCCACACAGGACAAAACTTTGTGTAACCCACAAAGAGTTGTTCTGAGTCTGTGTGTAATTTGTATCCGTTAATTGTATGTTTGTAAAGTCCCCCGCGACACAGAGCTTGTTCTCTGGTGCGGAAGTTGACTTTTTAAAGAACAAAAAAAGTATATATAATAATAATCTTGGGACAATATTCATAGATGAGATAGATCCTAAACTAGTCAGGTCTAGGTCAGGTAGTCTGGTCTAAAGAAACCAGACAACTGATAAACATCCTTACTAATATTATAAATGTGAAAGTTTGTGAGAATGGATGGATGGATGGATGTTTGTTACTCTTTCACGTAAAAACTACTGAACGGATCTGGATGAAATTTGGCACACAGCTAGATTATGGTCTGGAATAACACATAGGCTACTATTTACAGCGATAACCGACATCCACACGGACGGAGCCGCGGGCAACAGCTAGTAATATATAAATTACACCCAGACACAGAACAAACAATTATGCTCATCACACAAATATTTGTCCCATGTGGGCATCGAACCCAGGAACTCCAGTTCACGAGTCACTGTCACTAACCACTAAACTCAGTCACTATTACATACAACCTTATTATATTTCTAAATGTAGATATCCTACCTCTTTGCCTACCTATTTGGATAGAAGGGCGTAAAGTAACGTTTAATATAAAATTATAAAAATCCCACTAATATTATAAACGCGAAATTTTGTAAGAATGTATGGATGTTTGTTACTCTTTCACGCAAAAACTACTAAACGGATCTGGATTAAATTTGGCATAGAGACAGATTATAGTCTGTAAGAACATATAGGCTACTTTATATCCTGGAAAAAAACTCTCCCGAGGGAATGTATGCGCGGGCGAAGCCGCGGGCGAAGCCGCGGGCGAAAGCTTGTATTTAATAATCTGGCAAAGATCTCTTCTCCTCTATTAAGAGAGCTATGTTATTTAATTATATATTTTATAGAGAGAGAGAGACTAAAGCATGGGGTTCTTCAAGAAAGGAGAAAAATAAGGGTTTTTAAAGGGTCGGCAACGCGCAATCGATACCCCTGATGTTGCAAGCGTCCATAGGCTACGGTAACTGCTTACCATCAGGCGGGCCGTATACTTGATTGCCTCCTTGGTAGTATAAAATAACTATTATTGATTACCCAGCCATTGTAAAGTCCCCCGCGACATAAGACTTGTTCTCTAGTGCGAGAGTTGTCTTAAAAAAAGACTGATTTAACGCAGAGCCTAAATCACTGAAGCTACAAATTTGACATTTATACAATAGCTCCTTAGTTATTTATTTTTTCTTTTATACTACCAAGGAGGCAAACAAGCATACGGCCCGCCTGACGGTAAGCAGTTACCGCAGCCTATGGACGCTTGCAACACCAGGGGTATCACTCACGTGTTGCCGACCCTTTAGAAACCTTATAACTCCTTTCTTGAAGAACCCCATGCTGTGACGTAAGTGGACACTAAGAAAGCATTTTTAGAAATTCAATTTCAAAAAAATAATGCGTTCCGGGTGTTGATGGGGCTGCCCCGTTTCTGCAGCGCATCAGGGATGTTTGCTGAAGCACGAGTAGACTGCTTCTATGCAGATGATGAAGATGCGCCTCCCTGGTGCGCCGGATTCCGGACAGCCCCAACATTATATTGCGCTGCATTGCAGACAGACTCGACTGTGTGTATATGAGCCGCTGCTGCAAGCTTTCCACGTCAGTGATGAGCTTGTAGCAGGGTCTCACTTCTCATACAGTCATAGTTAGTTATAAGTAGTAAGTAGTTTATTATTGTTACTAACATAGATATAAGTGAAATTGTTACTAACATAATGAGTCCTGGTTACTTAATAAATGAATCCTTACTAATATTATAAATGTGAAAATTTGTAAGAATGGATGGATGGATGGATGGAATGTTTGTTACTCTTTCACGTAAAAACTACTGAACGGATCTGGATGAAATTTGGCACAGAGATAGATTATGGTCTGGAATAACACATATGCTACTTTTTACAGCGATAACCGACATCCACGCGGGCAGAGCCGCGGGCAACAGCTAGTTTTATAATAAAATTATTTAACCCGGACAATGTTTGGCGGTTAGTAACTTTTTTATATTTACGTCTATCAGATTTAGGCGGGAAATCACCAGCTGATGCAAAGACTAATAGACAAACTAATCAATTCATTTTCACCCTAAATAACAAAAGCATTAAGTTCAAATCAGCTTAATAACTATCATAAAGGATAGTTTTAAAAAAATCCTAAATCTTATAAAGTGCAAAAACGTGCGGTCAATGAACTTCCACTGTCTATGTGTGAGTACAGACGTGTATTTACACGGGTTATGTTGTCTGTGTGCGTTGTCTTTCGAGTAGGATTTGCTAGTGTGTGCGTGTATAGTAACAGAGCGTTAGTTTGTTTGTGTGTGTGGGTGCAGACTTGTACGGATTATATTGTGCATGTTTGTGTGTAACTTGTACTCGTTGTGTCTGTGTGGGTGAAGCAGACGTGTACGTATAGGGTGTTGTGCTTGTGTATGTGCGTTAGACTGGGTGTATACAGAGTGATTTTTTTTGGACAAATTAATCTTTTTGAGTCTGTAATATTACGTCATGGATTTAGGTTTGAAAAGGTTGTTTTTTGACTGTGTTTTGCCTTAATGGTATAGTGGAAAAGTAGAGTGGCTTACTGAAGTCGCGGGTTGAGTTTTGTTTTTTGTACTGCCAAGGAGGCAAACAGGCATACAGCCCGCCTGATGGTAAGCAGTTACCGTAGCCTATGGACGCTTGCAACACCAGGGCTATCACTCGCGCGTTGCTGACCCTTTAGAAACCTTATCACTCCTTTCTTTAAGAACCCCATGCTATAGTCTCTCGGGAAAACCTCGGCAGGGAGCTCATTCCACAACCTAATCGTACGTGGGAGGAAATTCCTCTGAAACCGTACAGTGCGACACTATAGGAGGTTCTAAAATGTGTGAATGAACTCCCTGTCGGTGGCGGGAGGTGAATTCCGGGTCAAGTATAATAATACTAAAGATTTAATTATAGTTTGGATTTTTTTCTGGTATATAGGTACATGTGGTAGTAGGTCATCTCGAAACCATTTTTCCGGCTGAATGTGATGTTTTGAGTTCGAATCCCGGGTAAGGCACTCAGGGTTAGACATAACATAAATGTCATCTCTGGTAATGGATAGCTAGTGAGATGCTATCATCACGCCTGTCTCCCATCGGGGTAGGCAGAGACTATAGTACACCAATTGCTTAGACCCAGACATATTTCTTTCGCTTCCTCTACATTCATCAACCTCTATACTCAGGTAAAAGTAGTGAAATAACCCAAAAAAATCCTGTACATATGAGATGTAAGAAAAATGTCTCAGCGTCAGCGTGAATGATGTCACTGGTATTCTTTTATACTACTAGGTGTCAAACAAGCATACAGCCCGGTTGATAGCAAGCAGTAGCCGTAGCCTATCGATGCCTGCCATATCTAAGGCATAAATCACGTATTGACAAACAAATTTTTTTTGTAGAATTTAGATAGGACTTTTATAAAAAGCTTTTTCTCTTTATTGGTGTATACTGAAGAGTTTTCTATCCATCTATCTATCCCTAAATGAGCATTAGAGACCTGTGCTCAAGCATAATAACACAGCTACATTACATACCTGTATTCTTCTGTTGAGTTGAGGTCCTTCCCCAGTCGGGCATGCTCACTTCTATGGTTCGTACCTTTTCTGTTTTTTTTAGTATTACTTAAGACCTGGCAAACAAGCATACGGCCCGCCTGATATTAAGCAGTTTCCATAGCCTATGGACGCTTGCAATACCAGAGGTATCACTTGCGTGTTGTCGACCTATTTTTCTACACAGTATTCCTGAGATACGTTTCTTTCAAAACGTATTCCTAAATCAGCGCTAGAGACATATACTCACACACGGGAACATAATTTCACCGCTGTGTGTAGTTATTTGGCTGTAGTTCTTCCCTAGTCAGGTTTTCTTGCTAGTATGGTGCCCTACCTCTGGTAAATCTTTTTAAAAACACTAGCTGTTGCCCGCGGCTTATCGTTGTAAAAAGTAGCTTAAGTGTTATTCCAGACCATAATCTATCTCTGTGCCAAATTTCATCCAAATCCGTTCAGTAGTTTTTACGTGAAAGAGTAACAAACATCCATCCATACTCACAAACTTTCACATTTATAATATTAGTATGGATAATTCGTGTGTAAACACCTACTTTACCAAGAGGTCAGAGTCACCAATTACCGCACAGTTAAACAATATCATTTTACACAATTAATCACAATTCACAATGTACGAACACCCACTACAAAACGTAATCGTTTTTAAATTTATTTCAACACTAGCTATAGCCCGCGGCTCCGCCCGCAAATACAATACCAAATCTACTACACACAGTAACGTAGTTGTGTACCTGTGTGTGAGTACACGTCTCCAGCGCTCATTTAGGGATGCGTTTTGAAAGAAACGTATTCCTATCCCACGGATTCATCATCATCATCTCAGCCAAAAGACGTCCACTGCTGGACATAGGCCTCCCCCAAGGTTTTCCACAACTCTCGATCCTGAGCCGACCTTGTCCATCGGTTGCCCGCAACCTTTACCAGGTCGTCGGTCCACCTTGTTGGAGGCCTGCCCACTTCATCTTCCAATTCGTGGTCGCCACTCTAGAACCTTTCTGTATCTATGTGCCCGGCCCATTGCCACTTAATGGAGGCAATTCTTCGATCTATGTCGGTTACTTTGGTTCTCCTACGGATTAATCCCCTCTTAAAACCCTAGTGTAAAAAAGTGGGCTGGCAACACGCAGGTGATACCTCTGGTATTCCAAGCGTCCATAAGCTACGGTAACTGCTTAATATCAGGCGGGCCGTATGCTTGTTTGCCACCCAAGTAATATAAAAGAAAGTACTATTTCAGCCTATAACTGATCTCTGTGCCAAATTTTAACCAGATCTATTCAGACGTTTTGGTGTGCTGGTACTGGTGTCTGTACTAGGAGACCTGTATGACAGACTAGCTGTTGCCTGCGGCTCAGCCCGCGTGGATGTCGGTTACCGCTGCAAAAAGTAGCCTATGTGTTATTCCAGACCATAATCTATCTCGGTGCCAAATTTCATTCAGATCCGTTCAGTAGTTTTTACGTGAAAGAGTATCAAACATCCATCCATCCATCCATTCTCACAAACTATCACATTTATAATATTAGTAAGGATTACCAGCCTCTCCAGACTCTGGATTAATGAAGTAATTTATTTCGGATGAAAGGATTCGAAGTATCAAACATCCATACATCCATACTGTTGCTATTTATTGGTATCCTACTAATATTATAAACGCGAAAGTTTGTAAGTATGGATGGATGTTTGTTACTCTTTCACATAAAAACTTCTCCCTCGTTTCTCGTTTTTAAAAAGACAACTCCCGCACTAAATAACAAGCTCTGTGTCGCGGGGGACTTTACAAACATACAATTAACGGACACAAATTACACCCAGACTCAGAACAATTCTTTGTGGGTCACACAAAGTTTTGTCCTGTGTGGGAATCTAATCCACAACCTCATGCACAGCAGGTGCATACTGCGACCACTGGACCACCGAGGCAGTCAAAGTCTTCTGAACGGATCTGGATAAAATTTAGCACAGAGATAGATTATGGTCTGCAATAACATATAGGCCACTTTTTACAGCGATAACTGACATCCACGCGGGCGGAGCCGCGGGCAACAGCTAGTAAAATAATATTTAATAAATTTAGCAACATCATGTATATTGTATTGCCGTGAGCCTGTTGTTTGTATGTGTGTGTAAGTTGTGAATACGTACACGGTTCTGTGTTAGTGTGCGTTGTCTGGGTGTGTTAGTGTGAGTAAGTTTCAGGATACAGGACGCGACAAGATTTGGAGTTTTTGTTCATTTGGCGTGATTTACTTAAATAATGTTGATAGGTTACCCGTTTGATTCCCGTGTCGAGTAAAATATATATAGGTGTTTTCTAGGATTGTGGCTGGTTTTGATCATAGAGCTTTCTCGAATTGCGCAAGACATGTTATAGAGCACAAGTGTGTGCGCAAACAATAACGCAGTATATATTATTACACTCTTATAGACTTGAGAGAGATCTGACACCAACAACGGATTTACGTGCTTTTTGACTTGACACTTGACCACCACCGGTTGTAAGTAATAGCTTAGTAGAAAGAATGTTATACTTGAGTAAGTCCCAGGTTCGAACTAATAGTTATCAAAATCATCCGGCGAAAAATTCACCACATTTTTTACCCGGCCCAGCAATCAAACTTACGACCAAACGCAGTCAATCAAATATGTATCTTATAAGCTCAGACTAATAGAATAAGATAGACGGAGCGTGTAGAACTCGCGCGTGAAGCCGCCAAAAGTCATACTAAATAGCAATGTCATACGTTTTCGTTTTCGCGCGCAGTCGATTTGAGCCGCTAGTGAGTACGCACGTCTAAACACGTTTTGACAAAATATTATTATAATGCCGTATTGTGTAGTAAAACGTTGTAAAAATACCTCAGAGCGGCTCAAATCGACTGCGCGCGAAAACGAAAACGTATGACATTGCTATTTAGTACGACTTTTGGCGACTTCACGCGCGAGTTCTACACGCTCCGTCTATCTTATTCTATTAGTCTGAGCTTATAAGTAAAATAAGAATCAAAATGCAGTATGGACTTATTAGCAAAGTGAAATATGTAAGGTAGGTATCATATAAGCGGGCAAGCCCGACTGGGGAAGATCCTCCACCTAACAAAAGACCACAGCCAAAATAAACACATCTACACACAGTGGTGTAGTTGTGTTATTGTTCTGCTCATTTAGGGATACTTACGTTGTTTTTTCGATCCCAGGGATACTTCATATCAAACTCTGGTGTTAACAATTTTTGGTCGGCAACACGTAAGTGATTCTATAGGTATTGTATATAAGAATAAACCACAAATACCTTAACAATAATAAATTTAACGACCTAAATATTTATGTCCCATATCTGGGCACGGGTCTCCTCTATCATAAGTAACAGTAGAATACTTTGTTCGACTCGGGACTAGAACCCCGTATCTCATAATCAGACGCAGTTAAAAATATTATAATTATCGTTTTAAAATATAATAAAAAAATTATAATATAATAATAAAAAATGATATACTTAATTTTACATTTACACTTTTTCTAAATGTTTTTTTTTTATATAAATTATTTTATATTTTGTTTTTTTTTATATTATTATAGTGTTTGATTTAATATTTAATTTTTTTATTATTTTTTTCTATAGATTTGTATGTCCTAGTGATAAGGCATAGAGAACTTGTTTATTATTTTAAGACCCTTGTATATGTACATGTTTAACTAATAAACGTTTTGATTCTGATTCTGAAAATGTAATTATAACAATTGCGAAACTGATTCAATGACAATATATAACAGATAACAGAATTCCTATTGTTACCGCTCCAGCAGTTTTCAAGGTGAAGCCTAACATATATACATATTTGTATTCTATAGACGGAACAGTTCTAGGTAACCGGGTCAGCCAATACCTAACCTACCCCAATCGAGACTGAGTTGTGCTTTTTAATATTCTAACTCTTTTGTACTGATAGTACAGTGGTTAGTGACACTGCATGAAGAGCTAGAGGTCGCAGGTTTGAATACCAATTAGAAGACGTACTATAACATGCTTATAGCTATTTATTATCGATCTTACCGCGCTAGGGGACAATACCTGTATCATAGACTTTACAGACATTTATAAACACACTAGTTGTTGCCCGCGGCTCCGCCCGCGTAGATGTCGGTTATCGCGATAAAAAATGACTTATTGAATTATAGACTTGAAAGAGTAACAAACATCCATCCATCCATTCTTACAAACTTTCACATTTATAATATTAGTAGGAAGTAGGATTATAGTACACCCAAATAAAAAAATAAGAAATTAATTAATAATTTTAAGACAGTAAACTTTTTGTTCTAAACAAATACGATTAAGTTGTGGAATGAGCTTCCTGCCGAGGTTTTCCCGAGAGACTATAGCATGGGGTTCTTCAAGAAAGGAGTTATAAGGTTTCTAAAGGGTCGGCAACGCGCGAGTGATACCCCTGGTGTTGCAAGCGTCCATAGGCTACGGTAACTGCTTACCATCAGGCGGGCCGTATGCTTGTTTGCCACCTAAGTAGTATAAAAAACTTCACTTAACAATAATTTTACAATTGCCAATTTTATGACACCAGAGTTTTATGATGGAGTATCCCATAGAGACATATCTTCTAAATATGTATGAAGTACCTATGTATTACAGTATTATTATGTTTGTTTTTTTTTAATATTTCAAGTTTAGATTCGTGCACCTACTTTGTTTTATCTCTGCATCACCCTATAGGTTGACTGGTAGAGAATGCCTCTGGCATTAAGTCCGCCTTTATACGAATTTGTGTATATGAAGTTTAAATAAATAAATAAATATCCCCCTGGGATAGAAAAACGTTTCCTAAATGATCGCTGGAGACCTGTACTCACACACAGGAACACAACTACACCGCTGTATAGTTGAGTTATTTGGCTGTAGTCTTCTGTAAGGTGGAGGTCTTTCTCCATTCAGGCTTTTTCATTCATAGTGAAATAAATAAAATACTTTTTAAGAGTGGAAAGGGCACCCCTTTCCACTCTTAAAAAAGTATTTTATTTATTTCACTAGCTGTTGCCCGCGGCTCCGCCCGCGTGGATGTCGGTTATCGCTGCAAAAAGTAGCCTATGTGTTATTCCAGACCATAATCTATCTGTGTGCCAAATTTCATCCAGATCCGTTCAGTAGTTTTTACGTGAAAGAGTAACAAACATCGATACATCCATTCTTACAAACTTTCACATTTATAATATTAGTAAGGATTATATTTTTTTTGTTTCAGTTTCCTGATGATGGGGTTGCGTCATCTGTGTGGCTACTATAAAGAGGTAAGCAGTAGTCTTAGTCATAGCTCTATGGGTAATCAGTAAGTGGATAATCACATTTTGGATACAATCTTAATGGGATTAAGAGTGGTAGGGGGGAATTAAATGGTAAAGCCCGACTGGGGAAGGACCTCCATCTTACAGAAGACCACAGCCAAATAACTACTCACAGCGAAGTAGTTGTGTTCCTGTGTGTGAGTGCAGGTCCCCAGCGGCCATTTAAGGATGCGTTTTAAAAAAAACAATTTATTAATTGCCAATCCCACGGATACTCTATTACAAAAACCTGTCGTTTTAAATTTTCGAATCGGCAGCACCTCCGCCATTGTTACCGTCCATATGTCCATATGGTCACTGCTTATCATCCCAGGGATAAATAATAATAATAGCAACCCATATATGTCCCACTGCTGGACACGGGTCTTCTCTTCTCTATCAAGAGAGAGAGAGGGTTTAGGCCTTAATTCACACACACTGGCCTAATGCGGGTTGATGAATCAGACATGTCTTTTGAATTTCTTCTCAGACATGGGTTTCCTCACGATGTTTTCCTTCACCGGTAGCAGATGGTGAATCATTTGATTAGTACATATAAACTCCACAAAGTGAAATTTACATTGGTACCGCGCCGCCCGGGATCGAACTCACACCTCTTGCGTGCAAGTCGGTTACTTTCCCACTCGGCCACTTAAAACCCTAGTGCAAAAAAATGGGTGATATCCCTAGTATTGCAAGCGTCCATAGGCTACGGTAACTGCTTACCATCAGGCGGGCTGTATGCTTGTTTGCCACCTAAGTAGTAACAATCCAGACAAAAACAAATATTACCGTTGTTGTTCTTAGGGTATCTATAAATAAATGCCTCGTTACTTTAATAATACAATCTTAAGATGATCTTCACGTCTTTCCAAGGACTCTTAAGATGGAAGACAGTGACCTTTAGTCTTTCTTACTGCGATCTGTCTAGACAAGCTATTTATAACTATAAATCGATTTATTATGACAACTCCCACACTAGAGGTACAAGCCCTCTGTCGTGAGGGTCACAAACATACAATTAAAGGACACAAAGTACACCCGGACCTGAAAAAAACATTTATGGATTACACAAATTTTTGTTTCATTCGGGAATAGAACCCACAACACGCCGCGCACTGGTAAAAGGTTAGAATCAGGTAATGTCAGTTAGAACTCATGCCAATTTGTAAATGTGATACCCCTGGTGTTGCAAGCGTCCATAGGCTACGGTAACTGCTTACCATCAGGCAGGCCGTATGCTTGTTTGCCTCCTTGGTAGTATGAAAAAAAAAACTTTGGCAATTAAAAATAGTGGCCAGAATTTCTTGCCAATTCTTCTCGAGGCCGTAGATAGTCAGCGAATTGGTCGTAGGAAAAAAGTATACTGGCATTTGTTTTTATGACGTTCATAAGTATCATGTATTTGTTCTAAATGAATAAACTTTGACTTTGAGTTTGACTTTGTAAGAATCCTAATTATAATACAATAAAGCTCTTATAAATGTTTTGTTCTAATCAATTTTATTAACACCTACATCGAAGTGTATAAGTTACTAGATACAAAAATAATACCCTAAATAGGGGTATTTTTATATCAAAGTGACAATACGCATAAGGCTCGCCTGATGGTAAACAGTTACCGTAGTCTAATGAGCTTGTACTATCAATAACATCAAGTAAGTTTAGTCTACGGACGTTTACATACCCATTTATAATTCCAAGTGATAGCTCTGGTATTGCAAGCGTCTTTAGGCTACGGTAACTGCTTACTATCAGGCGAGCCGTATGCTTGTTTGCCACCTAAGTAGTGTAGATGTAAAAAAAGTGACAATGTTTACACCCTGCCTAAAAAGCATGTAAAGCCGATGTCCCTACGCCTGATCTCTCTTTGAGCGTGTCGGATTGCCGTCCCATCGGACTACGATAGTGAAGGAATAAAGAGTGCACTTGTGTTTGCGCACACATATGTATTACTAGCCGTTGCCCGCGGCTCCGTCCGCATGGATGTCGGTTATCACTGTAAAAAGTAGCCTATATGTTATTCCAGACCATAATCTATCTCTGTGCCAAATTTCATCCAGATCCGTTCAGTAGCTTTACGTAAAAGAGTAACAAACATCTATCCATCCATCCATACTTACAAACTTTCGCGTTTATAATATTAGTAGGATTATGTGCACTTATAATTATAATTAACAATTCCACGCAGTTGGCTGGTCTCCATCGAGTTTAGCCACATTATAGTCGTTAAAAATGATGTTCCTGGTATTCCTAGTTTACCTAACCCACGAAGACTAATTAATAATTATCATTAACTTATGGGAATAGAACTCACTATAATTACAGCCCTCTGCCCAAACACTTGAAAGCTCATTTCAATCAAGTTTCCATCCAAACCGTGGGTCGTTTACCCGTCTCATTTTGCACATCGATCGGGGAAATTTCCCCTGTGACTGTAGCAACATTTCTCTCCCTAATATCGTCTCTTCAGTACCCTTCTGACATGCGTTGGGACCGTACGTCCCTTAAAAAAAACTCCCGCGAAATTTTACGATTCGTAATATGATTTAGTTATGTGATAGTATTTAGTTATATTCAGTGTTTATAGTGATAAATTTTAATTATTTATTTGAAAAGTAATTTAAAAATGGTGTTTTAGTATTAGGGTTTTTACAAAGGATGATAAAAATTGTGTTTTCTTTTTCTTGTCGAGTGTTAGTGTTCAACTTAATGACAAGAGTCGTTTAGATAGTACATATAAGCCTCTGTCGTGAGTTAATGACTGTTAACTGTCAGGAGTTACGAGTCCTTCGAAGCACGCATTATGCGGTCACCCATCTGCAAGGTAAGAGCGCCCTCTGTAGCTTAACCTAATAATTATAATTGATCAGCGCATCGCAAAAATTAAGTCAAAAGTAAAAACAAAAATTTTATTGCTTAAAAATGGACGAAATTACTAGCGAAGTAAGAAATTAATATCTTTATTACTATAATTATTATATAAATTTGATTTTTTGTTTGTTTCTTACGATTTAACTCAAAACCTCATTTAGGGATGCGTTATGAAAGAAACGTATTCCTATCCCAGGGATACTCGCATCATAACTGACAGCCTTGGTGGTCCAGTGGTCGCAGTATGCGCCTGCTGTACGAGGTTGTGGGTTCAATGCCCACACAGGACAAAACTTTTTGTGGCCCACAAAGAGTTGTTCTGAGTTTGGGTGTAATTTGTGTCCGTTAATTGTATGTTTGTAAAGTCCTCCGCGATACAGCCCTGGTAAAAAACAAATGGGTTGGCAAGTGATACTCAGGTATTGCAAGCGTCCATAGGCTACGGTAACTACTTAACATCAGGCGGGCCGTATGTTTGTTTGCCACCTAAGTAGTATTAAAAAAAATCTACTCGATTTTAAAAATTCTTCCAACATTAGGAAGCTGCCTTATCAGCGGGTTTATTGAAAAAACAAGACGGTATTCCTACGTAAACTAAATAAATGTACAGGACGTGTCGCTATTTTTTTTTTATTTTTTATACTACCAAGGTGGCAAACAAGCATACGGCCCGCCTGATGGTAAGCAGTTACCGTAGCCTATGGACGTTTGAACACCAGGGGTGTCACTCACGCGTTGCCGACCCTTTAAAAACCTTATAACTCCTTTCTTGAAGGACAATAATTCAGAAGATTGAAGAAGAAGGCAGTGATGTCTGCTATTTTATGACGTCACACTCCTGTACCTACGTCATGGTAGTTGACAGTTTTGTCTTTCTAATAATACGAATAAGATATACCCTCGATAGGAAACCTTTGAAATATCCATTATTAATTAACAATTTTCTTTACTTTTTTTATACTACTTGGGTAGCAAACAAGCATACGGCTCGCCTGTTGTAAACTAGTTACTGTAGCTTATGGACGCTTGCAATACCAGGGGTATCACTTGCGTGTTGTTGACCCGTATTTTTACACCAGGGCTTAAAGATGGAGTACCCTAGAATAGGAAAACATTTTCTTAAAACGCATCCCTAAATTTTTTGTGTTTTTAAAAAACAACTCCCGCACTGTAGAACAAGCTCTGTGTCGCGGGGGACTTTACAAACATACAATTAACGGACACAAATTACACCCAGACTCAGAACAACTCTTTGTGGGTCACACAAAGTTTTGTCCCTGTGTGGGAATCGAATTCACAACCTCGTGCACAGCAGGCGCATACTGCGGCCACTGGACCACCAAGGCAGTCACATCAAATGCAAATGAGCGATAAAGACCTGTACTCACACACAGGAAAACAACTACACCGCTATGTGGTCTTGTGCAACCCTAGAGTCCTTTCTTCTTCTGATCTGAAAGACGTCCCACTGCTGGACATAGGCCTTCAAGAATTTCCACAGCATTCGATCCTTACAAACCTTATCCATCGATTGCCTGCAACCGACCACAAGGTAGACCAGCAACCTAATGAAGTCAATCTTATTTAAATCAAATCTATACTAATATTAAAAAGCTGAAGAGTTTGTTTCTTTCTTTGTTTGTTTGGTTTAACGCGCTAATCTCAGAAAGTACTGGTTCGATTAGAAAAAATCTTTTTTTGTTGAATAGTGCATTAATCCAGGAAGGCTATAGGCTATATAACATCACGCTATGATCAATAGGAGCGGAGCAGTAGTGAGATGTGTTGCACAATCGGGGAAAATATTCCAAATTACTACGCGGACGAAGTCCGGGCGACCCCTAGTACTATATAATTTGTTACTTTCCCACATGGCTTCCACAGCCCTTCATCATCATCATCTCAGCCAAAAGACATCCACTGCTGGACAAAGGTCTCCCCTAAGGATATCCACAACTCTCGATCCTGAGTCGACCTTGTCTATCTTTTGCTCGCAACCTTTACCAGGTCGTCGGTCCACCTTGTTGAAGGCCCTTAGCAACATAATAATCAACCTGATATATAAACAACTCATATATATAGTCACGGGTGACCGCGCTAAAATCAGTCAGACACTCAGACGGTGATACTAAGGTCATGACCCGTAACAATGACCCTATAACCTTGGGGGGGCAGACAGCGTTCCAGGTTATAACCTAATTGTGTGTTAGTGCGGAAGCTGTCACGACGTGGAATGTGGGTTCGATATTGTACATACGGTTTTATATAGAGCTAGCCGATGCCGCGGCTCTGCTTGCTAAAAAAGATAAGGTAAGTCATCAAAAGAGAAGTACGGCACCATACGGCACCATAGTGGCCGCAGTATGCGCCTGCTGTACACGAGGTAGTGGGTTCGATTCCCACACAGGACAAAACTTTGTGTGACCCGCAAAGGGTTTTCTGAGTCTGGGTGTAATTTGTGTCCGTTAATTATATGTCTGTAAGGTCCCTCGTGATACAGAGAGATTCCCCCGTGATGGTCTCTAGTGCGGCAGTTGTCTTTTTAAAAAAAATAGTGAGCAAGCCCGACTGGGGAACGACCTCCACCTTACAGAAGACCACAGCCAAATAACAACACAGCGTTGTAGTTGTGTTCCTGTGTGTGAGTACAGGTCTCCAGCGCTCATTTAGGGATGCATTTTGAAAGAAACGTATTCCTATCCCAAGGATACTTTGTCTTAAAATCCTGGTGCAAAAAAAATGGGTCGGTAACACGTAAGTGATACCTCTGGTATTGCAAGCGTCCATACTCTACTGTAACTGCAATATAAAATAAAAAAGAACTACCCAATGTCCTTCCTCAGGATACCATCTATATCTTATACTTGCTAAATTTCATTAAGATTCGTTTACCCGTTAAGTCCTTAAAAGTTAACAATATTACTTTAGCATTTGCAGACTTAGTGCGATGACTGAAAAGGACAAAACCCTTTGAATTAGTTATATAAAGTGCTAGTGTAACGTAGTGTATAACATGAGTGCTACTTGTAAAGTACTCATGAACAAAGTGACTTTGCCTTAATACAGACATTAGGAAAAGTGTTAATGGACACATTCTTATTTTTTTTAGTCTACTTAGCAGTTTAGGTTATATTTAAATTACTCATTAGCCTTGTGGCTAGATTGTAATAGTAATGATGTACTTTAAGTACATTATTATATAAAAAAAAACTTTAGCATTTACATATACCTATGTAGTAGGTTTAGGCTACTCAAATGCGGGTTGATAAATCAGACATGGCTTCAGACTTTCTTCCAAGACATATGGGCTTCCTCACGATGTTCTCTCTCACCTTTAGATGATTATGATTTACTTAGGTGGTAAATGATTTGATTTCATCCATCCATCTCAGACGTCCACTGCTGGACATAGGCCTATAATGGATCAATATAATGATTTGATTCGTCTCAGCCAAAAGACGTCCACTGCTGGACATAGGCCTCCCACAAGGATTTCCACAACTCTCGATCCTGAGCCGACCCTGTCCATCGGTTGCCCGCAACCTTTACCAGGTCGTCGGTCCACCTTCTTGGAGGCCTGCCCACGCTTCGTCTTCCAGTTCGTGGTCGCCACTCTAGAACCTTTCTGCCCCAACGGCCATCAGTTCTGCGAGCTATATGCCCGGCCCATTGCCACTTAATGGAGGCAATTCTTCGAGCTATGTCGGTTACTTTGGTTCTCCTACGGATCTCCTCATTTCTGATTCGATCTCGCAGGGAAACTCCAAGCATAGCTCTCTCAATGATTTGATTAGTACGTATAAATTCCACAAAGTGAAATTCACATTAGTTCTGCGACTGATGTGTTCTAGAAAGTTATTTTCCTATTCGGCTACCACCTCTATATTACAAAAGAATATTTAATAATAATAATAAAATATCAAACACGCCGCGTTTAAAAAGTGCATTTTTATAAAAAAAAAGTTCAATTATCAACAAAAAAGTGCATTTTTATTACAAAACCCAATTTTTCAACAAAAAATTGCATTTCACACAAAAAAAGATTGCAAATTTGTATTATTAGCACCCCTTCTTGATAACCCTAATGTAAAAGGGGACAATTGTCACGTAAAAGTTAACAATACTTTAAAAAAATCAATATAATCGATACCAGAACTGTGAACGGATATTATTACCCCTAATTTTAGGGTTCCATATCAATATGTTGATATAAAACCTCTTACTCCAAATTCATTTAGGTAACAAAGTAACAAGTGTTAAGAAACGACCGTGGTTTAATCGGCCTTGTAGAGAAGCTAGTCTTCTTAAGCAAGCTGCCTACAAGGCTTGGACTGCGGCTCGAGTTCAAAAGGACCCCAACATCTCTGATGTGAAACGCAAACTAAATGCTGCCTCGAGGGCCAGTAAAAGAGTAATTGCCAGGGCCAAATTCGAATTCGTCGGCAGAATTGGTGAACGGCTAGCAAGCCATCCCTCTGGGAGTCGTGCTTTCTGGTCGCTTGCGAAGGCTGCCGAGGGAAACTTTTGTCGGTCGTCCTTGCCCCCACTACGGAAGCCGGACAATAATTTGGCCTATAGTGCAAAGGAGAAAGCCGATCTTTTGGGTGCTCTCTTTGCCTCTAAAACGACAGAGAAGCCGTACCGCCCACGATTCCGTGGTGTGGTATCGCCATGCCGGAAATCAGCATAACACAGCGTGAGGTCCGGCGGGAGTTGCTATCTCTTGACGTTCATAAGTCGAGTGGGCCAGACGGCATACCGGCAGTGGTGCTAAAGCAGTGTGCCCCTGAGTTATGTCCTGTATTAACGCGTCTTTTCGGACTTTCGTACAACAGAAGGCGAGTTCCGTCTTCGTGGAAGACCGCCAATGTGCATCCGGTGCCCAAAAAGGGCGATAGATCAGACCCAACGAATTACAGGCCTATAGCTATAACCTCCCTACTCTCGAAGGTGATGGAGCGAATTATAAACCGGCGGCTCTTGGGATACCTAGAGGATCACGAGTTAATCAGCGACCGACAATACGGCTTTCGCCACAGTCGCTCGACGGGTGATCTTCTGGTGTATCTCACGCACCGCTGGGCTCTAGCCATCGAGAGTCAAGGTGAGGCGTTGGCGGTTAGCCTAGATATAGCTAAGGCGTTCGATCGGGTCTGGCACCGGAGTCTTCTGTCGAAGCTGCCATCATACGGACTCCCTGAGGGATTATGCGAATGGATTGCCAGCTTTTTGTCCAGCAGAAGCATACAAACTGTCGTTGACGGTTGTTGCTCGGATCGCCTGGACATCAATGCTGGCGTACCGCAAGGCTCTGTGCTGTCTCCGACGTTGTTTCTTCTGCATATAAATGATATGTTGTCTACCGACAACATTCATTGTTATGCGGATGACAGCACCGGGGACACTTTTTACACAGGCCGCGCAAATATCCCTCGTTCCATTGTTGATGAAAGTCGCGAAAAACTTGTGTCTGAAATCAGTAGCACTCTTTCCAGAGTCTCTGATTGGGGACGACTAAATTTAGTCCAATTTAACCCCAGTAAGACACAAGTTTGCGCGTTCACCGCTAAGAAAGCCCCATTTGCTATGGCTCCACAATTCCAAGACACAGCCCTTACAATATCCAAGAGCATTGGTATCCTCGGCGTCGACATCTCCAGTGACGTCCAGTTCCGACATCACTTGGAAGACAAGGCTAAGCTGGCATCTAGAAAGCTAGGTGTGCTCAACAGGGCAAAGTGGTACTTCACCGCGGGCCAAAGACTGCTGCTCTACAAAGCGCAAGTCCGGCCCCACATGGAGTACTGCTGCCACCTTTGGGCGGGAGCACCTGGATACCAGCTTGGACCCTTTGATTCTATCCAAAGACGCGCTGTGAGGATTGTTGACGATCCCAAGCTCACAGGCGGTATTGATCCACTAAGTCTAAGGAGAGACTTCGCCTCCTTGTGTGTGTTCTACCGCCTGTACAATGGGCTGTGTTCTGAGGAATTGTTCGAGATGATGCCCACGGCCACATTTTATCAACGCACCTCTCGCCACCGACAGGGAGTTCATCCTCACATCCTTGCACCTCAAACTTGCCGTACCGTAAGATTCCAGAGGAATTTCTTACCACGTACGATTAGGCTGTGGAATGAGCTCCCTGCCGAGGTTTTCCCAAAAGACTATAGCATGGGGTTCTTCAAGAAAGGAGTTATAAGGTTTTTAAAGGGTCGGCGACGCGTGAGTGACACCCCTGGTGTTGCAAACGTCCATAGGCTACGGTAACTGCTTACCATCAGGCGGGCCGTATGCTTGTTTGTCACCTTGGTAGTATAAAAAAAAAAAAAAAAAAAAAAAAAAAAAAACACTTATAAAGGTCATAAATTATGAATATTATAAAGCTGAAGAGTTTATGATGTCTTTTTTTGTTGAATAGTGCATTTATCCAGGAAGGCTATAGGCTATATAACATCACGCTATGATCAATAGGAGCGGAGCAGTATTGAGATATGTTGCAAAATCGGGGAAAATATTCCAAATACCACGCGGACGAAGTCGCGGGCTACCCCTAGTTATGAATAAGCCAGAAAGATGATGTCAACTAATTAACCTACGGCTAGTTCGCTGACGTGGAGCCTTGAGAAGAACTAGCAAGAAACTCAGGCCACTCTTTAAATCGTTAGATAGTTACAATCTTTTGTAAAATACAAGTATGATAGCAAGTAAACTGATGCAGTCAAAACACATATACCTAGGCATTAGACCTATGCACATTTAATATCATCATTATCAGACTATCGCAGTCCACTGCTGGACATAGACCTCTCCAAGTGCTGCCGCTTTGTCATGGTCTTCAGCTTCTTACATCCAGATACTCCCAGCCACTTCGCGAATATTATCGCTCCACCTAGCCTTGTTCCTTACATTCCTTATACTACGTTTGCCGATTCACGCTCTCCACTAAGATAGGAATTTTTGAAACTTCCTCAAGGAATAAAATAAGGGATGAGATGATAAGGAATGGTTGGATAGAAGTCCTTCATTTTTAACGGCCGAAGAATGAAATTTCTTATAGGCTTTGGTTAGAAATAAATGTAGACATTTAAATCGACGTCTTTCAAAGTTTTACCTTGAAATCTAAATGAATATATACCTGTGTAAAGCTAGGACACTCCGCAAGAAAATTAATAAATAGATACAGAACCCCAAATATAAAACACACAAAACGTATGAATCTACAAAGACTTAGATCATGTGACTACATAGTATAATAATTATAATCTGTGAAAAAAATAATTAGCTTCGCGACATTGCATTGACAGCTTTTTTTTTTGTTAATTTTACGCCATTGGCAAAGGAATCAGCTGCTCAGCCTATGGAGGACGAACACAAAAGAGGTTTTTTAAACTTTTTTTTTTAGTTTTACGCGAAAGGGATGCAGTACAATGACGGGTTTTTTTTTTATTTTTTTAAATGGCAATACACGTACGTTGGGATAATAAGGATATCCTATAGTTATAAATTCTCAATAAATTATGATTTCCTTTTTTAAAATTGTATTTTTAAGAAGTTTTGTAGTTAATTTTTAATTATTATTAAGCCGAAATTGATTTATCGCTCGCGTGTTGACAACTCAATAACCTGTAATACCAGGGGTTTGAGATGGATTATCTTTGGGATAGGAAAACGTTTCTTTTTAAGATTTTCACTGTAGTCACAACACAACTACTCCACTGTGTGTAGATATTTAGCTATGGTCTTCTGTAAGGTGGATTTTTTTTTCTTAGAAGGGCTTGCCCGTTTGTATGGTATGTATGATGTTGGGTTGGCAACTCGAAAATAAGGCCTGTTGGATTGCAAGCGTCCATAAGCTACGGTAACTGCTTACCACCAAGAGAGTCGTGTGCTTGTTTGTCACCTTTACCACTTTATCGAAATCAAAGTCATTTATTCATTGATCAAATGTATGATACTTATGAACGTCATAAAACGCCAGGATTTTTTTTCTTACAGCTAATTTGCTGACTCCCCTAGTCAGCAAATTAGCTAGGCCCTCGAGAAAAAATCCAAGAAACTGGGATCACTCTTCTTGTTCGTTTTAACGCTTTTACTGGCTTTATAAATAATATTAATGTCCTTACAAAATTACGCTAACAGCGGCTAATTTCGATGGAGACTAGCTACAGGTTCACTCTCACTCTCATCCATCCGATGGGATCGCAATACCACACGACCACAGCAGGCCTCCGTCACTCCATGTACTTGCGCGCTATAATTACCTCCCGGCCGGCCGAGCGGTCTCGGGCCGTTTGCGGACCAAATTCAGTGCTGTGGAATCACGCGGTGCGAAACAATCACAACTGTACGCTTGAGCATTTAGGCACATTTTAGCATCCAGCGGTTGCTGACGCGACAGAGTAGGCTATTATAGCAGTAGGTATTGGTAATTTTCTACTGAGTGAAGTATCTGTTACGTAGTAACTATTTAGTAATCTGTGGTCAGAGATAGGTCAGACGTCAGGAGTGTCAATATATCAATAAAAAAAAAATTGTTCCTCAAAAAAAAAAAAAAACCTGGGACTTAAGATCAGACTAACGAAGATTTTTTTTTTTTAAATAAAACGCACTAGGGAACCATTCCTGTGTCGCGAAGGACTTTACAAACATTCAAGGACACAAGGCACACCCAGACTCGGAACGAAATTAAATGTAATGTCCATATAAATCTTAACATTTTGCAAAATAAATAAAAACGCAACCCCCTTATTTAACAAAGGGTTTCTGCGCCTGCGCCGCTTCGTCACGATTACACCGTAGCTGCATGGTATACCATCTGTTCTAAAAAATCGGTCGAATTCGGTACAAAAAACCGTATTTAATCGGTAATTTTCGTTGACATTATTTCCGGTTGATTGCTTCCCTGGTTTCGATATAAGCTTGAACTTTTTTTGTGGTTAATGATGGAGTCCTGTGTTCCTCTCAATGAGTGCTGGAGACCTGTACTCACACACAGGAACACAACTACAACGTTGTGTGTAGTCATTTGGCTGTGGTCTTCTTTTTTATTATACCTAAAAGACAACTTTCGCACTAGGGAACGAGCCCGGACGTGCCCGTGTCGCGGGGGACTTTACACGCATTAATTAACGGACACAAATTCCACCCAGACTTGGAACAAACATATATATATGGATCACACAAATCATCATCCTAAAATGTTGTCTCGTGTAGGGATCGAACCCACAACACGCCGCGCAGTAATTAATGGCGAGGTAACCACTTAAGCTACTGGACCAACCGTGCAAAAACTTGACTGCCTCGGTGGTCCAGTGGGTGCAGAATGCGCCTGCTGTGCACGAGGTTGTGGGTTCGATTCCCACACAGGGACAAAACTTTGTGTGACCCACAAAGAGTTGTTCTGAGTCTGGGTGTGATTTGTGTCCGTTGATTGTATGTTTGTAAAGTCCCCCGCGACACAGAGCTTGTTCTCTAGTGCGGGAGTTGTCTTTTTAAAGAAAAAAGAAAAAAGAAAAAAAAACGCCTACATTTTTATTAGCGTTTAAAAAATAGGAAAATAAAATACTTGTTTTATCCCATTTGACATAGCCATGTTAAAGTCTCGCCTGGCAACACAATAGGAAGGTGAAGGACACGTAAAAGACAATGACCCCGGGTGCCAGACGCTTGGCAGACTCTTTATTACCAAACTGGTTGTTGTTTATTTGTGACAATAGATGGCGTTGTACAAGATTTTGTTGACCTTGATGGAAAAGCAAAATGGCCGGAGGTCGTCGGTTCGATTCGCATCTAGAACAAATTAACCACCATTCTTTATTCTATCTGTCCGAGTCTGGGTGTGCTTTGTGTCCATAAATTGTATGTTTGTCCCCTGCGACACAAGGCTTGTTCCCTAGTGCTTGTTTTTTAAAAAAGTATATATTTTTTAATTTAATTACACTAATTACTAAGTCAGTAATTTTCCAGCAGCTTGAAATCTCTGACTGCAATTAACAGACAACGTACAGACGGAAGTAAATAATATGTTTATATAATTATAATGGTACGATAACCAACATTATATATAATATATATATATGTTACAGGCAAAACTCTTAACCAGTCAATAATACTTTTGACTAAAAAAATCAGTCAAAAGTATTTCTAACCAAACACGTTGGTTAAAAGTACTTTTGACTGATATTAAAAGGTCAAAAGTACTTATTACATAATAATAATAATAACAACCCATATATGTCCCACTGCTGGGCACGGGTCTCCTCTCCTCTATCAAGAGAGGGTTTAGGCCTTAATTCACACACGCTGGCCCAATGCGGGTTGGTGAATCAGACATGTCTTTAGAATTTCTTCTAAGACATGTGGGTTTCCTCACGATGTTTTGCAACTTATTACATATTAAACTTAAAATTTTAACTGTTTCTTTTAGTCAAAAGTACTTATAATCGGTTAAGAGTTTTGACTGTAACATATACATATTATGTTGTTCCTCGAAGCGTTGTTACTAAGAATAAATATTATATCTATATATATAGGTACTAACCGTCTATCTGTTATCTCTTCGCGTCTACATCATTTCCGTCGCAGCTTTACTGTTCGTGTTACAGGCAAAGTTGTTTCTTAGTCAAAAGTAGTTTTTACTTTCAGTAACTTAGTCCTTCATTTGATAATTAACTAGTGGCCCATCCCGGCTTTGCCTATTTACTATTTTTAGCTCAACATTCTTTTTTTTTACATAAGAACCTTCTCCTAACAATAACAAAAGAATTAGCGAAATTGGTTCAGCTGTTCTCGAGATTTGCGTTTAGCAACACATTCAGCGATTCATTTTTATATTATATTAATATAACGTTTTTTCATTAAAACACGCAAGTGATACCCCTAGTATTGCAATAGGGAATAGGCTTAAGTATCTGCTTACCATCAGGCGTACCATATGCTTGTTTGCCAAATAAGAAGTTAAAAAAATCGTGTTTAACGCCATCTGTTATTCCCAATAAGTAACAACCGGTTTGGCAAGTAATAAAAAAGAGTCTGCCAAGCGTCTGGCAGCCGGGGTCATTGTCTCTTGTGTGTCCTTCACCCATTGTGTTGCCAGGGAACTTGAATCAAAAAATTAAATCCTTATCTTTTTGCTTATATTTCACTAGTTGTTGCCGGCGGCTCCGTCTACGTGGATGTCGGTTATCGCTGTAAAAAGCAGCCTATGTGTTATTCCAGACCATAATCTATCTCTGTGCTAAATTTCATCCAGATCCGTTCAGTAGTTTTTACGTGAAAGAGTAACAAACATCCATCCATTCTTACAAACATTCGGTTTTATAAGTAGGGTAGGATGTGAAAGTTCGTGAGTATGGATGTTTGTTACTCTTTCACGCAAAAACTACTGAACGGATCTTGATAAAATTTGGCACAGAGATAGATTATAGTCTGAAATAGCACATAGGCTACTTTTTACAGCGATAACCGACATCCACGCGCTAGCTAGCTAGCTAGTTTATAATATTAGTAAGGATAGCGACCGGCAGGGGTATTCCGTAAAAGCAAAAAACCGAGCGACCGCAAAAACGGAGCAAAAACTATCAGATTGAAAATCGGAGCCAAAACTGGCTGTCAGATTGAAAATCGGTATTCCGTAAGAGCGAAAACCGAGCCTTTTTGGCCTTTAGCAATCGTGTGTGCCGTCACCGAGCAATCACAACTGTCAGTTTGCGATCGGTTTCTTAGAGAATCAGCCAGCCGGCCCGGTGCAATGTATTTTCGAAACATCAAAGAAATTCTCTGAATTTTAGTAAAAACCACATCAAAATCCTAAGAAAAGAACCGACAAGAAACTCAAGCCACTGTATTCTATCGCCAGATATTTAGTTACAATTTGATTTGTGTTACAATTTCTGAGCACTGAAAGTGATGCAACGAAAAATACTCCACACAAACACATTTAGGTGAAAAACTGGTAGGATAGAAAATATGAGTGTCTTGTCTGTCGGTAGCGGGGCGCTTTGCTTAACATACTCTAGCATTATTAAGTCTAAATTAAATAAAAAGCTTAGCTTTAATGTAATAGCGTGAGTATAAGTTTATATCACTGTAGGGAGGAGAGTGCCTGGAGATCTGTCACACAGGATTCGAACCTAGTTCAGACTCCAGTTCTCTGAAAGGTCCAAACCATGTTTACTGAATGTAATCTTATACCTATTGTACTTTTAATAACATTGTACCTTTAAGAGAGAAATAAAGAGAATATTATTATTATTATGTCTCTCTTTATCACGGGTATTTTCCCATCATTCAAGGAGAATACCCGGGCCTTTGGAAGGCTTACGTGGGGATATAGATCCAACACGCAGAGACCCTTAGAGAATTTTAACTTAAAATGGGATGAGACGCTTACCATAGTCATGACACAGCTGCACTATTGCAGTACAGCCATGACATGCCTATATTATTATTATTATAAGTCCGTGTGGTGACGGCCCTACTTTATTTAAAAAAAATAAGGAACCTATACGAAAACTAAATAACTGTCCCTCCGTGCCAAGCCGGGACGTACCTCTTAGTTTATTACATAATGTGCATTTAACTATACATTTATCTATCTAAATAAACTAGTGGCCTAACGATACGATATATTATTATCAGTACATAAGCCACCAATAGGCACTCAACATACCTACTTATCTGCCAGGTCTATGTTTAAATAGCTAACAGTAACACAGATAACGTAGGTAACTACGGTTAATATCCTACTAATATTATAAACGTGAAAGTTTGTAAGTATGGATGGATGGATGGATGTTTGTTACTCTTTCACGTAAAAATTACTGAACGGATCTGGATAAATTTGGCACAGAGATAGATTATGGTTTGGAATAACACATAAGCTACTTTTTACAGCGATAACCGACATCCACGCGGGCGGAGCCGCGGGCAACAGCTAGTAAAATATATCTTAACAAATAATTTAATTTATACTTATATTTTAAATTTTCAGGTTGGCTGAATCTCCTTATCTGCCTTCAAAATCTCCACAAAGATGACAAACTCCATCATGAAACTGGCTACAATTACAGGTAATACGATATTATTAATTAATTCAATAGCTTCCTTACCTGGTGACCCCTGGTTCGAATCCCAGACCGAGTAGAACTCTAACTACCTCACTGGTTATTGGTTTTCGGTTCAATTTCCAGGCTATCCGTAAAAATTCAAAAGGCATGCCTGATTCTCCAACCCGCATTAAGCCAGCGTCTGTGGAAGTTAAGCCTAAGTAAGCTCTCTTGATAGAGGCGAGGAATACCGTGCCTAGTAAGACACCTGCCTACCCCTTCAAAGAAAAAGCGAAATAAAAAAAAATCTTATCACTTGGTTAGTGATCAACCTGGTGACAGAGTTGGATCGCCCATATTTAGACCTCTGTCGTGATCTAACGACTGTTTACTATCGGGACCGACTGTCGACCGACCGATGCCCTTCGAAGCATGGAGACGCTCATATGATAATAATTATTATCTTCTTATATATAAAAATGAATCCCTATTTCCCTTTGTCACGGCATCACGCGTGAACGGCTGGGCCGATTTCAGTAATTCTTTTTTTGTTGTGTTTGTTATTGTCAGGAGAAGGTTCTTATGTAAAAAAAATAAAGAAAGTTGCGCTGAAAATAGTTTAACCCGGACGAAGTCTCTAGTGCTTTATAAAAATGATAGAGTATTATAATATTCCCGAATAAATAAATGAACCCAAATGAAAAGAAAGTATGTCTTCCATCTCAGCCATAAGACGTCCACTGCTGGACATAGGCCACCTCCACGGACTTCCACAACTCTCGATCCTGAGGCGACCTTGTCCATCGGTTGCCCGCGACCTTTACCGGGTCGTCGGTCCACCTTGTTGGAGGCCTGCCCACGCTGCCAAAATTACTCATAATACAAACAAACTAAAATAATAATCAAAGTAATTGGCCTACCTCTCTACCTACCCCAATGGAAATATTTTTGATAACTTTATATGTCTACAGACTTATTCTGTTGATATAAAGGTAATACAATACTCAATAGCTACGTACATACTTCTAATCTTTCTCATAGTCATAATAATCCGAAAATAACTTGTCAGGTGGAGGTACAAAAGCGAGATTGGCAGGGGGTCTGTCTAGCAACCGTCTAGACGCCGTGGGGCAGGGTGGGACTGCGGAGGGTGAAGGGTGTTGTCTAGACGATAACATCGACTCGGCTGTTGCTAAGCAACGGCTAAATTATTTGATAAATCCCTCACCAAATGTTAGACCTTGGTACTTTATTGTTTCGAAGAATAAGATTTTTAGATAATGTCTTTCTTTAGTCACAATGAATAAGCAATGGTGTTACGAGCTTTTAATATTCGACTCTCGGGTAGGGCAAAGTGTTAATTGACTTTTTTATTTGAGGAATCTCATTAATTTTTAATTCTATAGTCTCAGTCTGCGGCTTCGCCTGCGCTTACTATCGAATAGGAACAATGTTTCTATTCCAGACTATATCCCTATCTATGTGCCAAATTTTATCCAGATCTGTTTAGCTGTTTTAGCGTGATTGAATATCAAACAAACATACATCCATCTGTCCAAATTTTCACATTTATAATATTAGTTTGGATTAAGGAATTTCCTTCCACGTACGATTAGGTGGTTGAATGAGCTCCCTGCCGAGGTTTTCCCGAGAGACTATAGCATGGGGTTCTTTCAAAAAAGGAGTTATAAGGTATTTAAAGGGTCGGCAACACGCAAGTGATACCTCAGGTACTGCAAGCGTCCATAGGCTACGGTAACTGCTTAACATCAGGCGGGCCGTATACTCGTTTTTTAAACCTGTCTGAATTACTCTCGTCGCCTACTCGATAACAACGAATGCTTACCCCACTGAAATAGAAGGCGTGATTGATGTGTCATATCAACTTCTGTTTAATATTATAATGACATAGTTATCATAAAATATTGTTAGTATTATGTCAATTTGACATATGGGGGAGATAATAGAGGAGATATTAAGCTTCAAGCAGTCACTAGTATCAATATCGATGCTGTACCGCAATTTGATGACTCTCTGCGTTCTTTTTTTATACTATATGAGTGGCAAACAAACATACGGCCCGCCTGATGTTAAGCAGTAACCGTAGCCTATGGACGGTTGCATTACTAGAGGTATGACTTGCGTGTTGCCAACCCATTTTTTTACACCAGGGCTTTAAGATGGAAGTAACCCTGAGATAGGAATACGTTTCTTTCAAAACGCGTCCCTAAATGAGCGCTGGAGACCTGTACTTACACACAGGAACAACTAAACTTTGTGTAGTTATTTAGCTGTGGTCTTCTGTAAGGTGGAGGTCCTTCCCCAGTCGGGCTTGCTCACTAGGTGCCCTCTCTTAATCTTAATCTCTTCGTAATATATTAAACAATGAACCAAATAGATAAGATCGGCATCCGAATGTGTGCGGAGTGGAGTGTAAGCGTTCGTCGCTGTGCCGAACTTCCGAAAAGCTACTCGATCGCCATTTTTGGCATTTTAAAGACAGATTGCCGCTGCCCATTTTCCCATGCAAACGTATTCCTAATTTTCTTTCCTGGATTTTGTGCCTAGAGTAATGAGATTTTAGCCAGATATAGATATCAGACTTGACAATGACGCAAGGTTTCGTTTTTTTTTGGATAAACCGGTTTTTATAGAAGTTATGACCAGACAAATATTTTTAAAATGCATATCTGAAACGGCCCCAAATAAACGTCTTATAAACAAATAATAAGATGGCTTAGAATTTAAACAATCGAATCATAGCTTAATAAAATTCTGGTGGTTCTTTACCGAATGATTAGTGAAAATAATTTAATACCAATCAAATTTTATATGATCCTTACTAATCCTTATCCTTAATAATATTATAAATGTGAAAGTTTGTAAGAATGGATGGATGGATGGATGTTTGTTACTCTTTCACGTAAAAACTACTGAACGGATCTGGATGAAATTTGGCACAGAGATAGATTATGGTTTGGAATAACAGAATAGGCTACTATTTGAAGCGATTACCGACATCCACGCGGGCGGAGCCGCGGGCAACAGCTAGTTTATAATATTTCTTCAGTCTGGGTATTTTTAGTCTGTGATTTTGGACAAAAAATACAAACTTTTTGACACTGTAGATGTCAAAAAACCACAGACTCTTCTTTACACTCATTAGTCTGAGTCTTTACTTAAAACAAGTAGATTTTAGTTGGTTTAAGGGATTATGCTACACATACATACTTTTATATCTAAATTTATTGTGTAGAATTAAAAGTTATCTCGAAATATACTTAACTAGCTGTTGCCCGCGGCTCCGCCCGCGTGAATGTGTTATTCCAGACCATAATCTATATGTGTGCCAAATTTCATCCAGATCCGTTCAGTAGTTTTTACGTGAAAGAGTAACAAACATCCATCCATTCTCACAAACTTTCACATTTCCAATATTAGTAAGGATAGATAATATTAGCCAGATATCTCAATAATTATTTCAATTCACAGTTACTTTAACAAAAAAAACTAATTTTCACCCCAAAATATAATAAAAAAGCGTTATAAAAGACGCTTTTGCACAAGAAGATGCAGTTTTTTTTTATAATTTTGCCGTTGCACGCAGCTGTTTGAGTTCTCACGGGGGCCATCTTGTATTTTTACTTATTTTTTAAAAGAATTTCGCACGCAGTTCCTCTACACTACACAACGCACCTGTTAATTTTGTTCGTCTTATTTGTATAGCTTCCGACCGCGGCTTTACTTACCTTATGTGGACGTAAAACAGCCCGTCTGATGGTAAGCAGTTACCGTAGCTTATGGACGCTTGCAATTTGGCAATTAAAAAGAGTGGCCCGAGTTTCTTGCTAATTCTTCTCGAGGCCCTACCTTAGTCAGAGAATTGGCCGTAGGAAAAAAGTATGCTGGCATTTGTTTTTATGACGTTCATAAGTATCATGTATTTGATCTAAATGAATAAATGAGTTTGACTTTGACTTTGGTTTTTTCTCGTTATTTTACAAATGGTTAGTGTCCAACCAACGAAAGAGTTGTTTAGATTGTACATATAGACCTTTGTCGTGATCTAACGACTGTTAACTGTCGGGGCCGACTTCCGAAGTACGGAGACGCTGAGATCATGAATATAATACCAGGTGTATCACTCACTCGTTGCTACTGACATAAGGTTACCTTGGAATATAAAAATCGTTTATTTTTTCCATTTAATAACTACACCACTGTGCGTCTGTAGACTAGAACTAGGACTAGTCTTTAGACTCAAAAGGACAAAACCTTCTGAGTTGACTGCCTCGGTGGTCCAGTGGCCGCAGTATGCGCCTGCTGTGCACGAGGTTGTGGGTACTTGGGTGGCAAACAAGCATACGGCCTACCTGATGTTAAGCAGTATCCGTAGCCTATAGACGCTTGCATTACCAGACGTATCACTTGCGTGTTGCCAACCCATTTTTTTACACCAGGGCTTTAAGATGGAAGTAACCCTGGGATAGGAATACGTATCTTTCAAAACGCATTCCTAAATGAGCGCTGGAGACCTGTACTCACACACAGGAACACAACTACACCGCTGTGTGTAGTCATTTGGCTGTGGTCTTCTGTAAGGTGGAGGTCCTTCCCCAGTCGGGCTTGCTCGCTAGTATGGTGCCCTACCTCTCTTGAACCCGTGTGGCTCACAAAGAATTGTTCTGAGTCTGGGTGTAATTTGTGTCCGTTAATTGTATGTTTGTAAAGTCCCCCGCGGCACAGAGCTTGTCCTCTAGTGCGGAAGTTGTCTTTTTAAACAAAAAAAAAATAAAAAAGTTAGGTAATTTGACAGTGCCTAGTGAGTTACACATAAAAGTGTAGTGTAGTAAAAGAACACAAGAGCAAAGTGTCTTCATTTTTATAAAAACAACTCCCGCACTAGAGAACAAGCCCTGTGTCGCGAGGGACTTTATAAACATACAATTAACGGACACAAATTACACCCAGACTCAGAACAATTCTTTGTGGGTCACACAAAGTTTTATCCAATCAATGGACACTATCTTACTTTAATTCATTTTATTAATTTAGGTTAAATTATTATATTATTGCTACGTGGGGTGGCTGGCCAATCTTGGCATGATTTATTTTTAAATAATAAAGATATAGTTTTTAGATTCTTATTAAGAATGCATTGTGATCTCGACACGTTTCTATCTTATACATACAAAAGGAAAGGATCCCTCATTGCCATACAGTGGAAAGCTAAATTCATTTTATTCCCTTCATTGTTTCCTTATTAATTTTTTTTTACTTAAATTTAATTTTTTAAGGTATATCCGTCCCTTTTTGTTAACACTAATATTGTAACTCATACCAAATTGTAAATGTTATACCGAGTTTCTTGCCAATTCTAACCGAGGCTCTATCATAGTCAACGAATTGGCCGTAGGAAAAAAAGTATGCTGGCATTTGTTTTTATGACGTTCATAAGTATCATGTATTTGATCTAAATGAATAAATGAGTTTGACTTTGACTATTGGACTGTTTTAGACTAGATTGTAATTAATATTATATACCACTTAGGTATTTATGTAATAATTATTTATTTGGTTATTTTTCTGACGGAAGATAACATTAAATAATATTAATATAATATGTGTTATATATTTCAGGTTTTCCTGGTTTAAAAGCTCACCGTGCTCCACGACACTTGGTATACAGAAGACTTTTTATTAAACTAGTTTAGCCAGAACAGATGTTCATGCATGAGGTTGATGAATGTAGAGGAAGCGAAAGAAGTATGCCTGTGTCGAAGCTATTGGCGTATAGTCTCTGCCTACCCAAATGGGAGATAGCGTGATGATATGTATGTATGTAGTACTGAGGCCCTAGACAAGTGGCATAAGCTTCAAATCGATTGAATTTCTACAAACGGTACCGCCTCAGCAATGTCGATCTCAATTTGGTAGCCAAGTATACAAGTTTTTACAAACATTTGAAGTCAGATTGCCACTTTAGAAACTAGTCAACTCGCAATATTCTTTTAAAAAAGTATAGTAACTAGCTTTCGTTATGACGAATAGCTGCAAAAATATGGTTAGTTTGAGTAAACGAAGCGTGAATCTGAGTTATGTTTATTATGTTTTTTAAATTAATAAGGAGGTCAAGCATACGGCCTGATGGTAAGCAGTTACCGTAGCCTATGGACGCTTGCAACACCAGGGGTATCATTTGCCGATCCTGTAAGTACATTAAAGCTTCTTTCTTGAAGAATCCCATGCTATAGTTTATCTGGAAACCTCGGTAGGGTAATTCCTACATCTTAATGTGACAATACAGCACACAGTTACAGCGGTAAGCATATATCATAGCGTATAAACGCTTATATAAAGTAAGAAGAATCATTAATAATAATATTTTCGGGACAACTCACACATCGGTATCTGATCCCAAACTAGGCAGAGCCTGTACTATGGTAACCAGACAACTGATAAACATACTTATATATATCTAAATACATACATATTATAGATAAATTACACCCAGACACAGAACAAACATTTGTGCTCATCACAGAAAGATATGTCCTGGGTGGGAATCGATAAGGATAAGTATAGAATTAGTTTTAATTATTTCACCCTGTTTTTTTTATTCAATGTTAACTGTATTTATTCATATTGCTAATCATTGCACCAGTAAATGAAATTATATTCAATTCTGCTCTAAACCCTCACAGCTCTCTTGATAGAGGGGAAGAGACCCGTGCCCAGCAGTGGGACATATATATATGGGTTATTATTGTATTACTACTATGTTTCTAATAAACGAAATGTGTCAGTAATAGGATCCATGGCACTAAGTTTTTTTAGTTCACTTTTTAACACATATCTATCTTTTTGCTATTTTAATGTTTTAATTTTATTTTCTCTTTTTGTAAAATTTTATTTTAAATCGACTATTATATTACGACCAAATTTTTGTTTTAGTCGAAAATATTTTTTTAAAATTGGTCTTAAAAATGGTCGATAGTATAATGGTCGATTAACTTTGTTGTTTTTTTAGCTCTCATGGCCCCCCTCAACTGAAACCCGTAGATCCGAACTTGTGGGTATAGCGATGGGGCGACTGCGACTTTTCTGTCGCACAATCAAACGCGAATATTGTGGCACAAAATAAATATCCAAAATGAAAATATTTTGTCCAATTTTCTGCGACAATATAACGCAGTTTATTGCAACAGTTTAGTCGCAAGTGTGCGCCCCCACACAAGTTTGGTGATACGCGGGCGCAGTTTTGGCGGGAAATCGTCGCACTTCGATAATTATTTTTCTCCTATTTTTTTTCTTAACTTATTTTTCGTGTAGTGTTTAGATGTGTCTTGACTATGTGTTTTTAAATTAATTAAAATAAATACTTATAAATAGACTCATTAGATAGTAGATAGTAAATAAGCACACTACAGTCGGACTTTTAATTAGACTCAGTAAATTATAAAAATCTGTTTAAAATTTGGCAATAATTGTTTTTTTTTCTTTCTTTCTAAATGAACGACTTAGTATTGGAGCTAAATTTGAGACGAAGTTACTATTTAAATAGTATAATTTACATACTTAATCTACCTAAAAGTCTGTCAGTTTTTTTTATTGGTTGGTTTTAAATTGGTCGAAAATATAAACCGTATTTTCGACTAATTAAAAAATGGTCGAATAATCGTAGTTGACACATCTCTAGTACCTCTAATGTAGTTCTGGTACATTTTTTTTGTTTTTTCTGTTATTTTATTGTTTTTTTTTCACCTGTAATCTGTCATTATTAGCCTTTGTAGTTAGTTACTTATCAGTTAAAATTACACCAAATAAAACAACTCTATAACCTATGTACTATTGACACAGTAGCTCGACCACACGGAACATTTTAACTAAGAGATTTCGACCAAAACGGTCAAAATTTCTTAACTATTTATCTTGCGTTGCTATACAAGTACCAATATAAGACAATATTCAATGGGTGGTTGACCAGCAACTGTGTCGATTGTACGTAAAGACATAATTATTTTTGATATCATTTTAACAAAAAATATTTGATTTCTTTTATACTGGTTATAATTCCATATGCTTTTTGAATATCTATCATTTACAACAAAAAAATATTTGGAAAGTCAGTAAGGGTTTTGTTTTTTATGTAGTTAATAAAGTTACTCCCATTTGTGTTTTTAATAGCAAATGACAAGTCCTACAATCCTAAATTATGACCAAAATAGAACCACTTTTCCGAATTTTAAACTCGCATTTGACAGAAAAAAGCGCGGCAATTTTTGTTCATTATTAGTTTAAAAATGCTAGTGTTTATAAAACAACTTTTAAATACGTTTTAATTATATTTTAATAAAAAATAAATTATGATTGTTTATCTATTACTAAAACTTGCAAATAAAATTAATAATATAGCAATTTATATGGATTTAAATATTAATTAAAATATGTGTTATATAGATTTTAATATAAATTATTAATATGGCAAGTATCTGCAATAAATTGCAGAAATAATGTTTGAAAGTTTTAGTAATGCGAAATTGATTGATATTTTTATATAATAAAATGGTATAGTAAGATAATTATAGTGGTAGAATCAACAAATACTTTCATAATTGTTACCCAGAAATAACGTATGTAAATATTCTTCTTCTTCAACCTGGTGACAGAGTTATTTAGATCGCCCATATTTAGGCCTCTGTCGTGATCTGTGACCAACTATGTATATATTATTTTTGTAACTAAATAATTTATCTACCACTGCTTCTCTTACGATATTATTATTAAATAGGTATTCTTCTGCAAGAAGAAGCAACAGAAGAAAGAAGAAGTTCAGAAAAGCCGTCGATTGGGTGAGGTAGTAGGTTGTATAGTACTGTATTACAACATTTTAGGTGAGACTGTACAGCCTACTAACTTTCCTGATTGGCGGACATATCAACAGTTAGAAGACTACACAAGAAGAGAAGAATTAGCAGAAGAATGAAAAATATTTTTTTCCATAATTTTTGATTTGTGTAAGCATTTTTGAATATCAAAACTTTTTAGGGTGTTTTGTTTTTTTTTTACGGAAAGTTTTTTTAAACCTGCATCCTATCACAGTCAACTGCTGGACATGCGCCAGAACATGGGATGCGAGAAGCTGAAAATAGTGCCAAGTTAGTAGTATTTAGCACGATTCTCGACTTCTCGCATCCAGCAGCTGCCAGCTACTTTGCGAAGATCGTCGCTCCAACTAACCTGAGGGAGACCTACACTATGTTGTTATATACCTACTTACTCGAACTACTTAATAATTGAATCAAAATTAACGACCATTTTAAAAGACATTAAGAATGGATTGGTACTTTAAAAATGCTTACACGATTTTGTTTTAGAATAATTAGTTATAACTTCTAAAGTGTGATTTTAATATTTTTATTGAAGGTATAAATGAGTCTGACCATTTTAAATCCAAGATATCGATATTCTTCTAACATATTCGTGCGAATTCCGGTTGAAAGTGTACTTGTATTAATTTTTATATTACCTACCAGTTTATTTAAATTTAGCAAATTTTTGTAGTGTTTGAAAATTAGTTTTTTCGGCCATTTTATAAAATGGCCACTATAAGTAAAGCGGTATAATAAGACTATTAATGACTATAGGTATTTTTTTCTACTCGCAAGATCGTCTGGACCGAATTATCCGAGAAAAGAATCTTACTCATATGTATCAAATCTCTTCTTACATGAAATTGCGAGTACAATAAATTGCAATAGTAGATGAAATTGCAGAAGAATAATATTTCCTTTAGCCAATTTTATGATGGTATCAATTGAATTCAACAGAAAATCTGTAGGATTAACCTGGGATGCAGGCAAGACTCCTGTCTAACATCCATTGAGAAATCTTGGATATTTACTGAAGGGTAACAAACTGCATCAAGGCAGAAATGGACATTCAAAATATCAGCTCATGTATCAATTGATTAATACCTGCATAGACTCACGCCTATTTCGCAGAGAGGTGAGCAGAGACAGTTTTCAATGCTAAAAATGTTTGCATATTGAATAAATAAATCTACAGTTTATATGTCTAATAGTGTGATTATACCTACTATTCATTCTTGCATGTGCAATTTTATTACTGCATCCCTGTTTCTTCATACTGAGGTTTTTCTTGCATCCCAGCTTTACTCAATTGATTTTCGTAAAAAATTATTTATTTTTTCAATGATTTAAAAGTAAAACTAATTAAAATAAGTGCATAATTATAAAATGAAGGTTTAGTTGTATCGGTAGGAGTGTCTGAGTTCATGATTAAATTTTTTCTGAACCCAAAAACTCTTATTCGCCCAACAGAATAGACCAGACATCAGAAGACCGAAGAATTAAGAAGATATATTATATATCTGTTTTATGTTAAAGGAAAGGAAACGAAGCAATGGTTACCGAGAGAGGAAGGAATAAAAAGCTAACAAAAATTTGATAGGTGTGAAGTCGCTAGGCACAAGATTCATAAAAGCCCGCTAAGTGGTAGAATCACTTAACAGCCACTTGCAGGCCGAAGAATTGGCCGGGATCCGCGGCGCTTCATCCTTTTATAGGACTTCCAGCGAGGAGGCAACTGGAGACGGACGCCGCGGGGTGGACCACTGACGTCACAATAACACATGAGGTACGTTTACCTATGAGTACGATCCTGCCCACCAGTTCCTAATAGTTCTTCTTCTTATCGTTTGGTTAGTGGTTAACCTGGTGACAGAGTTATTTAGATCGCCTATATTTACGCCTCTGTCGTGATCTAACGACTGTTAACAGCCGACTTTTAACGTGCCCTCCGTAGCACGGAGACGCTCAGATGAAATACCACTATGCCATCACCCATCTGTAGCATCCACCCATCTATAGGGTTACCGCGCCCTTGGTAGCTTAACCCACTGATCGTTTACCGAACAGCGAGTGCACCTAGCTATGAGTTCCTAATAGTTAATTTATAGTGATACGACTCTAAGTCTCATTATGCAAATTTTACTGTATAAAATTTATACGTAGGTACTAGTCAAATGATTTACCATATGCTAGGTAAAAGAAAATAACGTGAGGAAACCCACATGTCTTAAAATAAATTCTTAAGGCATGTCTTATTCTCCGCATTAATAAAAATAATAATACTTTATTGACACAAAGTGATATTACTTACATATTTAAGTTTCACTTGTGCGTTCTCACAACTTTGCACAATCACATGCACTTAAACATAGCACTAACATCTAAACTAGGCCGAGCCTGTATTTTAGATGCCAGTTTCTTCCAGTGACGTTAACAAATATACTATTAGACTATTAAATATTCATAGATAATCTTATAATGACAGGTAGATATAATACATAATAAAAGACGTTTACAATAATATTATGCCATACGGTTATTGGTGTACCCTCGAGTCATACTCATCGAGCATTATACATATTATTATGTAGATACAGTTTTCTTGTGATGGGAAAGTGTTGCGTTAAAATCCTATCGCTAAATAAGCACTAGAAACCTGTAATCACACACAGGAACACAACTACACAGTTGTGTGTAGTTATTTAGCTGTGGGTCTATAAGGTCCTTCCTAAGCGGGCTTGTTCACTTGTAAATCTGTTTGTGTCTTAGTGATGATTAATTGATTCCAGGATGGAGGACAGGTCATCACAGTGACAATGGAGTGGTAACAGCAGCCCTTTCAGTTGAAGACACAAGATTTATTTTATAATAAATGGTAAACAAGGACCCTTGCAATACCTGGGGCATCAATTACGTGTAGGGGACACAAAAATTCTATTATAAACCATTATATATTTCAATCAGATATTTTATTTATATGTATACTAGTTGTTGCCCGCGGCTCCGCCCGCGTGGATGTCGGTTATCGCTGCAAAAAGTAGCCTATGTGTTATTCCAGACCATAATCTATATGTGTGACAAATCTCATCCAGATCCGTTCAGTAGTTTTTACGTGAAAGAGTAACAAACATCCATACATCCATTCTTACAAACCTTCACATTTATAACAAGGACCCTTGTAATACCTGGGGTATCAATTACGTGTAGGAGACACAAAAATTGTATTATAAACCATTATATATTTCAATCAGATATTTTATTTATAGGTAAATAATAATTTGTGTGGCCCGCAAAGAATTGTTCTGAGTCTGGGTGTAATTTGTGTCCGTTAATTGTATGTTTGTAAAGGCCCCCGCGACACAGAGCTTGTTCTCTAGTGCGGGAGTTGTCTTTTTAAATTAAAAAAAAAATACAATATCTGATTGTTTGTAAGTAGATTAAGTTAGGTTACTTTTATTTTAATAACTAATGCATGTAAATATCTTACTATATATAAGACTTGGACTGTAACCGATTAATAAATATATATATTGGGAATAACAAAAAAATTATATAAATATTTACGTAAAATGAAATAAATAAAATGTATATCATAATTGTATGTCTTTTATTTGTTAAACCTCCTGGCACATTGAGTATGATCACTGGGGTTCGATGCCTAAACTAGACATTATTATTGGACTAAAAACTGATATTTTCCTACAAGGAGTAGGCAGTGATGTATTGTATTGATATTGATGTATGTATCAACAAAGTTAGCGCTCGACCAGTGAAAATATTTTAACCAAGTAATGTTGACCAAAATTTTAAATTCAACTTTTGTTAAATTCAACCCTGGATTTACTAAAGGGGCAACCGTGGTGGCAACTTCTTTAAAATATAATTTATAAGATGTATTGTTTTTCGTAATTAAGAGAACAAAATTGTAACAAATTTAATGATAATTGATAATGAGGAGGCATTTTTTTACATTGCCCAGGGGCGGCATTTTTATACTGCCCATATTTTTACATTGCCTAGGAGCGGCATTTTTATACTGCCCATATTTTTACATTGCCTAGGAGCGGCATTTTTATACTGCCCATATTTTTACATTGCCCAGGGGCAGCATTTTTATACTGCCCATATATTTACATTGCCCAGGGGCGGCATTTTTATACTGCCCATATTTTTACATTGCCCAGGGGCACCATTTTTATACTGCCCATATATTTACATTGCCCAGGGGCAGTATTTTTATACTGCCCATATTTTTACATTGCCTAGGAGCGGTATTTTTGTACTGCCCATATTTTTACATTGCTTAGGGGCAGCATTTTTATACTGCCCATATTTTTACATTGCCCAGGGGCAGCATTTTTATACTGCCCATATTTTTACATTGCCCAGGGGCGGCATTTTTATACTGCCCATATTTTTACATTTGCCCAGGGACTGCATTTTTACACCGCCCAGGGGCAGCATTTTTACAGTGCCCAGGGGTGGAATTTTTCATTGCCCAGGGCCAGCAGTTTTTAATTGCGTAGGTACACCATATTGTGTTTAAAAAATAAATAAATATTCTATGAGTGGGCGAGCGTTAATGTTGTTGATAGTTCCTACATTTCTTAGTAAAAGTATGTGTTGTCATAATAGAGACTGCTACAATGGCTTGACGGAGTTGAAACACAAAATATAATGTACACATGAATGCAATACAGAATACTAGCTGTTGCCCGCGGCTCCGCACGCGTGGATGTCGATTATCTATCTCTAAGCCAAATTTCATCCAGATTCGTTTAGTAGTTTTTGCGTGAGAGTAACAAACATCCATACTCACAAACTTTCACATTAATAATATTAGTAAGGATAAGGATAATGTGACCTGACCCTCTAGACATGTGGCATAATGTCGTAAACTTACGTCAAATCCCAGAATTTGCTTTTTTGACTTTTCGATTCTGCAACGGCAACAACTAGTAATTTAATACATAAGTACATAGTCACAGTATCTGGGTATTCTCGTCGTATAATAGGTACCTAGACCAACGTCTCTTAATGAAGCCACAGTGTGGCGTCATTGGGATAGACCTAGAATTAGCAGGAAACTGATACAAGATCAGCTTGTATTAGTTGAAAGTCTGAATATTCTGCGAAAAAATAACTGAATTTTTAGATCGTTTTTAAAGTTTTATTTTGAAATAGTCTTTATATTAAGCGTGTGGCGACATCTTGTAGCACAATAAATTACTACTTGGCCAAGTGGCGCTATCTATCAACGAGTAGCAGTATCAAACATGAGCTAATATATCACCAGCACAAAAAGTTGAGAACGTTTTGATTTTTTAAATTAAATTATTTACTTCTTTGTGTAACATTTTTAATGCGTTAATTAGTTCACTTGAAATAAAAATAATTTGTTTGTTTTTTCGTTTAATATAAAAACAATCAGCTGGTGTTGAGTCATACTTCCAAAAGTATCTTTATTTTGTAATTTTTTGATATAGTAACACAAAATTTTAGTATCACAGGTTTATAATCCTTCAATTATATCTAATATCGACTTTATTGCATTGTGATAAGTAACAAAATTGCAAGAAAAATAAAGTTAGTAAGACATTTTATCGTTTGAGTAGGAAGTGGCATAAAAATAGGATTGCCAACAATCCGAGTGACGTCACGCAATTGGAGTCATGGAGCCTTCTAAAATTACATAGGAGCTCAAGAAAATATATTTTTTCAACATATACGCTCCATTTTAATACAATTAAATATACAAAAGTGTCGAGTTAAGTGTACTACGCGAGTGTTAACTAAAATAATTGTTATAAACACGATAGCCGAAGTTAAAACTGTGTGATTTAGTTACCAAGTTACCGCAGCATTTTTTAAAATATTTTGTGAGTATCTAACGCATTATCCTCACGAAAACTGGTTATTAACGATCGATATTTACATTTAGCTGTACAAAACACGTGATATAACGTGGATAAACGGACTATATTAGTGTTTATATGAGCATAGGCTCTGTCATGCAAAGACTCTAAAAATAAGTCTGGAGATTTATTTTTGGAATATATTTGGCAATTTTGCGAGTGCGAAAGTGCGAAGCGGTGTTAGACGTGTGAAAGTTGTAATTACGCCTCAAAAAAGCTTTATATTTATTGGCCTTGAGGTACTAAAGTAATTTTATTTAGTGTGGTGTCGGATTACTTATAATTTGTATGGGGTAAGATGTGAATTTACGTCTAAATGTTTATTTGAATTGTGTGTGCAACTCTTTTGTTAGCGGAACGGCATTGGTACATATAATTGGATCAATTCTTTATGCATGACCTTGAGATTGTTAGAATACGCATCGGAGTCTACCATGGTTTACTTACGGCAATATTTTTTACGGTCGTAGAGTTACCATGTGGAAAAATTGTTTTCCCGCGTAATAAAACCTGTTTATGAAGGACGTGCTATAAAAATCATAAATACGGAATAAATTTGAGATTTTCTTGCCACTAATATTTACGTGTTAGTATTAAAAATTGTTTTTATTTTAATAACAATACTATGTTTAGTCAATTTTTAACTCAGCCTGCACTTATACCTGTATTTAATTTTGTATCTCATCCTATATCACCTTTATTGTATATTACTGCCATGCTCCCTTTGGGTCTTACCGTGATGTTATATTATAGCCTATAACCTTCCTCAAGAATAAGGCTATTAAATGCAGAAACAATTTTCAAATCCAACTGGTAGTTCCAGAGATTAGAGTATTCAAACAAACAAATACTTCAGCTTTATAATATCAGTATACAATATACCAGTGGCTTCACTATCATTATTATATAAATATGTAAAGATTAACACATACACAATTGACGTTCATGAAGAGGTTGATGAATGTAGAGGAAGCAAAATAAGTATGTCTGGATCGAAGCTATTGGCGTACCATAGTCTCTGCCTACCCTAATGGGACATGTATGTGATGATATGTATGTAATGCATATAAATAATAACAGTTTTAGTATTACAACATTTCTAGATATTCTTGAAGTAACCTTACAAATCCAAATTTATACTTAATGATGAAGAATTGCATCTGAATGAAGCAAAATAAATAATTTATTTCTTTATAACTTTCTGCAGACAAGTTGCAGAAAGCAAAATTATTGCCTACTAGCTGTTACCCATGGCTCCTCCCGCGTGGATGTCGGTTATCGCTGAAAAAAGTAGCCTATGTGTTATTCCAGACCATAATCTATCTCTGTGCCAAATTTCATCCAGATCCGTTCAGTAGTTTTTATGTGAAAGAGTAACAAACATCCATCCATCCATTCTCACAAACTTTCACATTTATAATATTAGTATTATTTCTGTACTTTGTAATATTAGACACAAGGAATTATTTATCCATTATCTCTGCCCACCCTGCTGAATAGTAGGTGTATTCATGTATGCATGTTCCAAATTTCTACCTATTTCATGGGTAAAAGATACACTGGCAACATATTTCTTTGTATACTTTTTTTTCTTTAATCTCCTATAATCTAATAAGAAGCCTATTGTGCCAAATTTTCCATAAAGTATGTAGTCTTATGGATTAGTACATAACTAATTTGCACTGTATATATAACTAGCTAAAAAGTAGCCTATGTGTTATTCCAAACCATAATCTATCTCTGTGCCAAATTTCATTCAGATCCATTCAGTAGTTTTTATGTCAAAGAGTAACAAACATCCGTCCATACTTACAAACTATCGCGTTTATAATATTAGTAGGATAATTACTGCCTTAGAGATAGACACTTATAGCCAGGTGCACTTCTCTCCTCTATCAAGAAAGAGAGAGGGTTTAGGCCTTGGTAGATTAGACATGCCATCAGACAGTCTTGCTTATTGGTGAATCAGTGGATTTAGCTACCAAGGGCATGGTTTCCCAAGAATGAGTGACTGCATAGTGGTATTTCATCTCAATCGTCAATCGGGACAAACCTTTTTTTTTTGTATTAAAAGACAACTCCCGCACTAGAGAACAAGCTCTGTATTGCGGGGAATTTACAAACATACAAATAACGGACACAAATTACACCCAGACTCAGAACAACTCTTTGTTCCTGTGTGGGAATCGAACCCACAACCTCGTGATCAGCAGGCACATACTGCGCCCACTGGACCACCAAGACAGTCAACATTAGTTTTATCTGAGCGCATCTGTCTGTCATCGGCGGGCATGTTAAAAGTTGGTCCCAACAATTACCAGTAGTTAGATCATAACAAAGAGGACATTAACTAAATGATAAGAAGACTTATGTTATATGCATCTACATTATTGCTTCAATCTCTGTAATAATAAGAGACTATAGCATGGGGTTCTTCAAGAAAGGAGTTATAAGGTTTTTAAAGGGTCGGCAACGCGTGAGTGACACCCCTGGTGTTGCAAACGTCCATAGGCTACGGTAACTGCTTACCATCAGGTGAGCCGTACGCTTGTTTGTCACCTTGTAAGTTTGTATTGTTCAAATATGCTTATTTATCTCAAGAACTACTGGACCGATTAAGCATTTTTTTTAACTGTTTAAAAGCTGCTACTATTCTTGAGTTCTTATACCAAATGAGACGTCAGCTAATTCCTCAACTGCCAAATTTGCTGACTGAACAGACAGGGTTCCACCCCTGTTTTTTTGTTTTTGGCCAGTTCTTTCCTTAGGTTCCAGCCTAAGGAAAGAACTGCCCAAAAACTCGAGCCACTCTTTCCAATCGTTAGATGATGCGACCAAAAACTCCATCCTACTAATATTATAAATGCGAAAGTTTGTAAGAATGGATTAATGGATGGATGGATGTTTGTTACTCATTAACGTAAAAACTACTGAACGGATCTGGATGAAATTTAGCACATAGATAGATTATGGTCTGGAATAACACATAGGCTACTACAGTGATAACCGACATCCACGCGGGCGGAGCCGCGGGCAACAACTAGTACAAACATAATTTGATGAAAAACTAAGAATAGAAAAGATGAGTCTTGACTGTAAGTGATGTTTAAAATTTTAGAATTTCTTTATTTTTATAGTCTATGTCATAGTTATGATGACATAAATACACAGAGTCATCCTTTTACAAATACATACATATCATCATGCCTGTCTCCTATTGGGGTAGACAGAGACTATGGTACGCCGGTTGCTTTAATCCACATTTTTAATTTGGCCCTTTTTTAACACACCTACTTGGTTGATGTCTATAACAAATATTTCAATATATAGCACACCAATTCAATTTTGTATTTATTTAAGCTGCCGCATTATCCTTACTTATATTATAAATGTGAAAGTTTGTAAGAATGGATGGGTGGATGTTTGTTACTCTTTCACGTAAAAACTATTGAACGAATCTGGATGCAATTTGGCACGGAGATAGATTATGGTCTGGAATAACACCTAGGCTACTTTTTACTGCGATAACCGACATACACGCGGGCGGAGCCGCGGGCAACAGCTAGTTATACTATACGGAAATAATTTAATTCAATTTTGACTTTAAATATTCTAGAGAAAGTTAGACAAGGCTGCCTGCTACCAACAGACAAGACACATCTTTTCTATCATACCAGTTTTTCATTAATTATGTTTATATGGAGTTTTGGTTGCATCACTTTCTGAGCATCCTTTTCCTAGCATTTTCATGGCTCCACGTCAGTGAACTAGCCGTAAGAAGTTTAGCTGACATCATCTTCCTGGCTTATTTATTTTATATATAGCAGGTTGTGGGTTCGATTCCCACCCAGGACAAAATCTTTGTGTGATGAGCACAAATGTTTGTTCTGTGTTTGGGTGTTATTTATCTATAATACATATGTATTTAGAAATATATAAGTATGTTTATCAGTTGTCTGGTTACCATAGTATAGGCTGTGCCTAGTTTGGGATCAGATGGCGGTGTGTGAGTTGTCCCAAAAAAAAAAAAAATTATTCATATTTTATGACTTTCATAATTGTTACTTTGTAACCTAAAAGAATAAAATAAATTTTTAGTTTGAGCACAAATTGTAACTAATTGGCTATTGAAAAGAGTGGCCTGAGGTTCTCACCGGTTTTTTCCTTGGGCTCTACCCCAGCATGTTTGGTCAGCGAATCAGGCCCTAGGTGATTTAGCTCATTTGCCATTTTTCCTTAACATGCATAAGTGTCACAGTGGGATCTTAAAAGCCCTGTACCGTGAGAGACCTTTTCAAACATACTATTAACAGACACAAAGTCCCTTACACCTAGACTCAAAATAAACATTTATGGGATCACACAAGGTTTGTCCAGTGTAGGAAGGGGTTGGTGGCAAGATATACTCTATAGACCACACATGCAGTCAAGTCTGACTGCCTTGGTGGTCCAGTGGCCGCAGTATGCACCTGCTGTGCATGAGGTTGTGTGTTCGATTCCCACACAGGACAAAACTTTGTGTGACCCGCAAAGAGTTGTTCTGAGTCTGGGTGTAATTTGTGTTCGTTAATTTATTTATTTATTTATTTATTTATTACCAACTTAAATTCACAGTTAATTAATTAATTAATTGTATGTTTGTAAAGTCCCCCGCGACACAGAGCTGGTTCTCTAGTGCGGGAGTTGTCTTTTATAAAAAAAGAGAAAAAAAGTAGATAATAATTATGGTTATAATGGTTCTAGTGTTATTAGTCCCATTCCACAATAGGCACAATTTGTGGTTATTTCGATTCCACAGATAGTACAATTTACGTTTATTCCAATGCCACGGTCGGTACAATTTGCGGCTATTCCATTTCCAATTATAGTCCAATTCCATGGCAGGTCCAAATCGCGGTTGGAGCAAAATGCAATAGCCTAGTAGTCTTCATACAAAAGTATCACTTGCAGTTTCAAAAGTGCAATATACAAGTATGATGTGTTTATCTATATATAAAATGTTATATTTACCATTATGTATCATCACCCATTTTACAGGATGGACATAACACAAAGAGACATGCTGTCTCATATTTATTTTGAACATTATGAAAGGAAAAACAATGACACACCTACTTTTTTTATATTCGACAGACCAACTTGCCCTCTACAAAAAAAAAAAAAAAGCCTGTTGGTCTAGTGGTTAGTGACTCTGACTGTTACGCCGGAGGTCGTGGGTTCGATTCCCACCCAGGACAAATCTATGTGTGATGAGCATGAATGTTTGTTCTGTGTCTGGGTGTAATTTATCTATAATATTTATGTATTTAAAAATATATAAGTATGTTTATCAGTTGTCTGGTTACCATAGTACAGGCTCTGCCTAGTTTGGGATCAGATAGCGATGTGTAAGTTGTCCCGAAAATATTGTTATTATTATTAACTCTTATCCATACACTGCTGCTCATCCATTTTTGACAGGAAAAATACTCCGTATGCATACCCTGCCCATTGAACTGAGTCGGTCACAAAGGGCTCTTTGGTCTAGAGATGATAGGCTGGTATACCGATTTAAATCCCGCTGTGCACCTACTCCCGCCTTCACGGGTGGACCACCTGAGCTTGATATGTTAGAGGACAGTGATTGCCCACGTTAGGGTGCCTTTCCACCAGGATTTGCTATGCAGCTATGCTGCGAGAATGTAAAAGCTAAGCTACAAAACTATGTGACCGTTTCCATTGATGCTAAGCTATGTAAAGGAGCGAGTAAGATCTGCTATGGAGATCGCATTGACAATCCCTATTGTCAATGCGATCTCCATAGCAGTAATAGCACATAGCTATTCCACTCGCAACGATCCATAGCACGCTTCCACTGCACGCATCCTTCCTTATAAAAAACGCAGCTTAGTTGAATCAGTGAGGTAGGAGCGCTCCCGATAGCAATTAAAAATATTAAAAATTTATTCCTCCTAAAAGGTGCGCTCCGAGGAATAAAAAAGGAGCGCCTCATTAGGTGCGCCTCAAAATGGTAGCGCTTTGATGAATACCTCGAATCAGTTTCCACTAGTGCTATGCTATCTGTACCAATGACAATGATTGGTGGATATCAAACGCATCCATAGCAAGCACATCTCTGGTGGAGAAGCACCCTTATGCGGGCTCCGTCATCAAGCCATCTGTCAGTCCTGTGCTAACCTCATCTATTGTTTTCCCGTTGTCGTTCTCATGTTGGCCATTTACCGACCGTGTGCCTGGTAATTTCCTTCAGTTTCGCGGCTACCATTCTGTGATTGCTTAGCAAGAGATAGGGCATCATACAAGAGAACAAACCCAGCTGGGAAAGGATCTACACGGTACAGAACACCACATCCAAATAACTACACACAGCGGTGATGTTGTGTGTTAGTATTATAGGTTTCCAGAGCTAATTTAGTGATGCGTTTTTTACGAAACGTGATGCGTTTTTTTGGATCGGCATCCATACGCTACGATAACTGCTTACCATCAGGCGGATCGTAGCTTGTTTGCCAACTAAGTACATACTATAAACATTCCACATTGCAAATTGCATTATTTAGTTAGTCAAAACAAATTCGACCTTGAATACTGATGCTTACTGTCGATTTTCTTTCGAACGAAACTCTGACATTCCATTTTTAAACAATACGTCGTATAAAAACATCTGACGTTTAAACTGTCACTTTCAAATGATGAGTCATTCTTTTTTTTATTTTTAAACGTAAATTTGGCAAAGGTCATGTCATTCAGCCTTGTTTGAACAAGGTTTTTCCTATTAGCTGAATTTTATTGTCAGCTTGGTTTTTATGTTGTTAATGGTAATGTATGTTAGTTTGTCCTAAACATCATTATTTTTAAAAGATGTCCTCTGCTGGACATAGGCCTCCCCCAAAGATTCCCACAGCTTTCAGTGGGACTTCTAATTCGTCTAGTATTTAGTGATCCTGACTTCTAAGTCGGAGATAATCGGTTCTATTCCCACCTAGGACAAAAAATTGTATGATCTACAAATGATCGTCCATATTCTGGGTGTAGGTTGAGTCCGGTAATAGTATGTTTGTAAATTCCCGCGACATTTTTATATTAGCTATTTATTTTTATATATAGCCTACTACCTTCCACTTGCGGCGTCTCCCGCCATGTATAGTGAATTTATCCCTGGATAAAAAATAGCCTATGTTCTAGAGCTTTTCTTTTCTTTTAAAAAGACACCACCCGCGCTTGTTCCCTACAAGCCCCAAGGCCTAAGTCTTTACTTACAAACATACAATTAACGGACACAAAGTACACCCAGACTAGGGACAAACATTTATGGTGTGGGTATTGAACCCATAACACGCCGCGCAGTAGTAAATGGCGAGGTAACCACTTAAGGCACTGAACTAACCGTGCAGTTACACGACTATAATCTATCCTAATCCAAACTTTCGCATTTATAACTAACTAGGGATCGTCCGCGTGGTAATTTGGAATATTTTCCTCGATTTTGCAACATATCTCACTACTGCTCCGCTCCTATTGATCATAGCGTGATGTTATATAGCCTATAGCCTTCCTGGATAAATACACCATTCAACAAAAAAAAATCGAATCGAACCAGTACTTTCTGACGCGCGTTCAACCAAACAAACAAACTCTTCAGCTTTATAATATTAGTAAAGACTAGCTGTTGCCCGCGGCTCCGCCCGCGTGGATGTCGGTTATCGCTGCAAAAAGTATCCTATGTGTTATTCCAGACCATAATCTATCTCTGTGCCAAATTTCATCCAGATCCGTTCAGTAGTTTTTACGTGAAAGAGTAACAAACATCCATCTATCCATTCTTACAAACTTTCACATTTATAATATTAGTAAAGATTATACCACTTTATCCAGAAGGGAAATCGAACTTGAGGCACAACAGTATGCATAACCGCTGCACTATCCTTACTAATATAATAAATGTGAAAGTTTGTAAGAATGGTTGGATGGATGGATGGATGTTTGTTACTCTTTCACGTAAAAACTACTGAACGGATCTGGATAAAATTTGGCACAGAGATAGATTATGGTCTGGGATAACACATAGGCTACTTTTTGTAGTGATAACCGACATACACGCGGGCAACAGCTAGTAGATACAATAATTAAAATCATGTCTATAAATAATCAAGTATATCTGATATGTAAACATTTTAACGTCAATAAACACACATAATAATGCTAATAATAACCCATAATCTTTCGTCAAGGTGACTATATTGTCGTCTCTGTTTATCTTAGTCAGTTAGATAAGGACAACATGAGGTTTTAAATGCATTTAGAAAGGTTTACTTTGTGGTATTTAAGCGGGAACGTAGACACGTAATGTGAGAGAGAGAGACTGTCTTGGTGGTCCAGTGGCCGCAGTATGCGCCTGCTGTGCATGAGGTTGGGTTCGATTTCCACACAGGACAAAACTTTGTGTGACCCACAAAGTGTTGTTCTGAGTCTGGGTGTAATTTGTGTCCGTTAATTGTATGTTTGTGAAGTCCCCCGCGACACAGAGAAAAAGAGAGAGGATACTCGAATCGAATAGATTAGAAAACAAATGTATGGATTTGATGTAAGTTTACGAAATTATATCGTAAACTTATGTCAAATCCTATACATTTACCTTGTTTTCTATTCGATTGGACCTCTAGACAAGTGGCATAGATGGTACTCGAATAGAATAGAAAAAAAAAGTATGGGGTTTGACGTAAATTTACGACATTATACACAATTTATTTGCCTGTTACCTTACCATACAGACGGGCTTACTCAATTGTATGTTGCCCTACCTCGTTTTAAATCGTTTACACCTCACGCTACCCTAAAAAAAGGGTCTCTTCATCGCTTAGCAACAATACTAAGTCATTTGACATTAGTTATTAAGGCACTTCACATAAATTATATATTTGATTGTGTTATCTCACGCAATGTGGTTCGCGATCGATAAGAATATTCAGTATCCTACTAATAATATAAAATGTGAAAGTTTGTAAGTATGGATGGATGGATGTTTGTTACTCTTTCTTGGATGAAATTTGGCACACAGATAGATTATGGTCTGGAATAACACATAGGCTGCTTTTTACAGCGATAACCAACATCCTCCCTGCCGAGGTTTTTCCAAAAGACTATAGCATAGGGTTCTTCAAGAAAGGAGTTATAAGGTTTTTAAAGTTTCGGCAACGCGCGAGTGATACCCCTGGTGTTGCAAGCGTCCATATGCTACGGTACCTGCTACGGTAACTGCTTATCATCAGACGGGCTGTATCCTTGTTTGCCACTCGTTGAAAAAAACAACACTGGCCCGGCGGGTTGGTATAGGGTTTTGTTCCGAGTTTTCCCTCTCTTGCGATGGATATTGTCTGCCTGACTTTCTCCCTTAGTCGACTCTTACGACACCCTTAGGATGGTGATATTTGTAAGCCATTGAAGTATATTATATGTAAAAATGTATACAACAAAGAATATGTATATATTTTTTTCACTTCTTGGGTGGCAAACAAGCATACGGCCCACCTGATGTTAAGCAGTAACCGTATACCAGAGGTATCACTCGCGTGTTGCCAACCCATTTATTGACACCAGAGCTTTAAGATGGAAGTAACCCTGGGATAAGTATACGTTTCTTCCAAAACGCATCCTTAAATGAGCGTTGAAAACCTGTACTGCTGTGTGTAGTTATTTAGCTGTGGTCTTCTGTAAGGTGGAGGTCCTTCCCCAGTCGGGCCTGCTCGCTAGTTTGGTGCCCTACCTCTCTAGCCTCTACCTACGAATATGTAGTAAAACATAAATGTTTGCCAACTACGTCAACAAACACAAACGAAATGGTCGCGTATTTGAGGTATATGTTTACATTTGTGACGGAGTTATTGTTTATGTGATAATTATAATGTTATTACTCATAGGAAATGAGTGAATGGGTCTTTGACGCTCTCTCGAATAATCCATGGATAAACTAACTCCAGATTGAGAAGAGATATCCTTACTAATATTATAGATGTGAAAGTTTGTAAGTATGGATGGATGGATGTTTGTTACTCTTTCACGTAAATACTACTGAACGGATCTGGATGAAATTAGGCACAGAGATAGATAATGGTCTGGAATAACACATAGGCTACTTTTTACAGCGATAACCGACATACACGCGGGCGGAGCCGCGGGCAACAGCTAGTAATTCATAGATTAGCTCCAGAATGTGAAAAGATATTTTCTTATAGGTTGCAAAAAAAATCTGACCCTGGTCTAGTGATTCATAAATGTTACTCCCGAGTCTGGGTGTAATTTGTGTCCGTGAATTGTATGTTTGAAGTCTTCTGTAACACAGGGCTTCCCTAGTGCGGGTGCTGTCTTTAAAAAAAAGCCATGGGGTTTTTACACCGTTTTTGGTTTACCACAGTGACGAATTTGCGTAAGGCTGCTTGAAGGTAAGCAGTTACCGTAGCTTATGGACGTTTCAGTACTAGGAGAGTATCACGCGTTATAACCCTTAGATAAAAAAAACGGTATTTTAAAAACTGTTCCCTTTAAATGAGCACTGGAAACCTGCACCCATGCATAAATAAATAAAAGGTAGAAGCCCTTCCCCAAAGACGGGTTTGCTAAATTGTGTGGTATAATATCCCTTAAATTAATTTCTATATCTTAATTTTAACGTTAACTACCTTTGTTTGTTTCAGAAAAGAAACGAAACATTAACTGTAGAAAATCAAATAGAAAAATGCAAAGAAAACGTCCGCCGTCCAGGATTAAATTAAGTGTAGCATAAGTCAGCTGTAGCATAGACCAACTGTATCATAAGCCAATTGTATCATAAGGATATGTGTTAAACACAGTGTAGAAAGTACAGTATATTAGTCAAAATGCCTGTGGTGTCGCCTTCTAGGTACAACACGACCTCCTCGAGCCTCTCAGGCTCTTACAGATCGACCTTACAATCTTCTAGCGTAGAAAAGCCATATTATAGATCGAGCAGCGGTAACTATGACACGATTCGTAGTTATGAGAGATCTGAATTCCGTTCCAGGATATCAGATATCGATGGTAATAGGGAAAGAAAGACCTCGATAGTAGAACGTTCAAATAGAACTTCCAGAGCGCCAAGTATTGCTGACTCTGACAGCGGAATCTCAAGCAGATACAGGTCGGATAGGAGCGAGTCGAGGTCTAGAGATATATCTACGACCAGAAGCGAGAGTAGCAAAACTTCCAGCGATCCTGTGCTGAGGAGTCGCAGAAGTGTTATCACTTCGGCTGATCTGGCTATGTCTGCAGCTGAATTGTACAACAAATACTCGCCAGCGAATTATATACCGTTAACGCAAAGGATCCAGCAGCAGCAACAGCAAAATCAGAATTATGCCGAGATTTCCAGATCAAAATCAATTTCTAATGATATTGGAAGACCGCCAGCAGCTGATCCTTCTAGATTCGCGAGAAAAGCTAGAAATTCGGCAGCCGCAATCTCTGAGGTAAATATAATTATATTTTTTAAATTATTATATATCTAAAAGGGAATTCGCATAATAGATGGTTGTATGATTGGTCTGCAATAAAGACAACTATCTAGTCTACGAAGTCCCTAAATATCGTTTATTTTTGAGTGTCTGCGAAATTTTACAGTAATTTGGGTGAATCTGAGCTGCATTGCCATCAGAATTCAACCGAAATGTTTTTATTTTTCTTTGTTATAAATTTTATTTTGACTGCATATCCCCCCTTTTTGTGATATTGATAACTTTTCTGATTGACGAAATCACTAGCAGTAGATAAGCACTAGAATAATATACATACATAATCCGAATCAAATATAGTGATGCTACGTATGGCTTTAGCTGGCTTCAAGTGACTTCAAAACTGAATAATAGTTTGACAGTATTTAGGACCACTACGGAGTTCCACCACGGAAAAAACTTTTTAAAAAAATAAAAAAACTAATAAAACATACTAGTTTAGGTCCACACTTTACGACATTACACTTAAAATAAATCTCATTTATACGCTGCGAAAAACCATATACAATTATATTTAAGACGAATTCATTTGTCATAAGAGAAACGTCACTTAAAATAACCGAATTAGATGAGCGTTTTTCTAACAGGTAACCTGGTATCAAAAATTATTAATTGCCTGAAATCCTGTTTCTAATCAACGGCTTAATATAACTAGTATGAACATTCAAAATACATCATTTGGGTGGTTAAAACATACATTATAACATCACGCCTGTCTCCGTTTGGGGTAGACAGGGTGGTTAAAACATCTGAAACAAAACTACGAAGTTTCATCAAGTCTTTCGTTAATCTGTTCAAAATTCGTTAGCTTGACCTTTTATATAATTATTGCGATTCTTCAAAATGACTACATTATACACAAATAAGACACTACACAGTCAAAAGACACTACACACATCTAACTAAAACAATCTGTATTATGGGAGAGCGACAAATGTAGCATTTAGGCTACAGCTGACTTCAACCGACAGATATTCTTTTCGTATCTGTAGGATTGCTAACATAAACATAACATAAATTAATTACTTTAGAATGTTTTTTTTATTTAAAAAAAAAAGAGTCAAATGAAATGGTTGAATAATGTATAAGTTACAATCTCTTAGAGTATTTGTGGTCGACATTATCTGTCTCTTTTCCTCACTGACTTACGATAAAGATAAATGTATTATAACAGGCGATGTTAGTGCCCGATAGCAATGTCTCTATCTTATTAGTTATGTAATTTTTAAATCATTGAAATAAGTTTTACTATTGTATTTTTACATATTATGTAAGTGATATGTTAATAACACTTTCGATTTATGTAATTTTTTCTAAAGTAAAGTAAACAGATTTTTTAAGTATACAGGTTGAGCAAAAAAGTAACATAATATATTTATTTTAATGAAAATCTGCCATTGGAAATATTTGATCAATATGATTTACCCTGTCAAATGACAACATAAAATACAGTATATATTTTTTTCAAACTTATGTCTGTTCGTTTCCCGGCTCAGGTAAGTCACAAAAACCTATAAATGTAGAATAACTTATAATTTAAACTAAAATTAACTTTCCTGTAGTAAAATTTGTTATGTTCAATAGTTATTTGTTTTTTTTTTTAATAAATTGATTTGACTCACTCTGTATACTTGCGTAAATATACCTGGAACTCATAATAGCAAACACCCTTTAGTTTTGAATGACAGATCAACCGTTTCAATTAATAATTTACAAAATAATTATTTGACCTACCACCATTTTAAATAAAAACAATATATTATTCATAAATTATGCTATTAAGTGTAATATCTGTCTTTCTCTTGCCTTAATACTATCTTATAGCTAAGTATGAAAAGGACAGCTATATGTTGTTGCGCTCCTATTCTACAGATTATTTGATATTTGTGTGGTTTTCTGTCACACTTGACCTCAGTGACAGCATGTTTTTAAGCTAAAATCCATCATGTAACTAATTGGCTGTTTTTCATCTTTTTTTTTTCAAAATTGACATTTCATTTTCAAATAGGAATAGCTGAAAACATTACGTGCGCTTATATATTATTTAAATAGGTAAGTATTAGGAGACATTTTTTTCAAATTCATCTGTCTTTCCGTTTGTGACAACCAACATCATTGTTACTACAAACTTCGGTCAAAGTTCACTTTAACGGACTTACCCCGGTGTATGTTTTACTTTTTATCTTATAAAATTTACTTATTATATCACTACCATATGAAATGGTTATTATTATACAAAGAAAAATTTCGCAGGCACACAAACGTGTGCGCGTGTGAGTGTGTGTGTACGTTCCTTAACATCGCACTAAAGAAAGAGCCATACATACAATTGACAGCTTTCAAATATCGTAGTTACATCTTTTGAAAGGCTACACCTGACTAAAATTCAACATTTGAATATGAAACGCCCTTTCAAACTATGTAAACGCATTAGTAGTAACATAGATGCGAAATTGCTTGTAATACCATGAGTAAAGTCATGTGTAGCATAATGATACATCCGGCTATTTATCACACAAAAATATATTTACATTTGTACCACTTGTAGCCTAAATATTTTGCTATATATAGCACATCGTATCATAATGCTATACACGGGTATTACGGCAAGGCATGATTTCAATGTTGAACTAACACACACTTATCACATGTCGCATTATACGCCACAAGATCAAAAAAGTAAGAGTAATATTTCAACACCAGAGACCGGAACGAAGATCGTACAAGGAAACATCTCCAGGCTACAAGCGGGGTATGACTAACGGTGTTAAGGATACAAACGGGAACGAAGTACCATCCGTACTGGAAATGCGAAAACGATTCGATCAAAAAATGACTGTAACGAAACTACCCACAAATGATACACGATATTCGAAAACATCTGTAGAACATTACTTAAATCAACTTAAAGATTGTGAAAATGGTACAGTTGGCTACACGAAGTTAGCGACGAAAGACGAAAAACCTGTGCCGGTCCACTTGCCTTATGAAAAGAACGGTCTTAGGTGGGAAGTAGGCTCTACTAGCTCAAGGTCAAACTCCAACTCCGACCTCTCCTTAAGTAAAACTATTTCCGAACCAGTCTCATTAGCAAAACCATCAAATGATAAAACAAATGCCATGTCCACCTCACTTACTTCTAAGTTGCCTTCCGAACGCCTAGCCAGTATTAAAAGTCAGTTAGACCCAAATAATCCTATAGGGAAAATTCTAGAAAAATCTACCGTCATCCAAGTAGAAAATGGTGATGATTATAAAAAAGATGGACAGAAATTAAAGGAGCTTCAGAATGATATAGAAAAGCAAGTGAAGACTCCGAAACATACGTCTAATTTCGCTTCCTACATCCAGATTTCACAACCGGTGTCTTCTGGAGCAACCCCTAAGAAACAAATGGAAATAAACAATGTTATAAATGAAGAACCTTCTAGAAACGACGTCAAAACAGAACCGAGACGTTCTAGAGTTAATTTAAAGTATATAGACTCAGAAGAAGATAGATTGCTTCTTGATAATGATATAGAATCTCCTAGCGGTACTGGATTTGAGAATAAGACTTTTGAACATGAAAATTATTTGAAAAAGAGAACTGAAAAGAATGAAGAAGATGAAAGAAGAGATGAAGAAGTTAAATCTATGGAGACAAGCACTGAAAGTACTATTAGCGAGCCGACAGACGATCTAAGTCCTGATACTCCATCTTCTAGAAGAAAAGCATTGGACAAAGATTACGAAGACATGAAAGCGGTGAGTACTCATTTTTATTTTTAATTCGCGGCTGCTTCGATTTTATACTACATATATACATAGATCATTCTAGAACAAATTGAATCACGATTTTCTAAATTCACATCATACAAGATTTGCATAATGAGTTGCATGTTGTCTCTGTCCATAAAGATAAGCAGAGATGGCATAAATTTTGTTCAAATTGTTCATATGTGATATTGACTTTTTACTGCAACAATTTTATATGAACTGACTAATCACAAGTCAACTTAACAATCATGCTGAACGCTGATTGGCCAATCGAAGTAGTCGCGAATATAGCACCTCATTTATTGGCTCTTTTGTAAGCACGTTTTTTATTGTGTTTTATTTTAATTTTGTAAATATTGTTGTGTGTATTTTCTTTTTTAAAACGTCAAAGGTTATCTTCGTCATCAAGGTCTTCACTACAGGCATCAATAGTATCTTATGCTGTTTCTTTAGGAATATATGCAGATAATATATTAGTTATACGAGATATATCGCAGATTGTGAACTGTGTCTTTTCTTCAATCTTTTTCTTTGTTGATTGTATGATTTAGTCGTTTAGAAATTAAAGATAAACATTGCTACTATATTGCTATTTTAGGATACTTTAAAACGAGTTTGAAACTTTTTGGTATTTGTTATTTTTTCTTCTATTTTCGCTGTTGATTTTATGATTGAAGAGTCGTTTGTTTTTGAGAAAAATATGGTTTTTCAACGTCCATTTTGCAGATTAATTTATTAGTGTGTTTTATAGGCCTCGTTGGTTTTCTCTAAGTTATTATTGGCTCTTACTGCTGTCAGAGGTTATTCTATTCGTACCCAGGACAAATCTTTGTGCAGAGGCTTTCGCACAACTACACTATTGTGTTTAGTTAATTGGTGGTCTTCTGTTAGGTGAAGGTACTTCACCAGTTCGCTACTCTCTTGTGTGTATTATACATCCCTATCTACACAGTTTAGCCTATCTATGTTGGCAGCTGGGGCCTCACCAGCTTCTTTAAGCTACGGTTACTGCTTACCACTGTACGGGTCGTATTTGTTACCTTCTTATCGTTTAGTTAGTGGCCAACCTGGTGACCAAGAGTTATTTAGGTCACCCATCTTAAGGGTTACCGCGCCCTTGGTAATTTATCCCGCTAATCGTTTACCGAATAGCTGCTCCTGGCTATGAGTGTCTGTCACATAGGAATTTAAAAAAAGTTCAATTAGTTAGGTAAGTCGTAAGTATAGTTCATTGGCATTTGAATTGAGGTCATGTATTTGTGTGCGTGTCCCACCTACGTACGTACACGACGCGTCAACATATCGCTATGTTTATGTGTGAGTGAATATTTGACTGTGTCAATTATACTCTTGGCAGTTTATTGTTTCCTGGTACTTTTTTGTAATTTAATCTTAACAGGTGACTTGTTTTGTGGTATACTGAGGTCCCGGGTTTGATCCCCATTATATGTACAATAAATAATAATTGCAGCCCATATATCTCCACTGTCTTCTCTCTATCAAGAGAGAGAAGGTTTAGGCCTTATTCCACACACGCTAGCCTAGGTTGATGGAACAGGCATTTCTTTAACATTTCTTAGGTTTCCTCAAGATGTTTTCCTTCACCGTTATTATTATTATTAGCCATGACTGTCCCTGGGCATGGCCTCACTTTCTTTTTTCCATAAGTCACGATCAAGACCTCTGACTATCCAGTCAATACAGTAAGAGTCAAGCTCATCACGCCATCATTTTTTATAATCATTTGATTAGTATACGTATATAAATTATAACTACAATATTAAAAAATCATTTTCTTCATATCTTAACAAAAACTGCTGGTATGACAAGATAACCAAAACACGCGAGTGATGCTCATGGTATTGGGAGCGTCCATAATGCAAAATTATTTTGATTTAAATGAAATATATTTGAAGTTAACCTTTTTCTTAAACCTGGGTTACTCATTAGATAAATCATATCTCGCTAGACGAACGAACATTGGCAGTATTGCCAGTACAAATTATTATAATAATACCAACATTATATCGATGGAATGAACATTAAATTGTTGATAAAACTATAAAAAAATTTGAAACTTTTTTTTTAATATTACCAAGGTGGCAAACAAGCATACGGTCCGCCTGATGGTATGCAGTTACCGTAGCCTATAGACTTGTATTACAAACTTGATTAAAACCAGCACAATTATAACACAAACCCTAGTGTTGCAAGTATTTATTTGCTTGTAATTTTTGGTTTGGCAACATACGTGTCATTTGTCACCTTTAAACGTATTATTGTTAATTTTAGTTTTGTCGGTCTGTATGTACCCTTTGTGACCTGATTACGGACACATTCTTTAGCTATTTATATCTTACACTGAAAGAGACAACAACGATAACATTTGCGAATGTTTATGTAAGAAAAATAATGTTTTTATACTATAATAATATTATAAAGCTGAAGAGTTTGGTTGTTTGGTTGAACGCGCTAATCTCAGAAAGTACTGGTTCGATTAGAAAAATTCTATTTTTTGTTGAATATTGCATTTATCCAGGACGGCTATAGGCTATATAACATCACGCTATGATCAATAGAAGCGGAGCAGTAGTGAGATATGTTGCAAAATCGGGGAAAATATTCCAAATTACCACGCGGACGAAGTCGCAGGCGACCCCTATATAATAACAGCGATAGTGGCCAAGTGGAAAATTAACCGACTTGGCACGCAAGAGGTGCGAGTTTGATTCCTGGTGGCGCTACCAATGTGAATTTCACTTTGTGGAATTTATATGTACTAATCAAATGATTTACCATCTGCTAACGGTGAAGGAAACATCTTCAGGAATCCAATCAATCAAATTCCCGTATTAGAAGAAATTCTAAAGACATGTCAGATTCACCAACCCGCATTAGGCCAGTGTGTGTGAATGAAGGCCTAAACCCTCTCTCTCTTCATAGAGGATGTGAACGTATAGAGGTGGATAAATGAGAGCCATAAGTTCCACACAATATAAGTTATTTATTAACATAAATGTACGTGTATTTATACAATAATAAATGATGTATCGGCAATATCTCCGATACATATTGGTGGGGAGTACGTGGAAGTAACTACGTGATATTATCTAAATACTCATTACTGCTGAGCCCACATCACTCCCCCTTTTGAAAAAAAAAAGGAAAACATTATATTTAATAATATTAAACTAAATACATTGTAAATTTTAAACTATCAATGGATGTATACCGTTTGTAAAAACCTTAAAATAGTAAAGTATCCTAGTGTAAAAATGTATATAACAATATAAAACAATTAATTAATTTACTAGGTATAAACAATTAAACATATTATTATAATAATGTAAACAAACAGTTTGCTTAGAACGCAAATCTCACGGTCGGTTTTACAATGCGACCGGATCGAGTTACTAGTCGCGAGCTTCTTTCTGCAAACGCTGCTTCATTATCAGGTGCATTGGCTGCGGGTGATGTAACCGATGTTTGTTTTGTTTTATTTTTCTGCACTTTGTCCTCTGTAGTTTGTAGAATAAATGCTGGTTTTAGACGATCTATGGACACGACGACGGTTCGGTCCGGAAGCTGGATAGTGTAGCATTTTCCTTCACGTCGCAGAACTTTGTAAGGACCTTCGTAAGGAGCACACAGTGACTTTTTCATCATGTCTCTTCTAAGAAAAACATAATCACATTTTTCTAACTCCTTGTGCACGTAACATTTTCTATTCGTATTATGTCTCGTAGCTGTCTCGCTTTGTAGGGTGCGCATAGCATTCGATAGCTGTGTGACGTATACGGCGTCGGACTGCGATGTTTTGATTGTGTCAGCGAAAAAATCAGCTGGCAATCGCAAGGTTGTTCCGTACGTTCTTTGTGCTGCACTTATTCCACTTTTCTCGCTAATTGCAGTGCGTAATCCCAGTAGAACCATTGGTAAGTTAGCTACCCAGTTCGAGCTATTTTCGCATGAAGTTAATGCTGTTTTTAGACATCTGTGCCATCTTTCAACTTGCCCGTTCGCTTGCGGATGATACGGCGTAGTACGAATTTTATTTATTCCGAGACGCTTTGTCAGCTGATGGAATAAATCTGATTCAAATTGCCTTCCTTGGTCGGTTGTTATCGTTAATGGACAACCAAATCTCGCAATCCAACCACTTATTAGTGCCGTGCATATGGTTTCAGCGGTGATGTTTGCTACGGGTATTGCTTCGGGCCATTTTGTCTTCCGATCGATGATGGTAACACAGTAGCGATACTCTTGTGATATAGGTAGTATTACTATGTCTAAGTGAATGTGCTCAAATCTCTCTGTTCTTGGAAACTCGTTGAGTGGAGAGACAGTGTGACGATTAATTTTTGTCCTTTGACAATCTATGCATGTCTTTGCCCATGTTCCAACTTCTTTATTCATGGTAGGCCAGAAGAATTTTTCAGACATCATCTTTCTTGTGCTTCGTATCCCCGGATGACTGAGACCATGTACTGCTGTGAATGCTGGGTACCGGAACTGCAGTGGTAAATAGGGTCGAAGTTTTCCTGTAGACGTCTCGCATACGACTTGTAAGTCGCTATTAGGTATTGTGTACCGTTTAAAGTGTAGCTTTTTATTCTGCAACAATTCAGCTAATTCTTTGCTTTGTTGTTGTTCAGTGGCTAATTCCCCATAGTTAATAAAGCTAGGAAAGCTAATTTCCTCGATTCTCGATAGTGCATCTGCTACAGCGTTTTGTTCGCCCGGGATGTGCTTAATCTCCGAGCAGAACTGCGAGATAAAATCTAGATGTCGTAGTCTTCTAGGCGTGTCATTGTTGGATGAGGCTTTGCTAAGTGCGAATGTTAGCGGTTTATGGTCGGTATAGACTGTAAATTCTCTTCCTTCTATCATGTGGCGAAAATGTTTGATAGACATATATATTGCCAATAATTCACGATCGTAAGTGCTGTAGTTTCGTTGAGCCGTGCTTAAAGCCTTGGAAAAGAAACCAAGTGGTTGCCATTGCCCATCGATCTTCTGTTGTAGTACAGCACCCGCACACGTATTTGAACTGTCCGTCATAAGTGCCAGAGGTGACGTCATTGAGGGATGAAAAAGTGTGACAGCGCTTTGGATGCTTTGTTTACATTTTTCAAATGCCCTATTTCCTTCCTCTGTCCATGGAACGAGTCTTTTGTCGTTCTTCTTAGCACCGTGTAAATACAGGTTCAGTTCCCTTTGGTGTTCAGCTGCGTGAGGCATGTTAGCACGATAGAAGTTTACTATCCCGAGAAATCGCCTGAGCTCTTGTATAGTCTTCGGCTTGGGATAGCTTGAGATAATATCTATTTTGTCTTGTAATGGTCGTATACCGTCTTCATTTATGCGATATCCGAGAAAATCTAACTCGGATTTGGCGAATTCGCATTTTTTAATATTTAGTGTAATGCCATGTTCTTGAAGTCTTCTAAATACTTCTTCCAGGTCTTGTTTATGACTATTTTCATCGCTGCATATGAGAATGTCGTCGATGAAGCTATATACGAAGTCCAGACCTTTTAGCACCATATTCATAAATCGCTGAAACGTTTGCGCAGCATTGCGTAGACCGAATGTCATCTTCATAAATTCAAAAAGTCCAAAAGGCGTTATGATGGCGGTTTTTGGGATGTCATCTGGATGGATATCTATGACGTGAAATGCCCGGCGAATGTCCAGTTTCGTAAATACTGTTTTGTCCTTCATTATGTAGGCGAAATCCTGCATCCGGGAAATCGGATGACGATCGGGAACCGTAATAGCGTTTAAACGACGGTAGTCGCCACAAGGCCTAAGTTCACCGTTTTTCTTCTTCACCACATGTAAGGGAGATGCCCAAGGACTGCTGGACGGTCGACATATTCCATCTTCCATCATCTTCTCAAATTCACGTTTGGCGGCTTTGTATTTCTCTGGATTCAATGGGCGTACTTTTTCGTGAATAGGGTTCACGTTTGTTGTTATTATTCTGTGCTGAATTGTATGCGTCGGAATGCTATTATTACGCGGTTTAGTCAACTCACTGTATTTTTGCAAGATGTCATAATACGTGTTATTACGGTCGATCGTGCGAATTGTCGCATCGGCATCTTGCGTAACCTTGGTAATAACACATAATTCAGTGACCTTATCAATTAATTTCCTCGCGTGTAAATCGATGAGTAGCTTATAATTTTGTAGAAAGTCTGCTCCTATGATGGAACGTCGTACATCAGCTACTATAAATGTCCACTTGAAGACGCGACGTAGTCCCAAGTTGAGATGCATTGTTTTTTCGCCGTAAGTACGTATAGATGTTCCATTTGCAGCGTATAATGTGTACGCGCTTGAGTTATTTGCGACTTTTCGATTCTTCGCTGCCAGCACCGATACCTCTGCCCCCGTGTCTATTAAAAATTGTGTACCACTGCTTAAGTCGGTAACACATAGTCGACAGTTTGGGGTATTATTGACGCCGAGTACTGCCACAGTCGGAGTCAATGTTAGTTTTCCGACGGCTTTCGGAATGCGCATTTTTGTTCGTTCCAACATCTAAACGCATTTACGCCATACTTCATATGTGGACGGCATATCCATGCTGCTTTCCGGGAATTTGATCTTGACCTTGAACGTGACTTTTCGCGGTGCGGTGATCTTCCTATTCGTCCTTGGCCTCTCTTTAATTCTGCTATCTCCATAGCCATACTGTCTAATTTCGCGCGAAGATAGCTCATGTCATTGCTACTTGAAACTTGTGCGATCTGGTTTTGCGGCATGACGTTTTCAATTATCTTGTCAGCAATTTTTGATAGACTATCTAAGTCCTTTGGGTCGGCGACGCTCAAAACGGCTCGTGCTGACGGTGGCAAAAGTTTTGTCCACATTATGCGTAGCGTATCGTCGGGAATCTTGCTTCCGGCTAATTCACGCATCTTGCGTAATAATTGAGATGGCTTTTGATCGCCGAGTTCCATTTCTTCCATCAATTTCTGAAGCTTGCGAGCCTCTGACTCTTCGTAGGCGCTAATGAGACGTGTTTTTAACGCCTTGTATTTGTCAGACTCAGGCGGAGTCGCGATTATATCGCTTACTTGCTGCAACGCATCTAAGCCGAGTCGGGCAACGGCCGCTTGGAATTGCGCATCGTCACCTTTTTTCTGCGGGGCCATCACTGCTTCAAAATGGGCGAACCATAACGTAGGGTACGCCGGCCAGAAGTCTGATATACGAGACTGTATGGAGAGCGTTTCTATCAACGCTCTGTCTTCAACTGGCGGAGCGATCTGGTGTTGTGCAACTGGTACGTAGTTCGTACCGGCTGCGTTCTGCTTAGGACATGTTGCCATTTTCTTGACGTTACGTGCCGGCGATAATAACCGTGAATATTGCCTCTTGAAATTCCAATTGGTGGGACCCGCTTGTGGGAAGCCAATTGAAATGTGCGATCACTGGATATCTCGTTGATGATGTTCTTCAATCTTCTTAGCCGGCAGGCAGAAACCAGGTCCGTTGCTAGTCAGGGTCGGGGTCACCAATTTGAACGTATAGAGGTGGATAAATGAGAGCCATAAGTTCCACACAATATAAGTTTATTATTAACATAAATGTACGTGTATTTATACAATAATAAATGATGTATCGGCAATATCTCCGATACATATTGGTGGGGAGTACGTGGAAGTAACTACGTGATATTATCTAAATACTCATTACTGCTGAGCCCACAGAGGAGTTCCTCAGAGGAACTTCCTCTGTAAGACATACATATAATATGGGTTGCTATTATAATAATATGCTGCTAACCGAGTTTCCGTCATGGCGGCTAATTTTGACAAAGAATAGCCGAGAGAGAGATATTGTAGTGCACAAGTGTGTACGCAAACACAGGTGCACTGGCGGCAATCCGACATGACAAGAGAAGGATCAGGCGTGAACTTTGGGCATCTATTGTAAATTTATTGTTTACGATTAGGCTGTGGAATGAGCTTCCTGCCGAGGTTTTCCCAAGAGACTATAGCATGGGGTTCTTCAAAAAAGGAGTAATAAGGTTTTTAAAGGGTCGGCAACGCGTGAGTGACACCCCTGGTGTTGCAAACGTCCATAGGCTACGGTAACTGCTTACCATCAGGCGGGCGATATGCTTGTTTGCCACCTTGGTAGTATAAAAAAAAATCTTTCTTCTATCTTACGGTTACCTTCGATTCTCGAATCGTGTAAATTTATGTTTAGCTTTTCTGTCAGAAACAAATTTTGATTATAACACATGGCTGTAGATACCTACGAGCATATGCCTACACATACAGGCATATCATCACGTAGGTCTCTATTGGCAGAGATTCTGCCTACACCTTGAGAATAAAAGCGTTACGCTTACATTTTTTATGGTCTTCATTATTGAATCTATTGCAGTCGATTTATTTGCAAGCCTGCACCGATTGAACCTTACAGCACTGCTTATACCCATTCTGTATTCAACATCACATCGAAGAGACAATATCTAGGCAACGACCCGCCGTCCCCTTTTCAATACGAATTCATATCTAAAAATACAACAACGCGAAATGTAACCGTCTAGAAATAAAATACTCGGGAAATTATCGCGTCCAACGAACTGCCACGTAGCTGTGTGATTTTTCACCACGCCACGTGTTTAACAGCCGCCATTTTGCCAAAAAAGCGCGCTAAAATTTTGACGTTTAGTCTCTGACATAATCTGCGGACGAGTTTTGTTTGTGCTTAATTCGAAATTTGGTATCAAGGAGGTTTTATACGCGAATTGGTTGTAGTTTTGCCGTAAGTCGTTGGAAATTTTGTTAAAATAGTTTTTTTTATACAATATTATTACAGGTACCTACTTCAGGTATTAATGCTATCATACATTATTTACCTTTAGATTGCTTGTCGTTTCTGCTATGTCACAAACTGAATGGTAACGATGTCAGGACTACCTTTAGATTGATTGTCAGCTTGTGACCACGATCGATGTAAACTGGTCGAACTGTCAAGCAATCTAACGGTCAATAAGAATGATCCAGTTAATACCTGAAGTATATAATATTGTATATCATGCAACGGGATAATTTAATAGTGCCGTCTCTTTTATTCTCAACGAGTAAGACAATTTTAGCTTGCTTTGCATCGTAAATCTTCATAGTAAAATTTATTGCTGTCTCCTTCCACTCTTTGTAAGAGACTTACTTATCCTTACTGACTGATTATAAAACGCAGAGCATTTTGCACAAAGGTTCCATAAAGTTATGTCAGTCAGCACTAAGATAGTATTTTTTGAAGTCCGCTCTAGCGCTAGTGTACCTATTTATAAAATTAAATTGTTTATTTGCATAAATGTGTATTTATGGAGAACCTCAGAACAAATATAGGTCAGCACGTCGTTTAAAACATATATAACTCCATTTCAATTACTAAACTATACGTAGGTAATATGTCAAATCTACTTCATAATTTGCGCGCGTAAAGTCTTTTACCAACCTCCTTGGTGTCAAACTATTTTTACTGATTTTGGCGCGTAAACTCTATGCGTGGTATACAACTGGCCGCTTTACCGTCGCGTTCCAAAACCTAAACGTCTGTCAAATGTAACATTTACGTCAAGACACAGTTTTGAGATTTAATATTTTTTTGCAAACAACATTTTTTTCTAAACATATGTGATCTTTTTTAAATGATAAATGTTAATGTGATATCAACGTTGTTTTTGGTAAGAGGAGCTGGTGCCTGTTATTTAATTATTACATTTTTAATGTAACTGTTTAATACTATAAAAAATACAGGATTACACTATAAAATTGTTGTTCCGAATTTAAGTAATTTATGTAAAGTCCAAGAAGCAGAGTTTGTACCCTAGAGTGGTAGCTATAATATGAAAAAAATATATTTAAAAAAAGTTGGCATAATCTGCCTACCGTACCTATAGCAGTCGCGGTGATAATTAACATCTTCATTAAGTTGCAAAGTAACAGTTGAAAGTTCATAAGTAATGAATGTTAGCCAATTTACCTTACGGCTAGTTCGCTAACAGATGTAGACTAGAGCCATTAGAAAAAAACTTGAAAAAACTCTAAATTAAATTGTTTTTGTTAATAGTGAGTAAATTTTTGACTGCATTTTGGTGTAGTGGTTAATGACTCTGACTACTAAACCGGAGGTCGTGGGTTCGATTCCCAAACGATACAAAATTTTGTTATTTGTAAATATTTAAGTTACTCGTGGACTTGTCCTCTACTGCGGGAGTTGTCTTTTAAAAATAAAAGTAAAATAATTAGAGTATATAATACATACATATTATAGCATTACGCCTAATTCCTTTAAGGAATAGGTAGAGATGTAGCACACACTACATTTGCAGCTCAAGCCACAGACGCGTCTGGGCAACAGGCAGTCTTAAATAATATAAGAGTTTTCTTTTAGTCCATAGTCTGGCAAGAGCTCTACTCCAGCTTACCCTCTTCTCCATTTTGCTGAAAAGTTGTTAATCTTGATCTGACATTAACAAGAAACTTATTAAAATTGCAATATCCTTTTCGGAGCTACGAATCCACAGACATCGCCGGAGATCGTGGGTTCGATTTCCACCCAGGACAAATCTTTGAATGATGAGCATAAATGTTTGTCCTGTGTCTGGGTGTTATCTACAATAATATGTGTGTATTTAGAAAAGTATGTTTATCAGCTGCCTGGTTGCCCTAGTACCGGCTTACAGGCAACTTATTTGAACTTAGATTTTGTTGTCAGAGATTAAAAATACAATTGAATTAAAATCAATGCAATATATTTTTACTATAAAGTCTCTTCAAACGGAATTTTCGGTCACGGTGGCTTATCTCTTCGAAGATTAGTCATCTGCACAGGAGATATTACGGTGTGCACAAACACAGGTGCACTCTTTATTACCTTACTCTAGTCCGATGGATACTAAATCCGACGTGAACAGTATTGCCAACGGCTTCAAGTGCTTTATGAAGCACAGAGAATTCTAATTTCCTAACTTAAGGTCTATTGTGTATTTCTTGATGGAAGAACCCTAATCTATTTTTCGCTTGAGCCGGAAATCGAACCTGGGACTTTGAGATCCGCAGTCGCACTCAAAAATTAGTTTATTTAACATTACTTTGGTTTTATTTGGTGTATTTATTGTAGACATAAATACAGGGTGGCTTTTTTTAATGCCACCTGAAAGTGGAAGTATAGAACTTACTGTGTTATGTAGACGCTCTAAATAATGGAGATTTAATTAATAATATCTAATTTAACTTAAAGATATCTTTATTTTTGGAAAGAAGCAAATCTTTCATTCTTCATTTCTTTTAAATAAGCTTCCCACATCCAGGAATCGAACCAGCTAAAATTCTAAAAGCAATATTATTAACTCTTATGGTACATTCGATTGGTTCAATCATAATGAATAAATCTCTTTAGCCAATATAGTAAATTAAATGAAATTCCACCCCGTACATGTTTAAAACGAATGCCATCAATTCTCCTGATAGGTACCTAATTATAAACGCGAAAGTTTGTTAGAATGTATGAATGCATGTTTGTTACTCTTTCACACAAAAACTACTGAACGGATCTGGATGAAATTTGGCACAGACATAGATTATAGTCTGAAATAGCATATAGGCTATTTTTATCGCTTTAACCGACATCCACGCGAGCGAAGCCGCGGGCAACAGCTAGTGACAATATAATACATCTTTAAAATCACGAAATTCCAATCTGTCATTTATTGATGTAACCTCACCTAGTGATAACGATATAAGCGTGTCACTCGTGACGTCACAGATAACAGTCAGCTGATATCACTGATATGATAATGAGCGTAGTATTTTTAGTATTATACCTTTTATCGATGCGTACGGACAGACGGTAACGCGGGAAAAGACTGACGTAATAGTTGCGAATTTATTAGTAGATAATTTAAAGTGAATTGGGAAAAAAACTCTGGGTTTTTGAATCTTAATAAGGCTATATAATATTTTAATAATTAGGCTAGCGTGTGCAGATTAAGGCCTACGAATCTTTTAGTGATAATTTAAATTCGTGAATCGTGAGGTGGTAGAAAGAGACTGAATTTTTTATCCTGAAAATTTTTAAGACTTATTGGAGTCATTGGTCAAAGTGTGTGTATTCCTAAACCTCATCTTGATATAGAATAGGAGACCTATGGCTAACAGTGGAACATTACACTTCGTAAAAAAATATTTTCAATTTTGAAAAAAAAAAATGACGTCATATTTTTAAACGCAAAAGTGAACAGTAAGACTTTAGCAGCTGATACTGTTGTGAGGCAGTAATACTGTGTTGTGTGTTAGTGTTAGTAAGACTTAAGATAATAAACATACATGAGAGATTAAGACATTCAAAGAAGAAGCCAGAAGTGATTTGACAAGTTCTGACGAGTTTACAAGTTAAATAGCCCTAATATAGCCATAATTATATAGCAAGGTGCACTTACCGTTCGATAAACGATCAGCGGTAAAGCTACCTAAAGCGCGGTTACCCTATGGATGGGTGACCGCATAAAAGTGTTTAATCTAATCGAAAGTGGTGGGATCAGAGACCTATTTTGACCTGAACAACTCTGCCACAAAGTTGACCAAATACCACCCGATTAGAAGAAGAATAATGATAAAGCTTCAAAAGTGGAGCTGATATATTTGATTTTTTTAAATAAAATAAGCATTCAAAGAGTATTCTACCACCTCCTGTGCAGCATGGGTTTCTCCCAGCTCCAGGTAACATACAGGACACCATCGACATGCTTGGTAAGCATCTTGAAATATAACATTCCTTAACCTTGAACCTATACTTGACGCTTGGATTTCACTCTGCCGTTTTATCAGATAACTTTATCATATGATACCGAAATATATTAGAGATAAATGTGCTAACTAATGCGAATTCAGGCCTACATACATATGTGTATTGACGTTTTAAATAAAAAACATGCGAGGCAGTCTTTGGGGACTGCCGATAGAAGTGAAAACTAAGTAACTTGTGAATTGTATCGTCGAGCTATTAAATTATTACTAGCTGACCTGGCAAATGTTGTTTTGCCATATAAAGTAAAAATAAAAAATAGGGGTTGATCGTAGAGGGGTGAAAATTAAGGGTTGTATGTATTTTTTAATGCTGAATCGCAAAAAAATAAATAAAAAAATTAGGGGTGGGACCACCCTTAACATTTAGGGGGATGAAAAATAGATCTTGTCCGATTCTCAGACCTACCCAATATGCATACAAATTTCACGGAAATCGGTCGAGCCGTTTCAGAGGAGTACGGGAACGAACATTGTGACACGAGAATTTTTGAATGGAAAGCGTTCGGTGACGATGACGCGAGTCCATTTAGGTATTTATTTTATTTATTTGGAAACAGACTACGGATCAAAAAGTACATAAATTTAGTTTACAGCATATAAATTTAAATCTGACGCCTAATTAGGACTGTACACAACATTCACAGATTACAAAGTCAGAGTGAGTAGGTGACGCGAGTTCCATGATTTTTTGTAACCCAAAAAGTACTCAACGCGCGTAAAGAAGTTCAATAAATTTCATGATGATTTAAATACTGACGGATTGAATAGTTAGGTTATGTTTATAGATGACTAGCTGTTGCCCGCGGCTCCGCCCGCGTGGATGTCGGTTATCGCTGTAAAAAGTAGCCTATGTGATATTCCAGACCATACTCCATCTCTGTGCCAAATGTCATCCAGATCCGTTCAGTAGTTTTTATGTGAAAGAGTAACAAACATCTATCCATCCATCAATACTCACAAACTTTCACATTTATAATATTAGTAAGGATACATAAGTATTTTCACCAGTCGTCTGGTTGAAATAGTACAGGCTCTGTCTAGTTTAGGATCAGATGACCACGTATGAAAAATATAGATTCAGAATATCATGTGCGTTAAAAATAGTATATAACCGCGGATGCATCGCCAAAAATAAAAAACCAGTTAATTTGACTGTGGATTCGTCCGCCATTGTACAAACTACGCGTTTTTCCTTCAAGGGGAAGGTTAGTTAATCCACATTTAACCAGCTATATTAAATTTCATGTAACATAAGGGTGAAGCGTAAGCAATACTGGGCGCAATTCAGACTTCCGAGCTGTGTGCACTGAGGAGTGATGACCTTTGTCATCACTTTCACCTTCTATAAAGATGACCAATGAAGCACGACGAGAGTCAGGGTCATCGTCGTGCATTCGTTATTAGTAATGATGACTGCCTGAATGCGATTGCTGATTTCGATTCTCAAGTTGGGATAAAAAAAACATTTTCAGATTTTTCTGTCAAGAAATTCATTATAGAAGTCCGAAGTTAGGAAATTGGCGGTGTTGACACTCCTGTGACACCTGATCTCCCTCCGGACTATGGGTGTAAGAGAATGGCGAGTACACATAGCGCACACACTTGTGTACTAGAATATCTCCTACGCAGATGGCTAGTCTCCGTCGAGATTAGCCGCTGTGAACAAAATTCGGTTAGGAGTGCAGTTGACAGTTATTAGTAATGTCAATCTTAGTCTTTCTTAAAGACGTGTTAACCAATCAAGTTCTGAACTTTTCACACCACTGCTTAACCTATCAAACACGTGAGCTAATGAATAATATATATTTATTATCACTACACGTTACGTATACTGATTGTGAAATTTGGCATCAGTTTTTGGCTTGGAGACGAGGAGAGGCGCCTATACAGTCCCCTTCGCGACTTCGTACCTTCAGTTACGCACTAAAACTGAATACTTCATAAATAATTACGTCGAAATGCTTTTTCCCGCCGGAATTACTTGACGCCATTTTGTTTTCGCTGTCACTTTGACAGCTACCAGCTCCTCTACCAGAACCAAAGACAATAGTGTTAATTGTTGTTTTTTTAAATGTGGTTTTAGGGCCGTGCCCTTTGAAAATTATTATAATACAATGTGTAATTGATGGACGTTTTTTGCAGTGTGTAAACTACGATCTTGAAATGTAAACTATCAGTGTTATAAACTATTGTGTTGTCCAAAGTTTGTGGTAAAATAAACTGTAAGAATAAAAAATCTTTTTGGTTGGTTTTGAAAAGTATTATTGTGTCGGCATTGCTAATAAAAAAAAACAATCATTTTCGTGTTTCTGTGTAAGACTTAAAAAGTGTCGACTGAAGAACTTCATAAAATTTTCATCAACAAAAAAAAAAAACAGTTTTAACCACAAATTTTAAGAAGAAATAAAAATTTAATAAATATAGGTGGCGCGGCAAAAGAGACGGTCCTGCATATACCATTTTGCCGCGTCTATATGCTAACTTATTACGAAGCGCTGGTAATCTTAGCATGTTTGACGACGGGGCTGCTCGCTCTCGGCCATGAGGTGTGGTTGTCGTCGGTGTTTCGAGCCGCGGCCGCGCAGCGTCGCGCCGCAGCCGAGCCGCGCGCACCAGAACCCCACCCAGCCCCGTCTCCCAATTGTGGGGGGGCGCACCTATGGTGTCAATGCATATCAGGTTGTACGTCTACTTTTCTGTTTTAAATTGTAGATTGATTGTCTCAGTTAGGTAAATTACGTACTCTTAGTTGTTAAAAGGCATAAGATGTGTTATAACTGTCTAATGTAAGAGCTTGTTCTCTAGTGCGGGAGTTGTCTATTTAAAAAAAAAAAAAAAAAAAAAAAAAAAAATCCCTAGTTCGAGACCCGGGTCGGGTGTTGTTGGATTCTCAACAACAATCACAATCCTCAGTGTCAGCTCAGGAGTCTGAAATTGTAGTCCCAATTAACATGGCTGGCGAAATGTGGCTGTGTGGGTGCTATATCTCTGCCTATACCCTTGGGGAGCAAGGGTATGATGCTGCATGTAGTGTAAACGTAGCTCATCTTAAGCATTTTTTCCACTAAGAGTACGACATAATAAAAGATATCTATAGTATTGATTTTGAATTAATGAATCGGTAAAAAAATATATGGTGAAATAGTCAAAAGAACCCTTTTTGTATGCAACCCACTTATTGAAAAAGAGGTATTTTTTAAATTGAAGATACAGACTTTCGATGATTATAGAGACGCCTTTTAAAAAAAAAGTTTTTTATATCCAGAGATGCTTCATGACGAAATCCAGGTATAAAAGTTGTTGGGTCGGCAACAGCTTACCGTCAAACAGCCCAATATAATTTAACTTTTTGGAGAAAATATATATTGTTTACTTTTTTCTGTGCGGTTTTTTCCTGAAAAAATCAATATTATATTTATCTTTGAGTGTGTTAGTTTTCGAGACACCCGGTAATGTTGATATTTAGAAATATTTGATGAGTAGTTAATTTGTATTATCCAAAAAAAAGTATTTTTTTACCTGCCTTTGCAGCCACACCGAAAAAAGCATTTTTTTTCCTTTTTCTATCGTGCGAGCTCAAATCGTGGTTTAAAATAATTTGATTTGCATATTTAATAATAGAGAATATGCACATTTTTTCTTAAATTCCTTAAATTAATAATTAACAATTTCACATATTGAATAAGTAATTTGCAATTCAATGCAATTAAATTGTAATATAATTTCGTTTAAAATTTTTAATGATATTTATTTAAATTATACAAACCTCTTTCGGAGTTACGTCAAAAGGATACAGTAAAAGCGTCACTACAGCTGTCAATTCATATAGTCGTAAGTGCTGCGTTTCGCTAATACAATAAATCAGTGACATAATTTTAAAATTTTCTCAATTTTATTCTACATTTATATTAATAAAACGTCTATTATATATTTGTAAATAAAATGACATGCATATTCTTTATACCTAATATTTGTTTTTTTATCCTGAACTGGAAAAACAGCCAAGCCCTGTACTTGTTGTTTTTGAGTTGGCAACACACGATAGAACGGTAATTGCTTACTATCATGCCGTCTGCCATCTTAATATATTATGAAAAAAATACAAACAGTTAAAAAATGCTTTCGTTCTGTTAATGCTGCGGCAGTAAAAGTAGACCTTTATAAAATTTAATGTATATTCATTATATTATCAATAACTTTGATTTAGATTCATTTTAGTTAGCACAAAAACAGTAATATATATTTTATTTGAATGCTCTTAAAAGCAGAAAGCTCGGCGTTACCTCGACGTATCGCTAACAGTCGTATGTCGAGACGTGTCGTCGTCAACGGTCGCGAACACAGCCGATTTGCTGTCGAACTGGCTGCGGTGACGCTCGCGCGGATGGTATGACGCATGAGGGCTTCGCTTGTATATTAAAATGCGACAAAATTTCACGAATTATGTTGTTGTGGTGAGGAACGACTGATGCAATTGACGTAACTGTATCAATGACTACGTAATCTGCTCATAAGCGTGCAGTTTTTAATAATCTCAATCGCAATCGCAATCTCAGTGAAGAAAGGTCATAAGTTTAGAAAAATACACATGGCAATTTCGACCCTAGAGTTGAGGTATAAATTGCCAAAAGTCGTATCTCATCTTAGGTCCTTTTGTTTACTGGGAGTATGTTTATTATATCAATATTGCACGCGTATGTAACTTGTATAGACAAAGACATGCCTGAAGTTTGAAATTTTACTAACATTTGGAAACATTTTTATTGTCGAACTTTTGGAATAGGTAACATTTTGTCGTAACTTAATGGTTTCTCCGTCTTCCGTCGTATGGGTTTTTATTATCTGAAGATAAGTACGGTAGGCAGTGACTTGCCTGTATTCCTGGCGCTGATCACTTTTCATCAAATAGTCCATGGGCTCATCATCAACTATTGGCAATTAAGTAGAGAGCTGTAGACACTTTGTCTGGGACCTCCCAAATCCAATTATCCATGGTATTCACCAGTTTTGGCTTGTGTTGTATAGTTGAATACCTGGAACGCAAACCCTTCTTGGAAATGGGACGGCAAATAGGCCAGAATTTCAGTCGAAAGACGTCCACTGTCGCACATGGACCTTCTTCGAGGATATCCACAGCACCCGGTCCAAAACTGACTTTGTCCATCGGTAGCTTGAAGGCTTACAATAAATACCTATGTTCTGTATTATAGAAAGGCGAAGAAAGAAAGGTCAGAAAAGGTCTTGGAAGCAGCTGAAGATTCAGGGTAGTACGTGGTAGTATACCACCTAAATATATGTCCGTATTGCAGAAGAACGTAAAACTGTTAGATGATCACAATGTTGACGACAGCAGTTCTTGTTCTTTCGTCTGCCACAGTTGTGTGTACTTCCAATTATTTGATGTTCTGTCCATCGCTTTACAAGGTATATCTAAGTAAGATCTAGATAAGTTCTTCATTCCGCATCCTCAGTGAAAAAGCCCTTAACAAGCGAAATCGAATTATATGCGGACAATCCGTACGGAGATTCGGCACTGACTTCCTATTATTTTTCTTGGGAACGAAAATTCCGCATTTGGCTGTAAAATAATACTCGTCATATGGTTATTTAGTCTGGAGCTCCGCATGGGCAGTTAGTAATAATTCACAATGGACATTTATGATATGAATTTAAGATGAGAAGTCCGTCTATACATAAATTTTGTGTATGAAGTTTAATAACCACCTGAAATAAGCTAAATGAAATGAAGTTTGAACAAGAATAAATCGATCATAAGTTATATGTGATGATTTAATGTTGCAAAATTAGTAAAAATGTCTGTTCGTCAATTTTCTTGAACTAAATATGCTTTGAAGGCTTTTAAGAAAGCTTAGAGATATTGTCTTGTTCTTATTATAAAACTACATTACCTATTTGTTGTTTAAGAATTGCCGAAAGGTTCACAATTAATTAAGAATTCCTAGTCCTGACTTACTGGCGTGACAATTTGATGACAGTTCATAAGACTTGACGTTGGGCTCATTACTGTTCCGTTGTAATACCGTAACTGCGCGAGATTTCCGCGTGTTCCGCAAAAGCACCATGAGAAAAAACTGACTAATGTTAAGCAATTTTAAGCCTTATTCTAATAAGCATACAATAGAAAACTGTCTGAATAGACTTGTTTTGGCTTTGATATTTTTACTGAGGATGCGGAATGTGATGCGGAAACTTAACTGATGTGTAGGAATGTATTTATAAGGTTGGTGTTCTTGCTATGTTGATGTCCAGCTCGTTATAATTATCCGCGATATATAAAATTGTTTTTCTTTCTTTCTTCCTTTCGATATGTATCTCATATCTCCGTCGCAGCAATGAGTCTTCTTTTCGACATGAGTATGCGCAAATGGCGCCAGCTTAGCACTAACGCCAGCCTAAAGAAATAGGCTATATATTAAGGTAAGTAAATTGTATATACTTGAATCCATATTAATAGTTTATTTTTGGTTGGATTTTTTTAAGCACGTTTTTTTTTAAATCACTCACGTATTTGTAGTTAGCCCTTTTTTATTTTAATGCCCTCCGTTCCACTTGCCCTTATATTTGGTACTGTCAAAAGTTTTCTTTGTTATGTCCCTATTTTGTTTTATGTTTAGTGGAACGCATGCGCATTTAGTGTGATCGTCGGGATGCTGTTTTAGTCGCATTTTAATAAATTAAAAACAAATTTCTGCGTTAAATTTAATTTTTTATATTTATATATTGCAATTCTACAATTAAAAAAATGTATTTATTTAATTAGTTTATTTTTAAAATGCATTTATTTTTTAGTTCATTTTTAAAATGCATTTATTTTTTAGTTCATTTTTAAAATGCATTTATTGCAATTTCCAAATTTTATTTTATAATCAGTATAGTAAAAAATTATCTGCCTAAGGTTGACTAGTATAGAATATAAAAAAAGTCCGCCACTATACATATTTGTGCAGCAAGTTTTATATAAAGAAAATGCGAATAAAACAGCTTCTTACACATCTTAATCTCTCTGAAAAAAGGAATAATGAGAACATAAACAATTGTCGCCTTTATCCTCTCTAGTTATAAGGTTGAAAATTATTTACATTTCTCACAATTCCTTTTTCCATTGGGGTTTGCGATATATAATGACACGTTTCTATCTCTTAAGCTGTTGGATTGTTTAACAGGAGTTAGCCGGTGGCAAAAGTGGGCCTAGTGGCCTCCGGCGAAGTGCTGACCGGTCCGACTCTGTCATCGAGGGACGTACAGAGAAACAGCCCAGCCATACCAGTGGTGAGTATAACTTTATATATTTTTATTCATATTATACTAACTGTTCCCTTCAATAACTTCCCGTATCACGATTATTGTTACTACACTGCTCCCTTTTAATCATAGCGTGATGTTAATACCTTATGACCTTCCTCAAGAATCTGGCTATCCAAAGCAAAAAGAATTATTCAAATCAGACTGGTAGATCAAGATATAAATGCGTTCAAACAAACAAACTCAGTGTCAGTATTTTATTTAACTTGCATTGTCCGTTGGAAGGTAGTCAAAGGAACTCCTCAACGGAACAAGGTAGTACTACCGTGTTTGGACTCGTTGGATTTATTTTGACGAGTACTCTATCCGTAGGTGGTGTCCATCATGTGATGGTGAAGTCGGAAGGTGTCCGTAGGAACTCCTCAACGCAACAAGAATGCCCCGTCGAGTTTGGGCACGTTAAAAGTAATGAAAAGTTTTAATGAGTAATAAATAATAGGTGAAAGGCATTTTTATATAATTTGTTTTATATTAATTCTTCCACTGTTCATCTCCTGACTCCATCATCAGACCCTCGTCAATCATAATTTTGTACTGTCACGGGATCTTAGGCCATTATATGCTTCAAATCTTGAGACAGCATTTTCAACTACTTCTACTTAACCGTTATTTTACGCTTGCAACACCAAGGGTATCACTCGCTCGTTGCCTACCCTTTAGAAACCTTATAACTCCTTTCTTGAAGAACCCTATGCTATAGTCTCTTGTGAAAACCTCGGCAGGCTCATTCCACAACCTAATCGGCAGATCCCGTGACAATACAATATTGACACATGAGGGTCTGATGATGGAGTCAGGAGATGAACAGTGAAATAATTAAAATAAAACCGTTTATTTAAAAAATGTTTTTAATCTATTTTTTATAATTTCTATATATATAATCTGGTACTGTAAAAGACAACTCCCGCACTAGAGAACAAGCTCTATGTTGCAAGGGACTTTACAAACATACAATGTGTTGTTTACATTTATTAGTATAAATGTTAACAATGTTATATTTGTGATAATTTTAGTTTAAATTTTTGTATTACTTCCCGTTATAAACATATCAAATCATATACTACACTGTGCGCGCAATGTGCTTTAAAAGGACAATCTCACCCACATGCCCACCGCTGTGACTCCTGTGAGCCAGGATTAACAGCGGAGTAACCAACTGATACACCGAGTTTTGACACTCGTGCGTCCCGTGGACAACTAAACCTACTGTCTTGGACCCCGCAACGAATTTAATCAGTAGTAAATAGGAGTAAGAAAGAAAATTTTCTACTTAAAGAACAAAAGATACTTGTAATGTAAACTTAAAGAGATGCCAGGCGTGAAGGGGCTTCATGCCTTGCGCCCTAGGGTCGTGTCCCTACCGTGCCCCCATCCCCCTAAAGCCGGTACTGACTCCAGCCGTAAGACGTCTACTGCTGGTCATAGGTCTGCGTCAAGGATTTCCACAGGATTCGGTCTCTCGAGTCTTTAAGTTGACCTTGTTCCATTATAAGCCTGTATTGTCCTACTGCAGGGCAAAAGACTCTCTACTTTCCTTACACTTTTACTCTATATATATCAAAATTTAAAATTCATGCGTCTGTAAATTTTTGTATAAATGAATAACAAAATAATATTTTTATAATTTTAAAAATCTTCGATTATGCTGGCATCGTTGCTAAATTACTAATAAACACGTATATATTTATCAGTGCCATCTAGGCATCGTTGTATTAAATTGTGTTAACTTCAATGTCAATAGATGGCGCTGAGCATGTGACGTCATTTTCTGAATCGCGGTGTTAAGATTCTCCCTCTGCCGTAATAGAAATTGAAGCATTGGAAGCTTTGAGAATTTTATTTTGAATTAATTAGATTATTATTAGAAAATCATGTAACGGATTTTCTAATATTAATCTAATTAATTTAAAATAAAATTGCTAAAATACATTACAACAAGAAAAAGCAGTGTATAAATAAATTTAATAAAAAAAAACAATCATAATAATATATTAACTAATGTGAAACTATATCATATTGCTGTTGTTAAATCATTTATTATTTTATTATAAATTAAAAATCAATTTTTAATATTTTTTAACATAAACATCAAAAAACAATGAATGCCAGCATATTTTTTTTCATATACTTTTTCTTCTTATTAGTTTCCGACCGCGGCTTCGCCCGTACGTGATTGAGTACTAAACCATCCATCCATCTATCCATCCATCCACCCAAACATTCGTATTTATAATATTAGTACAGATTATAATAAATAAGCTCACTGTTGATCTTCCAGGGCTGAACGGTCTCCGTAACATCGGCAACACCTGCTTCATGAACAGCGTGCTGCAGTGTTTGTCCAACACTCGCCCACTGCTGGAGTACCTCAGCGAAGACAAATATGGCGAGGATATCAACACAACACTTAGCTGTATGAAAGGGGCGCTTATTAAAGGTAACATATAGAATATATTATTATAGAAAGAAGAAGAAAGAAAAAAAAAAGAACTGACGTACTAGGGAACAAGTTCTGTGTCGCAGGGGACTTCACAAACATATAACTCACGGACACAAATTACACCCACACTAGAAACATGGTTGGATAACACAGGACAAAACTTTGTTTGTGGAGTTTATATGTACTAATCAAATGATTCGCCATCTGCTAACCGTGAAGGAAAACATCGTGAGGAAACACACATGTCTTATAAGAAATTCTAAAGACATGTCTGATTCACCAACCCGCATTAGGCCAGCGTGTGTCAAAGTCAAATTCATTTATTCATTTAGATCAAATACATGATACTTATGAACGTTATAAAAACAAATGTCAGCATACTTTTTTCCTACGGCCAATGCGCTGACTATGGTAAGGCCTCGAGAAGAATTGCCAAGAAACTCGGGTCACTCTTTATCACCAGAATATAACATTTCCAATTTGGTATAAGTTACAAATTATTGTAACTTATACCAAATTGTAAATGGTAACGAAAAGGAACGGAAACCAATATACCATACAGAATGAAATTTAGATAAGTATTTAATTATTTAGGAAACAATATAATGACTAAAAAAAGAATGAATTTAGTATGGTAATGAGGGATCGTTTCTTTTTGTAAATACAATATGTGTGAATTAGGCCTAAACTCACTCTCTCTCTTGATAGAGGAGAGGAGACCCATGCCCAACAGTGGGACATATGTGGGTTGCCATTATTAATAAAAGTTATTTTATACTTTTTTGAAGTCTGTTTTTTAAATATATTTGTCAACATTTACTTCCAGCATTTGCGAGCGTAATCAAAGAGCTGTGGCGCAACGGTGAGCGTGACTCAGTGGTGAACACGACGTCTTTCAAGTCCCAGGTTCAGAGGTTCGCTCCTCGGTTCATGGGGTACAGCCAGCAGGATGCACAGGTAAAAATACCTCATCTTACTTCTTACTACATATTATTATTTATTTAAACTTTTGCACATAATAATATTGTACAACGGCGGACTTAATGCCTTAAGGCATTTTCTACCAGTCAACCTTTGGGGGTGCAGAGATAAAATATGGTAGGTGCAGTTATGCTCGTTTAGTGTTAAAAATGAGATATACACAATTTACAAGAATATACATAAATATTAATATACACATATAAAATACAAAATATTATAAATGCGAAAGTTTGAATGGATGTATGTTACTCAATCTCGGCTGAACGCATCTAGGTGAATTTTGGCACAGATATAGATTATATCTTGTAATAACATTGTCTCATATTTATTCCAAACTATATTCTATATTTGTGCAAAATTTTTATCTAGAGCGTTTAGCGTAATTGAGTTACAAATATTTTAATTTATTTATTTAAATTTTATTATACACAAAAAATATGATGTATAAAGGCGGACGTAATGCCTGAGGCATTCTCTACCAGTCAACCTTTTAGAATTGGATGAAATATCCATCCATCCAAAATTTCGTTCATATGTAATACTAGCTGTTGCCCGCGGCTCCGCCCGCGTAGATGTCGGTTATCACTGCAAAAACTAGCCTATGTGTTATTCCAGACCATAATCTATCTGTGTGCCAAATTTCATCCAGATCCGTTCAGTAGTTTTTACGTGAAAGAGTAACAAACATCCATCCATCCACTCTTACAAACTTTCACATTTATAATATTAGTAAGGATTAGGATTTTATTAGGACTTTGAGTGTAGATAATAAAGAAGTGAACTGTGTGGTGTTCCAGGAGTTCCTCCGCTACCTGCTGGAAGGTCTCCACGAGGATGTGAACCGCGTGACCGTCAAGCCCAAGCCTATCCTCACTGAGATCGACGACAACCTCAGGTACAAGGTCTCTACAAGGTCGGCTATGGTAACTGCTTACCATCAGGCGGGCCGTATGATTGTATGCCTCCTTAGTAGTGTTAAAAAAAAGTTTGCTTTTTTATCAATTTGTTAGTACGTATGAAGCTTAGCATTGTGGTGTCTAGGTGGCAGGGAAACGCTCACTAAAATAAAAATTGGTAATAGTGTTGGTAAACACTTGGTGTCCTAGAAGCGTGTTCAAAAGAAATTCTACCAAATGCGTTAGCAAAACTTAAGAGCTACAAAAAATATTAAATGTTGTAGAAAATACCAAAAAATACCCAAAGCGGTAGAAGGTCTACCAAACGTTGTATAAAGATTTTCCAAATGTGTTAGAAAAATTACCAAATTTGGTCGAAAAATTTACTAAATGTGGTAGAAAAAATCTACCTAATGTGGTAGAAAAAATCTACCAAATGTGGTAGAAAAAAACTACCATTTGTGGTAGAAAAAAACCTACCTAATCTGTGTGTTTACACTGTCGTGCGTCATTGTACACGTGCCACCGTTGGTCCTACGCCTGATCTCTCTCCGGTCGTGTCAGATTGCCGTCCCATTGGAAGAACTGCACCTGTATTTGCGCACACACTTGTGCACTACAACATTAAACTAACAACGTATTTGTATTCCAGTGACACAGCTAAAGCGGCAGAGGCATGGAATCGTTACCTTCGAATGGAAGACAGTCGCGTGGGAGACATCTTCGTGGGACAACTCAAGTCCACGCTGCGCTGCACGCACTGCAACCACGATAGTGTCACCTTCGACCCATTCTGGGACCTCAGGTTTATAATATTTAATCATCATCATCATCATCATCTCAGCCAAAAGACGTCCACTGCTGGACATAGGCCTCCCCCAAGGTTTTCCACAAATCTCGATCCTGAGCCGACCTCGCCCATCGGTTGCCCGCAACCTTTACCAGGTCGTCGGTCCACCTTGTTGGAGGCCTGCCTACGTTTCGTCTTCCAGTTCGTGGTCGCCACTCTAGAACCTTTCAGCCCCAAATTTAATATTATTAATTATAATATTTCGGGACAACTCACACACCGTCATCTGATACCAAACTAGGCAGAGCCTGTACTATGGTAACCAGATAACTGATAAACATACTTATATATTTTTAAATACATACATATTATAGATAATTAACACCCAGACACAGAACAAACAATCGTACTCATCACACAACGATTAGCCTGGGTGGGAATCGAACCCACGACCTCCGGCGTAGCAGTCAGAGTCACTAACCACTAGACCGACAGGCCTGTCAAACTAACCCACTGCTGGACAAACAACTGACTAGATGACTTGGATTTTTTTATGCATATTTGCATCTCAATCAAATATACTTAAACTAGCTGTTGCCCGCGGCTCCGCCCGTGTGAATGTCGGTTATCGCTGTAAAAAGTAGCCTATGTGTTATACCAGACCATAATCTATCTCTGTGCCAAATTTCATCCAGATCCGTTCAGAAGTGTTTACGTGAAAGAGTAACAAACATCCATCCATCTATCCATCCATACTTACAAACTTTGAGTTTATAATATTAGTAGTAGATTGTAGGACTCGACTGACGTCACTTCAAGACAAACAATCGGTGGACAAAATCGAACTCCTGAGTAGGAGCTCGGATGGCACAGTTGGTAGTGCGCTGTACGCTGAAACGGAACACGAGAGGTGCAGGTTCGAGTCCTGCTCCGGGCTCGTCTTTTTCCACATTGCTTTAATAGTTAAGTATAGGAGTCCCTTTCCCATAATGTAACAAAACATTGTGTAATTCAGAAATTTTTGACTGCCTTGGTAGTCTAGTAGCTGCAGTATGCGCCTGCTGTGCACGAGGTTGTAGGTTCGATTCTCACACAGGACAAAATATGTGACCCACAAAAGTTGTTCTGAATCTGGGTGTAATTTGTGTCAGTTAATTGTATGTTTGTAAAGTCCCCCGCGACACAGGGCATGTTCTCTAGTGCGGGAGTTGTCTTTAAAAGAAAAAAATATTGTTTGTTTTGAGTTTGGGTGTAATTTGTGTCCGTGAAGCATTAATAAATAAGCGCATTGTTGCGTCTATATCTTGTCTCACTCATAATAATTTAATCAATAATATATATTTGTCTGTATCTTGCAGTCTCCCGATCCCCAGCCGCACGGGGAACCTCAAGCTGCAGCAGTGTCTCCAACACTTCACCAGGGAAGAGGAGATGGATGGAGATGAGAAACCGGTAAGTTAATTTGTTTCACTGAAGTAAATAACACACATGGATGACTGTTATCGCAGTAAAAATACCTACTCTATGTCCTTTCCCAGGATATCATCTATCTCCTTGCCAAATTTATTTATTTATTTATCCACATACACTAATACTAGACTGCCATTGTGGTCCAGTGGTCGCAGTATGCGCCTGCTGTGCACGAGGTTGTGGGTTCGATTCCCGCACAGGACAAAACTTTGTGTGACCCACAAAGAGTTGTTCTGAGTCTGGGTGTAATTTGTGTCCATAAATTGTATGTTTGTAAAGTCCCCCGCGACACAGAGCTTGTTCTTTACAGGCTACAAAACCTTATACAACAATATAGAAATAAGAAAAACAATCACAAAAAATATAATAACAAAAACAACAATAACATCCTAATTTAAGGGTGAGTGAGGCAATCCAATGCCACCCTCTCAAATTCCGCCAAAGTACCAGGCAAAAATATCCAACCGCTTCGAGACGAGATTTAAAAAATGTAAAGCTCCAGTAATAGGAGCAAACTTTTGGATATTAGTGCGAGATGTAGGCACCTCAAATACCTTCATCCGTAGCACCTGCCGCAGTCTTGTGTTTGGGACAAGTTTCAACGTTTAATTCTTCTTCTTCTTCTTCTTATCGTTTGGTTAGTGGCCAAACTGGTGACAGAGTTATTTAGATCGCACATATTTAGGCCTCTGTCGTGATCTAACGACTGATAACAGTCGGGACCGACTTTTAACGTGCCCTCGGAAGCACGGAGACGCTCAGATGAAATACCACTATGCGGTCACCCATCTATAGGGTTACACCGTGCCTTTGGTAGCTTAACCCGCTGATCGTTTACCGAACAGCGAGTGCACCTAGCTATGAGCTAGACTTGGGCAAAATCGTTCACTGTGTGGAGTTCGTTCATCAACTCTCGTTCCGTAAAGTGAACTCGTTCCGCTAAATCGTTCCAGTTCCACAGTTCCGAGATTTCAATAAGTACTCGTTGAGTCCGGAACTCCATTTTGACTTTGAGCTCTCAGCTCAATTCATGATCTGAACTCCGCGGGGAACGAATGAGCGATATGAGTGAATCGCAGTTGCGTGCATTTTGACACTTAGATTACGTAGTAACTATTTATTCATTAATCTGTGACTTAGGTACAATCTTCGTAACATTCATACACAACAATTCGTTTTTGTAACAAAACACTTCATAAATTAATCACAATTTCATAAACCAATTTTATTTACGCACATTGCATAAAAGTACGTATAAAATGGCGCGATTTTTTTAATTTGAATGCAAATTATATAAAAAATCTAAAATAGGTGTTCTCTCGTATGAGATAAAGTCTAAAATTGTTTGACATCTATGATTATTGTGAAGTCAAAGAAAGAAAAATAAAGCTATATACGATTAGTAACGTGTGTGATTGCAATGACGAATCGGTTGTCTGTCACATACACAGAGTGAATTTGAGCTGGAACTCGGATTTTAATTTGCGCGGGCGCGGGAGAGTAGGTGAACTGTGGAACGAAAATGCGTCACAGGGCGGAGCGAGTTATACTAACTCACTTCGAGTGAGCAGTTCATCAGAACGACTCGTTCCGGAGTTACACAAGTCTACAATGAGCACCTCGCCAAATTTAATTAGGATAAACTAGCTGTTGCCCGCGACTCCGCCCGCGTGGATGTCGGTTATCGCTGTAAAAAGTAGCCTATTTGTTATTCCAGACCATAATCTATTTCTATGGCAAATTTCATCCAGATCCGTTCAGTAGTTTTTACGTGAAAGAGTAACAAACATCATCCATAGTTACAAACTTTCGCGTTTATAATATTATTAGGATTTAGCCGTTTAATAGCAACCCATATATGTCCCACTGCTGGGCACAGGTTTTCGCTCCACTATAAAGACAGAGAGAGAGGGTTTAGGCCTTAATTCACACACGCTGGCCTAATGCGGGTTGGTGAATCAGACATGTCTTTAGAATTACTTCTAAGACATGTGGGTTTCCTCACGATGTTTTCCTTCACTGTTAGCAGATGGCGAATCATTCGATTAGTACATATAAACTCCACAAAGTGAAATTCACATTGGTACTGCCACCTGGGATCGAACTCGCACCTCTTCCGTGCAAGTCGGTTATTTGCCCACTCGGCCTTATGTGAATTATAATATCAAATTGTAAATGTTATACTCTGGCGATTAAAAAGAGTGGCCCGAGTTTCTTTCTAATTCTTCTCGAGGCTCAACCCTAGTCAGCGAATTGGCCGTAGGAAAAAAGTATACTGACATTTGTTTTTATGACGTTCATAAGTATCATGTAAATAAAAATAAAAATAAAAAAGCCTTTATTTTCCTTATCCAATATGTAACTTACAAATTAAATGTTGTTAGTAGTTATTTTATTGTTAGTACTTTGCTTAAATATCTAGATGTTAGTACGGGTTAATTCTTCTTGGATATGGACCCCTCCTCGGGTGAAGGCCTCCCCCAGTTTCTTCCATTTTTCCCTGCTTTTGCCAATATATTGCCAGTCATTTCCTACTATTTCAATCATGTCGTCAGCCCACCTTCTTTTCGGTCTACCTACTCTTCTTTTCCCAGATGGACCTTTCCATCCTGTAGTTTTAATTGTCCATCTGCTGTCTGTGTATCGTGATACATGGCCAGCCCATTGCCATTTCAATTTTAGGGCTTGTGTGAGGGCCTCCGTTATCTTTGTTTTCTGTCTGATGACTTCACTTCTGACCTTGTGTATTTTTCTTATATTTAATATACTTCTCTCCATGGCTCTTTGTGTTGTTGTGATCTTTTGCTTAGCTTTCTTAGTGAATACCCAGGTTTGACAACCATACAACAGGCACGGTAATATGCAGGTGTCTAATATCATTTTCTTTAGGTTTATCGAGTAGTCTCCTTTTAGGATTTCTTTGAGTGACCAAAATTTCTTCCATGTTATATTTGTTCTCCTTTCAACTTCGTCTTCGTTGTGTGTTTTGATAAACGATACCTGTTTGCCTAAGTAGATGTAGTTATTAACATATTCTATTATATTTTCTTTTACATTGATGGCCTTTTTAATGCTGTTTGTCATTATTTTGGTTTTTACAGCATTCATTTCTAATCCAATTTTAGAGCTTGCTTGATCAAGGGTGCAGAGCATGTCTTGTAGGTCTCTTGCTGTTTCAGACAAAATAACTATGTCATCAGCAAACCTGAGATGGCTTAAATAGCAGCTGCCTATTTTTATGCCTCTAGTTTCCCAGTCTATAGATTTGAAAATATTTTCTAACACAGCAATAAACAGTTTAGGTGACAGAGGGTCGCCTTGTCTGACTCCTCTTTCAATATTTATTGCTTCGCCTCTGGATTCTAGTTTAACATTACTTATGCTGTTGTTGTAAATGTATTTTATGATGTTTATGTATTTTGAGTTTATATTTAGGGTTTTTAGTGATTTCCAAATAGAACTGTGGCTTATGCTGTCGAATGCTTTGCTGTAATCAATAAAGCCTAGATAAAGCGGTTTGTTAAACTCTTCATACTTTTCGATGACTTGTTCCAGTGCCTGTATGTGGTCTAGTGTATTGAAGCCAGAACGAAAGCCTGCTTGTTCAATAGGTTGTGCGTTATCAATATCCTGTGCTATGCGTTTGAGAATTATAGATGAGAAAACCTTGTATATATTTGCCAGTAAACTTATTGGTCTGTAGTTGTTGATATCAAGTGGGTTTCCTTTTTTGTGTAGCAGTATGATATCTGATGTACACCATTGAATTGGCACGGTTTCAGCTTCTAGAATCAGATTAAATAATTCTGTTAGGGGGCCAAGAAGGACTGGTGCACCTAGTTTTAAGGCTTCATTGGTTATTCCATCGGGACCTGGGCTTTTGTCTGATTTTAATTGTTTTAGCTGTACGTATATTTCTCTTTCATCTATTGGTCTAATTGCTGGTATATTGTTATAGTGATATATTTCTTCGACATTTTCGGTATTTTCTTCTTTACTTTTGTATAGTTCTTGATAGAAAGCGGTTGCCTGATGTATGATTTCTTGTCTTGTTTTAGTTTCATGTTGGCCTTCTAATTTTTGAATCCATGTTTTTCGTAAGTTTAATTCTTTAAATGTTTTTTTTGTACTTCTGAATTTGTTTAGGTTTTCTGTTATTATCTCTTGCCTGTGTTTACTATAATCTCTTTTGATCGCCTTGCTAGTTTCTTTATATATTCTACATAGTTCTTTCTTTGTACTTTTATCTTTATTCTTTTCCATTGTTAGTTTACTTCGTTTATTAATTAACGCTAATGTCTCTTCGCTAAATATTTTGTGTCGTTTTTCTGTTCTGGGGATATTTTTGCTGGTTAGACTATTTATTATAGCTTCTTCCAGCACCTTGTAATAAGATTGTATGCTTCTAATATTTTCTAGTTTGCTACCGATGTGCAGCTTGAGGGTGTCTGTGTAATGCTTTATTTCTGCTTCAGTTCGCGGAATTTTTGGTAATGGTTTGAAGTGTTTTCTGCTTCTTTTTGGTTGGGTTAGGAGAAGTGTTACTCTTAGTAGTCTGTGGTCTGTTCGGAACTTTACGTTATTAAGGACTTCATAATTTTGGATTAGTTGGTACATTTGTCATGATGTAGTCGATTTCATTTTAACCCTTTCATCTGGTGACTTCCACGTCCATCTTCTACTGGATCTTTTTTTAAAGTAGGAATTGATTATTGCTAATCTATATTCAAATGCATGCTCTAATAGTCGTTCTCCTCTGTCATTTCTTTGACCTAAGCCATAGTTTCCCATGATAAGTTTCTCTTCATTTCTGGGTTGGCCAATTTTTGCATTGAAGTCCCCTAATACTATGACTTTTTCGTCGGCCAATGTATGAGCTCTTTTCAGATCGTTGTAGAATTTTTGGACTTCAGCGTCATTCGATCTTTCAGTGGGTGCATATGCCTGAATTATAGATAGGTTTAGATTTCCAAATTTCACTTGTAGCAATGCTACTCTCTCTGAAACGCCAGTAAAATTTATGATGCTATTTTTCCATATCTTTTTTATTAAGAAACCGACTCCGTACAAGCCCTTTGTCTCTCCTATGTAGCAGAAAATGTAATCTGGGCGTTCTTCTATGTGGCATCACATTATTCTTGTTTCCGAAAGACCTAGTATATCACAATTTATGCTTTTCAGCGCATTAGTAAGTTCTAGGTATCGATATGTTGATGCCAGGGATCTGACATTATAAGTTCCAATTTTTATACAGCTATTTTGTTCTTTATTAAGTATGGTGATTTTATGTTTCTGTGGTTTTTCTGGAGGGTTGTGGTCATACTCTTCCACGGTGACCAGCCGGCTTGGAAGATGTGTTTTATGTGATTCTGTAGTTTCTTCTGTTAGTTTGTGATTCTGTAGGAGGGGCTGCCGTGTTCGTTGCTATGCGTTTGTTGTATTGTCTTGCGTGTTTGTCTTGTTGTTAGTGTTTTTGTTTATTAGAAAATTTAGCATTCCCGGTTTTACTACGCCTTCGGAGAAGCTTGAAGACCTATGTACTGTATGGGTAGATAGGGTTTTATTCTTTTTGGTTGCCTGAGATCTTTGTTCAACATAATTGCTTGACTTATTTTCTGGAGATTTTGAGAGATTTCTTTTTTTGTTTATATTTTTATTTATATATGTATTATTTAATAGTATGAGCTTGTCGTATTTGATTATAGCTGTATTTCCTTTCTCTCTCTCGGCTTTTACTTGTTCCTGTAGCTCTTTTCTTATTTGTAGAACTGATGGGGGGTAGTCTTCTTTTATATAGTACGGTGTTTCCTTTAAAGCTCCTTTGCATTTGAGTATGTCGATCTTCTTGCCAAGTGTTGTGAACGTAATAACATCAGGTCGCGGCTTGTCAGTCTTCTTTCCTATTCTTCTGATAGCTTGTAAATCTCTGCGATCGATTTGTGTTGGTAAGAATTTATGTACAAAATCTATTAGGGTATTTTCTATACTTGAATAGGATTTTTCGTTTTCCTCCAGTCCAAAAAATACTAGATTTCGTTGTCTGGATTGTTTTTCTAAATAGAATATTCTTTGCTCTTGGTTTTCCACCCTCGTCTTGAGGTTTTCGTATTTTCCTTCTATATCTTTGAATTTTTGGTCTAGAATTTTATTTATATTTAAGGTTACTTTCTCAGCCACGTCTTCCCCACTTTTATTTATAAGTTTTTTCTGTTCATCTAGCTCTTTCTGAATTGAACGGAGTGCCGCCATAACTTCTTCCATTGTGTTAGAAAAATATAAAATGTATTGCTAAACTATGTTTACAATACAGGTAGTGTCCTCTATTGTTGTTAGTCGGAACTTTGTACGTAAATTGGTATGAAAATAGTTATCTACGTTCTATTGACTACAGTTCAACAAGTACAGCTACTCCACGGTAGATGGCGTTAGTATATGATGACTTCAAAGATTTAGTTGTTCGATATTTTAGGTTATGTTTCGAAATATTTTCACTAAAATGACGATAACGGAGCTTTAGAAGACAATGTTTATCTATTTCGCTGCCACTAATAGTCTCACAGTGTATAAAATCGTACAAAACTCACTGGTTTCACTATAGGTTATAGGTATAGTTTCAAAGTCACTAGGTAAGTAAATGTTATTGTCACTCTTTTTTTCACTCACGAACTCGTATTATTTACTAGTTTATATCCAAATCGGTAAGTAGCCAAATACACAACTAAAAACCAAACTTCAAACTAAACTAGATGCGGGAATTTATAACAATTTTTATATTTTTTTTATAAACGGACACAGTTCGCCTTCCTCTCACGATTTGACAGCCCAGTATCATGTATTTGATCTAAATTAATAAATGAGTTTGACTTTGACTTTGCAGACGTGTTCAAAGTGCGGCGTCCGCAGAAAGTGCCTCAAGTGGTTCACCGTCCAGAAGTTCCCGCAAGTTCTTGTGCTGCATCTTAAGAGGTATGACAATACATCATTATATATATACTAGCTGTTGCCCGCGGCTCCGCCCGCGTGGATGTCGGTTATCGCTGTAAAAAGTAGCCTATGTGTTATTCCAGACCATAATCTATCTCTGTGCCAAATTTATTCCAGATCCGTTCTGTAGTTTTTACGTGAAAGAGTAACAAACATCCATCCATCCATCCATACTTACTTAGAAACATTCGCATTTATAATATTAGTAGGATAATATTTTTTTTTATTCAACATACAGCCCGTTACCGTAGCCTATGGACGCTTGCAATACCAGAAGTATCACTTGCGTGTTGCCAACCCATTTTTTTACACCAGGGCTTTAAGATATATAATAACACTAGCTGACCGGCAAACATTGTTTTGCCGTATGAAGTAAAAATAGTAATATTGCTATTAAAAAGTAGGGGTTGGTGGAAGGGTGGAAATTTTGGGTTGTATGTATTTTTAATGCATCAAAATATTTGGGGGGGACCATCTTTATCACTTATCTAGGGGTATAAAAAATATATAATAACCTATTCTTAGACCTACTGAATATACATATAAAATTTCATCAAAATCGGTCTAGCCGTTTCGGAGGACTGACCCCAGAATAGGATTTAGAGAAAAAGATTTTGGTCCAAATCCTCTCTCTCTCTTATCTCCTCTCCTCTGTGGAGAGGGGATTCGTGCCTAGTGCTTATCAGTGAGACTTATATGGGTTGCTATTATTATCTTTCTTGTCTGTTCCAGGTTCTCCCCGACAGAACGTTTCCGAGGCAAGCTGAACGTGGTGGTGGAGTTCCCCCTGAACGGTCTGGACATGTCGCCCTTCGCCGCCACCCGCGGGGTACAGCCTGTCTACAACCTGTACGCCGTCAGCAACCACTCAGGTACACACGCGCACACACAAACACACACACGGAGCTCAGGTTCACGTTCCTTTCTACGGAGTATAGAAAGGAAGCGGGCTGAAATAAGACAGCTAGAAAGAAGCTAGGAATACCAAGAGGGAAGAGCAGTAGCTAGAGCCTCCCCCCGCGAAGTAATGCCTACCAGCCGTCCCGCGGGGGAAGTAGAGGTTGAGTCCAGAGGAAGGTTTTAGTCGGTAGTGATACATATCGTAGTGATACGTATCGAGTCCGACATACCCAGGCAAGGCCTGATGATACGTAAATGTATTTCTCCAAACCTCTGCAGAAAAAAAATACACACAACACTAGCGTACGCTCGCCGGTAACCTGTTACCGTACCCTACCGTGCTATAATATAGATTTACAGAATTAACAATTTAGTCTTCAAACAACCCTGGTGTTGCAAATTGTTGGTATTGCAAACGTCCATAGGTTACGGTAACTGCTTAGTGTCTGGTAAGTCATATTTTGAAGTCTTATATAAATTCTCTCACTAAAAAATATGAAATATTTTTTTTATATAAAATTAATTAAACCGACTTCAGTAAGTAAAAAATAACTGAATACAGATTGAAGTCGGTGCTAAAGCTAGTGGACCAAGAGCCAGCAACGTACTTACTTTCTAGTAAACTAATTAACAAAGAGGGTAACAAATAAAACTTAATTTGGTTATAGTATCAGTCCTAAAATCTGTAGTAAATGATATTGGCAGTATTTTGTGTATTTTTTGGGTATTTTTTGTTTAAAAGTTATGGGACCGAATACAACATGGTTTAGAAGTTATGGGACCGAATACAACATGGTTTTAAAGTTATGGGAGCGAATACAACATGGTTTAAAAGTTATGGGACCGAATACAACATGGTTTAGAAGTTATGGGACCGAATACAACATGGTTTTAAAGTTATGGGATCGAATATAACATGGTTTAAAAGTTATGGGACCGAATACAACATGGTTTAAACATTATGGGACCGAATACAACATGGTTTTAAAGTTATAGGACCGAATACAACATGGTTTTAAAGTTATGGGACCGAATACAACATGGTTTTAAAGTTATGGGACCGAATACAACATGGTTTTAAAATTAAATTATGGGACCGAATACAACATGGTTTAAAAATTATGGGACCGAATACAACATGGTTTAAAAGTTATGAGAACGAATACAACATGGTTTAAAAGTTATGGTACTCAAATCTATTACTAATTCTAAACACATTACTTTCAGGTTTAGCCTATACAGTGAATAGGTTTGTATATATGTTTGTTTGTTTGTTTGTTCCAGGCACGACGTATTCAGGCCACTACACCGCGTACTGCAAACATCCGTACAACGGCGAGTGGCACGAGTACAACGACTCTAGGTATGTACGAGTATCGCAGGTTCTGTTCTCGAATAGTGCAAATATTGGTCACGTGGTGCTAAGTATGATACGAAAAAAAATTCTAATTATTTGAAGTTTGGAAATTGGATTTTTTATTCATTGCACAGATAACTAAATAGTTACTACGTAACAGATACTTCACTCAGTAGAAAATGACCAATACCTACTGCTATAATAGCCTACTCTGTCGCGTCAGCAACCGCTGTATGCTAAAATGTGCCTCAATGCTCAAGCGTACAGTTGTGATTGTTTCGCACCGCGTGATCCTACACCACTGAATTAGGTCCGCAAACGGCCCGAGACCGCTCGACCGGTCGGTACGTAATTATAGCGCGCAAGTACATGGAGTGACGGAGGCCTGGTATTAGTGTGACCCCGCACACGCCACTCGCGACACCCACAATACGTTGCCACTGACTTATTTCTTGTAGTTTTCAATGTTATATAGTCTCACCGCAAACGGTCGACGTCGGTGTTTATTTGTTTATTAATTAAAGAAAGAAAGAAAATGCATTTAATTCCAGAGAAAAAAAAACATACACTGGGGAATACAAAAAAAAAATAACTTTTTGCACAATACATTTATGTACATAGGTGGACTTAATGCTAATAAGCATTCTCTGACAGTCGACCTAAGGTGGTGCAGAGATATTAATTAGTAGGTGCATTCAGAAATATGGTGGATATAATGTTCGACGCCGATACAACTCGTTACAAATAAAATGTATGAAAACAAGTCTGTGGTGGCGTTTTGTGGCTGTTGCCTGGAGCCTGTGGATGGCCACCCTTATGGATCACATAAATTTATGTCCTATGTGGAGAAAAATAAACCAACCCTGCTGTCAATATATAAAAAGATGTTCTTTTTATTTTATATTACCGAGGTGGCAAACAAGCATACGACCCGCCTGATGATAAACAATTACCGTAGTCTATGGGTGCTTGCAACACCAGGGTTTTAATGTTGAGTTTATCTATCTTAATTATTTTTTTTACAATAATTTTCCAGAGTGACACCGATCAACATTCGCAACATAGTATCATCAGAAGCGTACGTCCTGTTCTACGAGCTGGCGGGCACCAGGCACACGTAGCGCAAGCACCCTCCACCACTACCGGTAACACGCTACCTACCGGTAACTACCACTACACTACATTATACTCATAGGATACCTACAACAGTTAATCTCGAACAGTGCGTGACAGTTACTAAACTACCGGTAAAATACATTGTAACGATAATAATTTCAATAGTTCCTTTAAATATAAATTGTGTACAGTATATACCGGTAACGTGTGACCTATCTAAATTTACTGTAACGGTATTATCTAGTGAAAATCACAAACTCAAAAATGTACTGGTAACATTACCGAATGTACCGGTAACATTACCACATGTACCGGTAACAATTCCACATGTACCGGTAACATTACCACATGTACCGGTAATATTACCAGATGTACCGGTAATATTACCAATTGTACCGGTAACATTACCAATTTTACCGGTAACATTACCACATGTACCGGTAACATTACCACATGTACCGGTAACATTACCAATTTTACCGGTAACATTACCACATGTACCGGTAACATTACCACATGTACCGGTAACATTACCACATGTACCGACATCACCAGCCGCATGACATTACTCAGCTGTGGTAAGACGTATTATTTGGAAATTAAAATCATGAGCAGTATTTAATCACGAAAGAACTATTACAAAATTTAAAGTAACGGTAACACGTTTTTGGAGAAAGGTTTTTACAGGGTTGGTTAAGCAATACCTCTCCATATGCTACGGTAACTGCTTACCAATAGGCGGGACTTATGCTTGTTTGCCTCCTTTGAGGTAACTTTTAATTCCCACGATTATGATATTCGGAAGTCCCGGGAAAAGACCTAAACCTAATCATAAGACTCAAAGAATTAAGAATAAATGGAGCAAGTAGCTCTCTCCTCAGAGCAGTTAAAGAATGAAATGAATGATCTGTATAGTACAAAGTAAAAGAATTAGATTTTTCACTTTAAAACTCGAATTTTTCATATAGTATTAATAATAATATAGATGTATTATGCCTGTGATAGCCAATACCTTAGCCAGAGAGGGATACAGATACTGTACCCTGGAATTGGAAACTTGTTACATTGAAATGGGGCCACCCCCTATTCTTTTTCTAGCAGCTAGATGATACATTACGCTTAGTGAAACCCTTAGTTATGTTGAAGTGGGATTATCCCCCCTTTCCCCTCAATAATGGGGTCACCCCACCCCTTTCTTTCTAGCAGCTAATTACGCACCCATACGTTTTTTAGTTATAACTAGAGGGCGTCCGCCCCCCTCTTATGCTAGCAGCTGTGTCAAAAATACACTCAGTGGGGGGAGCTTATAAAGCTTTTAACCCCAAGGGGTAAAAAGCTTTATAAAGATCTAACCGATCTGGTCTAAAGAAAGTAAGGGAAAGGGGGAGCCCCTTTGCCTTACTTTCTTTAGACCAAATGTTAAGTAAAAATTGTGAATAGAAAACATTATTAGATTATTGAAGGAGTTGAATTATGAATGAAAAATATTCTAAATTCTAGTTTTGATTTTCTTTTCTCAAATAATACGTCCCAGCAGCTGTTATTGTCATGTGATAATATTATATACATTTAAATGTTTGTTTGTTTATGTAATAACACAAAATATATGCCAAAAGATGCTATATATCATATCTTTAAAAGTTCTCTTGAAAAACCTGCGATTTTTTTTAAAATTTACAATTATTTATGCACTTTATTAACTCGAAAAAGAATCACAATAAATAAATGATAATTTTACAAAATTTTCAGATATAACTAATATTAGTACTTAAAATCTCAGTGTAACGTTGCTTATTAGTCATTATTAGGTCACAAGAAAGCAATGTCTTTATCTAAGAATAAAATACCCAAACTCAAAACTTCGCAGATATTTTAAGAGCTAACTAAACACAAAATTACAGTAAACACTTATCTATACTGTACAAAATTGTTTTGTTTAAATTCAAATTAAACAAGTACATGATTGTATTTGATGTCAGTATAGAGTGCAACACAGAAATGGCGACAAATTGACAGCTCGATCACTCGTATAATGTTTATTTATTTATTAAACACAATATGGTAATACCTAGGCAACATTTAACATGGTCTATGGGTAAATACAATAACGGTAAAATCGCTAAAACCAAATGTTGACAGTGATCGAACGTCAATTTGGCAATAGTACATTTAAATTTTGCCCTGTGTCGCGAGGGACACATATTACACCCAGGCTCGGAACAAACATGAGTCAAAGTTTTGTCCCGTTTGTTTATTGAACCCAGGACCTTCGGCAAATAACCACTAGACTAGCTGCTAGCCAATCGTTTCATACAAAATTTATGAAACTGACGCGTTTAAAAACACTGAAATTGCGCCGCCGTCGTATTAGTCACGTGGTATATCGGCGCTTGCGCACTTTATCCCCGTCGTTTCGCTATTACGCGAGTAAGTGGCACGTACATGTAGGCTCTGGTATGAGCCAGGCAGTTTAAGTTAACGGTAGGTAGTGTCCCTGGTATTGGTGTCCATAAGTTACTTACTTAGGTAGACCATTGGCTCGTCTGCTATATATAGCCATGTCGGGCCGCAGCCCTAGTCCCGCCATTTCTGTGTTTTGCGCTTAAAAATAAAAAAAATTGTAATACCTATTCAATTGTCAACCAATACTTGAAGACCAACTAAAGGTGTAATTAGTCTTCACTTATATTGATATTTTTCGAGTTACTAATAGGGGGGAGGGCGGCAAAGGTCACCCCCTACCATTCTTCACCCCATTTGTAACTGGAAAAAAATGTCCAAGTTTTATCTAAGACGCATTAACAATCTAAGATTTTTACTGTCATAGTATTGGTTGATATTATAAACAAAACTCTTACTTATCATATTTCATTACAATAATGCTTTCTAGCGAATTTGAAAACATATTAACACATAAAGAAATTGTTAAGTCTTCCCCCGTTAGGATTACGTCATAATCCATCTTTAAACTGTAAGGTCATAAGCGACATAACATATAATTCAAGCAAAATTCAACCTTGCTGTTAAACTTATACGTATGCATTTATAAAACTTTTAGTAAGATAATTCGTTTCAAAATCGCTAGATGGCGCTTCAATCGATTTCGATCGATTCAATCAATAAATCGCTATCAATGTTACATAGTACTCGTCACCAGATGGCGCTGTCATATGAAACTGTTGTTTTTCTATTGAAATTGTTTGTCAATGCAATAAATCGTTGGGATGAGGCGACGACGGTTAGATAGTTAAAAAATATGTTTTAGATTAATTAATTATAATATTTAATGTTTTTTTTTTTTGTAAGACGTTGTTGTGTTGTTTCTCTAAAATTTAATCAATATCAACTCGGCCGGGAGACGTCCACTGCTGGACATAGGCCTATACATCCATGCATTCGGTCTTGAACATCACTTCATCATTCAACCGTTCATCGTCAAATTGCCAAGTGTCAAACGCAACTGAATATAGTTAAAATTAATTACAAGTATCTTAAATGTGTGGATACGTTTCATTAAGACAAAGCCTCGCTTTGGCTATTTTGACCTAAGGGATTAGGCATTAAGATTTTTGGAAATTCAATACCTAAAACGGTAAAAAAATTGTTTAATCCTCGAAGACTTTCTCAAGTAAGCTGTACAGCCTTCGTGCGTCCACATAGCCCCTATCTCTTTTAAGAGAACACTATCTCTACGGTGAGCAGCAGTTTGACTGTGTCCCTGGTATTGATTGAAGTTCATGAGTGACGGTTACCACGCGCCATCAGGTACCGTACCATGCCGTATTGATTCGTGGGTACTTCGAGCGAGAAAGAAGGATGGAGCTATATAGCAAATATAGTTCCGTCTCCCTTTCTCGCTCGAACTACTCAAACACATCATGGAACGGCCGCAGGTAATTAAATCGTTAATAATCTACGGTAACTGGGCCCCAATTCTGCTAATTTACGGATGGCTTAATTGAATCTGAATTGATTCTCAATTAAATCTCAGTAGCATTTTTGGTATTTTGCTAATAAATTTAAGACCAATAGTTGCGAAACCATTGGTCTTAAATTATTTAGCAGAATGATGATGATGATGATGTCCTCCCAGACGTATCCGTCGACGGCGACACCCCGACACTCCTAAGTCTGGGCAATCTGTTTCCGCTAATAATTTAAGACCAATGGTTTTCCAACTTTTGGTCTTAGATTTATTAACAGAATACCAAAAATGCTACTGAGATTCAATTGAGAATCAATTCAGATTCAATTGAGCCATCCATAGATTAGCAGTATTGTGGCCCTGGTTATTTTGAGCCGTAAAACTTGTAAGTGAAACCACACAACAGCGTTAGTTTCGTAAACGTGGCCATTTTTCATACCCTCCTTCCTCATAATTTATTACTAAAATATTAATTAATACCTACATTGTTAAAATATTATAGTTGATTTTTTTTTCTAATTTTTATAGTTAGGCTTTTTTTCGAAGTGAATGTGTGTGGTATGTGTTATTTGTTAGATGATTTGCATTTTGATGGTTGGCGGTTGGGTTTTACTTGGTTGTCTTACCGGTTGCTGTGTTAACTGGGCTTTGTAACGGTACAAATTCAATAACGGTACTATTTTTATCGATAAAAATAACGTTACTTAACGTTGAGTAACGTTAAAATAACATTATTTATCTAACGTTTAAATAACGTTGTTGGTGTAACGTTAAAATAACGTTATTTAAATCGTTAAGTAACGATATTATTTCTATCGTTATAAATAGCGATACTTTTTTAACGTTGTTCAAAAATACCGGTAACGTGTTTGTACCGTTATAACAAGCTCTAATCGTAACCAATTAACATTTTAAAATTGCCATTTATAGTAACATACTGTATTTATTTTGGGTTTTGGTATATATATAGGCTACCTCAGTCAATTATGAATCTCTGCTTTCTAAATGAAAGAATAATTATTAATAATGTATAAATATACAAAAACCGGTCAGGCAGACAAACACAGTTCCTCATATAAAAACATAATTTAAAAAAATCATGTTACATGTCGTTGCGGCATTTTTATTTATAATTGAATTCGACGTGTATCCGTGCGTCTCGGTCGGCGGCTAACGCGCAACTGACCGAATCCGCTCGTACAGCGTCCGATTACAGGTGGTATGTATATTACTATTTGTTAGTAATTACTTAAATACCATTGCTTAATGATTATGGTACAAAAGATGGTTTAAAATCAATTTTATTAGAGAAATATGAATAGTGGCTTGTAAGTTACTAATGTGGTATACCTACTTTAAAATAATTTTATTCATTGTTACCATAACAATGATTGAAAATATATTTTTCGAAATAGAAGCCTTGTAACACCTGCCTAAACTTTAAAAGGACACTCGATTTCGTAATAGCTTCAATCTGCTATTGTTATTTTTCACTTTTTAGGCTATATTTTAAAATTAATATGTATTGTATAACTTTATTCATCAAATCAAGATGTTTAGCAGCACATACAGTGTGCTTTCCACAAGAAATTGATTAATTCTATTAACAGTATAAAAAATGGGGCATCTCATTAGTCGTTTAGTATAATAGTATTCGCTATCCCCCATAAAATATTAGGGAGCCCCATTTAACAAAGGAAATATTGGGGCAGCTTATTAGAATTTGTAAAATTATATTATTTGAATTATTTTTAGTTAATTTCACATTTTAAACAGGTTTCTTATATAGGTATACCACATTAACAACATAGAACGTCGGTATAGACTTGTGTGTTCAATATATAAATAAAAATATTATATATATATATGACTTGTTAACGCTTGTCTTGATGTGCGTGACACCGCTGACAGCTATTTATTAAATAAAAAAATAAATAAACGTGGCACTTAATAACAGTGTTCGATTATATCAAGTATTGTGTAAAGTATTATTAATTAAAAGAGAAAAAAAAACTCGAATTGTTGAATATTTTGATGTATATTGATGACATTTTACATATACGCATCATCACGGCTCTCTGGAGTAAGCAGTCTACTGTTGACTAGTATTTAGACATAGGTTTTGCTTATTCTACATTCAACAACCTCGGTCTGATTTCCCCTTTCTTTTATATTTTTGTCGTATTTTATTTCGTAGGTGGCATATATCTCCACTAAAGTCTTCCATGTTTCTATAATATTGTGTCATATTTATAATGATAATAAATCGTTTACTTTGATATAGTTGCAACATAAAACACATTCACTCGGTAGCTTTACTATTTTTAATTAAATTTCATTCTATGGAACTTGCCCAAAAGCCAGTGAAATGTTAAATTAAAGCCGAATTCGGCTACTGAAATTACAGTAAACCCGAATTCGACTACTAAAATTGCAATTAAGCCGGATTTGGCTATTATTTATAACATAAAATAGGGTGTTTAATCGTTTCATCAATATATATCAAAATAACGTTGTGTATATGAACACTACCTAGACGTGCCGTCTCTAGAGCGTTTATCTATTTTTACAAGAGTTTCTAACATAAATAGATATATAAAACACTACATAGATAGGGCTTGTGCATCGCGTTCGCATCTAAAGGCCGAAAAATTAGTCAATGGTTAGTGTATTATAAAAGGCCGAATTCGGCCTCTCGGCTCTCGGCCCTCGGCGATGTGAGCGCGATCACATGATTGTTTGTTTTTTTGTATAATTTTATCATTTGTTATATTGTTTTTTAACTTCGCTCGAAGAAAATCTTAATTTTAACCAAAGATTTGCTAAATCGTAGTGTGGTCACTATTGCTGTATTTATTATAAATAAAAAATAATTTATTGTAATAATAATTTATAAATTGTAAAATTGTTGTCGGGGCTCGTCCCGTCGGCTATTTATGTAAAAATACGTAACACCCTTACTATTATAGAAATATATATTTAAATGAATAAATTATTAATAAGGTTGTTTTATTTTGTTGGCCTTGATGTTCAGTATTTTTGGAAAGAGTATCATGCTGATGACGGTATGGCTGCGGTTCCACCGAGGCGGAGCGGATTCATCAATCACATGGCTTGAAATCCACACACCTACCTCTTTTCACAGCTCAGCCCCCGCTCCGATTAGTGATCGCGGCACAGCTCGTCTCCGCTCCGCCTCAGTGGAGCCTAAAGCTCGCTGGTCGACGACGCAACATAATTCTTAACGTGTGAATTTAACAACTGCATCTGTACAAATCGGTCGCACTCGTCGCGTGAATCCTTCACGAGACTAGTGCGACCAGAATATAGACACAAAGCACTTCATCAACACCCTTAGCAGTACTCGTAATATAGTACAATATACTAGCGATAAGCGTTGAATGAACGAACTAGTTATTCGAACTACGGTTCATCACAATAAACGGAAAATATTCTGTAGACGGAAAAACGGCAAGTTGCAGGTACTGTCGTAACGACAGTCTATCGACATTCATCTAATTATCAACTCATTTGTTCTACGTTTAAAGCTCAATTTTGTTTGCATGGACTATCATTTTAATAATAATGATAGTTTATTAGTTTTTTTTTTTTTTTTTTTTTTTTTTTTATATCCTGCTTAGCACAGCAATCTGTCATGGACATTTAGCTGTTTCTCTGTCTGAGCTATGTCTGATTATTTTATTTTGTAAGTAGGGGGAGTTGTCCAATGACTACTCTCACAATTCTTTGGAGAAACGTTTAGTGAGATTAGGAATGCTGTTCCTTCTCAGTCTTGTGTATGTAGTACTTCCGGAACCCGTTAGTTTTAGCAGCTAGAGCATTAACATGTCCTGATAATTTTTGTTGGTACTTTAAGCTTCGGGCAACGATTTCCTGTTTCACAGTGTTGAGCCTCAGGTCGTGCAGAAAAGTTATTTATAATAGTAATTAAAAATTAAAAGTTTATTAGTAATAATAGTTTATATACACATTTTGCCATTATTAATAGCATGCAAATGTTATCTTAGTGAGTGTAAATTACATATTTTTACACTAATATGGTACATAGTTAAACTATAACATCCCTCTTTTCGGTCGGGGCTTAAAAAGGAAACAATTTCACTAATAGTTAGCAGGAGTAATTCTTTTATACCTAATTAACGTAATTAAAAACTATAATAACAAAAAATAACAGATAAACCTAGTTTAACTAATATTATAATACCTAGACTTACATAAAATTATTAGTAACGACATCACATTTATAATGCATTTCTAAAATGATAGGAATGTGAGTTGAATTTTTTCAGGAATTCTTCTATTGAGTAGAAGCACTCTTCTACTAACCATCTGTGTAAAGCAGAACAGAATTTGTGGTATGGTAGGACAACTATATATTCAGGTAGCGAATTGTATATAAGTGGTGCCATATACACGCAGCTTCGCCTAAACATCTCAAGCCGAGGTACCTATATTATAATATTTAAATACATGTGTGTCTGTTTACGTTTATTCGTATTGTCTTTGGTTTCAAATAGATGAAAATTACCCTTTACAAATTTTGATACTTCATAAATATATATGCTAGGGACAGTTAATAGATTATTAGATTTAAAAATCGGTTTACATGATTCCGTCCATTCCATATTAAATATAGCTCTTAAACATTTCTTTTGTGCTATGAACACTCGCATTATTTCCGATGAGTAGCCCCAAACAACTATACCATACCTAATGATTGAACAAACGTATGCATGATACACCATTAGCGAAGTCTGCTCAGAAGTTACTTCTTTAACTTTTTTTAAAGCAAAGACATATTTATTTATTTTTTTACAAATACATTCAATGTGTTCTTTCCATGTAAGATGTTCATCAACTATTATGCCTAGAAATTTTGTACTATGAATCTGTTCTACTGGCTCATTATTGTAAACTATATTCAAGTGTTTTGGCTTACTATTATATGATCTAAAATTTATAATTTTGGTTTTATCGACATTTATTTTTAATTCATTTGCATCTAACCATTTAATTATATCTTGTAGTGTTTCATTTATTTTACTTTCATAAGTTGTTTCATTGTCACAGCCTATCATTACTGTGGTGTCATCTGCATAAAGAACACAATCATGTTTTTTTAATATGTTTGGGAGATCATTAATATAAATGAGAAATAGCAGGGGTCCTAAAATACTGCCCTGTGGTACGCCAAAGTTATTATATCTTTGTTCAGAATCAAAATTCTCAATACTGTTAGTATTGCTGTTAAGAGCGTATTCACACTTTTCAGTAAAATAAGCAAAAATCCGCAGTTTTCTAAGTGATAATTCTCAGCTATGAACTGATGCAGGTTTCAATTTCCAAGGTTTAGTTATAGATATGTCGTTGACAAAGGGGCTATCTATAGTCAAAGTCTACTAACGTGGTTGGTTATTTTTTAAATAATTATTTTCCAACACACGAATTCGTAATGGCGCAATTCGGGGCATCGCAGACAGCATATTTTGAAGAATTGGTTATACCTATTACTTTAAAACATATATGTAAGTACTAAGCATATAGTCCACAAGTGATTTTTTAATGAATAATTTGCGATTTTATAAGGTTTAGAGAACAACAAACATATTTATCCAACAATAATTCGTCAAAAATCGCGTGTTATAAAACATGCAGCCAACTTTAAATTAATAAAATAAAGTATAAAAATACTTCACCTTATCAAAATATAGTGCTTTATCTTGAAAATAAAATATATTTCTGATTAATTCATAGTATATTTTTTTTGTTATATGTGATCAAACATAACGTATAAAACTCGCAAGTTCGCAACACTGACATGATGCATGATTCAGTGCCGCGCGTGCGCCTTTAGAGGAAGGACCTATGTCGCTCGCGCTCCTGGCCGCCGAACCTCAGTTTACGTAATTTATTAGATATCGTCAACAGTGGGTACCGTACTCGTATCATAGTAATGTTATTATTTTACTACTGATAATATTGTACGGTCATACTTTTGTCAATGAATTGAATGATTTATGTTTTAGCCTACTGTCGAAGGATATAACGTTAGGCTCAGTGGTGGATGTGTGTGACTGCTGATCACGAGGTTCGGGGGTTCGATTCCCGGGTCGGGCCAAAAATTTATATTGGGTTTTTCTGCCAAGAAATAAAATAAAATAAAATAAAATAAAATAAAACAAAACAAAACAAAACAAAACAAAACAAAATAAAATAAAATAAAGATGATAAGCAGTTACCGTAGCCTATGGACGCTTGCAATACCAAAGGTATCACTTGCGTGTTGCCGACCCATTTTTTTAACACCAGGGCTGAGGCTTTATGATGGAGTATCCCTGGGATAGGAAACGTTTCTTCCAAAACGCATCCCTAAATGAGCCCTGGAGTACTCACACATAAGATCACACCTACACCACTGTGTGTAGTAATTTAGGTGAAGGTTCGGGCTCTCCTCGCCGATGAATCGCCGGAATTAGTACGTCTAACACTTTCATAACAATTTTGTTTATATTTATATATTTTATGTAAGTAGGTATATTTATTTTATATATTATATATACCACAGCATATATATTCATTATATTTTTTTTAGATATTGTTGAATCTATATCCTTATCTTAAATTTGTTTCTTTGTCTTATCCATTTTTTTTTGTTTTTGAGTGCACCTACTATGTTCATCTCTGTATCACCCAAGGTCAACTGGTAGAGAATGCCTATGGCATTAAGTCTGCCTGTGTGCGATTGTGCATAAAGTTTTAAATAAATAAATAATTTGGCTGTGGTGTATTAATATTATGATCTTTTTTTGCTTTTTGTACCTACCTACCTAGCCTACAAAAAACCACCACTACCTACTACTCTTTTGTAGGCTAGGTATCATGTTATGGCATTAGTTTCCACCCACGGCTTCACCTGCACTTACAACCCCAGGCAGAAACAAGCAAGAAAAAGGTCCATAGGTACTTAGGTACATCAATTCATCCAAACATTCGCATTTATAATAATAATATGTATTAGAATAGATATGGTATGCCAAAGTGTTCCTTTACTTCTCTAATAATAACATATTCTACAAATTCACAATACAAATACCTATTATAACACCAAAAATCTTACCGTAATATAACAATAAAGTTTACGCGGCCCTGCACTGTGCCGAACATACTTCACGAACAATGTATGTGTGCGAGGATCACGCACACACGCGCACTCGCCACGCGCACGCGGCCGGTCGACCGATAATTACCTAATCTGTAGCTGCGCTATTTTGTGAATACGCTCTTAAATTTCACTATACGTGTGACCTGTTTTCTTCCATTTAAATATGACTGAAACCATTTTAAGGCAATGCCCCTAATCCCGCATTTATCTAATTTATCGATTAAAATGGAATGATTGACAAAATCGAATGCTTTACTTAAATCTAAAAACAGAACACTAGCTGGAAGTTTTGTATTAATATTATTTATGATTGATTTTGTTAAATGAAAGGTTGCTAATAAAGTTGACCTTTCCTTTCTGAAGCCAAATTGTTCTTTTGCTAAAATTTCATTCTTATTTAAAAAAACTCAATATTCTTTTATAAATAGCCTTTTCAAAAATTTTCGATAAAATTGGTGTTAACGCTATAGGGCGGTAATTATTTTTATCTGTCTTAGATCCTATTGTTATGAAGAAAGTTTATATTAAAATCACCGGCAATTACAATTTTATATTTTTTGCGCTGAAGTTTAATAAGAGTTTTTTCTAGTTCTGCAAAAAATATTTTTATATTTGAGTTTGGAGTCCTATATATACAGAGTACTACTAAATTTATATCCTTAATTTTAATACCACATACCTCAAAATCCTTTTCGATGCTTATTTCACTAGGTTCCTTCAATTCAGTACATTGAAGCTTCCTTTTACTTAAAATACATGTTCCTCCACGACGTTGATTTGTTCGCGAATAGATAGCACTTAATTCATAATTATTTAGTATCATGTAACTTTCTTCACCTTTTTTAATGAAATGTTCACTTAAACATATGACATCAGCGTTTATATTATTTTCGTCTAACTCTTGAATTGCTAATTCAAGTTCTTGAATTTTGTTTAATGCTCCTGCTATGTTTTGGTGTAGTATTGAAAAGCTGTTTATGTGATTATTCACGAAAAAATGTATGTTTATTTCTATTCAATGTTGACTGCTGAGATTTTGTTTTATTAGTAAATTGAAAGTAGTAAGGGATGGTACCCTTGCGAGAATCTAAAGTTGTAACGTCACTACTGGTTACATTATCTTTAATGGTACTATTTGATGCTAATTTAAAGTAATAGGGTATAGTACCCTTCCTGTGCATTTTAGAGTTAGTACTATTTTGTATTTTGTATGAATTTTCACTAGTGTTACGTGAAAATGTGTTTTTGCTATGTGAAATAAATGTGTTATTATACTGTGCCACGTTTATTTTATATATGATTTGCTTTACAATATCGTTAGGTCTACTAGCTTCAATGAAACTGCAATTGCTATGGTTGCGAGTGAAGAGTTTAAGAGTATAGTTAAGCTTACTTTCATTTAGAAATGCATTGTAAAGTACATTAACAATATAAACATTACAGTTCTTCAAAGCCTTAAGGGCTGCAGATATTTCCGTAATAAATTTAAAAGGATTAGAATCATTGCTACCGCTCATAATAATAATACTAACTCTATTTGTTAGGTTTTTAGATAAATTACTGCACGTAGATAAAACATCTTCAGTGGTCGCATCTGTTTTCCTTATAGCCGATAGTTTGTAATCATTCAGGATGAGTTTTTTCTTGTTTTGTATGAGTTTTTGAATTATACCTTCTCCTTGGTTATCCGATAGTAGAATTATATTTCCAGATCCAAACTTAGTTCTGTTCAGGTTTTGTATTTGAGTATTATGTTTGCCATTGGTGATGCTTCTATATTTATTATTATTTGTGGTGATGGCATCTTTTGACACAACACATGTTTCTGGGTTTTTTATGGTAATTACATCAGCTGTGTTCTGCAATATGTTGGTGTTGGCTGCCTGTTTATTAGTGGAAGCTTTGGGGGTTTGAAAGTCAAGACTCAGGTCTAATTTTCTGGCAGATAGCTTACATCTGTGATCTGGTATAGGACTTTTTTTGCTTCTTGTGCTGCATGATTCATATCTTTTTGCAGTAATACTCGTAATGTACATTTTTTTTTTTTATACTACCAAGGTGACAAACAAGCATACGGCCCGCCTGATGGTAAGCAGTTACCGTAGCCTATGGACGTTTGCAACGCCAGGGGTGTCACTCACGCGTTGCCGACCCTTTAAAAACCTTATATTTTTAAACTTTGTAGTCTTTTCTTCTTCATCAGCTAAACTTAAAACTTTTAACTGTGGACTGTTGAATAATAATCTATACAAACAAAAGTGGACTTAAAATGTAATAGAGATGAGTTGATAATTAGATAGTTCATCATCGTCGCTACAACTGACTGAATTCATTAACTAGTTTATCGACTACATCAACTACATGAACGAATATGGAGGGTATAATTTAGTCTGTTAAATGCATCGACGAGTACGACCCATTTCTACAATATATAACGTTACTACAATCACAGTGATATTTTAATATCACTGGATATCAAAAAATATTATAATCTACCGATTCTGGTTTGTATTTATATACATTTTACAATTTGATAAAAATGTACTGGCGGTAGTCATTCGCTCGCGGAGAATCTTAACACCGCGATTCAGCCGAACGGCACAACGCCATCTATCGAGGGCTGAGGCAACTAAAAATAAAATATTAATAATTTGTTACCTACTTTCTATCATAATGATAGAAAGTAAAAAATACTTAACATTATTATATATATATATATATATATATATATATATACTAGCGGACCTGGCAGACGTCAACCTACCAGGAAAAGCTGATATACCGACAGCAGCGCCTACCAATAGTGAATCTAAACCATCCCTGGCCCTACCCGAACACACACAAATTTCATTAAAATCAGCCGAGCCATTTCGGAGGAGTTTAATTACAACGAAAAGTGGCATTGATTTATATATATTGATATACTAATATAAATCATTGCTGAATTTCTGCAGTAATCTTATAGGATATTGTTAAAAATATGTCAAATACCGAACTTTGCATTCACTATGTAACTAAATCTGCTTTTTGTATTAAAGGCACATTTATTCTCGAAAACATGACATGTGCTACAAAGATTTTTAATGATAAATTAATCAGTACAATGCCCTAATCTATACTAATATTATAAAGCTGAAGAGTTTGTTTGTTTGGTTGAACGCGCTAATTTCAGAAAGTACTGGTTCGATTAGAAATAATGTTTTTTTGTTTAATAGTGTATTTATCCAGGAAGGCTATATATCATCACGCTATGATCGATAGGAGCGGAGCAGTAGTGAGATATGTTGCAAAATCGGGGAAAATATTTCAAATTAACACGCAGACAAGTCGCGGGCGGCCCCTAGTATATTATATAAAAACTACTTTGACTAGTGGAACGCTGAATTTTTTAAGCGCCATCTTTTTTTTCACAATGGAACTATTATCTCCCCCGAAAGGCGTCCACTGGTAAACATAAATAAAGGAAACAAAAGATGGCGCAGGTTGCGCTTTCTAAATAGAATGTTGCTATTCATATTTTCGAAATCCTACAAATATTATAAACGCGAAAGTTTGTAAGTATGGATGGATAGATGTTTGTTACTCTTTCACGTAAAAACTACTAAACGGATCTGGATGAAATTTCGCATACAGATAGATTATGGTCTGGAATAGCTTATAGGCTAAAATACTTTTTGCAGCGATTACCGACAATCACGCGGGCGGAGCCGCGGGCAACAGCTAGTAACATAATAATTTAAGTTATTTTAACTAAATTCGATTCACACAATTTACAAGAGCTATTACCGTAGTAACTGCAATGCCAGTGGTATCTCTTGCATGTTGCAGGCACGCAACAATTGCAACATCAGGCTTTTGTGATAAGAGTATACATTGAATAGCAAAACATTTATTTAAAAACACATCCCTAAATGAGCGCTGGAGACTTATGCTCACACACAACTACACCATAGTGTTACTTGTCTATGTTCTCATGTAAGGAGAACATGCTTGCTACTAATATATAATAATGATAATAGCAACCGATATTCGATGGCCTAGAAGACAAATATGAAATTTTGATAATTAAATATTTTATTAATACATTTGGCATTAAAATATTAAATCATCAAAATTTTGTAATTAGCACATTTGTCTTCTTGGCCATCAATATGTCCCACAGCTGGGCATGGATCTCCTCTCCTCTATCAAGAGATCGTATAGGGTCTTAATCCACATAGATAAAATTTCTTCACGATATTTTTTCTTTCATTGCGTATAATAGTATGTTTATCGCACAGTATATAGAGGGAAGGTAAATAAATAAAAATCCATATGTATTAAACAATATATTTGACCTACTCTAGAACAGTAAGGCATCAAGGTTGGACGTTTACTTTGTACTGAGTGAACATACTCATTGGGTTCATTACGTGCACATAGAATGCGTCTACATATCTGAGTGTAAGGAAAACGCTATCGAAATCGAAAACTGGTGATTATGGTGATACCACATATAGTAAATAGCATCACATAATGTCCCACTGCTGGGCACGAGTATAATCTCCTCTATCAACAGAGCTGGTCTTTTTTCGAATGATTTATTGTCTACACTGACAGAATTGTTAAGATCGTACATATAATCCTCTGTCGTGATCTAACGACTGTTAACTGTCGGGACCGACTTTTAACGTGCACGTCTGAACTATGGAATTCAATTAATATCACTATGCGGTCACCCATCTATAGTAATAATTATTATTTATTTATTTGTTCTCTCACATAGAATATTTTACATATTAGACTTAATCTAGGTCCACAATAATTTTAGTAACAAGTCTAAGTAAAAGACTGGTGTCTGTACTAGGAGACCTGTATGACAGATCGCCAGCCTCACCCAACTCTGGACAGGAAATCTATATAGTAACCTCGTTTTTGTTAGCTTAATCCGTTAATCGTTTATCGATCAGTGCACGTAGTTATGAGTATCTTAAAATGATGATAATAGTCACTACTGCCGTAATTTTAAACGATTAAAACAGAATCTAACAGTTCAAGGGCACGCATCAGCTGAACTAATAACGTACCCACACAAGACAGCGGTCAGTAACCCTACGTATTATATCAGGTATCACTATCGCCAGTTTTCGTTCATTAGTTTTATAAAATTGGCATAAGTACTATATATAATAACATATATGTAAACGCACTTATGTGGCGTATAAAGACTTATTTTATATGGTACCATTGATTTTATGTTGTTAATAAAAATACTATAATAAATTACTACTAAATAATTTTTAAAATCAAAATGTCATGTGCAAATTAGCAGAACATCGACTGATTTTTATTTGTTAGAGAAAGACTTTCAATGTTGAATTTAAAAAAATACTTTTTACATATTATTTCTAATCAGAAGCAGGAAATATGAAATTTCGTGTATATATCTTTAAAAATGTCTTATATACAACATCTTATTAAAGCTGCGACCACACTGCTTATTAATACGGCGACGGTACGGAATCGCAGTGACGCGTCGTATCAGTACAGTTTTTAACGCATGCTCCACACACTGCTGCTTAAAATACGCAGCCGCATCGTGACGTTCCCCATACGAAATAAATTTGACGTGAACCTCCCAGACCGATGCAGAATAGTATAAAAAACGAAGTGTTACCAACAATAGCCGAGATATCTCTATTCCCAAAATTTTAAGCATTGGTGTGGGCATAACTTTATGCTTACTTACGTCATTTAAGAGTTCTTTGTTATAATGTCAATTTTTTAGCCTCAGCCAATCGTTACAAGTAATTAAATTCATGTATAGTATTTATATCAACAGCATAAATATATTCTTAAAGAATTTCATAATGTTTATTTAAAATATATTCTGATATGTCATTAATTATTATTTTTGTGTACATATAACACTATACTAACACGTGATTGCGAATATATAACAATAAAAACTTTATATATAAGAAATAAAATTATTTTTTATATAAAATATACAATGGCGAAAGGGGTAGGCAGAGATCAAGCTATTGTTGCACGCATGACAAATCTTGCGACAAGTTTTTGAACTACTTCTACAAAACTGATTCTTATGAAAGTTTGCACACATATTAAGATCCCGCGACAATGCAATATTATGATAGATAAATGAGGGTCTAATGATGGAGACAAGAGGTGAACAGCGAGATAATAAAATAGAAAAAAAACCGCCAACTTAAAATCCAATTTGATGAAGGTCATTGACGCACGTCAGCTGCACAAGTGCCTAAACGCGATGTCAGAATTTCAATTCATACCAAGTTTGCCTTTGTGGTCCAGTGGTCGCAGTATGCGCCTGCTGTGCACGAGGTTGTAGGTTCGATTCCCGCACAGAACAAAACTTTGTGTGACCCACAAAGAGTTGTTCTGAGTCTGGGTGTAAATTGTGTCCGTTAATTGTATGTTTGTAAAGTCCCCCGCGACACAGGGCTTATTCTCTAGTGCGAAAAAAAAAATTGAGTCGATCTGCCTACCCCTTCGAGTATACAAAAGCGTGATATTATGATTGAATAACAAACAAAATGATTTTATTTCATATATAATAAACGTTAAATGAATTCAATAATAAGCTGCAGATCTAAATTACTAAACTAATTGATAAACATCTATATCATGATCGAGTAAATCCTATATTATAACTAGCTTTACCTGCGGCTTCGATCGCTTTACATTTGGAATCTGTCCCGTGTTTTTAAAAACATTAGCTGTCAGTTAAAGTTTCATCAAAATCGGTACAGTCGTTTCGGAGAGTAATGTATATATTTACTTTATATGCATTAAGTTTATTAGCTAACTAACAAAATCCTGTGTCAGGATGTTCATTCACGCTTATCTCCGAAACTACTATCCCTTTTAGGTAAATTTGTCTTGTTTGGTTCAACTTAAGAGATGGGATAGCTGTAATCTCGATAAGTGGCCCGTCTCTTTTTATTCCAGACATACAACACGAGCGAAACCACAGGCGGTAGCTAGTTATAATATAAAACTCGCCCACTCACTTATAATAATAATATTTACAAATTCACTATTCAATTACTTTCATTATAATTAATTTGAATACATTTATTTCATTTAAGATTTAAGCCGATATTTCATAAAATTATTGTATTCTTGTTTATTTATTTCATTTAGCATATATATATCGTGTAATAATTAAACATTATAGCTGTTTACAACAAGCCAGTCTGGCAAATGAAATCTACAAAATTTGCCATGTGTAGTAAAGACCTAAGAAAATATATCTCTCGTGTTAGTAGCGACATCTAGGTACATTTTGTTGTCAACGATGCTAGTTAATGGCGATATTGGAAGGGATTGATACTGAACGAGATTAAATTAATTATTAAGGTCTGATGATGGAGACAGGAGGTGAAGGTGGTAGATATCTTTAACAATAGGCGTGATGACAGTAACAAAGAACTTATAAAAGTTTAAATATTTAAATACGAGATCTTGATTTTTCATAAAATTAAATACATAAATACAGCCATGTTGCGTGAAACGCCATTACTGAGGAATGACGTCACGAATCAGTTGAAAGTATAGAATGTACTGCACATTGACATGTATTTGTATAAGAAATTGTATATTATCGCCAAATACGCCATGACACCTAAAAGCGTTCCGATACAAAATTTAAACTGTTTTAAAAATGTAAAATTATGCTATTATACGTTAATTTTATACAGAAATACAATTAATTTTAGGAATAGCAGACCCGTAGGTGCCGTGTCATCAAAATTAGTCATCAAGCCTATTGGCTTACCTTTAACAGATAACAATTTCTTTTTGTCAGTTGTAATATTATTGTCATATGGTACCATGCCGCGCCACGCAAGAAGATTTAGCTTAGATTATTTTTAATAACTAAAGTATTAATGATGATTCAGTCAAGCAAAACATTTGTCAATGTGTTATAGCAAAGGATTAAAACAGACCAAGTTATAATCTTAGAATAGTTTAAATATTACACGATATAAATATATAGATTACAGACCAAAATGCGCTCCCGACCTTGAGTAAGAGGTATGTCATATGTGTGTGTGAAAGGTAAGGCCATCGAGCCTCTCACCCGCACCCTTATTCGAAGGGAAGGTGCACCCGGACGCTGTCACTGTACCCAATAAGCGTGGAGATCACTAATGTATCAGGTATTAGACTTTTTGACTGCACGGTGGTTCAGTGGCTTAAGTGGTTACCTCGCCATTTACTACAGCGTGTTGTGGGTTCAATCCCCACACGGGACAAAAAATTTGTGTGATCCACAAATGGTTGTCCAGAGTCTGGGTTTACTTTGTGTCCGTTAATTGTATGTTTGTAAAGTCCCCCGCAGTTGACTTTTTTTTAAAAAAGAAAAATAAAATTAGTGATCCACCCGTGAAGGCGCCTACCGTCTCTAGGCCGGAGAGCCTCTAATACCCCATTTGAAATACCCCACGTATACCACCCCGTCTGGTGAAGCGGGACGGGTATATCAAACTCTCCGGTCTAGAGATGGTAGGCGGCCAGCATACCGACTAAATCCCACCTTTATGAGTGGACCACCAGAACCTGATATGACATTAGTGGTCCACCCAGCGGCTCCTTCACCATGGCCCTAGCTCCCCCAGCCCTCTACTACCCCTCACTCAAGGTAGGGTGCCTTTTCCTCCACCAAAGTACAAACCAGAATTCTAATAAAATAAAAATAAAGCATTATTTTGGTCGGACCGTGTTTCATACAGCTATTATATAGAGGTAGAACATTCATACATAAGAATATTGTTCGGTATCAACTTCGGCACACTTCGGTAACATTCGGCTATCATCGGCAATTTGAGCGTATTGAATAGTATAACTAATTATTATAAGAAACATTTTTGTAAATAAAATAAAAAATTATACTACTTGGGTAGCATACAAGCATACGGCCCGCCTGATGTAAAGCAGTTACTGTAGCCTATGGACGTTTGCAATACCAGAGGTATCACTTGAGTGTTGAAATTTTAAATTGACTTAGAAAAATAAATTATATACAATTCCGTATTCCTATTTAATGGTTAGTGGGTAAGTAGGTATATATGTGGCAAACAAGCAAAGGGCATCCTATTTAGGGCATTTGACATAATTGGGCAGAAATATTGGGCAAGAAATATTGTCTATATTAAATTAAATGCATCTAGGTGGGAAGGGTTTCTAGGCAAAACTTAATAAGAATATCAGCTACCATATTTATAATTTACACGAGATTGTAAACTAACTAGCGATAAAAATTAGTGGCCTGAGTTTCTAGCTAGTTGTTTTCGTGGCTCTACATTTTGTCAGCGAAATGGCAAGAAGGTAAATTGGCTGACATTGAATTTTTGTCTTTCTTATTACATTCATAATTTTTAAAATAGCTACTTACAAGTTAGGTTACAAAGTAACACTATTCAATGTTCATAAGTGTTACAATGTAACAAATACTACTAAATGTTACTCTGTAACGTTGGTGTTACGTTGTAACCTTAGTGATACTTTGTAACCTTAGCGTTACTTTGTAACCTAAATTAAATTTAAGTTTCAGCAAGATAACGACAGGCATATTTTCGTATTATATATATGTAGATATTTTAGATTCACCTAAATCATGACGATCCGAGAGAATCTTAGCTGACACCGAACAATATTCTTTCATACACTTAAGTACTAAATAAACTTAATATTATATGTATAGGCAAGCTTAAATGACTATTAGTTGTGTTGAATACCGGATAGTAAAGACTCTCAGACTAATAGAATAAGATAGACGGAGCGTGTAGAACTCGCGCGTGAAGCCGCCAAAACTCATACTAAATAGCAATGTCATACGTTTTCGTTTTCACGCGCAGTCGATTTGAGCCGCTCTGAAGTATTTTTACAACGTTTTACTACACAATACGGCATTATAATAATATTTTGTCAAAACGTGTTTAGCCGTGCGTACTCACTAGCGGCTCAAATCGACTGCGCGCGAAAACGAAAACGTATGACATTGCTATTTAGTATGACTTTTGGCGGCTTCACGCGCGAGTTCTACACGCTCCGTCTATCTTATTCTATTAGTCTGAGTACAGACTATAACTTAAGCTTATTGAATATATCATAGTAATGCTGAATATTTTATAGCCAGTCAGATGGTAAGCAGTTACCGTAGCCTAATAAACTTCCATACATGACATAGTTACTAATATATATGTGAGTTAAGTTTTTAGAGTTGTTTGATGAAGCAGTGTACTCAGTAAGGTTACGGTAACAACTTACCATGTATATAAACAAAATACATTAATCAAAAATTTATCTATTTGATATTTATCATAACGATAGTCGCAACTATCCGATATATCAACAACTATCCATTAATATCAGGATAGTAAATATGATAGTTGTTTTATGTAACAACATTAACGACGAATTTTTGTGCTAAATGACAAAATATGTTATATATATATATAAGCGTTTAGTCGCGTTAGGATGCGACAAATTAGTCGTCGAGTGTGACTTTTGTCGTCGGTTTAATAAAAATTGGACTTGTAAATATATGTCCACTAGCTGTTGCCCGCGGCTCCGCCCGCGTGGATGTCGGTTGTCGCTGCAAAAAGTAGCCTATGTGTTATTCCATACCATAATCTATCTCTATGCCAAATTTCATCCAGATCCGTTCAGTAGTTTTCACGTGAAAGAGTAACAAACATCCATCCATCCATAAAGATAAAGAGTAAGTCAGGCAGACAATATCTACTGCCAGAGGTCTGCATGGAGACCGAGGAGACACCCACCCACGTCCTTTTGGAATACAAGAGCGTAGAAGACCATAAGGCACCGACTCATAAAATACCGGGCTATCTACCGGATTTCCGTGTGGTGACGGATTAAGAATACAAAATGTCACCACCCCTTTCTATTCCAAGGGTGTCGTAAAAGTTGACTAAAGGAGTAAGTCAGGCAGACAATATCCACTGCAAGAGAAGGAAAATTCGAGCCCTATACCAATCCGTCTGGCCAGCGTGGTGTAGTAGGCTAATATCCCTCCAAATGTATGGAGGAGACCTGTGTCCAGCAGTGGGACGTTTATGGGTTGAAGTGTGTGCATAATAAGTTAGGCCGCCTGCTGGCTTTCTGGATAGGTACTTGGACTGGATGGAATAGCCACGAGAAAATTTACGCACCAAGGTCCACCTCTGATAAAGCGCCCGTAAAACTAACTGACTATCCAAGACTGCAAGAAAAAAATCTTGAAACAAAACTCGTCTGGCCAGCGTGGTCTGTTAGGCTAAAATCCCTCCAAATGTGGAGGAGACCCGTATCTAGCAGTGGGACGTTTATGGGCTGAGATGATGGGCTTCAAAACTGGAATAATATAAAGAAAACTGGGTATGTGGCCATGGCAAACTGTCACGCATCAATGGATTGATAGCGGCAAGAGTTGCTTAACCTCACAAATAGAAAGTTTATTTTGAGAATCAACTCTCCAAATATATTTTCTATTTGGTTGGTATAAGAACTGGAGTCACTCTTTCACTCAACCCATAAACGTCCCACTGCTGGGCATGGGTCTCCTCCATACACTTGGAGGGATATTAGCCTACTATACCACGCTAGCCAGACGGGTTGATAAAGGGTTTTGTTTCGAGTTTTCCCTCTACCAATTATACTAAAATTCACAGCAATGTCACTACCGTGACTAAAATGTCACACTCGTGACAAGTATGTCACACTCGTGACAAATATGTCACACCCACAAGAAATGTCACATTAAACATTTTTCTCACGCCCGGCACAAAATTACACGACAAACACGTCACACCCGCGACAAAAATTACCATATCCATGGCGTCCAATAAACGTATATAACGACGCCTATACCTATATATGATATATATATATATATATATATAACAATAAACAACGAAAAAGAAATGCCCATTGATTACACCTACTAACTATAAGGCAGACATTTTGAAAGTTGGTCGACACATTATGCGATTATTTTGTCGCACATCTGTAGAATAAGAAACAGTATACATTTAAAGTGAAAGTGAAAGTCAAACTCATTTAGATCAAATAAATGATACCTATAAACGTAATTCAAAACAATATTAACATTTAGGAATCCTGTTTTTTTTTTTCAATAAAATATAGCCTATGGGTCCCGAAGATAATGTAGCTTTTTAATGGTGAAAGATTTTTCTAAATCGGTCGATTAATTAAGTCGTAACAAAAAAAAATCAAATCTTGCTTCTTTATAATAGTTTCCACAATATTAAAGCTGACGCAGGGACTTTATTTGCTTTCTTGTTTTAATGTGTATTTAATGTATCTAATAATTTCAAGTTTTAATGTAAGAGCAAATAAAAAAAATCTTAGTTACTCTTTATTACGCTAAAGAAATGTCAGCATTTTATATTGTACAGCCAATTCGCTGACAAGGGTAGGAGCCATGAGAAGGATTGGCAAGAGACTGACTGCAGACATCATAGGGCTTACGCGTTGGTCTAGTGACCATTGAGCAGGACTGCGGATCATGAGGTGCCGGGTTCGATTCTCGGTTCGTAGAAATAGGGATCTTTGACAATTTTTCTACATTAGCTAAAAACAAATGTATGCTTAGTATCTAGGACACGAGACATAAGTGCTGTTTTATGACGTCACACTCCTGTAACACCATATTAGTTGACAGTATTGCCATATTATTATATTCTAATTGGCAAAAGTAGTGCGACAAAATAATCGCAAACAGTCAAGACCGAAACGCAACTAATAATAAATATTTACAATTACAAATGAGTATCACTAATGTTGCTATACGATAAAAAATATTATTATTTCGTTTTTAATTATGGCAACACAAAAACTTATATTTATAATATTGTTCATTATTACAAAAAGAAAGATTTTCTTTCTTTTCTTTCAATATTAAGTAAGATTCACACTATGTTCATGACATATCCTAGTGTATCAGAGGCAATAATAATCTTTTCGTGACCGATTCTGGTCACGGTGGCTAATCTCGACGTGACTAGTCATCTGCACGTAAAATATTATAATGCACCTGTGTTTGGTGCACAAATTTTTAACCGCAGTTGGCTAATCCATAGAGATAGCTGTAACTGAAAATAAGAGTTTTAATATACCTATAGATGCACATCGATACATACACGCCAAGTGTGAATCGGGAAGATTTCGTGATATAAGTAAATACTATATCTTCACGAAAGGCCAAAATAGCACGCTTATAAATTGCTAATTAGCATTAACAAAATATAAGCGTGCTATTTAGCATAACTATTTATCGCACGTTAAAAAGCATGCTATTAGTTTACGTTATAACTCGTTATAATTAGCTATTGTTGCTATATATAGTACTAACTTATATCACTATCTGCGTTAACAAATATTCGTGATTATAACATTAACTATATTTAAGACGAAATTTTAACGTGATTTCTAATATTTAAGTGATTTTTGACGCTATGAAACGATAGCGAATCTTGTAAGTGTGATAAACAAGTGTCCGCTATCGTTTCATAAAGTCAATTTAAAGACAATATAAGGCACAATGACATTATTATAGAGATCTGTTAGAATTATACATTATGACAAAATACTATACTCGTAATTCTTAATATTTTATAGCTGCCATTTGTTTTTGGATCGGTACACACGCGATGTAAACTTGATTTATTATGTGTATCAATGTCAGCTCTCGCATATTTATCTTATCTATATATATCACTGAAAATCGAATTTAAATTGATTCAGGCTTTATCTAATTAGCGTACGCAAGCTGTTTTATTTCACAGGAATACACTAACTGGGAATAAAATTAACCGCGCCTGCGCGATTTTTGTCATTATGTATAATTAGAATAGCATGAAAAAGGTGCGTTACTGCTATAACGTATAACGTTATTAGCTGTGCTATTAACACTTAGACGTCATAATTTCATCACAAAATGATTAAGTAACATTTTATATTTAAGTCACAGGTTACTACTAGCAATTGTTATTAACAATTCAACTACATTATAACGCTAAACAACTAGCTGCTATTACTCATTAAAATATACATTACTGGTTCAATCTTATTAGCATATGCTATACTTTTAGTAATGATGCTATTTAGCAGTTATTAATAACAGCATAACAACATTGTTAACAATTAACATATGCTATTTCGCATGCTATTAATAATTGCTAACGCGCGTTATTATAACGTTATTAATAATAAACATATGCTATTATTTAGCATGCTATTATTAATTGCTATTATAACGTTAACAATTAACAATAGCATCGTTAGCATTAACATCGCTATCGATAGCAGGTAGATTATTAATAATAGAGCTTATACTTTGGACATTATTAATATTATTATTATTAGCATTAGAATCTGATTCCACATTGGTAACTATAACTGGTGAAGGCATATTGTTGTTTCCATCATTGGGGTCAGCAGAAGTGGTAGCTATAGACCTATCTCTAACCGTATTATTATTATTTTCAATATTATTATTATTACCAGAACCGGAAGCTACAGGTGAATTATTAGTGTTGCCATTTTCACCGTTCAGCTCATCATAACATGGCGGCATTTCTATGTTAGTCCTGGCTTCTTCATCTACCCTGGCGTTTAAAACCTCCCTGCTTAAGTATTCTGGGGGTGGACCGAAGAACTTGCACCTCATAGCTTCGTTGTAAGGGGGAGGACGAGTCCCATCAGGTAAGACGGGGTAGTTTTCAAAATTAGCTCCTAACAGCCTGATTGTCCTACCATTTAGGGTGTAAGTATCATGGGAAGTCATTCTAACGAAATCTAGATCGTCTATATTAATTTCAGCCACGTTAGGTGTGTCTGGTCGTCGGTCCGTTTCATTTCTTCGACCAAATCTTGGTATAGTAAGTTGGAAACGACCAAGTTGTAATGTCAACCTTTGTCGATCTAATTGGTCGATAACCCTTTCAATACTCGAGTTTCTATTTCTCATATAGTCTAATGGTGTTGCCATATAATTCAAATCGCGGCCAAAGTCACCCGTCTCTGGGTTGGTGAAGTAGAATTCTGATGTGTTGAGATCGCAGTAGGTTGGGCTGCGATAGTTGTCTAAGGTTCGATTTCTAGTTGGTGAATTGTTTAATGATGTTGACCTTACGTTTGTTAGTTCTACGTCGCTTTGGGTGGGTACCTGGAAAAAAAATACTTTCTTGAAGAACCCCATGCTATAGTCTCTGGGGAAAACCTCGGCAGAGAGCTCATTCCACAACCTAACCATACATATATAAATCTGCTTACCTGTCTGTATCTCGAGGAGAATATGGCTGATAATCTGGCGAGACCGAACCCTCCGTTCCTAGGGTCCGCGTCAGGAGGTGAACACTCCGTTGGAGACTCCGGACCTTCGGCTGGACACTCAGAGTTACACTGGAAATATCAGCAGCATATTCAAATTATTATTATTACATATGTCGTATTAAGACATCAATTGACTAAACGGAAGTATAAGTGCCATCTGGCGGCACTTGACAGAGTCAACGGTTAAGAGGGCGCCTAAAGCAAAATCTTCTATCTTTGTTTCGATTTTCTAAGTAGTAAATCATGTTTAAATTGGAAAAAAATTATATGTATATAAACTTCATTATAATTGTAAAGGGTGGTCATGACGAAAACATAGTACAATAACATTTTCTCGATAGAAAACCTTCACAAAGTCACCTCTGATTGCCAGCTTTTTTGGTTTGTATTCTATTTTGGTTCATGTTATTGAATCAAAAACTAGATAATCCATTGCATTTTTATATAATCTAAAGCTGACGTTGGCATTTTTCTCAAATATTAACTATGTTAAAAGAAATTACATAAAAACGTGATTGGCGGTTACTACATTTTTGTTCCGCGAAATACGCCATCTTCCATCTCGCGTGACACGAGCTTTAGACATCGGCTTGTTTCATTGATCAGTTGCCCTTGCTCTGTTGAGACGGGTAGTCTATGTTAGTTCGCTCCGCCATTATTTATTTCGTTGTGAAAAATGGGAAACAAAAAGAATGGCTTAAAAAAGCGAGAAATAAAGCTATTGAAGACTCAAATGATGGCTAATTGTCGAAGTCGAAGGTAAGTATTGTTTCATATTTTTGTCAAGGTATACCCAAATATAATATAAATGTATTTATATTAAATTTGGGGAGAACCACTAATATTTAAATTCTATAGAATTGAAGTAACTGATTATAATATATTTTATTAACTTCGCTCGCTTTACTCGCTCGTTCAATAAAATACTTTTCTATTTCTATTTTCTTTCTAAACATTGAGCCAAATTTATTTTTCATTATTATTGTTTTTTGACAAGAGTAAGTTTTGACATTTATCTATCGCATATTAGTGCAGCGCGTAGTATATGCAAAATGAACAGATGTATGTAGTATTAGTATGCGATCGCGTTTTTTGTAGATTTGTATTCTGTATAGGTAGTTAGACTATTCTAAAAATTAGCTTGTTTGAGGTATTTAGAAAAAGATGTTCGTCCAGTAATCGACTTTGGTGCTGGTTCTATTGGTAGTTCTACCGAGGTTGAAAAGAATTTAAAGGACACCCAGGATTTGCCACCAGAAAAGTACGCAACTTTTCCCGAATCAACACATTACATACTTTTTTTTTAATATTAAAAATGAGGATTTAGTAAATGTAAGAAGGTCTAACTACATTTATTAAATCCTCATTTTTAATCCAACTTAGTAATATTGCCATATTACTGAGTGTCAAATGTCTTTGAAATAGAAAAATAATTCGTGGAAGTTGCTATTTTGTCCAAAAATAATTCTAGAAATCTACCTATTGATAAAATAATTTTACTTTCAGGCCTATGTTGAAGACATTAAAGAATGTTAATTGTAACATATTAGCCACTCAAAATGAGCTTTCAAATATTTACAGTTTGAGCAATACTGAGGGGTTTTTATCTGCAACTCTTGCACAGTACGTTTTCTTAAGTTTTTGCCTTGAAGCTTACACAAATACAAACATTTCTTTTTTTGTTTTTTTTTCAATTTAGTAACGATTTACCAGAAGAAAAAGAAAATTCCATCAAAAGTAACAACTTAATGGAGCTTGAGTTGCATAATGACAAGAGTATTGCACGAGAACAGTACGTATTTCATGGAACTTTTTTTTAAACATACTAAGCTTATGGATAAGTTTAGAGGAACGTTATAAAAAAGTTTATTACTATTATGAATGTTCTGTTAGGGAACTAGCCGCTATGTCAATGAAACAAAAAATGATCTATATTATTTGGTTTTTTGTTTTGACCTTAAAATTTTATTTTGTAGCATTGTTCACCGGCAAGTTAAAAAAATAAATTATTTTAATATTTATTGTGTTACTTTGACTGTAATTTTGTTAAATACCCATTGCTTGGCTTATTCATAATGCCAGATCTCAGCGTAGTTCAAGTTATAATAATAATAATCACATAACTAAGGCTAAAAGATGACAGATTTCTCATGAGTAGTGTATTATATTTATATATTTTGTTTATTACAGAAGCTCTGGACTGCGAGTATACAATGGTCCAAATAGTAATATTAAGAAAAAAGAGAGTAAGAATGACAGACACTATGACGAAAATGTTTATGATGCTGCAGAAAGAATAATAATAGACAAAATATACTTTTTTGAAAAATTAAAAATTATTTCAAACCATGCACCTCACTTTGGATGCACGCTATCCAACTTACACATCACAGGAGAAACGAAAGTAGGTCTAAATTCAAAATTAAAACTTTCTTGTGACATGTGCAAAGCTGTGTTTTTCGTAAATACAACTGATCCACTACCAAGCCAAAACGTAGACATAAATACAGCTGCAGTTTCCGGTATTACAAGCACTGGCATTGGTTTAGAACAATTTCAAGGTTTGTGTGCTGCAATGAATCTTCCCATATTGACCGGACAGATGTACGAAAAAAACACGTTAAAATATGTAAACATTGGGAAAAAACAGCTCAACAGTCTATGGCAATTGCGGCGGAACGCGAAAGACAAGCAGCTATTGAAGAAGGTAGAGTAAATAAAGATGGAATAGCAATCGTTGATGTGATTGCTGACGGTTGTTGGTCTAAACGTTCCTAAAAGAGTAATTAATCCGCGCTTTCTGGAGCAGCAGCTATTGTTGGCAGGAAGTTTTAAGAAATTCTTTACTTGGGTGTGAAAAATAAATTCTGCTGCATGCGTTCGTGCACAAAATATAGGAGTCCCACCAAAAGAACACAAATGTTATAAAAATTACTTGAGTTCTTCTTTTGGAATAGAAGCAGAAATAATAGTGGAGGAATTTAAAAATTCTATAGAAATGCATAATATAATAATATGGGCGGATTATAGCGGATGGTGATTCCAGCACTTACGCAAAGATTCTGGAAGAAAGACCTTACAAAGATATTACCGTGGAGAAAATTGAGTGCAGAAATCACATCCTACGTAATATGTGCAATAAATTAGTTTTAGTCAGTAAAGACACAAAATATCCTCTTTCTATGAGAAAAATGCTGTCTACTCAAAGAATTCTCGCTATCAGAAAAGTTATTTGTTCATCACAAAAATAACAATACTGAATTAGAGAGGGGGATACGTTACCTATTTGCTGATATAAACAATTCAATTAATCATGCATTTGGGCATCACAACAACTGTCTTGATCACTATTGTTTTAGTAAAAGGCAAAACGAGGACCTCGTACCAAAACTGAAATGTTCTACTTTTTGGGCTAAAGTTCAAAACATAGTTGGCCTAGTTGCCTCACACTCACGTAGTCTCATCAATGATTGTGACAGTAATGCTGTTGAACAGTTTAATAGCATAATAGCTGAATTTGTTGGCGGTAAAAGAACTAACTTAATTCAACGGAAAACGTATCAATCCAGGTGTGCGGCTGCAGTTGTGGCATTCAATACAAAAAGGCCTTTATACAATTTACAAAAATCGCTTTTGGGCAAGAGCCCTAAATCGAAAATAAAAGCATTAGAAGACAAAAGAAAACAAAAAAATAAGATGCAGGAAATTTCCTTTTACCAAAACACTGACATCGACTCCAATCGTACACAATAACTATGGAACAGATAGTTGTCAAAAGCCTGACATGGACAAAGAGGTTTATGAGCTAGCTAAAGTAAGCTTCTTAAAAAATTTAGAAAAAACTCCTTTAGAAAAATCACAAATTGAACGAGCTACTATTTTACAAAGAAATAGCAGTGAGTGGTTAGAGCTTCGTAGAAACTTGTTAACTGCATCAAACTTCGGAAAGATTATCAATCGTCGCCCAAATACCAGCGCAAGTATTGTCAAAGCTTTACTATATAAAAGCAATATTTCGAGCGTGGCTGCAATAAGACACGGTGTAGATAATGAAGCCATTGCTCTCAACCAACTTGCAAGACAAGAGGGAGTAGAAATAAGCCTATGTGGATTATTTATTAACGATAAAATACCATTTTTGGGAGCCACCCGAGATGGCTTAGTCGGTAACGATACAATAGTAGAAATAAAATGCCCACTTTCTGCTTTTAAAATGCCAATAGAAGAGGCCATAGAGAAGAAAAAAATTAAATTTTGGACTATAAAAGATTTAAAAAAAAATATTAACAAGAACCACCCTTGGTTTTATCAAGTCCAAGGACAATTGCATGTAACTAATAAAAGCAAATGTATGAAATCAAAGAGTGACCGTTGAGACAATATTTCGCGATAACGATTTTTGGGAAAAGAAACTTACCGACTTTTATATGGAACACATATTGCCTGAACTAGTTGACCCACGCCAAACAAGAAACATGCCATTGAGACAGCCAACAGTTCCCAGAAAACGTCATTTAACAGAACCAACTGATGCCCTCAAAATTGGCATGTAAACAATTTAGTCCTGTAATAGTTCAGTCTACAGATTTTGCTACTCCTGACGAGTACTGAATTACCAATGATTGGTTTTTTTTAATATATTATATTATTATTATATTAGAGTTTTTTTCATCACCAATTTATCCCTCATAATATTTTTGATTTGTTTAAAAGTTGGATAGAATGGAGTGCACAGGATTTTTTTTTTACCACATACAAATACGATAAGACTTTGTTTATATCAATACACATACACACACACACACATGCACTCACTCTCACACTAACTTATACGCACGTACATGTACCTACCACACTTAAATTTTTTTTAATACTTCATTTTTCCCTTTAGCAGTAACATAAGTAAAAAGATTCGTATCGTACCTCGCACAATATAGCTTATTGTGCTATATTGTGCGAGGTACAATTAGTATATATCTTGCAAAGAATTAATTGATGATTTCGTGAAACCGACTGCATATTCGCATACAATTTTTATAACTCTATCTGATTTATAGGATAGAATTAAAAAAGAAAGTATTTGATTTTATCTGAATGTATTGCATATACTACGTTTGACCGCTCTGTGACATGTCATGTCATGACGTAGAACGTGCGAGTTTGGTAACGCGCTACCGTCGCGCCACCCGTGGTTATTATTTGCACTGATGCGGGGGGGAGAGGCGCGCGGGTGAAATTAGATTTTTTTCCCGCATTAGGCCCGCTCTTAAACGAACAACGCACCGAAGCGCACTTCACTTACGACGATCGTCGAGTTCGGACGTCTTGACACTGTCCCACACTACATCTTGTATTAATTGTAGTGTAATATCAAATAGTACTTTGTAGTGATATTAAAAAAACTGGCTAAGTGCGAGTGCAATTTTTCCTTTATCTTTAAGATTCGGTGTATCAGTTGGTTACTCCGCTGTTAATCCTGGCTCACAGGAGTCACAGCGGTGGGCATGTGGGTGGGATTGTCCCGATTATCTTTAAGATTTTGAGTTCACGGGAAGTATCCTGTAGGTTTTGATTCCCTTGCGAGTGTCGAAAATTTGTGGAAATTTGCGGCATAAACGGCTCTATCTTTTGATTGCGTTGGCTTAGAAGTAGTTTGATTATTTAACAGTTTCAAGGGACAGTAGACCTGAGTATTTGATATAAATTTCAGCTTGATACCTCCACGCGTTCCTGAGAAAAAGGGTCTTGACAGACAGACAGACGGACGGACGGACAACAAAGTGATCCTATAAGAGTTTAGTTTTTTCCTTTAAGTCTAATAATAAGTCATTAAATATTTTTAGCATTTCTGCTATGCAATCAGCTCAAATATACTTAAATATTAAAGCAATGTGGAAAAAGACGAGCCCGGAGCAGGACTCGAACCTTAGATGTAAACAAGCGGTAGACAAATTCGAACTGTGGAGTAGGAGTTCGGATGGATCAGTTGGTAGTGCGCTGGGCTGGAACCCGAGAGGCGCAGGTTCGAGTCCTGCTCCGGGCTCGTCTTTTTCCACATTGCTTTAATATTTAACTAATAATAAGTCACCTGCGACCCAGGTCTTGTACCCTAGTGCGGTAGTTGCCGTTGTCAAGGTTGCTTAACCCACGAGCCCCTTTTAATAGTAAAGTCCAGTACCTGTAGTGCGGTGTCCCTGGTGGGTGCCGGGTCTGTCCCCCGAGCCTCCGCCTCCAGCAGGCGAGACGCCTCATAACATGGTGGGAAACGATGAGTCTGGGAAATAAAAATATATTACATACTAACTGTTGTATGATCGCTGGAGAACTGGTGACCTGTAAATATTTGACAAATTCGGGACAGTCACACCCACCGCTGTGACTTCTGCAAGCCAGGATTAACAGCGGAGTAATCAACTGATGCACCGAGCTTTGACACTCGTGGGGCCCGTGGACAACTAAACCTACTGTCTTGGACTCCGCAACGAATTTAATCAGAAGTAAATAGGAGAAGTTAGAAAGAAAAGTTTCCACTTCCCTCCATAGCAAAGCGGGAGACAAAATAAATCTGTATAGTTTTGTAACCTCACCACGGAGGACCTTAAACTACGGGACCTGTGTGAGCTATGTTTGAGTGTTATAATATGTTCATTTTATCAACGCACCTCTCGCCACCGACAGGGAGTTCATCCTCACATCCTTGCACCTCAAAGATGCCGTACCGTACGGTTCCAGAGGAATTTCTTACCACGTATGATTAGGCTGTGGAATGAGCTCCCTGCCGAGGTTTTCCCAAGAGACTATAGCATGGGGTTCTTCAAGAAAGGAGTTATAAGGTTTTTAAAGGGTCGGCAACGCGTGAGTGACACCCCTGGTGTTGCAAACCATCCGGCGGGCCGTATGCTTGTTTGCCACCTCGGTAGTATAAAAAAAATATATGTATGGCAGAAACGTTTAAACGCACGGAAATTCCCTCCAGATGAGACTAAATCCCCTCCCCTAAGTATAAGCACAAATATAGCATGTTGTTAGATGTACCTGTGCATACTGCATGTTGTAGTGTTGTCGGGTGGCTCGCTCGGCGTGCGCATAGCTCCTGAGCGCGGCTCTCTTCATGTGCATCTTGCAGATGGCGGACACCAGCAGCACCACCGCCAGCATGAAGATCAGTGCACACGCTGGAGAGGATACATACGTTTATAATACATGATATGATGGTGTTCGGGCCCGGTCGGCTCTCATCGGGCGAGCTCGGGCGCTGTTACGTCATCAGTTCAAGAGGAAGAGGCTGCGGCTACCAACGGTCACATTCACTCGGCTTTCGTCTCGAAGATTACTTCAACCATCGACTTATAATATATTAAACTAGTAATATATCAATAAGTTTTCTATTTGTGTTCAAAGTGGAATCGAATAGAATATAAAGAAAATGTATGGGATTTGACATAAATTTACGATACAATATAATGCGCTTACGTCAAATCTCATACATTTGCTTTCTATTCTATTCGATTCGACTACCGCTTATGCTACTTGTCTAGAGGGGTTGGTGTTGCAAGCGTAAACACCGTCAAAAATTTGTAGAGGGTAAACACCCTGATACAGAACGTCACGCATTCACACGATGTCAATCTCTCAAAGTTAATTGCGCATGAGATCTTATTTTAATAAATAATAAATTACTGCCACAGTCTACGTAAGTGACTTTTTGCTAAGGTAGCTTTAAGCAAATATAACATTTTGCAAAATGCACTTTCGCAAAATGCCCCTTTGACAAAAAGTCACTTTCGCAAAATTGGCTTTTGGCAAATGTGACTTTTAAAAACGAGACGAGACTTTTAAAATAATACGTATTGCTTCATCAAACAACCGCGTAGTGCCCGCCGTTGAACATCTCCCTACCCCTGTATCACCGAGATATCGAGATTTTTTTTTTTTTCTAACTACTTAGCTTTTCCACTTACCAGTGACAGTATATATGGTAGACTGTATAAACCCGTAGTCGTCAGGAGCGTGCCTGTCCTCGTACAGCGGAGGATACTCCAAGTCCACGAACCCTGGAATCCATTAGTCATAATGACGTGAGTGAATTGAGCGCGGATGGCACAGATCCTTACTAATATTATAAATGTGAAAGTTTGTGAGAATGACGTGAGTGAAGATGGATGGATATTTGTTACTCTAAATATTTTTAGCATTTTTGCTATGCAATCAGCTCAAATATACTTAAATATTAAAGCAATGTGGAAAAAGACGAGCCCGGAGCAGGACTCGAACCTGCGCCTCTCGGGTTCCGGCCCAGCGCACTACCAACTGTGCCATCCGAGCTCCTACTCCAGAGTTCGAATTTGTCCACCGCTTGTTTTACGTCTTGGAGTGACGTAGTAGTAGTGCGCTGGGCCGGAACCCGAGAGGCGCAGGTTCGAGTCCTGCTCCGGGCTCGTCTTTTTCCACATTGCTTTAATATTTAAGTATATTTGTTACTCTTTCACGTAAAAACTACTGAACGTATCTGGATGAAATTTGGCACAGAGATAGATTATGGTTAGGAATAACACATAGGCTACTTTTTACAGCGATAACCGACATCCACGCAGGCGTAGCCGCGGGCAACAGCTAGTTAAATATAACTTTAAAATACTTGACCTGTGTTCAGCTCGACGCTTACTCGTTTTTCTTCGATTCAAACAAACAAAATTTATATATTTGTTTAGTTATTTATTCTCTTCATTTTTTTTCTTTACATATTTAAAGTTATATAATTCTGTTTCATTAATGTATGGTGTAAAATAAAGAGTTTTCTATCTATTTATTTATCTATATAACTGACAGTGACTTCACTGAGGCCTGATCAGAATATCAGCGCTGCAGTATAAAATGCCGCAGCACAGGGCTGAGATTAGGACCCTTTCTGACATCACACAGGATCATTTTTTTTGTGTCTATATTATGTCTACCATCTGTTATCCTGCGTATGTTCGAAAAAATGCTTTCTTTCTTTCATTAATATAGTTAAAATAAGAAAATTAAGAGAGGCAGAACACTATATTAATGAGCAAGCCCGACTGGGGAAGGACCTCCATCTTACAGAAGACCACAGCCAAAGAACAACACACACTGATGTAGTTGTGTTCCTGTGTGTGAGTACAGGTCTCCAGCGCTTTGAGGGATACTTTATCATAAAGCCCAGGTGTAAAAAATATATGGACGGATGAATGGCAATACGCAAGTGATACCTCTAGTATTGTATACTTCCATAGGCTACGGTAACTGCTTGAAGTTGTTTTTACTTTAAATAAAAAATAAACATACTAGGTTTTTATTTTATACTACTTAGGTGGCAAACAAGCATACGGCCTGCCTGATGTTAAGCAGTTACTGTAGCCTATAGACGCTTGCATTACCAGAGGTATCACTTGCGTGTTGCCAACCCATTTTTTTACACCAGGGCTTTAAGATGGAAGTAACCCTGGGGTAGGAATACGTTTATTTCAAAACGCATCCCTACGCTGGAGACCTGTACTCACTTACAGGAACACAACTACACCGCTGTGTGTAGTTATTTGGCTGTGGTCTTCTGTAAGGTGAAGGTCTTTCCCCAGTCGGGCCTGCTGGCTAGTGTGGTGCCCTACCTCTCTAGGTGGCGCTAGTAGTATCAAAAATACTTATATTGATTATATAATTACGACATGACATCCCTCACCTTCTCGCGGCAGATGTGGATGCTCATCGCAGCAGGACGGATGCTGACACAAGGAGCTGCTGGTCCGGCAGCAGGCTGACTCAGATATACAGCGGCCCATTGAACAGTTCAGCTTGTCTGGACCTGGAAATATTTAGTTTATTATTATATATCAATCTTGGCATGATTTATTTTTAAATTATAAAGATATAGTTTTTAGATTTTACTAAGATTGCAATGTGATTTCGACACGTTTCTATCTTATTTCTACAAAAAGAAACGATCCCTCATTACCATACTAAATTCATTTTTTTAACTCATTACCTATATTGTTTCTTAATTAATTAAATTAAATACTTACCTAAATATCATTCTGTATGGTATATTGTTTTCGTTCCTTTTCGTTACTACTAATATTGTAACCTATGCCAAATTGTAAATGTTATATTCTGGCGATTAAAAAAAGTGTCCCGAGTTTCTTGCCAATTCTTCTCGAGGTCATACCATAGTCAGCGAATTGGCCGTAGGAAAAAAGTATGCTGGCATTTGTATTTATGACGTTCATAAGTATCATGTATTTGATCTAAATGAATAAATGAGTTTGACTTTGATGTGAAGTGAGCGCTTCAGTGTGACGTTCTCAGCCGGTGAGTCCGTGGGGTGCCACCAGATGGCGCTGCACTTTTGTTTGTTTAGTCAGTCAGCTAGGCTACTTTTAATCCCGGAAAAAACCTCTGTTCCCGAAGGGAATGTACGCGCGGGCAAAAATCGATGATAAACCGAAAGCAGGAGATAGAACAAGTCATCACAGTTATAAATACCACACATATAATACATATTTGAAAAAATCTTGATCCAGTGTTTGTCAAACTATAGGTATTAAAAAAAAATCAACATGCTGTGATGATTATTTCAACCTAATTGCCACAAATTGTAACTATTTCTCGGTGTTATTTTTGGAATATAGTCCTGAGTAATGCTTCTATCGATTGTGGCCTTAAATTTAAAGTCGTGTAACTTAGTTTAAATGAAAAATTTTCAACAAAAAATTATCAAAAAATACTTCGCCCAACTTTTACCTACAAATCTATCTATCCTACCCGCTCACACTTTAAACGGCCGAACTATCTGCTTTTTGCCTTTATTTTTATTTTTCTGATAACAGTGATGACTTGTTCTATTTCCTGCTTTCGGTAGCCTCGCACCGACAGTACTCACGTGCACATGTGCACGGCCTCGTCCTCTCCCCGCTCGCAGTCCGCCCGCCCGTCGCACACGTACTGCACCGACAGTACTCACGTGAACAAACATGCATGGAGCACATGTGCACGGCCTCGTCCTCTCCCCGCTCGCAGTCCGCCCGCCCGTCGCACACGTACTGCACCGACAGTACTCACGTGAACAAACATGCATGGAGCACATGTGCACGGCCTCGTCCTCTCCCCGCTCGCAGTCCGCCCGCCCGTCGCACACGTACTGCACCGACAGTACTCACGTGAACAAACATGCATGGAGCACATGTGCACGGCCTCGTCCTCTCCCCGCTCGCAGTCCGCCCGCCCGTCGCACACGTACTGCACCGACAGTACTCACGTGAACAAACATGCATGGAGCACATGTGCACGGCCTCGTCCTCTCCCCGCTCGCAGTCCGCCCGCCCGTCGCACACGTACTGCACCGACAGTACTCACGTGAACAAACATGCATGGAGCACATGTGCACGGCCTCGTCCTCTCCCCGCTCGCAGTCCGCCCGCCCGTCGCACACGTACTGCACCGACAGTACTCACGTGAACAAACATGCATGGAGCACATGTGCACGGCCTCGTCCTCTCCCCGCTCGCAGTCCGCCCGCCCGTCGCACACGTACTGCGCCGCCATGCACCGCTGGCCGCACCAGAACGCGCCCCGACCGCAGTTCTTCGGACCTGCAATGTTACTACTGCTTAATACTCTTACAAGAGGTAAGAAACCGAGTCTTTTTGACGTTTAGTCAATAGATTGTGCCGTCACCGAGTAATCACAACTGTCAGTTTGCCATCGCTGTTTCTTAGAGAATCAGCTGGCCGGGCATCAAATCCCAAAGTACAAACCTTTAGGCTGTATAAGTATATACTTGGTGACGCTGAACGGTGGAGCTGAACACATGTACTGTCCACTGTCGGAGACCTCCAGCTGCTGTCTGTAGAGTGTGCTGCTCGACGTCGGCCCTGAGGGTTCCACTTTGAACGGCCTGCAATACACATACACCACATTATTAAAAATCTATACTAATATTATAAAGCTGAAGAATTTGTTTGGTTGTGCGCGTGGTGACATTTGTATTCTTAAGCGTGACGGATTAAGAATACAAATGTCACCACCCCGTTCCATCCTAAGAGTGTCGTAAGAGTCGACTAAGGGAATAAGTCAGGCCGACAATATCCACTGCAAGAGAGGGAAAACTCGAAACAAAACCCTATACCAACCCGTCTGGCCAGCGTGGTATAGTAGGCTAATATCCCTCCAAGTGTATGGGGGAGACCCGTGCCCAGCAGTGGGACATTTGTGGGTTGATATGATGAAGAGACATTTAACATGTGAAAGTAGAGAAAATATTATACATTATATATAAACTAAAAAATAAAGAAACTATCCAAAACTAAACATAAAACAAGGTGCATGTGTCTCATAATTGTAGCAATCAGGTGTCCAGTTCAGCATTAGTCAGATCTTCGGGACCTGACGCTGGTTTTCGACTGGAACCTGTTTTATACATATATAATACACATACACCACATTATTAAAAATTCCATACTAATATTATAAAGCTGAAGAGTTTGTTTGGTTGAACGCGTTAATCTCAGAAAGTACTGGTTCGATTAGAAAAAATCTTTTTTTGTTGAATAGTGCATTTATCCAGGAAGGCTATAGGCTATATAACATCACGCTATGTTCAATAGGAGTATTAGTGAGATATGTTGCAAAATTTGCAGTGTGACTTGTCTGCCTGACTTACTCCTTTAGTCGACTTCTTCTTCTTATCGTTTGGTTAGTGGCCAACCTGGTGACAGAGTTATTTAGATCGCCCATATTTAGGCCTCTGTCGTGATCTAACGACTGAAAACAGTTGGGACCGACTATTAACGTGCCCTCCGACGCACGGAGACGCTAAGATGAAATACCACTATGCGGTCACCCATCTATAGGGTTACCGCGCCTTTGGTAGCTTAACCCGCTGATCGTTTACCGAACAGCGAGTGCACCTAGCTATGAGCGCCTATATGCTATTCCAGACTATAATCTATCTCTGTGCCAAATTTCATCCAGATCCGTTCAGTAGTTTTTGCGTGAAAGGAGACATTCTTACAAACTTTCGCGTTTTTTTTTATACTACCAAGCATACGGCCCGCCTGATGGTAAGCAGTTACCGTAGCCCATGGACGTTTGCAACACCAGGGGTGTCACTCACGCGTTGCCGACCTTTTAAAAACCTTATAACTCCTTTCTTGAAGAAATATTATAATATTTACAATATTAGTAAGGCAGTAAGGGTTATTAACGAACCATTATTACTTAGTTAGCAATAAAATATATACTTACATAAATATCAATAAATCGTGATATGCATATCAAGATCTATTGATGTTAATGCATTGTGAAGATATCCACATGTTTTATTATGTCTTTTATTTACTACTTGGGTGGTAAACAAGCATACAGCCCGCCTGATGTTAAGCAGTTACCGTAGCTTATTGACGCTTGGAATACCAGAGGTATCACTTGCGTGTTGCCAACCCATTTTTTGACAGCACAGCTTTAAGATGGAGTATCACTGGGGTAGGACAACGTTTCTTTCAAAACTTTTTCTTACACAATCGCTATAAACCACAGGAACAGATCTACACTGCTGTGTTTTTTTTTTATACTACCAAGGTGGCAAACAAGCATACGGCCCGCCTGATGGTAAGCAGTTACCGTAGCCTATGGACGTTTGCAACACCAGGGGTGTCACTGCACTTTACGAGGCATGGAGGGGATGTAAACACCACCAATTTTCAAAATTCAAGCATCTATTGTGAATTTCTTGACAATAAAACCGAAAGAATCATACGGCCTGTACTCACATACAACAAAGTCAAAGTCAAACTCATTTATCCATTTAGATCAAATACATGACACTTATGTGTGTAGTTTTATGACTGTAGTCTTCTGTAAGGTGGTGGTCCTTTTGTGATATCTCTGGTAAGCAAGCACCCATACAGGCTACGGTAACTGCTTAACATCAGGCGGGCCGTATGCTTGTTTGCCCACATCTATACTAATATTATAAAGCTGAAGAGTTTTTTGTTTGGTTGTACGCGCTAATCTCAGAAAGTACTGGTTCAAATTCAAATTCAATTGACTGCCCTGAGCCTTTAGACAAGTGGCATAAGCGATAGTCGAATCGAAAAGTCAAAAAAGACTTTTCGATTCGACTATCGTATAGACATTAAATCGTAGACTCACGACAAATTCCATACATTTTATTTTTTGACTTTTCGATACTACTATCGCTTATGCCACTTGTCTAGAGGCTCTGGTGATCCAGTTGCCGCGGTATGCGCCTGCTGTGCACAAGGTTGTGGGTTCGATTCCCACACAGGACAAACATCCCTGTTACAAAAATGATTTATGGCACCGACTGCCACGAGTCTTTGCGTATAGTATAACGAACCATTATTACTTAGTTAGCAATAAAATATATGCTACTAATATTATAAATGCGAAAGTTTGTAAGAATGAATGGTTGGATGGATGGATGTTTGTTACTCTTTCACGTAAAAACTACTGAACGGATCTGGATGAAATTTGGCACAGAGATAGATTATGGTCTGAAATAACACATAGGCTTTTTACAGCGATAAGCGACATCCACGCGGGCGGAGCCGCGGGCAACAGCTAGTACCTACTTACATAAATATCAATAAATCGTGATATGCATATCAAGATCTATTGATGTTAATACATTGTGAAGATATTCACATGTCTTATTATGTATTTTATATACTACTTCGGTGGCAAACAAGCATACGGCCCGCCTGATGGTAAGCAGTTACCGTAGCTTATTGACGCTTGCAATACCAAAGGTATCACTTGCGTGTTGCCAACCCATTTTTTTACTGCACAGCTTTAAGATGGAGTATCACTGGGATAGAACAACGTTTCTTTCAAAACGCTTTCTTACACAATCGCTATAAACCACAGGAACAGATCTACACTGCTGTGTTTTTTTTTTATACTACCAAGGTGGCAAACAAGCATACGGCCCGCCTGATGGTAAGCAGTTACCGTAGCCTATGGACGTTTGCAACACCAGGGGTGTCACTGCACTTTACGAGGCATGGAGGGGATGTAAACACCACCAATTTTCAAAATTCAAGCATCTATTGTGAATTTCTTGACAATAAAACCGAAAGAATCATACGGCCTGTACTCACATACAACAAAGTCAAAGTCAAACTCATTTATCCATTTAGATCAAATACATGACACTTATGTGTGTAGTTTTATGACTGTAGTCTTCTGTAAGGTGGTGGTCCTTTTGTGATATCTCTGGTAAGCAAGCACCCATACAGGCTACGGTAACTGCTTAACATCAGGCGGGCCGTATGCTTGTTTGCCCACATCTATACTAATATTATAAAGCTGAAGAGTTTTTTGTTTGGTTGTACGCGCTAATCTCAGAAAGTACTGGTTCAAATTCAAATTCAATTGACTGCCCTGAGCCTTTAGACAAGTGGCATAAGCGATAGTCGAATCGAAAAGTCAAAAAAGACTTTTCGATTCGACTATCGTATAGACATTAAATCGTAGACTCACGACAAATTCCATACATTTTATTTTTTGACTTTTCGATACTACTATCGCTTATGCCACTTGTCTAGAGGCTCTGGTGATCCAGTTGCCGCGGTATGCGCCTGCTGTGCACAAGGTTGTGGGTTCGATTCCCACACAGGACAAAACTGTGTGTGACCAACAGAGAATTGTTCTGAGTCTGGGTGTAATTTGTGTCCGTTAATTTGTATGTTTGTAAAGTACTCCACGACACAGAGGTTGTTCTCTAGTGCGGGAGTTGTATTTTAAAAGAAAAAAATTTTTTTGTTGAATAGTGCATTTATCCAGGAAGGCTATATGCTATATAACATCACGCTATAATCAATAGGAGCGGAGCAGTAGTGGGTTATGTTGCAAAATCGGGGAAAATATTCCAAATTACCACGCGGGCGACCCCTAGTAAGTCAATCAATCAGCCTATCGCAGTCCACTGCTGGACATAGGCCTCTCCTAACACGCGCCATAGCACACGGTAAGTAGTCCTTACTAATATTATAAATGTGAAAGTTTGTAAGAATGGATGGATGGATGGATGGATGTTTGTTACTCTTTCACGTAAAAACTACTGAACGGATCTGGATGAAATTTGGCACAGAGATAGATTATGGTCTGGAATAACACATAGGCTACTTTTTGCAGCGATAACCGACATCCACGCGGGCGGAGCCGTGGGAAACAGCTAGTAGGCTATATAACATCACGCTATTATCAATAGGAGCGGAGCAGTAGTGAGATATGTTGCAAAATCGGGGAAAAATACTCCAAATTACCACGCGAACGAAGTGGCGGGCGACTCCTAGTAAGTAGTACTAATAGCAACCCATATATGTCCCACTGCTGGGCACGGGCCTCCTCTCCTCTATCAAGAGCGAGAGACGGTTTAGGCCTTAATTCACACACGCTGGCCTAATGTGGGTTGGTGAATCAGACATGTCTTTAGAATTTCTTCTAAGACATGTGGGTTTCCTCACGATGTTTTCCTTCACCGTTAGCAGATGATGAATCATTTGATTAGTACATATAAACTCCACAAAGTGAAATTCACATTGGTACTGCCACCCGGAATCGAACTCGCACCTCTTGCGTGCAAGTCGGTTACTTTCCCACTCGGCCACCACCGCTTCGTTTGTAGTAAGTAGTATAAAATAATAAATACTGGGCTTAGTATAGTTACTAACCTGTCACTGGTACCATTTTCCCCGACATAGTTCCACACATACAACCTCTTAGATGTATCTCCTCTGAGCTCGCAGACCAGAGTCATATTGTCGTTCACTCTCCTCACCAGCACCTCGGTCCATTCTGGCTCGCCTGGCATGTATAGCACTAGAGATGGAGTGGGTATGTCGCCTGTGCCTGGAACAGAGATGGAGAGGAGATTAGAGATAAGCATAGTTGACTGCCTCGGTGGTCCAGTGGTCGCAGTATGCGCTTGCTGTGCACGAGGTTGTGGGTTCGATTCCAACACAGGACAAAACATTGTGTGATCCACAAAGAATTGTTCTGAGTCTGGGTGTAATTTGTGTCCGTTAATTGTATGTTTGTAAAGTCCCCCGCAACACAGAGCTTGTTCTAGACACGGGAGTTGTCTTTAAAAAAAAATAGCAACCCATATTTATCATATATATCCCCCGCGACACAGAGCTTGTTCTCTAGTGCGTGAAACAACTCCCGCACTAGAAAGGAAGCTCTATTTTTTTTTAAGATAACTTACTTAAATGTTATGGCAAGTCAAGGTTGGTGACCCTGACAGCTAAGTCGGAGGTTGTGGGTTTGACATGTGATTTGTTTGAATGTCTGGGTGTAATTTGTGTCCGTAAATGGTACGTTTGTAAAGTCCCATGTGAAACAGGGCTGGCCAAAGCACGGGACTCGTCTTTAAAAAAAAATTGGGTTAACAATGCATGAATGATGGTTCTGGTACTGCAATATCCCTTGCACTACTACATAGGCTACGGTAACAGCTTACCGAAGAATAATCAGGTATGGACCAACGGCGACAAGTACTTTCCTAGGCATGGGGAGGAGGGTGTAAACACTACCAATTTTCAAACTTCGGACATCTATTGTGAATTTCTTGACAGAAAGCTGGAAGAAGGATACGGCCCGCCTGATGGTAAGCAGTTACTGTATCCTATATACACTTGCAATACCTGGGTCACCCACGAGTAGCGCACCAAAAACGCATCCCAAAGTGACTACTGGAAGCCTGTACTCACACCTACACCACTGCGTGTAGTTATTTGGCTGTGTGTGTCTTATGTAAGGTGGAGGTCTTTTACGGGCTAGCACGCTTGTAGGGTAGCCTACCTCTCTATCCTTTTCAAATCACCTCAACATTCCATTTTAAGAGAGGTAGGGCACCATACTAGCGAGCAAGCCCGACTAGGAAGATTCTCAGCCTCACAGAAGACCACAGCCAAATAACTACACACAGCAGTGTAGTTGTGTTGAGTACAGGTTTGAAAGAAACGTTTTCCAACCAGGGATATCCCATTCTAAAGTGGTATATCTCTGGTACTGCAAGCGTCCATAGGCTACAGTAACTGCTTACCATCAGGCGAATCATAAGCCTGTTTGCCACTTTTGTCACATCTTCTTTCAACCCACACAGAGACAGTACACATAAATACGTTATCAATATAAAAAACGTGCTATTTTGCATAATCAGCATCAACCTTCAAAGTTCTTTGTTTGATAGTAGCGATGCTTATAATAGAACAATAGCATTATATCGATGCAATGGAATATGTTAATGTATTCACAATTTATGCATTCTCCATGCATCGATTTGCTCATAACTGAGTTTTATACAATTTACTAGGGGTCGCCCGCGACTTCGTCATATTTTCCCCGATTTTGCAACATATCTCACTACTGCTCCGCTCCTATTGATCATAGCGTGATGTTATATAGCCTTCCTGGATAAATGCACTATTCAACAAAAAAAAGTTTTTTTCTAATTGAACCAGTACTTTCTGAGATAAGCGCGTTTAACCAAACAAACAAACACATTCTTCAGCTTTATAATATCCTTACTAATATTATAAATGTGAAAGTTTGTAAGAATGGATGGATGTTTGTTACTCTTTCACATAAATACTACTGAACAGATCTGGATGAAATTTCTAAGGTCTGGAATGACACATAGGTTAATTTCTACAGCGATAACCGACATCGAGCGAGCCGCGGGCAACAGCTAGGAATAAATAATAATAAAACCCTCCAAATGTATGTACGCGCATAACTTCCGATCGACTGCACCAAATTAGATAATTTTATATTTTTGTTTGTATGTTATTGTCAAGACAAGGTTTTTATAGAAGACAATATCCAAGAATTAGGGTCAGTTAGTAATAGTAAGTATATAACGGTGAAGGAAAACATCGTGAGGAAACCCACATGTCTTAGAAGTAATTCTAAAGACATGTCTGATTCCCCTACCCGCATTAGGCCAGCGTGTGTGAATTAAGGCCTAAACCCTCTCTGTCTCTTGATAGAGGAGAGCAGGCCCATACCCTGCAGTGGGACATATTTTTTTTTGTAATTTTATTTATTTGGTACAGACACAGACCACAGATTAAAAAGTACATAAATTTTGTTTACAGCATATAAATTTAAATCTGAAGCACAATTACGACTGTACACAACATTCACAGATTACAAAGTCAGAGTGAGTATAATATATAGGTTGCTATTATTTTATTGTAAATTGTAAGAAAGAGGTAGATTTCTAAGAAACTAGGGACTAGGGAAGGACCTCCACCTTACAGGAGACCACAGCCAAATAACTACACCAATCAGTGTAGTTATGTTCTTGTGTGTGAGTACAGGTCTCCTGCGCTCATTCAAGCTTCTGAAGTCAAGTATATTTCGCCATTTTTCTTAAATAAATAAATAATAATATGCTGTCTATATAAATTTGCATATTGTGGACGATTTAAGGAAATAAGTATTCAAAATAATGTGTGTCTGCCCAACCTTGTGCAAATTACCTCATTTGCATAAATTAAACAAATTTGTTTGCTTTGGTAGCATAATGGTTGTGCTAACGATTGCATGTTGAGGTGGTGGGTTCGATACCCGGTCGTGACTAAGTAGAAAGTTTACAATGGTACAACTTTCTACATCATAAAGCAGCATATATATATATAATTTTATACTACTTGGCTGGCAAACAATCTTACGGTCCACCTGATGTTAAGCAGTTACCATAGCCTATGGAAAAAATGGGTTGGCAACACGCCACTGATACCTCTGGTATTGCAATCGTGGAGCTCCAATGGACATGGTCAACTCGGTACCGAATGCTGTAAAAATCTTTGAGGCTCATGTCCAGCAGTGGACTTTTAAAGCTAAGATACAATTAATAATAATTTTATATTTAATAATAATAATACTTATAATATTTTCGGGACAACTCACACATGGCTATCTGATCCCAAACTAGGCAGAGCCTGTACTATGGTAACCAGACAACTGATAAACATACTTATATATTTCTAAATACATAAATATGATAGATAAATTACACCCAGACACAGAACTAACATTCGTGCTCATCACACAAAGATTTGTCCTGGGTGGGAATTGAACCCACGACCTCCGGCGTAGCAGTCAGAGTTACTAACCACTAGACCAACAGGCAAGTCAGTTAATGTTGTTTGCATAAATAAATTGCCATGACAACAGTCCACCTTGAATGACATATTAATGCTTAGTGTCTATCTGTGCTTGAAGGACAAGCTAAATATAGTACTAAGGTCAGCACAGGATTGAATGCCGTATCATCAATGTCATATCATGTTCTGGTGGTTCACCCGTGAAAATAGGAGTGTGTGCAGGGACATTTGATTTCTTGGTCAGGGCATTATGCAGGAGCATATCCCTACTCAAAAAACATGCGGGCAGTCTTTAGGGACTGCCGATAGAAGTGAAAACTAAGTAACTTGTGAATTGTATCATCGAGCTATTAGATTATTATTTTTGAATATTGAAAGCGTTCGGTGATCATGATGCGAGTTCCATGATTTTTGTTCACCTAAGAAGTACTCAACGGATGAATGTAGTATATCTGGTGTAGTGTTTGTTGTTTACTCGCGTTATCACACTGGCTCGACAATGCCCTGTACTTGGTAATGGGTTTCAAAGCTCACTCAGCTAGCTCACATACCTGCCCGTGGCTTACCCTTTGCCGCGCTTTTGTGCAACTGTCACAGTGACATTTAGTTAACCAATACAGCCAATGGTCAAGTCATGGAGGAACCGCAATAATTGTAAGAAACAACATTAAACATTATGAAATAGAGAAATATCAAACGGATAAAATCCAAGCTACATCAATAAAAGTGCACAATGATAAATTTGAGACAACAGTGTCTGCAGTGTATTGCCCACCCAAACACTCAATTACCAAAAATGATTACGAGGCTTATTTCTCTACCCTAGGCCCTAAGTTTATATGTGGTGGAGACTGGAACGCCAAACACACATACTGGGGATCACGTCTAAGTACACACCGTGGAAGGCAACTATATGGCACAGTACAAAACCTAAATCTAGAGTGTCTAACCTCACGTGAACCGACATATTGGCCTACGGATCGAAGCAAAATCCCCGATCTGCTTGACTTCTACATTACCAAAAATATAAGTAGAAACTACATGAACGCGGAAACATGCACAGATCTATCGTCTGATCACACACCAGTCATATTAAATCTATTCTCAAGAGTGGTGCTGGTTCAACCTGTAGAAAGACTGTACAATAAAGCTACGAATTGGACAAAGTATCAGGATATCGTCGCGAGTAAAGTCAAGCTCTTGTACCGAGTAAAAACAACAGACGACATAGAAGAGGCTATAGAAAGCCTCAACAAAACAATATATGAAGCAGCTAAAGTCTCCACGAATGTAAGAAAAAAAGTACCTCTAATGTTGAACGAATACCCCAAAACTATAAAAGAAAAAGTAATGGAACGCCGCAGCCTCAGAAAAATTTGGCATCGATCTAGATATCCAGTAGACAAAGCCGCATTCAACCGAGCCTCTAACGAACTGAAAAACTTAATTAATACTTTCAACAACAGTAACTTACAAACTTTCCTTTCAAATTTAACTCCAAGCCTAGACACAAACTACTCACTCTGGAAAGCAACACGCAAATTAAAACGCCCGAATAGCCACATACCTCCTATAAGAAAAAGTAATGGGAACTGGGCCAGATCTGATATAGAAAAAGCTAACAGATTTGCGGAACACCTCAGAAAAGTGTTTCAACCATATCCAGAGCTGAGACCTGAGTACGACACTGAAATAAAAAGATTTCTACACAGTGCACAACAAATGTGCCTTCCATTAAAATATGCAACTCCAGGCGAAGTAGTCAGTGTTATAAAACAATTAAAAGAAGGAAAGTCACCAGGGTACGACCTTATAGACAGTATTCTCCTGAAAAATCTTCCAAAAAAAGGAATCATCGCTATAGTAAATATATTTAATGCCTGCCTACGGCTTAGCCACTTCCCAGCACAATGGAAAATAGCACAGATTATAATGTTGCATAAACCCGGTAAGCCACCTAACGAAGTTGCTTCATACCGACCTATTAGTTTGCTGCCCTTAATAGGTAAAGTCTTCGAAAAAATATTTCTGAAGAGGATGAAGGCCCATTTAAATGACATAATCCCAAATCATCAATTTGGTTTCAGGGAAGACCACGGTACGATTGAGCAGGTTCACCGCATAGTTGACGTAATAAGCAGATCGCTTGAGGAAAAGAAGTACTGTTCCACCGTCTTCTTGGACATCAGCCAGGCTTTTGATAAAGTTTGGCACCAAGGCCTCTTATATAAAATTAAGAAGATGCTCCCACACTCATTTTACAATTTACTACACTCGTATCTCAATAGACGATGCTTTCAAGTCAAATTCAACCAAGAGTTTTCCGATATGTATGAGATTGAATCAGGTGTGCCTCAGGGGAGTATACTAGGTCCAGTTCTCTACACAATATTCACTGCTGACCTTCCAACAACAGAAAACACTATGGTAGCAACATATGCGGATGACACGGCCCTACTATCTACACACGAAAACCCAATAATTGCAACTCAGCACCTACAACACCACATCAACAAAATTGAGGAATGGCTTCAAACCTGGAGAATGCAAGCAAACCATAGCAAGTCAACACACGTTACTTATACACTCAGGAAAGGCACTTGTCCCCCAGTGACAATAAACAATGACGAAATTCCACAAGACGAACACGCCAAATACCTAGGCATGCATTTGGACCGAAGGCTGACATGGCAAAAACACATATGGGCCAAACGGAAACAACTTGACCTAAAATTGCGCAGTATGTACTGGCTTATAGGACGACACTCACAAATGAGCACCTACAGCAAGCTGACAGTGTATAAAGCTACATTGAAACCAATATGGACCTATGGTATCCAGCTCTGGTGCCAGCAACAGCAATATTGAGATTTTAGAGCGTTTCCAAACGAAAACACTTAGAGCCATCTTTAACATACCACAGTACATAAGCAACAAAATTATATATCATGACCTCAAAATACCAACTGTAAAACAAGAGATAATGAAGTACAGCACTAACTACCAGAAAAGACTAGCAAATCATAAAAACGAGCTTGCCCTCGAACTGTGTGGAGACAAAAGTTTACGCTATACACGACTAAAGAGCAATAGTGTTCAAACTCTAATAGATAGATTCGTCAGGATAGAATGAGATAATTCGTTTGATACGAATCTCGTTAAGCCAAAGAACCAAAAATTCAGATTAACTAAAATCAGACAGAGCAGTGGCTTATTGTTGTGTACAACAGATTGCCATGACGCAGAAAGGATAAGATAGAGAAAAAAAAAAAAAAAAAAAAAAAATAGTCAATACAGGTACACACAAGACAGCTTATGCATGCTTTAGTGCATACACTACATTTGGGATAGGAATATGTTACTTTCAAAACGCATCCCTAAATGAGCACTGAGACTGTTACTTACATACCGCTGTGTGTGGTCTACTGTAAGGTTGAGTTCCTCACAGAAGACTACATCCTCATTCCCAGCAAGTTGTTCAATCTATACTAATATTATAAAGCTGAAGAGTATGTATGTTTGTTTGGTTGACCACGCTAAACTCAGAAAGTACAAGTAAAGCAATGTTAGATTAGAAAAAAACTTTTTTTGTTGAATAGTCCATTTATCTAGGAAGGTTATTAAGGGATGAAGTCACGGGCAACCCCTAGTTGTTTCATATATTTGTTTCAGCTGTTGAGATGTTTATCAAGTTAGTTTTACACCCCAAATTAAACCACTTCCCATGTCGAAGTTTCCCACTTTCCCATACTGTTTATACGAATTTTCTTTGTTGTCCTATTGGCCACAAACATTACCACATAGTCGAATAGGCCACATTGTTACTGTTTATTTTGTTTGTTGTAGATTTTTAAAAGACAAACACTATCCTACGTTGTTGATCTTAATACGCTAAACAATAGGATGCTTTGGAAAACATAGCGCATAGCGTAGAAATTTAGATATACAGTTTAGTGGTTTAAATGGTTATCTTGCCATTTACCACTGTAAGGGGTGTTGCGGGTTCAATTCTCGCACTAGTCATAATTTTTTTTTATCCACACATGGTTGATGGATATACTTGGAGTGTTTGTAGTCCCCTGACAGACTTGTTCCCGAAAGAGTCATCTTTTAAAAAAATATATGGATACATCAAATTTTGTTCAAATCAATCACCGATCCATCCAAATTCATGAATGATTTTCACTTTATTGTTGTTATCAACATTAGGCAGGAAATTGAAAAAACTAATAAACAAAAGCTAAAATTGTGCAATTCCTGTATGTATTTTCACAGATTTTCAGATTTTGTCATTATCATTAATTACAGTATTTCTCTAGCTCTGAAATATTAGATCTCTTTGGGCACATAATGTGTCCCCTGAAAAGAGAGCCACTTAAGCACATAAGGGAGGGACAGTGAGTAAGGATGTGGACAATTGTTGTCCCAAAACACCGGGGCATTTTGCCTCTATTACTTTTAAAGCATTCCAAACCAACGGTCAAATTTATTTATTCAAAATTTCAGGAATGCTTCTGAAAATTCCATCATAGAAAATAAAAACCATCTGAAAATGAACCTGGGCCCCCTATACGAATAAAAACGGATGTTCTCTCATTCAGTAAACCATAGATACAGGCTGTATATCTTTTTGTTTAAGGCTGTCTGGTTTTACAGCCAAAACTTTATGGTGATGTAAATGTAAATTTTGCAAGATGATACATTATGATGATACACTATAATCTCTTAAATATGTAAACAATTCGTCAAGGATAGTAGCACAAAAGTGAAAGGAATAGACAACGTACATAAATTGCCGTTATAATTATATATTTATCGAAAATATGTATACGCAAAAATTTTGGTGGTTTCCCGACATGTTCTGAGATAGACTAGGTATAAATAAGAAATAACCTTGTCCTTAATTGATAAGCAAAGCTAACAGACGCATCCAAATAAATTTCAAGGCTAAAAAACCTGTATTTAAAAGCCTCAAAATAATTTCGGATGTGCCAATTTTTTTCACATTTTTTCACTTTATTACTCTATAAATATTTTGATTTATATTGTTACTTACATGTTTTATAGCTATACAGAAGTAGTATAACACATGACAACAAACAATTTAATGACGAAAACATTTTTATTTACTTTTCACACATTTTCAATTATTGACATTCAACATATTACGCCATTTTTGTTTCTTTGGTATTTACGTTCCGTTTTATGTTAGTAATCGTTCATTGTATAAATTTGATTGCAAATCGGTTTTATTACACCCTATTTTAAGAAAATGATAAGTTTAAAGCAATGTAAATTCTGCGACAAATTATTACTTTCAAAGACTCGTTAAAAATATTTTTTAGTTTGAAATTATCACATTATACCAGCTGCGTAGTACTAAACGTGTATAGACAACACTGGTCCAACAAACGCAGCAAGTTTATGATAAGATTCAATTTATTTACGTCTATCGAAACAAACAGACATTTATATGAGTAAGACAAAATAATAAATATTGATTTGAACTTATAATGAAGGTGTAATAGAGTTATGTACTATTTCTTTAATCTTTTGTCGAGTGTTAGCTTAGGTACTTCGTTCGTATCTATCTAAACCGGAACGTTTCTTGATGACTAAAAATGACATTGACAATATTGACAATAATATATCTATTTTCGGTGCACTTGCACATTTTAAGCTTACTCCAGCCTAGGCGTCACAATTTATTAGAAAGAGATAGCTATATACTTTAAAGTGAAAAACAAAGGACACTAGATAGTTATGCTATAAATCACAATTTAACGTCGCCACTATCCTGAGTCACCAAAAGTCAAAACAAGATAGATTATTATTTTCGAGTAAGAGGAACAGTGAAATTTAATAACAGACATTTAAAATAAACATGGACTTAACAAGACTACCTAATGACCAGAAGCTAGAGCTATGCAGACGGTATTTTAAAGGTATTTAAAAGCTTACTAACTTATTTAAAGTTGTCCCACTTATGTACAATTTATATTTTCTTTCATGTTTTTATCAAAAACAACTTAACTATCGTTACGAAAGGATCCTTCTTACCTCTATGCCACCATTTAGTTCTGTTAATCATTCTGCTTAACTTAGTTCTTGAATTTAGTCAGAATATAGCTACAAAATGCCTAACTCTAAAATACTTTTTTTTTACAGTTGGATGTCTCCTATTGCCATTTGTGTGGGCTGTAAATGCGGTTTGGTTCTTTAAAGAAGCATTTATGAAGCCACCATATGATGAACAGAAGCAGATAAAGAAATGTAAGTTAAATGCTTTGTAGTGAGCAGTTACACTGGTCATTTATTGTTTTATAGTGGTCTTCCTCCCGCTAACAGAATTGAATAGAAATTTACAATAGATGCTCAAAGTCAGCTATGTCCCATAAAGCATTAACAGAGGTAGGGCACCATACTAGTGAGCAAGCTCAACCGGGGAAAATCCTCCGCCTTACAGAAGACCACAGCCAAATAACTACACATAGTGGTGTAGTTGTGTTTCTGAAACAGAAATGTATTCCTATCCCAGGGATACTCCCATCTTAAAGCTTTGATGTAAAAAAATGGGTTGGCGTCAAATATTGCAAGCGTCCATAGGTAACTGCTTAATATCAGGCTAGTCGTTATGCTTGTTTGCCATCCATGCAGTATAAAAAAAAACATGTAAATGCTGGTCGTGTTGAATTACAGTCCCATCGGTCTATGAGAGTGTCATGTCAGACTCACGAGTTTACAGCAGAGATAATTACAATGTGTCGCCTATCTATAAGGCCTGCTAATAATACTTAAATATAAAAATGGCTCCTGCAGACGGGCTGAGCCAAGGATGTTGACTCCACTACCTACACAAATCTATACTAATATTATAAAGCTGAAGAATTTGTTTGGTTGAACATGCTAATCTCAGAAAGTACTGGTTTGTTTAGAAAAAAACTTTTTTTGTTGAATAGTGCATTTATCCAGGAAGGCTATAGGCTATATAACATCACGCTATGATCAATAGAGGCGGAGCAGTAGTGAAATATGTTGAAAAATCGGGGAAAATATTCCAAATTACCACGCAGAAGAAGTTGGGGGTGACCCCTTGTCATACACATTAAGAATTGACCTGCGCAGCGTTTTCCACACGTGGCCGCTAAAGTGGGCTTTTGTGTGTGAAATTCTTGTGGCTATTCCAACCAACCCAAGTTCTTCCAGATTGTGAGCAGCATGCACACACTTGTGCACTTTAATATCTCTTGCCCAATGTGTGCTGAAATATAAATTGGGCAAGTGATATTTTTTTAAATGTGGGTTTCATCCACATTCACTCATATCATTTTGGTCACTTAGTATCAATTTTTATAAAGTAAAATTAACATTCATACTGCTCACACCTCATATCCATCCATCCATCTCATCCAATCCTTGAGGAAGTCTACATCCACTGCTGGATGTGGACTTCCTTAAGGATTCCCACTTGGTTACCACCACTAACACATGTTTTTTTCCTGTTTCCAGATGTAGTAATGAGCGGTGCTGGAGCTATAGCCTGGATTATAGTGTTATCAGTGTGGGTGACAATATACCAGCTGCAGAGGGTATCCTGGGGTCCCACAGGAGATGCCTTGTCGTTCATAGTGCCTCTAGGAAGAGCTTAAGTAATTTTAGCTGAGTCAGCATAGCTTAACTGTAGGTATTCACTGATAGATAGAAAATATAGAACGAGGTGGGACTACCCCACATATGTCAATGTCAAACTCATTTTTAACAGCCTATCACTGTCCACTGTTGGACATTGGCCTCCCCAAGTGTACATCACTTGGTACGGTCTTCAGCTTCTCGCATCCAGCAACTCGCAGCCACCTTTGAGAAGATTGCTGCACCATCATCAGCTTCATAGCCCGAAGGCATCCTACACTACAATCAGTCATGATACTTAAGAACATCAAAAAAATGACAGCATAATTTTTTCTACAGCCAATTCGCTGACAAGTATTACGAGAACCGGCAAGAAATATTGCCACTCTTTTTAATCGCCAGAGTATTCAATTCATGGGGTGAAACTATCAATATCAACCCCAGGTGTCACCTATTATAGCTCCGCACCAATATCTATATATTAATATGCGGAAAAAACTTATTATCCGTTTCGCGCTTAGCATTTCTTGCATGAAGGAGTGAAAGGCTGAGTTTATAGTGATGCATACCGTCTACCAATAAAGGAACTTGAAGCTCGTGGCCAGCGACGCTTACTTACCGCGCTGGCGAACACCAGCCTATAATTTAGCATATTTAAAGTTCATACAGAAAAAGACTGCAGAAAATATAGCGTCATCTATCAGGCGAATAAAATAACGCCACAAGCAACGAAGTTCAGCATAGAAAACATAGATGTCACTATTCCTAGAAACACGCAACCGTAGAACAAATGTTCGAGATGCTGAATCGCGATATCGAAGTTTACACAGACACTCAGTATATATACAACGCCCAACGACTAACCAGACACACGATCACCTAACCTGGTCGGAGGATCCTCCCTTTTCGTTGAAGGTGTATGACAGCCTCCACACTACGATCGAGTTTCGACCGTACGGCGACGTGTAGTTTCTTTAAATCCTTGAAAAATATAATGCCGGATGCTTCACCACATGCTAAACATTATAAGGTTGAATAAGAATACCTTTAATTTATATGCATGATGGGCTGAAGGCTTAACAGAAACAAAGGAAGCATTAAAAGGAATATTGGAGTGTTATAAGGTGGAGCATTTGCCCCAAATGAAAAGATTTCTTTACAATCATGATTTATATTATGGGACAAATCAAACATTTGCCTATCCTATGAATACTCCATATTAAAGCCCTGGTGTAAAAAAAAATGGAACGGCAACACGCAAGTGGCTACAGTAACTGCTTAACATCAGGCGGGCCTGTATGCTAGTTTGTCACCCAAGTAGCATAAAACATACACCGCCATCTAATCCCATACAACCTGACAACATAATATACTTATATATGCCCTACATACATAATATTATAGATAAATAAATTACACCTACATACAGAATAAATTATTATTATCGATGGGAATAGAACTCACTACTTTCGGCTTCTTCATTGTCACAAATTACAAGACTAACAGGCCAGTCATTTGTCCCATTTGCCCCTAGACAAAAGCTAGGTTAAATTCCAGATTTAATTAATTATGTACTATAACTGTATTTCCCTCATCTGGGTATCGAACTTAATCTAAATTACTATAACCTAGATTAGCTGCTTATACTGTAATGTTAAAATAAGTAATTTAATATCGTAATTGTTTATTAAATAAAAATCTTTTATAAAATTAAAATTGTATATTTATTTATAAAACATTAAGTTTTTTTGTACAATATAATTATTATAATACCTTAATTTTATTACTAATACATTATTTATAAATGCTATTTTTTTAAATCTGACGTCACACTTAGCGTTTATATAAAACAATCCCCTGAGAGGGTAGGTAGATATAGACGTCCTATGTATATTTCTAGTATATAAAACGTATTTCGTCCATCGCGGCTAATGTGCGCGTGAGATATTATAGTGCACAAGTGTGTGCGCAAACACAGGTGCAAAGTTTATTCCCTCATTCTTAGTCTCATTGTGCGCCAATCCGACACGACCGGAGAGAGATCAGGCGTAGGCCTAAAGCGGAAAAATCTGGTGAGGTAGCCATCTATTATATTGTTTTTATTAAAATAACTCCCTATCTTCTACCTTACTCCTTAAATATCAAAGTTTATAAATAAGTTATAAAAGAATTCTAAATGGTATTGGAATGATTTTATTTATGGGCAACACTAACACTAAAGGCAGTTTTTATGTTTTAAATGCACTTTTTTCTAAATTAAACACATCAAAAAAGTGTAAGCAATTCGCGAAACGTCTACTACTGAATATGAGCTTTCTCCAAGGATTTCTGGAGAATTCAGGCCTTTTTTTTTCAGGACAATCGCCACCGCTGTGACTCCTGTGAGCCAGGATTAACAACGGAGTAACCACCGAGCTTTGATACTCGTTCGCCCCGTGGACAACTAAACCTACTATCTTGGACTCCGCAACGAATGTAATCAGAAGTAAATAGGAGGAGTTAGAAAGAAAAGTTTCCACTTGCCTCCATAGCAAAGCGGGAGACAAAATAAATCTGTATAGTTTTGTAACCTATGAAAAGGAGGACCACGGAGGACCTTAAACTACGGGACCTATGTGAGCTTAGTTTGATTGTTATAATATGTATAGCAGAAACATTTAAACGCACGGAAATTCCCTCCAGATGAGACTAAACATCGGCTTCCCGAAACCTTTACCAGGTCGTCAGTCCAGAACACACTGCTTCTTCCAATTGGTGGTCGCCATTCCAGAACTTTTTTCCAGCTGTGTCCTGCTCATTGCCCCTTCGGCCGTTAAGGAAACTGAAGTTTGGAAACTGGTTTCCTGAAAGGATTTTTTTATCCTCCTACGTAACTGGTTTCCTGAAAGGATTTTTTTATCCTCCTACGTAACTGGTTTCCTGAAAGGATTTTTTTATCCTCCTATGTAACTGAATAACAATTATTATAATCTCTTTTGTATCGGTGTCAAGTTATCCATTTGAAAAACGTCAATGATAATTATGATGCACTTGACATTCATCAAATGTCAACAGATAATGTCTTTGTTTGATTTTATTAATCAATATAAAATTAATATTCTTATAAAATGGATTTGAGGGATCTAGAATTCATATCTACCAAAAAAGGAAGCGTTGCCGCTCTACATGGGGGTCGCAAATATCACAGAAAAAAGAAATACACAAACGGTAACACGTTTTGGCTTTGTAGCAATTACAGTCGAGGATGCCATGGTAGTATAACAATGAATGGAAAAAATGAAATAGTAAAGTCTAATTTTCATTTTGAGTGTTCTCCAAACAACGCACAAAATACAGTTTTGAAAGAACTTGATAAACTAAAGGAGGCATCAGGATCAAATTTTGAGTCCATTCAAAAACAATATGATGAAATGGTGTATAAGTTGGAATGTGATGGTATACATTTAATGGCCGAAATCCCTCCGTATGAAAACAAAAAAACAGGACTTTTTAATAATCGGAATAAAATCCTAGGTGTACCTAAAATGCGATTTCCAGCTTCGTATGATGTAGTAGTGCCAAAAAGGTTTGTGGAAAAATTCCTTCTAGCGGATTACATCAGTGAGGAAGATGGTAAACGTATTCTCATATTCTGTAATAAAAATATCAGGCACTTAGTAAAAGACTTCAGACATATATTGGGCGACGGGACATTCAAGTCCTGTCCAAAAGTTTTCAAGCAATTATACTCAATACACGGTTTTAATGAAACATATAAATCTATTACTCCATTAATTTATTGCTTACTCCCTGATAAGAAACATAAAACGTATGAAATCGTTTTTCGACTTCTTGAATCGATCTTTAAAGATTGGAGGCCATCTAAAATTACAATGGACTTCGAAAAGGCTGCTATGAACGCAATACGTAAAGTTTATCCAAGAATAGAAATCAAAGGTTGTTATTTCCATTACAACAGATGCTTAATTAAAAAAAGTAAAAAATTAAAAATTTTAACCCCCGTCAAGAAACGTCATGTATCACGGTGTGCCGGAATCGCACGATTGCCACGAGAATTCATAAAAAGTGGTATTCAGTACGTGATGCAAAAGGCGCCTTCTGGTGAGGACATAAAAAAATTCAATACCTATTTTAAAAAGGAGTGGCAAAACAATACAGTAATTGAGAAAACTTGTTGCTGTAGTGAGGAGCAGGTTAGAACTACAAACAATGTGGAAGGATGGCATAGCCGTATCAACAGATACATTGGCAAGAAAAATGTCACGGTAACCAATTTATTAGAAGTTTTGATTAAGGAAAGTAAAGTAACGAATATTTTTAGATCTAACTGCAACAAAAATAAACACTACCAAGAAATAAATAATGAAATTGATAATGCGATTACAGATTTGAAAAATGGACAAATAACTGTGGGCCACTGTATTGAAATTATTTCACCATACGCATTTTTATTTTAATTTCAAAACTCCAGAAATTTTTCTTTAGTTCATCTGAACAGTTCTTTTATATTTTAAGTGGCTGATTTTACTAATGTTATTTTAGGTAATTGAATTGTTTTATGTTGTATGAAAAAAGTTATATTTTATGTTTTAAATGATTAAATTGTTTTCGTTATTTAATTTAATTTAATGAATTGTTTTTAATAAATCCAAATATCTGAAATAAACTACAAGAACGGTTTTATTATGAGTCTACTAATACAACACTCGTAAAATTACTACTGTAGTCCAATTAGTTTCGTAGGTGGCTGAAATAACACAAACAAAGTATTTTCAGGAAACCAGTTACGTAGTAGGATAAAAAAATCCTTTCAGGAAACCAGTTACGTAGGAGGATAAAAAAATCCTTTCAGGAAACCAGTTTCCAAACTTCAGTTTCCTTAACGGCCGAAGGGCTCATTGCCACATAATTGAGGCAACTCGTCGAGCGATATCGGTTACTTTGGTTCTCCTGCAGATCTCCTCGTTTCTAATTCTCTCAGGGAAACTCTCTCCATTGCTCTTAAGGTGCCTTCGTATAAGGCTTATAGTATGCGACCATGTTTTAAAAACCATTACAAAATAAGAATTAGTACATATTGTATAACGCTTAGACTTTTCTGAAGTGAAGATATAGGTACTTTATATTAAATATGTTATAGTAACTGTGAAAGAAAAATCGTAAGTATATCATGCCTTAAGTATGGTACATAAATGGCACTCTGAAGTGTGACAACCCTGTAGTCAGCATACTGGGACAGATTTATATTTACCACTAAATGTAACGTCAAATTTACATCATTAAAATTATAATACATGATAGAAAATTCGTTATAATTGTCAAAAACAGTAAACACAAAATTAGGCTACAGGAAAATTCCAACAATACACCTACGATATTAGGCTACAGCAATGATATTTAAGGAAAGATTAGCTACCTTCATACTACGCGTTATTCAGTTTTGTTGCCATATTATATGTGTATAATACAGAAAGAGATTTTCGGCAACAATTTCCGCGCTCTAGTGTGATATCTACCTCATTCTTACTGTAATATTATTAGGCTACAAGACAATTCCAATCACACATCCACAAAATTTGGCTACTGTACATTTCCATTCACACATCACACCCCTGTAAAACCTTAAGCAATGAACCCTTGCAACCCCCGAGACATGACACTTGGATAAAGCTAGACCCTAGAAAACCCCCAAAATGAAAGATGGCGCAATTGCTCAAAAAGAAAAAAATTGACTTCCCTTTACAAAACAAGGACTATCTGTACATATATTACACAGAATTAGTTAAATTTTATTTGACAGGGGCAAATGCCCTTTCTAATGAAATGGGGCATCTGCCCCTGTTTCTTTACATCACTTATCTGTTACAAAATATAGAAATACATAATTATAAACGGAGGAGTGGGCATGGCGGTGTTGCCACTTCTGGATTTTTTTTATTGACATTAATTTAATTTCTTTTTTAATAATACAACTCCTACAGTAGTAAAGACACAGAGCTTCTGTGTCTTTACAAACATACAATTAACGGACACAAAGTACACCTAGACTCGTAACAATCATTTATGGATCACAATAACTTATGGGGATCAAACCCACAACACGCGGCGCAGTGGTAAATGGCGAGGTAACCACCATGAACCAACCATGCAGTCAAGGCCCACCTGGTGGTAACCGCTCAATGAAGTTCAACAATACCTGGAGCCCAGACAACTCGCCTCTTAATAAAAATGCTTTTTTATATCCTTCAAATCTTACGACAGCTTATTTCAAAGTCAAAGTCAAACTCATTTATTCATTTAGATCAAATCCATGATACTTATGGACGTCATAAAAACAAATGCCAGCATACTTTTTTCCTAAGGCCAATTCGCTGACTAGGGTTGGGCCTCGAGAAGAATTGGCAAGAAACTCGGGCCACTCTTTTTAATCGCCAGAATATAACATTTACAATTTGGTATAAGTTACAATAGTGGTAACAAAAAGGAACGGAAACCAATATACCATAAGAATGAAATTTAGATAAGTATTTTATTAATAAGTAAGCAATATTTAAAAAAATAATGAATTTAGCTTTACACTGTATGGTAATGACGGATCGTTTCATTTGTAAGTATTTAATTTTTTTTTTTTTAGTATTTAATTACTATATCGATCCTTACTTTTGCTCACATATTAAGATTTCACGACAAAACAATATTATAATAGATTCATGAGGGTCTGACGATGGAGTCAGTGGAAGAATTAAAATAAAACTATCTAATTTAAAAATATCTATATATAATACTAGCTGTTGCCCGCGGCTCCGCCCGCGTGGGTGTCGGTCATCGCTGTAAAAGTAGCCTATGTGTTATTCCAGACCATAATCTATCTCTGTGCCAAATTTCACCGAGATCCGTTCAGTAGTTTTTACGTGAAAGAGTAACAAACATCCATCCATACTTACAAACTTTCGCGTTTATAATATTAGTAGGATGCTACTGTGGCCTGTGTTTCTTGCTAGTTCCTCTCAAGGCTCCACGTCAGTGAACTAGCCGTAGGAAAATTTAGCTTTATCTTTTTGGTTTATTCATAATTTATTACCTTCATAAGTGTTACTTTGTAACCTAAATGAATAAATAAAGAAACTCCACATATGTTGACATTAAAAGATCGAATAGGAACCATGAATTTCATGTCGTTAAAAATAAATTTCGAAGAATTTAATCACGAAAAATTAGGCACGAGAGCGCCCTTACCACTTTTGTATTTAATAAGCATTCATCGGAATCAGGTGATATATTTATGTAATTCTCGTATTTCTTTACAGCAGACCACAGCCAACTAACTACACACAGTGGTGTAGTTGTGTTGTTGTACGTGAATATAGGTCTACAGTACTCATTTAAGGAACATGTTCCGATCAATGGTCATATGAAATATGTATGTCCAAAATCCTGCTCAAAATGTAACTTTACATCTTAATATATATAAATTACGTGTCACGTTGTTTGTCAGCTATGAACTTCTAAACTACTGAACCGATTTTAATAAAATTTCGCACACTGTGTGCAGTTTTATCCAAGACGGGATATTTTTTTATCTCGATAAGGGCCTTCAATTTAACTCGGGCAAAGTCAGGGCGGCCCCCAGCCAGGTGGACCGACGACCTAAAAAAGGTCGCTGGGACGGACTGGATGCGGAAGGCGGAGGACCGTGTGCTGTGGCGCGTGTTAGGAGAGGCCTAGGTCCAGCAGTGGACTGCGATAGGCTGATTGATTGATTGAAAGTTATATAGGGCCGCTAGTTATATATATCTACTAGCGGACCTGGCAGACGTCGTCCCTTTTTTTTATACTACCAAGTAGGCTAGCAAGCATACGGCCCGCCTAAAAAGCGTTTTTACACATTAGATGAGTTTTTTAAGTGTAAGACATGAATTGTGTATAATATATTGTAATTATGTATTGCTTTGTGTAATTTAAAAAAATCGCATGCCTTCCAAATGTCGGGCCACTTCTGTATTCTGTCATCTTTTGTACCATGTTCTGAGCGAATAAATATCTTATCTTATCTTATCTGATGGTAAGCAGTTACCGTAGCCTATGGACGTTTCCAACACCAGGGGTATCACTCGCGCGTTGCCGACCCTTTAAAAACCTTATAACTCCTTTCTTAAAGAACCCCATGCTATAGTCTCTTGGTAAAACCTCGGTAGGGAGCTCATTCCACAGCCTAATCGTACGTGGTAAGAAATACTATATATACAATACTATTCTTGGAATAGTACAATACCGAAACACCCCAACTTTGTTTTTATTAGACGAATAAGTAAAGTACCCCTTCCACCCAGTCCTAAAGATATAAAACACCCTTAGTATACTTGCTTGAACTTTATGACTTTATTTATAGCTATTTCAACGTCCCACCCACCCCTTGGGCTATCGGCTGGCGATGCAGACGAAAAGAAATGAAGTGTATGTAAGGGGGGCCCTTAAAAAGCAAAAATAAATGTAGGGTTTATGTAAAGAAAACGAAGAACACGCGAGAATACCAGCGTTGTGGTCCAGGCCACAACATTAGAGCTGACGCAGGGACCTTATTTGCTTTTTTATATTAAGTTTTATTAAATGTAGTAATTGTCAGTTTAATTGTATGTAAGAGCAAATAAAACTTTTTTTCTTTCTTTCTTTCTTTACATACACCCTACATTTCTTTTTGCTTTTTAAATAACAAATATATAAAATTGAAGTCTCTGTTTGTAATATAAAAAAACAGCTTTCTACTAACTGCCTAAATGATTATTTTATATTACACAATTCTCAACGAGTTCCATTATAGCTATAAAAAGTTATAAAAATCGTGAAAGTTAATCTGTCTGTTCCGGGTAATCTCCGTAACGGCTGAACCGATTCCAACGGGACTTTCACTAGCAGATAGCTGATTTTATGGAGAGTAATACGGGATACTTTTATTTGAGAAAACGAATTGGGGTTCCGCATGGGAATGGATAATTCCAAGTATATCAGACTGAGCCACAACAAAAGCGTGGCCGAGTTTAGCTAAAATATATATATATATGATTATATTTGTAATACTAATGTACAAAGTCAACGTAGCTATTAAGTTTACTCTATTCTGACGCGAGGGGGCGATGCTATCCGCCGCTCTTGTCTCAATTTTGCTATCTCCGATCTCGCTATCCTGTAAAATAATTTAAAAAAGCTATTAATATATATACATATATAAAATTCACGTGACACACTGATAGAAAACTCCTCCGTGGTATAAAGGTGAAAATTTTGCGTTATAAGTATTTTTTTAATGCCAAATCATAAAAAATAAGAATAAGAAATTTCGTCTGAAAAAAAATGATTGGGGTGAGCCACCACCAATGGATAACGACCCATCCTCAGAATTACCAAATATACACAAAAAAATCATAAAAATCCAGCCGTTTAGGAGGAGTTAAGTGACAAACACACGCACAAAATAATTATATTAAGATTTAGATAGATGCCTGCTTACCTCAGTAATAGGAAGAGTGCCATGAAGTTACACGCAATGAGCATGTAGAACACATGAGTCCAGGACCTACTGGAGACCACCCCAGCCAACATTGGACCTATAGCAGCACCTGGGACAGACAAACATACACTATTAGCTAACTATACATTTTAAGAGAGGTAGGACACCATACTAGCGAGCAAGCCCGACTGGGGAGGGACCTCCACCTTACAGAAGACCACAGCCAAATAACTACACATAGCGATGTAGTTGTGCTCCTGTGTGTGAGTACAGGTCTCCAGCGCTTAATTAGAGATGCGTTTTGAAAGAAACGTACTCCTATCCCAGGGATGGACTGCCTTGGTGGTCCAGTGGCCGCAGTGTGAGCCTGCTGTGCACGAGGTTGTGGGTTGGATTCCCTCACAGAACAATTTTTTTCACCCACAAAGAGTTGTTCTGAGTCTGGTTGTAGTTTGTGTCCGTTAATTGTATGTTTGTAAAGTCCCCCGCGACACAGAGCTTGTTCTCTAGTGCGGGAGTTGTCTTTTTAACAAATAAAAAAAAAATAGATGAAGAATTAAACTCACCCACACTGCCCGTGCCATCAATAATGGCGGTGACAGTGGCTAACGCCCTGGAGTTGCCCGCGAGGGTGTGGTGGGTACCCAGCTCTGCGCTCACCGCCGTCGTGATGAGGGCATACGGACCGTTGACCAGTACTCCCGTCAGGATTAGCAGCACCACGTTTATGAGGTACGAGGTAGACCCCCAGGTCTGGTAGGCGAACAGCTGTGGAGATTAAGGAAAATTTGAAGTGAAACAGAGACAGCATGCTAGCGAGCAAGCCCGACCTTTTTTATACTACTAAGGTAGCAAACAAGCATACGGCCCGCCTAATGTTAAGAAGTTACCGTAGCCTATGGACGTTTGCAACACCAGGGGTATCACTCACGCGTTGCCGTCCCTTTAAAAACCTTATAACTCCTTTCTTGAAGAACCCCATGCTATAGTCTCTTGGGAAAACCTCGGCAGGGAGCTCATTCCACAACCATACTTGGGTGGCAAACAAGCATACGGCCCGCCTGATGTTAAGCAGTTACCGTAGCCTGTGGACGCTTGCCATACTAGAGGTATCACATGCGTGTTGCCGACCCATTTTTACACCAGGGCTTTATGATGGAAGTATTCCTGGGATAGGATTACGTTTCTTTCTAAACGCATCCCTAAATGAGCGCTGGAGACCTGTACTCACACACAGGAACACGACTATACCGCTGTGTGTAGTTATTTGGCTGTGGTCTTCTGTTAGGTGGACGTCCTTCTGTCCGTGTGGTGACGGATTAAGAATACAAATGTCACCACCCCATTCCATCCCGTGGGTGTCGTAAGAGTCGACTAAGGGAGTAAGTCAGGCAGACAATATCCACTGCAAGAGAGGGAAAGCTCGAAACAAAACCCTATACCAACCCGTCTGGCCAGCGTGGTATAGTAGGCTAATATCCCTCCAAATTAACGGAGGAGACCCGTGCCCAGCAGTGGGACGTTTATGGGTTGAGATGTGTAAGCGTCCATAGGCTACAGTAACTGCTTAACATCAGGCGGGTCATATGCTTGTTTGCCACCCAAGTAGTTTAAATCCCTTTAAATTCAAGGACGAGATAGAGAAGGAGAGAGAGAGGGAAAGTATAAAGTATAATCCACCAACGTCCTAATAAAAATATACTCACCATAGGTGCACAAGCGCTGTAGAAGCACACACACACGAGCGCAGGACACGCGGTACAATCGGCAACAAGACCGGCCAGTATCGCGCCTATAACACCACCCACGTCGAACACTGTACTCAGCTCACCAGACTCCTTTGCTGATAAATCCGCTAGAGACAAAGATATGGGGTAAGCAGATGTGTAAGCAGCGTTGTGGTCAAGACCATCAGGCGGGCAGCAGATATATATTATATCAATAAAAAAAAACTCATAACTACTAATTAACATATCAAAATAGCTTATCACTATCCCAACTAAAAATCTTTTAAAAAATCAATAATAATAATAAACGAAAAACAAGCTGTGTCACGGGGGACAACATACAATTAACGGACACAAATTACACCCACACTCGGAACAACTCTGGTTCATATAAAGATTTGTCCTGTGTGGGAATCGAACCCACAACCTCGTGCGCGGTAGGCGCATACTGCGGCCACTGGACCACCAAGGCAGTCAAACCGCCTCATAAAATCACATTCGTTTCTCCGCTACAATATCACAAACAGACAAACACAAATTTATAACAAACTTATGACTGCCTTGGTGGTCCATTGGTCGCAGTATGCGCCTGCTTTCACGAGGTTGTGGGTTCGATTCCCACACAGAATAAAACTTTGTGAGACCTACAAAGTGTTGTTCTGAGTCTGGGTGTAATTAATGTCCAGTAATTGTATGTTTGTAAAGTCTCTTGCGACACAGAGCTTGTTCTCTAGTGCGGGAGTTGTCTTTTTTAAATAAGAAAAATAAGATAACACTTACCTGAAGTATTGTGTATATACGCTGGCAGCCAATACAGGAACGTGTAACTGACGAGCTTAGCGAAGAAGAGAGAGAGAGAGAACTCCAGCACGCCGGGGATGGAGAGCGCGCGAGAGAGGGAGACGGCACTCTCCGAGCTAGCTCCCACTCGATCTCCTGACGATGACGAGCGGAGGAGGGAGGTGCGCTCTGTCGCTTCTTCTTGCTATATACAACAACAGGATTAATCGCAAAAACGACTGAACGGATCTGGATTCAATTTGGCATATAGATAGATTATAGTCTGGAATAACACATGAGCTACTTTTTATTCCGAAAAAATCTCTTATTATATTAAAATAATATGTAAATCCTACTAATATTATAAACGCGAAAGTTTGTAAGTATGCATGGACGGATGGCTGTTTGTTATTCTTTCACGCAAAAACTACTGAACGGATCTGGATCAAATTTGGCATAGAGATAGATCATACTCTGGAATAACACATAGGCTACTTTTAATCCCGGAAAATGTAAATATTATATTAATACATGTAAAAAACTCTTACCGATGATACGTTGGCAGAATGTCTGTTGGGTCGTAAACTTGCTGCCTGTTAATATAAAAGCAAAAAGATTTTTCAACAATATACTTTTTTATACTACTTAGGTGGCAAACAAGCATACGGTCCGCCTGGGCACCAATTCTGCTAATTTACAGATGGCTCAACTGAATTTGAATTGATTCTCAATTGAATCTCAGTAGCATTTTTAGTATTCTGCTAATAAATTTAAGACCAATAGTTGGAAAACGATTGGTCTTAAATTATTTAGCAGAATACTAAAAATGATACTGAGATTCAATTGAGAATCAATTCAGATGCCATTGAGCCATCTGTAAATTTGCAGAATTGGTGCCCTGATGTTAAGCAGTTACCGTAGCCTATGGACGCTTGCATTACCAGAGGTATCACTTGCGAGTATAATGTAGATAATATGTATTAAATATCTGAGGAATATATCATTCTCTTCTTTTTTTTTTCTTTTTTTTTAAAGACAACTCCCGCACTAGAGAACAAGCTTTGTGTCACGGGGCACTTTACAAACATACAATTAACGGACACAAATTACACCCAGACTCAGAACAATTCTTTCTGGGTCACACAGTTTTGTCCTGTGTGGGAATGGAATACTGCGGCCACTGGACCACCGAGGCAGTCCTTTGTTGAACCTTTCCGTCTAAAGGCCCACATTCATCAGCCACCATGCAGCTCAACCATTTCTTTGGGAGCTATCATGGCCTGAGTCACTATGTCTCCACGCCATTAGTGGGCGTATGCGTAAGCATGTCAAACTAAAAACATAAGACTAAAAAACGTAAATGGCATAAATCTTTATATATATATTTCTTGTGTGCGTGTGTATGTGACTGAACTCCTCCTAGACGGGTGGACCGATTTTGATGAAATTTTGTGTGTGTGTTCGGGTAGGGCCCTGGATGGTTTAGATTCACAATTGGACCCGGTAGGTGGCGCTGCTGTCGGTATTTCAGCTTTTTCCGGCAGGACGACGTCTGCCAGGTCCACTAGTATATATTATGTATATACTAGCTGACCCAGCAAACGTTGTTTTGCTACTAAAATATAGGGGTTGATCGTAGAGGAATGAAAATTAAGGGTTGGATGTATTTTTTAATGATGAATTATTTTAATGAAAAAAATTGTCTAAAAAATTAAATAAAAAAATTAGAGGTGGACCACCCTTAACATTTAGGGGGATGAAAAATAGATGTTGTCCGATTCTCAGCCCTACCCAATATTTATTTATTTATTTTATTTATGGAAAACCAACAGCTTATTCTAACTTTCAAAAATAATTAGTATACGCACACAAAATTTCACGAAAATCGGTCGAGCCGTTTCAGAGGAGTTCAAAGTTGAACACTATGACACGAGAATTTTATATATTAGATATATAAAGGTACTCGTACATTACCTGATCACCAATTATGACAGACGAGGTATCGTCATCATCAGGCTCGGTCTCCTCATCAGACTTGGTAGATTGTCTGATAGGCTGAAACAATCACTATTTATTTATTTCATTTCTTTTAACTCAAACTCAAAATTCATTTATTCATTTAGGTTACAAGGTAACACTTATGAAGGTCATAAATTATGAATAAACCAGAAAGATGATGTCAGCAAAATTTTCCTACGGCTAGTTCGCTGACGTGGAGCCTAACCACCGACGGAAAAGGGGTATTATATGTTTATCGTGTCTGACTGTGTGTCTTTCTCAGGCATCAGAACTCCTATGCAAAAAGACCGTTTTTTTATGCTACTTGGGTGGCAAACAAGCATACGGCCCGCCTGATGTTAAGCAGTTACCCGTAGCCTGTGGACGCTTGCAATACCAGAGGTATCACTAGCGTATTGCCAACCCATTGTTTTACACCAGGGCTTAATGATGAGAGTATCTTTAGGATAGGAATACGTTTCGTTCAAAACGCATCCCTAAATAAGCGCTGGAGACCTGTACTCACACACAGAAACACAACTACACCGCTGTGTGTAGTTATTTGGCTGTGGTCTTCTGTAAGGTGGAGGTCCTTCCCCAGTCGGGCTTGGTTGCTAGTATGGTACATCTCTTACCTATTTTAATGCGGTATTTTTGTATAGTATGTTAATTCCGTACTCTTATATTAAAACTAATTGTAACTCATTTAAAATTGTAAATGTTATACTCTGGCGATTAAAAAGAGTGGTTCGAGTTTCATGCCAATTCTCAAAGCCCTAGTCAGCGAAATCGCCGTAGAAAATTATACCGTCATCTTTTGGAGTATCCACACACAGGAATACAACTACACAACTGTGTGTAGTTATCTTAATCTTAAAAAAGAAAACTACCGCATTAGAGAACAAGCTCTGTGTTGCGGGGGACTTTATAAACATACAATTAACGGACACAAATTACACCCAGACTCAAAACAACACTTTGTGGGTCACACAAAGTTTTGTTCCTGTGCGGGAATCGAACCCACAACCTCGTGCACAGCAGGCGCATACTGCACCCACTGGACCACCAAGGTAGTCGATATTCTGTGGTCTTCTATAAGGTCCTTGACCAGGCGGGGTTGCTTACTTGTATGGTACCCTATCTGTCTTACATAAAAAGGCATGTCACTAACACACCATAAGAATAATACACCTATCTGATACTTACTGAGGACCTATCAGCTCCAGTGGTGAGCCCCACCTGCCTTGGCTCCGGGACCAAGAACAGGAAGACCACAGCTCCTACCAGTCCCATCACAAGACCAGGATAGATGAAAGACATAGCCCAATCTGTATCCACATATTCTGCTGCCATTATGGTTCCTGGAACAGCCAAATTTTACTGATGGTAGACTTTACATGTTAAGGGGGTCCTCCCGCACTAGAGAACAAGCTCTGGGTCGCGGGAGACTTTACAAACATACAATTAATGGACACAAATTACACCCAGACTCAGAACAACACTTTATGGGTCACACAAAGTTTTGTTCTGTGTGGGAATCGAACCCACAACCTCGTGCATAACAGGCGCATACTGCGGCCACTGGACCACCGAGGCAGTCAGTTCATCAGTATTGGTAAGCAGTTACCGTAGCCTATGGACGCTTGCTATACCAGAAGTATCACTTGCGTGTTGCCAACCCATTTTTTTACACCAGCTTTAAGATGGGAGTATCCCTGGGATAGGAATACGTTTCTCCCAAAAAGCATCCCTAAATGAGCGCTGGAGACCTGTACTCACACACAGTAACACAACTACACTGCTGTGTGTAGTTATTTGGCTGTTGTCTTCTGTAAGGCGGAGGTCTTTCCTGAGTAGGGCTTACTCGCTAGTATGATGCCTTATCGTTCTTTATATTACTTAGGTGGCAAACAAGCATACGGCCCGCCTAATAGTAAGCAATTACCGTAGCCTATAGACGCTTGCAATACCAGGGGTATCACTGCTTACCATCAGACGTACCGTATGCTTGTTTGCAGAGACAATCAGTACAAAAAGCACTTACCTAATATGTTTCCAAGTGACGTATGTGAGTTCCAAATGCCAAATATAAGTCCTTTTTTGCTATTCCCAAACCATTTGCCCACGATGGCCACTGTGCCTGGCCATCCTGTCGTTTGGGCAATACCTGCACCAGCCTGGAAAGTGTGGACAACTATAATACAGCTACAGATACTAATATTATAAATGTAATGTTTGAGGCGCTCATAGCTAGGTGCACTCGGTGAAAACGATCAGCGGGTTAAGCTACCAAGGGCACGGTAACCCTATAGATGGGTGACCGCATAGTGGTATTTCATCTGAGCGTCTCCGTGCTTCGGAGGGCACGTTAAAAGTCGGTCCCGACTGTTAACAGTCGTTAGATCACGACAGAGGACTAAATATGGGCGATCTAAATAACTCTGTCACCAGGTTGGCCACTAACTAAACGATAAAAAAATGTAATGTTTAGATGGTTGTTTGTTACTCAAACAAACTAAAACTTTTTTATCCAATACCAGAGGTATCATTTCTTTGCACCAGGGCTTTAATATGGAGTATCCCTGGGATAGGAAAACGTTTCTTTCAAAACATATCCCTAAATTAGTTGGAGACCTGTACTCACGCACAGGAACAACTACACCATCTCATCTCAACCCATAAACGTCCCCCTGCTGGGCACGGGTCTCCTCCATATATATAGAGAGATATTAGCCTACTATACCACGCTGGCCAGACGGGTTGGTATAGGGTTTTGTTTCGAGTTTTCCCTCTCTTGCAGTGGATATTGTCTGCCTGACTTACTCCCTTAGTCGACTTTTACGACACCCTCGGGATGGAATGGGGTGGTGACATTTGTATTCTTGATTCGTCACCACACGGAAATAACTACACCGCTGTGTAGTTATTTGGCTGTGTTCTTCTGTAAGGTGGAGAATCTTCCCCAGTCGGGCTTGCTCGCTAGTAAGGTGCCCTACGTCTCTCATATGATAACAATTTAAGGTAAACATGATTCGGAACTCGAACCCAGAACCGTTACTGAGATGGTATATATAGAAGCAGGCGATGTAACCGACTTAATACTGAAAGAAATGTGCGAGTTCAATCCTAAGAGGTAATATACATACGAGTACTAATCAAATGATTTACTATCTGCTAACGGTGAAGGAAAACATCGTGAGGAAACCCACATGTCTTAGAAGAAATTCTAAATGCATGTCTGATCTACCAACCTGCATTAGGCCTGAGCCTCTCCTTGATAGAGGAGAGGGGATGGATGGGATTGGGACACATAATAATAGGTTGCCTATATTACAATAATATAAATAAATAAGTACATGTCAAGGTCATTAAGAAAGGATTTTCTTAATGACCTTGACATGTACTAATTTATTTATAACGCATAATAAAGAGATTATTATTTAATGTTATGTAATGTAAATGATTATTATTTTATTATTATTGTTATCAATTATTTTATTTCAATTAATTCATTTTGTCGTCATTTAAATAATATAATATGTATGTTTAATAGACATGGCATGTTGGAACTACCTATTCTGTAACACCTCAAATGTACACATGGTCAAACAAATAAATTATCTTTATCCTATAAATATAACATTAAAGAATACATACCTGTACTAATAAATAATAGGAAATATTATGTATACTATAAGTTCTGCCTATCCCAAATAGGTAACAGAATATAGCGGACGTCAGCATCCCTAGTGACAAGAAGTACCGGAGATCTACTCTCTCAGCTATCATACCTGAAATAATTAAATAAAATCTGTATGTTTCAAAACTTATGGATAATGGAACCCCCTGGGGGGAGGGAGAAAGAAAGAAAGAAAATATATTTATTTTGTCTTTACATCTTACTACAGTAATCTAAAAAATATATAATGGTTACAAGACAAAACAGGACCTAGCTCAGCGATTAATTGCAACATCGCAGACGCTGCAGCGCTGATATTCTGCTAGGACCCCTTAGGGAAGGTATTCGACACCTAGCGGAGCAGTTATATTTAAAATATAAATAAGTAAAGAGTAGATAAATTTAAAACATAAATAAGGAAATGACAATATTATATAATAACAATTGTGAAATTGATACATAAATAAAAATAATAGATACTTATTAGAAACGAAACGTAAATGTCAGTCGGTCTGTCATATGTCAAGTCTGTCAAAGGGAGAAGGGATAAAACATACGATTCACAGACACCAACTACACACATAATCTCATCATCATCATCTCAACCCATAAACGTCCCACTGCTGGGCACGGGTCTCCTCCATACATTTGGAGGGATGTTAGCCAACTATACCACGCTGGCCAGACGGGTTGGTATAGTATTTTGTTTCGAGTTTTCCCTCTCTTGCAGTGGATATTGTCTGCCTGACTTACTCCCTTAGTCAACAGCCTTCGGGATGGAATGGGGTGGTGAAATTTGTATTCTTAATCTGTCACCACGCGGAAAGACACACACATACACATAATCTGGATTGAATCAAATATGGATGGATGGATGTGGATGTTTGTTAGTCCATCATGCCAAAAACCGGTACTTTTATCCCGGGAAAAAATCACTGTCTTTTTTATTTACTACCAAGGAGGCAAACAAGCATACAGCTCGCCTGATGGTAAGCAGTTACCGTAGCCTATGGATGCTTGCAACACCAGGGGTATCACTCGCGCGTTGCCGACTCTTTAGAAACCTTATAACTCGTTTCTTGAAGAACGCCATCGACCCCATGCTATAGTCTTTAGGAAAATCCTCAGCATTGATCATCAACTTTCATTCTACAACTTGGAAGGAAATTCCATTGAAACCGTACATCATGGCATGTTTGAGGTGCTAGGATGTGAGGATGAACTCCCAGATGACGAGAAAAAGTACCAATTTATTGTTTTTTTCTGGTGGTCCTGCGTATGTTGGAATAATTGCATTTCTTTTTACCTGATACAAACATGGCAGCTGCATAAGAGAACAGAAAGGCGGAATCCAGCGCTCCCAGTAGGGTGTTGGCCTCCGTCGTGTCTGTAAAAAGAGAAGAATTACTACAGGATTTGACTGCCTCGGTGGTCCAGTGGCCCCAGTATGAGCCTGCTGTGCACGAGGTTGTGAGTTGTCTTTTTAATTAAAAAAATACAAAAAAAAGAGAAAAAAATGGAGAATCGGGACAATCCCACACATGCCCACCGCTGTGACTTCTGTGAGCCAGGATTAACAGCGGAGTAACCAACTGATACACCGAGCTTTGACACTCGTGCGTCCCGTGGACAGCTAAACCTACTGTCTTGGACCCCGCAACGAATTTTATCGTAGGAGGAGGCAAAACGGTCACCCATCGACAGTCTGACCGCGACCACTTACCCCTCAAAAATACTTACTGAAAGGTGCCCAGTTACACCACTGGCCATCATTAGGGTCAGTCCCTGGGGGTGGTGTCAGCGCTGAGCAGTTCTGATGCAGTACGTTCTTCACCACTGATATGGGCTTCCTCGTCAGGTGGTACGTCATGTAAGTGAAGAATGTCAGGACTAATACGCTGGCTTGGTAACTGAAACAAGGATACGGTTGGAATAAGTACCTATCTGTCACTCGTGAAGTCGTGAATATTTGAAATCTATAGGTAAGTATATCAAAATCGATGGTTGTGTGAGAATTTCAAAAACGGCTAGACCGATTTTAATGGATTTTTCTTTAAAAGACAACTGTCCCACCCCGGAAGAGTGCGGTTCGGATCACGTAGGACCTTCCTCCCTGCCTTATAGACAAGTGGCATAAACGGTAGTCGAATCAAATAGAAAGCTGAAAGCAAATGTATGAGATTTGCTTTCTATTGCTGATAGAATAGAATAGAAAACTCTTTATTGTACAACAATTACATTTTGATAACAAACATCCGCTGATCCGCTCCACCGTCTGAAGGTAATGTCCTACTCAAACTCAAACTCATTTAGCCATTTAGATCAAATACATGATTCTTATGAACGTCATAAAAACAAATGTCAGCATATTTTTTTCCTAGTAGAAGGACCTCTAACAGGTCAGCTCAGGACCGAATACTTTGAAAATCTTTGGGAGAGGTCTATGTCTAGCAGTGGACGTGTTTTGGTTGAGATGATGATGATGAGAAGCATGCGACCGCCATCCACTTCCTATCGCTGGCAACCATTTTAAATAAGTACATAACACAACATAAAACGGAACTATTATATTCTGCGGTTCTATTGTAACAACGTTATCGCAATAATTATTATTGTTATCAAAGCCAATGGAGAAAATCAACTATTTCATATGTTATGCTAATTTATACCTTATTCTTTACACCATACGGTGTGAATTACCATTCTGTCTGTTATTATACGTCTTTCTTTTACTCAGTTTATGTACTGTCTAAAGCGAAATGAAATAGCATAATTTAACGCGAACGTTTGTTAGGATGGATGTTTGTTACTACTTCATGCAAAAACTACTGGACAGATTATGATGTAACTTTACAGTGTATTCCTTGCTAGCAACCCTTGTGTTTCGGTATTTTGTGGTCTTTTTCGATTGTAATATACGTACAATTCTTTTTTTTTTTTTTTCTTTTTTAAAAAAGACAACTCCCGCACTAGAGAACAAATTCTTGATTTATATTATCTAGCAGTGTCGCCAAGAATTTTGACAATAATAATAGATGTTTGTCATATTCTTTGATCTCTCTAAAGGCATTTGACACAGTCTCTATTAAAATTATACTGGATAAAATGGAGATACTGGCGTTCGAAGTGCTCGCAATATCTTTAGGAGATTATCTAACGATTAGATTATCTTACAATAGGTAAAGATTGGGGACCAGAAGAGTGAAGAGGCTCGAAATTCCTATGGCGTCCCGCAAGGGACTATATTAGACCCTACGCTCTTCCTGCTGTACATAAAAGATCTCTGCACAAAAGGTCCTTAAAGCACCAGGCATGAAGAGCGCCGAGGGCGCCTCTTTAAGTTGGTCAAGGACAAGAACCAAAAACGATCAAACCCACCAAATTCTATGTGGTACCTTCAATTGCGGGGTGTTGGGAACCACAAAAAGTGCCAAAGGGCACCAATAGTGCTAAAGCCGGTACTGGTATAGAGGTGAATGTCCAGTGGTGCGTCACGAGAGTCAGGGTCGCAATGTAAGATATCAATCAGCCTATCGCAGTCCACTGCACTGTCCACTGTCCAATGTAAGATAATGTTTGTATATTTATTTATATTTACTAATAAAGGTGTGTACTTACAAATTATGGATGTAATTATTCTGATAAAATTAATATTATTTATTATTTAACATCCTCATTGAATTACATTTTAAGAATGAAAAATATGGTCCCCGATTTTGCAACATATCTCACTACTGCTCATATTGATCATAGCGTGATGTTATATAGCCTATAGCCTACCTGGATAAATGCACTATTTAACAAGAAAGTTTTTTTCTAATCGAACCCGTACTTTCTGAGATTAGCGCGTTCAACCATACAAACAAACAAACTCTTCAGCTTTATAATATTAGTATAGATAAAGGCCCAACGGCATCAGGTTTAGGAACTAAGCTACCGGTGGTTAAGGCTCTAGAGATGGTACATAATATTGTTTACCATTACCATTACCGCCTGTACAACGGGCTGTGTTCCGAGATATTGTTTGATATGATGCCCACGACCACATTTTAGAACCTCTATCGTGCCGCACTGCACGGTTTGAGAGGAATTTCCTCCCACGTACGATTAGGTTGTGGAATGAGCTTCCTGCCGAGGTTTTCCCGAGTGACTATAGCATCGGATTCTTCAAGAAAGGAGTTATAAGGTTTCTAAAGGGTCGTCAACCTCGAGCTATACCCCTGGTGTTGCAAGCATCCATAGGCTACGGTAACTGCTTACCATCAGGCGGGTCGTATGCTTGTTTGCCTCCTTGGTAGTATAAAAAGAAGCCATCAGACGGACTATAGATATAGATGCTTATTTAGTCATCACATTGTCATGGTGTGTCATCCATATGTCACGAATGCAGTGTCATATAACAGTATCATTTGTCCATCCGTATGTGTCATCGTATTGATAACCTCATTGTTTGGTTCAATTATTTAAATAATAAACAATATTATATTACTAGATGTTGCCCGCGGCTCCGCCCGCGTGGATGTCGGTTATCGCTGCAAAAATGCAAGCCTATGTGTTATTCCAGACCATAATCTATCTCTGCGCCAAATTTCATCTAGATCCGTTCAGTAGTTTTTATGTGAAAGAGTAAAAAACATCCATCCATCCGTTCATTCTCACAAACTTTCACATTTATAATAATATTAGTGAGGATATATATTTAATTATAACGCGTTTGAATTATTCATCAAGCCATAAACGTCCTACTGCTGGGCACGGGTCTCCTTCATATATTTGGAGGGATTTATTTATTTATAACATAATTAACAACTATCATTACAGGTTTGAAAACCTAAAGGTGAGTATAGACTAGAGCATTTTCTCGAGCATTTCTGTGTAATGTAACGTTCTTACGAATGGTACAATACAGGGAAAAGCTCAGTTTCCAAAGCATTTCCATGTAATGTAACGTTCCTGCGAATGCTCGGTGCAATGCTCACAGCTCGACTACCGTTTATGCCACTTGTCTAGAGGGGCAGTACTTTCTGAGATTAGCGCGTTCAACCAAACAAACAAACTCTTCAGCTTTATAATATTAGTATAGAAAAGACTTGCGCTAGTATGTATCTACCCTTATTCGCGTTACATGATATGGCCGTCAGTTAGCGATAATTTAAGTTATCTAATTGAAAACTCGTGTATAATTTAAATCTATAAACTTTATATAAATGGCGTAGATAATAATAATGAGTATTAAATATCTTTTATGACAATCTTTTGTGTCCTTCAGACCAGCCACCTGACCGAGGACCTCTCATCTCAACCCATAAACGTCCCACTGCTAGGCACAGGTCTCCTCCATACACTTGGAAAGATAGGGACTGACCAAGGACCTAGTTATAGTATATTTATTAAGAGATATTTATTAAAAAATCACACATACCATGGGTACTGTAAACGTTTGATATTTGAAAATAAATAGCATTTTTGTCTTTTTAAAAAGACAACTCCCGCACTAGAGAACAAGCTCTGTGTCGCGGGGGACTTTACAAACATACAATTAACGGACACAAATTACACCCAGACCCATAACAATTCTTTATGGGTCACACAAAGTTTTGTCCCTGTGAGAGAATCGAACCCACAACCTCGTGCACAGCAGGCGCATACTGCGGTCACTGGACCACCGAGGCAGTCAAATGTCAAGTCAATAAAAACAATAGACGATAAAATTTAAACCTATCGATTGAATACTCTGGGCTCTTGATCATTCATTTAGCTAATTGGTTAGATATTGATTCAATCATTTTCTTTCATCATCATTGTAAAATGTTAAACGTAACAGTACCTATGCTATGTGAAAGATGCTATAGTTCGTTTTACGGGGTTATTTTGCGCACGTGGCCCGCAGATGGGTCTTTGTGCGTGCATTTCCTTGTGGCTTATGCATCCAGTCCTCCAGAAAGCCAGCAAGCCCAAGACCTACTTAACAACTTAGCCAAAGTCAAAGTCAAACTCATTTATTAATTTAGATTAAATACATGATACTTATGAACGTCATAAAAACAAATGCCGGCATAGTTTTTTCCTACGGCCAATTCGCTGACTATGGTAAGGCCACGAGAAGAATTGGCAAGAAACTCTTTTAATCGCCAGAATATAACATTTACAATTTGGTATAAGTTACAATATTAGTGGTAACGAAAAGGAACGCAAAACGATATATCATACAATAATTTAATTTAGATAGGTATTTATTTTATCTTATTCTATTAGTCTGAGCAATTTAATGACTCGAAAAAGAAAGAATGAATTTAGTATGGTGATGAGATTGCTTAGCTGGCAATCAAGCATACGGAACGCTTGATGGTAAGCAGTTAACGTAGGCTACGGACGCTATACTAGAGGTATCACTTGTGAGTTGCTGACCTAAACATAAATAGTTTTGGCTGTACTATGCCGAATCGAATCCTTAGATGGATGGATGGATAGATGGATGGATGGATGGATGGATGTTTGTTACTCTTTCACGTACAAAACTACTAAACGGATGTGGATGAAATTTGGCACACAGATAGATTATGGTCTGGAATAACACATAGGCTACTTTTTGCAGCGAGAACCGGCATCCACGCGGGCGGAGCCGCGGGCAACAGCTAGTCCACTATAAATCAAATGTCTAAATACTCGAACGTTCATAATATCGAATGATAGGAATCGATTATTGAATACTCGTATATCTTAGACGTTCGATTTACGATCAATTGATATTCGATTATTCGGCATTCGATTCGGCGTAGTAAACCCAACTGTATTATGATGGAATTACCCTGATGATTCTGAGGGGTTATGTAAGGTGGAGGTCCTTACCCAGTCGGGCTTGCTCCCTAGTATGGTATTCCTCTCTTAACTGACTCCAACTCTATTGCCAAATAACAACAACTGCCCCTTTTGTCCACAACAATTTCCGCGAGCTACTTCTATATCTATCTCTTTCTTACTATAATAATTAGCATTGCTAATAGATTAAAATGTAATTAGACACTTATATTAGTAAAAATAAAGATATTTGAAATTGTTAACTATAAAACTAGTTTGCAATCTAATTGTAATTAAAACCCACAACAGACAGAGTTACAAAATATATGGATACCTATGCATCATATTAGGTATATTACGGTACTAGCTGTTGCCCGCGGCTCCGCCCGCGTAGATGTCGGTTATCGCTGTAAAAAGTAGCCCATGTGTTATTCCAGACTATAATCTATCTCTGTGCCAAATTTCATCCAGATCCGTTCAGTAGTTTTTACGTGAAAGAGTAACAAACATCCATCCATCCATCCATTCTCACAAACTTTCACATTTATAATATTAGTAAGGATACCGTCATATATCAATATTAGCTCTGTCTGTTGTGAGCTTAACAATATGGCTGACGTGACGTTATATGTTTTTTAATCGACCTAGTAAGGCAAAGGTATTTATCTTGTAATGCCAGATGCTTTATACAGCCAAGGCTATTATTTGAATAGTTAAATAGTGATGCACGAAGAGGTCAGGGTAGAGATGGGCGGGTGGGTAAAAATCGGGTGGGTAAAAATGGGAAGGAAAGGTAAAAATGGGTAAAAATTGATTTTTACCCATTTTTACCCGGTATGTATTAAAAATACCGGGTATAAATTAATTCAGTATGTAATTTGGTTAATTTTCATATTAAAAAGACTGTAAAATGCCTTTTTGTATTTATCTTGACGTGTACTATATTCCGAGATGGGTGTTTAGGACGTGGTGATGAAGTTGGAAGGTGGCCATGGCAACTCTTCAATGAAACAAGATAGATATGTCGTATTTTGGATTTATTTTGACTAATACTTATAGTACTCGTCAAAATAAATTCAAAATACGACATATTCATAATTCCTAGGTGGGTGTTTAGGATTGATGATGAAGTCGGAAGGTGGCCATGGCAACTCTTCAACGAAACAAGATAGTCATATCGTATTTTAGAGTTTTGGATTTTTTTTGACGAGTACTATATTCCTGTTCAGGATTGATGATAATGTCGGAAAGTGGCCATGGCAACTCTTCAACAAAACAAGATAGCCGTGTCGTGTTTGGGTATTTTGGATTTATCTTGACGAGTACTATGTTCCTGTTCAGGATTGATGATAATGTCGGAAAGTGGCCATGGCAACTCTTCAACGAAACAAGATAGCCGTGTCGTGTTCGGGTGTTTTAGATTTATCTTGACGAGTACTATATTCCTAGATGGGTGTTCATGAAGTGATGATGAAGTCGGAAAGTGGCCATGGCAACTCTTCAATGAAACAAGACACCCGTGTCGTGTTTCGGTGTTTTGGATTTATCTTGACGAGTACTATATTCCTAGATGGGTGTTCATGACGAGATGATGAAGTCGGAAAGTGGCCATGGCAACTCTTCAACGAAACAAGACACCCGTGTCGTGTTTCGGTGTTTTGGATTTATCTTGACGAGTACTATATTCCTAGATGGGCGTTCAGGATTGATGATAAAGTTGAAAGATGGCCATGGCAACTTTTCAACGAAATAGGATAGCCGTGTCGTGTTTGAGTATTTTGGATTTAGAATTTGAAGAGTAATATATTCGTAGGTGGGTGTTTGGGACGTGACCATAAAGTCGGAAGGTGGCCATGGTAACTCTTCAACGAAACAAGATAGCCGCGTTGTTTTACGATTTGTTGATTTATCTAGACGGCTAATATAATTCCAGGAGGTGTTTAGCGTGTGATGATGATGTTCAAAGATAGTCATAGGAACTTTTCAACGAAACAAGACAGCGTTTGAGATCTTTTTAAGAATATTTAATGCATTTACACTCATAAATTAAATAAATACACTATTAAAGCTTGTATTTTTTTTAAAAATATCGTCGGTCTCTACGTACGAGATTAAAATAATGATTTATATAATTGCAGAAAAAAACATGAGTTATTTTGTAATATCATTTTCATTTTAATATGATTCTTGGATGATACCCTCTGGAATCTATACTAATATTATAAAGCTGAAGAGTTTGTTTGTTTGGTTGAACGCGCTAATCTCAGAAAGTACTGGTTCGATTAGAAAAAATAGTTTTGTTGAATAGTGCAGGCAGGCTATAAGCCATATAACATCACGCTGTGATCAATAGGAGCGGAGCAGTTGTGAGATATGTTGCAAAATCGGGGAAAATATTCCAAATTACCACGCGGACGAAGTCGCGGGCGACCCCTAGTGATATAATATAGTAAGATCTCATTGCAAAAATGATATCTTTTTATTTAAAATTCAGAGATGACCGTTTGTACGCTGAAATTTAATATTCTTTACTCAGTCACGTTTGACATGTCAGCTTTTACACAAGAGATTAATATCAATATATGAATCAAAATCATTTTATTGTGTTAAAATTTAAGAAAATAGCACTAAATAGACTAGGTAACCTAATAACATTTTTTTACAACGCTAGAACGTGAATGTCGATGAATTACCTAAGAGAAAAGAAACGATGTCATATGACATACCCGCATTTACGCAAAGTAGCGCGCTTTTTAGAACATTTATGTTCTCATCTACGACACTAATTCTTTTAATTTACTACACATGTCATAATTTACGTTTATATCTAGTAAACTATTTCATAGATTTAAAAAAGCAATATGTGATAACCTGAATCAATTTATGCAATAAAAAAATGGCTTTTTCGACATGCCGCTTTGTACGTAGGGACCGTCGAGATAAACTTATTTATTATTTAACACAAATTTATTGCATTGCGTATTTAATTTTATAGTTTATGAATCCGAAAAATCAGATCATGAATATAAAATTATTGTAGGTATAAAGTAGATACAAACGTGTCTCTTTTAGGTACTGAAATTAGTTTACGTTTAAAATATTTATTTAGACGGCTAATATTCTTTCTTTCTTTCTATCTTTTCTATCTTTCTTTCTTTTCTATCTTGAATATTTTTTATGAACATTATCAGCATGTTATATAATTACATGGAAAGTTCTTCATTTTAATTAATACCCGGTAAAAATTAAAAATGGGTGGGTAAAAATGGGTATAAATGGAAATTTTCCCGAAGGTCGGAAATTTACCGGGTAGACGCCCATCTCTAGGTCAGGGCTATAATTGGAGATGATTAATATTGTTTGGATGTAAAGTACTATAATACCATTTACTTTTTTTTAAATAAAAAAATAAATAAAAGTGAATCGTATTATCCTATCTTACTAATAATATAAACGCGAAAGTTTGTAAGAATGGATGGATGTTTGTTACTCTTTCACGTAAAAACTACTGAAAGTATCTGGATGAAATTTGGCAGGGAGATAGATTGTGGTCTGGAATAACACATAGGTTTTTTACAGCGATAACAGACATCCTCTGCCCGCTCTGCAGCTCTGTACTATATTGTAAAGAGGTAAAAATTTGTGACATTGTGGGGGATAATCTCTGGATCTATTGAACCGATTTAGAAAATTCTTTTACTAATAGAAAGCTACATTATTTATGAGTGTCATAGGGTATATTTTATTGACAACAACATTGCAGGACCCCGGCAAATACCACCTTTGCAAAGCCGGCAAATACCAATTTTATTTAACCGCTAGCAGATGTTTTGTGTCTTACTCTTAACCATCTAAAGATTAATATTGTCAAAGAGGAAATACAGCGCAGAATAAGGTTGTCAATCAATCAGCCTATCTTAAAAGTTGGTTCCAACTGTTAATAGTCGTTAGATCACGACAGAGACCTAAATATCACTAACCAAACAATAAGAAGAAGAAGCCTATGCTATGCTAACTGCTTACCATCAGGCGGGCCATATGCTTGTGTGCCACAAAAAGCTTTTTTTACTATTACTTGGGTAGCAAACAAGCATACCCAAAGGTATTTCCCTGGGATAGGAAATCGTTACTTAAAAATATTTCCCTAAATGAACTCTGGAAACCCATACTCATACAGCAACACAACAACTACAACCGCTGTGTGTAGTAATTTGGCTGTGGTATTAAATATAAATGAAAAATAACAGGATCCCAAATGACTGTGTCCCTAAGGGTCTGCTTGACTTAGTGATGCCATGATTACCTGAGTAAATAGATAAAACAAGGGGTAACGAATATAATTTTAATATGTATATATTTTGTCAGAAAATATCTTTAGAAATAATATTGTTGAGACCGAAAATACAGCCTCAGACTGCACTGTTGGAGGCAGCTATCAAATCCTGCTGCTGTGTTAGAGCAATTAAGGTACAGCATGTGGTGAGACATCGTTGGGATACCACAAAATAAAGATTTTATAATTTGTCTAACATAAGACGCTTCTAGACAAAAATACTTTTTACAAAAAATATTTTTATCGACAGCACGCGAGTAAAACATCAGGAAGACATTATATGTGATTAAAACAATTAATTTATGTGTATATTGTGAACTCACCATCTTAATCTGTTGATTTGAAGCCGTGGACATAATCTCGCGCTAACTTTTTGTATTAGTTGCACCCCTATAGGTGCATCCCTGCTGACCCCACTCATTCTCCACTGTTTCAACTTCAACGTCCTTAGTATATCGTGCGTCAAGCCCCGCATTCAATCACACAATACCCCACGCATTGTTTAAAAAAACCTCGTTTAGTCTTTTGTTTACGTCTACTTCGGTAACATAAACTTTGACTGCGATTTTATCGATAATTAACGTAATATTAACTTGATTTAATAAACATATGTGTAGATAATATATTTTTATATTTATTCTATTTGCATTTAATACCGTTTATCAGTTGATATATTGTTAAATTTACAATAAAATATTAATTTTCGGATCGTACGGAAATGACACGTCTCCTCCGAGCACGTTCCGTTACTAATCGCATCTAAAACTCTGTTATCTTTAGCCTTGATATTGCTTACTCATTCATTTGTGTATGAATTGATATGAGTTAGACACTACACACTATTAAATGTAGAATGCTAAAACTATTGTTTCGCAATTTATTTACATCCACACGTCAGCTGTCAATGTCAGTTTGATATTTCGTTTAGTTATTGCTTTCCTTCAGAACAGTGACAGTGACAAGTGATTGAGTACTGACCTTTACTAAATTACTTATCATTTTGTAAAAGCCTGGGTAAATTTTCTGATTTGCTCACTTAATTTGCTTCAGTTGCTTGATGTAAGTGCTTGCGGTTAGGCAAGTCTCATGCTTGTTGACTACCTCTTGCTTAGTGATAGATATCTATAAAAAGGGCAAGTGCGAGTCGAACTCGTTCCCTGACGGTTCTGTTATAGTTTAGACATTTTGACATGTCTTTGATTCAATAAGTATTTTTTTAGAAACACAAGTTTGTTTGTAAAATAGAATTAGTGTTTTAAAAATGGATGCTAGTTGTTTTTTTGTATAATAATATATCATCATCATTAGCCTTTCTACTGTTGGATGGAGGTCTCTCTATCATTTAGATTCTATCACTTCTTCGGAGAGGGAAGGGTAATAAAATAAAGTTAATATTCAAAATAAATAAATAAGCATTGTGATTGCGATAAACAGACAGAAGAAAATGTCGCAACAAGGATTTTTTTTAAAATATTTAGGTAAGGAATTCTGAAATTGGAAACAAATAAGTACTTAAAATATTAATGTTTCCGTTATAAAACAACAATGCACAAAATTAATAATAATTAATTAAAACCATTAACCATGTTATTGATGGTCATTATTGTTGTAGACCAATAGGATTCATCTATTTCTCATTATATAATTAAAAATGAGTGGTAAAAGTACTCATGTAGTGACAATAACGTATATTATTTTTCTATTTTATGTTAAAAAGAAATATTTATCATGAAATTTTATTTTATTTTTATATAAAATAAACAAATAGATACAAAGAAACCCAAACTATTATCAAAAACAGGAATTAAATATATATCTATAAGTGTTATATTGACAAATTATTAATAATTTTAATGTCACACAATGTGTATAGTAAGTATTAAACTATAAATAAGTATCTACAAATAAAACTAAATAAAATTTTCGTTTGAGCACGCTAACCTCTGAAACTACTAATCTGATTTCAAGAACACTTTAGGAACTTTACCAAAGGTAATTAATTTATTGAGGAAGTAATACACATTACGCTACGGCAGTAACTATGAACGCGATAAGTTACGTCATCCTTATCTTATCTTGTGACGGGGCTGTCCTTGCGGCCAGCGCACTTCGACACTTGGGGTCTTTTGTGCATGCCCCTACCTTACCTCTCACCCTACGTCTTGGTCCCTGAATACTTCCTGCATGAGTTTTAGTACATCCTTGACGGGGGCGCGCCTGTAGTCCTCTGGTTCAGGGTATGCCAGTCCCAGAAGGCTCATTCTTCTTGAGGCCAACGCATGGCACGTGCATAGCAGGTGCCGCATTGACTCCTCTTCTTCACCACAGGTCCTGCATGTCGGGCTATTTGACAGGCCCATTTTGTGGAGAAGCTTGTTTGTAGGGTAGTGACCCGTGAAGGCACCGGTTACTGCCGTCATTTGTGTTCTGCTGTACTCCCATAATATGTTCGTCATCCTTATCGCGATGGACAGTGGTATCAACAGTCAAGTACGCCCATCAGCTACACGCTGGCAGCGCCCTGATACCTACGCACCACCACCACAGTCCATGACCTCATGCATCATGGATATCACCAGGTGATGATGACAATCCAAAACTACACTATTCACGTGTCTCAAAAACATTATATATCTTCCATGAAGGTATAGGAAGAAATGTATCATACAGTTTTCTTAGGGTTCCACTCAAAAGAAAAAAGGAACCCTTCATTGTCCGTCTGTCTGACAAGACCTCAGGAACGCATGAAGCTATCACACATCTCAACCCAACGTCCTACTGCTGGGCACGGGTCTCCTCCATTAATTTGGAGGGATATTAGCCTACTATACCACGCTGGCCGGACGAGTTGATATAGGGTTTTGTTTCGAGTTTTCCTTCTCTTGCAGTGGATATTGTCTGCCTGACTTACTCCCTTAGTCGACTCTTACGACACCCACGGAATGGAATGGGGTGGTGACATTTTTATTCTTAATCCGTCACCACACGGACATGAAACTATGAAATATATGAATATATGAAGCTATCAAGTTGTTGTTTTTTTTCAGAGAATATCAACCCCCGAACTTATCCGCTGCGTCGCCATTTTAGTTACGTTAGATTTCAGCCGCGGTGGATGGTTGGACAGAGTGGTGCAGCACAGGAAAACGGAGCTGATGATGATGAATGACATCGTTATAGATGAGCCAGTTGAAATTAATGGTATGGTCACAAACCAGCATAAGAAAACACATATAGTATACGTTTTTCCAAAAGACTATAGCATAGGGTTCTTCAAGAAAGGAGTTAGCTTTTTAAAGGGTCAGCAAGGAGTGGTATTCTTGGTGTTGCAAGCATCCATAGGCTACGGTAACTACTTACCATAACGGGAGGCTGTGTGATTGTTTGCCACCTTGTATAAAAAAAATATACGCCCATATAGATATAGGTCTCGGGATCTTATATACCTGGAGCAGCGTGGTGGTAATGTCGAGCACTCCATCCATTCATCCTCAACGGATGGGTTTCCGAGTTTGATATAATAATCACCCAGCGATTGGTCTTACTACGCGGACACCATCCTTAGTGACAGCATCTGGGTACACTGGGACGCTATCCTTATGCTGAGAAGCACCAGGTGAGGGACTTTAAAACCCTGATCCCTCGCTGGCTGCCAACAGCGAAGCAGATTTGTTAGGGTATTCAAAGGAACACAACTACACCGCTGTGTGTAGTTATTTGGCTATCTTCTTTATGTTGGAAGTCCTTCAGACATTTATCAGAGGTATCACTTACGTGTTGCTGGTCAAAAATATTAACACCAGGGTTTTTAAACGAAGGAACGAAACGTTTCGTCAAAAACGTATCCTTAAACGAGCACAGGAAACCTGAACTCACATCCAACTACTGTGGTCTTCTGTAAGACCCTTTACAGTCGGATTTGCATGCTGATACCTACCTGGTGGCCTACCTTCCATAACATTTTTTTCATACAACTTAGGTGGCAAACAAGCATATGCCCCGCCTGATGTTAAGCAGTTACCGTAGCCTATGGACAAAGAGGTTTTTACACTGTGCTATGGACGCTTGCAATATCAGAAGTATCACTTGCGTGTTGCCAACCCATTTTTTTTTTACACCAGTGCTTTATGATGGGACTATCCCTGGGATAGGAGTACGTTTCTTTCAAAACGCATCCCTAAATGAGCGCTGGAGACCTGTACTCACACACAGGAACACAACTACACCCACAGAAATTTTGTGACTTCACTTAGTTATTTGGCTGTGGTCTTCTGTAAGGTGGAGGTCCTTCCTCAGTCGGGCTTGCTCGCTAGTAAGGTGCCCTACCTTTTTTTACATGATTTATTTCTTATAACGTGTTCGCCACGAGACCTGAACTGAAATGATTCATTAATATTCTTCTTCATTTCAGCTAGTATAATTGCAGCTCCTCAGGGATACGAGGACTCCGATAATTGGGACTTTGACTCAGTTCTTCATCTGTTGATACTCTTGAAACATAGCGGCATGGCTGCTTCAGTCCACAGGTCATTAAGACGCATGGTGGCACCACCCACGAGGAGACTAATGATGGGCATGGGCGAAAGTTTAATTAACTATCCTAGTCTTGCCAAGGTATGGACATTTAAAAATATTTTTATAATTTTTGCTATGCTATTTTTTATTTTTATCATTTTAGCCGAAAGTAAAAAAAAAAAAAGAATGAAAATGTTACTGAGTGTCCGATAATGATAGGAGATGAAAAATTGGAGCAAGTGAATGAATTTGTGTATTTAGGTTCTTTGTTTACGAGAGATGGGAAATGTGAAGGAGATATTGAAAGAAGAGTAAAAGTGGGAAACTATATAAATGGTGCTCTTAACTCGATCCTGGCAAGCAAAAACATATCGAGCAAAGCTCGCCTTGCCATTATCCAGGGAGTATTGACGCCAACATTGATGTATGGTAGTGAATCATGGGTATGGCAGAAGAAGCATGAAAGCAAGATTAATGCAGTGGAAATGAGAGCTTTGAGGAATATGTGTGTAGTCAGAATGCTAGACAGAGTAAGAAACTGTGACATAAGAGATCGATGTGGATTGAAAGAAGATGTAGTGACAAAAGTTGAAAAGGGGATGTTAAGGTGGTTTGGACATTTAGAAAGGATGGATGAAAGAAGAATAACAAAAGAGGTATATCGAGCAAGAATGAATGGAGATGTCGGTAGGGGCCGCCCTAGGAGAACTTACAGCGACCAAGTAGGGGATTTGCTAAAAAAAAGCCAAATTAAAAGTACCCAGAATCGACGTTCATGCATGAAGAGGTTGATGAATGTAGAGGAGGCGAAGGAAGTATGTTTGGATCGAAGCAAGTGGCGTACCATAGCCTCTGCCTACCCCACTGGGACACAGGCGTGATGATATGTATGTATGTATTTAAAGGTGGGCAAATTCGAACTCTGGAGTAGAAGCTCGGATGGCACAATGGGTAGTGCGTTGGGCCGGTTCCGTAGAGGCACAGGTTCGAATCCTGCTCCAGGCTCGTCTTTTTCCACACTGCTTGAAATATTTTAAAGCTAGGGGTCGCCCGCAACTTCGTCCGCGTGGTAATTTAAAATATTTTCCTCAATTTTGCAACATATCTCACTACTGCTCCGCTCCTTTAGATCATAGCGTGATGTTATAGCCTATAGCCTTCCTGGATAAATGCACTATTCAACAAAAAAAGATTTTTTCTAATCTAAATAATACTTTCTGAGATTAGCGCGTTCAACCAAACAACTCTTCAGCTTTAAAATAGATATGAATGGTGTGGACAGTTTTTTTTAAGGACAATCCCCGCACATAAGCCCTGTGTCATGGGGGAATTTTTTTAATCCCTCAATTTCATGGTCCGAGTCCGATGGATAGGAATCCGACATTACACCACAGAATCGCTTAGTTTTTCTACACCATGTAACGGTTTTCGCTATCCTTTGAGAATGTCTTTCGGAAGGTTTATATATTATATACTAACTGTTGCCCGCGGCTCCGCCCGCGTGGATGTCGGTTATCGCTGCAAAAAGTAGCCTATGTGTTATTCCAGACCATAATCTATCTCTGTGCCATATTTCATCCAGATCCGTTCAGTAGTTTTTACGTGAAAGAGTAACAAATAGCCATCCATTCTAACAAACTTTCACATTCATAATATTAGTAAGGATTAGAGGCCCGCCCCGATTTCACCCGGGATAAACTATTTTCAATACAACTTTCTTATTTTTTCTTACATAAGAACCTTCTTCTGACAATAACGAACATAGCAAAAAAAGAATTAGCGAAATCGGTTCAGCTGTTCTCGAAATTTGCGCTTAGCAACACATTCAGCGATTCATTTTTATATTATAGATGATATATGCATATTATAATTATAATAATAGCAACCCTTAAATGTCCCACTGCTGGGCACGGGTCTCCTCTCCCCTATCAAGAGAGATTATAATATTGCATTTTGAAAATACGTTTTCCTACCCCAGGGATACTCCATAAAAAATGTGTCGGCAACACGCAAGTGATAACTCTGGCATTGCAAGTGTCCAGAAGTTACTTTTTTTTGTACTACTTGGGTGGCAAACAAGCATACGGCCCGCCTGATGTTAAGCAGTTACCGTAGCCTATGGACGCTTGCATTACCAGAGGTATCACTTGCGTGTTGCCAACCCATTTTTTTACACTCGGGCTTTAAGATGGGAGTATCCATGGGATAGGAATACGTTAGTTTCAAAACGCATCCCTAAATGAGTGCTGGAGACCTGTACTCACACACAGGAACACAACTATACCGCTCTGTGTCTTCTGTAAGGTTAAGGCACAGTAAACAAACAGTAGGTTATCTAAGGCCGCCCGCCGAGTTATTAGCCTACTCTTGCGTTGATACCCAGGGTTGTTCATACGATAGGTAAGCGAAACAAAAACAAGTGTCAAGTGGCCGACCCGAACGCCGGCCAAAAAAATGCGATGTACACACAAGTATATAAGTCGATCGTCAGACTACCGGAACCATATTTGGATTGAACAACACATCAGACAATAGAAAAAATAATAATTTCAAAAGTAATTAATTTGCAATATTAATTATTGTAAAATTGCCCTTATTACAACTATACCTACGCGAAAAATATGTTTACCTAAACGATGTTTCGTACTCAATCCTCTATTTTATAGTAAAACTAGACTTCTTAAAATAAACTTTAGCTCTAAACATAGTTTTCAGAAAAATGCGACTCGGCTACGCTCTTAATAAAGCAAATAAACTGTGAAATAAACAATACAATACCATATTTTCTAATAATATTTAAGTATAAGTAGGTACTTATATTTCTGGTTGAGTAGGAAGTATGATAAGTCCGGGTTTGCGAAATCATTATTGAGGCACCCGAAAACACTACAATATTTTTTTCCCCTTTTTGAAGTCATGATACTCGTAATTTACGACAAGTGTCCGCCGCCCGCGCCGGCGAGAGTTGACGAACGCAAGCGGTCATGTAGCGTACGCGCGTGCTCACAGTCGCGCTGCACAGCCCGCACTGCCCCATCTTATTCCTACCTTATATTATGCTAGCGTGTGCGTGAAATCGCGTGCCGACATGGCGCGCGGCGCGCACGCACACATTCAAACCGAGAGCGGCACGTTTGTATGAAGATGTTTTACTGTTTGTTTACTGTGGTTAAGGTCTTAAAATTCTCGTGACACGGTGTACGTTATTGAACTCTTCTGAAACGGCTCGACCGATTTTCGTGAAATTTTTTGTGCATATTGGGTAGGTCTGAGAATCTGACAACATCTATTTTTCATCTCCCTAAATGTTAAGACTAAATCTTTTGTTTTTATTTTTTTGTGATTCAGTATTAAAAAATACATACAACCCTTAATTTTCACCCCTCTACGATCAACCCCTATATTTAAGTAGCAAAACAACGTTTGCTGGGTCAGCTAGTGTAAGTAGTAACTATATTAATTTGTATATTTTTGCCATCAGCAATCATTAAACGAGTTCTACTACGACATAGGGTCTGCAGAAGACTACCCTGAAGAGTCAGAGGTGATCGACAAGGACATCATCTTAATTACCAATCCAGTCGAGGCTAAACTCCCGAGCTCCCGGATAAGCGTCAAGCTGCTTAAGTAAATCCTTTTTTATTTATATCTCCTTTTTGTAGGTAACAATGCATACAGCCCGCCTGATGGAAAGCAGCTCATCATCTTAGCCAAAAGACGTCCACTGCTGGACATAGGCCTCCCCCAAGGATTTCCACAACTCTCGATCCTAAGCCAACCTTGTCCATCGGTTGCCCGCAACCTTTACCAGGTCGTCGCTCCACCTTGTTGGAGGCCTGCCCACGCTTAGTCTTCCAGTTCGTGGTCGCCACTCTAGAACTTTTCTACCCCAACGGCCATCAGTTCTGCGAGCTATGTGACCGGCCCATTGCCACTTAATGGAGGCAATTCTTCGAGCTATGTCTGTTACTTTGGTTCTTCTGCGGATCTCCTCATTTCTGATTCGATCGCGCAGGGAAACTCTTTCTTCATTGCTCTTTCGGTGACTTCGAGCCTTTGCACGAGGCCCATAGTGAACGTCCACGTCTCAGATCCATATTTAATCCCTGGCAACACACACTGGTCAAAGACTTTCGTCTTGAGACACTGCGGTATTTGAGACCAGAAGATATGACTTAGCTGCCCGGTAAGCAGTTATCGTAGCCTAAGTATATAGATGTTTGCAATAACAGAGGTAACACTTGAATACCAGGGTTTTGTAATGAAATATCCCTAGGATAGGAAAATGTGTTTGTTTTTTATTTGTTTAACAGAATTGTTTGAAAGGGCAAAATCAAAAGACAGTTATAAACAATGCGTAATGTTGTAAAAAGACTTTGTGTACTATAATAAGGATCAAACCCGACTGGAAGAACCTCCACCTTACGTAAGACCACAGCCAATTAGCTACACACAGCGGTGTAGTTGTGTTCCTCCATAGAGTTACAGAATACGTTTTAGGGATGCGTTTTTAACTAAACAGTTTCCTTTCTCAGAAATACTCCAACTTAGAACTTTGGTTTAAAAAAAATGGTCTGCAAATCGCAAGTGCTACCTCAGGTATTGCAAGCGTCTATAGGCTAAGGCAACTGCTCAGGCTGGCCGTATGCTTTTTCCATTACTTACTTAGTATTAAAAAAAAACCTAAATGTATATTTTTTTCAGCACTAACTTTTTTATAATTTCTTTAGGGAAATCCTCATAGCCAGGGCTTTAATAGAAAGAGAAACACCACCCCCAAGGCGGGCCATGTGAGTACCAATTAATGAACTGGGTTTATATTAGTAACTAGGGTTACGTAGTAACTCTTTAGTAATCTGTGACTAGGGGTCGCCCGCGACTTCCGCGTGGTAATTTGGAATATTTTCCCCGATTTTGCAACATATCTCACTACTGCTCCGCTCCTTTTGATAATAGCGTGATGTTATATAGCTGAAGGGTATGTTTGTTTGTTTGGTTGAACGCGCTAATCTCAGAAAGTACTGGTTAGAAAAAAATCTTTTTTTGTTGAATAGTGCATTTATCCAGGAAGGCTATAGGCTATATAACATCACGCTATGATCAATAGGAGCGGAGCAGTAATGAGATATGTTGCAAAATCGGGGGAAAAATATACGTTCCAAATTACCACGTGATCGAAGTAATATAGGTATCTGCCTCTCTAGAAAAGTGGCATAAACGGTAGTCGAAACGAAAAGTCAAAAAAGCAAATGTATGGGATTTGACGTAAGTTTACGTTATAATGTCGTAAACTTATGTCAAATGTCATACATCTGCTATTTTGACTTTTCGATTCGACTACTGTTTATACCACTTGTCTAAAGGGGCTTATCTGTAGAATATTAGTAGATAACGTCCTTCTGTAGAAACCCAAACTACCAACTCGAACGCTCCATTCTATGAAGTAAACAAGTCACCATGCTAAGCGCTTTAAACCTTGCGCCTTTACGCTAAGGTTCATATTCACACGTTCCATTCGACCGCTATTCACACTTTATTTTCATTAAGATGTTTTTTCGAGACGCCTTTATTGTATTCGAATAGCAGTAGTTTCTAATACCGACCTGAGCCTCTAGACAAGTGGCATAAGCGATAGTCGAATCGAAAAGTCAAAAAATAAAATGTATGGAATTTGACGTGAGTCTACGATTTAATATCGTAAACTTACGTCAAATCCCATACATTTTCTTTTTTGACTTTTCGATTCGACTATCGCTTATTGCATTTGTCTAGAGGCCCTGTGCATCGTAACGATACATCATATGGTTTGCTATTATTATTAATATATATATGTCCATAGTATATGGAAAAAGATGAATACCACACGGCGTACAACGTGGGCAACGTTGTCTACGGCCAATTCCACTACGTCTACTACACCGACCTAGCCGACCACGCGTCGCAAGCCACACAAGCCAGTCAAACCAGTCAAGCCAGATAAACCACCCAAAACCGTCAAACCATCTATACTTTTATACCTACAAAAAGAGACGATATCTCATTACCATATTGATAAAATACTAATCAAATCAAATCATTTACTCACAAAAATATGGGTAGACATCTTGTCTGATAATAATATGACATGATAATAATATAATCCACATATTAACCATCACTGGCATGCGAGATTTCAAAATACTTATAATAATAATAAAAACTTGAGAGGTGTCAAGGGACACCCGGATGGAACGAAGTTCCACATTTATAACACACATATTTTTATTTTATTTTTTATTATGTTAAATAAATAATTAAATTATTATTTAATTAATATTTTAATATAAATATATTATTATAATGTTATCTGGCTTGCTTTCTATAAGAGAGAGAGAGAGAGAGAGAGAGAAACATGCGCACGCCGCACAGCTTACAATAGCTTACTATAGCAAAAAGTGTCGTGACAACTTTTCGTAAGAATTTTTTCCGTCTAGCCTCCTTTCACAACGCGCGATAAGGAACTTAGTTCTAATAATTATGTGTGTTGTAACTTATAGGTCTATAAAATTAATCTGAATTAATCAATTACATTTTAACATTACTACATTATTCAGATTTAAATTATTATTAACATTAACTAAATTGTGATTGTGTAATTCGATACTTTGTTTGTTTATTTCAATTACTTAAATTGTTTTTTTGGTATGGTGTGTTGGTATCGTACCAAATTGTAAATATTATACTCCATGGCGATTGAAAAGAGTGCAGAGTTTCTTGCCAATTCTTCTCTAAACCCCACCTATGTCAGCGAATTGGCTGTAGGCTCAGACTAATAGATCTTATTCTATTAGTCTGAGGCTGTAGGAAAAAAACATGCTAATTTTTATTTTGAAGTTCATAAGTATCATGTATTTGATCTAAATGAATAAATGACTTTGAGTTTGAGATGAGTTTGAGTACCTATATCTTATCTGTAGAATAGTAGTAGATAACGTTCTTTCGTAGAAACCCGTCACCAAGCTACTCGAACGCTCCATTCTATGAAGTAAACAAGTCACCATGCTAAGCGCTTTAAACCTTACGCCTATACGCTAAGGTTCATATTCGTACGTTACGTTTCATTCAACCACTATTCATCCTTTATATTTTTATTATGATATTTTTTCTATACTGTTGGAGATGTCTTATTAATAGGTATTGTATTTGAATAGCAATAGTTTCTAAGGCCGACCTGTGCGTCGTAACAATATATCATATGGGTATGCTATTATAATTAATATATCCATAGTCCATGGAAAAAGATGAATACCACACGGCGTACAACGAGGAAAACGCCTTCTACCAAGCCGACCAAGCCTCATAAGCCACGCAAGCCGCCCAAATCAGTCAAACCACCCAAACAAGACAAGCCACCTAAATCAATCAAACCACCCAAACCACCCAATAAGGAATCGGATCCACCTGGTAAGAGAAACAATTTTTATTAGGTATTTAAAAGCAATGCTCGTTTGGTATTGCAAGTAGGGTTGCCACCCGTACTTTATAATAAAGTATTGTACGTTAATTATTTATCTTTCTCAGCCATCACAGGATTCTTTCTCGTCATTTATCGTCATCTCAACCCATCAACGTCCCACTGCTGTACACGGGTCTCCTCCATACATCTGGAGGGATATTAGCCTACTATACCACGCTGGTCAGACGGGTTGGTATAGGGTTTTGTTTCGAGTTTTCCGTTTGAGGGAAAACTGGATATTGTCTGCCTGACTTACTCCCTTAGACGACTCTTACGACACCCACGGGATAGAATGGGTTGGTGACATTTGTATTCTTAATCCGTCACCACTCGTCATTATTTTTATTTTTTGTTTGACAATAACTCGGATCTTCTTAAGGTTACTTTTATATGTATTTTGAACTCTAAATATATAGACAATGTTAAATAAAAAATTGTATGATTTGTACCCCCAGCTACAATCAAGACAGTCGAGACAACAACGGCAAACCCGCCAAAAATACAGGATGAATTTGACGACAGAATGTTTACGGAAAAAGGTTTTTGAACAGCTAAGAACAAATGACAACTCTAATACCATAAATTAAATTTTCACCTACTTCAGTAATATAGGCCTAAATATGGCGGCTAAACTGATGTCAACTACTGACAACGCCCCTGTCAGTCACATCCTACGGCTGATTCTATGGAACCACCTTCCAATTCGCTTGCATTTATATCACTTGATGAGGCAGAAGTCGAATCGTACATAACGCACGGATTGCGCAGGAGGCCCGGACGAGATACCACCTTTGTTGCTGGGACTGCATCGTAATATTCTGGTACCAACACTCTACCACATATTTGACTGTTGTTTAGAAACAGGGGAGTTTTCCGATGCACTAAAAAGAGCAATAGTGCACCCCATACACAAGAGAGGAAACAGAAATTGTGTCACTAAGTAACTACAGGCCAATATCGGGGTTATCTTTCCTCTATAAAATACTGAAAAAGATACTAAACAGACACCTAAGATTATTTTAAAATAAATACAATATAGACGAGAGCCATTATGGCTTCAAGCCTGGTGTTTCCACAGAAGATGCTGTTCTGGATCTCTCGCAATTCGTGGCTCAACAAATGGACAGAAGTATAAAATGTTTGGGCATATTTTTGGATCTCTCCAAGGCTTTTGACACAGTTTCTGTTCCCCACCTCATTGCAAAGCTTAAACATCTCGGCGTGCGTGGAATAGCCTTGGACATCTTCAAAAGCTATCTTAAAAATCGCAAACAGTTCGTGAAAATTGGTAGATATCTTAGTGACGAGCAAGCTATCACTTGCGGCGTCCCCCAGGGGAGCGTACTTGGCCCCACGCTGTTTCAAATATGCCTCAACAATCTCTGCAAAAATGACTTTCCCAAACACTAAGCTTTATGCCTATGCTTATAATACCGCTATTGTGGTTTATGACCCACTTGATACATGTTAAAATCAATTCATAGAATCCAATATATTATTTTTATGTAGGTGTAAATGTATTTTTTTGTGTAAATATATTTTATGTGTGGCAAAATAAATGGTTTGAAAGGTTTAAATATTTCCTTCTCCATCTACCGCAATAGGGAACCTTCCAATGCTTTGAACATCACAGCTCACACATGCTCAAACCCACTACATTCCTGCTCTTGTATATCACTCACCAAAACTTATACTGTGAAGTATTTGGGTGTACATTTTGACGATGGAAAGGAATTTCAATGAGTATGATAATGAGTAATTTAACATAAAACTAAAAGACAAAATTCAGTTAACAACAATAAGAAAACCAACTAATTTTATAAATATAAAATACTGGACATAAGAAGTAAGACAGAAAAACGAGCCAAAGAAGTCACGGAATGGTGCCCTAGATTTATAAGAAGAGAAAGAAAGAAAGATAGCGTCGTAAATTGGAAGATGATATTAAAAAGGTGGCAGGAACGACATGGGCAAGGAAAACAAGAGATAGATCTCTGTGGAGAATACTTGGAGAGGCCTAAGTTAGAAAACAAGACAATCTAAAACCGGTGTCTAATACAAAACAATATATTTATACTAGTTATACTAACTTAAACCAAATTTTGTAACACATTGTAGAATTAAAATTAAATGTAACTTAAATATTTGTTAATAAAGGCTATTATTTTTATTATTAGCAATGGGCTAAGATGGAATAGGTAATCATTAAGACACCCTTACCAATAGAGTCATGCTACTTATTCACGTATTTAAATCTCTCAGAGATGTAGCGAGCTTACATACTTTGCTCTTTGTCAATCAATATTTTACTTTAATAACTTATCAATAAAGTAAGTATTGTGTTTTGACTGCATCAGCTTGCATGCTACCATACTTGTAAATATTGTAACTATCTGGCGATTAAAAAGAGTGGCCTGAATTTCTTCCTAGTTCTTCTCAAGGTTCCACGTCAGCGAACTAGCCGTAGGATTTTTTTTGTTGACATCATCGTTCTGGCTTATTCATGATTTATGACATTCATAAGTGTTGCTTCGTAACTTAAATGAATTTTGGAGTTTGAGTAATAGGATACTGCATTACTATATGGGGTAGCGTAACAAAGACTAACTTCTTGCGAGTCGAGCGGGCATAGAGAGCTGTACTTAAGGTAATGATAAAAAAACCGTTTATAAGTAGATAACCAACTTCACAAGGCTATAGTTTTTTTTTTTTTTTTTTTTTTTATACTACTTGGGTACAAGCATACGGCCCGCCTGATGTTAAGCGCAGTATCCGTAGCCTATAGACGCTTGCATTACCAGAGGTATCACTTGCGTGTTGCCAACCCATTTTTTTACACCAGGGCTTTAAGATGGAAGTAACCCTGGGATACGAATACGTATCGTAATTCGAAGGTCCTTACCGTCCGTCAGCTCTTAGTATTCGCAATCGACTCTAGGAACCACAGCAGTCTTGGTTCTTCCGATCCTTAAAAACGCACTAATCTACCTCCAAGCACAGTATTAATACTACATATAGGTATTCATTCTGTGCTCCAAGTGTCTTCCGTGTGTTACCTATACATATTATATTGTCTTGTGTATACCTACATTACGTATTTATTTATTTTATACTAGTTGTTACCCGCGGCTCCGCCCGCGTGGATGTCGGTCGGTAGCCTATGTGTTATTCCAGACCATAATCTATCTGTGTGCCAAATTTCATCCAGATCCGTTTAGTAGATTTTACGTGAAAGAGTAACAAACATCCATCCATCCATCCATTCTTACAAACTAGGTAGTAAGGATAAGGATTTTAAAACAGATTTTTTATACGTTTACCTTTTTGGTGTTTTATCATAGAGCTTATTATTTGTTCGTCACTTGGGGTTACCACTGAAAATCACCGTTGTGTTATTATTACAACTACTTTGACTGCCTCGGTGGTCCAGTGGGCGCAGTATGCGCCTGCTGTGCATGAGGTTGTAGGTTCGATTCCCACACAGGACAAAACTTTGTTGTTCTGAGTCTGGGTGTAATTTGCGTCTGTAAATCGTATGTTTGTGAAGTCCCAGCGACACAAAGCCTGTTCTTTAGTGAGGGAGTTGTCTTTTTAAAAAGTAAGAGATTAAACAATATTGCATTATGCTGAGTGGTAACCTCATTAGAGACAGACACGACGTGTATATTATAATTAGTATATAATAATTACTAGCTGTTGCCCGCGGCTCCGCCCGCGTAGATGTGGGTTATCGCTGTCAAAAGTAGCCTATGTGCTATTCCAAACTAATATCTATCTCTGTGCCAAATTTCATCCAAATCCGTTCAGTAGTTATTGCGTGATAAAGTAACAAACATCCATCCATCCATCCATCCATACTCACAAACTTTCACATTTATAATATTAGTAGGATAAGGTACAGTTTGTAATATACAAATCTTTCACTCTGTGTCAATAAATGTAATTTTCTTTTATTCTTTTATTTATATTTTATATTCTCCTCCCACAAGACTTAATCTTAAAGTTTTGATTTACAATATTTAGGTGAATAATTGCCAGGCTATTTTGAGGCTTGCAAGTAGGTAGGAAGATAAGTGCCAGAAGAGAATTAGCAAAGTTGTCTAATGGATAATCTTAGATAAATGTATGTATATATATTATGTACTTTATCTAAGAGGATATTAATCATAAAACATATATATAACCCGTTCCCACAAACCACAAGGCTGACATTGAGGGAATATTCTTAAATTCTTTATTGTACACAGTAACAAAGAAAACAAATACATATAAATATAGCATGTAAAAAGGCGAGCTTAACTCAAGATTGAGTTTTCTACCAGCAAACCAGTGTGGCAGAGGAGAAAGATACAAATGTGAGAGTAAGTGCAGTGTACAACCGAAGAGGAAAAGTGAAAGAGTAGAATATGAACAATCTTACTTACTAATGTATACCTTAAATATTCTTTAAGGCTTAAAGTTGGTATTTTAAATAGCCAGGTTTCTGCCAGGCGAGTATAATTGTAATGTAATTACGCACGGTGAGTGTAATTAATTATAAAACATAGGTAAAAATAAAAATATTAATTTCATTTTACATTAATTTACTGTGCTAATGCTTAAAATATTGCCATCTGTGCTAATTTTCAATTACTATTTTATTCATAATTGTTCTAAATAGTAATAAATAACATTCTAGATGTCGCTACTACAACGCTATTTACACTAAAACAGTACGTAGTTAGTATGGCCATTTAATCCATAGATGGCGCTTATATGCAGTATTATTGAATCGATAAAGTTTCACAATGATGGTCTATGAATGTGTTACATTAATTCCGCGATGAATGGACCGTGTCTGCTATAGTAACCTATTTATCTATTCCCGAATACATAATCTGAGAGATACCTGCTGTACAACAAATGAAAACGGCTATAAGGGACGACCTTGAACATAATGAATTATTATGAATTTTGAATCACATTTTCTTATAAGAAAACAAGATCATAATCAGATTAATTTTGACAGTTTTGTAATAGTTTTTTTTTGGCTACTCATGTCTGATTACAGTAAACAAATAACTTTCTATGGAATAGGTATATTGATATTTCTATTCTTCTTTCTCGCAATTTACGATTAATTTTAATGATTATTTTCTTTAATAAATATTTTCTTTTACGTAAGTATAATGTATTGCCTTTCTTAAACCATGAGCCGTACCTACTAGATTAACGTAGTCCTTTACGTTAAACGATAATAACTGTTATATTGTCAAAAGTTGCACTTGACGATAACAAAAATCGATATTTTCTACTGACGTACTCCCCACACCGTCTCTGTTTGAAATTGCCGCGTGTGACGTCAGTCAGACTGAATGACGTCACTAGATCACCCGCCTGACGGTGGTCACTCTACCTATCTCACTCTAACCTTTCACACATGAATCGCAACGAAAGAGATAGCACAAGTCGCGTAAAGGTTGTGAATCGAGTTCTTATTTTCATGAGCCAGTGTTGTTCAATTGAATCCCTACGTATTGATAAGAGAAACACTGATAAGAGTGTCTGTCAACACCTGTTTGACATCCGTAGTCTGATTAGAATGATCGCTAATCATAAATATAATGTGTTCGAATCAAATTACGCGTTCAAGTGAGAGTTGAATAATATTAAAATAGTGTTTGTTAATGAAACATTGCGGGGTATAGATGAACCTCCCGAGGCGAATGACGTGAGTGACAGTGGCGCCTTAGCGGTAATCGGCGCGAACTATCGCCAGTAGACGAATTTCGCTCAGTGGGTAACGTGAGGTCGAACGAAATATTTCAAGTTTCACACGAGAATGGTCAGCAATATGAAGCCAATGCACAAAAGCAAACATTTCCCAATAGACCAGCTCGTTTGTGTTGGTAACTATGAATTGGAGAAAACGATCGGCACGGGAAACTTTGCTGTTGTAAAACTTGCTACACACGTTATAACTAAGAGTAAGGTGCGTACCCTATTGTCGTAATGTCGCGTATTACAGTGGTATTAGTGTTTTATTATTGTATTACACGTTTAAGGAGTGTATTTAGAGGTGTCAGTGCGATATCAGTAGTGTGGTGCGAGCTTCTTGTGTTGTGATACAGTGGTTTTTTCCATTCGTCTGAAGCCTTTCGTCGGCACAGCGGTCAGGTTTGCCAAACATTACATTATAACCCGTTTTAATCTACAACTACGAGGGGCGAGAACGTGTTTGTTAAAAAAAATAACATTAAACAAACCAGTTTGATTGTACATTGTTTACTATAAACCGGCTAATGTATTGGATACATCTCCAATTAGTCGTGTAATAGTTCGAAATTTTGTAGTGGAAAAAGTTCTTATTAGGCAATAAAAATGTTTTCGTGCCTTTGCCTATGTTTTTGTTCATATTTTTTTAATCAATATGGCGGGAATGGGGTTTTTCCTCGACCTTTTTTATTGTTTTTTTTTGCTACAATTATGATCAATTGATGTCTTTATTCTGTGTCCACTTGACCAATTATCCTCTGTTGTAACTGCTACTATTTCTTATAAATGCGTACTATGAGTCTGTCGCCTACATTGAATGAAATTTGTAGAGACAAAGCTAAAACTTGCAGAGATAACACATTTATATAAAGACTTTATCATAATCAAAACAATCATTTTTAAGATATGATCATGTGTAGAACATACAACCATTAATCAAAAACTTAATATTTAACTTAAAAATCATGTTTCTTATATAAAATTAATCTGAAAAAGATTAGTTTATGAAATTCATTTAACTGAATCAGTTATATGCTATCAAAAGGTATTGTAACTATCTGGCAATTCAAAAGAGTAGCCCAAGTTTTTTTCTAGTTTATCTCATGACTCTACATTTGTCAGCACACTAGCCATAGATAAAATTGGCTGACATCATCTTTCTGGTTTACCTGCTACATTCCTAAGTATTACTTTATAACTTAAATACATTTTGGTTAAATATGAACTTACTGTCACCAGTTGGAAGGCAGGTCAAAGGCTACAGTAACTATGTAACTATGCTTGTTAGCAATTAAGAGATAGAAAAGAGTGGCTTGAGATTCTGAGTTCTTTCTAAGCGGCTCAGTCTGTTCAGTGAGTGAACCCGACGAATTACCTGATGTCTTATTGGGCATTTTTCTTCATATTAATAAATGATTATGATTTTTGCTGACTGGAGAAGGTGTGATAACTGTCTCTGGGTAGTATTAAGGAGGCAGAGAGATGTGAGAATAAGACAAGAAACTGTGGCTACAGACACCAGCCAACAAATCTATTAGCTTTCTTTCTCCACCTTGACATTGGCAGAATCATTGATAGAACAAAATGGATGGAGCTATAACTACACAAAAAAATAGAACAATTTGCTTTGTCGGCAGTGCATGAGAGATTCTCCTGGAGTTCTTAGGGTACCGCACAGAACACATGAAAGAGTTCTTCTTTTTTATTCTATTTGAATGGCAAACAGGCATACATCCTGCTTGATATTTAGCAGTTACCGTAGCCCATAGACGCTTGCAATACCAGGGTTCTTTGTGCTACAGTAACCTGTTACCGCAGGCTGGCAGGCTGTTAGGAAGGTCAAAATTTAGTACAACAAATTGACATAATATCAATGTTGTTATATTTAGTAATACATTCTCATAGTTGGATGTTATGAAATCTGACATGACTTATTTTAAACAGTTTTTTTTATACTACTTAGGTGTCAAACAAGCATACGGCCCGACTGATGTTAAGCAGTTATCATAGCCTATGTACGCTTCCTGTACCACTTGCGTGTTGCCAACCCAAGTTTTACACCAAAGTTTAATATGGAAAATCCCTGGAATAGGAAAATGTTTTGTCAAAATGCATCCCTAAAAGAGCGATGGAGTGCTGTACTCACAGGAACGCTGTGTGATTTGGCTGTGGTGTTCTGTAATGTGGAGGTCCTGCCGCAGATGGGCTTGCCTGCTAGTATGGTGCCCTACCTCTGTACAATAACCGAAAGCTAAACACAAGCTTATCCTTCAGGCAGGGGCTGCCCATTTGGAACAAGTATCCAAACGGTCAGTCCCTGCCTGAAGGGTTTGTAAGCAATTGTAAGCAAAACCATCAAGATACTAGTTGAAAGGGTTATTTAAGAGGTATTTGAAAAATAAAACCCTTTGATTATGTACACCCTTAAACATTTTCATTATGACCCGGAGTGGGTTTTACGCATTTGTTTGAAAATCGCATATCCACAACTGATCCCAAACCCATATCTATCCCTTTTACTCTAGTGCATTAGTACAATGATATAAATTTGATATGACAGAGACAGTGATATTACTTGTATCGACAAGCTCGGTGTTGCATTCCATATGAAAAACAAAAGATTCTCAGGAATGTGATCCCTGTGGTCTTACATTGTTTTGGTAGCGCATTTTTATAGTTATTGCTTATCTAGTAACAGATGACTTGTTAGTTTGTGTCTTTAAACAAGCAATTCTTGTATCATCATCTCAACCCATAAACGTCCCACTACTGGGCACGGGTCTCCTCCAAAAATGTTGAGGGATATTAGCCTACTATACCACGCTGGCCGGACGGGTTGGTATAGGGTTTCGTTTCAAATTTTCCTTCTCTTGCGGTGGATATTGTCTGCTAGACTTACTCCCTTTGTCGTCTCTTACGACACCCTCGGGATGGAAGGGGGTGGTGACATTGTTATTCTTAATCAGTCACCACACGGACAGATCCTCCTTACTAATATTATAAATGTGAAAGTTTGTAAGAATGGATGGATGGATGTTTGTTACTCTTTCACCTAAAAACTACTGAACGGATCTGGATGAAATTTGGCACAGAGATAGATTATGGTCTGGAATAACACATAGGCTACTTTTTGCAGCGATAACGGACACCCAAGCGGGCGGAGCCGCGGGCAACAGTTAGAGTATTATAAAATAATAATTAATAACGGAAATCCCCATCATGTTAAGATTTATATTGAAAAATAAACAACATTGCATTAAAATAAATTACATAATGAAATTGATTTAATTGTAGTTTGTTTATTTTAACATATTATATAGATTATGGTTCTTCAAGAAAGGAGTTATAAGGTTTCTAAAGGGTCGGCAACGCGCGAGTGATACCCCTGGTGTTGCAAGCGTCCATAGGCTACGGTTACTGCTTACCATCAGGCGGGCCGTATGCTTGTTTGTCACCTAAGTTAATAAAAAAGAACTAGTTATACTTTTTACTTGTTAGACCTAATATTATTAGCTAAATGTGCGTGTATCTCTGCTTACCCCCTGCTAAAAATACCCAATAAAAATGTTTTTAGTTTCAAAACCGCAAAACTTATTTCCAAGAAATGTGACAATTTTAATTTAAAATAATTAGCTTTTTTTAAAACCGCATTGAAATTGATACATCCGTTCTGAAAATGGTTTAGGCGATCATCTAGCCACTTAACACTGCGTGGCGTATGATGGGTTCGATTCCCACACTAATAAATTGTTGTCCCGATTCTGGGTGTTCTTTTGTGTCCATTAATTGAATGTTTGTAAAGTCTCTTGTGACACAAACCTTGTTCCCTAGTGCGAGAGTAGTATATGAAAAAAAAAATACTGGCTAAAAAGGCTTTCAAGAACCTTTCTGCTCTAGCTGGCATCAGTTCTGCCAGTTGCCACTTATGGCAATTCTTTGAGCCATGTTGGTCACTTTGGTTCTTCTACGGATCTCCTCGTGTCTGATTCGATCTCGCGGCGAAACTCTAGCTTTCTCCATGTTTTTTTATACTATCTGGGTGGCAAACAAGCTTACGGCCCGCCTGATGTTAAGCAGTTACCGTAGCCTATGGACGTTTGCAATACCAGAGGTATTACTTTTTTAAACCCTTGGTGGTGGTTAATGCCATAAAAAATTGGGTTGGCAACACGCAAGTGATACCTTTGGTATTCCAAGTGTCCATAGGCTACGGTAACTGCTTAACATCAGGCGGGCCGTATGCTTGTTTGCCACCCAAATAGTAAAAAAAAACCCCAATTACTTAACTCAAATAATATTGACTCCTTCTCCTTCCTCACTATTGGAAGATGTTGTACGTATAGACCTGTAACGGCTAACGGTTGAATGAAGCTGACGTCACTCCAAGACGTAAACAAGTGGTGGACAATTTCGAACTCCGGAGTAGGAGCTCGAATGGCACAGTTGGTAGCGCGCTGGGCCGGAACCCGAGAGGTGCAGGTTCGAATCCTACTCCGGGTTTGACTAACAATAGTATCTTGGGGCAGAGCATTTACTATGAGAATGAGACAAAAGGTATAAGTGCTTTATTTGTTGCCTACCCCAATCGGCGGGCGTGATGATATTTATGTTCCTAAAATGCGTAAATTACACTCAGACACAGAACAAACAATCGTGCTCATCACACAAATATTTGTCCTGGGTCAGAATCGAACCCACGACCTCGGGCTTAGCAGTCAGAGTCACTAGCCACTAGACTACACTAGACGAAATTGATCAAAGTCGATCTGAGATAGAAAAACGTTTCTTTCAAAACGCATCCCCAAATGAGCGCTGAAGACCTGTACTCACACACAGGAACACAACTACACCGCTGTTTGTAGTTATCGCTGGTCGTGAGAAAGTGGAGGTAATTCCCCAGTTGGGCTACCTCGCTAGTATGGAAATAAAGAATGAAGCCTTCTCAAATTTCAGGTAAATAACCTGACGTCATCTTACGTAACTTATAACCTTCATAAGTGTTACTTTGTAACCTAAATGAATAAATGAATTTTAAATTTTAATGCTAAAAGGTGGAATTGTATTTCGAATAATATTTTGAGAGGAAAAACACGCGTTAAACAACGTGATGAAAGATTAGTTAGTTACATAGCTATATGATGTGTACATATCCAGGAAGTATGCAGGAAATCCCGAGTGATAATGATATACTTACATACATACACATCCTCAGAGATGTTTCCCAGACACAGACGACGGATTTCTACTTGACTTGACATACTTCTTTCACTTTTTTAGTTTCACACCATTTTTTAAATCAATTCTTTCTAAGCAACAAGTCCTGTCGCGGAGGACTTTACAAACACACAATTACGGGCTTTTTTATACTACTTGGGTGGTAAACAAGCATACGGCCCGCCTGATGTTAAGCAGTACCCGTAGCCTATGGACGCTTGCAACACCAGAGGTATCACTTGCGTGTTGCCTACCCATTTTTTGACACCAAGGCTTTAAGATATAAGTAACCCTGGGATAGGAATACGTTTCTTTCAAAACGCATACCTAAATGATCGCTGGAGACCTGTAATAATAATATTAACATGGAACTCCAACACGTCTTTCTTTCGACAATAACTTTAGTTTGAAATATCTTAAGCCCGATACTATTGTACTCTGACAAATTGTTTCTTTGACTTGACTTAACTGAGAAGCAATTTTTCCTATCCCAAGGATACTCCATCACACCAAACACTGATGTTATAATGTGTCGCCAATACGCAAATCTCTTCTTATATTGCAAGCGTCCATAGGCTACGGTAACTGCTTAACATCAGGCAAGCCGTATGCTTGTTTGCCACCTAAGTAGTATAAAAATAAGTTATACTACCTCTGCTCTCAAATGAAAATTATTATTATACACCCACTTGAGTAAATCATAGATATTTATCTTGATTGCTACGTTTACTGCCCACCCACTAATATTAACCGGTGTGAAGTGGATGGCACTACTCTGGTACCTATTAGTATAGAATCTGACGTTTGTCTGCAAAGTGTCATGGCGACGATAAAACTTGAGCCAATCAAAATAGTTTATTAATTATACCAGGATTTGGCTATAGAGAATCGTTTTAAGAGAGATACGGCACTATTAATTCAGTATACAATCCTACTATCCTCCTCCTTATCCTAATACCTCCGAAGCGGTGGTGGCCGAATGGGAAAGTAACTGACTTGCGTGCAAGAGGTGCGAGTTCGATCCCGGGCAGTACCAATGCGAATTTCACTTTGTGGAGTTTATATGTACGAATCAAATGATTCGCCATCTGCTAACGGTGAAGAAAAACATCGTGAGTAAACCCACATGTCTTAGAAGAAATTCTAAAGACATGACAGATTCACCAACCCGCATTAGGGCAGCGTGTGTGAATTAAGGCCTAAACCCTCTCTCTCTCTCTCTTGATAGAGGACAGGAGACCCGTGCCCAGCAGTGGGACATATATGGGTTGCTATTATAACCGACATCCACGCGGGCGGAGCCGCGGGCAACAGCTTTAAAAAATATAAATATATTTTTTTAAGACAACTCCCACACTAAGGAACAAACCCTGTGTCACGGGGGACTTTACAAACATACAATTAACAGAAATTAAAAGTACCCAGAATCGACGTTCATGCATGAAGAGGTTGATGAATGTAGAGGAGGCGAAGGAAGTATGTTTGGATCGAAGCAAGTGGCGTACCAAAGTCTCTGCCTACCCCACTGGGACACAGGCGTGATGATATGTATGTATGTAATTAACAGACACAAAGTATACCCAGACTCGGGACAACCAATTAGAGATCACAAAAATTTTCGTCCCGTGTCAGATCGAACCCACAACTCGCCGCGTGGTGGTAAATAGCGAGGTAGCCACTAAAGCCACTGAACAAACCGAGCAGTCCTCAATTACTTGTACTAGCTACCACCCGTGGCTTCGCCTGCGCGTACTATCCCTCAGAAACAGGTTTTTTCCGGGATAAAAGTAGCCTATGTGTATACCAGACTATAATCTATCTTTGTGGCAAATTTCATCCAGATCCGTTCAGTAGTTTTTACGTGAAAGAGTTTTGTTTTTTTTTAAAAAGACAACTCCCGCACTAGCGAACAAGCTCTGTGTCGCGGGGGACTTTACAAACATACAATTAACGGACACAAATTACACCCAGACTCAGAACAACTCTTTGTGGGTCACACAAAGTTTTATCCTGTGTGGGAATCGAACCCACAACCTCGTGCACAGCAGGCGCATACTGCGGCCACTGGACCACCAAGGCAGTAACAAACATACATCCATACATTCTTACAAAGTTGATTAAAGCCATTATTAATCTGTTGGCGTAAAAACTAGTCAAATTTCCCGCCAATAGATTGTTCGCTGACGTTCTATAAAAACATTTCAATAATATTATTAATATATAAGATGAATCGACATTTCATCTTCAAACTATAAATTTTCCAAAGACAACAACAATATTGGCTTTGGAAAATATAAATATTAAATATTTATACTGGCAACACATCAAATAGAGCGTTTGTTTTTCAGTAGAAATAATTAAGATATGGCAACACGTGTGGGTTTTGGACGGTAATAAATAGCTGTGGGTGAGTAACAGAGTATACAAGAGAGGTAGGACACCATAAAAGGGAGTTAGCCCGACTGTGAAAGAACCTCCACCTTACAGAATCGTCATCTCAGCCACAATACGTCCACAGCTAGACATAGGCCTCTCCCAAGGTTTTCCACAACTCTCGATCCTGAGCCGACCTTGTCCATCGGTTGCCCGCAACCTTTACCAGGTCGTCGGTCCACCTTGTTGGAGGCCTGCCTACCAGTTCGTGGTCACCACTCTAGAACCTTTCTGCCCCAACGGCCATCAGTTCTGCAAGCTATGTGCCATACATACATACATAGCCCTTACAGAATACCACAGCCAAATAACTACACACAGCGTTGTTATTCTGTTCCTGTGTGTGAGTACAGGTCTCCAGCGCTCATTTAGGGATGCGTTTTGAAAGAAACGTATTCCTATCCCAGGGTTACTCCCATCATAAAGCCCTGGTGTAAATTAAATGGTTTGGCAACACGTCCACTAAGTGTCAGGAGAGACTTCGCCTCCTTGTGTGTGTTCTAACGCCTGTACAATGGGCTGTGTTCTGAGGAATTGTTCGAGATGATGCCCACGGCCACATTTTATCAACGCACCTCTCGCCACCGACAGGGAGTTCATCCTCATATCCTTGCACCTCAAACATGCCGTACCGTAAGATTCCAGAGGAATTTCTTACCACGTGCGATAAGGTTGTGGAATGAGCTCCCTCCCGAGGTATTCCCAAGAGACTATAGCATGGGGTTCTTCAAGAAACAGTTATAAGGTTTTTAAAGGGTCGGCAACGCGTGAGTGACACACCTGGTGTTGCAAACGTCCATAGGCTACGGTAACTGCTTACCATCAGGCGGGCCGTATGCTTGTTTGCCTTCTAAGTAGTACAAAAGAAATAAGTTAACTTTTAAAAACTGTTGAAAGATTTCTCTGCCCTTTTGTCTCGACGCTCATGTTATAATTAAGGAATCCTTAAAAAATATATTATTACAAAACATTAACGAAAGGTTTTTCAACCCGTTTTGTATTTCAATTAAGTTTTGAGTGAATAAGAAGCCATTGATGTTTTAAAAACATTTTATTGTTACTCGATCGTTCAATACCTTTTTTGTTTTAAATTTATTATTTTGTTATAATATAAGACTTGCACGCAAGATGTGCGAGTTCGATCTCGGGCAGTACCAATGTAAATTTCACTTTCTGGAGTTTATATGTACTAATCAAATGATTCGCCATCTGCTAACGGTAAAGGAAAATATAGTGAGGAAACCCACATGTCTCAGAAGAAATTCTAAAGACATGTCTGATTCACCAACCCGCATTAGGCCAGCGTGTGTGAATTAAGGCCTAAACCCTCTCTCTCTCTCTTGATAGAGTAGAGGAGACCCGTGCCCAGCAGTGGGACATATGTGGGGTTGTTATTATTATAATTGTTGTTACCCGCGACTCCTCCTGCGTTAATGTCGGTTATCACAATAAAATTACCCAATATCCTTGTCCAGGATACCATTTTTTATACTACTTGGGTGGTAAACAAGTATACGGCCCGCCTGATGTTAAGTAGTTACCGTAGCTTATGGACGCTTGCAATACCAGAGGTATCACTTAAGGCTTGGGATATCGCCAACGACCTTGAGCATTTGGGCGAAGCAAACACGACTCTATTCTCTAGGCGAGCGCGGGGATACAAACAGATGTACTCTTTGAATGGACGTCTTATTAATTTTTAATAAATTAAAATTCAAACTTATTTTAAATTTAACATTACCAAATTATAGGTGTATGTTTTCTTCAAATATTGGTATTTTTTTTCGAAGTGATAAAGTGGTTACATCTCCATAATTTGGTGCTGATTCGATGTTTTTTTTACAAACTATTTAATAATTTATTACAAGACCATATTATGAAACACATCTTGTAGATTTATACTGTATTTTTTGGCAGTCATTTGTCTATAAATGCCAACAAAAAATGGTTTTATTTACACCTCTTATTCATCATTTTTTGAGAGAGGGGCCTTAAGAGACACACAGAGTATCCATGGGATTGGAAAACATTTCTTACACAACGCATCCTAAAATGAGCGCTGGAGACCTGTACTCACACATAGGAACACTACTACACCGCTGTGTGTAGTTATTTGACTGTGGTCTTATGTAAGGTGTAGGTCCTTCCCTTGGCGGGCTTGTCTGCTAGTATGGTGCCCTACCTCTCTACAATAACCGAAGTTAAACACAAGCTTATGCTTCAGGCAGGGACTGACCATTTGAGACAAGTATCCATGCCCTACCCTGCCTGAAAGGTTTGTTTAAAGCAGGTCTCTCCTCAGTCGGGTTTGCTCGCTAGTATGGTTCCTTTAATCTTTAAAGTAAAATGTTACTTAAGCCCTTTTGTAATAAGACTCAATAGAAATGTACAACTTTTCCTCTTTCATGTTAAGTACCTAATAGAGAAGGTAACAAGTCGTTGACTGTCCTTGCTCGCAACCTCGGCATAACAAAAAACTCTAGGCCGAATTTTTTATTTGATTTTAGCTATTTAACTACGTATTATAGTAAAATTTCCACTGTTTTTAGGTTATGCATGTGTTCTTTATTTTTCTCTTAAATGGCTTTACTTGTTTTGATGAATTTTATTTGTAACGTATAGTTAGTAGTTCTTACCTTAACATACCCGATTTCGATGAAATTTGAATGGAACCATCTGGGAACAAAAAAGAAATTGCCAAATTGATAAAAGCATCTTCGAGTAATCGGTAAACATACATTTTAAAACAGAGGTAGGGCATCGTACTAGCGAGTAACCCCGACTGGGAAAGGACAGAAGACCACAGCCAAATAACTACACACAGCGGTGTAGTTGTGTTCCTGTGTGTGTAGTGTGTTTAGGGATGCGTTTTGAAAGAAACGTATTCCTATCCCAGGGATAGTACAATCTTAAAGCCCTGGTATAAAAAATGGGTTGGCAACACGCAAGTGATACTTCTGGTATTGCAAGCGTCCATAAGCTACAAGAACTGCTAAACATCAGGCGGGCCGTATGCTTGTTTGCTACCTTAAACACCTTAAAAATTATAATAATCACGTGAGTATACTATCTCTATACTTATGTATAACCTACTAGCCACCCGCCCCGGGTTCGCACGGGTGGTATTTCCCGGAGTCCCGTAATGTTTTTGTCAATAAAATATAGCCTATGACACTCACAAATTACGTGGCTTTCTATTGGTAAAGAAGAATTTTCAAAATCGGTTCAGTAGATCCAGAGATTACCCTCTACATTTCCACATACTCACAAACGTTACCATCTTTATAATCCTTACTAATATTATAAATGTGAAAGTTTGTGAGAATGGATGGATGGATGGATGTTTGTTACTCTTTCACGTAAAAACTGCTGAATGGATCTGGATGAAATTTGGCACTCAGATAGATTATGGTCTAGAATAACACATAGGCTTACTTTTTACAGTGATAACAGACATCCACGTGGGCGGAGCCGCGGGCAACAGCTAGTCTAAATATCTAATTATAAATTCCGTGTCACGTTGTTTGTCCGCTATGTACTCCTAAACTAGTGAACCGATTTTAATAAAATTTTGCACACTGCTGGTTTATTTAAATAAATAGATAGGATAGTTTATATCTCGATAAGGGCCTTCAATTTAACCCGGGCAAAGTCGGGCTGCTAGTATAATAATGTCGTCCTAATCGAATGCCGAGATTAGCCAATTGCGCAGGACATATTATGGTGCACACGTGTGTGCGCAAACACAGGTGCACTCTCTATTCCTTCACTCTTATAGTTCGGTGAGACGGCAATCCGACATGACCGGAGAGAGATCAGGCGCAATACCAACGGCTTTACTGACTTTTTTTTCTGGGGCACGGGAGTGTAAACAACACCAATTTCATAAACTCTCACGAAAAAAAATCCAATATAATATTTTTGGCCCGACCCGGGAATCGATCCCGGAACCTCGTGATCAGCAGTCACACACATCGGCCACTGAGCCACCGATGCAGTTTGGTATAGATAGATAGAAGTAGTACGGCGCAATCCGTGCCGGCCTAGAAGACCTTGTGAGCCAAGGGACCACCCGGTCAAGGAGACGGTATTGTGTGTCACGGAACTTGCCTCAAGGACCAAGCAACCTTACTATGTACGGTTCAAATTTTGTTACCAACTGTATTATTATGAGGGGCTCTAAGAGCGCTTTCATACTAGCGTTTGTCCAGCGTTGGCGTTCGATAAACGTATGCGCAGTGCAGAATTTGCGACTACGCGGCGAAAGCGTCGCGTTGTAGCCTCGCGAATATTTGTTTACCTCTCGTTGTCATCTTGTATATGTACCTACCTATCTATCTTAGTCGTACTCTTATCCTTCATCTTCTTTCTTCGCTGTATTTGTCAAATTCTAGTGCTTGTGTCTTTTGTATACTCCTTTTAATAAACTTTCAGCGAACGTAAGTGAAGTTTTTATTACTCCACATCAACGCTAAATCTGTTATCGCGATAAAAAGTAGCCTATTCGCTAGTGCAGACTATAATCTATAACTATGCTAAATTTGATCCAGATCCGTTCAGTAGTTTTTACGTGAAAGTGTAACAAACATCCATCAGTAAGGATAGATAGATAGGATGCGCATATTTGGATACTTGTTACTCAATAAAGCCAAAACGGGTGAACGGATCTGTATGAAATTCTGCAAGATGAAGGTCCTTTCCCAGTCGGGTTTGCTCGCTTATACGCTGCCCTACCTATCTTAACTTTTAGCATACTATCTAAGCCTTACATAGGAAAGCTTAATTTTTTTTTTAATTTTTAAAAAGACAACTCCCGCACTAGAGAACAAGTTCTGTGTCGCGGGGGACTTTACAAACATACAATTAACGGACACAAATTACACCCTGACTCAGAACAATTCTTTGTGGGTCACACAAAGTTTTGTCCTGTGTGGGAATCGAACCCACAACCTCGTGCACAGCAGGCGCATACTGCGGCCACTGGACCACCGAGGCAGTAATTAATTTTTTCTTCTTCATTGTTTTTTGTTTCCTTATTTACTTAAATATTTTTACCTAAATTTAATTTTGTATGTTATATATCTTCAATTCCAAATTGTCTTCTTCTTATCGTTTGGTTAGTGGCCAACCTGGTGACAGAGTTATTTAGATCGCACATATTTAGGCCTCTGTCGTGATCTAACGACTGATAACAGTCGGAACCGACTTTTAACGTGCCCTCCGAAGCACGGAGACGCTCAAATGAAATACCACTATACGGTCACCCATCTGTAGGGTTACCGCGCCCTTGGTTGCTTAACCCGCTGATGGTTTACCGAACTGCGAGTGCACCTGGCTATGAGCGCCTTATACCAAATTGTAAATGTTATATTCTGGCGATTAAAAAGAGTGACCCGAGTTTCTTGCCAATTCTTCTCGAGCCATAGTCAGCGAATTGGCCGTAGGAAAAAAGTATGCTGGCATTTGTTTTTGTGACGTTCATAAGTATCATGTATTTGATCTAAATGAGTTTGACTTTGACTTTAATAATATAAAGCTTCTTCTTTGTGACGACTTAACTCCAAAACTACTAGACCAATTTTAAAAATTCTTTTACCTATAAATAGCTACATTACCGGTGGGTATATTTTTCTTTTAATGTCCACCTGTGCAATGCCGGGACATATCGCTAGCACGATATAAAAAGGTCCTACCATCTTAAGACTTTTTTTATACTACCAAGGAGGCAAAAAAGCATACATCTCGCCTCATGGTAAGCAGTTACCGTAGCCTATAGACGCTTGCAACATCAAGGCTATCACTCGCGCGTTGCCGACCCTTTAGAAACCTTATAACTCCTTTCTTGAAGAATCCCATGTTACCCTATTAATGGTACCGATCACTCAGCTCTAAGGCCCATAGCACACGGCGCATTTTTTACGCGCAGATGACGCGCGTACAAGCGCTTCATACGAGATTTGAACATAACCTAGTAACCTAAGCACACGGGGCGATCGTGAAACGCGCCTCTACTGCGCGTATACGCGCTGTAGATTGTTTATTAACCGACTTTAAAAAGAGGAGTTATCTATTCGTGTGTATTTTTGAATTTATTTTTTATGTTTGTTACCGCAGAACTCCCTCATTTATGGACCGATTTGAAAAATTCTTTTTTTTGTCTGAGAGGACATACTTTCAGTTTGGTCCCATTTTCATCAAAAGAAAGTTCAGATGATGGGATCCATGAGGAATTGAGGGAACTCCTCAAAAATTATAGGCACACATATAGCAATTTCAATATTTTTAACAACACATCAAACATTTGCATTCAGAAAGTATAATATGATGAAGTAAAACTGATGAAGAAGAACACAGATGGCCACCTGAACTTCTCAATAATAAGTATTTTACGATTAAATAAGTTTCCATTATGGTTGCTAAGGTAGCTAGGCAACGGAACTTCATAATTAAACAATGTAATCTAGCCGTTTTTAAGTTTTTTGAAATTCTGCAACTTGCCGTACTGAAGTCGGTTTTTTTTTGTTAAAATTATTTTTGTAATTAAGCGGTCGGTGTCGCTCATGCGCGCGCTTGTATCATCAATACAACAATTACCGTCTACGGCGCCGAAGACGCGCGTTCCTTATACGCGCGTCGTCTGCGCGTATAAAATACGCCGTGTGCTATGGGCCTTAATGTTCTTTTGATAAGATACAGCTTAAAACTGTCTATATTGTTTTTTTCATAATCATTTGATACACGACGTAAAGATAAAAGAGATATATGTTTGATAATGGTTATATAATTTTAAGGACATAATAAAAACAATGCGGTGATGGCCAAGTGGGGACCGACTTGCACGCAAGAGGTGCGAGTTCGATCCTGGGTTGTACAAATGTGTTTTTTTTTTTTTTATACTACCAAGTAGGCAAACAAGCATACGGCCCGCCTGATGGTAAGCAGTTACCGTAGCCTATGGACGCTTGCAACACCAGGGGTATCACTCGCGCGTTGCCGACCCTTTAGAAACCTTATAACTCCTTTCTTGAAGAACCCCATGCTATAGTCTCTCGGGAAAACCTCGGCAGGAAGATCATTCCACAACTTAATCGTACGTGGTATTACGTATATTTCACGAGTACAGGTACCCAGCGCTCATTTAGGGATGCGTTTTAAGGCTTGTGATATCGCCAACGACCTTGAGCATTCGGGCGAAGCAAACACGACCTAATTCTCTAGGCGAGCGCGGGGATACAAACAGATGTACTCTTTGAAAGGACGTCTTATTATTTTTTTATAAATTGAAATTTAAACTTATTCTAAATATAACATTACTAAATTATAGGTGTATGTTTTCTTTAAATATTGTTTTTTTTTTCGTATTATTTGATAAAAATTGAAGTGATAAAGTGGTTACATCTCAATAATTTGGTGCTGATTCGATGATTTTTTTACAAACTACACTCGTGGACAAATTTAGAGGAACGCAAAAAACAGGTTTAATATTTCTCGTTGTAATTATCCTACATACTGGCCACAAATATTGTTAAATCCTATTTAAATAACAATGTTTTGGAATTTATTATTTTCGTATTTCATTTGTTTTTTTCTGTAATTATTGCTTAATAAGCGTTCTTTCCTACTACGAAAATGTTTGCTAAGTTTGAATTTAAGTTTAAATTTAGATATTGTTTTAATTTTTGCCTTGACTATTTTGTTTATCGTATTGAGGGTGAGTTGTTACTGCAAATAAACTGAGAATGCCAGATCTAAACGCCACTCAAGTTGCTAGGGCTGTTACTTTAATTTAAACTGGGCACACCTATCAACATGTGGCCCAAACATTAGAAGTATCAAAATCCGTGGTTCACCGAGTTGTCAAGAGGTATCAGCAGACCGGACAGTATACGAGACTCGCAGGACAAGGACGAAAAAGGAAAACTGTGGCCAGAGATGACCGGTTCATCGTTACCAGTGTGCTTAGAAACCGGACCTTAACTTCTTCTGAGGTGAGAACAAAGCTCCAAGAAGTTCGAGGAATTACGATAAGCACAAAAACTGTAAGAAGAAGACTGCTAGAGGCCCCCTTCTCGCCCCACACCATCGAGTAGCTCGAGTAAATTTTGCTCGCAATCACGAATACTGGAATGACGAAGCTTGGAGTCAAGTGTTGTTCACAGACGAGTCCAGATTTTGCCTGAAGCCTGATGATGGAAGGATTAAAGTATGGAGACGCCCAGGAGAGAGGTACGCTCAGTGCAACATTATTGGAAAAGAGGCTTATGGTGGAGGGTCAGTTATGGTATGGGGAGGTATTTGTATGGGGGCACGTACGGAACTCTACGTCATTGAGAATGGGTCTCTAAAAGCGATATGCTATGTAACTGAGATCTTGGAAGAAATTGTAATGCCATTTGCCCCTTTTATAGGGGATAGATTTGTTTTTATGCATGATAATGCACGTCCTCATACTGCGGCCGTAGTTTTCGAATACCTGGAAATCAATGTTATGGGGTGGCCAGCGCGCTCGCCCGACTTGAACCCTATAGAGCATGTATGGGATAAGCTTGGTAGACAAATTAAAAAAAGAAATCCTAACCCAGCTAATCTGAGAGACCTTAAAAATGCTTTACTGGAAGAATGGACCGCAATCCCTCAAGATTTTATTGATAATCTGATTAGAGGTATGCCAATGCGACTGGAAGCAGTGCGAAGAGCTCGAGGGGGCAACACTAAATACTGACTGGAATCCACGCCATAGCCTTTTTTATGCACTATGAAAAAAATGTAATAAAAGTTAAGCATTAAAAATGTTTCTTCCTAGTTATTTTTTTCTTTTTTTTTGACTTGGTTCTTTTTTGTCATTTTGATCTTTTGGTTTTCGAGGTTGGCAATGCTAAATGATCGAATAATAAGTAAAAACTAAATTTATGAACTGAGTTGTTACCAAACTGAACAAATATCCATAAGATTTTATTCTAACCACACTTTTACTGCGTTCCTCTAAATTTGTCCATGAGTGTATTTAGAATTACTGTATAATTTATGACAAAACCATATTATGAAACACATCTTGTAGATTAATACTGTATTTTTTGGCAGTCATTTGTCTATAAATGCCAACAAAAAATGGTTTCATTTACACCTTTTTCATCATTTTTTGAGAGAGGACCTTAAAGCAATAGTCTATAATATATGCGGGGCAATCTTTGGGGACTGCCGATAGAAGTGAAAACTAAGTAACTTGTGAATTGTAGCTATAAGATTATTTATTTTGATTAATTTTTGGTTTGTCTCATGGAAAGCGTTCGGTGACGATAACGCAAGTTTCATGATTTTTGTTCACCCGAAAAGTTCTCAACGCACCTAAAGAAATTTCCTTCGAATTCTTTCTTCCTATTTTTCTATATCATAATGTACACACAGCAACGGAGTTAGCTGTACAGAGCCTCTAGACAAGTGGCATAAGCGATAGTCGAATCGATAAGTCAACAAAATAATATGTATGGAATTTGACCTGAGTCTACGATATAATGTCGTAAACTTACGTCAAATCCCATACATTTTCTTTTTTGACCTTTCCATTCGACTATCGCTTATGCTACTTATCTCGCTCTGGGCCGCTATATGAAGATTAGTTTTTAGGAAAGCTATTGTATATATTTCTGTGGCATTTGGTAACAGTGTACAATTAGAATAAACCTACAGATAAAAATATATTTCACACAAATTCATACATTGGTTTTCCTAAAAAAACTAATCTTCATATAGCGGCACTGTATAGCTTTCTCCGTTGCCCACCGTACCTGTTTCTGGATAGAATTAAAAGTACTATACTGATATGTATACTTATCGAGGTTTTTAAAACGTTGACGTGAACGGGTGCTACTTGAGGTGGCTGGTCCATCTTGGCATGATTTACTTTTAAATAATATAGGTATAGTTTTTAGATTTTACTAACATCGCAATGTCTCGACCCGTTTCTATCGTATTCTTACAAAAAGAAACAATCCCTCATTACCATACTAAATTCTTTTTTTTTTTTTTAAGTCATTATATTGTTTCTTAATTAAATAAATAAAGTACTTATCTAAATTTCATTCTGTATGGTATATTGGTTTCCGTTCCTTTTCGTTACCACTAATATTGTAACTTATACCAAATTGTAAATGTTATATTCTGGCGATTAAAAAGAGTGACCCGAGTTTCTTGTCAATTCTTCTCAAGGCCCTACCATAGTCAGCGAATTGGCCGTAGGAAAAAAGTATGCTGGCATTTGTTTTTGTGACGTTTATAAGTATCATGTATTTAATCTAAATGATTAAATGAGTTTGACTTTGACGTTATTAACCCGGTGAAGTTGGCCCATTAGCTTATAATGTAAGGAGAATCCTTACTAATATTATAAACTAGCTGTTGCCCGCGGCTCCGCCCGCGTGGATGTCGGTTATCGCTGCAAAAAGTAGCCTATGTGTTATTTCAGACCATAATCTATCTCTGTGCCAAATTTCATCCAGATCCGTTCAGTACTTTTTACGTGAACGAGTAACAAACATCCATCCATCCATCCATTCTTACAAACTTTCACATTTATAATATTAGTAATTAGTAAGGATGTGAAAGTTTGTAAGAATGGATGGATGGATGTTTGTAACTCTTTCACGTAAAAAATACTGAACGGATCTGGATGAAATTTGGCACAGAGATAGATTATGGTCTGGAATAACACATAGGCTACTTTTTGCAGCGATAACCGACACCGAGCCGCGGGCAACAGCTAGTAGAGAATAAAATTGTACCCTCATCTCCCCTGTCCCTCCTCAGTTCTCTGACTAGTAACTATCGAACACCATAAGTTTTCATCGCGTGACCCTGACACCAGAGGTCGCTTCATGACCTGTTCACGTGATGAATACATTACAATGCATTATTGGGATCGGGGATAGCTTGACGTCAAGGTTTTACACTGTTCTCAATATTTCTTCTTATAATTCAACTAGCTGACCCAGCAAACGTTGTTCTGCTACTAAAATAGTAATATCGCTATTCAAAAATAGGGGTTGATCGTAGAGGGGTGAAGATTAAGGGATGTATGTATTTTTTATGCTGAATCATAAAAACAAAAAAAATATGTATAAAAAAAAATAGGGGATAAAAATAGATGTTGTCCGATTCGCAGACCTAACCGATTTCACGACACAAAATTTCACGAAAATCGGTCGAGCCATTTCGGAGGAGTTTAATTACAAACACCGTGACACGAGAATTTTATATCCATCTCAGCCATAAGACGTCCACTGCTGGACATAGGCCTCCCCCAAGGTTTTCCACATCGTTCGATCCTGAGCTGACCTTGTCCATCGGTTGCCCGCAACCTTTACCAGGTTGTCGGTCCACCTTGTTGGAGGCCTACAATTTTATATAATTCAATATTATGTTCTATCATTTCAACCGAATTCCAAAAAGAAGTAGGTGCTGTTGCCTTTAGAATTTCTTCTAAGAAATGAGGGTTCCCTCGTGATGTTAGCCTTCACCGTTAGTTTTGATCCGTACTTATTAATTTGACAAAGTGAAATAGAGACTGCAAGGTTGGTTCAGTGGCTAGAGTGGTTACCTCGCCATTTACCACTGCTCGGTGTGTTGTTGGTTTTTTTTTACTACTTAGGTGGCAAACAAGCATACGGCCCGCCTGATTGTCCCGTGTAGGGGATCCAGCGCTCATTTAGGGATACGTTTTGAAAGAAACGTATTCCTATCCCATGGATACTCCCATTATAAAGCCCTGGTGTAAAAAAGAGGGTTGGCAACACGCAAGTGATACTTCTGGTATTCCAAGCGTCCATAGGCTACGGTAACTGCTTATTTGCCACCCAAGTAGTATAACAAAAAGTTCTTACGTTATTTGCCGACGAAAGGCTTAAGATAGAGTTAAGTTTCAGTAAGGTACTTGCCGTACCGTAAGATTCCAGAGGGATTTCTTACCACGTACGATTAGGCTGTGGAATGAGCTCCCTGCCGAGGTTTTCCCAAGAGACTATAGCATGGGGTTCTTCAAGAAAGGAGTTATAAGGTTTTTAAAAGGTCGGCAACGCGTGAGTGACACCCCTGGTGTTGCAAATGTCCATAGGCTACGGTAACTGCTTACCATCAGGCGGGCCGTATGCTAGTTTGCCACCCAAGTAGTTTAAAAAAAGTATATAAATAGTGTGATTTTGATTTTAAATTGCCCTTTTTTTTTCAGGTGGCAATAAAAATTATAGACAAATCCCGTTTAGATGAAGACAATTTGAAGAAGACCTTCAGAGAAATTGCGATTATGAAGAAACTTCGACACCCTCACATAGTTAGACTATATCAGGTAAATATAACTATATCTAACTAATATTATAAACACGAAAGTTTGTAAGTATGGATGGATGGATGTTTGTTACTCTCTCACGTAAAAACTACTGAACGGATCTGGATGAAATTTGGCACAGAGATAGATTATGGTCTGGAATAACACATAGGCTACTTTTTACAGTGATAACCGACATCCACGCGGGCGGAGCCGCGGGCAACAGCTAGTAAACCATAATTATGTTATTAATATATTTTTTTTTCATTTTCAGGTTATGGAAAGTACACACACAATATACTTAGTCACAGAATACGCACCAAATGGTGAAATATTTGGTAAGAATAAAAAAAAACTTTATTTTATTATGATACAGCATACAAAAATACATACAACCCCTAATTTTTACCCCTCTACCCTATTTTTTAATAGCGATATAACTATATTAGTAGCAAAACAACATTTGCTGGGTCAACTAGTAGATATATATAATTTGTATTTTTTATTAGCCTTGCAATCCAGCGTGGAAATGTGGCCAGTCTTTTGGGCACCTTTTACTCAGAACTGCGACCTCAATCAGATATTTTATTTATAGGTTCATACCTTTAAATACAATATCTGATTGTTTGTAAGTAGGTTAGGTAAAGTTACTTTTATTTTTATAACTATTCATGTAAATATCTTATGAAAAAAAAAAATCTGCAATAATTATATTTTCGGGACAACTCACACTGCGCTATCTGACCCCAAACTAAGCAGAGCCTGTACTATGGTAACCAGACAACTGATAAACATACTTATATATTTCTAAATATATACTTATTATAGATAAATAACACTCAGAATAATGATTCGCCATCTGCAAACGGTGAAGGAAAACATCGTGAGGAAACCCACATGTCTTAAAAGAAATTCTAAAGACATGTCTGATTCACCAACCCGCATTAGGCCAGCGTGTGTGCATAAAGGCCTAAACCCTCTCTCTCTCTTGATAGAGGAGAGGAGACCCATGCCCAGCAGTGGGACATATATCGGTTGCTATTATTATTATTATAACACCCAGACACAGAACAAACATTCGCGCTCATCACACAAAGATTTGTTCTGGGTGGGAACCCACGACCTTCGGCGTAGCAGTCAGAGTCACTAACCACTAGACCAACAGGCCAGTCAATAAAAAATACAATTGTAATATTACAGATCACCTGGTGACCAGAGGTCGTATGACAGAGGCTGAGGCTGCTCGAGCATTCGCCCAGATGGTAGCAGCAGTTGGTTATTGTCACTCCACCGGCGTGGTCCATCGAGATCTTAAGGCTGAGAACCTGCTGTTAGACAAGAATATGAACATTAAGGTTAGTAGTAGTTTTTTTTTAAGAATGAGCACCCTGCCGAGGTTTTCCCAAGAGACTATAGCATGGGGTTCTTCAAGAAAGGAGTTATAAGGTTTTTAAAGGGTCGGCAACGCGTGAGTGACACCCCTGGTGTTGCAAACGTCCATAGGCTACGGTAACTGCTTACCATCAGGCGGGCCGTATGCTTGTTTGCCACCTTGGTAGTATAAGAAAAAAAAACAACTCCCGAACTAGAGAACAAGCTCCGTGTCGCGGGGGACTTTACAAACATACAATTAACGGACACAAATAACACCCACATTTACACTAAGTTTGTCCTGTGTGGGAATTGAACCCAACAACCTCGTGCACAGCAGGCGCATACTGCGGCCACTGGACCACCAAGGCAGTCAAATTGGCGGTGTTTACACCCCCGTGCCTCGGAAAGCACGTTAAGTCGTTAGTCCTAGCCCTGATCCCTGTCCGGTCGTGTCGGATTGTCATCCCGGAATATACTTCCTTCATTGTCTCCCGGATAAGACTCCTGCCACCAGATTGATTAAGTTACGCATGTATTGGCGGCTGCAATTTCATGACTAAATTATCATTAGCTTTGAATGATAAAATTTCTGATACAAGCATATTATTAATAATAGCAATCCATATATGTCCCACTGCTGGGCACGGGTTTCCTCTCCTCTATCAGGAGAGAGAGGGTTGAGGCTTTAATTCACACACGCTGGCCTAATTATTTGGTGAATCAGACATGTCTTTAGAATTACTTCTAAGACATGTGGATTTCCTTCTATTTTCCTTCACTGTTAGCAGATGGCGAATCATTTGATTAGTACATATAAACTCCACAAAGTGAAATTTATATTGGTATCGAACTCGCACCTCTTGCGTGCAAGTCGGTTACTTTCCCACTCGGCCACCACCGCCTTATTTGTTTGTTATAATCTACTACCGTGTTTAGAGGTAGGACACCATACTAGCGAGCAACCCCAACTGGGGAAGCATCGTAACGTAACGTGGCTGATTCCATTATTTGCAATGCTGATGAATGTTTGACGTTTTTACCCGCTACAAAAAATTGTCTGAAATTTTTCCAACAAAACATTCGTAGTATAAAATGTAATTTTACAGAGTTATTACCAATCCTTGTAAGAACAGGTGTAAACTGGGACTGCATAGTTCTTACGGAATGTTGGCTGACTTCAACTTTTTGCGTACCGTATCTAGATGGATACGAAAGCTTTGCTTCCTCCAATAACCTTACACAGAATGAAGGTGTAGTGATTTATTATAAAAACAATTTACTAGTCACAGTTGAAGAGCCCGTTATATCCGACGCAAACTGTCTTATAATCACGATTAATAATGATACGGTTGCTCTTGCAATTTATAGACCCCCTGGATATAAAAATGTTAACAATTTTCTTCTATCGCTTAATCAAATTTTATCAAAATATTCAAATAAGCAAAATATTATATTGTTAGGAGATATTAACATTAATCTAGCCGAACACAGCACTGACGCAAATCTATCACCATACCTAGATATAATAGCATTCCATGGAATGATGCCCGCTTACATAACTCCGACACGTAACAAAACATGTTTGGATCATGTACTTTTAAAAACTCGACTATTAGCCCGCTGTCTTATTCTTCAGACATCATTGACTGACCACAACAGTATAGCACTCTTTATTGCTGCATCTATTAGACAAAAACCCGCAAAAGTAATTAGACGTATTAATTTTGAACTTTTAAATTCAGAACTTTCTAATGTTGACTTTAGTTATCTTTATACAATCAAAGATGTGAATGAGGCTACTACATTCTTTCAAAATCTACTTAAAACAGCTATAATCAATAACTCTAAAGAGGTAAAAGTATCCAGTCGGAAGAAAATTTTAAAACCTTGGATTACCCCGGGTATCCTTAAATGTCTTAAAAATCGCGATAACCTATATAAAAAACTTAAAAAGGACCCAGAAAATGAGATATTAAAGGCAACCTATAAAAGGTACAGAAACTTCTGCACATCACTTTAAAAAAAAATTAAAAGAAATTATGAAAAACTACAGCTTCGGAACGCGGAAAAGGATAGCAAAAAGCTCTGGAAAATAGTAAAAAAGATAACCTATACAAATAAACCGAAAGAAAACCCAATAGAATTAATATGTACAAACGATCCGCAAAAATCTGTAAATGATTTAAATTACTACTTTGCAAATATAGGCCGTACCTTAGCTGAAAATATTACTAAAAATAATCCCAATACAGATCTTCCCTCTTTACATACAAGTTGTCATTCCTTCGTTCTTCTGCCAACTGATGACAAGGAAATCAAGACATTAATATCGAACTTGAAGAGTGATTGCGCGGTTGGTCTAGATATGATATCTGGCAATATTCTAAAGGCAAACATTGACGTCCTAACCCCGCCTATTACATACATATGTAATTTATCCTTATCAACTGGAATATTTCCAAAGAACTACAAAAAATCACGTATTCATCCGATTCACAAGAATGGGGACAGAGAATGTGCTAATAATTACCGACCGATCTCTATCCTACCTACTCTCTCAAAAATTTTAGAGCGGATTATAAATAATAGATTAATAAATTACCTAGAGACTAAAAATCTTTTATCTAAATCACAATTCGGTTTTAGAGCTAATCGATCGACATCGGATGCTGTGCTGGATCTGACAAATTATATAGTTAATCATTTAGACAATAAAATGAAAGTAATAGGTATATTTTTAGATTTAGCAAAAGCCTTCGACACAGTCTCTGTCCCGATCTTGGTGAAAAAGCTTGAATATCTCGGCATCCGTGACCTACAGTTGAAATTACTTCAGGACTACCTGACGGATAGAACACAGTGTGTGGGAATTGGTGATATCATAAGCGAGGAAGCCCCAGTAACTTATGGCGTTCCCCAGGGAAGTATCTTAGGCCCTACACTCTTTCTCGATTATATAAATGATTTATGCCAGATGGAAATTCCTAATACCAAAATTGTTACATTCGCTGATGACACGGCCTTGCTTTTTAGTGGAAACACTTGGAATGAAGTTTTTTCTTATGCCCAGAGAGGAATGAACTACGTAACTGGATGGTTGAATAAAAATATATTAACGCTTAATGTAGCTAAAACAAATTATATAACCTTTTCTATTAAATCTAACGATAATCCTGATCTCTCGTGTCACATCATCTCGCACTCATGTTCAGATAGAAGTGATGGAACCTGTTCTTGCCCTAACCTTACGCAAACTGAATCAACAAAATATCTCGGTGTAATGATCGATCGAAATCTAAACTTTCATAAGCATATCGACCTTCTTGCTGCTAGAATACGTAAATTGATGGTAATTTTTAAAGCAATAAGGCATGTCGCGGAAACACATATAATTAAGTCCATATATTATGCTCTCTGTCAATCACAATTAATTTACTGCATCACCTCCTGGGGAGGTGCCTCTAAAACATTTTTCCTTAAACTAGAAAGAGCGCAAAGAGCACTTCTTAAAGTTGGTGCATCCCTACCTTTTTATCATCCTACTTTTGAACTTTACAAGCAATGGAAAGTTCTAACGGTCCGGCAGCTTTTTATTTTTTCTACAGTGACTAAACAACATTCCCTGTTAAAATATGAACCAGATCTGTATAAAAATCAACGACGAAAGGATCGAGTTTGCACTATAACTTTATTTAAAACTAGTCTAGCACATAGATTTTTCTGCTACTTAAGTTCTAAATTATATAATAAGTTAAATCGGGAATTATCCATATACTCACTGCCTAAAAATAAATGCAAATCTTCACTTATAGAGTGGTTACAAAATTTAGATTATAACCTTACAGAAAACTTACTGCACCCAAACTAAATATTTACATACCCACATAAGCATTCTTATTCACATACAAACTCACACACCTACCCACACACACGCACACTGACCCACACACACGCACACTTACCTACACACACGCACACTTACCTACACACACGCACACTGACCCACACACACGCACACTTAACCACACACACGCACACACAAACTCAATGAAGGCACCTTTTTATTAATCTTTAAATATTTTTATAATTACCCTCCTTTTTTTTTTTATTCAATATTAGTTTTACATTTTTTAGTATTTGATAAAGCTCTTGTTTTTTCTGTGGGGTGAGGACCTGGTGATCTGTAATACAGACATTTTTATGCCTAACTCAGACACCAGCTCCTCACATATTCTAGACTAAGTTTAAATTGTAACTGATTAGATATAAGTAACTGTTGTTGGTTTAAAGTCTGTTTTGTGAGGAGGAAATAAAATATATTATTATTATTATTATCTTACGAAACACGACAGGCAAATACACAGCGGTGTAGTTGTGTTCCTATGTGTGAGTACATGTCCAGCGCTTATTTAGGGATGCGTTTTAAAAGAAACTTATTCCTAACCCAAGGATACTACATCTGTAAAAAATGGGTTGGCAACACGCAAGTGATACTTCTGGTATTGCAAACGTCCATAGGCTACGGTAACTGCTTAACATCAGGCGGACCGTATGCTTGTTTGCCACCTAAATAGTATAAATTCTTATAGTTACGCTTTTGATTCTTTATTATATTCATCTACTAGGGGTCGCCCGCGACTTCGTCCGCGTGGTAATTTAATAATTTCCCCGATTTTACAACATATCTCACTACTACTGTTGATCATAGCGTGATGTTATGTAGCCTATAGCCTTTCTGGATAAATGCTAAACAAAAAAAAAAAAATTCTATACGAACCAGTAAATTCTGAGATTAGCGAGCACCAAACAAACAAACTCTTCAGCTTTATAATATTATAGTATAGATAATCTTGGTCTTTTCCTCCTCAGTTGGCAGATTTTGGCTTCAGCAACGAATACACGGCAGGGTCTCCATTGGCAACCTGGTGTGGCAGTCCACCATATGCAGCGCCAGAACTGTTTGAGGGTCGGCAGTATGATGGACCAAAGGCAGATATTTGGGTAAGGAATACCGATATTTTTTGTTCAGCTTGTAATTTGCTGCTTATATTTTGCTACATATATTTTGTCGTCATAATAAGATATCGGGTTAAATGTGTAAGTGCAACTAAAAAAAGAGTTAAAACCGTATGATAAGCAATTGGTTGCATACAACCTGCAACAAATAATTTGCTGCATAAGATCCGCTACATACAGTTAGCTACTAAATACTGACACACCAATTTTTATAACGAACTACATTTTTATCCGCAAACTGTTTGCTGCATAGTTTGCCGTATAAGTATAGACTGCCACAAACAGTTTGCCACAAACAGTTTGCCGCATACAGTCTGCCACAAACAGTTTGCTAACAGATTTTTCTTCTGTCCACAGTCGTTAGGAGTAGTTCTGTACGTGTTAGTTTGCGGCGCGTTACCGTTTGACGGCAGTACGCTGCATGAGCTGAGGAGTGTGGTACTGAGTGGAAAATTTCGGATACCTTACTTTATGTCCCAGGGTGAGTTCTATTCCTTGGTGAACCAATTTTTTTGTACTACGAGGAAAACAAACATATGGCCCGCCAGAAATTCGTTGCGGGGTACAAGACAGTAGGTTTAGTTGTCCACGGGACGCACGAGTGTCAAAGCTCGGTGTATCAGTTTGGTTTCTCCGCTGTTAATCCTGGCTCACAGGAGTCACAGCGCAGTGATATGGCCTGCCTGATGATAAGTTGCAATCGTTATCTATGAACGCTTGCAACATCTCACACGCGCGATGTCCACCCTGTAAAAATATTTAACTCTATTAATTATTGCCGTTCATGTTAAATACAGTCTCATCATCTTTTTTTCTTCTTTCCTTCTTCTTCTTTTCTCATTTTAATTTTAATCAACACTTGTCCTCCTACTGAAGGTACTTAGCTCCGTGCCACTCGTTTGCCACCCTAGTGATATATAAAACGTCAAATAAATTACGTCTTTTTTAATTCCACAGACTGCGAACATCTAATCCGTCACATGCTGGTTGTTGAGCCGGAAAAGAGATTGTCGCTGCGGAGCGTAGCGCGACATCGATGGCTGAACGCACACCAGCCGGGACCAGGCCCGGGCCACTACGGTACGTATAGTTATCTGCTACGGTTTGACAATTTGCGCCAAATGGTTTGCTGCTAACAGTACGCCGCAATTAGTTAGCAGCAAACAGTACGCTTGTAATAATTTGCCATAAATTAGTTGCCGCAATCAAATTGCTGCAAACAGTTTAAAACAAACAGTACGCAGTAGACCGCTTATCATCATCATCTCAGCCAAAAGACGTCCACTGCTGGATATAAAAAAACAAAAGCCTTCCCTAAGGATTTCCATAACTCTCGATCCTGAGCCGATCTTGTCCATCGGTTGCCCGCAACGTTTACCAGGTCGTTGGTCCACCTTGTAGACTGCTTATCACTAATTTTTTTTGCATAAATATCTTTGGCAAACAGTATGCCGAAAACTGTACGCCACAAACAATTTGCCGCATATCGTTTGCCTAAAACAAAATGTATGTTAAACAGAGTTATCGAGCGGCCTGTGCGCCTGCCACTCGTCACGACCACGAAGTGATGACGAGACAAGGGACACTGTCATCGCGCATATGCTGACATTACCAGGACTGACTCACCAACACATTGAACAGGTATACCTCGCAATTTACCACACAAACTCATTTATTCATTTAGATCAAATACATGATACTTATGAACGTCATAAAAACAAATGCCAGCATACTTTTTTGTCCTACGGCCAATTCGCTGACTAGGGTAGGGCCTCGAATGTATGGGCCAGGTATGAGCCATAAATTATTAGCTAGCGGGGCGGGTTGATAGTTTTTTTTTTTTTTTTATACTACCAAGGTGGCAAACGAGCATACGGCCCTCCTGATGGTAAGCAGTTACCGTAGCCTATGGACGTTTGCAACACCAGGGGTGTCACTCACGCGTTGCCGACCCTTTAAAAACGTTTCAAGGTTAAGCAAAATTACCTCGAACAGTCCATAGATGGGAGACCATATTCTAAAAACAGCACGTACCACGTAAAGCCGTTGGGCCTGCGCCTGATCTCTATCCGGTCGTGTCGGATTGCCGTCCCATCGGAAGAGTGTATCGAAAATATTCTGCTCAATACAGGCTCATCTTTGTTGAAATCGGTAGACAGCGAACTAGCCGTAGGAAAATTTTGCTGACATCATCTTTTTGGCTGATTCATAATTTATGACCTTCATAAGTGTTACTTTGTAACCTAAATGAATAAATGAATTTTGAGTTTGAAATTATTATTATTAATTTATTGTGTTATATTTGGCAGGCGATTCAAGAGGACCGTTTCGACCACATATCGGCTATATACCACCTACTTATGGACAAAGTACAACAGAGATCGAGCGCTAGAAACAGTCTGCAACATAGAGGTAAATATACATTGTAATAATAATACTAATCCATATATGCCCCACTGCTGAGCACGGGTCTCCTCTCCTCTATCAAGAGAGAGAGGGTTTAGGCCTTAATTCATACACGCTGGCCTAATGCGGGTTGGTGAATCAGACATGTCTTTAGAATTTAGTCTAAGGCATGTGGGTTTCCTCACGATGTTTTCCTTCACTGTTAGCAGATGGCGAATCATTTGATTAGTACATATAAACTCCACAAAGTGAATATTTGGTACTGCCATCAGGGATCGAAAAAAACAAAACCCTATACCAACTCGTCTGACCAGCGTGGTGTAGTAGGCTAATATCACTCCAAATGGAGGAGACCCAGCAGTGGGATATTTGTGGGTTGAGGTGATGATTCTTATTCCAAGGATACTCAAAAATGGTGTTACAATTTTTGGTGATATCTCAAAGTTGCAAGCGTCCATAGGCTACGGTAACTGCTTACCATCAGGCGGGCCGTGTGCTTGTTTGCCACACAAGTAGTATAAAAAGTAATGCTAATTATTATCTTTTTTTAGACTCACTGGATTCTACGACGGGACAACCATTAGATTTGACAAACTGCAAGGTAAAATATTATTTATTTAATTTTCAGCCTGTACTGTCCCACTGCAGGGCAAAGGCCTCCCTTTCCTTTTACCACTTAACCTGATCTTGTGCTAGAGTAGACCAGTCTTTCCTGTACGCATCAAGCTCGTCCCGCCATCTGAGTCTGGGTATACCACGATGCCGTTGGACATTTTCTGGTACCCACATAGTGGTAATTTTCGCCCACAATTCGTCTGACATGCGGCAAACATGTCCGGCCTAGTCCTAGCTTGACTGATTTTTGGGTAACGTCGGCGATTCGGGTCGTGGAGCGCAGTTTCGTGTTCCGTATCTGAGCCTCTAGACAAATGGCATAAGCGATAGTCGAATCGAAAAGTCAAAAAAGCAAATGTGTGGGATTTGACGTAACTTTACGACGTTAAATCGTAGACTCACGTCAAATTCCATACATTTTATTTTTTGACTTTTCGATTCGATTACCGTTTATGCCATTTGTCTAGAGGCCCTGGTCTATTAACCGAACTCCAAGGATACTGCGCTCCATAGCACGCTCCATAGGTAAAATAACATAAACATTGTTTTTTTTTGTTTGTTTATTAAAAGACAACTCCCGCACTAGGGAACAAGCTTGTGTCGCGGGGGACTTTACAAACGTACAATTCACGCAAAGTTTTTGTCCCCTGTGGAAATTGAACCCACGACCCCTGGGGCGCCAGATAGTTAAGAAACACTTATAAAGGTCATAAATTATGAATAAACCAAAAAGATGATGTCAGCAAAAATTTCCTACGGCTAATTTGCTGACGTGGGGCCTTGAGAAGAACTAGCAAGAAACTCAGGCCACTCTTTTTAATCGCCAGATAGTTACAATCTTTTGTAAAATACAAGTATGATAGCATGCAAGCTGATGCAGACAAAACACGGTACTCACTTTATTGATAAGAAACAATTGCAAAGAAATACTAAGTACGATTACCTTATTTTAACAATAAAGTAAGAATCGTGTTTTGACTGCATCAGCTTGCATGCTATCATACTTGTATTTTACAAAAGATTGTAACTATCTGGCGATTAAAAAGAGCGGTCTGAGTTTCTTGCTAGTTCTTCTCAAGGCTCCACGTCAGCGAACTAGCCGCAGAAAAAAAATTGCTGACATCTTTCTGCCTTATTCATAATTTATGACCTTCATAAGTGTAACTTTGTGACCTAAATGAATTAATTAATTTTGAGTTTGAGTTTAAGACTAAGTAATTTATTTCCTTCTAGAACGTAGAAGAAGAACAGATGGATGCAGAGGATTCCACATCTCAGGACTGCTTGGTGACTGTGCCTTGCGAACCTGTCGACTACTTGACTGATCAGCCTGATAACTTGGAGAAGGTAGGTCTACTTCTATCTACTTCTAGAATAGAAAGAGAGGGAAAGGCTCAACCGAGGAGTAAGGTCCTCCAATTTACAGAAGACCACCGACAAATAACTAGATTTAGGGATGCGTTTTGAAAGAAACGTTTTCCTATCCCAGGGATACTTGCATCTTAAAGCCCTGGTGTAAAAAAATGGATCCGCAACACGCAAGTGATACCTCTGGTATTGCAAGCGTCCATAGGCTACGATAACTGTTTAACAACAGTGGATATGCTTTTAAACCTTTACAAGCTTTACAAGGAAAGACCTCACAGAAGACCACAACAAATAACTACACACAGTTGTGTAGTTGTGTTACTGTATTTTAATATTAAAAAGAACGTTTTACTATCAGGGTTACCCAAAACCCTGGAGTTAAAAGATTTTGGGTAGGCAACACGCAAGTGATACCTCTAATATTGCAAGCGTCCATAGTCTACGGTAACTGCTTATCACCAGACTGAATATCAAAAATATTAATCAATCAATTTTACTTTAGTTTGGATCAACATCAGTACCGACGATAGAGGAGCCTCCTCAGCAGACCGTCCCCTGTACCACACCAGAGACACACGCCACCAGGAGACATACTGTCGGACCAGGGGACTGCAGGCATACACAGGTACCAACCTAACTGTTATATTTTTCACTAGCTGTTACCCGCGGCTCCACCCGCGTGGATGTCGGTTATCGCTGTAATAAGTAGCCTATGTGTTATTCCAGACCATAATCTATCTCTGTGCCAAATTTCATCTAGATCCGTTCAGTAGTTTTTACGTGAAAGAGTAACAAACATACATTCATCCATACTCACAAACTTTCACATTTATAATATTAGTAAGGATTTCTATCTGCATTGTGACATTACAATATTAAGTTTTTTAGACTGTATTATTACTGTATTTGAGCCGTTTGGGGTCGAGACAATTGCTTCATGGGGTCCGAGCGCTCGCTTTCTTTTTAGGAAAATAGCGAAACGGCTGATCAACGCTTCGCGTGACCAAAAGACCGGCTAAACCCGATCACGCTTTACTGTGACTCAGTCTGATTTATTTGTCCGTTACCCAATTGGTACAACTTCATAGGGTTTCATTTGCGCAGAACGCTTATTCTGTTCCTAGATTAAAAGTGCCTATATTACGCCCAAGAACATTATCTATCAGCCAGTGAAACTCCCGTTAAAATCCGTGCAGCCGTTGCAAAGATTAACGGAAACAGACAGACAAATAACAATTTAAAAAAATACTTTTTTGTTATATGTAACGTCTTTTGATATTACAGATATTTAAATTGTTTTTATATGTATAGATGTTTAGATATAGTTTTGGTCGTGTTCAGGGTAGCGAGCTGGGCGTGTGTGGTGCAGCGGTGTCTGCAGACCTCAGGCCTTCGCCCCTCTATGTGTCTGCGCACTTCAATGTGAGTATACTCAAACTTACAATTCATTTATTAATTTAAGTTACAAAGTAACACTTATAAAGGTATGTATAAACAGCGGCATGCCCCGGCTTCGATCGGCCGGCTGATTCTCTAACAAACAGCGATCGCAAACTGACAGTTGTGATTGCTCGGTGACGGCACACACGATTGTTAAACGTCAAAAAGGCTCGGTTTTCGCTCTTACGGAATACGGATTTTCAATCTGACAGACAGATTTTGCTCCGTTTTCGTGGTCGCTCGGTTTTCGCTCTTACGGAATACCCCTGCCAGTAGACATTAAAAAAATAGCCTATGTTACTCGTTGGTAATGTAGCACTCTATAGGTAAAAGCATTTTAAATCAGTCAAGTAGTTAGTAACAAACAAACAAAACGATCCACCCCCACTTCGCTTGAGTTTATTCTGGATTTATCTACTATAATATGTATGTATTATACATATATAAATCTTCCTAATCAAACACTCTATTAATAAAAAAAAACTTCATCAAAATCCGTTCCGTAGTTTTATAGATCTAAGCATACATAGGGACAGATAGATAGCGGGAAGCGACTTAGTTTTATACTATGTAGTGAAGTTCATATATCTCAAGATATTATTATTTATTTAATTTCTCTACAGCCACAAGCGTCTCCGAACGTGTCGATGCTTCCGAACACGAACCTGGCTGCCAAGCTGCCTGCTGTCCAGCACCAGCCTCCGAGATACTTCAGTGTTAAAGACCAGCATCTTCTGAAGCCGCCCCACGCTATGCAGAGTCAAGGTGAGCTGATTACCTTCACTATACTGCCCTGCTAACGAAGAACGACACAAGTACATGACATAAATTTAGGTATTAATGCTTCTAAAGTTAGATATTTAAGATGCATTTTTGATCTCTCGATATGTGGTGATGCCTTTAATTACTACATATCGAACAGGATAGGAATAGGATTTCGATTTGTCCATTATAATATCTAATAATTTCATTAAACTGCGGTGGCTCATTGGTCGATGTGTGTGACTACTGAATACGAAGTTCCGGGTTCGACTCCCGGGTCGGGCTAAAAATCGATATTGGGTTTTTCTGTTAAGAAATTCACAATAGATGCCCGGAGTTTTGGAACTGGTGGTGTTAACACCCTCGAGACTGCACGGAAAACACGTAAGGTCGTTGGTCCTACGCCTGATCTCTCTCCGGTCGTGTGATTTGAGCACTATAACATGGTCGCCGTGACCGAAATCGGTCTAAACGATTACAAATAATAAAATTAAATATTTTTAGCATTTTTGCTGTGCAATCAGCTCAAATATACTTAAATATTAAAGCAATGTGGAGAAAATGTGGACAAATTCGAACTCTGGAGTAGAGGCTCGGATGGCACAGTTGGTAGTGCGCTGGGCCGGAACCCGAGAGGCGCAGGTTCCAGTCCTGCTCCGGGCTCGTCTTTTTCCACATTGCTTTAATATTTAAGTATACAAATAATAATTTGTAATTATTTAAAAGTGTTTATAATCTTGTGTTCTCCCCCCCTCCAGCATCAACGTTCGGTCGCCGCGCGTCGGACGGAGGCGCGCACGTGCCGCGCGGGCGCGAGCGCGCGTGCTGCCACTCGGCGCCGGCGCATCATGTGGGTACACCCTCATTACGTTCACTGTTACACTTCATCTCCCCCATATAGACGGCAGAAAGTGGATCATATATCGACGGCTCCTAAGTATACTGAGTCAACTATACTTCTAATAACTTTACAAGAAGGCGATAAGAAGAGCGAATAGTTATATTAAAATTGTTAATACAGGCAATAAAAAATAACTAATCAAAGTGAATTAAATGTTATTTATGGAGATATGAATTTTATTTTTAACAGGTAAATAGGAAATGATTTAATTGTTGTTAATATACTAAAAGTGCAATTCTCAAAATTTGTTAGTTGACTCAGTATACTTAGAAGCCATCGAATGTGTCCCACTGCTGGGCACCAGTCTTCTCTCCTCTATCAAGAGAGAGAGGGTTTAGGCCTTTATACACACACGCTGGCCTAATGCGGGTTGATGAATCAGACATGTCTTTAGAATTTCTTTTAAGACATGTAGATTTCCTTCCATTTTCCCTCACTCTTAGCAAATAGCGAATCATTTAATCAGTACATATAAACTCCACAAAGTGAAATTCACATTATTACTGCCCGAGATTGAACTCGCACCTATTGCGTGCAAGTCTGCCACCACCGAGTAAGTAATGTGCTAAAACCAAATTAAAAGTACTTGAAAACCACATATATGCATGAAGAGGTTGATAAATGTAGAGGGACTAAAATAAGTACATCTGGATCGAAGCTATTGGCGTACTATATTCTCTGCCAATCCCAATAGAAGACTGGCGTGATGATATAAAATGCTATGTTACATACAGGTGTCAGACAGTGGAACACCTCCTCGTGATGAAGATGCTGAACAAACAGAAGAACAAGCCACGGACTCTGCTTACAACACCAATTTGTGCAGGTGAGATAATACTGCAATAAAATTATGTAAAGGAAAATTTTTGAAAAAGTTATTTAAGCCATCTTATACGTACGATATTTCGAATCAGATTTTTTCTTGCCTGATGGTAAGCAGTTACCGTAGCCTATGGATGCTTACAATACCAAAAGTTTCACTAACAGGGCTTTAAGATGTAGTATACCTGGGATACTACATCTAAGATATATCGAAGATAAATATTTCTTTCAAAACCCTTCCCAAAATAAACTCTGGAAACCTGTACTCACACACAGGAACATAACTACACCTCTGTGTGTAGTTATTTAGCTGTTGTAGGGATGTGGTGAATTAAAGACGAGTGTTTAATTAGAACTGAACGTTTAATATAGAGTAATCAAATATATATTGTCTTACAACTAGGAGTACATACTTATCTATTCTATACTACACTATACACTACTAGTCTTCTGTAAGGTGGTATCCCCAGACGGGCTTGCTCGTTAGTATGGTGCCCTACCTCTCTTAAATTAAATTATTTCGACGTTTCTTAATATGATTGTTTTATTTTTTGTGGTTTTCTGTAAGGTCCTTTCCCAGTCGGGCTTCCTCGCTTATATAGTGTCGTACCTAATAAATACCTCTCTCTAAGAAACCCATGCCTCACCCCCGCACGTCTCTTTATACCTATCTCTGATGCCACAATGTTCCAGGTACATGATAAATCGCGGCAGTACTAAACGACACACGATGGCAACACCAGAGGACGCTGCTAACGTTACTTCCGTCTGCAACAGCGGCTCTATGGTAAGATATATTTTTTATCTGTATTGCACCCTTAATTCTAGACATCTATATCCGTATAATATAATTTTAATAAGGATATTTGAGATTGTTTTGTATTGCGTAAGAAACTTGAAAAAAGTAATGAAGAAATCGGTCAAGTCAATGAACTTTGAGTTGTAAGAATACAACTTAAAGTTCATTTATTCATTTAGGTTACAAAGTTACACTTATGAAGGTCATCAATTATAAATAAGCCAGAAAGATGATGTCAGCTAATTGGCGTACTAAGTAGCAAGAAACTCGGGTCACTCTTATTAATCACCGGATAGTTACATTATATATGTATATTAATAAACCCATATATGTCCCACTGCTGGCCACGAGCCTCCTCTCCTCTATCAAGAGATGGAAAGAGGGAGAGGGTTTTGGCCTTAATTCACATGACTTTAGAATTTCTTCTAAGACATGTGGGTTTCCTCACGATTTTTTTCTTCACCGTACGCCGATGGTAAATCATTTAATTAGTACATATGTGAATTCCACAAAGTGAAATTCACATTGGTACTACCACCCGGGATTGAACTCGCACCTTTTGCGTGCATGGTTACTTTCCCACTCGGCCACCACCGCTTTTTTATATAGATTATTCTGATTTATATATATTGACAATGTTTTTTTTTATACTATCAAGGAGGTAAACAAGCATACGGCCCGCCTGATGTTAAGCAGTTACCGTAGCCTATGGACGCTTGCAACACCAGGGGTATCACTCGCGCGTTGCCGACCCTTTAGAAACTTTATATCTCCTTTCTTGAAGAACCCCATGTTTTAGTCTCTCGGTACTATATTTAAGAAGTTTCTCTGTTAACCCCCCACAGCCGAGCACATCACCATCTTCGACCACCAGTATACGCGTCAGAAGAACAGGTCTACTAACGGTAACGGAAAGACCGCCAGGTTGGTGCATACACTTGTTACCTAAGACCTAGATGTTGAGCACTAAATTAATTATATGTTGTGATATAGCTTTTTTGTATGGCATATGTTGGGGGTTTTTTTTGCTTGGTATTTTGGTGACAAATAAGCATACGGTCTGCTTGATGGTAAGCAGTTACCGTAGCCTTTAAGAGAGGTGGGGCTTCATAGTAGCGAGCAAGCCAGACTTGGGAAGTGGCTCGTGCTGCACTATCGGCAGTCAGGAACCTGGCACAGGAACCCAGCACTAGCGAACTGCATAGAACACTACTGCTAACCCAGGTGTGAAACTCCACCTTACAGAAGACCACAGCCAAATAACTACACACAGCGGTGTAGTTGTGTTCCTGTGTGAGTACTCTGGATCCTAAAACCTTGCTGACTCTAAAAACGTCTAGCATCAGAGTTTCTTTGTTTTTAATGAAGTTTTTACAAAACGGTCACCCGTCTATGGTCTGACGGCAAGGTTGCTTAACTGATCTGTCGATCCGCAGGACTTGTGCTTAGCTTGAATGGTACAGCTGGTAAAATTCTTGTGTGAGCCTCTGCGTCCATAGGTCACGGTAACCACTTACCATCAGGCGGACTGTATGGTCGTTTGTCACCTGAATGTTGTAAAAGGTAATGTTATTTTATGAAATTGAAAACTCCAACATTTGCTGTATCATAAATGATAGATTTTTGTAATTCTGTAGATTTTGTTGCATGACCGCTAGTATGCTATGATTGAGTTTGCTATTTTTTGTACAAAACATTAGGATTTTTCTGCATTGTTGTATATTTTTTTGCATATTATTTTTATTTTTATAATTTTTTTTCGTTTCACTTTTTTATTTTTTTAGTAATTAGCCCTGAGTTAGTTATGGAGGTCGAAGCTAGGATGAAGAGGAACTACCTCCCACCATCTATGCAGTACCAGAGTCCAGGATACCAAAGCCCCCCAACCCCCACTGGACCCATTCCAAACCAAATACCCCAATCCCCCACCCAAGGTTCCATAACCGCTGGTACCCCAAATTATGCCGCCCAACCTCAAAACCCACAAAAATGTATGAAGCCTGTCTTAGAGACAATACCTCAAGGTAGCATTATGGGTACCAAGGGATCCATAATGTCTGGAACCCCAATGACCCAAGCGGCTTCACCATACACTCCTCCAATGGGACAGTTTTCTCCCAGCCATGGGACAGTAGTGACCCAAAACGTCGTTACGGGGTCCATAACTAGCGGAACCCCTGTTAACCAAAATCAGGGATCAATCATCTCTGGGACCCCTATAAGCGCCAACAATTATGATTCTAAAAACTATGCCAATAATTATAGCAACATAAATACTGGTAATTATGGGTCTATAACAAGCGGAACCCCAATTAATCAAAATACATATCAAAATACCCAAATGACTCAAAATAATTTCTCTAATACCCCTATGAATCAGAGTAATTTCTCTAATATAGCCAGTTATTCGAACCCAACAGTTAACCAGGCTAGTTATTCAAATAACCCGGGTTATAACAATACCCAATTGAATCAAACACCATACCCTAATACCCAAATAAATAACCCTAGTTATTCAAACCCAACGTTAAATCAAGGCACATTTTCGAATAACAATTTCTCTTCAACCCAAATTAATCAGAACAACTATGAACAAAACACATTTACAAATACCCCAATTAATCAAAATTATAACAACACAGTGAATCAAAACAACTATCCTAATCCCCAAATGACTCAAAACAACTATCCACCAACCCAAATGACTCAAAACAACTATCCAACTAACCAAATGACTCAAAATAACTATCCAAATACCCAAATGACTCAAAATAACTATCCAAATACCCAAATGACTCAAAATAATTTCTCGAGCCAGGGTAATCCTGTTCCTAGCGGGTCAATTACAGCTGGTACTCCTGTCCAAGTGGCGGTAACTGCCAGTACGAGCTATAATAGCAGCCAGTACAATTCTAGACAGAGAAAGTACTCTGGACCTCAACGCGTTAAATTACAAATGTTGGCCACAGTCCAAGAAATGAGTGGTAGGTTTATTGACATTCTATTCAGGTGGATGGGTATTTTATAAGTTTAAGATAAGCTGACGGTAACTGCTTACCATCAGGCGGGCCGTATGCTTGTTTAGGATACAAAAAAAGCGATAACTGAGTGAAACAGAGACTATAATATAGCATGGGGTTCTTCAATCTTCAAGAAAGGAGTTATAAGGTTCGGTAACGCGTGAGTGACACTCCTGGTGTTGCAAACGTCCATAGGCTACGGTAACTGCTTACCATCAGGCGGGCCGTAAGCTTGTTTGCCACCTTGGTAGTATTAAAAAAAAAAGTAATCGATTTGTAACATCAAACTTGATAATAGCTATGTCAATTTCACTTTGTGGAATTTATATGTTCTAATAAGATTTCATTTTAAATTCAAAATAAGATCGGTAATAAATCACTATAACCTCGTCAGGGTATGGCTCCTATCTTGGTCAAATAGTGTTTTTTCTGGGTTTTATCCATAGGCTAGTATTGGAATTTACGTAAAACATGCTACAGTAGCTCTGGAGTCCGGTTTACATGATTTGTCTAACTTAAATTATCAAAATCGACAGTCTTACATCTCTGCCTACCCTGAGAAAGGTGTTGTGTTAAATATGACGGCGACATCAAATACTGCACAATAGCGAATAGTTTCAACGCCATTCGCCACGACTTATATAGGTCAAAGGTTCGATCCCCACACGGGACAAAAAAAAATGTGTTCCATAATTACTTGTTCCGAATCTGAGTGTACTTTGTGACCGTTAATTGTATGTTTGTAAAGTCCCCCGCGACACAGGGCTTGTTCTTTAATGCGGGGGTTTTATTTTTATAAAAAAAGTAAATAAGAATAAAGTTGGTAAAAGGTGGGCAACGCGTGTTTACCACTCCTGGTGTTGCAAGCGTCCATAAGCTACCTTACCGTACCTTGAAACATAGGCCTTATTCCTTAGAACGTGAGTTGCTTTTTATAAAGCAGAAGGTAAAGAAATATCTTCATATTTTTTATTTTATTTTAATATTTCCAGTAAAATATCGAGAAAGGTAATAATTTTATATATATTTAAGTTATTTTGCATGCGTGTGTGTTTGTGTATGTATGTGTGTGTAGTATTGTTTGTTTCTTGTATGTGTGTGTGTTTGTAGTGGATAGTAACTTTTAGTAGATTATTATCATGATATATTTTTTGCTTGTTTTTGTAAATACTTATTATTTTAGTTATTTATTTTGTTAATAATTTGTCACCGTTAATAATAAACGGGATGTACTCGTTAAAATATAGATAATTAAAAAGGTAGGTAAAATTAAAATAAATTATTAAATGGCAATTTTAACATTTCATTTTTCGACTCTTTACAACTTCATATATCTCGGCAATACTTTTGTGGTCTTCTGTAAGGTAGAAGTCCTTGCATATTGCCCTCTCTTATTTATCTTGAGGCTTGTAGCCTAGTAATAGCGGTACGGATTGAAAGATCTGCTAGGTCAAGCAACCTTGCCGCGGTTAGTATGTACATAGATGGGTGACCATTTCCTTCCTACGAGACCCCTCCGTGCCTCGGAAAGCACGTTTTACCGTTGGTCCTGTACCTTATTTTTTCGGATTGTCGTACCATCAAACTTTAAGAGTGAAGGAATAGAGAATGCACCTGTGTCTGCGCACAGACTTGTGCATTATAATATGACCTGCACAGTTTGATAATCTAGAATTATTATTATCTTTCTTATAATACTGTGTAAACGTAGATACTCTACTGTTTGTTATATATATGTACTAGCTGTTGCCCGTTGCTCCGCCCGCGCGTATGTCGGTTATCGCTGTAAAAAGTAGCCTATGTGTTATTCCAGACCATAATCTATCTCTGTGCCAAATTTCATCCAGATCCGTTCAGTAGTTTTTACGTGAAAGAGTAACAAACATCCATCCATCCATACTCACAAATTTTCACATTTATAATATTGTATATCTAAAGTGTGTTTGTTTGATAGCTCGCGAGCACGCCGAACGTTACTCACCAGTGCGCCGCGCCGAATGCTCTCCGCCGAGAGTTGCACACGACATAGCCTCAGCGAGAGCAGAGTATCAACAATTGCAGGTGATTTTAATAATAATAATGCATTTATTTGTAAGAATATTGTACAATGTTGTTATAAAAATAAATGTCCAAAATATTCTGCTGTTTCCAGCGAAGTAGGTAGCACAAAATTAACAAAATTACAAAAGAAAAAAAATGTCACAATATAATAATAAGAATCAACTAAATAAATGTAAAAAAAAAACAAACTTGTTTGTCTATCAATGTACTAGCTTCCGGCAATGGCTAATATCACGGAAACAGGATTTTTTCCAATGGCTACTATCTAACGGGAACAGGTTATATTTGCCAATGGCTACTATCTCACGGGAACAGGGTTTTTTCCAATGGCTACAATCTCACGGGGGCAGGTTATTTTTGCCAATGGCTACTATCTCACGGGAACAGGGTTTTTTTCGTGATAAAAAGTAGTAGACCAACAGCCAGCAATGTATTTACTTTTGTCACAAATCATGAAAATTCACAAACTCTTTTAACCCTGCAGGATAATAAAATACTCTTCTGGCAACCCTCTGTGGCTGGAGCCTTTAACCCTAAAATAACAAAGAGGGTAACAAATAAAACTTAATTTGGTTACAGTATATGTCCTAAAATCTGTAGTAAATGATATTGGCAGTATTTTCTATTTTAAATTAAGTATTTTAGTTTACGTTTTATTTCTCACCCTCTTTGTTACTTTAGAGTTAAACATCCCAGCCGCAGAGGAATGCTAAAATGGCTTTTTATGTTTCTACAGGTATATAGAATTAGTTTCTGAATTTTCATGACCTATAAAATGACAAAAGTAAATACGTTGCTGGCTCTCCCTCTATAGCCTATGTGCTATTCCAGACTATAATCTCTTCTACTATCGATGTGGTTGGTGGTCCAGTGGCCGCAGTATGCGCCTGCTGTGCACGAGGTTGTGCGTTCGATTCCCACACAGGACAAAACTTTGTGTGATCCACAAAGAGTTGTTCTGAGTCTGGGATTAATTTGTGTCCGTTAAGTGTATGTTTGTAAAGCGCCCGCGACACAGAGCTTGTTCTCTAGTGCGGGAGTTGTCTTTGCTAAAAATTAAATGTTTGTGCCAAATTTCGTCCAAAATCTATTTAAATAAACATAATGTGTTCCACAGCGTGGTCTAGAACGACGTAGCGGCGGAGGCCCGGGTGCTTCGCCACCACATGCCGAGGTGCGGTTGAACACGCCTGCAGCCTCCATGCCTGGTGAGTTTACCAAAAGTTTAATAAATGTTTATCTGATAAGACACTTTACTAGTTAGCAGGCCCGATTGGGGTAGGTGGAGGACCTTACAGAAGACCACAGCCAAATAACTACACATAATAATAATAATAATTTAATAATAATAATAATTTATTTATTGGAACAAAAAGATTTACATGGGTTTTTGTGCACGGTAATAACTGCATTAGTTTAAAAAACTGTGTCGCAGTCATTAACGCCCACCTCCAGGACGTTTAGTTTAGTTCCAGCTTACAGAAAAATAATACTTTGAAACAATAAAAAAATAGCTTACATACTTGTTTGATAGTTATAAATAACGTAAATTACATAACGGTGTAGTTGTGTTCCTGTGTGTGAGTGCAGGTTTCCAAAGCTCATTTAGGGATGCGTATTGAAAGAAACATATTCCTATCCCTGGGTTACTCCATCTTAAAGCCCTGGTGTAAAAAAATGTCTTGGCAACACGCAAGTGATACCTCTGGTATTGCAAGCGTCCATAGGCTACGGTAACTACTTACTACCTAAGTAGTATAAAAAAGCTGATTCTTCTTCCGGAGTTCCACATCATCAAACTGTAATCCATCATCTCTTCTCTCAGGTTCTCCAATCCACTCTTGTGTGGCAGTTCCGTCTCCGTTAGACCTGAGCACAATCACGGGTGAAGCAGCTCGTGCTGTACTATCAGCAGTCAGGAACCTGGCACAGGACCCCAGCACCAGCGAACTGCACAGAACACTACTGCTCACCCAGGTATGAAACCCCACCTAACAGAAGACCACACAGACAAATAACTGCACACAGCGGTGTAGTTGTGTATAAGTACACTTCTCCAGCGCTTTAGATGTGGCAGTGCCTCTGCGTCAAAAAAGAAAGGAATAAAAAAAGCGATTAATTGCAACATTGCAGACACTGCAGCGCTGATATTCTGCTAGGACCCCTTAGGGAAGGTATTCGACACCTAGCGGAGCAGTTATATTTAAATTATAAATAAGTAAAGAGCCGATAAATTTAAAATATAAATAAGGAAATGATAAATAATGATTATATAATAACAATTGTGAAATTGATAAGCGTCTATAGGCTACGGTAACTGCTTACCATCGGACGAGCCGTATGATTGTTTGTCCTTTTTTATTGTACACTTACAAACACACACACAAACATTCAAAAAAAAATATAAACTTGAAGTATATCTAACGAATAAAAAAAGAATTTTTCAAATTGGCTCAGCTTAAAGCCAACAGAACTCCGTCTGTTGTGGACTTCACTCATGATAAATTTTCTCCCACCAAACATCGGAGTAGTACAGGAACATTAACTCCCGCACTAGAGAACAAGCTCTGTGTCGCGGGCGGGGGACTTTACAAACATACAATTAATTCTTTTAAACTTTCACGATTTGTACACATATTATAACTATAATGGACAACGGGTCTAAATCGCGTTATATTTCAAAGGTTTTCATACCTTCTTGTTTCCCGACGTTTCGGTCGAATTGCACCGACCGTGGTCACGGGTTGACTGGTGCGGGTGAGCGGTGCCGCCGACTTCGTTGCGAAGCGAGAGGATTAGTATCTATCCTCACTTGGTCGTAGTTTTTATAATGTTCGGAACTGTTAGTACGTCGACACACAACACTAATGACGTCTACACACGGGTCTACTTTTTCATTACGGCGAGGCTTAAACCTGCTGATAACAGGATTCCAAGACGTTGATAAGCGGTATCCATCTTCCCGGTTGAAATTAAAATGTTTTTTGATTTCAACCGCCTCTCGTGCTATTCTTGAGAAATAGTGACGATCAGTGGAGAGTACTTTGGGCTTATGTAACTCAATCCAGTGATTGGATCCTGATTCCAGCAGGTGCTCAGCTATCGCCGACTTGTTGGTTTGCCGGTTCTTGACAGCTGTAATATGTTCCTTAACCCTTTCAGCTATTGTTCTTTTGGTTTGACCGATGTAGGAACTACCACAACTGCAATCTACCTTGTAGACACCCGGTGTCTGTAGAGGGATGACATCCTTCGGAGTACGCAGGTGATACGATACTTTGGAGTACGGATTATATACAGTCTTTATGGAGTATTTTTGTAGTACTGTTCCAATTTTGTCCGTTACACCTTTTAAATACGGCATAAATGCTGGTACTCTGCTAACTTCCTGTGCCTTATCCCTCTTTTTTGGACATCGTAAGGTTTGCCGGTATCCATTTCGCTTAAGTACCTCCTGAACATGTGTGAGCTCACATTTTAAGTGTTCAGGGTCACATAGATCATGCGCTCTGTTCGTCAGCGATGTGACAACGGACTGCAAGTGTCGCGGATGGTGGTGCGAGTCGGCGTGAAGATACCTGTCTGTGTGTGTCGGCTTCCTGTATACAGTGTGTGCCAGGGTACCATCTGCTCGAACCATAACTTTAACATCGAGAAAAGCCAACGATCTGTCCTTCTCCATTTCAAAAGTAAACCTGATGTTAGGGTGTATGGAGTTTAAGTAAAAAGCAAATTGTTCAACTTCTTGTGCACTGCCCTTCATTGTACAAAACACGTCATCGACGTACCTCTTCCATAGCTTTACGTGAGACATGTTTCGCTGGATCGCTTCCTCTATGTGCTCCATCCAGATATTAGCCATCACCGGCGCGACAGGGCTGCCCATGGCTACTCCATCGATCTGGAGGTAATATTGTCCACGGTAAAGGAAATAATTGCCGTCTAAACAATTTTTGAGTAGGACAATGTACTTATCAGACAGATCGTTTGCCTTCAACTTCGTCTCGATGACATCAAGGCAGTCTTGAATAGGAACATTAGTGAATAGTGACTCCACGTCAAAACTCACCATCACTTCTTCTGGTTCCATTTTCACGCTCTTGATGATGTCCACAAAATGGCGCGAGTCCTTCACGAATGACGAGGTCCTACCCACTAGTGGCCGCAATACCGAAGCTACGTGTTTCGCCAAATAATAAGTGGGAGAATCGATCTGACTCACAATCGGGCGTAGTGGCACGTTATTCTTGTGTACTTTTGGTAAACCATATATTTTCGGCGGCTGAACACTCCTAGGTCTAAAAAGTCGTTCAAACTCGTCTTCCATGAAAAGTTCTTTGTGGTCCTTGATGAGTGCTCGTATACGTTCGCACACACTGTATACAGGAAGCCGACACACACAGACAGGTATCTTCACGCCGACTCGCACCACCATCCGCGACACTTGCAGTCCGTTGTCACATCGCTGACGAACAGAGCGCATGATCTATGTGACCCTGAACACTTAAAATGTGAGCTCACACATGTTCAGGAGGTACTTAAGCGAAATGGATACCGGCAAACCTTACGATGTCCAAAAAAGAGGGATAAGGCACAGGAAGTTAGCAGAGTACCAGCATTTATGCCGTATTTAAAAGGTGTAACGGACAAAATTGGAACAGTACTACAAAAATACTCCATAAAGACTGTATATAATCCGTACTCCAAAGTATCGTATCACCTGCGTACTCCGAAGGATGTCATCCCTCTACAGACACCGGGTGTCTACAAGGTAGATTGCAGTTGTGGTAGTTCCTACATCGGTCAAACCAAAAGAACAATAGCTGAAAGGGTTAAGGAACATATTACAGCTGTCAAGAACCGGCAAACCAACAAGTCGGCGATAGCTGAGCACCTGCTGGAATCAGGATCCAATCACTGGATTGAGTTACATAAGCCCAAAGTACTCTCCACTGATCGTCACTATTACTCAAGAATAGCACGAGAGGCGGTTGAAATCAAAAAACATTTTAATTTCAACCGGGAAGATGGATACCGCTTATCAACGTCTTGGAATCCTGTTATCAGCAGGTTTAAGCCTCGCCGTAATGAAAAAGTAGACCCGTGTGTAGACGTCATTAGTGTTGTGTGTCGACGTACTAACAGTTCCGAACATTATAAAAACTACGACCAAGTGAGGATAGATACTAATCCTCTCGCTTCGCAACGAAGTCGGCGGCACCGCTCACCCGCACCAGTCAACCCGTGACCACGGTCGGTGCAATTCGACCGAAACGTCGGGAAACAAGAAGGTATGAAAACCTTTGAAATATAACGCGATTTAGACCCGTTGTCCATTATAGTTATAAAACATACAATTAACGGACACAAATTACATCCAGACTCAGAACAACTCTTTGTGGGTCACACAAAGTTTTGTCCTGTGTGGGAATCGAACCTACAACCTCGTGCACAGCAGGCGCATACTGCGACCACTGGACCACCGAGGCAGTTTTTCGTTTTTTTTTTCTAGCTGTTCCGAAGTTTGGTGGGAGAAACCTTATCACAGGTCATCGTAGTAATATATTTTCCTTTCTTCCACAGGACGTCGCACTGAAAATCGGCATCAACCTCCACACTCTCTACTCACCCCACGTAAACATATCACAAGAAATATTAAAGTCCATACACACATACAACTTCTTAATATCTGGACATACATCACCTGCGAGCCCAGGGTCTCCCCTCCACCAGATCACTGAAGGTCTCAGCTACTTACACACAGGATCCATAACGAGAGGGACCCCTCAAGCATCAGCTACTCCTTTAGACCTTAGATCAAACATTGATATGGACACAGGGCAATACCAACAGCTTCATCCTTTAGTCCATTCGCAATTACACATGATTGCTCATAGATCATTAAATAACTCTCCAATCTCCAATCCTGGATCTCCTCTAGACATGATACAGGAAGAGATAGGAAATGGAAGTCATAATATTGATAAAACATTTCCTGAAATGAGATTCGCGCCATCATTTACTCCAACACACCCTCAAATCAGCCTGACAGATTGTCTTGGATCAGAAATAACCCTCGTAGCTTCATCAAGTGAGGATAGCATGGACAGTCTTGAAAATACAAAGTATTCTCTACCACAATTCGTGATATCTGAGCCATCAGACTTAGATGATCGACCTTCTATCACCAAGGGTATAGGTAGAAAGGTCAGTCAAGAAACGGAGCCAGTGGAACCCAAAGAACCTTTAGAAGTTTTAGACAAAGACTCAGAAATGCAGTCTCCAAAGGAATCTATAGATGAAACAGCTAAATTACTGTCCGAGGAATTAAAATATCCTAGAAGGGGCAGTGATAAAAGCCTAGGATTCAGTGATGACTCTCTAAGCAATGATTCTGCCAACGTTTCTCCAAATTGCGAGCAAAATATACAATCTATTTATTCCAATATAGTATCCATTAGCTCTGGCTTCAGCGAGAATAGAGGCAGCTTTTCAGAACACAGAGAATCGTTCTCCTTCTCTGATAGAGGAAGTTTTTCTGAAAGAGGAGATTTCGGAAGATCCTCATTTTCAGAAAAAAGTGACTTTGGAAGAGGCTCCTTTTCTGAAAAAGGAGAAACTCCAAGGTCTTCGTTTTCTGCTCAAGGAGTTTTAGGTGAAGTAAAAGAATATTACGAAGATGTCTACATGTCAAGGGATAACAGCAGACTATGCTTGGAGAAATGTGACGAAGAAGCTACTCCTCCTAGTGAGGATATAGAGAAACTACAGCGGTCTACCATGGATTTAAGATTGACTGAAATCTGTAGGCCTGAGGAGCAGAAAATACCAATTTTACTGAGTCCTCAAAAGGTTTCTTGTGTGCAAGAATATTACGAAGTGACTTTATCGACAGTATGCTCCAAGTTAGACTCTCAAAGGATAGTGGAACTGCTGAAGGAAGCCATAAATTCCAGGGTCCCACCCCAGAATATCTTCGTGGAAACTGACCAAAAAGATGATGGTGACGGAACTTTAACAGGGTACTTAAATCTGGAGTATTCTGGTGGGATCCAGATCGAGCTGGTTCTTTGTGAGAATAAGGCTATGGAGAAGAAAGGGTTGAAGATGAGGAGGATATCAGGAGACCAGAGGGAGTATGGAAAACTTTGTGAACAGCTTATTACTAGTTTAACTGTGTAATTGTACTGAATTTAACTCTTATGTGGACATTTTGAAACAATTACTACACAAAAGTAGCATATAAAATATTATATGAATGCGGAAGAATGTCTGAATTAATTGGCGTACCACAATCTCTGCCTACCTCAACGGTAGAACCAGCGTGATATGTATTTATGACTCCGTTGTATATATAATGTGCGTTTCTACACGAACAACAGTTAACCTGACTCTAAAATTGACCATGCCTTTCTAATACAGTAAGTTAAAATCAATCTGTGGATTGTTAAACTATCTATAGATAGATTGTATTATGCCTTGAAAGAAATAAAGAAGGATATAGTAGTAGACTATTAAGATACCTTTGGTATAAAAAATTTAGTCATCCATAGACATATTTACGCTATGTATTTTAATCTATGGTAACACCTTCGACGTAATGACATTGTTAAGTGACGTTTCGTAAACGTCACAGTGACGTTTGACAGCAATCGATTCGATTTTGACAGCTGTCACTTTTGAATATAATATCGTTTTTATTTATGTTTATTGCTGTTGCATTTATTTTGCAATTTCATTCCTTGTGTAGTAATTCTTAAAGCATATCAATTGTCGAAAATAAATTATTAAAAGAATGTTTCGCTCCATCTTTAAAAAGTTAGGATATTTTTTTTATATAAAACTACGAGTGGAAGTAGAGTTTTCTATATATCATCAGCTATCTGTCAGCGAAAGTCCCATCAAAAACGAATTAATTCATAAAATAAATTTGTGACTTCTGCAAAAACTATGGTTCCTTTATTTTGATGCGAGAGAGCGAAACACGGTGGCAAGACTAGTGATAAAAGTGCAATATTAGTTTTGAAAAAAAAATGTATAAAAATGTACAGACATTCAATTTGGTTGGGCATTTTGTCCCATCCTTTATCTCAAATTTCCATGATCTAAAAATATTAATGATAGTCTATATCTAAATATACTAAAAAAAATAAGAAAGGGTAGACCAAAAATTGCAGCAAACATGTCTCGGCTGACCTCCACCTTTCAGAAGACCATAGCCGAACACTCAAATGTAGTTTTGTTTCTTAGACTCATTTTTTTAAATTTCTATATTGTAAAAATACGATTATTCGAACTACCCTCTGAAAATTATTGACTCATTTAAAATTGTTATCTGCAAATTGGTTATTGCAATTATTTCCTTTAATTCACATTCCGTCTTTAAATTTATTAAATGAAAATTCAAAAGAAATGACTGTCATATTAAATGAATCTAATTTCATTTAAATAACCTGATATTAAATGACTCGAACGAAAATATGTTCTAATGTAGTATCTAATGGCTAGTAACCATAGTGGATACGTTTAACGGTTTTACTTATGAAACGCCATAATTTATTTACAACATTAAAAAAAATGACCTTTGATTCATTCAAGGTCAACATAGTTATGTTGAATTTGAGCTTGTAAGATGCTCTAATTGAAAAGAATATGATCAAATACATTTAGTCCATGACTTTGAAAAGAGTAAAGGACATGCGGAGTCCTTGACCTATATTTCAATTTTAAGGTCAATGTGACCTTGACCTTATAGGATGTTTTTTTTTATTACAGAACAACTTATACGACGTTAATTAGGTTAAGGTTATGTTGACCTTGAAAAGGTCACGAATATATTGAGTCCGTGACCTTGAAAAAGGACAGCAAATGTGTTGTAAATAAATTATAATTTTTAAAGCATTTATTGAGACTTTAAATAACGAACTGACGAAATATAAAAATAATCTGAGAAGCGCATAATACATAATGAATGTACATATTAGACTAGATTAACGGGATATTTTTATATTTATTTATTTATTAAGATTTATCTGACGAATTTCACAGTCGTATTTAGGTCGTATTAGGATATATTGTGTTTTTTAGATCGACCAAGCCGTATGCTTGTTAGCAAAAAATATGTTTAATGTAAATTCGTCCAATAAAACTAATTAAATAAATATTTTAAAATATCCTTTTTAAATATCCAAAAAAGAAAATGAAAATTTTTTGCACATATTTTGTATATTTACGTAAAATTTATTTATTCCATAATAATAAAGTTTGTTTTTTTTTCTCCTAGAATTATAAATTCCATTTTGAGAAAATATCGTACTTATACAAAATTTTTTTTGGCAATTTTATTATCATTCTATCTCTGTTTGTCTCGGTATGTTAGACAGAGATAGCTTGGCGATTGTCTTGAAAAGATTTGTATAGGATGACTGAGTGTTATTATTGTCTTGGATTTTAAATACAATATTATTTATTTACCGTTACATAGTTTTATAATCGCAGGGATTATTTAATTTTCAAAATTGTTTTTTTCTTCTTAAAGAACCGCCTCTTGTCCTTTTTATAGTACAGAATGGTTTTCTATAAAAAGGACATCAGGCCTATAAAGTATATTTTGCAAACACAATATTTTTTTTGGATTTTCTTTTTAAATAAAACGGATGTTCTATTTCGAATCCATCTCAATTGTAAGTGTTATTTGTACATATTATTGTTAAGGGTAGTTGCGATTGAAAATGTATTTATTTATTGTTATATACAGACTTATTCATAACACTGTTGGACATATTATGGGAACCCATAAGTGTATTTTGGGTATGTCATTCCCATTAGTGTATTTTGGGAATGTCATTCCCATTAGTGTATTTTGGGAATGTCATTCCCATTAGTGTATTTTGGGAATGTCATTCCCATAAGTGTATTTGGGTATGGTATACAAAATACTGTATTTTTGTATACAACAATAGTAAATAAACTTTTAAATGGGATAATATACGTTTAAAAGATGCATATTATTAATTTTATTAATTATATATGCACAATAGTTGGCATGTCTGAGGGTTGTACATATTGTGGTCTGTATATGTGGCGTGTGGCCAACCCTTAGCGTGGTAGACCACAAAAATAAAGTGGTGGATTTTTACACAAAAAAACAGGCATCTTTTCAAACGATATTAGTCCCTAGATTAATAGTTATAAGTATAATATTGCCATAAGTAACAAAATTAGTTATAAATAAAAATCATTGTAAATATAATTTTAATAAATTCCAGATCCATAATGTTTTTATTTTGTTTTATTTGTTATTAGCTGACCCGGTAAACTTTGTACCGCCATATAAAAAAGTATATATTTTTCTTTTAATTTTCTTCTATACAAACCTTGTCCTGATAATAACAAACACAAAAAATAAGAATTATCTAATTTGGTGCAGTCGATCTGAAGTTATGCGCGTACATACATTTGGGCGGTTTCATATTTATTTATTTATCTAAAAACTAACAACTATCATCACAGATTTAAACATCGTAATTCAATAGTGTCGCAAAAAAAGTAGCTAAAATATAAATTAATATTTTAATTATATATCTCACCTACTTAATAATAGCAACCCATATATGTCCCACTGCTGGGCACGAGTCTCCTCTCCTCTATCAAGAGAGAGAGGGTTCAGGCCTTAATTCACACACGCTGGCCTAATGCGGGTTGGTGAATCAGACATGTCTTTAGAATTACTTCCAAGACATGTGGGTTTCCTCACAATGTTTTCCTTCACCGTTAGCAGATAGTGAATCATTTGATTAGTACATATAAACTCAATAAAGTGAAATTCACATTGGTACTGCCACCCAAGATCGAACTTGAACCTCTTGCGTGCAAGTCGGTTACTTTCCCACTAGGCCACCACCGCTTTAACTTACCTACATAATATTGAAAAATAATAATTAAATTCAACATGGTCAGTGATGCCTCAGGTATTACAAGCGCTAGGCTATGGTAACTGCCATATGCTTGTTTGCTGCCTAAGTATTGTAAAAATGCTAAAAGAAATGTAAACTCGCGCACTAAGGACTGTACAAACATAAAATTAACGGACCCAAAGTACACCCAGACTCGGAACAAACATTTATAGATCACACAAATGTTTGTCCCGTGTGGGGATCGAATCCACAACAAGCCACTAATTGTGCAGTCAATTTGTATCAGCAACACGCAAGTGACATCCCTAGTATTACAAGCGTCCTGCTACAATAACTGCTTACCATTAGGCGAGCTTCGCCATATCCTAAACATAATATAATACACTAGCTTCCGCCCGCGGTTTCGCGCGTACTTTCACTCGGAAGATTTTTTTTCCGGGATAAAAAGTAGCCTATGTGCTATTCCAGACTATAATCTATCTCTATGCCAAATTTAATCCAGATCCATTTAGAAGTTTTTGCGTGAAGGAGTAACAAACATCTATATGTTACGGCTAATACCCGAAGTGCGGGTACACCTAGTTTTAGCCGGTTAGAACTAGGTGTAGCCACTTAGTCTTGGTTAAACCTAGTACGAGCCGATTGTTTTCGGGTAAAACTAGGTCTAGCCTTCATCATGCCGGCTACAACTAGGTCCAGCCATTCCCTGTTGGATAAAACTAGATTTATCCGATATCATTCCGGCTAGAACTAGGTCCAGACAATCCCTGTTGGATAAAACTTAGATGCGTGTCCCGCCAAGCTTTCCGCCCCGCGTCACACTCATGACTCACAGCATCTGCAGCAGCGGCGCGGGGTGGAGAGCATAGCGAGGCACGCGCCTCTGCAGGTTGTGAGCGCCAGGTGCTGCTGATCTACTGCAGGTCTACTAGCGAGTGTGACTCACAGCGTCTGCAGCAGCAGCGCGTGTCTTAGTTTTATCTAACAGGGATTGGCTGTACATAGTTGTAGCCGGCATGCTATCGCCAGAGCTTTTTTAGATATTAAAAAAACATCCAATAAAAAGAAACGTAGACAGTTTTTTTATTCTTATAAATCACATTGTAATTTTTAATATAATAGGAACAATCAGGAACATTTTTTTAGTAGCTAGTAGACCTGCAGTAGATCAGCAGCACCTGGCGCTCACAACCTGCAGAGGCGCGTGCCTCGCTATGCCTTCCACCCCGCGCCGCTGCTGCAGATGCTGTGAGTCATGAGTGTGACGCGGGGCGGAAAGCTTGGCGGGACACGCATCTAAGTTTTATCCAACAGGGATTGTCTGGACCTAGTTCTAGCCGGAATGATATCGGATAAACCTAGTTTTATCCAACAGGGAATGGCTGGACCTAGTTGTAGCCGGCATGATGAAGGCTAGACCTAGTTTTACCCGAAAACAATCGGCTCGTACTAGGTTTAACCAAGACTAAGTGGCTACACCTAGTTCTAACCGGCTAAAACTAGGTGTAGCCGCACTTCGGGTATTAGCCGTAACATATACATTCTTACGCGTTTATAATAAGTACTAGTTGTTGCCCGCGGCTCCGCCCGCGTAGATGTCGGTTATCGCGATAAAAAGTAGCCTATATGCTATTCCAGACTATAATCTATCTCTATGCCAAATTTCATCCAGATCCGTTTAATAGTTTTTGCGTGAAAGAGTAACAAACATCTATACCTACATTCTTACAAACTTTCGCGTTTATAATAAGTACTAGTTGTTGCCCGCGGCTCCGCCCGCGTAGATGTCGGTTATCGCGATAAAAAATAGCCTATATGCTATTCCAGACTATAATCTATCTCTGTGCCAAATTTCATCCAGATCCGTTCAATAGTTTTTGTGTGAAAGAGTAACAAACATCTATACATTCTTACAAACTTTCGCGTTTATAATATAGTAGTACCTATAGATTGACTACCAATAAACATAAGGCCAAAACATATTACTGTAGCGATCTGCCTATGATGTGTGTATACATAGTTATAGATTATTACATGTCACATGATTAGTTCTCAATAAATCAGTCCGTCGTTAGCTCCGCTGTTTCATTGACGTATACCTTACACTGGCGACGAGTCGGGATTATTTTTTCGTTTGCGTTCGTTCTTTTGTTCGGTTTATTATAATATATTAAAATGCCTATCGGGAAATTAGAACCGTTTAACTTGAATTCACAATGGCCAGCATATGTTCGTCGCGTTAACCAGTATATTTTGCTGAACGATATAGCCGAGGAACGCAAAGTACCGATGTTAATTACCGTCGTGGGTGAAGCAACATACGCGTTGATGTGTGATTTATGTTCGCCAAATTACCCAGAATCTAAAACTTACGAGGAATTGGTGAGTTTGGTAACGGAACATTTAGAACCGCAGCGGTCGGAGATCGCCGAGCGCCACGTGTTCCGTCTACGTAGGCAAGGCACAAGCGAGACCGTTGTCGAATACCTACAAGCATTAAAACATCTAGCTACCACGTGCAGTTTTACGAGTTCATCACTCGAGGAAAACCTACGTGATCAATTTGTCTCCGGTCTGGCAAGTGATGCCATGAGGTCCAGGATTTTCGCCGAGAAAAGTATTAATTACAAGGAGGCAGTGGAGCTTGCGTTGGCGTTAGAGGCCGCAGAGAAGCACGCCGAGGTGAGCGGTACATCGACTGCAACACCATCGACATCGTCGGTGGGAACCCCGGGTGCGGTGGGCCACGTGGCGGGCGAGGGCCTGCATTACGCACGTGGTAGCGGCGGCGGCAAACCCGGAGGGCGCGGGGATTACAGAGCGCGCGGGCAGCGCTCGGGCAGGCCAGGAGGCGCGGGCGGTGGTGGCTACGGCAGCGGGTCTAGCGGGCCCCGCGCGCCGCCGTCGTCCTGCTGGCGCTGCGGCAAGGCGCACGCGGCGGATCGGTGCCGGTTTAAAAGTTACAATTGTGATGAGTGCGGTCAAAGAGGGCATTTAAAAGCAATGTGTGCGTGTGTGCGGGGTCGTAATAATAATAATAATAATAGACACAATTACGTGAGTGACCAGTCGGACGACGACGAAATGTTCAACATGCAGGTATGCATGCAGGCTTTCGATAACAAACCATATTTCATCGAATTGTTAATAGACAGTGTGCGTATTAAATGTGAGGTGGACACAGGTAGCCGTATATCAGCTATCAGCTATGGTATGTATACTCGTTTGTATTCTAAAAAGGTGATTAAGACTGACAATCTTATTTTACGTGGTTATTCTGGTGCACGAATAAAATCACTTGGTTTTGTGGAGGTTGATGTAACACTAGGTACGGTAACAGCCAAATCATTACCACTATATATTATCGAGGGTGGCGCGCGGCCTTTATTGGGACGGGATTGGATGCGCGCCCTGGACATAAAACAAATAAACCTCCATAAAATAAATGATGATGGATTCGTGAACCGATTATGTGCTGAGTTCCCAGAGGTTTTTAGTAATAAATTAGGAACATGTAAAGAGCCGATACGACTACAGCTCACAGATCACGAACCGGTTTATGTGCGAGCGCGGCCGGTGCCGCTGGCTCTGCGTGCGCGCGTCGAGCGGGAGCTGGCGCGGCTCGAGGCGGATGGTTCTATCTATAGGGTGGAGTATTCCGATTATGGAACACCAATTGTGCCGGTCGTTAAACAAAATGGAGACATACGTATATGTGGCGACTACAAAATTACTATTAATCCTAAATTAAAACGTGATTATTACCCCTTTCCACGTATAGATGAATTATTCGCGGCTCTAAGTGGGGGAGATAAATACACTAAAATTGATCTCCGACATGCCTATGAGCAATGCTTGCTTGTAGAAGACTCCCAACGCTTTACAGCTATAACTACCCACATGGGTACTTATGTCTATAGGCGCACACCTTACGGTTTATCTTGCATCCCAGAGAAGTTCCAAAAAATTATGGAGGAGACTTTGCGGGGAGTACCAGGCACAGTAGTATTTTTGGATGATGTATGTGTTACGGGTTCGAATACTGCCCAACATCTGAGTAATCTGAGAGCTGTACTCGAAAGGCTTAGGCGTATGGGACTCACTGTGAAACTAAATAAATGTAATTTTTTACAAGACAGGGTTAAATATTTAGGCTTTATTATTTGTAAAGAGGGTTTGCGCCCTGACCCAAGGAAACTGGAGGCTATTTCCAGTGCACCTAGACCCGAAAATATTACTCAACTAAAAAGTTTTTTGGGTATGTTAAATTATTATGGTCGGTTCATTACTAATTTAAGTACAACATTACATCCTTTACATAACTTACTTAAAAAAGAGGTAAGCTGGAAATGGGACTCCTCCTGTGAACAAGCTTTCACAGAAGCAAAACACTCCCTCCTGAGCGACCGTGTACTAGCGCATTATGAGGAGGGTCGCGAGCTTATACTATCGGTGGACAGTAGTGCGTATGGACTGGGGGCGGTGCTAGCCCACCGCTACGCCGATGGCAGCGAGCGGCCGGTCAGTTGCGTATCGCGCACACTCAGTGATCCCGAGCGCAATTACAGTCAGTTAGATAAAGAAGCGTTAGCAATTTTGTTTGGTGTTACTAAACACCACCAGTATTTATTTGGTAGGTCTTTCGTACTACGCTCAGATCACCAACCCCTGACGCACATTTTTGGGAATAAACGCGGAATTCCACAAACCGCTGCTAGTCGTTTACAGCGGTGGGCAGCACGCTTGGCTGCATACGATTACAGAATCGAATTCATTCGGTCACATGACAACGGCCCGGCAGATGCTTTGTCTAGGTTACCGCTCGCTCAGGAGGGGCGTTCAGAAGATGATATAAGTTATTTAAATTTAATACAGGAATCGTTTCCTATCAGTTTTAAAGAGATTGCCAAAGAGACTGAGCGAGATGTTGAGTTGAATAAAATAAAAGGTTATGTTCTATTTGGTTGGCCGTTAAATGCGAAGTGCGATGCTGAGAAACCTTATTTTGCAAGAAAACAAGATTTATTGTTAGATCAGGGATGTCTGATATATAAATATAGAATTATAGTGCCGACATCCATTAAAAACAAAGTATTAGCAGAAATTCACGAGGGACATCTAGGTATGAATAAAATGAAAAGTTTGTCTCGTAGTTACGTGTATTGGCCTAACATAGATCGCGATATAGAAACTTTGTGTCGCACGTGCGAAGCATGCCGCTCAGTTCGCGACGCGCCGCCGCGGGCACAGCTACATCCGTGGGAGTTTCCACTGTGCCCGTGGCAGCGGCTACACGCGGACTTTGCGGATTGTGCTGGCACACGGTATTTTATTTTAGTGGACGCACATTCCAAATGGGTCGAGGCAATACCTATGCGAAGCACTGATGCAGGGTCAACTATTACAGTGTTAAGAGGTCTCTTTGCACAATTTGGTTTGCCATCTCAGCTCGTCACAGACAACGGACCACCATTTTCGTCTCATGATTTTAAGATTTATTGTCAAAATAATTGTATAAAACACATGACCTCTGCTCCTTATAGACCACAAGGAAACGGTGCAGCCGAAAATGCAGTAAAAACGATAAAAAAATGCATTAAAAGAGCATTATTTGCTGGGGAGAACGTAAATTCTGCGTTAAGTAAGTTTTTGTTACAATATCGCAACTGCGAGCATGCTACAACGGGCGTGTCGCCTGCCGTAGCCCTGCAAGGCCGTCGGCTACGTAGTCGGTTGGATGCGCTACGGCCAGATGTTGGAAGTGTAGTGCGCGCCGCGCAGGAGCGGCAGGTGGGCAACGCAGGCGGCACCACGGGTCAGCTGCGGCGCTTTGCCGTCGGAGAGGAGGTATTAGCTCGCGATTATTCGGTGAGGGGGGACAAGTGGGCCCCGGGCACTGTAGTTAAAAATACGGGTCCCGTTTCTGACAAGGTAGATTTAGGTAATGGAGTTCAGTGGCGCAGGCATGTTAATCAGCTGATTCCAGCGTCTAATAAAAATAGATATTCTTTATCTCGCACAAGCAATTTTGCTAATGAGTCCGAGGTAAACCCTGTGGTCCATGAGGAAGCTGAGGATATGTTTGAGGACGCGTCGGGTGATGCGACGGGGGCGGAGACTCCAGAGCCTGCTAGTATAGAACGCGAAGGCATGACTAAGTTAGGACAGGATACCTTAAAACCGGTCTTGTCTCCGCCCTTGGGCGCACCACAAGATGTGTCAGCTCGTGCACTGCGTGCTTATAATCGAGCCAAGCGTAATTAATAATTAAGGTTTAAATATTAATATTTAAAGTGTCAAATTGTACAAGAGGAGAAAAGATGTAGCGATCTGCCTATGATGTGTGTATACATAGTTATAGATTATTACATGTCACATGATTAGTTCTCAATAAATCAGTCCGTCGTTAGCTCCGCTGTTTCATTGACGTATACCTTACAATTACAATTAAACATAAACCAACTTCCTACGACGGTTAACAGTCGCTCAATTGACGGGAAGTCAATGCAAAACATTGTATAATATCATACACCGGTAGTACATCCGGTTTCTCAACAATAAAGAGAGGATATCCCATTAATTTGACCTATTTCCGGGTATGTGGGATGAAGAAAGTCGTTTTTTTTATGTCGTCGTATGACCCTCTGTTTTTAAAGGACGCCAAACGACCCGTGTAAGAGTAAGCAGCCCCTCTAGACAAGTGGCATAAGCGGTAGTCGCATTGAATGATGAATAGCAAATGTATGGGATTTGATGTAAGTGTTATTTATCTATGGTCTTTTTTTATACTACTTAGGTGGTAAACAAACATACGGCCCGCCTGAAGCAGTTACCGTAGCCTATGGATGCTTGCAATACTAGAGATACCTTGCATGTTGCCAACCCATTTCCTTACACGGTCGGTTTTGAGTACTTTATTAGCAGCATGCCTTGATTGATCCAAATCGTACAGTGTAGCAACGACCGTATAGAATTCCTGCGGACGAACGTAAAGTTATTCGTAATTTTCGTAACATAGTAAAGGAATTATTAGACGCGAATGGGTCATAGTCATAATATCTGTGGTCATAATCATAGAAATTGTACAACACCAGGGCTTTATGATGGGAGTAACCCTGGAATAGGAATACGTTTCTTTCAAAACGCATCCCTAAATGAGCGCTGGAGACCTGTACTCACACACAGGAACACAACTACAGCACTGTGTGTAGTTATTTAGCTGTGGTCTTCTGTAAGGTGGAGGTCGTTTCCCAGTCGGGCTTGCTCGCTATTATGGTACCCTACCTCTCTTTCTTAATCTACTGAAAGGTAAAGGTTCTTACCAGTTCTGACTTGCTAGCTTGTATGCGGCTCTGGATTTACTATAGGGGCAACCGGGGCTATTGCCAAGGGCGGCAAAATGTGGAGTGTAAGAGAAAAATGCACTTTAATTACATGTTTTCTCTTACGCTCTGAATTTTGCCACCCCTGCCATCGTGGTAAAAACTTTTTAAAATATTTTTTTTTCTTATTATTACGAGAACCAAATTATGACAAAAAATAAGGCGGTATTTTTACAGTGCCCTGGGGCTGGGGCGCACACACACACACCATTTTATTATATGGGTTGTTATTATGTGGGATGTTAACGATTAACATCAGGTAATGGTAAACATAATATGTATTGTTATATATCTTATATATATATAAGTATATATTTTTTTTTTATTAAAAAAGACAACTCCCGCTCTAGAGAACAAGCTCTGTGTCGCGGGGACTTTACAAACATACAATTAACGAACACAAATTACACCCAGACTCAGAACAACTGTTTGTGGGTCACACAAAGTTTTGTACTGTGTGGGAATCGAACCCACAACCTCGTGCACAGCGCATACTGCGGCCACTGGACCACCAAGCCAGTATATATGGCCTCTTTTAGTAGTATGAAGTATATACTTTCCCAGTGGGATATCTCGGAAGCCATTAATGCGTCAAGAGATAGGTAGATAAGGTATCATCAATCATTTCCTTCTTTAATGTAAACAATAACAAAAATCGTAACGCATCGGATGATTGTCTTAGAACGGAAACAAGAGTGACTAATAGAAGTAAAGAAGGAAATTACGTGGATTTTGTACACAATACATCATCATATTCTTTAGTCAAAAATGTTTTTTAACCGTTTCGCGGTCAGAAATCATTAAACCATTTTTTTTTGCCACACACATAACAATACAGAACAAAATACATTTACATAAAAAAAAATGTGAGCCATCACGGGACGCCTGGCAGATGTGAAACATCGACATTATTTTGTAAAAGTAATATGCAGAAAAAAACAGATTAAAAAAAAAAAAAAAAAAAAAAGTGTCGCGGGGGACTTTACAAACATACAATTAACGGACACAAATTACACCCAGACTCAGAACAATTCTTTGTGGGTCACACAAAGTTTTGTCCTGTGCGGGAATCGAACCCACAACCTCGTGCACAGCAGGCGCATACTGCGACCACTAGACCATCGAGGCAGTCAAATTTTCATTAAATACAAAAAACTACGAATTTATTTGAAAATGAAAAATGAAAAAATATTTATTTCAGTAACTATTACACACTACATATAACATGGTTTCTGAGATCTCCTTTTAAGTAAATAAATACCTGTGCCAGGAGACCTCGCTCTTCTATAATTGTGTTAACATTTGCTTAGTATGTATAAGTGACTATTTTACAATTTATATTTAAAATACAGTTTATACTGTTTAAAGAAATAAGGCAAAAAGGATAACATTTTAATTTTTTATATTTACCGTTTATTTTTTTTATAGGTATACCTTTAAATACAATAACTGATTGTTTGTAAGTAGGTTAGGTTACTTTAATTTTAATGACTATTCATGTAAATATCTTATGAAATAAAAAGTTATGAATAGTTTACTAGTAATATAATAATGTGTGGTACCGGCGTTAGGGTAGGGCGCGGTTGGGCGACCGCCCAGGGGCGCCGGACTTTAAGGGGCGCCGTGAAGCGGCGCCCCTTTATATTCCCATCTCTGTAAGTGAAAAAAAAAAACGATGTGTTGGCAACACTAGAATGGAACGCAGTGCTCAATCCGTTAAAACTGGGAATCCCCGACCACAGAGAAACACATTATCTATCTCTTTTTAACATTTTAGTTCAGAAGAGTTGACGTTATTTTTGATGGAGCGGAACACAGCTCATTCTTATTCATTCAATCGGTGCACGCACTTAAAAACAGTTATCGTAATTACATATTTTAAAACAAACAGACGCAGTAATCAGGCGGTCCACGCTAAGTTACGAAGTGCATGTTTTTTACTTTTTGTCGCCGACTACAGAGTGACATAGGTTTTATCCAAAAAGTTGAAATTCAAATAGTGTTTAAGTAGGTATTTGCTTCATGACGGATTATTTCACTAATTAGGTAAGTACAATTTTATTTTAACTATCTTTACTTATTATACTAAAGAGGTAACATTTGTTTGTTTGTTATGTTTGGAGTGGGGTAATCTATTTAAAGTAAATTATCCATACTAATATTATAAATGGAAAAGTGTGTTTGTTTGTTTGTTCGTTTGTCTTCCCTTCACGCCTAAACCACTAAACCGATTGTGATGAAATTTGACATATGTATAGTTGGAACTCATGAGACTGCTATAGGCTACTTTTTAACCGATTGCGATGCGACAAAAAAGGGTTATAGGTTTAAATAGGGATACCACGCGAGCGTAGCTGCGCGGGCAACAGCTAGTATATTATAAAATATCTCTAGAACTGACTATATAATGTTGATGAAATTTTAACACGGAGATAATAAATGAATGTCGAGGAGGTACGGTCAAGTGTAAAAGTGGATGAAGCCTGTTCATTCGTAAGCCTTTGTGTTAAAGGTGAAAAGTGTCCACCGACTTTTGCATCTGACTGTACATAGAAGTCATTTTTTCGGGAACGAGTGGATGATCGTGATTTTTTTCATACAAATCTAAGCACTATCACGTAACACAAGCTTTTAAATATAACATTTCACAATTATTCCGCTGCCATGACAATATTACCTTACCTAGATTTTTCGATCGTAGTTCACGTGTATGCTAACGCTTTCCTGTGGCCTTACCATGAGTTTGAAAAAACGTTCTCGCTATCGAAAACTATAGCTTTGTCTCTTTCACGTGCACCACAATGACAGGGACAAAGCGATAGTTTTCGATAGCGAGAAGAGAACGTTTTTACAAACTCATGGTAAGGCTACTGAATATAAAGCGTTTTTGGTCGTCCTCCCTCAATAGCGCTATATTTAATTAATTTATAGAAATGATCGGACTTACGCAGATTTAATTTGTTGCAGATTTGATTAGTACAAAATGTCTGAACACGTTGATCCTTTCAAAAGAAAACCATCTGGATCAAAATATAGAAAGCGAAAAGCAGAAAAAGAGAAGGAATTTGAAAAAACAAAAAAGTTTATGAATATAGGCAAATATATCACAACAAAAAATCAAGACCTTAATGTGGCATCTACATCTGAAATACAAGCGAATGCATCGGTAGTGGAGTCTCTGTCTGACAAGTCAGATCAGTTAGCTGTTGAAGAGATTGTGGACGAAGTTTCCCGAAGTGAGGAGACAAGTTGTGTTACAATTACAGATGCTGCTCAGGATGACACTATTGGTGATGTACAACAAATACAAATTCTAGATGACATTAGTTCTCTTGCTCCAAATATATCGGATCCAGCCACTTGGCCACTCACTCGAAATAGCAAAGTTATTGATCATATAATAACTAATGGCCCAGTGCAAACTCACATTGATAATTATCCAAAAAATGATACAGGGCGACATTTCTCAAATTCTCATTTTACAAAAAAACTTGCAAACAATGAAATAATTCAGCGTCGTTGGTTAATATACTCAGTTTCTAAAAATCGAGTTTACTGTTTTTGTTGCCGGCTATTTGATAGCAGCTCAACGTCGAATTTAGCATCTGAAGGATATAACGACTGGAAACACTTATCAGAAATGTTAAAAGTTCATGAAAGTAGCACTTTTCATAAGAAGTTTTACCTCTCATGGATTGAGGCTGAACTAAGATTAAAAACGGGAAAAACAATAGATTGTCAAGAGCAACATTTGATTAGAAAGGAAACTACAAGGTGGAATAATATTTTGTCTAGATTAATGCATATTACACTGTATTTAGCTGAAAACAATATGGCGTTTAGAGGTACTTCCGACAAACTATATACGCCAAATAATGGAAAGTTCTTGGGTTTAGTACAACTACTAGCCAAATTTGATCCAGTTATGGAGGAGCACTTGCGTTTAGCTGTAAAGGGTGATGTTTCTGACCACTACTGCGGAAAAGACATTCAAAATGAATTAATAGAGCTGATGGGTGAAAAAGTGAAGTCAGAAATCATATCACGTGCAAAGAAATCGAAATATTATTCTATTATAGCTGACTGTACTCCGGACATTAGTCATATAGAACAGCTTTCACTGACAATACGATTTGTTGATTTATCATCAGATGTCGATAAAATATCAGTAAAAGAGCATTTCATAGAATTTATACCTGTTAATGAGTCGACTGGTGAAAGGCTGACTGAAGTTATTATTGATATTTTAAATAAATACGGACTGGAATTGAACGATTGTAGAGGTCAGGGCTATGACAACGGAGCAAACATGAAAGGAAAAAATATTGGAGTTCAAAGAAGAATTCTGGACATAAATCCTTTAGCTGTATATGTGCCGTGTGGCTGTCATAGCTACAATCTCGTACTATGCGATGCCGCTAAGTCATCTGTAAAATCTGTCACTTTGTTTGGAGTACTTCAGAGGTTGTTTACGTTGTTTTCAGCTTCTGTTCATCGATGGAAAATTCTGACCGATCACTTGGGATTGTACACTATAAAAAAACTCAGTGACACGCGTTGGGAAGCAAGAATAGGCAGTGTTAAAGCAGTCCGTTATCAAATTAGCGCCGTCCATGACGCTTTAATCACTTTGGCTATCGAAACTCAGCAAACTGATGTTCAAGTCTCTCATGAGGCTACTACTCTAGCCGAACAACTAAAAGATTTCGGCTTCATAGTTTCATTGGTTGTCTGGTATGACATACTTTTTCAAATTAATGTCGTTAGTAAATCTCTACAATCAACAGACATGGATCTCGGTAAATGCACAGACATGCTGAAAAAATGCTGCAATTTCTTGGAAGAATATAGAAATACAGGCTTTAAAAGCGCCATTCTAACTGCGAAGGAATTGGCTGAAGAGTTAGAAATAGAACCTGTGTTTAGAGCGACAACAAGAATTCGACGTGTTAAGCGCCAAGCTGGTGAAATTGCCCAAGATGAGCCTATAACTTCTCCAGAAAAAAAATTTGAGGTTGAATTTTTCAACTGTCTTTTGGACACGACGTTAACTTCACTCAACGAAAGATTTGAACAGTTATGTGAGTACTCGGAATCTTGGTCTTTTTTGTACAATTTAAAACAGATTCCAGAAAAACACGACCTTATCAAACTCTGTAGTGATCTTCAATTGAAATTAAATGTAAATTCCAAATCAGATATAGATGGATGTATGTTGTGCGATGAACTCATAAGTCTGAAATCGTTTTTGCCTGATCAGAAAGTGGTTACTCCTGTTTTTGTTTTAAATTTTATTAAAGACCGCAACTTAAAAGAACTATATCCAAATGTTTGGATAGCATTACGAATATTATTAACTATTCCCGTAACGGTTGCTAGTGGAGAGAGGAGTTTTTCTAAGCTTAAGCTAATAAAAACCTATCTGCGATCGACGATATCACAATGTAGATTGACAAACTTGGCAACTTTGTCGATCGAAAATGAAATAGCTGAAAACATCGACTTTGATAACTTAATAAAAGAGTTCGCCGATAAAAAGGCTAGAAAAGTAAAATTTTATTAGTTTTTTTAATAAATGTTTATTTCTTTTCATAAATGGTTATTTCATTATTATCCTTCGCCTTTTTTCGTATGGGTTTGAATTGCAATTAGGGGGCGCCGTAGAAATCTCGCCCAGGGCGCTGTTAGTACTAAAACCGGCACTGTGTGTGTGTTTGTGTGTGTGTGTGCGTGTGTGTGTGTGTGGTTGTAGTTTAAGAGATGGGGGTCAAGAGGGACTCAATCTCATCGTAACTTTTATTAGACAGCCAGAGTGTTACAGTTTTCTTATAGTTGTGGCTGTTTTGTGTGTGTATGTTTAGGTGTCTATTTAATTGTTTATATAGGTAGGATGATAGCCAAGTATATTGTCGTTGAGCATATGATGTTTTAACAGAGCTAACGTGAGATATTGCGAGTTTCCGTCTCCTTGTTTGTACGAGGGGGTTGTAAGGTAGTTTTCTGTGTAATTTTGATGTTGTGTGTAGAATATATAGTTTCCTAATCGATAACAGGTTGCAATCTAAATATAAACTCTTGGTAGGATATCTGTAGGGTTTGTAGTACATAACCTTTAGAAGTGATCTTTGAGCTCTTTCAAGTTGTAAGAAACGTATTTTTGAGGCTCCGCCCCAGACCGGTATGCAGTACGTAATAATTGATTGCACGAGGGAAACGTATATCTGTGTTAACAGGGTTACAGGAGTGATGGCTCTTAGTGTCTTGAATAACCAGATTAATTTACGTATTCGAGTCATAACCATTTCTGTATGCGCATGCCAGGCAAGTCGTTGGTCGACCATAACGCCCAGGTACTTTGTTTTAGTTACTTTGCTGATTGTACTGCATTCACATGGACTGTTTAAAAGGGTGTTACACGTATGTATCTTAATCTGAAAATCTGGTCCGGGTTGTGTGGAGTTATAAATTTCAAATCGTTATCATGACGTCATCGCGTGGCGACGCGTCGCCACGCCAGAAATCTGTTTTACGTGCGGCTATAGATGTGAAACATCAAAATACATTTACACATACATACAAATATTATATCTATATCTACAAAGGATACATGAGTAGCAGGGGATCTAGCTCAGTATACGCTGTGCTTACAGTACAGCACTGATTTTCAGCTAGTACCCGTCATTGTACAACATGTCGATCAATGACGCGCACAGGAAATATATAAAATAAGAGAGAGAAAATCAGTGCCAGATCTAGGTTTTCCGCCCCCTAGGCAAAATTACCTATGAAATTGGCCATATTTTAGTACATTGTTGTTATTTTTTTGGCAATAAAAATAAAGCTAAACTAGCTGCCGCCCCTCTAGTTTTTGCCGGCCGGGGCGACTGCCTTCTCCTGCCCCATCCCCCCCTAGATACGGGCCTGTCAGTATGTCATATAGTCACTAACCAATAACAACCGGGACCAGTGCCGACTTTAGCATTAACGGCGCCCTTTGGCAAAGATTATATAAGTACTCAACGAAATATAAACCAACGCGCAACCTAGTAAAAAATCAGATTATATCCTACTCATGATATAAATGTCAAAGTTTGTGAAGATGGATAGATGTTTGTTAATCTTTCACGTAAAAACTACTGAACGGATCTAGATGGAATTTGGCATAGAGATAGATTATAGTCTGGAATAGCGAATGGGCTACTCTTTTTGTCGCTCCCGCTGTCTCTACGCTTAGATCTTTTAAAGTACGCAACAGATTTTAATGCAGTTTTCAGCAAACGATAGAGTGATTCAAGAGAAAGGTTTATATGCATAATTCCTAAATGGAATAATAGAGAAATCTAGAATAAATCGAGAAGGCAAATCGCTAGTACTAAGACTAAGCGGACATCGACGACTAGAAGAATTATATGATTAAAACCAATTAACCAATAAAATCTTTAATTAAAACAAACTTATTTTAATGAAATAATCGGCAACATTATCTAACCGATAGAAATAAAATATGATGTTTTTATTAATGGCCGCCACGTGCAGGCTGCACGCCGCACGCCCTTGCCCGAGATCAGAAAAAAATAAAGGATGTCAGGTGTACGGAACCTTTTGTCTATAATACTTTTACGACTTATTATACAATATAGGTATTATGATTAAAATAATTACAGATAAGCTAGTGTGATTTTTTATTAAGTTTATTTTTATAGTAGGTACTTAGGTGGTAAGTTAGTAGTTACCGCAATGTATGGATCTTGGAATATCTGAAATATCAGTCGCGTGATAGGAGGGATGCGTTTTTAGAGAATTGTTTTCCCTATCCCAGGGATACTTCAACAAAGACCCTTGTGTTAATTTTCTTTTTGTCTTTGGTATTGTAAGCGTTTATCCATACGCTACGGTAACTGCTCATCATCAGATTGGCCGAATACCTGTTTGCCACCTCAGTAATATCAATATTATGTGTTATCTAACCACAGTGCTAAGCTTGAATTTGTAAAAAAAATAATCTTTCCTCTATGAAAAATAAAATGTTGAGCTCCCCTTCATTTTTTGCACAACCGACCAACCTGTCAAATTTTGACAGCTAAACGAAACGGATGCGTACAATTTCTCATTTTTAAACCGAAAATAAGCTGTCGACCCAAAATCCGGCTTTACGCAAGAAATGTGACAAAAATAAGATCCTATTTTAAAACTTATTGTCGTACAATAAAGGTTTTCTCCGTCATTCATTATTTGCCCGCCATTTCCGTTATGACATTCTTTGGTTTTTTTTTCGAACGTGTGTCGGCACTGATTATGCTTATTATGCCTTTTTTCTAAACCGGAAGAGATTTGTTGGTACTTATTATTGTATTTTGAATTCTGATGTTTGTTATTTGATAGGTAGGAGTAATAAGAGATATTATATTTCAACCTACGTGGCCTGTATTTTGGACTTTTTGAAACTTGATACCGAAGTTATGTTTATAGTGAAATATATTATAAACTACTAGCTGACCCAGCAAACGTTGTTTTGCGACTAAAATAGTAATAGGTGTTGATCGTAGAGAGGTGAAAATTAAGGGTTGTATGTATTTTTTAATGCTGAATAAAAAATAGGGGTGTACTACCCTTAACATTTAGGGGGATGAAAAATAGATATTGTCCGATTCTCATAAAATTTTGTGTGCATATTGGGTACAATATGCACACAAAGTTTTATGAGAATCGGTCGAGCCATTTTGGAGGAGTTTAACTACAAACACCGCGACACGAGAATTTTATATCCCATTGCTGGCCTTGGGTCTCTTCTCTATCAAGAGAGAGTGCTTAGGCCTTAATTCAAACACGCTGGCCTAATGCGGGTTAGTAAATCAGACATATGTCTTTAGAATTACTTCTAATACATGTGGGTTTCCTCACGATTTTTTCCTTCACCGTTAGCAGATGTCAAATTATTTGATTAGTAAATATAAACTCCACAAAGTGAAATTCACATTGGTACTGCCATCCGGGATCGATCTCGCACCTCTTGCGTACTAGTCGGTTACTTTCCCACTCAGCCACCGGTCGAATTTAATTCAAAAATTAGGAGACCGATTTTAAAAATTCTTTCACCTATGGATAGCTACATTACCAGCGGGTAACATAGGCTATTTTTTTGGGCGAAGCCGCGACATAAGCGCTAGTAATATTATAAAAATCCCTTAAAAAACTTACAAAACTTTTTTGAAATTAGAAATGCGCGGCCATTTCTAATTTCAAAAAAGTTTTGTAAGTTTTTTAGTTTAAAAAGTTATGACCAACGAACGAATCCTGACATTTTCATTCTTTTTTTGTTACAGATAATAAATCATTCACTTACACGTGAGGTCCAAAACCGTAAATTCAAAAAACCGGTAAAGGTGTTTACAGACCACGTCCGGTAGTCCAGCTTCCGGTCCGGACAAAGGGCGGTGTCCCCTAAAATTTATATTTATATAGTCCGATAGTAAAAATAACATTTTGAATTAGTATTGTTGAATCACGTTTCGTTTTTTTTTTTCATTTTAAATTTTGGATTGTGTTGACTAAGATTGCAGGATATTGATTTTTTTTAAGTCGTACGTGGCTAAATAATATTTACCTACTACCTGCGGTACTATAATGTCCTTAGAGCGATTGATGCATAAAGCAATTGATATAAAAAATAATATATACATTTCTACCGACCTATTTAGTTAGCCATAGATTAACAAATATATTTAATAAGCATGCTCATACATTTGGCATTAAAATATTAAATTATAAAAAAATGTATTTAGCACATTTGTCTTCTAGACCATCGATATTATTCGATATAATTGACTGGCCAGTGTGGTATAAGTAGGCTATAATATCTCTTCAGGTGTATGGAGGAGACCCGTGCCCAGTATTAGGCTGTATATGGGTTTAGAAAATTATGATGTTGATACAGAGAGATGGGGCACCATCCACACCATACACGTGAGCAAGCTCGGGTAAGGCGAACTACATGCAGTGGTGTAGTTGCGTTGTACTCATTTATGGATGAGTTGTAATAAATAATCGTTTGCTTATTCTACCTATCCTAGCTACTCTAGTTTAGCGTCCTTGCGTACTGTAACTGCGTACCATAAGGCTGGCCGTATGCTTGTTTACTACATAAGTAGGTATAAAAAAAGTAACTAACATTATGTATTAACCAACTAAACCGGACATACCTGCCATAGATCTAACAATTCAAAGAAATCTTAATTCAAATAAAGACCTAAAAAAGCTGTCAAATAAAAACCGTAAAATGAAAACATTACTAGACGAGCGGACGCCGCCATTTATTAAAAAGAATATTGTCTGACGTTTCCCCGTCCGTCCGGAAACGGGTGGTAAAGGCAAAGGCAGACGGGCGGACATCCAACTGTAAACAATACTACTATATCTGTTAAGACTTTTGTTATGTAATAAAGGCAATAAAAAGGAGTTTTTATAGTTTCCTTAAGGGATGTGACAGACTTCCTTCCTTGTTTTTGTTTAGATATTTAATGTGGATAAATTTTGAGAAATGCCGTGACCAGTTTTAATCTTCAATAATTTAAATGCGACTAAGTATGATGAATGACTTGTTGGGTATTATGTTTGCGGCCGATTGTAAAGTCCTAGATTCGATTTTTAGACAATGTTAATAGGGATTCGTTGCGTAGTCCAGACAGTAGGTAGACTTTCCTCTGGAATCTGAAATGTCATAATTAGGATTATTTCCTAACGCCAGCCACCACTGTTAATCCTAAAATATAGGATTTACAATAGTAGGAGAAAGAAATTGTCACCTATATTTTATTTTATTGTTTTTTTTAGCCTACCTATAATCAACTATCCAGCGATCAGCCTTAGTCTTTACCCTAGATAGGCGCGGACCCAGCCCTCAAAAAAGGTTGTCGTTACAGAGTCAGAGTATGAACTCACTCATGATCGTTCTAGTACAATACTAAAATTGAGTTATAATATATATTCAAAGATGTTTACAAAACTGATGCTTATCAATCTCAATAGACCGTGACAGTGTGACGTTACAAGTCTATTAGGGTTGTGGGCATGCCCCTCGTGCTCACAACGGTGAATCTGCGCTTGACCCTAGACTTGTTCAGTCAGGAGTTTATATGTACTAATCAAATGATTCACCATCTGCTAACGGTGAAGGAAAACATTGTGAGGAAACCCACATGTCTAAGAATTAATTCTAAAGACATGTCTGATTCACCAACCCGCATTAGGCCAGCGTGTGTGAACTCTCTCTCTCTCTTTATAGAGCAGAGGAGACCCGTGCCCAGCAGTGGGACATAATATAGGTTGCTATTATTATATTATATCCTAATAATAATAAATAAATTTATTCAACAAGTAACAAGACTCAGTGTGTTAGAAACAATATTTCTTACTTCTATGTTAGTTTTGCTATTTTAAACACTTAACCTAATAACAAATGATTATTTGTATATGAATCACTGCCACTTGCTCAGCACCTAGGTGGATAGCTTGCAGCACTGACGCATATACAGACAGTCGAGTCTACTCGCTATACAGCACAGGATTATGTTGGGGTTGCTAATGGTGGCGTTTCATCACGACGTTAATTTTCACCGTTAGCAAATGGTAAATCATTTGATTAAATTCTACAAATGAAAATTCACATTCGTGGGTGTTACCGGTCGAGATCAAATTCACATCTAATGTGTCAACTCGGTTACTCGGGTGTCATTACTTCCTTAATTAGAGCCTAATTATTGCTAACAGGGCACCGGATGCTCGACTGCACGTGTCAATTTTAAGTGCCTTTTTATGCACATTTGACACTAGAATGGCTCGCAAAAAATACGCGTGGGTTTACAAAAAAGAAGATAACAAATATGCAAAAAGAAAGGTAGGTAGTTAAGTAATTCTCTTTATACTTACATGATTAGTCTTATTTATTCATAGCTATGAAACTCAGACTAATAGAATAATATTGTATTAGTCTGAGGTATAAAACGAAATCGCTTCTGAGCCTCTAGACAAGTGGCATAAACGGTACTCGAATCGAAAAGTCAAAAAAGCAAATGTATGGGATTTGACGTAAGTCTACGATATGTCGTAAACTTACGTCAAATGCCATACATTTGCTTTTTTGACTTTTCGATTCGACTATCGCTTATGCCACTTGTCTAGAGGGGCTGCTGTCTGTACGCTTAGAACTTTTAAACTTCGCAACGGATTTTAATGATTTTTTTAACAATAGATAGAGTGATTTAAGAGAAAGGTTTATATGTATAATAATAGCAATCCATATATGTCCCACTGCTGGGCACGCGTCTCCTCTCCTCTATCAAGAGAAAGAGAGAGAGGGTTTAGGCCTTAATTCACACACGCTGGCCTAATGCGGGTTGGTGAATCAGACATGTCTTTAGAATTTCTTCTAAGACATGTGGGTTTCCTCACGATGTTATCCTTCACCGCTAGCAGAGTGCGAATCATTTGATTAGTACATATAAATTCCAGAAAGTGAAATTCACATTGGTATTGCCCGGGATCGAACTCTGTACGCTTCAATGGCTGCCCTGTTGGTTTAGTGGTTGTTAAGTGCGACTGCTGATCACAATGTTACGGGTTCGATTCTCTGGGCAAAAATGGAATTGAGGATTTTCTGTCAAGAAATTCACAATAGATATATAGATAGAGAATTTTTGTAAGGGTGAGATATTTCGACGGGGACTAGTCATCTGCAAGGGATATAATAGCGCACAAGTGTGTGCGCAAACATAGATGCACTTTTGATTTTAGAATATTCTGAAACGACCAAAGACAACGTGCTTTTTGGTGTAAACACAGCAAATTTCCAAACTTTGGGCATCTATTGTGAATTTCTTAACAGAAAACCAAATATCTATTTTTAACCCAACCTGGGAATCAAAACCAGACGCATTCAACAACGACTAAAACATTGAGGCAGTCCGAAGAGTCGCTAGTCATCCCATACTCCCATTATAAATTACATTCACATTTATATTGATAAAATCTTCTTAAATTATCTATGGATAGACTCCGCGAAATCTTGAACGGAGTTCTTACTATTTCATTCATATAAAAATATTTAATAGATGTCAGATGTCAAGTTTTAATGAATGAAATGGTATCTCTACGTTGTCATTCATTCATTTGTTTGATTGACAATAAATTAAAAATGACAGTTGATTCCCCCAGTTGATTCATTGATTCCAAATTCCAATCAATCAACGATTGATTTGCTATGATAATTAGCAACCCATATAATATGGCCTGATAATGGGTCTACTCTTCCATCTACCATTAGATAGGTACTTACCTACTTAATTTAATAAGAATCAATTGGCTGTTTCGAAAAAATAAGCATCCCTAATGGAAGGCTTTATGAAAAACCGTCCACATAATTAGTATGTAAGTATGAAAAAAAGGTCGTCCCAAATTGCGCCCGCCATCCGGTATTCAACGAAACGTATTTGCGCGGGAAACCGAAAATAGCATCGGAAACGCGCGTTCCTAATTATCTTTTACACACACTATAATTTGTATACTGCAAAAAAAATACAACATAATATCAACCTTACTGGATCGAATTAAAGTATTCTTTTACTTTTGTTTACTATAAAGTTAAGTCCTTTTCGTATTGACATTTTATACGGAAACGATTAGTTTCAGAGGCACATGCTGACAGGCAGGATGCGAGGAATTCATTATCGATTTTTAAAAGCAAAACCTTACATCTCTGTTGTTCCAGCGAGTACTATCATATGTGCGAAAGAGATAGAATAATATATCCAGCCGCAACAGCGCATGCTTGCAAATATTGCTTTGGAAACAAAATGTTTTAAACAAACACGATCTGTATACAATATTATACTTTATTATAACGCCATAGAGCTCAAAATATTTTTTTATTTGAGTCTATTTACGTACGGTGTTTACGTAATGAATGGCGCGCGTCAAACATCTGCATTCATTCATGCCTTGAAGAACATTGAACGAACGCGGGAAGATCATTCAACGTTTTGCCTCCGCCGTGAGTGTATGTGTGAAATACAAATTGTATTCGTCGATAATTTGATAATATTTTTGTTTAATATTATTGTAATAGTGTAATATTGTTTTAAAGTGATTACGTTCGTGATTTTAATCAACTTTCTGTGAACAAAAGGATTGTTTCCGCTGTTTTGCAAAGGTAAGTCGTATTTTCTGTAAAAAATGGTTAGCATACTAACTGTATTATTATTACAAACAACACGAGTAGAAAGTCTAACGGAATTGTTAGTTTTATTTAGAAATTAGACAATAACATTTATTTCATTACTAGATTTATGAATGACGGGAATTTTCAGAGTTTATCTTGAATTTTGTTGAGTAAATCTATACAGCAGCTCTATAGAGATATATTTTTTTATAGCTTAGTAAATTTATTTTATATGCCGGATATCCGTAAAAGGTTTTATATTATATATATTTTAACATAAAAAAGTAGGAAAGTTAACTTTAATAATAACGGGGATCGAAACCCGAACTTGTAGCAATATTACTCCTGTCTATGATCGATTTTATTAATTGACTGCGTAATTGGTCTAGTGGTCGTTGAGTGCGACTGCCGAAGACGAGATCCCGCCTTCCCGGGTTCGATTCTCGGGTCAGGCCAAATACCTATAAGGTCGAGAGTCAAGGTTAGCCGCCGTGACCGAAATTCTGTTAGGACTTTTATTAAAAAAGTTAATTATAAGTATTTAAGTCCTTAATTAAAATAATACATGTCTATCAATTTAATACTGTTTCGCGACTAAAATGTTGAACCGATTCTGATGAAATTTGCTATGGCGAATGCGGAGGTAGAGCTAGCATGTGAACTTTTTAAAGATTTGGCAATTTTATAACACGCAAGATTTTAATTTTAAGTTAACGTAATCTTAAATTCAAATTTAGCACCCGGAATAAATGGTCATAACCTTGACACAGATTATACATAATAGTATTTTTTTAATTAATTTTATTAGCTTTGCCAATGACTGTCACTTATACAGCCTAATATGTCAATTTGCAATAAATAATAAACTGTCTTATGTTGTGGAGGTCTTTCCCCAGTCAGACTTGCTCGCTTTTATGGTGCCCTACCTCTCTAAGATTTAAGATATTCTGTTAATCTTGATCATATGATGTGTGTAATCGCGTTTAATTTGCAGTTAGTTAATTCTTTGTTACAAAAGACATTCGGCCATCTTACAAAATTTAATTAAAATTTATTAGCAACAAACGAATATGGTATTACAGCACTAAGTAACTCATGGTCATATGGATTAAAGACTAGATACCTAGTTTAATTACTGAGTTGGTTGAGTCCTTATATATATTAAATACTAGCTGTTGCCCGCGGCTCCGCCCGCGTGGATGTCGGTTATCGCTGTTAAAAGTTCGTGTGTTATTCCAGACCATAATCTATATCTGTGCCAAATTTCATCTAGATCCGTTCAGTAGTTTTTACGTGAAAGAGTAACAAACATCGATCCATCCATACTTACAAACTTTCGCATTTATAATATTAGTAGTATTCTATGTATAATATTACTAGCTGTTGGCCGCGGCTCCGCCCGCGTAGACGTCGGTTATCGCGATTATAGCCTGTATACTATTCCAGACTATAATCTATCTCTGTGCTAAATTTCATCCAGATCCGTTCAGTATTTTTTGCGTGATTCTTGCATACATTCTTGCAAATTATCGCGTTTATTATATTAGTAGGATATCTATCGATATCTCAGCGTTTAATCAAGTCATACATACATACATACATATCATCACGCCCGTCTCCCACTGGGGTAGGCAGAGACTATGGTACGTCAATTGCTTCGAACCAAACATACTTATTTCGCTTCCTCTACATTCATCAACCTCATTAACTAAGAACGTCAAATTGCCAAGTCATCTCATGATCTTAAGGCTAACCTTCACCTGGGTCAATGCCTTGCGATCCAGAGTAATCGATCGATCCAATATGACCAGTCTTTTAGGCAGCTTTCCTCAGAACTGCGATCAATCAGATATTTTATTGAGCTACTGGCTGTTGCCTGCGGCTCCGCCTGCGTGGATATCTGTTATCGCTGTAAAAAGTAGCCTATATGTTATTCCAGACCATAATCTATCTCTGTGCCAAATTTCATCCAGATCCGATCAGTAGTTTTTACGTGAAAGAGTAACAAACATCCATCCATCGATACTCACAAACTTTCACATTTATAATATTAGTAAGGACAGTAAGGATGTGCTCAGGATGAACCAGTTATGCCGCGATAAGTCTACATAATCGAGATCTTTGACAATAATACAGGCGGCGAAAAGACTCGATGTAATTTTCCTTAAAAAAACCCTGATGCAAAACTATTTCACGATAGTTATGGATACCTTTCACTATTACTAAATTATAATGTTGAGCTAATTTCACCATTTAAATATTGCTACAAAAATCATTGATCCGAGAAATTAAAATCTTACGACAAATTAATTTGCAAATGGCAACTTTTCGCAATGTCTTTTTTGCAATCGAAATGTTTTAGGGTTTTATTCTTTATTTGAATTGGCAATTGGCACGCGATCTTGTAAGTAATTGAATTACAAAAGTTTTAAAAGTTAATTAATAATAATAATAAAATCATTTATTTTATCTCCACAAATTACCAATGCTACAATATAGAAAGAAAGAAAGAAAGAAAAAAGTTTTATTTGCTCTTACATTCAATAAACTTAAAATTACTACATTTCATACAGTTGTTTTGATGAATACAGCAGTTTGGTACATACTTACAAATGATTTGTAGGAGATCTGGTGTCCAAACTAAGCCGAAGCCTGTATCTTAGAGCACCAGGCCCCCTTACATAATTATTATTTATACAGCTTCTGTCCAAACATTAGGCCATATTTTTAAAAATATGTGTTTGTGTGTGTGTATGGATGCATGCGTGTGATACATATTATTTTTTTAATTATTTTGGCCTCGCCACCAACAGGAAGTTCATCCTCACATCTTAGAACCTCTATCATGCCGCACTTTACGGTTTCAGAAGAATTTCTTCCTACGTACGATTAGGTTGTGAAATGAACTCCAAGTCGAGGGTTTCTCGAAAGACTATAGCATTAGGTTCTTCAAGAAAAGTTTTAAAGTATCGGCAACTGACCTTCTAGACAAGTGGCATAAACGGTAGTCTAATCGAAAAGTCAAAAAACCAAATGTATGGGATTTGACGTAAGTCTACGATATAATTACGTAATCTTACGTCAAATCCCATACATTTGCTATTTTGACTTTTCGATTCGACTATCGCTTATGCCACTTGTCTAGAGGGGCTGGTGTTGCAACTCTTGCAAGCATCCATAGGCTACGGCAATTTCATATGTATGCTTGTTTGCGTCGTCAGTAGTATAAAAAGGAATAGATCATGAATAAAAATATGCGCATAGGTACGATTGATTGTTGGAATTGATTCTCAGAGGTTAGCCAGAACCTCAGAAATAGATCAGGATCTAGTATAGATTTCGTGTAGATCAGAAACGGCTTTAACGATTTGAATAAAACATTGTTTTGCTTTTATATCAATGCCTTTCCTCTAAAAACCGCAACTTCTCACAAAAAAAAAATACAACGCCGAACGAATTTCTTTCGCCTAGACACTAATTTTAAATTTTCCTTCCATCTCCCAAAGACAATTTTAAATCATAATTATTCTACTTTCTAATCTGTGGCATCACAATATGGCGGCAATCGTAAGTACGTAATGATACCATTGTCTGACGTCTTTCCCGCCATTATGTTGCTTTCCCGCGCGTTTCGTACTTCCGCTGTGAACTGTTGTATGTATAAATATGTGTCATAAACAATGGAGTCTTTATTTTTAATTAATGAGCCGCATGTAATGGAAAGGAAGTGTTGTTAGTCTTAGATAAAAAAGTAAGTAGGTACCTACCTCAGACTAATAGAATAAGATAGACGGAGCGTGTAGAACTCGCGCGTGAAGCCGCCAAAAGTCATACTAAATAGCAATGTCATACGTTTTCGTTTTCGCGCGCAGTCGATTTGAGCCGCTAGTGAGTACGCACGTCTAAACACGTTTTGACAAAATATTATTATAATGCCGTATTGTGTAGTAAAACCACAGATTAATAAATAGTGTAAAACGTTGTAAAAATACTTCAGAGCGGCTCAAATCGACTGCGCGCGAAAACGAAAACGTATGACATTGCTATTTAGTATGACTTTTGGCGGCTTCACGCGCGAGTTCTACACGCTCCGTCTATCTTATTCTATTAGTCTGAGGTAGGTACCTACTTGATATTAAGAAAGATAAGCTACTTTCATATTAAGCGGCGCGTTCAGTTTTTGTAATATGTATTAGCGGCCATCCATAAAGTACGTCACACGAATTTCATAAATTTTAGACCCCCCCTTCCCCCTCCTTGTCACTGGTGGCAGGCCATGTATTGCACAGGCAACAATTTTAAACTACCACCTATAGTCAGAACATATTCACAATTCTCAATAAAATAGGCACAAATAGTTATTTATGTTAATTTAATTTTATCAAAGAGGCAGCCTCGCGATTGCTGTGGGATCGCGCAGTGCGAAGCAATCACAACTGTACGCTTGAGCATTTAGGCACATTTTAGCATGCAGCGGTTGCTGACGCGACAGAGTAGGCTATTATAGCAGTAGGTTTTGGTAATTTTCTTCTGAGTGAAGTATATGTTACGTAGTAACTCTTTAGTAATCTGTGCTGGTGGTCACATTTGTGATAAATCTATTGTTATGTATCACATATGATTCATAACACAGGGAACCTGTTATGTTTCAAATTTCGCGATTCAATTTATTAAATTTGAAATGTGATGTCACAAAACTTACGACCCCCTTTTTTGTCACACCATGTCACACCTTTATGGGTGACCCCTTATTTCGGGACACTTGCAATACCAGAGGTATCACTTGCGTGTTGCCAACCCATTTTTTCACACCAGGGCTTTAAGATGGGAGTATCCTATAGGAATACGTTTCTTTCAAAACACATCCCTAAATGAGCGCTGGAGACCTGTACTCACACACAGGAACACAACTACGCTGTGTGTTATTTGGCTGTGGTCTTCTGAAAGGTGGAAGTCCTTCCCACCCAAGTCGGGCTTGCTCGCTAGTATGGTGCCCTACCTCTCTTCAATGTTTGGCACAGTTAAATTTCAGAAGAAGGGCTGCATAAACTAATTACGATCGATATTTAACCACCGACCGACCTATACTATGTATAATCCATGGTTTCCAATTACCTATTATATACACATCCCTCATAATTACATAATAAGTCGCCATTTGATAGTATTAGTGTTGGCCGCATCCGTTTCCGTCGGCAATATGGCCGTTATATCCGTATATCTTCAATGGTTTTTGTTAACAGAACTATTGTTGAGTATATTTCCCGATTTTTGTGCTATATCCGGTAGGTGGGGTAATTGGAAAAGGATTAAAATGTGCAGTGGCTTAGTTGTGTGTTCGACTGCCGTTATAGTGTCCTGGGTTTGATAAAGTGATAGTTAGTTAGACGGATAAAATTCGCAACGAGGTAATCCGACAAAGAACCAAAGTTACCAACATAGCTCGCAAACTTAGCAAGCTGAAATGGCAATGGGCTGGTCACATCTGCAGAAGGACTGACGGCCGATGGAGCAGACGTGTCCTAGAGTGGAGAACGCGACTCGGTAAGCGTAAGGTAGGGCGGCCCCCAGCTAGGTGGACCGACGACCTAAAAAAGGTCGCTGGGGCGCACTGGATGCGGAAGGCGTAGGACCGTGTGCTGTGGCGCGTGTTAGGAGAGGCCTATGTCCAGCAGTGGACTGCGATAGGCTGATTGATAGTTAGACGGGGCCATTATCGCAATTGGCCGTTTAGGTGCATGAAGTTCCTTGTGGCCATTCCATCCAGGCTAAATTCTTCCAGAAAGAAAGCAGGTGGCCAAAGTAGCCGCAGGCTTCCGATAGAGTCCGATTTTCTGAGAGTCCGAGCCCTATGGTCTTCTACGCTCCTGTATTCCAAGAGGACGTGAGTGGGTCTCCTCGGTCTCCATGCAGCCCCAGCAGAGTTGGCTGTCGGTTAGGCCTAGTTTGTAAATTGATATTGGGGTTGTCAGAAACGTTTTAAGTAGAGCATCAAAGCGATCCTGACTAGGGAAGGAGCTTCCAGAAGACCACAGTCAAATAACAACACACAGCGGTCTAGTTCTGTTCCTGTGTGTGAGTACAGGCCTCCAGCGCTCATTTAGGTGCGTTTTCCTATCCAAGGGATACTCCATTTTAAAGCCCTGGTGTAAAAAAATGGGTCGGCAACACGCAAGTGATACCTCTAGTACATTTGCAAGCGTCCATATAAATAATTAATTACCTACTAATCCCATCCTAACCTCATTTCGACCATGACGACTAATCAATAAAATAAAGTAAATAATAAAAATAAATAGAGGTAGGGCACCTCATTAGCGAGCAAGCCCGTCTGGGGAAGAACCTCCACCTTACAGAAGACCACAAGCAAATAATTCAACACAGAAGTGTAGTGTTCCTGTGTGAGAATACAGGTCAGGGATGCGTTTTTAGGAAAACGTTTTCCTATCCTAGAGATACTCCATCTTAAAGCCCTGGTGTAAACAATGGGTCGGCAACACGCAAGTAATACCTCTAGTATTGCAAGCGTCCATATCCTTACTAATATTATAAATGTGAAAGATTGTAAGAATGGATGGATGGATGGATGGATGGATGTTTGTTACTCTTTCACGTAAAAACTACTGAACGGTTCTGGATGAAATTTGGCTCAAAGTTAGATTATGGTCTGGAATATCACATAGGCTACTTTTTACAGCGATAACCGACATCCACATGGGCGGAGCCGCGGGCAACAGCTAGTACATAATATTCCCCTCTTAACCTAAGGTCACGGCGACTTATCTGAGTATCAACAACGCCTTTCTGATGCCCCTGGTATTACATAAACATTAATTATTGCCTCCTCCTCATATTAAAACAGATTATAATACAAGAGGATGCAAAAGACAGACAGACTATATTTTTGTCAGCCGGATAATAAAAAAAAAACCGACAATGCGTTCCTTTTTTGAAACGGGCGGAAGTGTCGATTTCGATTATGGCGCGTCCGTCCGTTTGGCGGGAAGATGGCGCGGTGGTTTCCGCTCAATACAACTACTTATTTTTTTGTGAAAATATCAACATGTGGGAAGTTTAATTGTTTATTATAAACAAGGTGTTATATTTATCATCTGGTGGTATAAGCACGTGCTGTTTTTTTTTTTTCATACTACTTAGGTCTTCTTCTTATAGTTTGATGAGATATTTAGGCCTCTGTCGTGATGTGTCGTGAGCTACACCTCTGTGTGTAGTTATATATTTGGCTGTGGTCTTCTGTAAGGTAGGGAAGGACCTTCCCTAGAAGGTGGAGGCACCTTACAGAAGACCACAGCCAAATGACTACATACAGCGGTGAATGACTGCCAGTCCAGTGGCCGCTGTATACGCCTGCTGTGCACGAGGTTGTGGGTTCGATTCCCACACAGGACAAAACTTTGTGTGACCCACAAAGAATTGTTCTGAGTCTGGATGTAATTTGTGTCCGTTTATTGTATGTTTGTAAAGTCCCCCGCAACACAGAGCTTGTTCTCTAGTGCGGGAGTTGTCTTTTTCAAAAGTACAAAAAAATAAGTTGTGATGCTGTGTAAATGAGCGCTGGAGACCTGTACTCACAGTACATGTCTCTAGTACTTATTTAAGGATGCGTTTAGAAAGTAACGTATTCCTATCCCAGGGATACTTATAACCCTGGTGTAAAAAAAAAACTCCTATCATAAAGCCCTGGTGTAAAAAAATTGGCAACATACAAGTGATACTTCTGGTGCATTACAAGCATCCATAGGCTACAGTAACTGCTTAACATCAGGCGAGCCGTATGCTTGTTTGCCACCCAAATAGTATAAGAAATACCAGGAACCACTTTTACAAGTATAATCCTTACTAATATTATAAATGTGAAAGTTTGTAAGAATGGATGGATGGATGGATGGATGTTTGTTACTCTTTCACGTAAAAACTACTGAACGGATCTGGATGACATTTGGCACAGAGATAGATTATGGTCTGGATAACACATAGGCTACTTTTTACAGCGATTACCTACATCACGCGGGCGGAGCCGCGGGCAACAGCTAGTTGTATATAATAATAATCATTTGTATATATATACACAACGCCACCATTTCTTTGTGTATATAAACAATGATTTATTTTAAAAACAATATCATTGTCTTAATATTCTAAATATTTATAATAATACTAGTAGCCCGCCCCGATTTTGTCCGGGTTAAACTATTTTCAGCTTAACTTTCTTTTTTTTTTTAAACATAAGAACCTTCTCCTGACAATAACGAACATAGCAAAAAAAGAATTAGCGAAATCGGTTCAGAGCCTCTAGACAAGTGGCATAAGCGATAGTCGAATTGAAAAGTCAAAAAAGAAAATGTATGGGATTTGACGTAAGTTTACGACATTTTTTGTAAAAAAGACAACTCCCGCACTAGAGAACAAGCTCTGTGTCGCGGGGGACTTTCACAAACATACAATTAACGGACACAAATGACACCCAGACTCAGAACAATTCTTCAAGGGTCACACAAAGTTTTGTCCTGTGTGGGAATCGAACCCACAACCTCGTACACAGCAGGCGCATACTGCGGCCACTGGACCACCGAGGCATTAAATCGTAGACTCACGTCAAATCCCATACATTTTATTTTTTGACTTTTCGATTCGACTATCGCTTATGCCACTTGTCTAGAGGGTCAGCTGTTCTCGAGATTTGCGCTTAGCAACACATTTAGCGATTTATTTTTAGATATAATATTTTACCTCGATGGCTCAGTCCTCAAATTTGCCAGTATTAATCCTTCTATCAGAATTTCGGTTACGGCAGCTAATCTCAACGGAGACTAGCCATCTGCGCGGGAGATATTATAGTGCACAAGTGTGTGCGCAAACACAAGTGCACTCTTTATTCCCTCTCTCTCATAGTCCGATGGGACTACAATCCGACAAGATCGTAGGTTTTACGTGCTTTTATGGGTGTAAACATAGACGGGTTGGTATAGGGTTTTGTTTCGAGTTTTCCCTCTTTACGGTGGATATTGTCTGCCTGACTTACTCCCTTAGTCGACTCTTACGACACCCTCGGGATGAAACGGGGTGGTGACATTTGTATTCTTAATCCGTTACTACACGGACAAATTATCCTTACTAATGATGGAAGATGGATGGATGGATGTTTGTTACTCTTTCACGTAAAAACTACTGAACGGATCTGGATGAAATTTAGCACAGAAATAGATTATGGTCTGGAATAACACATAGGCTTTTTACAGCGATAACCGACATCCACTCGGGCGGTGCCGCGGGCAACAGCTAGTAATAAATTAATTGTAACTATTATTTTAATTCCAGGGACTACATTATGCCTACTCAAGCTCGTTGTGATAGAGTACCACCACCACATGCCAAATGGGATGCTCTCGACCTTCGAGTGCTGCAAGAAGACGACCTTCCATTAGGTAAGAATAACTACTTTTTAAAAAGATTACTTCCGCTCTCTCTTCTCAAGCTCTAAGACTAGTCAGCGAATTGGCCGTTGTTTTTATGACGTTCATAGTATCATGTATTTGATCTAAATGAGTTTGACTTTGACTTTGGGAGCAAGCCCTGAGTCGCGGAAGAATTTATACAATAAAATTAATTAATACAAAGCACATCCATAAAAATCTGTCGTAAACGGAGTCTGTCGTCAGCAGAATCTGTCTTAGGATAGGAATACATTTCTTTTTTTAAACTACTTGGGTTGCAAAAATGCATACGGCCCACCCGATGGTAAGTAGTTACCGTAGCCTATGAACGCTTGCAAGACCAGAGGTATCACTTGCGTGTTGCCAACCCATTGTTTTACACCAGGGCTTTATGATGAGAGTATCTCTGGGATAACACGTTTGTTTCAAAACACATCCCTAAATGAGCGCTGGAGACCTGGACTCACACACAGGAACACAACTACACTGCTGTGTATAGTTATTTGGCTGTGGTCTTCTGTAATTATATCACAGAATACTTAATAGTTGATTATATTATAAATTACTAGCTGTTGCCCGCGGCTCCGCCCGCGTGGATGTCGGTTATCGCTGTAAAAAGTAGCCTATGTGTTATCCAAGACCATAATCTATCTCTGTGCCAAATTTCATTCAGATCCGTTCAATAGTTTTTACGTGAAAGAGTAACAAACATCCATCCATTCATCCATACTTTCAAACTTCCGCATTTATAATATTAGTAGGATTTTACCATCTGCTAACGGTGAAGGAATACATCGTGAGGAAACCCACATGTCTTAGAAGAAATTCTTAAGGCATGTCTGATTCACCAACCTGCATTACAAAATTTTCTTCAGGAAAAATGCTTGACTCCATATATTTAGTAAAATCTATGCTTACTTTCAGATCCTCGCTCCTGGAGTAGATCTGAAGTTGGGACATGGGTGGCAAGACGAGGTGGTCTACCAAAAAGGTTCCCCATGAATGGGAAAGCCCTCTGCCTCATGTCTAAGGAGATGTTCGCCAGTAGAGTACCTCAAAGTGGACACCTTCTGCATCAGGTAAGGATGTTTTTCTTTAAGGCCCCTTTCTCAAAAAATTATGAAAAAGAGGTGTAAATGAAACCATTTTTTGTTGGCATTTATAGACTAATGACTGCCAAAAAATACAGTATTAATCTACAAGATGTGTTTCATAATATGATTTTGTCATAAATTATATAGTAATTCTAAATAGTTTGTTAAAAAATCATCGAATCAGCACCAAATTATTGAGATGTAACCACTTTATGACTTCAATTTTTATCAAATAATACGAAAAAAAAAACAATATTTGAAGAAAACATACACCTATAATTTGGTAATGTTATATTTAGAATATGTTTAAATTTTAATTTATTAAAAATTAAAAAGATGTCCATTCAAAAAGTACATCTGTTTGTATCCCCGCGCTCGCCTAGAGAATTAGGTCGTGTTTGCTTCGTCCAAATGCTCAAGGTCCTTGGCGATATCACAAGCCTTAAAAAGACAACTGTCGCACAAGGGAACAGCAGCATTGTGTCGCAGGGGACTTTACAAACATACAATTAACTTTAAGGAAGGAGTTATAAGGTTTCTAAAGGGTCGACAACGCGCGAGTGATACCCCTGGTGTTTCAAGCGTCTATAGGCTACTATACTGCTTACCATTAGGCGGGCCGTATACTTGTTTGCCGCCCTGGATTTCCTGGACAAATCTTTACAATAGATGCCTGAAGTTTATAAATTAGCAGTGTTTTACAACGTATCTCGGATAACATGTCCTACGCCTGATCTCTTGCCGGTCGTGTCGGATTGCCGTCATATTGAAATGGCCCGCCTCATATGTTATCGTATCACTTGCGTGTTCTCAACCCATTTTTTTACACCAGGGTTTTAAGTATCCCTGGGATAGGAATACATTTCTTTCAAAACGCATACCTAAATGAGCGCTGGAGATGTGTAGATTTGTCCAGAAATCGAACTTAATGTCTAGCCAGTCAAATTCAAGACTAATATTCTTCTATCTCTGTTCCAGGACTTCAGAAGACGGTTGGCGAAAGCTTTAGCATTACAAGAACTAATTGAGAAGCTGTCTACCCATTGACTGCTGCTTCAAAGCTACAATTCTTAATAATATAATAAAAGGTCATTTTTACCTTACCATATCTACTGGTAAATGTTTACCGAGACTGGCCGACTAAAAGTCTAAAGTATGATAATAAAATTGTGGTATAATCTTGAATTTAAGGTCAAAGTCAAATGTTGACCTTCACTTTGACCTTTTCCAAGGTCAGTTAGTATTGGTAAAATTTACAATGTCAATCTGTTGACCTTTATCAAGATCAGTATTGGTTAAATTTATTACAACGTTAAGTTCAAGGTCGAACTGTTAACCGTTACTTTGACCTCTATCAAGGTCAGTTAGAATTGGTTAAATTGAAAAGATTTTGAGATTAGGGTCAAAATGTTGACCTTTATGAAGTGTTAAGTTCAAGGTCAAGCTGATGACCTTTATTTTGACCTTTACTTTGTCAGTTAGTATTGGGTTTTTTTTCAAAATTGTCAAAATGTTAACCTTGACCTTACCCGAGGTCAGTCGGTGTTGGTTAAACTAAACTCAGCAGATTAGAATTAATCTAGTTAAATAAATATACACTTATTGAGTTCCTATAAGATAATGTTTTTTTTTAATTGACGAAGCGAGCCAGGTTACTGTACATACTTATTAGACCCACCCTTGTGAACTGACTGACCTGTTGGTCTAGAGGTTAGTGACCTTGACTGCTAAGCCAGAGGTCACGGACTCGGTTCCCACATGGGAAAACGAAAAATAAATGTTGGTTCCGAGTTTAAGTGTAATTTGTGTCCACTGTGACACAGCGATTGAACAAAAACGGAATCGAACCCACGACTTCTGGCTTACCAGGGTCACTAAACATTAAACCAACAACCCTGTCTGTAAGCTAATTCAATTAATTATTAAATGATCAGTATTATTAAAATAATAATTTGTTAAATAATATTTTAAGTATCTGTATAAATTGTATTATTAATAATTATTATGATACGTCTCTAGTCAAGGTGTAAATAAATATAATTTTAATTTTTATATTTGGTTTTTTTTTCGCTATTATTGTATCGATAGTCGTTACATTGCCGAGGTTTTCCCGAGAGACTATAGCATGGGGTTCTTCAAGAAAGGAGTTATAAGGTTTTTAAAGGGTCGGCAACGCGTGAGTAATACCCCTGGTGTTGCTAACGTCCATAGGCTACGGTAACTGCTTACCATCAGGCGGGCCGAAAAGAAAAAAAACTGAATGGCTTGATAGCCAAGAGCCTCGACCAACACCTTAAGAGGCTCGTGTTAGGTGGATAGGTCAAGGGTCTGATGCAGAAGGCAGTGCTCCTCGACACGGCACGTATAGTGAGGAGGTTCCTGTCCCTGGAGCCCTAACCGCCGGTAGCTTCGACTTTGTTCCCGATACCGGTGGGGAAATATTTTTTATAATTTTAAATATATAGGTTTTTTATTTTTGTTTTTATATAAAAAAGCGGTGGTGGCCGAGTGGAAAAGTAAGCAAGAGGTGAGAGTTCGATCCCGGGCAGTACCAATGTTAACTTCACTTTGTGGAGTTTTTATGTACTAATCAAATGATTGATGAGGAAAGGTGCCCAAAAGACTGGCCACATTGCCACGCTGGATTGCAAGCTAATACGTTGACCCAAGTAAAGGCATATACTTTTTATAATACTTAGGTGGCAAACAAGTATACGGCCCGCCTGATGTTAAGCAGTTACCGTAGCCTATGGACGCTTGCAATACCAGAAGTATCACTTGCGTGTTGCCAACCCATTTTTTTACATCAGGGCTTTATGATGGGACCTCAGACTAATATTTGACTGCCTTGGTGGTCCAGTGGCCGCAGTATGCGCCTGCTGTGCACGAGGTTGAGGGTTCGATTCCCACACAGGACAAAACTTTGTGTGACCCACAAAGGGTTTTTCTGAGTCTGAGTGTAATTTGTGTTCGTTAATTGTATGTTTGTAAAGTCCCCCGCGACACAGAGCTTGTTCTCTAGTGCGGGAGTTGTCTTTTTATAAAAAAAAAATTTTAGTCTGTGGATGGGATTATCTATCTCTGGGATAGGAATACGTTTGGTTTCAAAACGCATTTAATTAAAAAACACTACAATATTATTACTTATATATTCCCACAACTCATGTCACTAATTTTACTTCTCTAATGATTTCTTGAATTCACTGTAGCCTTGGTCCGCCGCTTTCTTTAGTCGAGGGATACCTTCATAGACTAGTTTGTTAGACCAATGTTGGGCCAGGTTCTTAGCGCGGTCAATTAAACTGCCAGTGTTTTTGGATTGATCAGGAACTTCCATTTGAGGACAGCATTTGCCTAAAAATATATAAAACAAGATTTATTTAAGAACGGGAAAATACTAGTGTAGAGTCGTTGTGGAGTTTATATGTTCTAAATAAATGATGAAATGAGGAGATCCGTAGGAGAACCAAAGTAACCGACATAGCTCGAAGAATTGCCTCAATTAAGTGGCAATGGGCAGGGCACATAGCTCGCAGAACCGATGGCCGTTGGGGCAGAAAGGTTCTAGAGTGGCGACCACGAACTGAAAGACGCAGCGTGGGCAGGCCTCTAACAAGGTGGACCGACCTGGTAAAGGTCGCGGGCAACCGATGGACAAGGTCAGCTCAGGATCGAATGATGTGGAAGACCTTGGGGGAGGCCTATGTCCAGCAATGGACGTCTTATGACTGAGATGGAAATAAATGATTCGCCATCTTCTAATGGTGAAGGAAAACATGGTGGGGAAATACAGATAGCGCAGTCGACACGCACTAACTGCACATTTATAAAAATCAGATAATTGGATACTTAAGCTTTTTACTTGAAGGAATCTTTAGGTAAGTACTTAAGTTTGGATATTTTTACCCAATCAAAACAGTACGGATAAAAAATGGCGCAGATACAGAATATAGCTTGGAATAACACATGGGCTATAGTGTGGAGGCTGTCACACACTTATTTTTTACGACGATGACGTAAGAAAACTTCATTTTAACTTCTAAAATTTATAATAACTAACTTAAACTATAATTATTCAATTTATTTGACAACAATATCTTAATCAATTAAATTTAGTAGAATCCGTCATAGTACGTTTTGAAAATCATTTAATTATGAAAGAATAGACGCCATCTTCCTCTCTCCTATTATACCGACTATGCTGTGCCCGACAGGGTCCATGATTGTTACATAATTATAAGATACCATCTGTTATACTTACATTGTGGAAGCAATAAACGATTGAGTATTAAGTATTAAAAATCATCGAAATCGACGCAGGCGTTTGGTCTCTTAGAATGTTACAAGGAATCCAACATGTATACAGATAATTTATGCGCAAGAGATGCGCATCTTTGCTACGCCGTGTTCGCGACAGCCCCAACACCATTCTTAGAACGTTGGCGGATAGGTGGGACTCTCCGATCTTTGGGCGGTGGATACGACTGCACGCAGTTAAGTAGAAATTCCCCAGGATCGGCGTGCCTCACGCAACTTAGAATTAATAAATGTTACTAACACTAGTTTATAAGTTTACTAGCTGTTGCCTGCGGCTCTGCCCGCGTGGATGTCAGTTATCGCTGTAAAAAGTAGCCTATGTGTTATTCCAGACCATAATCTATCTCTGTGCCAAATTTCATCCAGATCCGTTCAGTAGTATTTGCGTGAAAGAGTAACAAACATCCATCCATACTTACAAACTTTCGCGTTTTTAATATTAGTAGGATGTTGTTGACAGGCCTATTGGTCTTCCCCTCCTTGTCTCTGACGGCTAGCAGTGGGACGTTGTTTGCTCCGTGTTTAAAATTAATAATCCCGGTAAAAAGTCGTTGTCTCGGCTTGTGTATCTGTTTATGTGTTATTTGTAGTGTTTAGGATTATTATTCGTAAGTGATTTAACGTTTGTAAGTGTAATATAGTTTTAATTCTGGATTTATTTCGGTAAGTCATTTCATTTATTTTATTAGCAAAGAGGGTAGCAGGTATAATCGGTGTCTTTTCATTTTTTATCGTTTATTTTTAAGTTATTCATTGTATTTTGTTTGTTATCGTTAGTAATACATATAAAAATACGTTATATAGGTTTAATAAGATATGTCGAAATATATAGGCGATCCTCCCGATAGCGGGGGGCCAATTTTTGCAACTCCAACATCTAAGCGATTATTTAGTAACATGTCATCTACTTTTGTGTCGCCTCAGGGAGCTAAACGTATGCAAACTGACAATAATCTAAGTAATGAGTCAATTATCACCCCCGTATCTATAAACAAGTCATTACTTGTTCTTAAGTAATTTCTAAAGAAAATTATATTATTCTTTATACAAGTAATGATCAATGCTTACTTGAGTAAAGTTCTAAGTATTACTCAGTGCTTCAAAATCTTTTCAGCTGGCAATATTGCAACTTAGGTACGTTTTGTTCTTTGAACAGGAAAAGAGAAAAGTTACAAGTAAATAACAAAATTTTGCATAAAAAACTAGTCTTCAAATATTTAAAAAATAAGTAATAATATTTACAGCGTTTAATCTGTTCTATGTTTATATATTATATATATATATTTTTATGGAGAATTCATTTTATTTCAGATAATATTTAATAACTACATTTCATACTATAATATATTTAAACTTATTAAAAAAGGAAAAAAAATATATACAGAAAATACACGAAAAAGGGGAGGGACTGCTTAAAAGGCGTCATAAAATTTCTCCGCATCGACGTCTACTGGAAACGTGCCCAGAAGACTGGCAGCATTGCCACGTTGAATGGCAATGCTTATTCTTTGAGCCAGCCCTCTGGTCACGTGAAGCGTCAATTAATCGCTTCGACAGATCTTTAAAAAGACCGCGAGCACTTGCACTCCACGGCCCAAGCGTTTCGACTCCAAACGGCTCAAACACATAATCTCCGCTGAGATTTGCGCCGTTTGAGAGTCTCCGCGGATGCAGCAGCAGCACCAGCACAACCTGCTGTGCTTGGAAGATGAGATGGCGCAAGGGTGTCGACACATGTTGCGTCCCACACCAAAGGCCTACCCATCTTTCATGTGTTTATAATGATTAAATAAGTAACTATTTTTCAATAATGCTCTACTGTGAAACTAAACGTTTTGAAAGACAATATAACCCTGCAATATTTAGAAGTATTATTGTATTAGGTTGTTACAACGTTTCTACCCCCCGGGCTGGGCGTATTCTGTTACGCCGATGACACACTGGTCACAGCTCGGGGTCGTAAGTTTGAAGACGTGGCGCGCCTGGCCACCACTGGGGTCTCTCAAGTGGTCGGGCGGATCGCGGCGCTGGGGCTCAGGGTGGCCCTTGAAAAGACGGAGGCCCTCTTATTCCATGTGCCCCGTCGTGGTCCACCTGCTGGCGCCTCGATATCCGTCGGTTCGGTCCTCGTACGGGTTCAGGCCCAGATGAAGTATCTGGGCTTGGTGTTGGATGGGCGGTGGCTCTTCGACGAGCACTTTCGTCGTCTCTCGCCGAGGCTTGAGGGGGCTGCGTCCGCCTTGGGACGGCTTTTGCCAAACCTGGGCGGGCCCAGCCTCACCTGTCGCCGGCTGTACACGGGGGTGGTCCGGTCAATGGCACTTTACGGCGCACCGGTGTGGGCGGGGTCTCTGACCGCCGAAAGCAGGCGGCTGCTGGCGAGGCCGCAGCGTGTAATGGCGATCAGAGCCATACGCGGCTACCGCACCGTGTCCACAGACGCGGCGTGCGCATTGGCCGGAACTCCCCCGTGGGACTTGGAGGCGGAGGTGCTCGCCGAAGTATATCGGCGGGTGGCTGCAGTTCGGGCAGAGCAGCGGTCCCCTCTCCCCGAACAAATTCGCGAGTGGCGCGAGGCCGCCCGCAGGGCCATCATGGCCCAGTGGTCAGGTCGGCTGGGGGCTCCACGGGCCGGTTTCAGGACCGTGGAGGCACTCCAGCCGATCTTGTCGGAGTGGGCAGGGCGGCAGTACGGGACCCTTTCCTTCCGACTGGTGCAGGTTTTGTCCGGGCACGGTTGCTTCGGGCACTACCTGCACAAGGTCGCTAGGAGGGAACCGAGTCCTGTCTGCCACCACTGCGACTGCGACGACGACTCGGCGCAGCATACGCTCGAGTCGTGTCCGGCTTGGGCGGGGCAGCGCCGGGACCTCGTCGCAGTCATTGGAGTAGACCTGTCGCTGCCGGCCGTGGCACGGTCCATGGTCACCAGCGACAGGGAGTGGACGGCGGTCGCATCCTTCTGCGAGGACGTCATCTCACAGAAGGAGGCGGCGGAGCGGATCAGAGAGGAAAGTCTCCTCGCTGATCCGATTTGTCGCCGGCGAACTGGGCGGCGTCGGCGCGCCTACGAGCGTCTGATGCCGCCATAGTGAGGGTGCGGAGAGACTGGGGCAGCAGAGTCTCACCCGCACCCTTCCGCGGAGGGACAGTGTTCCCGGTGCGCCCGGACGCTGTCAACGGGGAAGGAGTCCGCGTGAAGCGGGCAGCCGCTGGGTGGACCACTGACGTCATATCAGGTTCCAGTGGTCCACCCGTGAAGGCGGGTGTTGGTGCACAGGGGGGTTTTAGTCGGTATGCCGGCCGCCCACCATCTTTGAGCCGGAGAGTCCGACATAACCGCCTCGCTGCCCCAGGCAAGGCGGTATGCGTAAAGCATTTCCCCTCTTTAAAAAAAAAAAAAAGGTTGTTACAACGTTGAGAGCTGCAAATTAAATATGTTGCATTATAGAAATATATAAGTATGTTTATCAGTTGTCTGGTTACCATAGTACAGGCTCTGCCTAGTTTGGGATCAGATAGCGATGTGTGAGTTATCCCGAAAATATTATTATTAATTATGGAATTTATTCTGAAAATAAATGTTTATTATTATTATAATTAAGACGACAATTTTTACCTTCTAACAAAGCCCGTGTGAAGGCTGAGAAACCAGCCTTCGCTGCCTCAATGACTTTAGGAGCTTGCTCACTAACTTGATCTTGAATGCTGCCTTTATTCGGTGTTTTGCTTACATTTGCAACTTTCTTGATAACATCCTTTCCCTTGTTCATGGCGACGGTTGAGAAGGATCAGCCGAACGGCTATTCCTTTTTTCAAGTAATTGAGCACATTTTCTGGATTAAATATTAAAATATCTATATAATAGCTGTTGCCCGCGGCTCCGCCCGTGTGGATGTCGGTTATCGCGATTAAAAGTAGCCTATGTGTTATTCCAGACTATAATCTATCTCTGTGCCAAATTTCATCCAGATCCGTTCAGTAGTTTTTACGTGAAAGAGTAACAAAAATCCATCCATCCATCCATTCTCACAAACTTTCACATCCTTACTAATATTATAAATGTGAAAGTTTGAGAGAATGGATGGATGGATGGATGGATATTTGTTACACTTTCACGTAAAAACTACTGAACGGATCTGAATGAAATTTGGCACAGAGACACTTTAAACGTGCCTTTTAAAGCACGGAGACGCTCAAATAAAATACCACTATGTGGTCACCCATCTAGAAGGCTGCCGTGCACTTGGTTGCTTAACCCGCTGATCGTATACCGAACAGCGAGTCGCTATAAAGCGCCTGTCATAATTGGCAACACACACTATCAAACAATTTTGTTTTGAGACACTGCAAGCTGAGAATGTTGCTGAAATTTATGGCCTATGTCCAGCAGTGGACATCTTTTAGCTAAATAAATAGAAAAATTTATAATATTACCTTATTGTTGATGTCTTAACAACATAATGATTAGTCGTAAGCGGTTTTTTTATATAAAAATGTTAAATTTACATACACGTAAGTATTTTATTATAAAATTTACATCTTTTCATGATAAATTTATTAGAATTTTATTTGTTTGATGATTTGTTCTGTCCCTGTCAGTTGTTCATTACGACTAATGGCCTAAGTTTATTGACATTTCATCTCGTGGCCTTGTATCAAAGACTAAGAATAAGAATGGAAGGATCATATCCTATCCTACTAATATTATAAACGCGAAAGTTTGTAAAAATGTATGGATGAATGTTTGGTACTCTTTCACGCAAAAACTACTAAATGTATATTTTTTTTATTCTACTTCGGTGGCAAATAAGCATATGGCCTGCCTGATATTAGGCAGTTACCGTAGTCTATATGGACGCCCGCAAAACCAGAGGTATCACTTGCGTGTTGCCAACCCATTTTTTACACCAGGGCTTTAAGATGGATTATCCCTGGGATAGGAATATGAGCGATGGAGACCTGTACTCCCACACAGGCACAACTACACCGCTGTTTGTAATTATTTGGCTGTGGTCTTCTGTAAGGTGGAGGTCCTTTCTCAGTCGGGCTTGCTCGCTAGTATAGTGCCCTACCTCTCTTTAAATGATAGATCTTGATGAAATTTGGCACATAAATAGATTATAGTCCGGAATAGCTAATAGGCTACTTTTTATCACGATAACCGACATCCACGCGGGCGGAGCCGCGGGCAACAACTAGTATATACATAAAGTGTGCCATACTTTGAGTCGTCGTGGTAGACAGCTGACTACCTTAGTGACAAATTTGCTTATTTGAGTTACACTTATTTTGAAAACGTAATTGTAAAGTGTATGTCTTTGTGAACCATGGCTTGTGTGGCTATTGGTTACATACATACATATATATCATAACGCCCGTCTCCCAGTGGGGTAAGCAGAGACTATGTTACGACTATTGGTTGGTTGTCAGTGTAAAATAGCTGTATTAACAGAAAATAACTCAAGGATATCTTTCCACCGGTGGATTTATCGACATCAGTATATAGGGTAATACATAAAGACGACTTTGAGTCTTAAAATAACAAGGTGATAAGTCTATCTGTCTCTTTTTTTCGAATGACATTTCGTCCACGTGAAAAGAGAAACCCGCCGGCTGATTCTTTGAAACAGCGATGGCAAACTGACAGTTGTGATTGCTCGGTGACGGCACAATCTATTGACTAAACGACAAAAAGGCTCGGTTTTTGCTCTTACGGAATACCGATTTTCAATCTGACAGCCAGATTTTGCTCGGTTTTTGCTCTTACGGAATACCCCTGCCGGTCTTGATACTACATTTTAAATATGTTTCGTTCATTCTTATACTTGGTCCTAGCTTTATACCTACTCAGGATTTAAAAGGAGTTTATATCGATAGTCTCTATATCCTAATGTTCTCTATGGCTTTCCTAAGGACTACAGAACAATATATAAAGCTAAGTTCTCGTTTTGACGAGCATTAAAAAGCGTTCACGAATCATTTTTCTATCCGAAAGAAATTCAATCATAAAACCAATACCTCTGCTCTTTGATACCTATTGTAAGCGTTCATAGGCTACGGTAACTGCTTAACATAAGGCGGGCCGTATGCTTGTTTGTCACCTAAGTAATATCACAGTGTAAAAAACCCTTTGAGTTCCATATACTGTGGTAATATCCTTACTACTTAATATTATATACGCGAAAGTTTGTAAGTACGGATGGATGGATGGATGTTTGTTACTCTTTCATGTAAAAACTACTGAACGGATCTGGATGAAATTTGGCATAGAGATAGACTATGGTCTGGCATAACACATAGCCTTTTGCAGCGATTACCGACATTCACGCGGGCGGAGCCGCGATGTTTATTAGGTTGTCTAGTTGCTACAGTATACCTATAGGTCAATAATATTGACAATATTTCACACATTGACAATAAAACTGCACAAACAGTTACCGTTATTATTATTATTAACGTACTAGCTGTTATCCGCGGCTCCGCCCGCGTAGAAGACACGTAAAAAGTAGCTTATGTGTTGTTCCAGACCATAATCTATCTCTGTGCCAAATTTCATCCAAATCCGTTTAGTAGATTTTACGTGAAAGAGTAAGTAACAAACATCTATCCATCCATTCATTCAACCATACTTACAAACTTTCGCGTTTATAATATTAAGGATGGAAATCTGCGTCTTAGCAGTCAGGGTTTAGCTATATCTTATTCGTCGGTAAAACAATCGTATTTAAAATAGGTACTTAATACTTCCCTATTCTCTTAACCAAATACCTAATAACTATCAAAGAAAAATAAATCGATGTAGGATAGATAAAAAAATAATGTCTGACTCAAACTCAAAATTCATTTAATCATTTAGGTTACAAAGTAACACTTATGAAGGTCATAAATTATGAATAAGCCAGAAAGATGATGTCAGCTAAATTTTCCTACGGCTAGTTCGCTGACGTGGACCCAGAAGAACTAGCTAAGCTAATTAAGAATAATTAAAGTTCATAATGAAATAAAAACAATCTTTAAAAATACCATTGGTATAATAATTAACTGTAGGTTCATGGGGTCCGAGTGCTCGTTTCCTTTACAGAGACCTAGCGAAACGACTGATCGACGCTTCTCGTGATCAGAGGGCTGGCTTGTTTCTCACACAGAGAATAAGCATTGCCATTAAACGTGGCAATGCTGCCAGCCTTCTGGGCACGTTCCCAGTGATGTTGAGGAGTATTTCGACGCTTAAACAACAGTCTTCATTTGTATTGTTTTTCCTTTTTTTTGTATTTATGATTAAATTAGTTTTAGGTATATAGTTGTCCGTGTGATGACGGATTAAGAATACAAATGTCACCACCCCCTTCTATCCCGAGGGTGTCGTAATAGTCGACTAAGGGAGTAAGTGTAGCAGACAATATTCACCGCAAGAAAAACTCGAAACAAAACCCTATACCAACCCGTCTGGCCAGCGTGGTATAGTAGGCTAATATCCCTCCAATTTTTGGAGGAGACCCGTGCCCAGCAGTGGGACGTTTATGGGTTGAGATGATTGATTGATATAGGTAGTAAAATGTATGTGTGATTAAATTACCATTGTACACAATTTGATGAACACTACCTCGTCTCCCGCCTACTATTGCTAGCTCGGCATCGACCACAACCTGTAATTCAATTATTTAAGTCAAAAAGAATAGTCATTAAAATGCTTTAAATACTCTATGCGTCTGTAAGTTATTGTTAGCAGCCCGTTCCGCTGGCGTACTCTCTAAGAAACAGCGATGGCAAACTGACAGTTGTGATCGCAAACTGACAGTTGTGATTGCTCGGTGACGGCACAATCTATTGACTAAACGTCAAAAAGGCTCGGTTTTTGCTCTTACGGAATACCGATTTTCAATCTGACAGCCAGATTTACTCGGTTTTTGCTCTTACGGAATACCCCTGCCAGTTTCGCCTAGGTTAAACTTTTTTTACTGTAGGGATTGGATTAAAAAAAAACCTCGATACAAAACGGAAGCAAGCCCGACTGGGGAAGGACCTCGACCTTAGATAAGACCTCAGCCAAATACACACAGCGGTGTAGTTGTGTTCCTGCGTGTACAGGTCTTCAGTGCTCATTTAGGGCGTAATGTACTTTAACTTATTTATAGTGAAAACAGCATTCGTCACTGTGGCACAGTCGCAACTATTTGCATGCCGCGCGCATGCCTTGATCGAGGCGCGTAGGCATAGCTCGCTCATCATCCGTTTGTATGAAGTTAGAATACTGTATAAATAATATTAGTGGTCGGTGGCCGCTTCAATTTGGTCCACTCTCCTTCTTCCTCCACTTCAGCAGGAGAGTCTTCTTCTAAGAAGAAGAAGAAGACTCTCATGCTGAAGTAGCAAGTGGTGGCCATCGGTGGCGTGTCGTGGCCACTCAGTCGTGTTTGGTTGAATTCGTGAGTCCATACAAATTGTATGACTCCTTGTTGCCTTGGTTCATTTACGCGGAGCCTTAACCATAACAAATTTTTTTTGGCCTTAATTGCTATAATAATCTATCTATCGCATTCATATTTAAAATATATAAAACCTATAAGTATGTAGTGTAATAATAAAGCATCAAATTAATCACTGCTCAGTATAATGTTAGCTTGTTTCTTCAAATTTTATTGCTATTTACCGACTCCACCCAGAGCGCTGGTCAATGCCGCCATGCTGGCTTTCAGGGCGTCCATCAGCTTATAACCCTCGCTAGCGAGCTGCCCCTGGACATCATCGAGTGATTTATTTTGTTTTGACGCTAATTTTGTGATGACATCTTTAAATTTCTCCAGTGTCACGTTGTTTTTGTCAGTAATGTCGTTGAATAGAGCACGGGCTTCATCTTGTCCTTTTTGTGAGTTTTCAACCAGATTTGCTAAACCAAATGTGAAAATACTTTGTTAAAAATACATAATGCGTCTTGCGGTCGAGTCTTACTATTAATCTATAGATACTACTAATATTAAGTACTAGCTGTTGCCCGCGGCTCCGCCCGCGTGGATGTCGGTTATCGCTGCAAAAAGTAAGTAAGTGTTATTCCAGACCATAATCTATCTGTGTGCCAAATTTCATCCAGATCCGTTCAGTAGTTTTTACGTGAAGGAGTAACAAACATCCATCCATCCATCTACGACTATAGCAAGGGGTTCTTCAAGAACGGAGTTATAAGGTTTTTAAAGGGTCGGCAACGCGCGAGTGATACCCCTGGTGTTGCAAGCGTCCATAGGCTACGGTAACTGCTAACCATCAGGCGGGCCGTATGCTTGTTTGCCTCCTTGGTAGTATAAAAAAAAGAACTATTCAATACTGCCCGTCTGATGTAAAAAAGCGTAGCTTACTCCACCGCTAGCAATACTAGAGGTATCAGGTGCGTGTTGCCGACCCAATTGGACAGGACAAAACTTTGTGTGACCCACAATGAGTTGTTCCGAGTCTGGGTGTAATTTGTGTCCGTTAATTGTATGTTTGTAAAGTTCCCCGCGACACAGAGCTTGTTCTCTAGTGCGGGAGAGTTGTCTTTAAAAAAGGGTGGGGCCTTTTTAAATACTACAAAAGTTATTAAAGTATAAATTTTTACACCCAGACTCAGAACAACTCTTTGTGGATCACACAAAGTTTTGACCTGTGTGGAAATCGAACCCACAACCTCGTGCACAGCAGGCGCATACTGCGGCCACTGGACCCCCAAGGCAGTCAAAATTGCCACAGTTTTGCATTTATGAAAGTAAGGTACCATGCAAGCTAGCAAGCCCACAGCCAAATGACTACATTGACTACACACAGCGGTGTAGTTACGTTTTGGCCACTCCTAAAACAATGATGTTAAATTTTTTGGGTAGGCAGCACGTCAGTGATACACTATAGTATTGCAAACGTCCATAGGCTACGGTAACTGCATAATATCAGGCGGGTCGTATGCTTGTTTGCTAATTATAAATTATAATTAGGTATTACATTAACTTGCTTCAGACTATGGTAATCCTTACTAATATTATAAATGTGAAAGTTTGTGAGAATGGATGGATGTTTGTTACTCTTTCACGTAAAACTACAGAACGGATTTGGATGAAATTTGGTTCAGAGATAGATTATGGTCTGGAATAACACATAGGCTACTTTTTGCAGCGATAACCGACATCCACGCGGGCGGAGCCGCGGGCAACAGCTAGTACATAATATTATCTATCAATGAGCCATTTTCCCGAGGGTGTCGTAAGAGTCGACTAAGGGAGTAAATCAGGCAGACAATATCCACTGCAAGAGAGGGAAAACTCTCCCTCCAAATGTATGAAGGAGACCCAGCAGTGGGACGTTTATGGGTTGAGATGGTGCCATTTTCCAATAGGCACCTACTTAGTATTGTGTTACCAATGCGTCTATCTGATGCGTTTTCATTACCTATTGGCATCTCACACTATTTATAATTGTTTTAACAAACGTATGTATTACAGTTTAACGTCTTTTTAACCGACTTCAAAAAGAGAAGGTTATCAATTCGTGTGTATTTTTTTAAATGTTTGTTACCGCAGAACTCCCTCATTTATGGACCGATTTGAAAAATTCTTTTTATGTCTAAGAAGACATACTTCCAGTTTGGTCCCATTTTGATCAAAAGAAAGTTCTGATGATGGGATCCATGAGGAATTGAGGGAACTCCTCAAAAATTATAGGCACACATATAGCAATGTCAATATTTTTAACAACACATCAAACATTTGCATTCAGAAAGTATAATATGATGATGTAAAACTGATGAAGAAGACCACAGATGGCCAACTGAACTTTTCAATAATAAGTATTTTACTGATGGCGATTAGATAAGTTTCGGTTATTGTTGCTAAGCAACTATTAATAAGAAATAATGACGTAAATGAATTGAGCGCGGATTGCACAGATCAAATATTGCTTTTAATACCTACTTGACCTGTGTTCAGCCCGACGCTCAGTCGATTTTATTCGATTGTAACAAACAAATATTTGAAAATTTTTAAATAAATTACAACTTGCCGTACTGAAGTCGGTTTTTTTTTGTTAAAATTATTTACACAAATGATGCGAAATTAAAACGCACCAAATGGGCGAAACTATTTATTCACATTTGGCCGTACTTACTTACAACATAATAAAAATGTAAGTGATGTTCTTTTCCCGTGGATCGCATTTGCTGACTCGATGAATGAGATGGTGAATATCAAGGATATTAAAAATAAATGAAGCTACTCTCATACTGAGCCGCGTTTAGGTTTATTCCCAAGTTTTCGTGCGTAATTTCGTATAGATTTCAAGTATGAATGCGATAGATAATACGGAGCGTAATTATACAGAAAGAGATAGTAATAGATGAAAAGAAGCTACTTAGCTACTGTTGATAGGCACCGTTTTCGCGCGATATCTGTCTTTCTTACAAAGTACCTATAATATAATTGCTGAACGATGATATAACATCTATCTCGTTACAAATGTAGCTTGAGACTACTAATTAATTATTATTTTCTTGCTCAAATATTAGGCGTCTACGTTCCTTTAAAAATAACTTTTATTTGTCCCTCGGTTACAAGATGTTGGGTCTACAACCCGCGAGTTACAATCCTAGTACTGCAAACGTCCATAGGCCACGGTAACTACTTACCATCAGATGGATCGTATGCTTGTTTGTCACCGTAATAGTTAAAAAAAGCGGTACAAATACCCACTCATTATTTAAAATTAAACCATGCAATTTAAAGTTTGACGTTTAGTCGAGTCGTCTCACGATCCCAACGCTGGCCTTTACTCTAATCCATTTATGAATTTGACCAATGGATTAGAGTGGAGCAAAAGCGGAATCTAATCCAAAATGAATTAGACTAATGGATTAGAGTGGAATGGAGCAACCTATTAGCCTTGCAATCCAGCGTGAAAATGTGGCCAGTCTTTTGGGTACCTTTCCTCAGAAGTACGACCTCAATCAGATATTTTATTTATAATACCTTTAAATACAATATCTGATTGTTTGTAAGTAGGTTAGTATAGATTACTTTAATTTTAATAACTATTCATGTAGGTATATCTTATAAAATAAAATACATTTAAAGTTAATATTTTATTTCGTAGCTTTGCTAGATTCACCCAGGGTTGCTTTAAACGCCGCCACACCGGCTTTCAATGCTTCAACTAACTTAGGCCCATTAGTAGCGAGCTTTGAATGTATCTCCTCAATGGATTTCTTCTGTGAACTCGCTAATTTGCTTACTATCTCTTTGAAATTTTCCAATTTTACGTTGTTTTGGTCAACGACATCTTTAAAAAGGGCACGTGCTTCGTTCTGTCCCTTTTCTGACTTTTCGACCAGTTTTGCTAAACCAAAAGTTAAAAAGTTGTTTGTTAAAAAAACTACTCTGTCTGTGGCTAAAAATGACTGAACGAAATTCACCATAATATACCTACTTATTTTTGATAAGATTTAGGCCCGAGCCGGGAGATGAACCCACATATTTAAAACCTGCAATTTTATGACCACAGTAGGCAATAGTTACTGCCCCTCTAGACAAGTGGCATAAGCGATAATCGAATCGAAAAGTCAAAAAAGAAAATGTATGGGATTAGACGTAAGTTTACGACATTAAATCGTAGACCCACGTCAAATTTCATACATTTTATTTTTTGACTTTTCGATTCGACTATCGCTTATGCCACTTGTCTAGAGGCTCTGAACAGAAGTTTACAGATAGAATACAGCGCTTCGTTTTACCTTCAATTTATTTGGTGTACCAAATCAAACCTAGTTATATTATGGATGCGCCTACCTGATGCGTTTTCTCATCTAGCCGCACGATTAAATATCTCTTGCTAGTTTTGGCTTTTATCTTCAACTTATCGTCGACCTGACGCTAACCATATTTGTGAATGCGTAGGATAAACAGTGAGCAGTATAGTCTACCTACCTTAATAAGAGACAGGCATGATCATATGTATCTATTACACCCAGTCATTTGACCACTTCGTATACAGATATTATACTACATAAATAAAAACCATACAATATGAAGGATATTATTTATTTCACATTAATTTGGATTCATTTGCCGCTTCCTCGTAAAGCATTTACGAATGCTTGTATACCAGCTTTCAAAGCACCCATAACCACTTTTTTACCATTGCTAGCAAGCTCTCCATTTATATACTCAACGGATTGATGTTGTTTGTCTGCTATTTGTGAGACGACATTTCTAAATTTGTCCAATAATACGTTGTTTTTGTCAGCAATGTCGTTGAAAAGGGCAAGAGCCTCGGCCTTTCCCTTCTGTGAATGTTCGACCAGATTTGCTGAACCAAACGTATAAAAAATATACTTTATTAGGAATCAATACAAATTAATGCGTTATGGACGTAAGGGAAAAAGAAAAAGGCACTTTCCACTATGATCATCGATGACAATAACTAGACACTGAATAGTGAACGTTTGACACTAAATTTGATTTTATACAAAAATATTTTAAAAATTTTGTTTATTTAACTTTAACATCATAATTATCCTTACTAATATTATAAATGTGAAAGTTTGTAAGAATGGATGGATGGATGTTTGTTACTCTTTCACGTAAAAACTACTGAACGGATCTGGATGAAATTTGAAACAGAGATAGATTATGGTCTGGAATATCACATTTTTGCAGCGATAACCGACATCCACCCAGGCGGAGCCGCGGGCAACAGCTAGTAATATATACAATAGTATATTAGAAGACCTAATGCTAAAGACATTGTCTAACTGTCAACGAGTACGGGTGAAAAGTCAAACGAGTACGGGTGAAAAGTCACAAATATCTTTGCATCACTAACTAGATTCACTTTGCCAGAATATTGTTCGACCAATTAATTGAAACTGGACGTAGTATTTAGTCATTGCTTTAAATTATTGACATAATTATAGTAGTGCAACAAATGTAAAAAAATGTAAAAATATCTAGTAATTGTCATCGGTGCGCCTACGTGATGCGTTTTATCCGTATTAGAAAATCTCATGTAATTCACACAATTCGCCCAACTGATGCGTTTTTTACCCTGCCTGATGCGTTTTCCCCTGCTTTAAACCTTTTAAACATCCGGCCCAAAAAGAAGTTTTTTACAATTTGATTTTGCAAAATAAAGTGCCACAGTAATAGAAATAGCTATTTTTATAAATATATCCGACACAATAGTGCGATATGTTTAATTAGGTACGTATATTATTATTATTGTTCGTAAAATATAAATAACCCACTTTAAATTTTTCTCTTCTAATTTTACTTGAATTTACTTATTCCAGGTCTCTGCAAAAGCAGTGGCTCCTGCTTGTACTCCCGCCTGTAGTCCATCTTTTATCGCGGTCAGGAACCTGGGGGCTTCGGCTACCAGTTTCGAAGAGAGGTCTTCAACGGATTTCTTTTGTTGTATGGCCAGTTGGCTAACCACATCTTTGAACGTTCCCAGGTCGATATCCTTGTTATTTTCCACAGAGCCAAACATGGATCGGACTCGTTGCTCTGCGTCCTTAGTGGCATCAATCACCTTAGCTAGGTACAAAAGAAACATTACTTAAATAAGTTTACAAAGTGGGTACGTATGGCTAACTATCTAGTAATTTTAACCAATAAATGTCAATTTATTTAACCATGACCATTATCTATACTAATATTATAAAGCTGAAGAGTTTGTTTGATTGAACGCGCTAATCGCAGAAAGTACTGGTTCGATTAGAAAAAATCTTTTTTTTGTTGAATAGTGCATTTATCCAGGCTATAAGGCTATATAACATCTCGCTATGATCAATAGGAGCGGAGCAGTAGTGAGATATGTTGCAAAATCGGGGAAAATATTCCAAATTACCACGCGGGCGACCCCTAGTTACATTATAAGTAAAAACGCTTTCTTAAATAACTTAATAATTATTGTAATGCCATTACACATTAAAGTAGGGAGATAGCATGAGGTATTTATTATGAGCGGAAAAGAGATAAAAAATGGTGTAGTGCGACATTAATATAGGTAGTTGTAGTTGTGTTCCTGTGTGTGAGTACCTACAGGTCTCCAGCGCTCATTTAGGGATGCGTTTTGATATAAACGTTTTTCTATCCTAGGGATACTCCTAACACGTTCCGGGACAATAACAAGGAGATGAAATTATGTAATATGACAATAAATTCCATAAATTTTTTTTGACCATCATTGGGCGTGTTGTTGTTATCTTACTTTAATTTTTTGCGCGTCGTGACACTCAGTATTCGTCGGAACAAATTTTGTATGGGTGAGTACCGCCCATAGACGTGATGTCAATGTGTATATTTGCTCGAAATGTATGTAAGTGTGAAACCAACATAAAAACTTATTCATGAGCTTTCGATATGACATCTCTGAAATAAAATGTATGGAATTTGACGTGAGTCTACGATTTAATGTCGTATACTTACGTCAAATCCCATACATTTTCTTTTTTGACTTTTCGATTCGACTATCGCTTATGCCACTTGTCTAGAGGCTCAGTTTAGATACTGTTTTAAGGAATCACGTGACCTAGTGTCATATTGCGCATAGAGGCTCTGGTCGGCTGTAGACGGGCTGCAAGATTTATCAAGTACAAGTGGCCGTAGTGCCGTATCAATCTATGTCCCGGAACGTGTTAATTTTTGGGTTAGCAACACGCAAGTGATACCTCTGGTATTGCAAGCATCCAAAGGCTCTAAACATCAAGCGGGCGGTATGCTTGTTTGCCATCCAAGTAGTTCCAAAAAAGAAAGAATTTTGTAAATCGGTTCAGGCGACGTTGAGTAATCGGTGAACTGACATAAAAAAAAAGATTCCGACGAATTGAAAACATCCTCCATTTTTGAAATTGGTTAAAAACAAATAGGACAAGAATTAATACCTAAATTTAACATTATTGCATTAATTTTTGTTACAAATTAACACTTATGAAAGTAATAAATTAATATCTGTGAGTAAGCCTGAAAGATTTTGTCAGCCAATTTATTTACAGCTAGTTTGCTGACAATCTGTTGATGACGACGAACGAGCTAGAAACTCAGGCCACTCTTTATAATTTTATCAATAACTGGTTTCCGCACGTATGATACCACGGAAATAGGTATTTTCCGAAATAAAAACCTAGCCTGTAAGCTATTTCAGATTATATTCTATCACTATGCCAAATTTGATCCAGATCGGTTCATCGGTTTTGGCGTGATTAATTTACAAACTTTTAGTAGTAGTAAGAATAAAACGATTTTTTCTGTTAAGTACAAATCTTAATATTATAAATGTGAAAGTTTGTGAGAATGGATGGATGCCAGTTTATGAAAATGATGTTTGTTACTCTTTCACGTAAAAACTACTGAACGGATCTGGATGAAATTTGGCACACAGATAGATTAATGGTCTGGAATAACACATAGGCTACTTATTGCAGCGATAACCGACATCCACGCGGGCGGAGCCACAGCAACAGCTAGTAATATATTTCAGTGAACTTTTGCGTTTTTGATATAAACTAAAATTAATATTTGTTAATACCTACTTAGTTCAAATGAAAAACTAAGTGCAATGGACGCCATCTGTTTTGAAACTTAATATTTATTTTAACGTTTATCCTGACTATTGTATCTGTGCAGCTGTCAATGCCATACCACCAAGGAGGCAAACAAGCATACGGCATGCCTGATGGTAAGCAGTTAACCGTAGCCTATGGACGCTTGCAACACCAGCCCCTCTAGACAAGTGGCATAAACGGTAGTCGAATCGAAAAATCAAAAATGCAATGTCTAGAGGCTCAGGTTGACCACTAACCAATTGATAAGAAAAAGAATTCAATCATGCCAACCTAAAGATGTTGACAGCTCCAAGTGAACAGTTAAAAAAATTGGGTTATAGATTGTAATTGTAAATAAAGCTTACTGAAGATTGCTACTTTAAGGGAACATGTCAGTATTTACAAAAAAAAAAACGACGTTTTGAAAATTATACTAACGGGCTTTTTGTCAGTATTTAAAAAAAAACGAGGTTTTGAAAATTATGCTAACGATGCTAACGGGCTTTTTGTCAGTATTTAAAAAAAAACGAGGTTTTGAAAATTATACTAACGGGCTTTTTGTCAGTATTTAAAAAAAACGAGGTTTTGAAAATTATACTAACGGGCTTTTTGTCAGTATTTAAAAAAAACTACGTTTTTAAAATTATACTAACGGGCTTTTTGTCAGTATTTAAAAAAAACTACGTTTTTAAAATTATACTAACGGGCTTATTAAGTTGTTTTAAATATAAGTTCATGCATTAATTTGTAGTCTGTTTATTGCTAGAAGAAGCTAGAGACGCGGAAAAAGCATCAGCTCCCGCTTGTATTGCTGCCAAAAACCTCGGCCCTTCTTTCTCTAGTTTCTTGCGAATCTCATCAAGTGAAGTGTCTTGATTTTCAGCTAATTTTGTTAGAACTTGTATGAATTTTTCCATTTCAACTTCACTATTCTTGTGGACTTCGGCAAAAAGTCCCGTCAAGCGCTGTGCCGCTTCATTGTTCGCTTCGATAAGACCAGCTAAAGAATCAAATAAGAAAAAACTTTTGGTTAGACGGGCTTATTTATTTAGAAATAAGCTTCGCCGTTAACATATAAAATATATAAGTTTAATTTCAGTTTGTTTATTAAGGCCCTATGTAATAATAATAATTGCTACTTATATATTTAGTCCTACTAATATTATAAACGCAAAAGTTTGTAAGTATGGATGGATGGATGGATGTTTGTTTGTTACTCTTTCACGTAAAAACTACTAAACGGATCTGGATGAAATTTGGCACTGAGATAGATTATGGTCTGGAATAACACAAAGGCTACTTTTTACAACGATAACCGACATCCACGCGGGCGGAGCCGCGGGCAGCAGCTAGTATTATATATTATTAAGTTCTTATTTATGTGTAAGTGCTGATTGACATCCGTGGGTTACTGCTCAACTGGTTCCAGCTGAAAATCAGCGCCTAGCATTACTGCCAGGCATTATGCTGAGCTGAATCCCATTTTGGACACTTTTTTTACACTTTTCTTTCTTTCTTTTTCTTTTTGTCAATTTTGTTTGTGTGTTTCTAAATTACTGCCAAATAAAATATTCTTTCTTTCTTTCTAAGTGTACTACTATATAAAGTGGCAAACAAGCATACGGCTCCTTGATGCAATAATTTTTCTTCTTTATATTTTATTTTTAAAAAAGACAACTCCCGCACTAGAGAACAAGCTCTGTGTCGCGGGGGACTTTACAAACATTCAATTAACGGACACAAATTACACCCTATCTATAATCTTTTTACCAAGTCTAAAATATATCTAACCAGCGCAACCGGCAAACTTCGTACCGCCTCAGAATCAATAAATAAAAAAGCTGAATGATAATTGCAGAATGTTTGACAGTTAGGAATAGTTTTTAAGGAAAAGCGAAATTTTTGTTTTTACTATATTCCAAGCATTTTTTTTTTTCATATTTACTCACCTTTTAAACCATCCCTGGACTGCCACAAATAATTCAAAACCAAAATTATCCAAATCAGTTCAGCCGTTCTCGAGGTTTTGCGAGACTAACGAACAGCAATAGGTATAGATAATCTTGTTACCCTAACGGAAATACATTATTATAATGTATGTCCGTTTATTTGGGTTAGACAGGGGAAGACTACCATGTTTTCTTAGGATAGCTTCAAGCACGAAGAGTTGGCGAACAATAAGGACTTTGCAGTCGGTATAGAGCTGGTGGTGATGTCCGTGTGGTGACGGATTAAGAATACAAATGTCACCACCCCTTCAATTCCATCCCGTGGGTGTCGTAAGAGTCGACTAAGGGAGTAAGTCTAGCAGACAATATCCACCGCAAGAGAGGGAAAACTCGAAACAAAACCCTATACCAACCCGTCTGGCCAGCGTGGTATAGTAGGCTAATATCCCTCCAAATTTTTGGAGGAGACCTGTGCCCAGCAGTGGGACGTTAATGGGTTGAGATAGAGCTGGGATGGTGGGTATCTATATGGTTTCCTTGTCATCACCTTCAGGACTACTCTTTGTGCTCTCTCCATACCAAGAAGAAGTGTTTTATTGGCTCCACCCCATACTGTAATACAGTAGCCGATAATATAATAGATTGACACAGTGAGTAATAGACCATCTTTAGTGTATCAAGGCTAGCAGACTCACGAAGTGACTTGAAGATGTAAATAAGATGCAAGGTTCTGTTTGTGAGTGTTTTAATGTGATTATCCCATTTAAGACTATAGTCTATTTGCACCCCCAGATGTGTCACTTCTAGTCAGCAAGGGACATGAGCATAGTTCGGGTAGGTTTGGACACGAGTGAGCCATTAAACAAAATGTGTCAGGCCGTTTTAAGTGGCTTCGCAATGCAAAGGGAATATATACCGTTTTAGAAAGATTTAAGGTCAGCAAGTTGTTGTTCATCCAGAGCATTACTTCCCTTAGTGCTTCCGCCTTTGCTTTAACATCTGCCCACGTAGTACCATCTTTGAGAATGGTGGTGTCATCAGCATAAACATAGATTCTACCACTCGGGAGAGACATTTCACAGAGATCGTTAACATATATTTGAAATAATGGAGGACCCAACACGCTACCCTGAGGAATACCGTAAGTTAAGAGCTGTTCTTGACTTAGATATCGTGTCGATTTTGACTCGTTGGGTACGGTTTTTGAGATAGCTCTTAAATAATTCTAGAGTTATACCTCGCATACCAAGACGTTCCATCTTCTCAACAAGCTTGGGGACAGAAACCGTGTCAAATGCTTTTTATAATTTCAGGAAGATACCTAAGCATTTAGTTTTTTTGTCTAGATTCCTGGCTACAAATTCGGTCATATTCAGGACTGCGTCCTCAGTAGAAATTCCTGACCGGAATCCGTACTGGTTGTCCGCTATAATTCGATATTTGTCCGGGAATAAATTAAGTTAAAATGTGAGTACCTAATATATTAGTAATCTATATGTTGAACAAAAATACAGTAGATGAGCTTTTTGATTGTATACTTATATATGTATTTAATTATTTACCCGAAGTATGATAAACAAGATATTTCTCTTCAGACTGGATTCAAATTTCTTGTATGCTTTTGTTCTGGCAATTTTTTAAATGTTTATCAAGTTTATCATAATAAGATTAAGCATTCATATTATTGTCTATTTGAATGATGCGACAATGTTTTCAATTGCCGCAATTATTACTTCCAAAAACCTAGGCCCTTCTCTTTCTAATAACTTTGGCCCTTCTTTCTCTAGCATCTTGGATATCTCATCAAATGATTTGTCTTGATTTTCAGCTAATTTCGTTAAAATTTGGATAAATCTTTCTATTGCTACTGGACTATCCTTGTTGACTTCAGCAAATAGTTCCTTCATCTCCTTCTCCCCATCTTTGTTCTTCTGGACCAGACCAGCTAGACATCAGAAAAAACTGTTGGTTAGACTGGCTTATTTATTCGCTAGTTCCCGCGCCCGTGGCTTCACCCATGCGTGTGAAGATTTTTTTAGATAAAAAGCATATTATTATGTTCTATTCCAGACTATATTCTATTTCTGTGCCAATTTTCATTTAGATCCATTCAGCCGTTTAAGCGTCATTAAAAATCAATCATCCATACATCCATCTAAACTTTCGCTTATATATTAAGTAAGTTTGATTTCTGTTTGTGTTTGAGCATATAGCATAGTTTATTAAATAAAATGTTACTCCGACTGGAACATTATGTCATAATCTTGTTACCCCAACTAAAATATATGTATTATATATATAGGTATATATTATTTAATGCATCAAAATCGGATTTGTTTATTTGTATATCTTAAAAATCTTAACACAGCTTAATTAAATAAGCCCAAACATTTATGGACGAGCTTATATTATTGATTAAATAAGATCAAGTTTTTTCAAAATTAATTGCTGTTCGTTAGTCTAGCTAAAACTTGAGAACGGCTGGACTGATTTGGCTAATTTTGGTTTTGAATTATTTGCGTAAATGTGAAAAAAATAACGCTTGGAATATAGTATAAATAACAATATCGGTTTCTCTTAAAAATTATCCCTATCTGACAAACATTTTGACTGGCCTGTTGGTCTAGTGGTTAGTGACTCCGACTGCTACGCCGGAGGTCGTGGGTTCGATTCCCGTTCAGAACAAATCTCTGTGTGATGAGCATTGTACGGGCGATGGACACCTTATGCGTGATATGCTGATATGATATAATGTTGACAGTAGAGTACCGCGACCCGAGGGTTTAGAGAAAGATGTTGTCTGATGTAATGATTTATTGGTACTGAATTAACTTAAGTAACTAACTATAAAAGTGTAAAATGAAACGCACAAATGTTGAACTACGTAAACTGTACGGGTTTACTCGTACAAGCATAAATGTTTATTCTGTGTCTGGATGATAAGTTATGTATCTATAATATGTATTTAGAAGTATATAAGTATGTTTATTAGTTGTCTGGTTGCAATAGTACAGGCTCTGCCTAGTTTAGGATCAAGTGGCGTGTGTGTGTTGTCCCAAAATATTACTATTAAAAAAAAAGCTTTAGCATTAGCTAGATCTCGGTGTCCTAGCGCTGGTTTTTCTACAGGCACCTGCGTTATACACTTTTGACAAATTATCTTTTTATAATATGACTAGACTATGGAGTCCGTCCCACAGTGGGAGCCCGAGGATAGATGCCGTCGTCGCGGCAGACACCGAAAACGTTGGCGTGATGAGCTGGACGTCTTTGAGGAGAACTGCTAGAGACTGGCATCGAATAGAGAGATGTTGAAGACCATGGGGGAGACCTTTGCTCAGCAGAAGGCCATAACGGGTTAAAAGAAAAAGTAAGTATAGACTAGAGCATTTACTTGTAACAGAACAACGAGCCGCTCTATGATATGTTCTAGTGTATCACCCTTCACGAACCAGACGTCGAGCACACTCGCCGTTTTGTTACAACAATAATTGTACAAACCAACGAGCGTATTGGTGTAACATTTCGTCGAGCCTTGTAGGTCCGACATTTCAAGGAAGAGAGAACGTGGTACAACGAAATAAATGCACACTCGCTGTGAGCATTACGCCGAGCTTTAAAAACTGAGCTTTTACCTGTATTGTACCATTCGTAAGAACGTTACATTACTCAGAAATGCTCGAGAAAATGCTCTAGTCTATATTCACCTAAAAAAGCAAATGTTTGCGATATAATTTCGTAAACTTACGTCAAATCCTTTTCTTTTTTGACTTTTCGATTCGACTACCGTTTCTGCTACTTGTCTAGAGGATCTGAACAGCAAGAGAGTCTAGAGACATCTCAGAGCGATGCGTTAACGCGCGTTCTCTAGACGTCAAAATTTTGCTTACACTTCACGGCTACGCCTTTATATAAAGTCTACGTCAACTTTTCTTACTTGTGCCTTAAGTATTTTGATTTGTGCTGCCCTGAGTTTCTGGAACTGATGATGTCTAATAATATTTTAACCTTTTTCATGTCTAATGACCACTTTTAAGCGCAGGACATTTTAGAAATATAACTCAAAGTATAGGCGTGTGATTTACCGTTAGATCTTCAGTTAGGCTGCTTGTTATACGCTTCTGTTGTTTGAATTTGAAAATATTATTGAGCTTATTTTATTAGGATCAAGCATTAATATTATTACTTAAGTCTATTTATTGCTAGAAGAAGCGAGCGATGAGGTAAAAGCATTAATTCCCGCTTGTATTGCTGCCATAAATCTCGGCCCTTCTGCCTCTAGCTTCTTCGACAACTCATCCAATGATTTGCCTTGTTGTTCAGCTAATTTTGTTAGAATTTGTACGAATTTATCCTTTTCAACTTGAGTATTCTTTTCGACGTCAGCAAATAGATCCTTTAATTCCTTTTCTCCTGCTGTGGTCGATTCGACTAGACCAGCTAGACAATCAAACCAGAAAGAAACTTTGGTTAGACTGACTTACTTATGAGCTCTGTCGTTAAATTTATAAATACTGTAGTGTCTCAAGACATATGTGGGTTTGTCAGTGAGGAGATATGGATCTAAGACGTGGTCGGTTACTATGGGCCTCATGCGAAGGTGCAAAGTCACGTAAAGAGTGCTGAGAAGGTAAGAGACATAATGCTTGAAGTTCCCCTGCGAGATCCAATTTGAAGACAATGAGATCCAGTACGAGGCTGACATGGCCCAAAGGATTTTATAACTATAAGTCCTTACTAATATTATAAACGCGAAAGTTTGTAAGAATGTATGGATGTTTGTTACTCTTTCACGCAAAAACTACTGAACGGTGATGAAATTTGGCATAGAGATAGATTATAGTCTGTAATAGCATATATATAGGCTTTCTACCTCAATAACCGACATCTACGCGGGCGGAGCCGCGGCAACGACTAGATTTCCATATTTTAAATAAATAAAATGACAATAGACAGAGCACATAGCAGAACCGATGATAGTTGGGACAGGAAGGTTCTGGAGTGAAGACCATGAACTGAAATACGCAACGTGGGCAAGTGAAGAACAATGTGGACCGAGGGCATGGTGAAGTTTACTGGTAGCTGATGGATTAGGTCATCTCAAGACCGAATGCTATAGCAATCCTTAAGGCTTGGGATATCGCCAACGACCTTGAGCATTTGGGCGAAGCAAACACGACCCAATTCTCTAGGCGAGCGCGGGTATATAAACAGATGTACTCTTTAAATGTACGTCTTATTAATTTTTTATAGATTAAAATTCAAACTTATTTTAAATATAATAGATATTAGTAATTTTTTGTATTATTTGATAAAAATTTAAGTCAAAGTTGTTACATCTCAATAATTTGGTGCTGATTCGATGATTATTTTACAAACTATTTAGAATTACTATATAATTTATGACAAAACCATATTTTGAAACATCTTGTAGATTAATAATGTATTTTTTGGCAGTCATTTGTCTATAAATGCCAACAAGAAATGGTTTCATTTACACCTCTTTTCAATCATTTTAGAGAGAGGCCTTAAGGAAGGCCTACGTCGAGCAGTTACGACTTAATAATAATAATAACCTTTATTCATCATAATAATTGTAGTACAATAAACAAAGATATTTAATTTTAAGTTGGTAGGTAGTCTTCGATGTCTTGTTGGATGTAGTGCTGTATTCCTAGCTAAGTAGGTTAAAAAATAACCTGAATTAAGGAGTAGACTACAGTGCCGATTCCCATTTGGATATATTTATTTTAACCCAGATAAGCCTGAAACTATTTTTTTCTGAAATTTTTGGAAATAACTGTTTTGTTTGATTATATTGGCCTTAAATAACATAAAAAAATACTGAAAAAAATATCGCCTGTAAGGTTTTCAGGAAAATTGCCGTCCTATATATAGGACAGTAGGATAATAGCTAAGTAAAAAAGTTTGTTAGACGAAAGATTACATAATCATTGCCGGGTTGGTCTAGTGCTCGTTAGATGCGATTGCAGATCACGAGGTTCTAGGTTCGATTTCTGGGTCGAGTCAAATATCGATATTGGGTTTTTCTGTTACAAAATTCATAATAGATACCCGAAGAATGGCAATTAGTTATGTTCGCATCCCTGTGCCTCGGAAAGCACTTATACTTGATGTTTCTCCGGTCCTGTCAGATTACCTTCCTATCTAACTATGAGGAAAGGGAATAAAGAGTGTACCTGTATTTGCACACACACTTGTGCACAAAAATATTTCCCGCACAAATGGCGCATCCGTTAAAATAACGTATTTTTATAACATTGACAGCGTCGTCTTTGTTCAGGTTGAGGAATAGATAGATTGCATATTTCTGACTATCAGCATATTATTTTTGAAAGGGTCAGCGTAACCGTCTTTTTTATATGCGGCATCCCTGCAGCCATGCCTACCTAAACCACAATAAGGCCTTCGTCTACGCTGCAATGATCATTGAGAGACGAAATGTGCCCAAAACTTTATATGCAATAATGTTACTATAACGAATGGGCATATTTTTTTGTCTATTTATCTTACAGATTCAGGCAATCGTTGATTCGTAAGTAACGAATAATAAAGTCAAACCTATCCTTAGTGACCAATGAGTTAGTAACTAACTCGTAGTGAATAACTTGTTCCTCGGACCAGGAGAGTTTTCCTAATATACAAGTAACATATCAATGAACCACGTTATATTCTCAGGAGTTATATCTCAAAGCAACATTTAAATAGTATTGTTTCCTATAATCCTCTTTATCATCAGAAAAATTTGCCAAAGCATCCAAAATTTCATGCGTAGCGCAAGGGTTACCTACAAAATTACTTACATGTATTAGCCTACTGTCCTATATGTAGACCACCACTATTTGTATCGAATTATATCCAATGTCAACTTCTTACGTCTACAAAAACTTTGTTAATAGTAAATAAAAGGTTACCGACAACATATAAACACAGAAAAATAACAGTATCTTAGAAATTTTTACATTTTATCTATACCTGTAATCTGATATTCTGTAACTCTCTTTTATTGCACACTTTATAATGCAATATTATATAAAAATCTCAATATAACTAGATTTTTTAATTTTTGTTACAAAAGTACATAGTTTTGACATTACTAATCACAAAAACAGAAAATGATATTTTAAGTAAACAATCTGTAATATTTTTTTATTTTTACCGTACTACATATAGGACGGTAGGTTTATCTGGGTTAATCGCATATAGTATGCACTAGATGTTTACTACAATTTATACATAATCAATAGGTAGGTACCTACCTATTGATTATTAGGTACTACAAAAATAAAATAAAAAATACCTATTGAGAGAAAAAAAAATGTGAGCCATCACGGGACGCCTGGCAGATGTGAAACATCGACATTATTTTGTAAAAGTAATATGCAGAAAAAAACAGATTGTGATAGGAACTAAATATGTCATAATGATAAAATAAAATATCACAATTTTTTTTTCAGATAACGATGACTATTTATTGAATAAACATTTATTTTCATTAAATACAAAAAATTACGAATTTATTTTAAATCGTGACTACTAAATTCGTTTACTTAATTAGTGACTTCGGTAATAGTACCATCGCACATGCCGGCATGCGTCGCCACGCCAGAAATCGGTTTTACGTGCGGCTATAGATGTTTCACATCAAAAAATTACAAAGGACTGCTATAGTTAATCTTCTATATCCTACTAATATTATAAATGTGAAAGTTTGTGAGAATGGATGGATGGATGTTTGTTAATCTTTCACGTAAAAACTACTGAACGGATCTGGATGAAATTTGACACAGAGATAGATTATGGTCTGGAATAACACATAGGCTACTTTTTACAGCGATAACCGACATCCGCAGGCAACAGCTATATATATTATAAAAATGAATCCCTATTTCCCTTGGTCACGGCATCACGCGTGAACGGCTGGACCGATTTTGCTAATTCTTTGTTTGCTGTGTTTGTTATTATTGAGAGAAGGTTCTTATGTAAGAAAAAAATAACGTGTCATGGAAAATTAAAAAAAAAACGATAGCTGATCACAAAGCGGTACATAGTTTGCCGGGACAGCTAGTTTCTTTATATATAAAAATGAATCACTATTTCGCGTGAACGGCTGCGGTTGGCCCCATTTCAGGGATTCTTATTTTTTGGTGTGTTTGTTATTGTCAGGAGAAGGTTCTTATGTTAAAACAAAGAAAGTTGCGCTGAAAATAGTCTAACCCAGACGAAGTCGGGGCGGGCAGCTAGTTAGTGTGGTGAGTATATGTAAAAGTATTTGGGATAATGAATAGTGTATAAGAGAAACACATAGGAACCATAGACATATTAAACATAGGAACTTATTTTGACTGCCTTGGTGGTCCAGTGGCCGCAGTATGCGCCTGCTGTGCACGAGGTTGTGAATTCGATTTCCACACTGGACGAAAATTTGTGTGACCCATAAAGAGTTCTGAGTCTGGGTGTAATTTGTGTCCGTTAATTGTATGTTTGTAAAGTCCCCCGCGACACAGAGCTTGTTCTCTAGTGAGAGTGGTCTTATTAAAAAAAAGAAAACTAAAAGTGAGAATAGTGAGCGTGCGGTGTCATGGGGGGTGGTGGTGTGTTTATATTATAAGAGTATAGCGTGCACGTACGCGGGTAAAGACAATTTTTATTCGGTCAAGATTTTTTCTGTTTCATCATAACTTTTATTTTTAAGGAACGAGTAAACCACTTTTTTGCATCTTAAGACAGATTATTTAGGTACCTACATGAATTATTAATTTACATCTATATATATATATACAATATACCTAATATATTTACACTTCTTAAAAAAGGAAAGAAAATATAAATATATATACTGAGATTATGAAATTCTTAACTATTTCTGTTTTATGGCCCTATATAAAAAAAGGCTACATTTGCAATGGCTCCACCATTCCTGAGCCTCTAGACAAGTGGCATAAACGGTAATCGAATCGAAAAGTCAAAAAAACAAATGTATGGGATTTGACGTAAGTCTACGATATAATGTCGTAAACTTACGTCAAATGCTATACTTTTTGATTCGACTAACGCTTAAGCCACTTGTCTAGAGAGGCTGGACCACACTTCTTGACGCGGTGACATTGACGCCAGCGACGTCCAGTTCCGTCATTTGGAAGACGAGGCCAAAGTGGCATCTAGGAACCTCGGTGTGCTCAACAGGGCAGAGATATTCAAAATCTTACTACCTCAACCAGAGATATAGCCATGTAGTCCACAACATGAGAGCCGACGCAGGGATATTATTTGCTTTCTTATATTAAGTTTTATTAAATGTAGTTAAGCGTTATTTAATGTTAAAGAGCAAATTAAAAAAAAAACCTTTATTTCATATTATTTTAAAGCTATCTCCCGCACTAGGGAAAAAGCCCTGTATCGCGGGGGACTTTACTAAATACGCTCAGAGTCAGAACAATCATTTATGAATTCCACAAAATTTTGTTACTTGTGGAAAATCGAACCCAGTACCCTCCAGTCGAGGGTCACTAACCACTAGACCAACAGGCCAATCATTAAGAGAGACTTTTCTATATATTTTGGTTAAATGTGCATTCTGATGACAAGAGTTCTTTAGATCGTTTATATAGGTCCTCTCTGTCGTGACCTAACGACTGTCGGGACCGACTTTTAACATACACTCCGAAGCACGGAGACGCTCCGATGATATACCACTATCCATATAGCATCCGTTAGTGCTTCTAGCCTTCAGGGCCACCACCTTTTTTTCTTTACTCAGGTGACAAGCATACGGTCTGCCTGATGCTAAGCATTGTGCTTGCAATTTGCAGATCTAAAAATTTGTCGTGAAGGAGTATTCCTAAGATAAAAATATATTAAAAGCGCACTGGAGACATGTATTTATGCATAGAAACAGAACTACACCGCAGTTATTTGACTGTGGTCTTCTGGTCTCCTAAAAGGAAGAACCCCTGCCGCAATAGGGCTTGCCCGCTAAAGTCCTAGCTCTATTATTAAATAAAACTCAAAAATCCTTGAAAATACTTTAAATTTTTTTAATGTCAAATAATCTCATTTCATTTCTTGAACAAGCCTTCAAATTTTTTCTTCAAATTTGATAATCCATTGTTGACTGAATCATATATCTTGGTGCCAGGGCCCTTCGATGTATTGCCACTGCTCACTGATGCGCGATCAGAGAGGCTTTTGGTCAAGTCTTCGAAGGACTTGTTTTGCTGCAAAGCCAGTTGTCTTACAGCCGTTTGGAACTGCTGCAAATTAACCCGGTTCCTGTCAGATACATTGCCAAACAATTCTCGGGCTGAATCTTCATTTGTACCATCGACCAGTTTAGCTAAATAAAAGAGATATAATTAGCTAGATAATTAACTGTAAGCAGATATGCTACGTTTACCATCAGCGATTTGGCGACTCTTTATCGATGCTGCATCTCGATTTGATCTCTTCGTAATGTGTGAAACGTGAGTGTAGCGTTTGCCGCTGTGTCAAGCTGCCAAAAAGCGACTCAGTCGCCGTGCGGCGAGGAATGTTTAGTGGCAGCTTCTTAAAAGCGACACAATCGCAGATGCCAAAAGTAGCATAAGCTCTATAAAGACTTCACTAGTAACAGGTAAGCTAGGTGATGAAAGAGACTGGAGTAATTAAGGCTCCGTGCAAACGGGCTGACGACTACAGCCACCATTGGGTGTTGTGTACCATGTCCTTGGGTAGCGCGGAAACGAAGGTGGTCAGTGGCCGCTACAATTTGGTCCACTCTCCTGCTTAAGTAGCGAGTGACCGCCACTCGCTCCGCGTGTGCGGCGAGTCCACACAAATTGCAAACAAGCCCTTTCTGCCCCAACGGCCATCAGTTCTGCGATGGTGCCCTGCCCATTGCCACTTAATGGAGGAAACTCTTAAATTCTGCAGAAAGATTCTAGAGTGGCCACCTCGAACTGGAAGAAAAAGCGTGGAAAGGCCTCCAACAAGGTGGACCGACGACCTGGTAAAGGTAGCCAATGGACAAGGTCGGCTCAGGATCGAGAGTTGTGGAAATTCTTGGGGGAGGCCTATGTCCAGCAGTGGACGTCTTTTGGCTGAGATGATGAACAAGCCCAACTGGGAATAGACTGAAATCAACTACTGTATGTAGTAATTTGTAAGGTCTTCTGTAAGGTGGAGGTCCTTCCCCTGTTGGCTCCTAAACTGATGTCTTATGCCCCAATCCGCATTGGGACAGAGTGTGGGGATTAAGACCTTTTAGGAGAGGAGACTTGTCTCTATTGGGATATTATTTTGGTTGCTATTGTTTTAGTCTTTCAATTTAAATATGAATCTATTTATGAAGCTAAAAAGACCGTCTCTTTCATCATAGGGGTAGGTGGGTGCATCATTTAGGACTAGCAATTTGGTTTAATTACTTAGTTACAACCATAGTAATCATAATTATAGTATTGTAGAAATGGCATAATGCTTTTAATTGGCTATATAACCCAATTTTTCTAACTGTGCAGTATGAGCTGATAAAAAAATCATTAGGTTGGGGGATGATTGAATTCACCCGCCCGCTTTCCTTCCTAACTCCCCCGCAGGCATCTGCACTATTTGATTATCCATTATAGCTCTTTGAAATTATTTTTATTCACATAATTATATATACCTATCAATCAAAATGATTATAATTACCATTAAAATTTTGTTCCAATGCAGGCAACATTGCAAAAAATTGGATTATAAGTGGGGTCTTGTGGTGAGGGAGTATATTTGATACATAAATATTTGACCCGTGCCCAGCAGTGGGACGTTTATGGGTTGAAGTGATGATGATGATGATGATAAATATTTGCTCCGATTTGGGTGCCAATCTCAAGGCAGACCAGCCTATAATATAACTGCACAGAATGTGTGTGCAGACACGTGCACTCCTTATCCCTTCACTCTTAAAGTATATTCCGATAGTACGGCAATCCGACACGATCGAAGAGAGATCAGGCCTAAGACCAACGGCTTTACGCGCTTACCAAGACACGGGAGGTCTTACTTTTTAGTATTTGATGGACACCCAAACTTTACACAGATCTGTGCAAGGTATTATAGTGCACAAATTTCCATTTCTACAGTGTTGTTTATTACGATTACTATGGTCAGTAACTACTACGAGTATATACTACTAGACAAGCGGTTCAGTATATAAATTAAAAACAATTTTATTATTTTATTACAAAATTCTTACCGCCAAGTTCCAAGTAGAAATAACTTTGTAGAAACTCACAATATTAGATACCTATGTCACTGGTAAGACATAATTAGTATATCAATTTAAATATTACGTCAAATAGTTCAAGTCTCGGAAAATATAGTTAAGGTCTCGGATAGCATAGTTAAAATCTTGGGATTGCGTAGCTAAAATCTCGGATAACAAATAGTCTCGGACAGCAAAATTAAAATCTCGGATTGCATAGTTGAAACTTCGGATCGCATAGTTAAAACTTCGGATCGCATAGTTAAAACTTCGGATCGCATAGTTAAAACTTCGGATCGCATAGTTAAAACTTCGGATCGCATAGTTAAAACTTCGGATCGCATAGTTAAAACTTCGGATCGCATATTATTAAACATTTTTAGCATTTTGCTATGCAATTAGCTCAAATATACTTAAATATTAAAGCAGTGGACAAATTCGAACTCTGGAGTAGGAGCTCGGATGGCACAGTTGGTAGTGCGCTGGGCCGGAACCCGAGAGGCGCAGGTTCGAGTCCTGCTCCGGGCTCGTCTTTTTCCACATTGCTTTAATATTTCGGATCGCATAGTTAAAACTTCGGATCGCATAGTTAAAACTTCGGATCGCCGATTTATTAATAAACGTTGAAACTGAATCGTTACACTTCGTTGTCTCTCTTTCTGTCATCAGTAATTTGACATTTGAAAGAAAAGGACAAAGTATTGCGTAACTATTCACTTGCTACTCGCTACACAACAGTAATTAAAATAAAGCGATCGTATCTCATAGTTAAACCTTCGGATTGCATAGTAAATCCCTCGGATCGCAAAGTAAATACCTCGGATCGCATAGTAAATACCTCGGATCGCATAGTAAAATCCTCGGATCGCATAGTAAAATCCTCGGATCGCATAGTAAAATCCTCGGATCGCATAGTATAAACCTCGGATCGCATTATCAAAACATCAGATACTTAAAACAAATAAAAAATGGAGCCGGTTTATAAAAAAACACATATATTATTATATATCTAATAATGATTAGAATACTAGACAAGAAGTTCGGATCAAAAAAAGTTATAATTACAAATGGCTTATGCTATTTTTATATGATAATTTAATATTATACTTACTAATATTATAAATGTGAAAGTTTGTAAGAATGGATGGATGGATGGATGTTTGTTACCCTTTCACGTAAAAACTACTAAACGGATCTGGATGAAATTTGGCACACATATAGATTATGGTCTGGAATAACACATAGGCTACTTTTTGCAACGATAACCGACATCCACGCGGGTGGAGCCGCGGGCAACAGCTAGTGTAATAATATATCTGTGTACTTTTAGTTGTCAAAATCGTTAGGTTGTCATGATTGTATTCCCCCGCCCGCTTCCCTTCCTACCTCCCCGCAGGCGCCTGTCCCTGTCAGTACGGTCTGCACTTTCGTATCGTCTGCACATTCGAGTATCCATATCCCTCTTTGTTATAATAAAAAAAAGCTTTTATTCACATTACTGTACATATCTATCAATCAAAATGATTATCATTGAAATTCAGTTCCAATGCAGCCAACATGGCAATATTTTGACATTGACAGCTGTACAGTTATAACACCACAGTTTTGTGTTATGGTAACCCTCGGAACTGGGAACAGGAATTGACTAGCCTATTGATCTAGTGGTTAGTGACCCATTGACTGCTATTCATAAATTTTAATGTTTGTTCAGAATCTGATCTAGGCGTTGTGTTAGTAAATTGCATACTTTGTAATGTCCTCCGTGACAGAGGGCTTGTTCCCTAATGCTCAGTTGTCTATTAAGAAATAATGAAGAATAAAAGACTTTACAACTTTACTTTGTTATAACAAAACAAAACAAAAATTACTTGGTTTTAATTTTTTATATTACACCTAGGACCGATTCGGTTGATCGGCGTTCTACTGTATACCATATTGTTTCCAGTAAATAAACATTCTATGAGTAGTCTAGTATCAATTTGGCTGATAAAAAATGGCCACCGCTCAGCATAAGCATCCGAAACAGCTCTCGCATCCTGGGCATGATTGCGGACAGGTTAGACTGTGCAACCGTTAATCGTTGCTCCAGAATATCAGCCGGTATTCTGAAGTAATAATTAAATAATAATATTTTATTGTGTAGCATAAAAAAATATATATTGCTGAAGCCTTGCTGAAGAACTACAGACCCATCTCACTCCTGAGCCACGTTTACAAGTTGTTCTCGAGAGTCCTCACAAACCGCCTCGCCAGAAAACTTGACGAGTTCCAGCCTTCAGAATAAGCCGGGTTACGAAAAGGCTACAGCACCGTAGATCACATCCATACCGTTCGGCAAATTGTACAAAAGATCGAAGAGTACAATTAACCGCTGTGTATGGCTTTCGAGGACTACGAGAAAGCCTTCGACTCCATCGAAGTTTTGGGTGCTCTGCAGCGGTGTCGCATTGATTGGCGCTATTTTGAGGTGCTGAGATGTCTATATGACTCCGCCACTATGACCGTCCAGCTCTAGGACCAAAAGACCAACCCAATTGAGTTGCGTCAAGGGGTACGGTGCGTAATATCCCCCAAGCTTTTCACCAACGCGCTCGAAGACGTCTTCAAGACGCTGGACTGGACTGGACGGGGCATTAACATCAATGGCGAGTACATCTCACACTTTCGGTTCGCCGGTGATATCGTCATTGTTGCAGAGTCTCTGGAACAGTTGAGCGGAATGCTGCACAGCCTGAATGGAGCCTCACGACGTGTCGGTCTCGGTATGAACTTGGATAAAACCAACCAACCGGGAGTATATCTACCTCGGGCAAACTGTCCAGCTTGGTAGAAACAACTTCGAGAAAGAAGTCAACCGTAGGATTCAGTTGGGTTGGGCAGCATTTGGCAAACTACGTTCACGTTTTCTCTTCGCCTTTACCGCAATGCCTGAAGACGAGAGTTTTCAACCAATGCGTCCTACCTGTTATGACGTACGGTGTCGAGACGTGGACGCTCACAGTGGGACTAGTCCACAAACTGAAAGTCACACAGCGGGCTATGGAGCGAGCTATGCTCGGCGTTTCTTAAAATGATAAAATTCGCAACGAGGTAATCCGACTAAGAACCAAAGTTATCGACATAGCTCACAGACTTAGCAAGCTAAAGTGGCAATGGGCTGGTCACATCTGCAGAAGGACCGATGGCCGATGGAGCAGACGTGTCCTAGAGTGGAGACCGCGACTCGGTAAGCGTGAGGTAGGGCGGCCCCCAGCTCGGTGGACCGACGCGACGACCTTAAAAAGGTCGCTGGGACGGACTGGATCCGGAAGGCGGAGGACCGTGTGCTGTGGCACGTGTTAGGAGAGGCCTATGTCCAGCAGTGGACTGCGATAGGCTCATTGATTGAAATAAAACAACAATATACAGATTATTACTGTAATATACAACGGGACTAAATCGCGCAATATTTTGATTTGTTCCGCATTCACCACACGTAAAAAAATCCGTATTCGTCCTACATTTTGTTCCGTCTTAGCCCCAGATGTAATATTTTTGTGGCTACAACGGAACGTGAGGCGAAACAAACCAATATTTTTAAGTATTTCATAACTCTCTCCCGCACAAGTCAACCACACAACAACTACGGGTAGGTGTAATCAGAATGAAACGTCGAGTTAATGGTATGTTTGTAAAGTCTCTCGCGACACAAATCTTGTTCTTTAGTGCGGGAGTTGTCTTAAAGAAAAAGAAAAAACTTTTATTGTTATTGCGAGGCTGCTTCGCGAGGCTGCTCACCTGGTGCTCGTATTGATCCGGCAGTCAGGCAACGTTCAAATTAGCTCGCGAAGCATACGCGTCTCCACGAGGCTGCCTCGTATACCTATCATTCCTCATGATGTCGATACCCGCCTTAATACTTTTAATGCCAAGAAAGCCGTTACGACTTTTTAAAAAGAAAGAAGGAAAAAAATATTTATTTCGTTCTTAAACAATAAATATAACATAGGTGAGTACTTAAACTAACAACTAGTCTAGTTGAGGCGAAAATGATCTTAGCTCAGCTATATAGCCGCTACGACGAAAGACGTAGCAGCGCTGAGCCTCTAGACAAGTGGCATAAGCGATAGTCGAAACGAAAAGTCAAATAATAAAATGTATGGAATTTGACGTGAGTCTACGATTTAATGTCGTAAACTTAAGTTAAATCCCATACATTTTCTTTTTTGACTTTTCCATTCGACTATCGCTTATGCCACTTGTCTAGAGGCTCTGGTATTCTGCTAAAACCAAAGTGACGCACACGGGCAGAAAGCCTCCTACTTACCTACATTTTTTACTCAGTCAAAAAAATAATTTTATTCAATTGGTTTAAGAAAAGTATTGAATTACCAACCCTTACTATTTTGCGAACGAACAATAGGACTCTGTAGCCGAGTGCTAGGCATGAGGACAGGTAATTAATAACTATCTATTGATGGACTCGGTAGCCGGGTTCTCAGCGTATAGCGTAACCTATCAAAGAACCCGGGAGCTTCTTGGCACTAAGAGGATAATACTTATTTAAATAATTTTAACAAAAAAGAACCGACTTCAGTACGGCAAGTTGCAGAATTTCAAAAACCTTAAAAACGGCTAGATTACATTGTTTAATTATGAAGTTCCGTTGCCTAGCTACCTTAGCAACCATATTGGAAACTTATTTAATCGCCATATTCGCCATCCGTAAAATACTTATTATTGAGAAGTTTAGGTAGTAGTAGTAGTAGTAGCCTGTAGTCTTCTTCATCAATTTTACTTCATCATATTATACTTTCTGAATGCAAATGTTTGATGTGTTGTTAAAAATATTGAAATTGCTACACATATGAATGCCTATAATTTTTGAGGAGTTCCCTCAATTCCTCATGGATCCCATCATCAGAACTTTCTTTTGATAAAAATGGAACCAAACTGGAAGTATGTCCTAAAAATGGAACCAAATCGGTCCATAAATGAGGGAGTTCTGCGGTAACAAACATTTTAAAAAAATACACACGAATTGATATCCTCCTCTTTTTGAAGTCGGTTAAAAAGACAAAAAAGAATAAGTAATACACGATTTATATATCCGTTGTCTATTCCAGTATTAATATGTCTACAAACCGTAAAAGATGTAAACGATTTTATTACAATATACAATATTTATTATTAAAATTAAAATGCACACTATTTCTTGCTGCCTCCTGAGAATACGTCCTTGATTGCAGCCACACCGCCAGCCATCGCAGACTTGATAAGTTTAGGTCCTTCTTCGGCTAGCTTCTTGGATATTTCATCAAATGTTTTGTTCTGTTCCGCGGCTAATTTAGTTATTACTTCTTTGAACTTATCCACGTCTATACTCTTTGGGTTAGGTACGTTGGCGAACAGTCCCCGCACTTTTGCCTCCCCCTCTTTTGTTGCTTCGACTAATTTTGCTGTATCGTTGTAAGAAATTTATTTGTTAAAATTATTAATCACTAAGTACCTGTTGTTTGCGGATCCACCCGCGCAGATGTCGGTTCAGACAATAATCTATCTCTGTGCCAAATTTCATCCAGATCCGTTTAGTAGTTTTAGCGTGAAAGAGTAACAAACATACATCCATACATTCTTACAAACTTTCGCGTTTATAATATTAGTAGGATGTTAGTCCGGCTTTTCGTTTTTTTATATAAACAATAGTTGGTAAATATGTCATGCCTGTGAACGGTTGCAATTTCATACACATACTCAAATTTGTTATAATAAGTACCTATACTTACAAAAAACGTAATTGAAAAAAAAACCGATTACTAAATGGCGCGTCATTTTATTTAGTTTAAAGCTATTTAAATTATTATTTTAATATTCTTAGCACTCGTATTTATTTGGTTTACTTTGTTTAATCTAAGTATACGATGCACTCACTGTTCGGTAAACGATCAGTGGGTTAAGCTACCAAAGGCGCGGTAACCCTTTAGATGGGTGACCGCATAGTGGTATTTCATCTGAGCGTCTCCGTGCTTCGGAGGGCACGTTAAAAGTCGGTCCCGATTGTAAACAGTCGTTAAATCACGACAGAGGCCTAAATATAGGCGATCGAATTAACTCTGTCATCAGGTTGGCCACTAACCAAACGATAATAATAATAATCTAAGTATTTAAATAAAATAAAATCCCCCAAATGGATATACTTCCAATCGACTGAATCAAATTTATAGATATTTTTGTGTGTTTGTAATTGTCAGGACAAAGTTTAAAAGAATTAAAAGAAAATAAGTTCGTCGGGTCAGCTAGTTTTAAATAAAAATGTTTATAATAGGTGGCCAATTCAGCGTGTGGCAAGCAGTACCTTAGCTTACTAACGAACCCCACTTGCAGGTTATATGGCAGACGGACGCTAAATCCACAAATAAGCATAAGGACACTATCTCAAATAAAAAATTAAAAATAGTTGTAAATGAAACCATTTTTTGTTGGCATTTATAAATAAATGTCTGTCAAAAAATACAGTATTAATCTACAAGATGTGTTTCATAATATGGTTTTGTCATAAATTGTATATTAATTCTAAATAATTCGTAAACACCGTATCAGCACCAAATTATTGAGGTGTAACCGCTTTATGACGTCAATTTTTATCAAATGATACGAAAAAAAAACAATATTTAAAGAAAACATACACCTATAATTTGGTTACGTTATATTAAGAATAAGTATAAATATTAATTTATTATAAATTAGTAAGACCATTATCCCGCGCTCGCCTGTAGAATTAATGGAGTCATGTTTGCTTCGCCCATCTGTAGTAAAACTAGTTTACAGCGAAATGTATCCACGTCTTCCGAATCAGTCGAACTAAAAGGAAAAAAGTCCACGTGGACCAATCCGACTAAGTAGTCGGACTACGCGGTAATATAGGTAGTTATGTCCATTGTGGAGAATTCTTGTCTATGTATTACTAAATTAGTTTTTTTTAAATAAAATTGTGTATATTAAAAAAAACGTTAGATCACAATCAGTTTAAAAAGAGTTAATAAAGAGTGGCCAGGTTATTAAACAGTAGCCGGAGTTTTAAAAGACTGGCACAAGTTTTTAAAACAGTGGCCCAGGTTTAAAAAGAGTGGCTCAAGTTTTGAAAACAATGACCTAGGTTTTAAAAGAGTGGCTCAAGTTTTTAAAACAGTGGCCCAGGTTTCAAAAGACTGGATCAACTGGCTGACTGGTAGCCTAGAGCAGATTAAGTTTAAAAACAGTAGCCTAAGTTTTAAAAATAGTAGCTTAAGTTTTAAAAGAGTAGCATGAGTTTTAAGAGTAGCCTCAGTTATAAAAGAGTAGCCTAAGATTTAAAATTATAGTCTTGGATTTAAAACAATGGCCGAAGTTTAAAAAAAGTGGCATGTATAAAAAAAACGGCCTGAGTTTAAATAGTGGCTTGAATTTAAAAAGAATGTTCCAAGTTTCTTTTAATTTTTTTACATGGCTCTACCTGTCAGCGAAAGCCGTAGGCAAATTAGCTGACACCATCCTTCGGTTTGTGACTTATTAATTACGTTGTAATATAGAAATATGACTGACTTTCATTCTAAGACTTAATGTGCAAATTTATCAAAGAGGCAAATAAACATACTGGTCTCCATAGCCCATGGAGTAAAAGACTTGCAAAAAGAGGCAATGGCAGCCTAAAAAAGTACACGCAATCACCGAAGAGAACGCAAGCTCATCAGCAGCAAACGGACGCCATCATCTGCGTCTACAGACTTTTGTCACTCATGTGAACGGTTGTTAGGTAAATATCAACATCTCCAGAATCGCGATTTGAAAACGCGAGTCAAAATTTTGACATTTCAACATTGCATTACGCTTCACTACAAACCCACAATATGTTTCGGCCAATGGCGCACTCTTTCATAGTAGTTATGTCGCAGCATTATTAAATATATATTTAATTTACATCTATTCAAGAGGTGAGACTCTTAAAGAGGCCAGGAAGCCTCGTAAAGTATGGTAAGGTTCTTCCTGTAAAAACTTTTCTTGAAGAACCCTATGCTATATATTGTATTATGTATTGCGGTCGAAATCAACCATGGTATACAATACCTATGTGCCAAACCGCTTGTCTAGTAGTGCGTACAAATAATATATAATAATTATAATATACTTACAATCTTTCATCCATTTCACAAGACCGTCAACATCGTTCTTTCCTTGCTTTTGTAATTTGCCAAATGCTTCTTCCATTTTTGTATTTTAAAGTTTTTTTTGCAGGTTATTTTGTAAAAGAATTTTAAAACGTAATGACACAAAGCTATTTTTGACATTTAAAAGTCAAACACAAATAAAAAATATTTTGTTTTACTCGTTTTACTCTATGCAAAAATAATAAAAACTTTTTTTTTTTAAATACCGGATTTTTAGAACGTATTTTTTTTCAAATTTCTTAAGGTGCATCCAAACATTGCAAGCAGTAATACGTTTCGTTATTATGGGAATCCTGACACGTTCTTAGAAAGGAAGTCATCGTTATCTCCTCAATCTAAATACAGCAAGATAGGGACTTGATTTATGCGTCTCTCAAGGATTACCACAGCATACGGCTGCCCACAACCTTCACTAAGTCGTCGATCCACCTTGTTGGAGGCCTGCCCATGCTACCTCTTCCAGTTCATGGTCGCCACTCCAGAACCTTTTTGCCCCAGCGACAATCGGTTTTACAAACTTTGTGCCTTACCATTGCCACTTAATTAACGCAATCCTTCGAGCTAAAGTATCAATAAAGAGCCAGTTTTGTTTGTACATTTTGTTAGTGCAAGGTAACAATTTGACAATGAAATAGACGAAAAACATATATTTTTAAAAAATAACAGTTTCGTACTACGGTATATTATACTACTTATGTAGTAAACAAGCATATGTACGGCCCGCCTGATGTTACGCAGTTACCGTAGCCTAGACGTTTGCAAAACTAGAGGTATCACGTGCATGTTACCGACCCAATTTTTTTTATGGTTTTGAAATTGTCAAACGCAGGATTGACACGCAATGTTTGGATATACCTTATATATTTTTTTTTTAAGTAATAAATAGCCTCTATAGTCCTACTTCAACACAAAAACATCACTTGCATTTTTATGTATATATAAATAATGTAGAAAACGCATCAGGTAAACGGGTGAGGAAGAAATTACATCAAAAGATAGGCAGTTCTATTCCTAAGCTTTAACTACCTGCCACGTAATAACATAAATAAAGGAAATCTCTTCTTCTTCTTGTCCATCGATTGCCCGCAACCTTTACCAGGTCGTCAGAGTTATTTACATCGCCGATATTTAGGGACAATGTCGCATTATAGGAAAATAAATGGGGTATTTCTCGAAGCGCATCTATGTTAAAACGCACCTAACGAAACGCACCTAAAGTATTCCTCAAAACGCACCATTCAGGTGCGGTAAGGAAATAAATTGCTTCGGAGGGCACGTTAAAAGTCGGTCCCGGCTGTTAACAGTCGTTAGATCACGACAGAGGCCTAAATATGGGCGATCTAAATAACTCTGTCACCAGGTGGGCCACTAACCAAACGATAAGAAGAAGAAGAAGAAGGAAATAAATTGAAAATATATACCTGAATGCTGCGTTTCGAGGAATACTTTAGGTGCGTTTCAAAATGGGTGCGCTTCGAGGAATACCCCAAATAAATACCTACCAGACCGGTGCGCGGATGTGTCGTCCGCTACGTTGCTAGCTCGTACTTGTATGCTACCTGAATAGGTCCAGAGTGGTAGGTATTTATTTGAAAAAAATCGTCAGTGTCCTCACTAAGAGAGAGATTTTTCCTTACACTATAGTAGGAAATACTTTTTTAGACCACAGTAGGACGTAAATTACATTCATTGTATCACATCTGACGGGGAACAAACAAAAATGCTGAACGATTTATTTGACATAACTTAGGGACTTTAACATAAAATGGGATTGGTAGTGGCGATGCGTCAAAGCCAGCCGTCAGAAGCGAAGGAAAATTTTGGCGCGTACTTATTAATTTAAGTATTTCAATTTAAAATACAAAAAAATAAAAGTTGGTTAATTTAAAAAGCTAAAAATCCCGATAGACCAAAATACCGCCATTTTATAATTTTATAATTTCGATGCAGGTAGCCAGTGGCACTTACATACTTGTCCCATTTGAATTTGAATAATATTTTATTGAATTAGGTTTCATTTTTATAAAATAAGTACCTATAATACAAATTGTAAATTAGTTAACACTTCTATAATATAATTTAAGGAATATACGGTCCAATAACTATTTTATAATATTGTTGGTACTTTATTATGTATATTATTCTTTGTTGAAGAACCAATAAATAAATATTCTAAAGAGTCTTTTACAGCAAGAACTGATATTTTCTATTGTTCACATGCAATGTTCCCCGTCAGATTGCTATGTAGGCATAAAGGCTAGACCGCACTACGCGACGCTTCGCGGCAGTGGAGCGACGCGACACGTCACGACACGACACGACCCTTTAGGTATACCGCACTTGAACTGTCTTCTGTAAGGTGGAGGTCCTTCCCCAGTCGGGCTTGCTCGCAAGTATGGTGCCCTTTTTTTTTTTTTTTTTTTTTTTCTACCTTTTTCAAATGCATTTACGCATACCACCCACCTGGGCGTCGGTGGGTGGTTATGTCGGACTCCCCGGTCTCCTACAGGAGACCGTCCTACCGACAAACATTCCACGGTGTTCCCTCAGACGACCTATTGCAGGGGACACGAGTACGCTTGCGCATTCATCCGCATCCCCCGCAGGTCATGGCTCGCCGACCCTGGCGAGCCCCATAAGTATGGTGCCCTTAAACAAAACACAACAAACTTGTCGTACTTCTTACCAAACATGTTCTAACTTGAATAAAGTGAAGTGTCGCGTCGCTTGCTATACCGCACTAACGGCAGCGGCACTACGCGACGCGACACGGTGCGGCAGATTTGATGATTTGGTCAACTTTGAAGCACAATGTCGCAGAGCGTAGTTACGCTGCTGCGTAGTGCGTTATACTTCATACAATTTCTTACAAAGAATATTTGTGTAGCGTCGCAAAGTGTGGTCCAACCTTTAGCCATTAATTTTATGAATTATAATAAATAAAATATTTACAATCTTGTATCCATTTGACTAGTGTGTCCACTTTGTTTTTGCTGTGTTTTTCTAAATCTTTAAATACATCCTCCATAATTGTTAATATTTCACAATTTTTAATATTTTTTTGTAAATCGTATTATAAACGACAATCAGTTGACTTTTGAAGTTTGTCAATTCAATGACATAATTATATTTTATTACAAATCCTTATCAAGTTGGCAGATATTTTTGATTTTTTTAATTCTTAGGTGGCAAACAAGCATACGGCCTGCCTGATGTTAAGCAGTACCCATAGTCTATGGACGCTTGCAATACCAGAGGTATCACTTGCGTGTTGCCAACCCTTTTTTTACACCACGGCTTTAAGATGGGAGTATCCCTGGGATAGGTATACGTTTCTTTCAAAACGCCTCCTAGTTCGTTAGTTGTAAGATTTCCTTTTTTTTGTATTATTGTTATTTAATAGTTGTCCACATAAGACGATGTAATCGCTTAGCGACAAAGTCCAAATAATAAAATTAAAAAAATAATTAAATAAGGTACTATACCCGGCGTTTTAATTCGAAAATATAATCGAATATCTCGAAAATTAAACCTAAAAAAATTAGGTACTTAAATGATATTTTAAAATTTAAACGGACATAATACTTTAATAAAAATATTTTTCGGGACAACTTACACATCGCCATTTGATCCCACACTAGGCAGAGCCTGTACTATGAGACAACCAACCAGACAACTGAGAAACATACTATTTTTAATACATATTTCTGATAAATAACACCCATGACACAGAACAAAACGCCAGAAAAATTATGTCAGCCAACCTACCAACGGCGTACATTCGCTGTCAGGTTTAGAGTCATAGGAATAACTAGAAACTCAGGCTACTCTTTTTAATCGTCAGATAGTTACACCTATCATATACTTAATAGCAACCCATAATTATGTCCCACTGCTGGGCACGGGTCTCCTCTCCTCTATCAAGAGAAAGAGAGGGTTTAGGCCTTAATTCACACACGCTGCTAATGCTAATGCGGGTGGTTGAATCAGACATGTCTTTAGAATTTCTTCTAAGACATGTGAGTTTCCTCATGATGTTTTTCTTCACCGTTAGCAGATGGTGAATCATATCATGTATAGTACGATCGTATTATAACTAAAAAATTATTGAGTTCATTTACCGTTCACGAGCATGACTCTCATGGGTCTTTTTTTTTATGTATGGGTATTTGTTACTCTTTCACGTGAAAAAACTACTGAACGGATCTGGATGAAATTTGGCACAGAGATAGATTATAGTCTGGAATAGCATACAGGCTACTTTTTATCGCGACATCTACGCGGGAGGAGCCGTGGGCAACAACTAGTATTATAATAAGTATTTATACCGATTTCGGTCGCGGCAGCCGAAATAGGATTATATGTGCACAAGTGTGTGCGCAAACACAGGTTCACTCTCTATTCCATCCGGACGGAATGCAATCTTACACTGGACAGGAGAAAAATCAGGCACAGGATCAACGGCTTTTACCTACTTTCCGGGACATGGAGAGGTATCGCAGTGTTTTTGGAAAATGGCCACCCATCTGTGTTTCTATACTCACTGCTATTACTTAGCTACGAGCTAGACATTACAAACTATATGACTGATCAAGTTTTATAGTTAACTTGGGTGGCAAACAAGCATACGGCACGCCTGATGTTAAGCAGTTACTGTAGCCTATGGATGCTTGCAATACCAGAGCCAGGGTTGCCACTTGCGTGTTGTTGACCCAAAAAATTTACCACCAGAGTTTCGTTAAAAACATATCCTTCATTTATCATCAAATGAGCGCTTGAAACCTGTACTCACGCAGCAACACTGCTGTGTGTAGTTATGGTATGGCTGTGGTCTTCTGTATAGCGAAGGTCCCTTCTAGTCGGGTTTACACTCATGTATGGTGCCCTACCTCTCTTAATTCTTCACTCATCTTCAGGTCAGACATCCACACCACTGTCTAATTAAAAAAAAGGACAAAGCCACCTTCCACAGTACTTACCATCTTTTAACCATTTAATTATATGGTCAACACTGTTTTTTCCCTCCTTTTTTAGATTTTCAAATATTAATTCCATTTTTTTTTGGTAATTTTATTATTTTATTGTAAAATACACAAATAGACACTTGGAAAATAAAATGAAGAATGTATAAATCTATTATTGCGGCCACATGGATTTTATTTTGTTTTTTTAAACAGATACGATCGACTAGCTATATGTCCCGGCTTCGTACGGGTGGTTTTCGTAGGGTCTCCTAATTTTTTTACATAGCCTATGTTACTCGCTGATAACGTAGCTTTCTATCCGTCAAAGAATTTTTCAAATCGGTCAAGTAACTTTTAAGTTAAATCGTAACAAAGAAACTAACAAACAAAAAGTCTAATCTTTTCTTTTTATAATAGTTTAGACTAGTTAACTACATATCAATTATGTAATCCTATAAATGCTAAAGAAACTGTATGTTTGTTACCTTTTCACGAGTAAACGCCTCAACGGAATAAAATTTGGCCAGGATATAGTATCTTGAGGAAGGTAATAGGCTACTTTTTAACCGACTTCAAAAAGAGGAGGTTATCAATTCGTGTGTATTTTTTTTTTTTTTTTTTTTTTTTTAATGTTTGTTACCGCATAACTCCGTCATTTATAGACCGATTTGAAAAAATATTTTTTTGTCTGACTGGACATACTTTCAGTTTGGTCCCATTATCATCAACCATTAACTGCTTACTATCAGGCGAGCCGTATACTTGTTTGCCACCTTAGTAGTATTAAAAAAAACTTGAGTGATTTAAAATAATCTGGCTAGCGTTGCCTACTAGATTCATTTATTTACTTAGGTACAATTTTGATAGACAATAAGTATCAAAATTATAGTGAAACATTATTTTATAAAATTTTAACTTTTTTGTTATTGTGAAGTATTAAAAGAAGTAGGTATAGTCGTATACAGTTCTTAACTGTAGCGTGGCAAACTGATGCAGTTATTTGAATGTGATCTTTAAAGTGGAGGACCTTTCCAAGTCGGATTTGCTAGCTTGTATCGTGCCTTACCTTTTTTTGGACAGCTGTGGTCTTCTGTAGAGTAGAGGGTACATTCTTCTCCATTCTCCTTCTTAGAAATAGAACTTAAACGTTTCTACAAATCACTTTAAAATTAAAAATAATTCGTACATACAACATGCTTCATTAAAGCAAATTTAATAACTATATATCATTGTAATTTCATCTGGAATATTGTCATCATCTGAGCTGAAATACGCCTCATGCTGTACATAAGCTACGAGCCACCTTTACTAGGTCGTCGATCCACCTTGTCGGAGGCCTGCCTACGCTGCGTCTACGTTTAGAAACTACTATCATCATAATCTATCCATCGTAGTCCACTGCTCTACGATCCTCGACATCTCGGCTTTTAGCCACTTTACGTAAATCATCGCGTACCAAAAGGCTACCAGGCTTCATTTGCCGAGCGTCTTCACAATGACATTAATTAACTCCAAAAATAACTTCGAAGAAATGTATACGGTATTTTTTGGTGCAAGCAGAAGTAATGGCGCGAAATTCAAGGTTATAAAAAAATGGTTTCTTACCTGTGGTATAATTGACGGCCATATTATCAATGAATCACTTTTTGATTCGACTTATGAAAGAATACAACCAAATCAGGAAGATTTGTGTATGGCGAAGTTCGTGACATTTGTGAGTTTATTAGCAAGAGAATCTAGACAAAATGTTGACGTGTTTTTTTCTAGGTTTGCGACTGTTAAAGAGTCTATTATTGAAGAAATAAGACGTACACCAGAATTAACTAATAAATTGTGATGTTATCTATGCTTTTATAGTTTTATTTATATTTTCTCCCGCGTAATCTTCCTACGAACCTTCTACGGAGTATTAGAAACTAGGGGTCACCCGCGTGGTAATTGGGAATTTTCTCCGATTTTGCAACATATCTCACTACTGCTCCGCTCCTATTGATCATAGCGTGATGTTATATAGCCACTATTTAACAAAAAATTATTGTTTCTAATCGAACCAGTACTTTCTGAGATTAGCGCGTTCAACCAAACAAACAAACTCTTCAGCTTTATAATATTAAGTATACTTAGATGAAAAAAGAAGATTAATAAAATCGGCTCTTAAAAAAGATTAATAAAATCGGTACCTAGTCGTTCTTAAGTTATGGCGTAACCAAGGGAAATTGAAATTCTAGAAGACTAGAGCAAAAGAGATTTAGTGGTCGTTGAATGGGACTAGTGATCAGAAGGTTAGATTCCCTGGTAAGGCCAAAAAATTAAATCATCATCATCATCACAACCCATAAACGTCCCACTGCTGGGCACAGGTCTCCTCCATACAATTGGAAGGATATTAGCCTACTATACCACGCTGGCTAGACGGGTTGGTATAGGGTTTTTTTTTTTTTTTATTTTTAAAGACAACTCCCGCACTAGAGAACAAGCTCTGTGTCGCAGGGGACTTTACAAACATACAATCAACGGACACAAATTACACCCAGACTCAGTACAATTCTTTGTGGGTCACACAAAGTTTTGTCCCGTGTGGGAATCGAACCCACAACCTCGTGCACAGCAGGAGCATACTGCGACCACTGGACCACCGAGGTTTTGTTTCGAGTTTTCCTTCTCTTGCCTAATAGGATTGTTTCTTCAATAATTTAATTTTAATAATATAATATCCACTACAAGAGAGGGAAAAATTAAATACTAAATTAAAATTTAAAAAAAACATCCTAAGTTTGGAAATTGGTTGTGTTTACACTCTCTGCCTTGGAAAGCACGTAAAGCCGTTGGTCCTACTAGCGATAGGTAGGTAGCGGTCATATTACTAGCGTCCATAGGCCACGGTAACTGCTTACTATCTACTAACTAGCAGGAAATACTTTGCCTCCTTAGCAATATATATTGTATCTGGCGATTAAAAAGAGTGGCCTGAGTTTCTTGCTAGTTCTTCTCAAGGCTCCACGTCATAGAACTAGCCGTAGGAAAGTTTCGCTGACATCATCTTTCTGGCTTATTCATAATTTATGAACTTCATAAGTGTTACTTTGTAACCTAAATGAATTTTGAGTTTACAAAAATAAAACGAATATTAAAAAATAATGTTTATAATTCTTTATATTTTCTTATAAAAATATATTTCGTATTTAAAACTAAAGTGGCTGTATAAATATAAATATACACGATTAAAATGATAACTGTATACACAAAAAGTTTTTATAAACAAACATACTTTATAAATTCGTTTACACATCTATGTACTCAACGCCTCGCATTGGGAATTACACTTTATGGGAATAACATGTCTTGGTAATTACACGTTATGGGAATTACACATTATGGGAAAAACATGTCCTGGGAATTTCCTAATAGGAAAGTATAGTCTGGGGATATCGTATAGTCATCATAGTAGGTATTAAATATGTTACTGTAAAAGCTCATAACTGCTGTAATATCTAAGATTAACTCATTCTCATTAATTCATCAAAATGTTCTATGGTACTTGTTAATTTCGGACTAGCATCCACTTTAGGTTTTATCGTAGTTCGATCTTTTACATTAACATGTTTATAATTAATAATATTCTGGGAATTCATTATCTGGGGAGCATTCATATTTTTTATGGAAAACAGGAATTTGGTTTTAGCAAATCTATTCAATTACCATTTCTCATTGGAAAGTTACGATATTTTCAAAAAATATCGTAAAAAATTCTTACTGGTCAATAGACAATAATTGGGAATATTCTGTTATGGGATTTGAGGTAGGTTTTGGGAATAACATGTAATGGGAATTAACCATTAGGATAGTACATAAGCCTGTTATAGGATATCTTCTGCATAGTAAGATGCTATCCTTATTACATATAGTATTTTGTACGTATGTCGTTTGTCACTTCTACATTCGAAAACAGCTGATCCGATAGCGATAACACTTTAAATTAAAGTTTTAGGAACTATTAAGATTTGAAGCCAACAAACTAATAACATTTCAAAAATCGTAGACATTTTATATATTTAAACATTTTTTTGTACAATAACGGTAACTTATTGAATCAGGTTTTGAATAATTATAGTATATTAGTTATCAATAACGCAACTACTAAGCTTTCTTTCTTTCTTTAAGCGCTACAATTATTCTGTAGAAAGGCTGAGGAAAGACGAAGTCGGATGCCTACTTTTGGTCAAAACAATGTTCGGAAATACAAATCCAAATCCTTCGCATAGTTGAGATCTATGAGCGACCACCATTTACTATATACAATAAAAAAACATCTGAAGCAAATTTACGGTCTCAGTATTTCGGAAAATTTATTTGGGCAGGCAGACAAGGTGGACCGACGACCTGGTAAAGATTGCGGACAACCGATGGACAAGGTCGGCTCGGGATCGAGAGTTGTGGAAAACCTTGAAGGAGGCCTATGTCCAGCAGTGGACGTCTTTTGGCTGAGATGATGATGATGATGATTTGTCTATCACTAGGCATAGTTGTGTTATTGATGACAGAAACGACTGCTACACAGCCAATTTTTAAACCACTCTTAAAATCAAGTTTTATAATATTCTATTCTTTGCGCTCTCTGTGGTATAAGCATGGTCTAAATTGTGAAGCAACGCTATCTCTCTGTACCGCGGAGAGCGCAAAATATTTATTATATATTTTATACAGGCAGGCGATTTAATTACTAGAATTATTGAAATTGAGTATACTATTGATGTCATCAAAAATAATAAAAATAGTCTTACATTCGTACTCACCAGTACCGATAAAAAGTGATTTCAGACATTGAGTAATTGATACATCTATATTAATATTATAAAAAGGTAAAGTTTGTGAAGTTGTTGGGGGTAATCTCTGGATCTACTGAACCGATTTAAATATACTTTCAGCAATAGTAAGCTACGTTATTTGTGAGCGCCATAGGCTATATATTTAACTTATTTAAAAATATAACCCTCCTTTTGGCAGTCAGGAAATAAATCATAGCACTCAGTACTAACCGAACCAGGCTTATAATTTCAACACAAGTAAAAAAAGATTACCACCCAATAAAGAAAGCCCAGATCGTTTTATTATATATATATTTATATATATAGCTATAGCCCACGGCTCCGCCCACGTGGATGTCGGTTATCGCTGCAAAAAGCAGCCTATGTTTTATTCCAGACCATAATCTATCTCTGTGCCAAATTTCATTCAGATCTGTTCAGTAGATTTTACGTGAAAGAGTAACAAACATCCATCTATCCATACTCACAAACTTTCATATTTATAATATTAGTAACGATATATGTGTGTGTTAAAGTCATCATGATCAGATTCATTCTACTAACTAAATCGCCTTCGTTGTACACAAAACATGAAATCATATTGAATATATTATATAATTATGTACGAATTTATGACAAAGCTTATTAATTTTATTATCTTAAAGCCTTTTTAGCATCTAAAGGTTAACCAGCCGTTGGAAATTGGAGGTAGTGATGTGACTGGAAAGAATTACCACGGCGCTCTTAGCGCGCTCTTCGAGGTATTTGTTGCGCTCTAAGCGGAATATATAATATTCAGTAAATAAAATATGCAATTATGTTTTGGTTGGCACTACATCTTTCGCTCACCAGTCGAAAATCTAAATGCAGACCCAAGATAGGAAGATTTAGAGCTAAATAACACGAGGGAGTATTTCGTTTCTGATGACGAAGATAGAGCGAAGTGGAAGAGAATTCATTTTAGGCTGACAAGGATATGTATCCAGAAAAATATATTAATAGCTAGCTGCTCTCGCTGTTCGGTAAACGATCAGCGGGTTAAGCTACCAAGGGCGCGGTAACCCTATAGATGGGTGACCGCATAGTGGTATTTCATCTGAGCGTCTCCGTGCTTCGAAGGGCACGTTAAAAGTCGGTCCCGACTGTTATCAGTCGTTAGATCACGACAGAGGCCTAAATATGAGCGATCTAAATAACTCTGTCACTAGGGTGGCCACTAACCAAACGATAAGAAGAAGAAGATCCAGAAAAATATCTCTATCTGTCATTCACTCTGAATGACAGATAGAGAGACTCTGGACTCGGACTTTTTCCATACTGCTTTCAATATTTAAGTATATTTGAGCTAAATGCATAACACACGTGCTAACAATATTTAATGAAATAGAGAGAGAATTTAAAGGATAAAATTTCTGCATGTGATGCTTAAGAATTTTTTAATGTATCATGGTCGGCAAAGAGCACGTGTATTTTGCAACTTGTATCTTTTTTTTATATACTACCAAGGAGGCAAACAAGCATACGGTCCGCCTGATGGTAAGCAGTTACCGTAGCCTATGGACGCTTGCAACATTAGGGTTATCACTCACGCGTTGCCGACCCTTTAGAAACCTTATAACTCCTTTCCTAAAGAACCCCATGCTATAGTCTCTCGGGAAAACCTCGGCAGAGAGCTCATTCCACAACCTAATCGTGGGAGGAAATTCTTCTGAAACAGTATCTGTATATTAACGACACTGCGGTGGTACCAACTTAGACAACCCTTACAAAAAAGTGCCACAAAACCCCTCCAATTACCAACCCTTCACATCTACAAACTCAATACCTATATACACATTCAGTCTTTCCTTTAATCTGATGACATCTCACACCGTATAACTTGTCGATCAATGCTTTTATATGGGAGGTGATGGCGATCCAAAAATATACAAATATAAACTAGTTTTTGGCTGAACTTCATTGACAGATAGGCAGAGTTCTAGCCAGTTTCAGTCATTTAGAAATTGTTGACATATATATATACAATATTCTATAATTTTTATTTTCTTTGTAATAAGGAGAACTTCATTTACATAAAGGCAGAGTTCTATCCAGTTTCAGTCATTTAGAAATTGTTGACATATATCCAATATTCTATTTTTTTTTCTTTGTATGCTAAGGAGATGTGGCCTTTAAAGCCCCTTATATACGCCCATGTCTGATAATCATGAATATACCTAGCCTATGTAGAAGTTATAAAGGGGAAGAGGGAAAAGAAGGATCGGTTAAATAAAATAATATTTTCCGGACAACTCTCACATCGCCATCTAATCCCAAACTAGGCAGAACCTGTATTATGGTAACCAGACAACTGATAAACATACGTATATATTTCTAAATACATACATATTATAGATAAATTACACCCAGACACAGAACAATCATTCGTGCTCATCACACAAAGATTTGTCCTGGGTGGGAATCGAACCCACGACCTCCGGCGTAGCAGTCAGAGTCACTAACCACTAGACCAACAGGCCAGTCAAAAAGTCAGTCAGTAAATTTGACAACCATTTTCAAGCGAGCTAGACCCACAGAAGATGTTACCTTCTTTTCCCCCTTTTCGCTAGCCCCATAGGTAGAACTGCCTTTTTTGCTAAACATATACTGAGAATTTCTCCACCACTTTATCTCAAATAAATATACTGTCTAAATTTTGGAGCCATCTTGTTAAATCATTATTTGAATTTACTCAAAGGAAATACCTGAAAACATGAGGACATTATCGAAACAATGGAATACATATTCTTAAATTTATGTACAATAGCATGAAGTAAACAAAATAGGCGACTAATAAAGAAGTTGCAGCATATACTTTGTAATTAGCAAGCGATACTGTTTTAACTGCCTCGGTGGTCCAGTGGTCGCAGTATGCGTCTGCTGTGCGCGAGGTTGTGGGTTCGATTCCTACACAGAACAAAACTTTGTGTGACCCACAAAGAGTTGTTCTGAGTTTGGGTGTAATTTGTGTCCGTTAATTGTACGTTGTAAAGTCCCCCGCGACACAGAGCTTGTTCTCTAGTGCGGTTGTCTTTTAAAAAAAAAATACTATATTGTATTACTGATTTGTTACGTCACAAGAAAGCGGTGATGCCCCTGTTTGTTTATTAATTCGACAGGGGCATCACTCTATCTATACTGGCTGAAAGCAGTGATGCCCCTGTCTAGTTAATAACTAGATAGGGGCATCACTGTATACACTGACTAAAAGCAGTCATGCCCCTGTCTAATTAATAAGTAAACAGGGGCATCAAATATGCTGCGTATTCAAAATGTTTATTTCTTTGTACTTAAAAAAAATAGTTTTAGTATTATTTTTTTTATATGATTCTGTGTTAATTTGGTTTTAATTAGAAATTCTCGCACTGTATTAGACAAATTAAATAACATTTTTTTTTATGTTAATGGTCTATTGATGGAAACTCATGCTCAGCAGTGGGCTATAATTGGTTGCAATAATAGAAAATTAACATTGATATGTGTTATGAGTTCCCACTTTTGTGAACTGTAGAATGATTGTTTTAATTCTCGAATGTACTTCGTACCAGCCTCTGCAATACAGTTATTATTCTCAACAATGCGAGTCGTTATTTAAGCAAAAAAATGATTAAAAAAAGAAGTTTTTTGTACAAAAATAGTTGATAAAGAAATTTTTCTATTATTTTTTATCATTTGTAAATTACTGTCCTCAGATATTTCCGCCGAGCATTACATTTTAACCACTGGTCTTGTTGGTGATGTCGGTCTACTGGCGTTTTGGTCTATTCATCCGTTAATTGGTTCTTGTCGACGTTTAGGTATGAATGAGACGGTCATCAAGTCGTCGTCTTCTTGAAGAAGACAACCCTCGGCTGGCTTGCTGCGGTAGAATAATCTGGAAATATTTATTTTCTAGTTTAGAAAGTTAAGAAATGTGGAGTACGAAAAGAAGTTTTGATTATCAAAATAGCTGCATAAATTGTGCACGAGGTTGTGGGTTCGATTCCCACACAGGACAAAAATTTGTGTAACCCACAAAGAGTTTTTCTGAGTCTGGGTTTAATTTGTCTCCGTTAATTGTGTGTTTGTAAAGTCCAACGTGAAACAGAGCTTGTTCTATAGTGCAGGAATTGACTTTGAAAAAAAATCGATTGATGGTAAGCAATTACTTTACAGCTCACTAAGGAACAGGTCCTGTGGCGCGGGGGACTTGACAAACAACCAGACACTGTACAAATCGTAAAGGTTTAATAAGTACTCTGCTATACAACTTAAGGCAGCTATTTTAAATATATAAGAAAATATACATAAAGATGAATTATGTTAAGAAAGTTACAAATAACATAAAACAGAAACATAAAACACATAAAAGGAAGCTTTTACACTAACGACCATCACCTTACCGAGAATTGTACCAAAAGCCTTACCATCACGTCCTTAAAGATATTTATAATAGTTTTATTTTAAAGAAGCCTATTTAAATTACAATGCGCTCTTGATGGAAAGCAGTTACCGTAGCCTGAGGACGCCTCCATAGAGATGCCACTTTTTTTTAAAGATGTCTCCCGTACAGGACCATCACCCTACCGAGAATAATGCCAGAAGCCTTACCATCACGTCCTTAACGATATTAATAATAGTTAGCCTATTTAAATGACAATGCGCTCTTGATGGAAAGCAGTTACCGTAGCCTATGGACGCCTTCAAAGAGGTGCCACTTTTTTTTTTAAAGATGTCTCTTGTACTACAGTACAAGCTCTATCTCGCGGGGGACAGCCATTGAATTAAGAGACAACTATATTATCGATCGATCGATGATCTAGAAGACTATTGTGCTAATTACAAAATTTTGATAATTTAATGTTTTTTTTTATACTACCAAGGTGGCCAACAAGCATACGGCCCGCCTGATGGTAAGCAGTTACCGTAGCCTATAGACGTTTTAAATCGGGTTACCATATTTACTTCCCTATCTGGCGATTAAAAAGAGTTTCTAGCTAGTTCTTCTCAAGGCTTCACGTCAGCGAACTAGCCGTAGGAAAATTTTGCTGACATCATCTTTCTGGTTTATTCATAATTTATGACCTTCATAAGTGTTACTTTGTAACCTAAATGAATAAATGAATTTTGAGTTTGAGTTTTGAGTTTTCGGGTTAGTACATCGGAATGACCTTCAAATTAGACCAGCTTGACGTAGACTGGCTACCCTCGAGGCGACTGACCCCCTGACTGTAGTTTAAGGTCCTCCGTGGTGCTCCTTTTCATAGTTTACAAACCTATACAGATTTATTTTGTCTCCCGCTTTGCTATGGAGGGAAGTGGAAACTTTTCTTTCTAACTCCTCCTATTTACTTCTGATTAAATTCGTTGCGGGGTCCGAGACAGTAGGTTTAGTTGTCCACGGGACGCACGAGTGTCAAAGCTCGGTGTATCAGTTGGTTACTCCTCTGTTAATCCTGGCTCACAGGAGTCACAGCGGTGGGCATGTGGGTGGCATTGTCCCGAAAAATGTAATGTTTTAATTTGCCAAATGTATTTAATAAGCTTGCTCATTACATTTAGCATTAAAAAACTAAAGGATCTACATTTTTGTAATTAGCACATTTGTTTTCTAGACTAATCGATATAATTTTTTTATTGTGATATATTAAAAAGACTTGCTAAAAAATGATTGAAGTTACGCTATTTTTTAACCGACTTCATAAAAGGAAGAAGTTTCTCAATTTGACCGTATATATGCTTTTTTTATGTTTGTTCGCGGATAACTTCGTTGTTTATGAACCGATTCTCAAAATTATTTTTTTATTTAAAGGGTATCGTCTAGAGGTGGTGATGGAATCCCAGGGAAATCGAGGGCAACTCTCAAATGTTGTAGGTATTAACAATGTTTTTCGTATATTTCTTACTTTTATTTTATCACTAAAAATAGAAAGATTAAAAAAAATTAAAAAAACTAATACCGACTTCAAAAATCTAAAAATAACTGAATACAGATTGAAGTCGGTACCAAACTTAATATTAGGTGACAGGATGAACCTAGCACCGACTTCAATCTGTATTCAGTTATTTTTAGCTATTTAAAGTCGGTTTTTATTTTGATACTACCAAGGAGGCAAACAAGCATACAGCGCTTGATGGTAAGCTACTGTAGCCTATGGACGTTAGCAACACCAGGGTTATCACTCACGCGTTGCCGACCCTTTAAAAACCTTATAACTCCTTTCTTGAAGAACCCCATGCTATAGTCTCTCGGGAAAACCTGCTTTCGTACAGTACAGCGCAAAGGACTATATGAACAATTCTGTCACCATGTTGGACATAAACAAATTGAAAACATAAAACATATAAACAAAAACAAACAACAAAATGAACAAACACACACACAGGGACGGACACAAGTCTCTACATACTTTTACACGTTGAGTAAAGTAGACTTCCACGAATCACGGTTTTTGCTGCGTGAGAAGAAGAGGAGATAGTTAGAGAAGGTAAGAGATATATTAGAATGGGTTATATTTAATGGCACTATGAAAAAGATGGTTTTCACTTTTAATTTCTGTATTTAAAATAGTTACTTTGCACTATAGAAATATATTTTTTTGCACTCTAAAACGCTAACGAGAACATTTAAAAAAATGTGTTCATAATTGTAATGTATGCGCTAAAGCATGCATACGCTGTCTCACTCGCTACGCCGTTTGTAAAACAAAATTAAGACGATGGCTAGACAAATCATCATCATCTCGACCCATAAACGTCCCACTGCTGGGCACGGGTCTCCCCTAATGGAGGGATATTAGCCTACTATACCACGCTGGCCAGACGGGTTGGAATAGGGTTTTGTTTCGAGTTTTCCCTCTCTTGCGGTGGATATTGTATTACTCCCTAGACAAATGCTTTTATACAATTAATTTTTTGCTTTTATACTTTAAATAATTATATAAATTTATTAATAAAGAATTGGGTATTACTTATTTTAAATTATGACATTTTATATTATTCAATTAGATTTATTCCAATATTGCTTATTTAATTTCCTATATTTTATAATTTCCACTGACATTTAATAATTATTATTTTGACTTCATTGCGTATTAAATGACATGTGCCACAGTTTATAATGATTGGTATACCAATTCTACAATTAAATTGAATTTTATTATTAAGTAATGTACCTAGCTTTTAATTAATATAAACATTCGTATGCCTACTGGAGGCGAGATATTATGTATATTATAATATTATAACATCTTATGTAACCATGTCTCTGACGAATAAATTTTCATTTCATTTCATTTCTCGTGTGTACCTGTATTGGTTAACTAAGCGTCACTGTGACAGTTGCATAAAAGCGCGGCAAAGGGTAAGCCACGGGCGGGTATGTGAACTTTAAAACCGATTACTAAGTACAGGGCATTGTCGAGCCAGTGTGATAACGTCAGTAAACAACAAATCCTACAATCATTTTTTGAATAAGTCACTTTTTAATTAAAATCATTGTTTGTTTAATTCTTATATACTAATTCAGAGAAAAGGCATACGGCCCGCCTTATAGTAAGATATAGCCTATGTACGCTTGCAACACCAACCGTATAACTTGCGCGTTGCCCACCTAAAAAAAATATTTTCTTTATGGTCTCTTTTCAAAAGTAGTTTGTATTTTTATTACTGGCAAATATGCAATCAGTAAAATGACTTTTTTTATTTTTTATATTACTTGGGTGGCAAACAAGCATACGGCCCGCCTGATGTTAAGCAGTTACCGTAGCTTATGGACGCTTGCTATATCAGAGGTATCACTTGCGTGTTGCCAACCCATTTTTTAACACCAGGGCTTTAAAATGTAGTATCCCTGGGATACGTTTCTTTCAAAACAAAACAAAAACTAGTTCAACAGATTAATAATATAGTGAAAGCTATCTTTTTCTTGTGCTCACTACCACTTTAATGTTAGATACTATAATTTTAGAGTGCAAAGTATTTATTTGATGTGCAACACATTTTATTTAATGTTAGAAATAGCAATTTTAATGTTTAACCCATTTATTACAATGTGCTATTAAATGAACGCCCATTAAAACGAGAAGTGCTTGGTGATATTTTTTTGATGACATATGTGCAGAAAGGGGGGATGATGGCCCCCCTTCCCTATATATGAGCTGACCCCTCTTTTTATACCACTTAGGTTGCAAACAAGCATACGACCCGTTGCAATAAGCAGTTACCGTAGTCTATGGACAAAGAAAAAAGTTTCGTTAAAAATGCATCCATCCATATGAGCTTTGGAAACCTGTACTCGCACACAGGTCATAACTACATCGCTGGGTGTAGTTATTTAGCTGTGGTCTTCTGTAAGGTGGAGGTCCTATAGGATGTATACGTGCCTAGGAAAGCACGTATCACCATTGGGTCTTACGCCTAATCTCTATACGGTCATGTCGGATCGTACCTATCGGATTATGAGAATGAGGGAATAAACAGTGCACCTGTGTTTGCACACACATCTGTGCTACAATATCGATTAGGAGGACGTTATGTATACTCACTTAGATAAAGGTGAAGCTCCTCTCTCGCTGGGGTCTATCCGTTCGTCTAAACCCCTGTGTACCGATACAGCATCTAAGTCTTCTAAATGAATGGATTGGAGGTATTCTGGTGTTCGGAGTTGTTCTATTGTGGGCTTTTTGAAACTGGAATATTAAAATAATAAAGTAGTAGCAACATATGTCCCACTGCTGGGCACAGTTCTTCTCTCCTCTACCAAGAGAGCTATTCACACAAGTTGGCGCGGTTTCTATAAAGATGGGTTACCATTTTCAAAATGCATCGAGATCTCTTCGTGCCTCAGAAAGCCCATAAGTCCATTGATTCTACGCCTGATCTCTCTTCGGTCATGGTGGATTGCCATTTCGTCTGACTATAAGATTGTACTAGTGCTTGCGCACACACTTGGGCACATGTAATACGAAAATCAGTCTGGAGGACTTTTATCTTAATATAAATTACGTGTCACTTTATTTGTCCGCTATGAACTCCTACTAAACCGATTTTTATAAATTTTTACATACTGTACAGTTTTATCCAACTTATAAGATACGATATTTTTTATCTCGATAAGGGCCTTCAATTTAACCCGGGCAAAGTCGGGGCAGGCCGATGGAATAATATAGTATACTAGCTGACCCAGCAAACGTTGTTTTGCTAAAACTAAAAATAGTAATATCGCTATTAAAAAATAGGCGTTGATCGTAGAAGGGTAAAAATTAAGGGTTGTATGTAGTTTTTGATGCTGAATCAAAAAAAAATGACTAAAAAATAACAATTCGGGGTATACCCTTAACATTTAGGGGGATGAAAAATAGATGTTGTCCGAATTGCAGACCTAACCGATATGCACACAAAATTTCATGAGAATCGGTCGAGCCGTTTCAGAGGAGTTCAATAACGTACACCGTGACACGAGAATTTTATATATTAGATTATAAATAATTAATATATGGAGGTACATACGTTTTAAGTAATAAACTGGAGCACACGACTGACACGGAGCTCATGGCCATCGCTGCTGACGCCATCCATGGCTAATGACAAATAATATAAAAGTTAAAATAAAAATAAACATAGAAGAATTACAAATAGTCCTGGTCCCATCGGATTATGATAGAGAGGAACTGAAGAGTGCAGTTGCATTAGCGCACATACTTTTTTTTCCTTTTAATACTACCAAGGAGACAAACAAGCATACGGCCCGCCTGATGGTAAGCAGTTACAGTAGCCTATGGACGCTTGCAACACCAGGGGTATCACTTGCGTGTTGCCAACCCATTTTTTGACACCAGAGCTTTAAGATGGAAGTAACCCTGGGATAGGAATACGTTTCTTTCAAAACGCATTCCTAAATAAGCGCTGGAGACCTACTAAACCGCTATGTGGAGTTATTTGGCTGTGGTTTCCTGTAAGGTGGAGGTCCTTCCCCAGTTGGGCCTGCTCGCTAGTATGCTACATTCGGTTAGTAAGACATAATGTTGATGAATCAGACCTGTAGTTGTAGCCCGTACATGGCCAGCGCCCCGCTCGCGAGCGGTATACCGAGCAGGTTGTAGACGCTCGCGAACACGAAGTTGAGTCGAACCCGCCGCACCGTGGTGCGGGACAACTCCAGGCATGCCACCACGTCCAACAGGTCATTCTGGGGGAAAAAGATTTTTTTTATTATCATTTATTTCAGCATTAAAAAAAAACCTTAGATAATACATAAATTATACAAAAACAAGAATACAAATGTCCCCATCCCTTTCCATCCCGAGGGTGTCGTATGAGCCGACTAAGGGAATAAGGAAAACTCGAATCAAAACCCTATACCAACCCCGTCTGGCCAGCGTGGTATAGTACTGACTGACTGCCTCGGTGGTCCAGTGGTCGCAGTATGCGACTGCTGTGCACGAGGTTGTGGGTTCGATTCCCACACAGGACAAAACTTTGTGTGACCCACAAAGAATTGTTCTGAGTCTGGGTGTAATTTGTGTCCGTTAATTGTATGTTTGTAAAGTCCCCCGCGACACAGAGCTTGTTCTTTAGTGCGGGAGTTGTCTTTTTTTAAATAAAGAAAGTAGAATAGAATAGAATAGAAAACTCTTTATTGTACACCAGTTACATTACTGATACAGATATTATTTTACACATTTATGTACAATGGGCGGCCTTATCGCTAAAAGCAATTTCTGCCAGGCAACCTTTGGATGGACAGAAGATAAATTAAATATAATAAAGCAAAAGTAGTGGGAGGTCTTGGTGTTATAAATACAAGGAATGAAGGTAAATAAATAATAATTAGGTACAAATGAATACCTATTAAGAACTATACATACATATATAATATTATGTCGTTATAAACAATAGTAGGCTAATATCCCTCCAAATGTTTGGAGGAGACCTGTGCTCAGCAGTGGGAATGGGTTGAGATGATGACATAAATTATGGCACAGAAATATTACACAAATTAAGACAAAGACATTAAATTATAAATTAATTACAAAATTATAATTACACACAGAAATTAAACACATGTCACAAAACAAAAAACAGGCATGCACTTGCATGAAGCTGCAGCCACCGCTTTAACAAAGGTGAGTCCCACCGGTCGGACAATACTCCCAGAATCTCATTCTAATATAGATAAATGCTAAATGCATTGTGGTAGCAAATAGCTGGATGAAAGGTCATTTATTTATTGTACAACTCCCGCACTAGACAACAAGCTCTGTATCGCGGGGGACTTTAAAAACATACAATTAACGGACACAAATTACACCCAGACTCAGAACAACGCTTTGTGGGTCACACAAAGTTTTGTCCTGTGTAGGAATCTGTTAACAGCCTACCTACCTACATAATTTTTTGTATGATGTGAGAATCGAAACCTCAACACGCGGTGCAGTAGTAAATAGCAAGATAACTACTTAAGCCACTGAACCAACCATAAAGTCAAAGATTATCAACTTACCCTCATAAGCACGAGGTCGGCAGCTTCAACAGCGACATCTGTCCCACTGGCGATGGCAATACCAACGTCAGCATGTGCCAGTGCAGGAGAATCATTAACACCGTCTCCTACCATCGCTACTTTCTGTCCTGACTCCTGAAGCTTCTGAATCTTGGCCACTTTGTGCGAGGGAAGCACTTCTGCGTATACTTTGTTGATGCCGACCTGGAAAAAATATAAGGTAAAGCCTTTGACATTGCTTTCGTCTCGTTTCTTGAAAAAAAATTAAATAATGAGACATGGGGTGAAGCGCATGATTATATTGAAAGATTATATCAAACTTATGAAATAAACAGTAACAACACGTGGTCATTATAGGCAGCAGAGAGGCAGTTTCTAATGGTGTCCTACAAGGAAGTATCTTGGAGCCCACTCTCTTCCACTTTAATCCTACTAATATTATAAACACCATTTTTTGAGGATGTATGGATGTTTGTTAGGCCCCCACGCATAAACTACTAAACGGATTTTGATAAAACTTTACAGTATATAAGGAAAAAAAAACAGCTAAGCCGCGGCTAAACTCTAATTTATTATAAAATTTGCTAATTTACCTGTCTTGCGATAGCTACAGCAGTTTTCCTGTTATCTCCAGTCAAAAGACACACTTGTAGGCCCATCTTTTTAAGACAGTACACAGCTAAATGTGCTTCTGGCTTCACTTCGTCTGCTACGCCTATTGTACATACTAGTTGATCTGAAAACAATCAAATAATTGTGACAATATCTATTTTAAGTATTTTTTTATAGATGGCAATCTTGCAAACGGCAAGCATGTTAAGCAGTTACCGTAGCCTATGAACGGTTGCTTGCTGCCGACTCATAGCTAGGGAATTAGACAAGCAAACGAGCCCGACTGGGTAAGGACATCTGCCTTACAGAAGACCATAGACAAATAACTACACACAGTAATGCAGTTCAGTTTTTGTGCGTTAGAACAGGTTTCTAGTGCAACTATATTTTTAATATTATTTTACTTTAACCTTCCCATAACACAAAACCTCAGTGGTAAAAGTATTTAGATTGACATAGTATGCCTCCAGGAATTGCAAGCGTTTTTAGGCTACAGTAATTGCTTACCATAAGCTGCTTCATATGCTTGTTTGCCACCTGGAAAATACATCAGTAGTGTACTTCACTCACCATTAATAGCTGCTAATACAGCAGTTCTGCCCAACTCCTCGTCTTGCTGCATAGCTTCTTGTACTTGTCGGGGCACTACCACTCCGTTACGTGACATCCACTCACGATTTCCAATTAATACTACTTTTTCTACTTCCTGGAAATATTTTTTAAGCATGTACAAATGCGAGCTTAACTCAAGATTGAGTTTTGTACCCGCAAACCCCGTGTCGAAGAGGTAAAAGAGAGTGAGAGGTATTAAAGTGTACAAACGAAGAACAAACTGGAAGAATTGAATAGAGTGAAGAATCTTACTAATTAATGTATACCACATTATCTATAAATAAAGTAGAAGTGTCTGTTTGTAATATCAAAAGAATAACGTTCTACTTAATGCATATTCATGAATGTTTAAAAGCACTTATATCTAAAATACAATTTTATTTTTTTTGGCTATCTATCCTGGCTATTTGTTTCGGTTCATCCGGAAGTCCTTCGCAGCGGTTGGACCGATTTTAACGGGACTTTTACTCTCAGGTAGGTGATCTTATAGGGTGTTAGAAAAATAATTCTCTAATTCATTTCCGGGCATAAAAATAAGTTGTAACTAAATTCTGAAAAGGGTTATTATATTATCAAATTTATCAGAATGAGCCACAGCCAAGTGTAGCCAGGTTTAGCTAGTTATATAAATATATAACTTAAGGTATAGCCATTCTCAAGAATTGGACTATCAAACAAAAAAACTTAATATAATTAGGAAAATTAACATTACCTGTTCATCTGAAGGAGATTCGCTTCTGATTAGTGAGTGTAGCTGTTGAGCGGTGTGAGCAGCATCAGCTGGCGCTTGAAGCAGATGTACTGGGACACCTTCTATGATCACTGGGTTGCCGTTTCTGTGAGATAAAGACATAAATAAAAGGATACAGTTTTGAGTATTGAAAAAGGCTTAAGCCTTTTTGATTTATTAATTTGATTTTATAGTTTATATGGATCACCTTTTATATTTTCTAAATCACTACTGAATATTTTAATAGCAATGGTCCCATATGAGAGCCCTGAGGTACTCCGCACGATAAAATCTTGTCAGCGAATTTTTTGTAGTGAAATAACCTTAAATCTTATATTTCAATGACGATTGTAAGTATCATGCATATGTTTTAAGGAATACTTGACTTCCTTGGATTGATAACTTGTTGACGTCATAAAAGATTGAAAACTGTAGGCATAGACTGTATAGTTTCGAGTGGAGGAGCAGACGTAGTAGTGGCACTGACTTGGTCTGGTTGAGCACGTTGGCGAAGTGTTCGGCGAGCGCGGGGCGCGCGTGCGAGCGGCGGCAGCGCGCGCGCAGCCCGCAGCCCGGCGCCGTCACGAACGACGCGCACGAGTACCCCGGGGAGCCGCCCAGCGCCGCGCTGCACCACCCCACTATCGCTGCGGGGGATTAGGATCTTATAAATAAGCAATCAAAATTTTATTCAATCCAAAGACGCGCTGTTTTTACTTATTTATGTGCTTTATTGTTTATATACGTAAATATAGTCACCTTTCCCCTTATAACATATCTTTCTAGTTCATTAGCAATGAGTATTATAAGGTCGACGTAGTCAAATGCCTTAGTCAAATCCATGTAAGGGGTACATTTAAGGATAATAACTTGCACTTGTTTCTAATTAAACTTTTGCTCACCAATTATCATGTATCATGACTTCTTTCAAAAATATTTTTTTTTGTCTTTAGAGAACATGGTATAATGTAAAACATAAGTCACTTACCAGCAGCTACAGGATGTTCAGAGTTAAGTTCTGCAGTAAGCAAGCAAGCTAACACATCGTATAACGAGCTGGCCGATGGAGAAATAAGAGAGAACTTGGCCACTGTTGCACTACCGCGGGTGATAGTGCCAGTTTTGTCGAATATCACTGTCTTCACCTGAGAAATTGAAAAATGGTTAAGATTTTAGGTTGATAGGTAAGAAAGAAGAAACAAAGAAACTGGTTTAGATCTCAATGATCGGGAAGTATTGGATAATGTCCAGAGGGGTGTAAAAGGAGGAATTTTCTCTCACGTTCGATCAAATTGTAGAATGAACTTCCTGTCGGCTATCATAGCATCGGATTCTTCAGGAGTATACAAGGTTGGCAACGCGAGACTGATACGAGTGGTGTTGCAAGTGTGCTTCGTTAGTAGTACCTTGTGCGCGTTCTCCAACGGCTCAGCTCCTTTGATGAGCAGTCCCTGGTGCGCGCCCACACCTGTGGCCACCATGACGGCGGTGGGCGTGGCCAGCCCCAACGCACACGGGCACGCGATGGCGAGCACGGACAGCGCGAAGTGGAACGCGCTCTGCACGATCAGCTCCCAGTCTGAGTAACCCGCGTTGAGGTAGATCGCCTGGAGGAAACGAACGCATCTTAAGCACCTTAGAACTTTCAAATTCTGGTGATTCCTAATACAATGCACAAGATCATCAACCGCAATAGTAAAGTACACGGGCAGTACAGGGCACGGTTCTCCTTTAATTTATTAAAAGAGCAGATGGTTTGATCCAACTATTACCAATCTCTACTAAAACATGTGGGTTTCCTTACGACGTTTTCCTTCATACATCATCATCTCAGACATCAACTGCTAGATATAAGCTTCCCCCAAGGATTTCTAAAGCTATGTTTTTCAGTCCTGATCTAACTTTGTCTATGGATAGATAGATATAATAGAACTCTTTTTGTACACCAATTACATTTTTGACACAAACATTATTTAAATCTATGAGCTGCCCGTCACATTCACCAGGATATCGGTCATCGCTGACATGTTTCAATTAGACATAATAATGTCCTCTTGCACCCTTTATTCCCTCACTCTCATAGTCCGACACGACCGGAGAGAGATCTGGCGTAGGACCAATAGCTTTATGTGCTTTCGGAGGCACGGGGGTGTAAACACCATCAATTCCCAAATTCCAAGCATCTACTGTGAATTTCTTGACAGATAAACTTAATATCGATTTTTGGCATGGCCCGGTACTCGAACCCGGGACCAGCAGTCGCACTCAGATACCACTACACCAATGAGGCAATCAATAAGACATACATACATACTCACATCTGTTCATAAAACTTCTCCAATTGCTATCTTATGACATTTATATTCCTTCATTCACACTCTTAACATTTTTAAGTACTTACCGGCGTTATAGCTTTGATTCTATTGATGTCCAGAGCTCCACTTATTATCCAACAGATAAGGGTCAGCAGAGATAGAAACACTACCAGAGGTACGAAGTATCTGAAATAAAACATTAAAGTTCAGAACTTGAAATTCAAAATTCATGATCGATTCGTCGATGGCAATCTAGTTTGTTGGCCTAGAACTTATCCATGTATTTAGTTTTATCAGTAGCATCCAGAAGCTACTTTAAGTTTCAGTAGTCATGAAAGTCAAGTTATGAATGTAATGAAGCAAAGTACGTTGGCCATCGTGTAAATTCTGTAAGGTGAACATTTATATGGTTAGACTTTTGATATTTGATGTTGACGTGTAGTTACCCCGCGATGGTGTCGGCGAGGCGCTGCACGGGCGCCTTGCTGGCCTGCGCGTCCTCCACGAGGCGCACGATCTGCGCCAGCGTGCTGGCGTCGCCCGTGTGCGTGGCGCGCACCAGCAGCGCGCCGTGCTGGTTGATACTTCCGCCTATCACTACCGCATCTACAATATACATCATCATTAGCCTATCGCAGCCTATTGTTGGACACAAGTCTCCCCAAGTGTACGCCACTTGGCACGGTCTTCGATTTCTCGCATCTAACTACTATATACATATACATTATTGTCATCATCGCTTTTACATTAATGCTGAGGATCGCGATCATAATATGACACATCGAAATGTAGCACGGTTTATGCTACATCCAACTGCCTTTTTAGTAGCGTCTGACTATTTTGCCGGCACTTTGATTTGAGCGCGTTTACCTTCTATAGAGCCCAGAATGAAAAGCTTTTCCTTGATAAACATATTTTTATTTCTCTTATTATCTTAATTGCTTATACTTCTTAGCTATAATGTTTAAAAACAAAAATTACAGTCATTAGTAATAAATGAAAAGAAAATGGGGCAAGGTGAGAGCCTTGTGTAACTCCAATATCAATATTGATAAATTAAAACACGTTTACTGCAATAAATTAAGATCGACAAAACAGGTAAGCCGAGAAATAGTTAAATAGCGAACAGACCCGAGATGCATGTATTAAACGCCAGATTCGACAATGTCATTAAATGGTAATCTGTGTCAAAAGCATTACTAAAATCCATATAACAATAAATAACTAATACTATACTAAAATAATAAATAACACCAAGCTTCAATCATTTTATCCCTGTAATTTAAATGTCATCGTCGTCATCGGCCTATCGAAGTTCACTGCTGGATATAGACCTTTCCAAGAGTACGCCACTTCGCTCAATCCTCATCTTCTCCCATCCAGATGCTCCCAGCCACTTACAAAGATTATCGCTCCAGCTAGTTTAAAGGCGACCTACACTTGATTAATCTACTTCTGCTATATAAATATTACTTTTTCACACCACTTTAAACTGTCGAAAATTATTTCTTACCTTTCTTCTTAGCCACCGGCATAGACTCCCCAGTGATAAGAGACTCATCGCATGTACTCTGACCGAAGACCACCTTGCCGTCTACTGGAATCTTAGCTCCTGGTACTACCTACACAGTAATGAGACGAAAAAATGTATCGTATTCTTTCTAATAAGACCATAATGTACTTTCCCAACCGGCATACACTTTATTTTTTTATACACTTCTAGTTACTTATAAACTCAGGCAAACAAGCATACGGCCTCCCTGATGATAAGCAGTTACCATAGTCTATGGACGTTTACGTTATCAGAGTAATCACTTCCGTGTTGCCAACCCAATAAAAATTGTGGAGATTAATTGCAGAGACTGAAAGTCGGTTCATCATCATGAGCCTGTCGCAGTTCATTGCGGGACATAGACATCTCCAAGTGCTACTTGACACGGTCTTCGGCTTCTCTCATCCAGCTACTCCTAGCCTCTTTACGAAGAACTCCACTCCACCTACACTATATTATATTCACGTACCTTCAGCATATCTCCTCTCTCAACAAGATCTACTGGTATACTCTTCTCACTCGTAGGCTGCCCGTTCTCATCCAGGGTCACTAAAACTGCCTCCGTTGGTTTCAAGGACAATAACTTCGATAAAGCTTCTGATGTTTTGCCCTGTTAAAAAAATGAACCAATTATCATTATTAAGTTAAGCTCGCCATTGTACATAATAATGATATATGTTTGTTATCTATCCTGTATTTTATTTCGTTTACATTACAGATTAAAGAAGCACCATGCTTCTAGACATTCTTTAATAGGGTATTTTTTATTATATTACTTAGGTGCCAAATTTCTCTCTCTGTTGATGGTTTCCGAGCCCAAAAATTAAACCCCATTGTTTTTTGATAGAATATAATATCTGGGGTTGGAAAACGATTCTCTAAAAATGCATGAGCCTTAGCTTTTAATAAGCACTAGACATATACTTATACAATAACTCAACTACACCACAATGTGGAGTTATTTGAATGTGATCTTCTGTAAGGTCCTTCCAAAGATAGGCTTGCTCACTTGAATTATCTCTTTCCCCTCTTAAAATCTTAGTAAAGCCACTGCCATTGCTGGACATCTTTTCATCAGTTAAAGTATTACCTTGGCGATGTGCTCGAGCCACCTGCCCAAAGAGACGAACACCAACAACATGGGTGGCGTGTCGAAGAACGTGACAGGACTGGTGTCCTGCTGCATCACCATGGCTGCTATCACCACAGCTAACGAGTACGCGTAGCTGGAGAAACGGTATGTAATTAAAATCTTCTTATATCACATTGCGCGCACGGTTGGAGTGTAAGATTTCAGATTTGACATAGTTGAAGTTCATACGGAGGACTGTAGAAAGAAATAACAGTCGAATTTCGACTACCAGGCGACCTCTAGGTAATTATCTATTTATATATAAAAGTTTCAGTGTTTGTAACCAAGCTCCTCCGAAACGGCTTAACCGATTTTTATCTATTTTTTTGTATATTTGGTAGTTTTCAGAATGGGTCGTAAACTATTTTTTGTACCCCTAAGGAATAAGGGTGGGCCACCCCAATTTTATTTTGTTTTTGGACAAAATATTGTTTTAAAAAATATTTATAACCTTAAATTTTCACCCTTTTACCACCAACCCATAAGTTTTAATAGCGTTATTATTATATTTTTCCTTTATATGTCATAACAACGTTTGCCGGGACAGCTAGAAATTAATAATCAATAAGAAAATTGGCAGAAAGAATCATCAATATTAAATACTCAAGATATATTACCTGATGGTAGTAGTCATAGAGATGAGAACGTCCATGTTGGAGGTGCCGTGACGTAACGCCTTGTATGCTTGCTTGTAGAAGTGCCAACCACCGATAAACTGGACACACAATATAATAATATCAATACGACAGAAGAAAACGGTGTGGATTGAAAGAGGATGTAGTGACAAAAGTTGAAAAGGGGATGTTAAGATGGTTTGAACATTTAGAAAGGATGGATGAAAGAAGAATAACAAAAGGGGTATAACGTGCTATAATAATTGGAGATGCCGGTAGGAGCCGCCCTAGGAGAACACACAGCGACCAAGTAGGGATTTGCTAAAAAGGGCCAAATTAAAAGTACCCAGAATCGACGTTCATGCATGAAGAGGTTGATGAATGTAGAGGAGGCTAAGGAAGTATGTTTGGATCGAAGCAATTGGCGTACCATAGTCTCTGTCTTCCCCACTGGGGGACGGGCGTGATGATATGTATGTTTTACGAGAAAGACTGAAGAAGAAGGAGCCGATGAAAGAAATATTTTTTTGGAGTAACTGGATTCGAGAAGCCGAGGATCTGGCTAGATGGCGTTCAATTAGAAAGGTATAATTGAAGCTTAGAAGCTGCCATGGTTTTTATTCAAGAAACAACTTACGAATGGGCTCATAGGCAACACATTTTATTCTGCGAATTTGAATTTGAATTCGACACTTTATTCTATTAAAGAAATCGTTGGACATTAGGTGAATTAGTTTGAATACAATTTTATTTCGTGACTATGTTATCCTTACTAATATTATAAATGTGAAAGTTTGTAAGAATGGATGGATGGATGTTTGTTACTCTTTCACGTAAAAACTACTGAACGGATCTGGATGAAATTTGGCACAGAGATTATGGTCTGGAATAACACATAGGCTTTTTGCAGCGATAACCGACATCCACGCGGGCGGAGCCGCGGGCAACAGCTAGTTAACTATAATTTCAAGACATTATTTGGAAATAATATCAATGATTGTCAGCACTACTCGAAAATTTCACATGCTACCTAATGGTAATATAAATAGACCACAGCAAACAGGAACTTCATGTAAACACTTAATTTTATGTGAAAATAAATTTCATTTCATTTCATATGTCCAGCAGTAGACTGCGAGGGGCTGAAGATGATGATGATGATGATACCAAGCTCGTACGTGCACGTACCTGTACAGGTGTAGCCAACACCCACATAAGCAAGTTCTCTAAACTGAGCCCTGGGACCACACAGCACATATCTGCCGCGCTGTGGCTCGACGACATCATCGCCATGAAGTATGCCATGGCCACCATGCATGGTCCACCGAATAGTAAGGATACGAGGAACGCGTTCCGCCATTTTCTTATTTCTTCTCTGAAGAAAAAATAAATTATATTTGTAGGTGCAATAATGTCGCCCTTACCGAATTTTAGTCTTGACGGAGACTATCAATCTGCGCTGGAGACATTATAATACATAGGAGCATGTTTTATTTCCTTAGTCTCATAGTCTAACACTACCATAGAAAGAAAAGGCATAGTACCAACGGCTTTACATGCTCTTCCAGGTACGGCAGTGTATACATCGCTAATTTCTAAATTTCGGACCTGAATTTCACCTGTTGTGAATTTCTTGTCAAAAAAAATCCAACATCTTATTTTGTCCGACCCGGATATAGAACTCTCGTGATCAGCAGTCGGACTCTACAACCACTAGACCAAGGAGGTAGTAACGAGAGTCAAGTAATAGATATTTTTTTTATAATACCAAGTAGGTAAACAAGAATACGGCCCGCCTGATGGTAAACAGTTATAGTAAGTAGCATGGACACTTGCTACACTGAAGGTATCACTCGCGAGTACTGACCCTTTAGAAACGTTATGACTCCTTTCTTGAAAAACCTCAAGCTATAGTTTAGCCAGGTCAGAAGTTTTCAGATGGCTTGCAAATCACTAGCATTATAACTACTGATAACAAGATATGTAAAACACTTACTTGTGTTCTAAATAGTTGCTCTGCCCTCTATTGTGCGGGGTCACGACGCTGGACTCGAATCCAAGGTTATCGATAGCTTCGCATATAGTTCGTGGTCCTATCTGCTCTGCATTGTATTTAATTTTTCCTCTGTCAACAGTAAAATATTGATTTAAAGAAAACCTAAATTAGTGGACCGAGAATAGAGCCTTGTGATACACCTATAAATAAAAAGATTTTCGTGAAAGCTTTATATAGATAGAATATGATCTCAAAGTACTTTGTATAAATTTTTATTAAATTAAATTTCAAACTATATATATACAACAATAATATGAAAAAACTTATTTATACTAACTAAACCTAAATATGAAAAACTAATTAATTAAATAAAAGGCAATAGTTTAGGCGTCATAATATTCCTCCGAAATATAGAATATTATGTATTTTAAAACAAAGAAGTTGTATTCGATGTAATTTGACGTTTTGACTTACTTGCTAGTAGTTAGTGCTACTGTACACGATACAACTCCAGACAGTTTAAGTACACTTTTCTCTATTTTGTTCACACAGGAAGCACAGGTCATGCCTTTTATCTGTAACAATAAATAATAGAAAATGGAAAAAAAAAGTTAATTAAGGGTGGACTAAGAATACATCCCTGTGGCACTCCCACTTCATGCCTATAAAATACACACAAGTTATAGTTAACATGGTCAAACGCTAGTTTAAAATCGATAAACAGATATCTTGTGGTGCATCGACTAGAAAACCATACTTACCATAACCACAACGTCTTTCTGACCGCTGCCATCACAGTCGCTGATGACAGATGAAGGGAAACCTAACTCCGTGATAGAGTCAGCGACATCTTGTGCTGAAATCTTGCGAGGTTCGTACCGGACCTCCGCTTTTGCTGCTAGCAGCGCGACTAGGATTGAGTGGACACCTAAAACGAAAAAAATATATTATTGTTTAAAAAAATTGTATTCCAAGATTTAGTTTTGCTACTAAATACTAATTTCACTGGCTATTTATTATAAGGTATATCTCAGTTACCGATGGACAAGGTCGGCTCAGGATCGAGAGTTGTGGAAAACCTTGGGGGAGGCCTATGTCCAGCAGTGGACGTCTTTTGGCTGAGATGATGATGATGATGATGATATCTCAGTTGGTACTAAGGAAGTACCAACAATCAAATAATAGTGAAATCTCAACAAGAACTATCCATTAGCGGACGAGGCAGTGCACAGGTGCAAACACACTGTGCACTTTTTATCCCCTCAGAGAGATTCGACGTAAAACCAAGAGATTTACGTGCTTTTTGACGCACGGGAGGAAAACCGCCAATTTCCAATCTTCGTGAAGGGCAACTATCGTGAAGTTTTTGTCAAAGAACCCCATACCTATCTGTACCCATCAAGATTATGCCTACCGTGACCATAATTGGTTAGGATTTCAATTCGGTGTGCCAATTAAATAACTTACCATATAATTTGGCACAATGTTTCTCGATAGCTGCAACACATGATGCACAGGTCATACCGCGAACTTCTAGTGTACATCGCGATATCTCACTTTCTGGTGGGGGTGATGCTGTTCCCTGGGAAAATATAATTAAAACTATATAATAGCCAGGCTGCCCTGGAGTCGTAGTCTTAGGCCTATAATCTGCCTCAAGAATTGAGCTGTCAAATTCGAAAAGATTTTCAAATCTGACTGGTTGTTCCAGAGAGAGCTCGTTGAAACAAACAAGCTTTTCAGCTTCTCTTATTTAAGACTAGCTGTTGCCCGCGGCTCCGACCGCGTGGATGTCGGTTATCGCTGCATAGCGATACTGCGACCATAATCTATCTGTGTGCCAAATTTCATCCAGATCCGTTCAGTAGTTTTTACGTGAAAGAGTAACAAACATCCATCCATCAATCCATTCTTACAAACTTTCACATTTATAATATTAGTAAGGATATGCAAGGCACTATACAGCTAAAAGCTTGCATCGTACAGGAGGTCATAGCTACATCTACACAATGTGGTATAGTTGATACTTCTATGCGGTCTCCAGTGCTCATTTAAGGATACGTTTTCCTAGAACTTTAATAAAAGTATCGAATGCCTCGGACAGTTCATAAATTAAGAATTTCCACTTACATTGACTTGAGTTCTACTCTTGACTGGAGAAGGTGGTTTCACGCCATCTCCTGAACCTTCCGCGCTTTTACTTTTTGGTGAGCATTCTATAAATGAAAAAGGAAGATATTTAGAAATAGATGGCTGATGGGAGAATATATTCTGTAATACAGGTCATAGCGGTTTTTTTGCGAAAGCTTTAACCTTCCAGTTTACAGAAAACCTATGTTTTATATGACATATAACTACCTTAGTAATTTAGTTCTGCTGGTAAGTATGGTTTCCAAAACTGCTTAAGGTGAAAATGAAAAATTAAGGTGAAAATGAAAAATCTTTTATTTCAGTAACTATTACACACTACATATAACATGGTTGCTGAGATCTCCTTTTAAGTAAAGAAATACCTGTGCCAGGACACCTGGCTCTTCTATAATTGTGTTAACATTTGCTTAGTATGTATAAGTGACTTTTAATACGGTAACGCTGTACTGGCAGCAAAAGTGTCTTAGTCTTAGTAAAGGTATTTTTTATTTTTTTATAGTTAATCCCGCACTAGAGAACAAGCTCTGTGTCGCGGGGGACTTTACAATCATACAATTAACGGACACAAATTACACCCAGAATTAGAACAACACTTTGTGGATCACACAAAGTTTTGTCCTATGTGGGAATCGAACCCACAACCTCGTGCACAGCAAGAGCATACTGCAGCCACTAGACCACCAAGGCAGTCGATAAAGATTGTGTGTTTTTGTATTGCACCCACATTAGGTAACAATTTCTGTGTCGCGGGGGACTTTTTCCACACATAAAGTACCCTTAAATGCCGAACAAACATTTAGATCACACAGTGTTGTCCCAAATGGCGGTCTGTCCCAAGTCTTAGTGGCGAGGTGACCACCTACACCACTAGGCCACACATGCAGCCAAAGAGTCGTAATTGTATTAAAAATCTTGATAAACTTACCATTCCACCTCTCACCATCAACACTTAATACTGTAGGATCGAATCCCAACTCGTACACTGCATCTGAGATCTGTGTTGGAGTTACTGCACTACGAGAACATCTGACTCGCAGCGTCGAATCTGCAAGACTCACTACTGCTTGACTTACACCGGCCATTTCTCTTATATTTCCTAGAAGAAAATGTTAGATTTTAAAAAAGAATACCATTGTCATTGTCATCATGGTTTCCAATACCCATTTAGGAATGCGTTTTTAACGAAACGTTTTCTTGTCCCAAAAAAACCCATCTCAAAACCCTGGTATTAATTTTTACGCAGCAACACGCGAGTGATCCTGCTTACCACGGTTGTCACTTAAGTCGTATAAAAAAAGAAAGGACTGAAAATTTGAAACAATAATAGCAACAGACAAAACTTCTTCTTCTTATCGTTTGGTTAGTGGCCAACCTGGTGACAGAGTTATTAATATCACAGCTGATAACAGTCGGGACCGACTTTTTACGTGCCCTCTGAAGCACGGAGACTTTCAGATGAAATACCACTATGCGGTCACCCATCTATAGGGCTACGGCGCCCTTGGTAGCTTAACCCGCTAATCGTTTACCGAACAGCGAGTGCACCTTGCTAAGAGACAAAACTAATATGTCCCAATACTAGGCACGGGTGTTTTCTACTCTACAAAGAGAGCTGAAAGCATATCAATAGACTGGGCCATTGCAAATTAACAGAGTACACTAACAAAGAACAATTTTGACTTGAACATTTTATGATGTAAACAGTATCGAAAGCCTTACACAAATCCTTACCTTGTATTGTGTCAACACAGGACTGACAGGTCATGCCAACGACGGATACCAGCACGTCCATTTCGTCGACTTCTCCTGTACCTGACATGTCTATTAGCAGCTCTGTAGGGATCTCTTTTGGTAAGAGGTGCCTGGAACAGAGATACAAATACATATAAGCAAGAGATAAAAAAGATTAGGCTCGACGATCTTCGCAAAGTGGACATAGGCCTCTCCAAGAGTACGCCGATTGACACGGTCTTCGGCCTTTGGGGAAGCCTATGTCCAACAGTGGACTGCGATAGGCTGATGATGATGATGATGAAGAAAAGATTTGCTTGTAATCGTTTAAAAACCCTTTAAACTACTATCCAAACGTTCCTTAGTGCAAACATGGTTGCTGGTCCTCTGCAAGGTGAACTCAAACTCAAACTTATTTATTCATTTAGATCAAATACATTATACTTATGTACGTCAAAATAAACAAAAGTCAGCCACAGCCAATTCGCTGACTAGGAGTAGGGCCTAGACAAGAATTTGAAAGAAACTCTGGCCACTCTTTTCAATCGCCAGAGTATAACATTTACAATTTGGTATGAGTTACAATTTGTGATAGAATGCTGATGAAAATATAAGATAAACTTACACAGATAAAATAATCGCCATATTTAATGTTATATAAACACAAGCTTGTATAGAGAATTACATTAAAATAATGATAGAGGTGTATCATAATTATAATTACGCAGATTGTTTGTCTGAGTACATATTAACACTTGATGTTAAGTACATAAATATATAATATGTTGTAGATATAGTTGAAATATGTTGTAGAAGACATATATTGTAAGAAATATGTTGTAAGTGTGGTACGGCACCATATAAGCGAGCAAGCCCGACTGGGGAAGGACCTCCACCTTACAGAAGACCAAAGCCAAACTACACACAGCAGTAAAACTGTGTTCCTGTGTGTGATTACAGGTCTTCAGCGTTCATTTAAGATGCGTTTTGAAAAAAACGTTTTCCTATCCAAGTCCTCCATCTTAAAGCTCTAGTGTTGGCAACACGCAAGTAATACCTCTGGTACTGAAAGCGTCCATGGGCTACGGTAACTGCTTAACATCAGCCGGGCCGTATGCTTGTTCGCACCAAGTAGAATAAAAAAGTCACTTCTCGCTGCCTGTCCTTAGATCTTCTAAACGACGCAACGGATTTTAATGCGTTTTTCACTATAATTTATAGAATTTCTTTGAGAAGGTTCATAATGTATAAATACTTGATACTAATAGAGAAATCCAACAAAACCGAAGTGAAGCGGGTTATTAGTAAATTATAAATGTACTTGTTGTTGCCCACGGCTCCACCCGCGCAGATGTCAGTTAATACGAAAAAATTCATCTAGATACGTTTAGTAGTTTTTGCGTGAAAGAGTAACTAACATCCATTCTTACAAACTTTCGCGTTTATAATATTAGTAAGGATAGCCTGATGGTCATGTAGAATTGCAACAACATTAATCATCACACTGAAGACTAGCCTTCAACCATGGTCTCATGGTCAGTGACCCTGACTGTTAAGTCTCGATTCTTTTAGTGTTTTTTGAAGTGAAGACGTATTTTAGCACGGTACGCATATTTTTAGATGAAAATCTCTGGATTTGCAACACCGTTACGAGACGCAGCTTGACATATCCGAAAAATCTTTTTTCGACTGTCACGTTATTAAAGCAAAGAGGCGCTATATGCATGTACATATAGCAGACCGCGAACGCGTCTACATAAATTAAAAAAAAATATTGCTATAAAATTTATAACAACTGTTTTGCCTAGTGTTTTCCCTACTGGCGGCACTCCCGAAGTACGCTTTTTTTATGACTGCCTCGGTGGTCCAGTGGCCGCAGTATGCGCCTGCTGTGCACGAGCTTGTGGGTTCGATTTCCACACAGGACAAAACTTTGTGTGACCCACAAAGAATTGTTCTGAGTCTGGGTGTAATTTGTGTCCGTTAATTCTATGTTTTATACTACTCACATTTCTGCATGACTGTTATTGCGATAACTACGTATATAATGTTACACAAAGACACTTTCATATCAATAGTATTAAACAACCATCTTCATTATCTTTAATTGTCAATTATATAATTATAATACGTAGCATACTCGCTCGAATTGGGTCAAGTGATAACTCTGGTATTAAAGCGTCCATAGGCTACGGTAACTGCTTAACACCAGGCAGACCATGAAGAAGGGGTGATTCGGTATTTCACTATACCATAAATATCCTTACTAATATTATAAATGTGAAAGCTTGTGAGAATGGATGGATGGATGTTTGTTACTCTTTCACGTAAAAACGACTACACGGATTTGGATGAAATTTTGCACAGAGATAGATTATGGTCTGGAATATCACATAGGCTTTTGCAGCGATAACCGACATCCACGCGGGCGGATCCGCGGGCAACAGCTAGTCATTGTATAACAGCAAAGTAACTGCTGGTACTACTAACCTGGTTTCATGATCAGGGTTGTCAGATGGTACCTCGAAGCCCATGTCGTGAATATGAGACCTGATGGCCTCCACCGTGATGACGTGAGGCACATATCTGAAGTAGCCGGCGTTTTCTGATAGCTCCACCTGGAACACCACCAAATTTACTACAATTAACATCTCCTTTTAAATATATTATTAAGCAACCCATATTATTGACTGCCTCGGTGGTCCAGTGGCCGCAGTATGCGCCTGCTGTGCACGAGGTTGTGCACAGCAGGCGTTGGAGGGTTCGATTCCCACACAGGACAAAACTTTGTGTGACCCACAAGGAATTGTTCTGAGTCTCGGTGTAATTTGTGTCCGTTAATTGTATGTTTGTAAAATCCCCAGCGACACAGAGCTTGTTCTCTAGTGCGGGAGTTGTCTTTTTTAAAAGAAGAAATTCCCACTGCTGGGCACGGGTCTCTTCACATTTATCAAGAGAGAAAGAGGGTTTAGGCCCTAATTCATACACGCTGGCCTAATTCGGATTGGTGAATCAGACATGTCTTTACAATTTCTTCTAAGACATGTGGGTTTCCTCACGATGTTTTCCTTCACCGTTAGCAGATGGTGAAATTCGATTAGTACATATAAACTCCTTCCGTCCGTGTGGTGACGGATTAAGAATACAAATGTCGCCACCCCGTTCCATCCGAGGGTGTCGTAAGAGTCGACTAAAGAATTAAGTCAGGCAGACAATATCCACAGCAAGAGAGGAAAAACTCGAACCAAAACCCAATACCAACCCGTCTGGCCAGCGTGGTATAGTAGGCTAATATTTCTTCAAATTTATGGCGGAGACCCGTGCCCAGCAGTGGGACGTTTATGGGTTTCACATGATATAAACTCCACAAAGTGAAATTCACATTGGTACTGCCACCCGGGATCGAACTCGCACCTCTTGCGTGCAAGTCTGTTACTTTCCCACTCGGCCACCACCGCTTTTTTTATGCTACCTAGAAATAAAACTGTGCAAGCTTGACTGGGGAAGGACCTCCACCTCATGGAAGACGGTCTCTTGGACAGTCCGTGTATTGTATGTTCGTAAAATCCCCCGCGACACAGGGCTTGTAGGGCGGGATATTTTATTTTTATTTTATACTACTTATGTGGCAAACAAGCATACGGCCCACCTGATTTCAAGCAGTAACCGTAGCCTATGGACGCTTGCATTACCAGAGGTATCACTTGCGTGTTGCCAACCCATTTTTTGACACCAGGGCTTTTAGATGGAAGTATCCCTGGGATAGGAATACGTTTCTTTCAAAACCATCCCTAAATGAGCGCTGACGACCTGTACTCACACACAGGAACACAACAACACCGCTGTGTGTAGTTATTTGGCTGTGGTCTTCTGTAAGGTGGAGGTCCTTCCCCAGTCGGGCCTGCTCGCTAGTATGGTACAGGTAGGGTAAAAATAAAATTTTAAAATACATACAAATATAAATCTCTCCCTTCATATTAACCCATACCTTAACGTTCTCTATCCCTGGCAGTTCTCGCACTGAACCCTCGATACTCCTGACGCAGGACTGGCATGTCATGCCATTGATCGGGACTCGAACTGCCACCAGGTCCTGGCTTGGCTCTCTGTAAACAAACAGAAACAATATATTACTATGTGAACTTAGAATTTGCAATATTATATTGAGGTAAAAATTAACAAAGCGGTGGTGGTCCAATGGGAAAGTAACCGATATGCACGCAAGAGGTGCGAGTTCAATCCTGGGTGGCAGTAACAATGTGAATTTCACTTTGTGGCGTTTATATGTACTAATCAAATGATTCACCATCTGCTAACAGTGAAGGAAAACATCGTGAGGTAACACACATGTCTTAGAAGAAATTCTAAAGATATGTCTGATGCACCAACCCGCATTAGGCCAGCGTGTGTGAATTACGGCCTACACCCTCTCTCTCGTGCCCAGCAGTGGGACATATAAGGGTTGCTATTATTATAACGGGTATTAACACATACCTATTCTTTTTTGTTACGTATTTTTCATTGAGAATAAATAAAAAATAGACAAATTTCAATATCAAAAGAACGATTATATTTTTTTTTGTTTACATCTCAACCCATAAACGTCCCATATAATAATAGGCTAATATCCCTCCATTAATTTGGAGGGATATTAGCCTAGTATTATACCACGCTGGCCAGACGGGTTGGTATAGGGCTTTGTTTCAAGTTTTCACTCTCTTGCGGTGGATATTGTCTGCCTGACTTACTTCCATAATCGACTAAGAGTCGACACTCACGGGATGGAATGGGGTGGTGACATTTGTATTCTTAATCCGTCGTCAAGTCAGTTTGTTTGTTTGTTACAATTTAACTCAAAAACTAAACAACCGATTTTCAAAAATCTTTCACTATTAGAATGCTACATTATCAGCGGGTAACATGGGCTATAAGTCAGCGAATTGGCCGTAGAAAACAAAGAATGCCGGCATTTGTTTTCACATCTATACTAATATTATAAAGCTGAAGAGTTTGTTTATTTGTTTGGATGAACGCGCTAATCTCAGAAAGTACTGGTTCGATTGGAAAAAATATTTTTTTGTTGAATAGTGCATTTATCCCGGAAGGCTATAGGCTATATAACATAACGCTAGGATCAATAGGAGCGGAGCAGTAGTGAGATATGTTGCAAAGTCAGGAAAGATATTCCAAATTACCACGCGGACGAAGTCGCGGGCGACCCCTAGTCATTCATAAGTATCATGTATTTGATCTAAATTAATAAATGAGTTTGACTTTGAATATCATCAAATATCTTCTAAATTAGAACGCGTCGGTGGCCCGCAGTATATACCTATTCTCTTCATAACTAGGTTAAATAATTTTTCAATGCCTTTATCATATACAGTGTAATAATATCATCCTTACGGCGCGGCGGCCAATCTCGACGGAGACTATCTATCTGCGCAGCACTTAGGCACGTAAAGCCGTTGGTCCTAAGCCTGATCTCTCTCCGGTCGTGTCGGATTCTTTTTTTTTTAATAAAAAGACAACTCACGCACTAGAGAACAAGCTCTGTGTCGCGGGGGACTTTAAAAACATACAATTAACGGACACAAACTACACCCAGACTCAGAACAATTCTTTGTGGGTCACACAAAGTTTTATCCTGTGTGAGAATCGAACCCACAACCTCGTGCACAGCAGGCGCATACTGCGGCAACTGGACCACCAAGGCAGTCAGAGTGAGGGAAAAGAGTGCACTTGTGTTTGCGCACACACTTGTGCACTATAATATCTCCCGCGCAGATGGCTAGTCTCCGTTGAAATCAGCCGCCGTGACCGAAATTCGGTTAGGAGGACATTATTATTATTATCTGCGCGGGAGATAAGTGCATGACCGGAGAGATTTTAGGGAGTTGGATCTTGGACTTTATGTGGCATGGGGGTGTAAATACCGTAAACGCTATTCTCACCACCGACAGAGAGTTCATCCTCACATCTTAGAACCTCTATATAGTGCCGCACTGTGCGGTTTCAGAGGAATTTCCTACCACGTACGATTAGGTTATAGAATAAGCTCCCTGACGATGTTTTCCCGAGAGCTATATTTTATATATATATTTTTTTAATAGATACTACTTAAGCAGCATACAAGCATACGGCCCGCCTGATGGTAAGAAGTTATCGTAGCCTACGGACGCTTGCAATACCAGAGGTATCACTTGTGTGTTGCCGACCCATTATTTTACGAGTTTCTCTGGGATAGGAAAACTTTCAGTTAAAAGTGCATTCTTATATGAAAACATTTGGGAACATATTTTAAAATTAGTTGTAAGAGAGGCAGGGCACCATACTAGCGAGCCAGCCCGACTGGGGAAGGACAGCCAACTTACAAAAGACCACAGCCCAATAACTTCACACAGGTTTTTTTTTTGCTAGTTCTTCTCAAGGCTCCACGTCAGCGAACTAGCCGTAGGAAAATTTTGCTGACATCATCTTTCTGGTTTATTCATAATTTATGACCTTCATAAGTGTTACTTTGTAACCTAAATGAATTTTGAGTTTGAGTTCAGCGGTGAGCCAATGAGCGCTGGAAACCCGTACTCATACACAAGAACACATCCACACCGATGTGTGTATTGGACTGTGGTCTTCTGTAAGGTGGAGGTCCTTCCCCAATCGGGCTTGCTCGCTAATATGGTACCCTGCCACTCTTAAAACTAATCTAAAAATATGTCCCCCCATACGAAGCCTGGACAAGTCACAAGTCTTAAATAACTAGGTTAATTAATTCGTCGCCTTCATAATAGACAGTAAACAATACTATTTAACTGCTTCACATATTAAACACCATGTTATGAACGTATTTGGCACAAGGGTATTGCAGTCTTATGGCAATATCTACATACCGTGGTGACTGATGATGAGTAATAATGTCACCACCCCGTTCCATCCCGATGGTGTTTTAAGAGTCGAAGAGAGTTAGGTAAAAAAATCTAGGTGTACTTTTCTGTCCGTGAATTATATGTTTGTAAAGTACCGACATAAGGCTTGTTCCCTAGTGCTGGCTTGGCTTGGCTTTTTAAAACTAAAAGAAACGAGGTGATCCGACAAAGAACCAAAGTTATCGACATAGCTCAAAGAATAAGCCAGCTAAAGTGGCAATGGGCGGGTCATATTTGCCGAAGAACTGACAAGCGTTGGAGCAGACGTGTTCTTGAGTGGAGATCGCGGCTCGGCAAACGTAATGTAGGACGCCCTCAGGCGAGGTGAAGCGACGATTCGACGAGCAGCTGGATTCGGGGAGCCGAGGATCGTGCTAGGTGGCGTGCACTTGGAGAGGCTTTTGTCCAGCAGTGGACTGCGATAGGCTGATAGATGGTGAAGGTCAGACTGGCCTGTTGGTCTAGTGGTTAGTGACACTGACTGCTACGCCAGAGGTCGTGGGTTCGATTCCCACCCAGGACAAATCTTTGTGTGATGAGCACGAATGTTTGTTCTGTGTCTGGGTGTAATTTATCTATAATATGTATGTATTTAGAAATATATAAGTATGTTTATCAGTTGTCTGGTTACCATAGTACAGGCTCTGCCTAGTTTGGGATCAGATAGCGATTTGTGAGTTGTCCCGAAAAATATTATATTATTATATATATTATATTTGTCATAATAAAATCGACCAAGCTTAATGGAGAAAGATCTTCACCTTACAGAAGACCTAAGACAAATAAAGACACACACTGTGGTGTTGTTGTGTTTCTGTGAAGAAGAAGCTCTCCAGGTGGTTATGCCAGCTTTAAAATTGTCATCTGTAAAGTAGACCTCTACTCATGGACAACACAAATACACCACTGAGTGTAGTTATTTGGCTGTGAACTTCTGTAAGGACGTCCTTCCCCAATCAAACTGTTTTTTTTGCGAAACTTAATTAAATTCTGATTTATATCTACATCAATAATTTGTTGTCCGTGTCCACCACCCCGTTCTATCCCGAGGGTGTCGTAAGAGTCGACTAAGGGAGTAAGTCAGGCAGACAATATCCACTGCAAGAGAGGGAAAACTCGAAACAAAACCCTATACCAACCCGTCTGGCCAGCGTGGTATAGTAGGCTAATATCCCTCCAAATGTATGGAGGAGACCCGTGCCCAGCAGTGGGACGTGTATGGGTTGAGATGCAATAAATTGTATGAAGGTTACAATGACTGACTCACTCTTGTTACACAACGAACAGAAAACCGTACATATTTAACGCAAAAGAAAAACACAAACTGTAATTTATAGGCCTATTTTCCCTTTAGACACGGAAGACAGAACCGTAAAAACCGTAAAATCATTTTTTTACGGTCACATTTTTATTGTTTTACGGTTTTTAGTTACAAAATGTTTTTTTATCTTACAAACAAACAACAATTAAGTGGAACAAGTGTACAGTAATGTGCGTATGTAATTACCACAAATTTATGTGATCTCTGGTAATTACACAGTAGATAAGAAATAAAGAAAAAGGAAGAACCAAAAAAAAATAGATAGCGAATATAACAAAACTACATCTTTATTTATTAAATTTTGTGTGTGTGTTCGGGTAGGGCCCTGGATGGTTTAGATTCACAATTGGACCCGGTAGGTGGCGCTGCTGTCGGTATTTCAGCTTTTTCAGGCAGGACGACGTCTGCCAGGTCCACTAGTATATTATAAAAGAAAAAAATTGCGGCATAAACGGCTGTATCATTTGATTGCGTTGGCTAAGAAGTTTGATTTTTTCACAGCTTTAAGGGACAGTAAACCTGAGTATTTGATATAATTGCAGCTTGATACCTTCACACGTTCCTGAGAAAAAGAGTCTTGACAGACAGACAGACGGACGGACGGACAACATAGTGATCCTATAAGGGTTCCGTTATTTCCTTTCGAGGTACGGTAAATACAGTTAACACACAAATGTATTTGACTGCCTTGGTGGTCTAGTGGCTGCAGTATGTGCCTCCTGTGCACGAGGTTGTGGGTTCGATTCCCACACAGGACAAAACTTTGTGTGATCCATTTTTAACAGCAATTTGTTAAATTCTGTCTTTTCTACTTATTATATTATAATTTATAAGTAATTACTGTAATGTATTATGATTATAATGGTTCACTGCACGTGTTGGGTAACTGTTAGTGCAGTGAACAACTGAAAAATAAATAAATAATAAAGAGTTTTTCTGAGTCTGGGTGTAATTTGTGTCCGTTAATTGTATGTTTTTAAAGTCCCCCGCGACACAGAGCATGTTCTCTAGTGCGGGAGTTGTCTTTTTTAAAAAGAAAAAGAAAAACTATTTTTTACATAACATAGGGAACTAATTGGGTAGTACACCTTCGACGCCCTCATAGCCAGGTGCATACGCTGATCGGTAGAGAGCGAGTTATACTACCAAGGGCGCGGTTACCTATCCCATAGACAAGTGACAGCTAACTCCGCTAAGTAGTACTTCTATCTGACCCTCCAGACAAGTGGCATATACGATACTCTAATCGAAAAGTCAAAAAAGCAAATGTATGAGATTTGACGTTAGTTTACTATATAATGTCGTAAACTTACGTCAAATCCCATACATTTGCTTTTTTGATTTTAGATTCGACTACCGGTTATGACCACTTGTCTAGAGGGGTTGAGCATCTACGTTTTAAGAGAGGTAGGGCACCATACTAGCGAGCCAGCCCGACTGGGGAAGGACCTTCACCTTACAGAAGACCACAGCCAAATGACTACACACAGCGGTGTAGTTGTGTTCCTGTGTGTGAGTACAGGTCTCCACCGCTCATTTAGGAATGCGTTTTTAAAGAAACGTATTCCTATCCCAGGGTTACTTCCATCTTAAAGCCCTGGAGTAAAAAAAAGACTTTTAACGTGCTCCAGAGGGCACGTTAAAAGTCACTGCAAACTGTTAACAGTTGTTAGATCACGACAGAGGATTATAGATGATTTGAGCAACTGTTGAACACGAACTCTAAAAAATCTGCAATTCCCATGTTATTCAACCTTAATCGTAATGTAAACGAAATAAAAAATCAGATTTTAGTCAAATAAAAAACCATTAAGTGATGGGATCCCTTTTCTCGAATCGTAAAAATATTTAAAAATATCGTAAAAATAAAACAAAAAACCGGATAAAAGTAGAGCTCAAGTGCAATAAGACCAAATGAGTGCAGGTTGAATTCAAGTTATAAAGACTTGTTTTACTTATCGAGTGACTTTGTTGGCGCAATACCATAATACGAGTATATGTTAAAATTGCTTTATACAAACTGTATGTAGGTATGTAAAGTCGAGGACCGAGTGATACCCCTGGTATTACATGCGACCATAAGCTACGATAAATGCTTACCATTAGGCTGACCAAAAAGTCTGTTTGCCGCCTATCTAAACCAATATTATAAAAAGAAAAGATTAGATTTTTTGTTTGTTTGTTTGCTAAGATTAAACTCAAAAATTACACGACCAATTTAAAAAAATCTTTCACCATTAGAAAGCTTCTTTATCAGCTAGTATCATATGCTATTTTTTTTTAAATTAAGAGACCACTACGGATGCAAAAAAAACAAAATTGGGCGCATGAAACTAATTTTCTTAAAAGTTATTTAAATTTCTTCATGTAATAAGTATAATCTATGTAAATAAAAATGAAACCCCACCCCAAATGTATGTACGCACATAACTTCAGATCGGCTGCACCAAATAAGATAATTCTTTTTTTTTGTTTGTTATTGTCAGGACAAGGTTTGTATAGAAAAAAATTAAAAGAAAAAAAATGGCTGTACGAAGTTCGCCGGGTCAGCTAGTAGGTAATAAAACAGATTATCCAAGTTATTTATCTTTAAATACTTCTATATCTTTACCTAATTATTTGTAATGACTAACTGATTCACCAACGAAGAGCCTAAACCACTGGGGTTACAAATTTGAAAGCACAAAGTTTCCTTATATGACATAACTGTAGTACTAAGGGACGTTTAGAAATTCAATCAATAAATAAATTTAAAAAATGTTTAATAGCTAGTATAATTTACATTAAATACATACCAAAAATATATTCAATATTTTTTTCACACAGCAGTCAAAGTTCGGAAACAGGTATCAAGATTAGATATTAAACCGCAAAAACAGCAAACGCAAAAATTTCTTATCAATAACACATTTTGTTTCGCACAATTTACATAAAAATCACCACCGCACACAATTTTAAAATATTTATTACGCAACTACATACTATATTTATTTCCACAACGTAAACTAAGTATATTTCAATAAAAAACTACACATTTTAAAATACAGGTGACATTTTTATCCGCAATTTTCGCGCCATCTAACGCGTTCGAAATTTGAATATAATAAGAGTCAAAGACAATGCAGAGTAGTACGCGTTCAGTATAATATTGTGCCGAGTGCAAAGTTTGTTTGCATGAAACGCTTGAAGCGCTGCGTGTTATTAGACGGTTACAGCAACTGTATGATTGTATAGCGCTTGTTTTGCTGCATAACATATCTTAGAGCCGTGTGACTAACTATGCACGGCCCTACTCACGGTTATAATATTATTCAATAGAATATTTGTTGGACTACGTAATGCAACAACATACATATAATAATTAGTTCCGTTCTTGGATCCGTGTGCAGATCAATGGATGTATTTGAAAGAAATCATTGTCAATTTATTTTTAGATTGATTTCATGGTTTATAGGTTTCCTATAGGAATATATCTGTTCACGGTCTTGAGCTAACCTAGTCCATTGGTTGTCTGCAACCTATAGCATGTCACCGAACCTTTTTCGTTTTGCCCTAGCGGTCATCGTTTCCACGAGCCTTGTCCATGAGCACTTGATTGAGACAATCCAATCAAGCTATGTCAAAAGGTTAAATGTCACCTAAAGAGAAGCAATGTAGAGAGCTTAGAATTGCCCTGCAATCATCATAAGTTTTTTTAATACGTTTCTTTCAAAACGCATACCCAAATGAGCGCTGGGGACCTGTTGTTCACACACAGGCACACAACTACACCGCTGTGTAATTTATTTTTTATTGCACGCTGCAAACCTCTAACAGCAAACCTCAAAATAACAGAAAATAAAGTTGTATGTATTTATAAATATACAATGCTATTCTTGCTATAGTAAAATACTGAAACGACCTCGGTAGGGAACCATACTAGCGAGCAGGCTTTGACCTTACGGAAGACCACAGCCAAATAACTACACACAGTGGTGTAGTTGTGTTCCTGTGTCTGAGTACAGGTTTCCAGCGCTCATTTAAGTATGTGTTTTAAAAGAGACGTATTCCTATCCCAGTGATACTCCCATCATAAAGCCCTGGTCTAAAAAATGATTTAGCAGCACGCATGTGATACTTCTGGTATTGCAAGCGTCCATAGTCTACGGTTACTGCTTAACATCAGGTTTGCCGTATGCTTGTTTGCCACTTAAGTAGTATAAAAAAAACCAAAGTTTTTTGTAACAGAGAAGTAAGAATAAAAAAGAAAAAAAATTGAACTTACGATGTTATAAGCTAATTTCACTGTGTAGTTTTTCCTGCACAATTATGGTCACTTAGTAAAATAAAGTGCCGCTAGGGCCGAGTGTGACATAGTATCATTTCGGTGAATAGTGCATTAGTAAAACCAGAAGTTTTTCCCTACCCCTCGTTTATATATAAATTTGACCCACTTACTCCTATTCTAACTAATAAATCATTTATAGAAAAAAAAAAATAAACCGACTTCAAAAAAGTAAAAATAACCGAATACAGATTGACTGCCTCGGTGGTCCAGTGGCCGCAGTATGCGCCTGCTGTGCACGAGGTTGTGGGTTCGATTCCCACACAGGACAAAACTTTGTGTGACCCACAAAGAATTGTTCTGAGTCTGGGTGTAATTTGTGTCCGTTAATTGTATGTTTGTAAAGTCCCCCGCGACACAGAGCTTGTTCTCTAGTGCGGGAGTTGTCTTTTTAAAAAAAGAAAAAAAGATTGAAGTCGGTGCTACTAGGTGCCAATGGAAACACCTCCAAAGTATGCTCTTTATCAAATAAAAAAATAATTTTGAGAATCGGTCTGGAATCGGAGATCGGTAAAAAAAACACATACAATCGAGCATAGAACCTTGACCTTTTTTGAAGACATTTTTTAAGTCGTTTAGAAACTAGTAAAGTTCCAAATCCCCTTCACTTCCACTCGGATAAAATCCAAAAAAAAAAATCTAATTTTAAAATGACCGAAATATACTATTAAATAAATTCATATTTTAGACCATCTCTCTGGCCTCTATTTTAGCTTTTTCTCTTCTTTTTTAAGGTCGCCGAAGTAGGAAATAAACCAAGTGTCGCGGGAGTCTTAAAAACATACAAATCACGGACAGTAAGTGCAAATAGTCTCCAAAAATACATATAAAATATTTTTTTATCGTGTTAGTTGAAGAGTTGAAGCAACCGTTCAGTCAGCTTTCTAACTCCATTATTAAGGCCCGTCTCTCAAAAAATGATGAAAAGGAGGTGTAAATGAAACTATTTTTTGTTGACCTTTATAGACAAATTACTGCCAAAATATACAGTATTAATCTACAAGATGTGTTCCATAATATGGTATTGTAATAAATTATATATTAATTCTAAATAGTTTGAAAAAAAGTCGAATCAGCACCAAATTATTGAGATGTAACCACTTTATGACTTAAATTTTTATCAAATAATCCGAAAAAAAAAACTAATATTTGAAGAAAACATACACCTATAATTTGGTAATGTTATATTTAAAATAAGTTTGAATTTTAATTTATTAAAAATTAATAAGACGTCCATTCAAAGAGTACACCTGTTTGTATCCCTACGCTCGCCTAGAGAATAGAGTCGTGTTTGCTTCGCCCAAATGCTCAAAGTCGTTGGCGATATCACGAGCCTAAACACAACCAATTAAACCTAACACTAATTAAAAATAAAACATCGGTAAGTAATACAAAAAAAAGAATACAATTATGTAAAACAAATTTTAAACTTGGTATTATAATAATAATTAAAATAAACTCACGTGGCAACACAGTCCTTAAAAAAAGAACTAGTCTATGGTACACCCGAAATCAAAATGTCGTCTTACTATTTAAAATTTTAAATTCTTAAACAATAGAACGTTATATAAACTATATTATATTTATAATAGATAACTTAAATAATTTTTATTATAGACCAAATATTTAGAATATTTAAGGTCGCACCAAGTTCTATAATAATAGACAATATCTGTCCAATGGCGGCCGTCGACAAATTATAAATATTATAACAATTGAACGGTAATTGTTATTAAAAATGTCAGCTGCTTAATAGTGAATAATACAAAAGTTTATTTTAACTATAATAATGTTAGTATTATTAGTATTGTAAACTATTAAGTGTGTATTAAAACAATATGGTATAAGTAGAGATGTAGGTATGTTTTTCAACGTAAGTAATCTATCTATGTGTAGCCGTAAAATAGTTTGTTGTAAATGAGTAATTTATTCTATACTATAGGTAATGACGAATGATTAAATATATAATAAATACGTATATTATACGACGATCGCCCGCGACTTCATCCGCGTGGTAATTCGGCATATTTTCCCCGATTTTGCAACATATCTACTACTGCTCCGCTCCTTTTGATCATAGCGTGATGTTATATAGCCTATAGCCTTCCTGGATAAATGCACTATTTAACAAAAAAAGAATTTTTCAGATCAAACCAGTGCTTTATGAGATTAAGGCGTTCAACCAAACAAACTCTTCAGCTGTATGATATTAAGTACATATAGATTATGCTGATCACGTAGTCCTTACTTTTATAATACTTAGGTGGCAAACAAGGATACAGCCCGCTTGATGTTAAGCAGTTAACGTAGCCTATGGACGCTCGCAATACCAGAGATATCTCTTGCGTGTTGCCGACTAATTTTTTTACACCGGGGCTTTAATATGGAGTATCCCTGGGATAGGAAAATGTTTGATTTAAAACGCCCTACATCTCTTAGTGAACTTTTAGTAAACGCTGACGCATTCAAAAGCTTAAAATTCAAATGGGAATACACACTTTGATAATTTAATAATTACGGAATGGTGCTCAAAAGAAGTTTTTTTTTTTGGTTAAAATTATATATTAAAATATTAATTAATTAATATTATACATTAAAATTGTATTTTTAGATGTATAAAATGTTGTGAAAATATATTTATATTATACTTGTAATACGAAATAGTTATCAATATACGCGACCTTATACTAGCTAGACACCTTTCTCTTCCGTTACGATAGCTTGACATGCTCTTGTTATGTAAAATGTACTTACTACAAATTTTATTTGGAGCAGTTACTTTAGTTTTATCTACGGTGACTAACAAGCCCACCTGATGGTAAGCAATTACCGTAGCTTAAGGCTTGTGATATCGCCAACGACCTTGAGCATTTGGACAAAGCAATCACGACCTAATTCTCTAGGCGCGCGCGGGGATACAAACAGATGTACTCACTACTCTTTGAAAGGACGACTTATTAATTTTTAATAAATTTAAACTTTTTCTAAATATAACATTACCAAATTATAGGTGTATGTTTTCTTCAAATATTGTTTTTTTTCGTATTATTTGATAAAAATTGAAGTGGTTACATCTCAATAATTTGGTGCTGATTCGATGATTTTTTTACAAACTATTTAGAATTACTAGGTATATAATTTATGACAAAATCATATTATGAAACACATCTTGTAGATTAATACTGTATTTTTGCCTATAAATGCCAACAAAAAATGGTTTCATTTACACCTCTTTTTCATCATTTTTTGAGAGAGGGGCCTTAAGAGCCATTGCCACTGACAATTTTTCCACACAAACGTACTCCTGATTTTCCTTCCTGGATTTTGTGCCGAAATTTTAACCTGATATATGTAGATATCAGGCTTACCAATGTTTTTGTTCTTATAGAAGTAAATGAATATTAAAAAAACGCGTATTTGAAACGGCCCCAAATAAACATCTTCTGATAAACAAATAAGGTGGCCTAAAACGAATCATAGCGTTCTTAAGGACGCTTGCAATCAGGTCCGGAATTAACTTCAGCGTTGACCCTGGTCGCTGTAAAATTCCATTTTTGTCACAATTTTGTTCTAAATAATGAAAAAAAAATCTTATTTATGTTTATTTTATAAATAGATTTAAAAAAATAAAAACCTCGGTGCTTTTTCACGGCTGAACATATCTTAATTAAATTTATCAAGAAGATAGATGGTATATGGGAAAGTAGACTGGTTACTTTTAACCGCGATACCCGACATCCACACGGACAGACATCGGGACCATCTAGATAATAATAAATAAAGATTAATCATTGATAATAATATTTTCGGGACAACTCAAACGCCGCTATCTGATCCTAAACTAAGCAGAGCCTGTACTATGCTAACCAGACAACTGATAAACATACTTATATATTTCTAAATACATACATAATCTTCTATAATATAAAAATGAATCGCTAAATGTGTCGCTGAGCGCAAACCTCGAGAACAGTTTTTTTGCTATGTTCGTTATTGTCAGGAGAAGGTTCTTATGTAAGAAAATATTAAGAAAGTTGAGCTGAAAGCAGTTTAACCCGGGCAAAATCGGGGCGGGCTACTAATTATAGATAAATTACACCCAGACACAGAACAAAACATTCATGCTCATCACACAAAGATTTGTCCTGGATGGGACTCGAACCCACGAACACCGGTGCAGCAGTCAGAGTCATCTACCACTACACCAACAGGCTTGTACACAATAATTAATAATAATGTAATTTTCTCATTAGGTACTTATCAGCTGTAAACAAAACATGGCCGCCATTGTATTTTGGCGCGAATATTGACGCATGCGTACTGCGTAGTACAGTGCAAAGTGCAACGAACTTGTATATTTATTTATATATTTAAATAAAAAGAATCTATATATCGATTAAGAGAGTGCTAAAGCAAACAATGATGAATGAGATGATGCCCACGGCCACATTTTATCAACGCACCTCTCGCCACCGACAGGGAGTTCATCCTCACATCCTTGCACCTCAAACTTGCCGTACCGTAAGATTCCAGAGGAATTTCTTACCACGTACGATTAGGCTGTGGAATGAGCTCCCTGCCGAGGTTTTCCCAAAAGACTATAGCATGGGGTTCTTCAAGAAAGGAGTTATAAGGTTTTTAAAGGGTCGGCAACGCGTGAGTGACACCCCTGGTGTTGCAAACGCCCATAGGCTACGGTAACCGCTTACCATCAGGCGGGCCGTATGCTTGTTTGTCACCTTGGTAGTATAAAAAAACAAAACATGGCTGCCTGCAATACCAGAAGTATCACTTGCGTGTTGCTAACCCATTTTTTACACCGAGACTTTAAGATGGAGTACTAGGATAGGAATACTTTTCTTTCATAACGCATTCCTAAATGAGCTCTGTACTCACACCCAGGAACACAACTACACCGCTGTGTGTTTTTTGGCTGTGGTCTTCTGTAAAGAGGTCCTTTCCCAGTCTGCCAAGTAGAAGTCAGATACTTCTACACTCTGTTACCATCGCTTTTTTGCCCTTATACTCGGCACAATTACAACCAAACTTGGGTTACCTCGCCATTTACCACTGCGATCCCCTCAAATGGTTGTCCCAAGTCTAGATGTACTTTGAGTCCGTTAATTGTATGTTTCTAAAGTCCCCCGTGATAGTCGAGACGCGTTCGCGGTCTGCTATATGTATATGCATATATCGCCTCTTTGCTTTAATAACGTGGCAGTCGAAAAAAGATTTTTCGGATATGTCAAGCTGCGTCTCGCGAATCCAGAGATTTTATCTCATCTAAAAATATGCGTACCGTGCTAAAATAAGTTTTCACTTAAAAAAAAATACATATCATAGTCGAATATATAACCTCCCCGTTTTTTGAAGTCGGTTAAAACCCAGCTACTTCCAAACTCAAAACATAATACGGGTACATTAACACCCACACAAAAATCAATACACAGCTATGACGTCATTCAAAATGGCGCCACATCCACTCAGAACTCTCTCAGTGCACTCCTACGTGGGCGCGTGGGTTGATTTACCAACTATGAAAGGAATTTATCAATAAACCGTACTTAATGAAATTTCTGAGGGACATGCTGCTATGGAATATAAAGCCACCTATTGAAATGGGGTCGGTAGGTATCTGATGAAGAGTTTGTCAAATCAAATTCAAAATCATTTATTCATATAGATCACACTGTGACACTTATGCAGGTTAATGAAAAATGCCAAATTTTGACTGCCTCGGTGGTCCAGTGGCCGCAGTATGCGGCTGCTGTGCACGAGGATGTGGGTTCCACTCCCACACAGGACAAAACTTTGTGTGACCCACATAGAGTTGTTCTGAGTCTGGATGTAATTTGTGTCCGTTAAGTGTATGTTTGTAAAATCCCCCACGACACAGAGCTTGTTCTCTAGTGCGGGAGTTGTCTTTAAAAAAAACAAAAAAAAATACGTCAGCAATTTTGTTTTTATACTACCAAGGTGGCAAACAAGCATACGGCCCGCCTGATGGTAAGCAGTTACCGTAGCCTATAGAAGTTTGCAACACCAGGGGTGTCACTCACGCGTTGCCGACCTTTTAAAAACCTTATAACTCCTTTCTTGAAGAACCCCATGCTATAGTCTCTTGGGAAAACCTCATTCCACAGCCTAATCGTACGTGGTAAGAAATTCCCCTGGAATGTTACGGTACGGCAAGTTTAAGGTGCAAGGATGTGAGGATGAGCATACGACTCGCCTGATGTTAAGCAGTTACTGTAGCCTATGGGCGCTTGCAATACCAAAGGATATCAATTGCTTGTTGCCGACTCGTTTTATTACACCAGGGCTTTAAGATGGAGTATCCCTGGAATAGAAAAACGTTTCTTTCAAAACGCATCCCTAAATAAGAATGAGCTCTAGAGACCTGTACTCACACACAGGAACACAACTACACCGCTGTGTTATTTGGCTGTGGTCATCTGTAAGGTGGAGGTCCTTCCCCAGTCGGGCTTGATCGCTAGTATGGCGCTCTACCTCTTGCATTGTTGGTGTGACTCTTGCAGTTTCTTTGTATGGTTGAACGCGCTAATCTCGGAAAGTACTGGTTCGATAAGATTTTTTTTTTTTGTTGAATAGTGCATTTATCCAGGAAAGCTATAGGCTATATAACATCACGCTATGATCAATAGGAGCGGAGCAGCAGTGAGATATGTTGCAAAATCGGGGAAAATAATCCAAATTACCACGCGGACGATGTCCGACCCCTAGTAATACATCATCATCTCAACCCATAAACGTCCCACTGCTGAGCACGGGTCTCCTCCAAACATTTGGAGGGATATTAGCCTACTATACCACGCTGGCCAGACGGGTTGGTATAGGTTTTGTTTCAAGTTTTCCCTCTCTTGCAGTGGAAATTGTCGGCTAGACTTACTCCCTTAGTCGACTCTTACGACACACTCGGGATGGAAAGGGGTGGTAACATTTGTATTCTTAATCCGTCACCACACGGAATAGTAATAGTAATACATATTACAGTTATATTAGATAACGTATCTAGAATGATCCATTAGTTTATACGTGACAACATAGTTGACTATCAATAACACAAATATTTGATTTATAAAGATAACCGATCGAGTAAATATATGTACATATTTTAAGTAGGGGCTCAGTGTAGATAGATAAGACACTACCAAGATACCCGTAGTTATGGGAATTTGTATCCTACTAATATTATAAATGCGAAAGTTTGTAAGAATGGATGGATTGGGATGGATGGATGGATGTTTGTTACTCTTTCACGTAAAAACTACTGAACGGATCTGGATAAAATTTGGCACAGACATAGATTATGGTCTGGAATAACACAAAGGCTACTTTTTACAGCGATAAGCGACATCCACGCGGGCGGAGCCGCGGGCAACAGCTAGTCTTTTATATTGACTGAGTCGTTTGACGCAGATCAGACATGCCTAGGGTTGCCAGGTCGTCAAACCTAATAGCCGGACGGACCAGCCAGTTTTCCCAGACATTTGGGCAAAAAGGCCGGACACCCTACATTCTCTCAAAAAATGATGAAAAAGAGGTGTAAATAAAACCATTTTCTATTGGCATTTATAAACAAATGACTGCCAAATAATACAGTATTAACCTACAAGATGTTTTTCATAATATGGTCTTGATATAAATTATATATTAATTCTAAATACCTAGTTTGTAAAAAAATCATCGAATCAGCATCAAATTATTGAGATGTAACCATTTTATGACTTCAATTTTTATCAAATAATACGAAAAAAAATACCAATATTTGAAGAAAACATATGTACACCTATAATTTGGTAATGTTATATTTAAAATAAGTTTGAATTTATTAAAAATCAATAAGATGTCTATTCAAAGAGGCGAGCGCGGGGATACAAACAGATGTACATCTGTTTGTATCCCCGCGCTCGCCTAGAGAATAGAGTCGTGTTTGCTTCGCCCAAATGCTCAAGGTTGTAGGCGATATCACAAGCCTTAATCGGTACGACAAAAAGTTTTGATTTAAAAACTATTAAGGAGACCTGAATTCCGTTTTTATTTATCTCGTTTGCGGAATGTAAAAAGCCTCACAAAAGCCAGACACCGTTTATTTTGTCCGGACTCCTGCCAACGCTAGAAATGCCGGAGATAAATAGACAAGAGCGAACGGGTTACCCTTTTTTGTTTGTAATAAAAACTAAACCGATTTAAACATAATTAATGAGTTACACAGGTTTAGTTGAAGACCAGCGCCAGACTACTCCTCTGTGGTTGCTGAACTAAACCTTTACGGTGCAGATGTAAGATAAACAAAATATTAGTTTTTTTTAAGACAACTCCCGCACTAGAGGACACGCCCTTTGTCGCGGGGGACTTTACAATTAACGGACACAAATTACACCCAGACTCAGAACAATTTTTCGTGGGTCACAAAAAAATTTGTTCTGTGTGGGAATCGAACCCACAACCTCGTGTACAGCATGCACATACTGCGACCACTGGACCACCAAGGCAGTCTAATTTCTAGTTAAGACCTTTTGGTAAGTTATTTTGGTTAGTTATTTTTTTTTTGGTTTTATTATCAATTTTAATATAACTATTCGCTCTTCTTATCGCCTTCCTGTAAAGTTATTAGAAGTATAGTTGACTCAGTATACTTACAAGTTCGAGTCCTGCTCCGGGCTCGTCTTTTTCCACATTGCCTTAATATATAAGTGCATGTTATTCCTTTATTTCTTAAAAAAAATGTTTATTTCGTTTTCTACTATTAGGTACAGGTTTTACAATTGGAGTTTCCATTTAAGCTAAATTATGCCAAAAAAAAGACAGACAAAAAATATGCTTGCAAGAGGAAACTCCGCGTTTCCTCTTACAAGCATTTTTTTTGTCTTAAAATAAAACAAAAATGTTTATTGTTGCAAAATATTTTAGTAACATAATAGTATTGAGTATCATCCCAGTAAGTAGTTAAAAAATACTTGTGTTGGGATGTCTTTCTCTTTCCCTTAATTAGCTAAGTAATTTGTAACAATATTAATATTTTTTTATACTACCAAGGTGGCAAACAAGCATACGGCCCGCCTGATGGTAAGCAGTTACCGTAGCCTATGGACGTTTGCAAGACCAGAGCCTCTAGACAAGTGGCATAAGCGATAGTCGAATCGAAAAGTCAAAAAAGCAAATGTATGGGATTTGACGTATGTTTACGACATTATATCGTAGACTTACGTCAAATCCCATACATTTTATTTTTTGACTTTTCGATTCGACTATCGCTTATGCCACTTGTCTAGAGGCTCAAGGGTGTTACTCACGCGTTGCCGACCCTTTAAAAACCTTATAACTCCTTTCTCGAAGAACCCCATGCTATAGTCTCTAAATTACCTCTCTATATAATCTCTATATTAAAGCTCTTCCGAGTTAAATTTTAAAAAATTGCATAGTGTAAAGAACTCTTAACTCTTTCATAAGAGACTATAACTATAGTAGTAGTTTTGCATTCCAGCCAGAGATAACTCCGAAAATAAGAAAACAAACAAATAACTAGTGCTGCAATCAGTATGTCCGATATATCCGTTAGATAAGACTTTTCGTTTACAAACAAAACCGGACATACCATTCCAATAAGAACAGAGTTCTTTTCGTCTCTTCTCCAGAGAGTATTTATCCCAGAGTTTCCCCAGACTCATCATAGCAGAGAAATTTGGACTAAACCCACCTGCAGACTCGGCTTTGGGAACGAAGCTTATTACTTCATGGGACCCCATCTGTACAATAAATTAAATAAAGATCTCAACTTACTCCCCACAACTAAGTTCATATGTAAAAAACGCGTCACCGATTGTTTGCTTGGACTGCACTACTTTCAAACAGAAAACCTCATCACTGTATCTTGAGCATCGACCCACACTTACACACAAGCGCATTCATATTTACACACACACACACACACACACACACACACACACACACACACACACACACACACACACAATATAAAATATTAAATTTAAAAAAAACTGAACTGTATTGTGTCACAAACCTGTTTACTAACAACTTGTAATATTGTTACTTAATTACGAAAGAGACTGGACCCCACAACACAGGGAATCCTAGTGTTAGGTCCAGTGAATTATACATATATCATGTATACTCCTTTTTTGTTCAATAAATTTAATATTATTATTAAATGTACAGCATCACATCACAGTCAATTGAATAGGACAAAAAGCAAATGTATGGGATTTGATGTAAATTTACCATATAATATAAATAAAGAGAGGTAGAGCACCATACTATCGAGCAAGCCCGACTGGGGAAGGACCTCCACCTTATAGAAGACCACAGCCATATAGGTACACCTTTGTGTTCTTGTGTGTGACTCCAGGTCTCCAGCGCTCATTTAGGGCTGCGTTTTGAATGAATTTTACGAGCAAATAATGCATGCATTAGCCTGTAAGTGATCGTTGCATATATAAAAGTTTAGCTTGTAGATATAAGCTGTAACTGTATTGATGTATACATTTTTTTTTATACTGCCAAGGAGGCAAACAAGCATACGGCCCGCCTGATGGTAAGCAGTTACCGTAGCCTATGGACGTTTGTAACACCAGGGGTATCACTCACGCGTTGCCGACCCTTTAGAAACCTTATAACTCCTTTCTTGAAGAACCCTATGCTATAGTCTCTCGGGAAAACCTCGGCAAGGAGCTCATTCCACAACCACAATTGTAGGTTAACCAAATAAACGTTTTCTTATCCTAGAGATACTCCTTCTTAAATCCCTAGTGTAAAAATATGGGTCGGCAGCACGCAAGTAATAACTTTTGGTATTGCAAGCGTCCATAGGCTACGGTAACTGCTTAGCATCAGGCGGGCCGTATGCTTTTTTGCCACCCAAGTAGTATAAATAATAAAAGCTTAAAGATGGGTCAAATTTGCCGAAGAACTGATAACTGTTGGAGCAGACTAGTTCTTGGGTGGAGACCTTGACACGGTAAACGCAATAATGTAGGACGCCCGCAGGCGACGGTGGAGTGTCGATCTTTGCAAAGTGGCTGAGAGCAGCAGGATATGAGAGCCGAGGCAGGCCTCTGTCACTCCATGTACTTGCGCGCTTTAATTACCTACCGGCCGGCCGAGCGGTCTCGGGCCGTTTGCGGACCAAATTCATTGCTGTGGGATCGCGCGGTGCGAAACAATCACAACTGTACGCTTGAGCATTGAGGCACATTTTAGCATCCAGCGGTTGCTAACGCGAGTAGGCTATTATAGCAGTAGATATTGGTAATTTTCTACTAAGTGAAGTATCTGTTACGTAGTAACTCTTTAGTAATCTGTGACCGAGGAACGTGCTAAATGGCATGCACATGGAGAGGTCTATGTCCAGCAGTGGACTGCAATAAGATAATGATGATATTGAGTATGGAGAAAAACTTGGTGTTATCCAGCAATAAAGAATAAGTGTCTGTCTTCCTAGGTGCCAAAAACAAGTCTTGCTCTAAACTCTTCAAAGACTATGTCGCACGAATTTTCATTTAGGAAGGTACTAAAGGCACAGTAGAATGCAATACTCGGGTACCGGGATCTGGAATGCAATATCCCACTTGTAAATTAAACGGGTCTCCTCAGAATTGAAGAGCTTAACTGCGCGGGATGGCTCACCCACGGGCATGAAACCATTAAAATGTGATTTTATTTTTATGATTTAATTAATTAAAATATAATAAAACTAACATAGCTCATAAGAATTGTAACTAACACCAAAGATCTCGGTAATTTGTCTTTTTTTGTGGGGTTTCGTTTAGTTTGTACATGCACCTGTTTTATATTTTTTAATGTCTTTTTTTTGTTAGTTTCTTAATGTATTTAAGAATGTATCTGTATTGTTTTTTTTAAATTATTTAATAATTATTAAAAAGTAGGCGGCTTTCTGCCCGTGCGCGTCACTTTGGTTTTAGCAGAATACCAGCGGTGCTACTTTTTTCAAATTTTTTTTCAGCATTCGAATTCTCGTAGTTCCATAAACCCATCAATGTTGGATACATCAGCCGCCACAGCCGCGGTAATCATATATTTTAAAATAAAATAAAGAGTTTCTTACCCAATATCCAGGTCATCCAGCCGTTGGTACTTCACTCCCCTCGACATCATTCCGTTTCACTCGCACTTATTTGTTATAACGTATCTCAACTGTACTGTCTCACTCACGTACACACACTGACACTATATTACGCTAAAACATAACAATTGCCTATCTTAGTGTGCGTGTTCGATTTTTGAATTTTGTCAAACGTCAATTTTGACAGTTTCGTTCAAAAATAATCTAAACAGTTGTATTTGTAAAGTTGAAGAGTTTGTTCGTTTTGTCGCACTAATCTCTGGAAGTTCCAAGTCAGATTTGAAACAATTTTTGAAGATTGCCGATCGTGATAATACCCGAAGTATAAAATAAGGGCTCCGCCCGCGTGGATGACGGTTATCGCAATAAAAAGTAGCCTATATATTCCAGACTATATCTATCTCTGTGTCAAATTCCATCCAGATCCGTTTAGTAGTTTTTACGTGAAATTTAAAAAAAGCAATTTTTCCTTTATCTGTGCTATAAGACGAAATTAGCGACAACACTCAAGTGATACCTCTGGTGCTAGGATATAAAAAAAACGGTAATTGCTTACATCAGGCGGGCCGTATGCTTGTCTGCCAGCCAAGCAATATAAAAAACAAGGTACAAAATTTACTCAAAATTTGCAAAATCTAAATTACTAGACTTGACGGACACTGAGTAATATCGTAGCTCTTTTCCGGTAATTATTTACATATACAAAATGCCGTTAACATCACAAAACACAAAAAAAGAAACTGTACAAAAACAAACATAGCTCTCAAACATAACTAATTAGTGTTTAACTCAAGGTAACAAAGTTTTCACCAATTATGTTAATATCGAATATGAAAATATTAAGAAAATAGCTATTAAAACGGCTGTGGGGGCAGAATGCGAGTTTGCCGCCCCCTTGACAAAATTACCACACTAATAATATTTAAGCATATTCTTGTTATCATATTTTGATGACTTTGTTTTTACACGCTTTATGTTTGTATGTTTGTAACCGACTTCTTTGGGCGCGATTTTGACCCACTTTAAAAGGCCAGATTTCGTTAAAACTTTGTAGAGTTATCGAGGACCGATGACAATATACTAATTTGATAAAATTATAAATAATATTATTATTAGGTACTAAAAAGTAAAAAATAAATAATAGTTTAAAAAAACTAAAAAACACGCTTTTTATAGAAAACCGAACTAAAAAATAAAATGTAATAAATTTAACTAAGATGAAATTAAGAATAAAAAAATATATTTATATAAAAAAAAGCGTGGGGTGCTTTTCATCTTAATTTAAATTTATTAAAATTTATTTTCTATTTTTTAGTTCGGTTTTCTATAAAATGCGTGTTTTTAACTATTATTTTTAGAATAAAAAATAACAGACTATCTGGGTCTAGTGACTGTCGACCCCCCTGGCTTTGCCACCCGGGGCGACTGCTTCCTCTGGCCCCACTCTAGATACGGGCCTGTGCCTTGTTCCTGTGGGCAGAGCCCGAGATCACGCAATGCAATAAATATAAAATCGTTAGATACTGTCGTGATCTAACGACTGTTAATAGTCGGAATGAGGTCTGTGTGCCACTCGCTGTACACTGTACAATTAAGGTCAGTGTTGCAACTAAAGATATATTTTTTCCTACTAAATTGCCTTGATGGCCGACCTATTGTCTTTCAATGTACTGTAGCGGATAGAGACGTAAACAAATGGAAAATAAATAAACAATATACATGTATCTATCTTCTATCGTAACTCGTACTAATATTATAAATGTGAAAGTTTGTGAAGATGTATGGATGGACTAGCTGTTGCCTGCGGCTCCGCCCGCGTGGATGTCGGTTATCGCTGTAAAAAGTAGCCTATGTGTTATTCCAGACCATAATCTATCTCTGGGCCAAATTTCATCTAGATCCGTTCAGTAATTTTTACGTGAAAGAGTAACAAACATCCATCCATCCATTCATTCCCACAAACTTTCACATTTATAATATTAGTAAGGATGTTTGTTACTCTTTCACGTAAAAACTACTGAACGAATCTGGATGACAGTTGGCATAGAGATATCTATTCCAGATTATAGTCTGGAATAGCGAAAAGGTTACTTATTAAAGTTGTATGTTTGTATTTAATAAACTCAAAAACACCCGGAACAATTTTAAAAATTCTTAACACTTAACATAGACTATATTTTATTTAAAATAATTAAGGAAGGGAATCACTTTTTTATACTCCTCGTGTGGCCAACAAGCAAACGGCCCGCCTGATGTTAAGCAGTTACCGTAGTTTTAATACGCATCCCTAAATGAGCGCTGGAGACCTGTACTCACACACAGGAACACAACTACACCGCTGTGAGTTTTTGGCCGTAGTCTTCTGTAAGGCTCGCTCAATTAATATGGTGTCCTACTTCTCTTAAACTACACTAAGCTACATAATTTCTTCTTCTTCTTCTTTTATACACAACTCCTGCACTAGAGAACAAGCTCTGTGTCACGGGGGACTTACAAACATACAATTAACGGACACAAATTACACTCAGACTCAGAACAATTCTTTGTGGGTCACACAAAATTTTGTCCTGTGTGGGAATCGAACCTACAACCTCGTGCACAGCAGGCGCATACTGCGGCCACTGGACTACCGAGGCAGTCAAAATTGTCCATCTGTGCGGGACGTAGGTACCACTAGTGTATTATATTTGAGAGAAACCTATATCCAACAGTAGATAGATAGAATAATACACAAACAAACACAGCACACACAAAGTACACGAACAACTAACTAATTGTTAAGAATCAACTGATTGTACGTATCATTATCGGGCGATTGTAACAAATACACTAGATATAGTACTTTGTATGTTGTCCACTGTTGGAGATAATAATGCTATTTGTTTTTATATTTATTATGTAGTAAAAAAAGCGGTGGTGGCCGAGTGGGAAAGTAACCGACTTGCACGCAAGAAGGAGTTATAGGTCGTTTCGCCCGGCATTCGTTCGCCCGAGTGGGCCAAACGACCAAATTACAATCAAATATAAAATTTTAGTGGGCGTTTCGCCCGATGGAGGTTTTATTACTGTTTATGTACAGACAGTATCAAAATATGTCTGTACATGAAAAGTAATAAAACCTCCACCGGGCGAAATGCCCAATCAGTTTTTTTTTTATACTACCAAGGTGACAAACAAGCATACGGCCCGCCTGATGGTAAGCAGTTACCGTAGCCTATGGACGTTTGCAACACCAGGGGTGTCACTCACGCGTTGCCGCTCCTTTAAAAACCTTATAACTCCTTTCTTGAAGAACCCCATGCTATAGTCTTTTGGGAAAACCTTGGCAGGGAGCTCATTCCGTAGCCTAATATAAGTTTGTTATTATATTTTTTTGTAATTTGGTCGTTTGCCCGTTCGGGCGAACAAATGGCGGGCGAAACGACCTATAACTCGCAAGAAGTGCAGGTTCCGAGTCGGATCCCCGGGTGGTACCAATGCAAATATCACTTTGTGGACTTTTACATCTGCTAACGGTGAAGGAGAACATCGTGAGTAAACCCACATGTCTTAGAAGAAATTCTAAAGACATGTCTGATTCACCAATCCGAATTAGGCCAGCGTGTGTGAATAAAGGCCTAAACCTTCTCTCTCTTGATAGAGGAGAGGACACCCGTGCTCAGCAGTGGGACATATATGGATTGCTATTATTATTATATAAGTATCAATATTAATATACTAAGCAAGCCCGACGGGTAAGGACCTCCACCGTACAGAAGACCACAGAAAAATAAATACACACAGCGGTGTAGTTGTGTTCCTGTGTGTGAGTACAGGTCTCCAGCACTTAGGGATGCATTTTGAAAGAAACGTATTCCTATCCCAGGGTTACTTCCATCTTAAAGCCCTTATGTAAAAAATGGGTTGGCAACACGCAAGTAATACCTCTGGTAATGCAAGCGTTGGTTACGGTTACTGCTTAACATCAGGCGGGCCGTATGCTTGTTTGCCACCTAAGTAGTATAAAAATAAATAGTATAGCATCACAATCTATCGCATGAAGTAGCTACTACACCTAATGATAAAACAAAAGTAATTATACCGCAATGTGCGCGTGCGCACTCTTAGTGTCGCGTGGAATATCATATCGATCTGCGTAGGGACATGGGTGCGCCACACTTCCCCCCCACCGACCTACCTCTCCCTTCTCCTTTTTTTTTTTTTTTTTTTATACTACTTGGGTGGCAAACAAGCATACGGCCCACCTGATGTTAAGCAGTATCCGTAGCCTATAGACGCTTGCATTACCAGAGGTATCACTTGCGTGTTGCCAACCCATTTTTTTACACCAGGGTTTTAAGAAGGAAGTAACCCTGGGATAGGAATACGTATCTTTCAAAACGCATTCCTAAATGAGCGCTGGAGACCTGTACTCACACACAGGAACACAACTACACCGCTGTGTGTAGTCATTTGGCTGTGGTCTTCTGTAAGGTGGAGGTCCTTCCCCAGTCGGGCTTGCTAGTATGGTGCCCTACCTCTCTTAAAATCTCCCTCCACCTATCTATACATTTCAACTCATAAACGTGCCACTAATGGGCACGGGTCTCATCCTTAAAGTTGGAGGGATATTAGCCTTGACTTTCTCCCTTAGTCGACTTTTACGACACCCATGGGATGGAAGGGGGTGGTGACATTTGTATTCTTAGTCCGTTACCACACGGAAACGTCACCTATCTATACTAATATAATAAAGCTGAAGAGTTTGTTTGTTTGGTTGAACGCGCTTATCTCAGAAAGTATTGGTTCGATTAGAAAAAATATTTTTTTTGTTGAATAGTGCATTTATCCAGAAAGGCTATAGGCTATATAACATCCCGCTATGATCAATAGGAGCGGAGCAGTAGTGAACAAGTGAGCAACTGCTTAACATCAGGCGGGCCGTATGCTTATTTACCACCCAAGAAGTATAATAAAAACAAGCCCATTGGAGGAAGACGGAGGTCTTTCTCCAATGGGCTTGTTTTTTTTTTATACCTACACACAGTGCGGTGTAGTTATGTTCCCCTTTGTTAAGAAACACATTCCTAAGGGCTACAGCCTACAGCAGAGATGTGCTACTTTTATCATTGGCGATCTGCTATTGACTACTCGGTTGGTTCAGTGGCTTTAGTGATTACCTCATCCTTTACTACTGCGTGTTGTGGGTTCGATCCCAACACGGGACAAAATATTTGTAAAATCCATAAATGGGTGTCCCAAGTCTGGGTGTAATTTGTGTCCGTTAATTGTATGTTTGTAAATTCCCCCACACGCGGCTTCCTTAGTGCTGGAGTTGTGTTTAAAAAAAATGAAATAAAAATAAAATTGATATTAACTGCTTACCATCAGACGGATCTTAAGAACAATACTGGCTTATAATAATACTCAAAAAAAATCGCCTAAGACCTCCCAAGTTATGCACCGCAATACCAAATACGTCGTAACCTTGTGTAGTGAAAGTACTACGTTAGAAAGAGACAGCTACACGCTAGACAGAGATGCAGTATACATGAGAAACGTATACACTACTCTAGCTAAGACTTGCTACAGTAAAGACTTTAATAGCAAATGATTCTGTCATATATGTATTTGTATTGTGTTAAAAATATGTGCCCTGTATCGCGGGGGACTTCATAAACATACAATTCACGGACAAAAACCAGTCGGTACCGACTGTTTTTTTTTCGGGACAATCCCACCCACATGCCCACCGCTGTGACTCCTGTGAGCCAGGATTAACAGCGGAGTAACCAACTGATACACCGAGTTTTGACACTCGTGCGTCCCGTGGACAACTAAACCTACTGTCTTGGACCCCGCAACGAATTTAATCAGAAGTAAATAGGAGGAGTTAGAAAGAAAAGTTTCCACTTCCCTCCATAGCAAAGCGTTAGACCAAATAATCTGTATATGTTTGTAACCTATGAAAAGGAGCACCACGGAGGACCTTAAACTGCGGGACCTATGTGAGCTAAGTTTGATTGCTATAATATGTATGGCAGAAACGTTTAAATGCACGGAAATTCCCTCTAGATGAGACTAAATCCTCATAGTAGGCCGCTCCAGATACATGTAAGCTGTTCAACATAATAGTACGATCATGATCATAATAGTATGTGATGAGCAGACTGCTCCTGATCGGAGCCATTGACAGTTCGGCGAATCAAGTCGGTCCCGACTGTCAACAGTCGTTAGATCACGACAGGAGTCTAAATACATGCGATCTTAATAACTTTGTCACCAAGTTGACCTTTAAAGGTAGACTAACAAAAACTGCACTCAAACTTTTTATGTTGATGGTATCTATTACTAGGGGCCCGCGACTTCGTCCGCGTGGTAATTTGGAATATATTTTCCCCGATTTCGCAACATATCTCACTACTGCTCCGCTCCTATTGATCATAGCTTGATGTTATATAGCCTATAGCCTTCCTGGATAAATGCACTATTCAACAAAAAATGTTTTTTTCTAATCGAACCAGTACTTTCTGAAATTAGCGCGTTCAACCAAACAAACAAATTCTTCAGCTTTATAATATTAGTATAGATATAATAGGTATAACTAGCTGACCCAGCAAACGTTGTTTTGCCATACCTATAAAGTGAGTAAAAAGCCCGACTTGGGAAGGACCTCCAACTTACAAAAGACCACAGCCAAATTACTAGACACAGCGGTGTAGTTGTGTTTCTGTGTGTGAGTACTGGTCTCCAGCGCTCATATAGGGATGCGTTTTGAAAGAAGCGTATTCCTATCCCAGGAATACTCCCATCATAAAATAACAGAATGGGTAGGCAACACGCAAGTGGTACTTCTGGTATTGCAAGCGTCCATAGGCTATGGTAACTGCTTAACATCAGACGGGACGTAAGTTTGTATGGCACATTAGTGGTATAAAAAAAATGTAATATCGCTATTAAAAAATAGAGGTCGATGGTAGAAGAAGGGTAAAAATTTAGGATCGTATATATTTTTTAAATATAAAAAAATTGTCCCTATAAAGTTTAATAGACTTTTCGACTGCCTTGGTGGACCAGTGGTCGCAGTATGCGCCTGCTGTGCACGAGGTTGTGGGTTCGATTCCTACACAGGACAAAACTACTGTGGTACCCACAAATTGTTGTTCTGAGTCTGGGTGTAATTTGTGTCCGTTAATTGTATGTTTGTAAAGTCCCCCGCGACACAGAGCTTGTTCTCTAGTGCGGGAGTTGTCTTAAAAAAAAATCAGACGCTGTCGAGACATTGAAGAGGCATATCACGTATCTCCAATGTCACGACAGCGACATAAGCCATGTCGCTAGCTCTTGCAGGTACTCGTAGGTACCTGATGGACCGTTGCTCTGCTTGCCACCCCTTAAAGACGCCACTGGCGACATGTACTTATTATCTGTTATTATTATTGGCTTTATCAGATAAGATACAAGCGAGATACCGTATAAAGATCTACGTTTCAATTTATATAGCATAATAACGTATTTCGCCGTTATCCGATGATATTATCTATCGCATTCACACATGAATCTAAAAGCAAGTACGCACAAAAATATGGCAACAAAACTGAACGCCCCGCTCAGATGTATTTGAAAAAGACAATTTAAAAAAGACAACTCACGCTCTAGGGATAGGGACTGCCTTGGTGGTCCAGTGGCCGCAGTATGCGCCTGCTGTGCACGAGGTTGTGGGTTCGATTCCCACGCAGGACAAAACTTTGTGTGACCCACACAGAATTGTTCTGAGTCTGGGTGTAATTTGTGTCCGTAAATTGTATGTTAGTAAAGTCCTCCGCAACACAGAGCTAGTTCTCTAGTGAGGTAATTGTCTTTAAAAAAAAAAAAAAAAAGGAAACGAAGTACACCCACACTCAGGACAACCTTTTGTGGATCACACAATTTTTTGTCCCATGTGGGGATCGAACCCACAACTAGAGATGGGCGATGGGTAAGTACCCGACGGGTAAATACCCAGGTAAATTCCCGTTTGGGAATAAACCGGGTATTTACCCGGGTAAATACCCGAAGCATGGGTCTTTTCAGAAAAATGTATAATACGATAGAGAGAGCTCACGATTTACTTTAACTACAGTCAATGGTCGCTAAGAAGTGCTTTTATTTGATGTTCAAACCTATGTCATCATTGAAAGTATTATTATAGAACAAATTATATTGAATAATTTAAGCTTCCTACGTAGTTATTACATAGTTATCATTTTAATTTAAATATTATTTAAAAATCATGAAATAAAACAATGTTAAACAATATAATAAATTATTTATTCAAAACAGACATATATTTAAAAAAAATAAGGTAAAACAATCTTCACAATCAGTCTTCACATTATAACAATTTCTTAATTAACGTACATGGTTTATTGACAAAAATCAGTCAGATTATAGGTGCAACAATTATTTATTAACAATTACCTACTAATCTTTAACAACAGTCAATGAACTAGATCAGTCACTATCCCAATCTCCTTCCGCAGTTGCCGAAACGTCAAAAAACTCAATAGATTGTGACACCCCTTGTGACGTTGAGGGCTCATTTAAATTTGGTATAGAAAATGGGCTACTTAAAGATGCAGTAACATTCTCATCTTCTGGATCTTCAGTTATTATTGTATTTTTATGTAACAGATTCCAATTATATGAAATAAAGGATATTTTAGCTGCCCTTTCTGTGGTCAGCCTATTTCTTTTGGCGCTATGAATATTTCCCAGGACACTAAATGACCGTTCGGTGGCTGCAGATGTGCACGGCGCTGTTAATAACCGAACTGCAACTTTGCTTAGTAGCTTCGTGCCACAAATCCCTTGCCACCAAACTACTGGATTCATGTTTTAAATGTTTTTCCATACAATCGAGTTGCCTCAAAATCCCTCTTTTGCCCTGTAATTTAGCTAAATCGTTCATGATGTCGAGGCCCATTCTTTCTCCTACATCGTATAAAAATTGGAATGTTTCCACTTCTTGTGTTTCTTCTAGCTCAACACCTTGACACTTTGGGGTCTAGCATATAGGTAGCGAAGGGGTTTGATACAAACATTCATTCGAGCTTTAAGTGCATTCAAAATTTGATTTTTATTGTTTTCATTTAGTATTTTAATATCTGGGAGGATGAAACGTAATGCGGATTCAATATCTTTGAAAGATAAATACACGTTGTGTATATTTAAATCGTTGCCTTCCAATTGAAAAATTTTGTCATTTATTGGTTGTAATAATTTTATACATTCATCAATCATTATCCAAAAGCTTTCGTCAAGTAGATGTGCCTTGTGCTCATTTGCCATTACTGCTTCTTCATGGACGGCCAAAGTTTGTAAAGTTACTTTGGTTTTCTGCACACTTCTGAAAGCAGTGCAATAACTACCCCAACGCGTTTTTACTGGCAGTTTTAATGTTTCACCATACCCCTTCTCCTTAACAATCTGTGCCAGTAATGTACTTAGCAATTGACTCCGCTTTATTGTTTTTATTGTATCTGCAACTATTTTAACGAAACATTTTACAGGTTCTGGTTTCATGCAGTCTTCGCAGAGTAAATTTAGTGTGTGTGCCACGCACCTTAGTGTTATTATATGTGGATGTTCATTTCGTACCAGATCAAATGCTTTTTGTATATTATTTGCATTATCTCCTATCAAGGTTGCAAATTTGTGAGCCCCGTAAACATTTATTACTTTTAGAATTTCTTGACTTATATATTCGCTTGTATGACGATCAGAGAGAGTATTTAAGCTTTTTACAAAGATTGGTTCCGGTTTAGCTATAATAAAGTTAAAAATGCCCTCAACGCGTTGATTGCTCCAGCCGTCACATTGTAAATGTAAGTTTTTCGCCGATTTGATTATAAATACTATCTAAGTGTGTAGTAGCAATAGCTTTCCTTGATGGTGGTTTATATAATGGCTGTAATTCTTGAAACACACGGATCCACAGGGGATGCTCTGCTATAGATATAGGAGCGCCAGCGACAAATATAGCTTGGGATATTAATTGATCCAAATATTTTTTCCTTTCTTCACTAAATTCATTTGATTTTGACGATTTTGACGATAATGGTGTTTCCTCATTTTGCAGTTCTATACTCTCTGATAGATGAAAGTTAGGCTGAGTCTGATTTGTAACAGCTACTCTCGTGTCTGCAGTATTATTAATTTGGTTCTTTATTACAGTAGGACACTTAAAGCAGGCTAGTAAGTGTCGTTCCATTTTATTGACATTGGATATTTTATATAATTTATCACAATGCTTGCATTTGGCTGATTTATTAATATTAATAAAATGTTTCCAAATTTCTTGTTTTATCTTACGTGGCATGATGCCCTACAACAAAAATATTAATATCTATATTACAAAATAAACAAAAATATGAGGCTGGTTTATATTAAATCTAGTTAGTTGCGAAGAATAATGACTTAAAAGGTTTAAACAACTATTTCTAAAGTATATACTTATTAAAAGTCTTACCTTCTGTAAGTAACTCCTGTTATTATGATGAGCTCTTATTTCAAACAGTCGAACATAGATGTCCAGTATTTAGCTAGTGTTAGTAATTATTCATATTAGTGTACTAAACTAACGACCACAATCCACAAGCAGCGAAAACATTATAACCAAAATGTCCGCCCTATTGTCTTTATCCAGCGGCTTATAAGTATAACAATAGATTGGCCGAGTGCAACAGAATATATGAATACCTTGCCAGAGAGAAAAATATTACCGTTAAAGGCTGTAAAGTATAGTATAAATTTAACGAATAATAGTATAAAACCAAAATCGGGTTGTGAAAAAATCTCCCGATATATTTACCCACGCTTCGGGTATTTACCCGGGTAAATACCTCGTTTTTACCCGAAATGGTAAATTCCCAGGTATTTACCGGGTACAAACCCATCTCTACCCACAACACGTTACGCAGTAGTAAATGACGAGGTAACCTTTTTTTTTGTTATACTACCAAGGTGGCAAACAAGCATACGGCCCGCCTGATGGTAAGCAGTTACCGTAGCCTATGGACGTTTGCAACACCAGGGGTGTCACTTAAGCCACTGAATCAACCGTGCAGTCTCCTGGTGATGAAGGTAGCTTATCTTTCTTCATAATATAGTTAACGTTATCGGTGTTTGGTCGACATACACTAGAATTGTATCGAGTATTTCGGAAAGTTACAGCATGTCGAAATATATATAAATGTATATAAATACCTAATTTATATCATACGTTTGTAGTAATTATTTATCTATACATAGATAAAACGCCACTACAGCCCGTTATCAATGATAAGGATTTGATAAAATGGTGGATGTCAATACGGTTTTAATGATAAATACCTACATATAAAAAATAACAGGCTCTAAAATATATATGCAAGTACACATAGAAACATGGTAACGAAGCTGAAGGCCGTTCAGAATATAGGTAGCCTAACTTTCTTTCTTACCATACGGTGGAAAGCTAAATTCAACGGTCAATGGCTGGACCGATTTTAGTAATTCTTTTTTTGTTGTGTTTGTTATTGTCAGGAGAAGGTCTTATGTAAAAAAAAAAGTTGCGCTGAAAATAATTTAACCCGGACGAAGTCGGGGCGGGCCGCTAGTTATAGATAAGTAATACCCAGACACCAAACAAATATTATCACACAAAGATTTGTTGGATGGAATCGAATCCATGACCTCCGGCGTAGCAGCCAGAGTTACTAGACCACTAGACACTAGGCCAGCCCGGTCCGCCTGATGGTAAGCTGCGTGTAATCATTTGGCTGTGGTCTTTTGCAAGGTCTTCTGTAGTACCATCGGACTATGAAAGTGAAGGTAAAGTGAGTGCACCTGTGTCTGCGCAGGCGCACACACTTCGCCTATAATATCTCCTGCGCAGTTGATTGTAGTCTATTCCTCTGCAGACTTGACCGAGACAAGACTGAAGGACATTTTAATTAAAACTATTGTGATAGGGCGGTATTATATTTCCTGCCTTTCTCCATTGACTGGCCTGTTGGTCTAGTGGTTAGTGACTCTGACTGCTACGCCGGAGGTCGTGGGTTCGATTCCCACTCAGGACAAATCTTTATGTGATGAGCATGAATGTTTGTTCTGTGTCTGGGTGTAATTTATCTATAATATGTATGTATTTAGTAATATATAAGTATGTTTATCAGTTGTCTGGTTACCATAGTACAGGCTCTGCCTAGTTTGGGATCAGATAGCGATGTGTGACTTGTCCCGAAAATATTATTATTATTATTATTCATTCTGTCCATCCAGGTTGTCTGGAAGAAATCGCCGCTAGCGATAAGACCGCCGATTGTACTAGCCTTAACTTAGTAATTTAAGTTGGAAAATGTAATTTTATGGTGTACAATAAAGTATATTCAAACTCAAACTCAAAATTCATTTATTCATTTAGGTTACAAAGTAACACTTATGAAGGTCATAAATTATGAATAAACCAGAAAGATGATGTCAGCTAAATTTTCCTAAGGCTAGTTCGCTGACGTATTGTATTGTATTGTATATTTGTTAAATACATAATAATACTACTATGTTAAAGTATTTAAAGTAGCCAGAACCGAGGTTTATGCATCAAGAGGTTGATGAATGTAGAGGAAGGAGAGGTTTAAGAGAGGTATGGCACTATACTAGCGAGAATACTAGAGAGAAATATACTATTTTTACGTGAAAGAGTAACAAACATCCATCCATCCATCCATCCATAAGAGTGGCCAGAGTTTCTTGCTAGTTCTTCTCGAGGCTCCACGTCAGCGAACTAGCCGTAGGAAAATTTTGCTGACATCATCATTCTGGTTTATTCATAATTTATGACCTTCATAAGTGTTACTTTGTAACCTAAATGAATAAATGAATTTTGAGTTTGAGTTCATACTTACAAACTTTCGCGTTTATAATATTAGTAGGATACGTATTTATTGTTATAATAATAAATACATATAAAATAATTAACATTTTATTATATTTCTTGGTACTGATTAAAATCTATTAGAAGTATCCGCCCGACATATTGAAATACAATAAAAATAGTTATTACTTTATAATTTCCAAGTTAATCTATTGTTTTACAACCGATTATAATGAATAAACCTCGAATAAACATATTTACGTCTTTGCCGGCAATATCAGGCAGCGTCAGGTAGGGCGGCCATATTATTACTATATTTAAAAGAGGTAGGGGGTGCCCTACCTGGCTTGCTCGCTAGTGTGGTGACACTAGCGAAAAGAAAGCCCGACTGGGGAAGGACCTCCACCTTACAGAAGACCACAGACAAATAACTACACAGCGGTGTTGTGTGTGAGTACAGGTCGCCAGAGCTTATGTAAGGATGCGGTTTAAAAGAAACGTATTCCTATCCCAGGGATACTCTCATCTTAGAGCACTGGTGTAAAACAATGGGTTGGCCATACGTAAGTGATACCTTTGCTATTGCAAGCGTCCATAGGTTACGGTAACTGCTTAACATCAGGTGGACATGCTTGTTTGCCACCCAAGTGGTATAAAAAAATGAAAACTAAAAACTACACATAGCGGTGTTGTGTGTGAGTACAGGTCTCCTCTCCAGCACTTATTTAAAGATGCGGTTAAAAGAAACTTTTCTATCCTACGAAAGAGATTTTTGTACAATAAGGGATGAACTGTCGTATAGAAGTTTTGAAATTTTACTCCTAAGGGGTTATAATAAGGAATTAATGGTTGTATGAACTTCCGTCATTTTCAAACATGCACGAAACTTCATATACCAGCTTCTATTTAGAAACTGAGCCTCTAGACAAGTGGCATAAGCGATAGTCGAATCGAAAAGTCAAAAAAGAAAATGTATGGGATTTGACGTAAGTTTACGACATTAAATCGTAGACTCACGTCAAATTCCATACATTTTATTTTTTGACTTTTCGATTCGACTATCGCTTATGCCACTTGTCTAGAGGCTCAGAGCCTCTACACAAGTGCCATAAACGGCAGACGAATCGAAAAAGTAAAATAAAAAGTATGCGATTTGACTTACGATATAATGTCGTAATATTACGTTAAATCCCATACATTTGCTTTTTTGACTTTTCAATTCGACTATCGCTTATGCCACTTGTCTACAGGGGCAGGCAGGACGGGCTGCTAATGTAGCTAGAAATAGTATTCAGGGTGTGTATGTTTGAGAGACTCAAAGAAATTGTTGAGGACGGAAATGGTCGATACTGTAATGTATCTATTAAATTGTAACTTATGTCACCAAATAAGTAATGTAAGCAAAGCATTAATTAATGCTTTAATGCAACTGCCGCACTAGAGAACAAGCTCTGTGTCGTGGGGGACTTTACAAACACACAATTAACGGAGACAAATTACACCCAGACTCAGAACAATTCTTTGTGGGTCACACAAAGTTTTATCCTGTGTGGGAATCGAACCCACAACCTCGTGCACAGCAGGCGCATACTGCGGCCACTGGACCACCGAGGCAGTTGAGAGACTCAAAGAAATTGTTGTGGACGGAAATGGTTGATACTGTAATGTATATCTATTAAATTGTAACTTATGTCATCAAATAAGTAATGTAAGCAAAGCATTAATTTGTGAAACACAGATTTCAATGTAGCAACTAGCAACTGTTATCCTTACTAATATTATAAATGTGAAAGTTTGTAAAAATGGATGGATGGATGTTTGTTACTCTTTCACTTAAAAACTACTGAACGGATCTGGATGAAATTTGGCACACAGATAGATTATGGTCTGGAATAACACAGAGGCTACTTTTTGCAGCCATAACCGACATCCACGCGGGCGTAGCCGCGGGCAACAGCTAGTATAAAATATATTTTGCGTAATACTCTTTCTTACTATATTATAATCTTTAGCGGCCAACGTTGTTTGGTTTTACATGTATCAAGCATTGTATTAGTAATAAGTATTTATAATTAGCACTGTGTACAATTGTTTGTTGTGTTGTCCTAAATAAATAAAATAAAATAAAAGAGGTAGTATAGAAAAAACCACTAGACAAGTGGCATAAACGGTAGTCGAATCGAAAAATCAAAAAGTAAATGTATGGGATTTGACGTTAGTTTACGAGATTATAGCGTAAACTTACGTCAAATCCCATACATTTACTTTTTTGACTTTACGATTCGACTACCGTTTATGCCACTTGTCTAGTGGTTCTTTCTATACTACCTCTTTTATAGCTACACTAGGGGTCGCCCGCGACTTCGTCCGCGTGGTAATTTGGAACGTGTATCATCATATAGATTATCGAGCACACCTGGCTACCACAGCCAGTACAATAATATGTAATACGTGATGCATTCATGTTTGTAAACAATAAAATACTTATTGTACAATGAAAAACAATCACAATAAATACATATGTAGGTATTGTAGAGGCGAAACCTGATAATATTAGCTTGTTCAGAATCGTAATAAATTTGAGTACAATCATTTTTAAACCATGTTATATTTTGCCCAAATACTCTTTATTTTTAGTCCAATTTGTTTGTAGATATAAATAAATATCCCAGAATAAAATGTAGGTACTCTGCGTCCGTTTGTCTGTCACATGAACAACCTCGGAATAACCAGATCGGGTTTTCCTAAGCTCATTCTACTTAGGCATTCTTAGTATGTCCCATATTATTTATTTGTATGCCTTACATACAGGTTATTTGTGCAAATATTTGCGTTGTAGAGAAACTTATCTGCACGGTCGGTATAGTACGGGTTCGATGCCAATACGGGGTAAAAAATTGTGTGATCTATCAAGCCGGCTGATTCTCCAAGAAACAGCGATCGCAAACTGACAGTTGTGATTGCTCGGTGACGGCACACACGATTGCTAAACGTCAAAAAGGCTCGGTTTTCGCTCTTACGGAATACCGATTATTATTAATCAGACATCCAGATTTTGCTCCTATTTTCAATCTGACAGCCAGATTTTGCTCCGATTTTCAATCAGACATACAGATTTTGCTCCGATTTTCAATCTGACAGCCAGATTTTGCTCCGATTTCAATCTGTCAGCCAGGTTTTGCTCCGATTTTCGATCTTACAGCTAGATTTTGCTCCGATTTTCAATCTGACAGCCAGATTTTCCTGCGTTTTTGCGATCGCTCGGTTTTCGCTCTTACGGATTACCCCTGCCGCTTTTGTAGTGCATCTAGCATGTTTACGTTAGCTAGAGTAGACGGCTTTTATGCGACTATTCGTAAACGGATTGTCTGTTTACTTAGTAGACTGCATCCTTAAAGTTATTGCTGACTAGTTGTTGCCCGCGGCTCCGCCAGCTTAGATGTCGGTTACCGCGATAAAAAGTAGCCTATTTTTATTTTCTTTATTGGGAAAGCAAACAATTGTTAATAACTAAATTAATGTTTTAATGTACAATCCACAAAGATTCCACAAATTACTAAAATTAAAGATAAAAAGATACAGTGAAGATGTGCTACAATAAAACTGATAAAACTGAAACTAAACTATATGCTATTCCAGACTATAATCTATCTCTGTGCCAAATTTCATCCAGATCCGTTCAGTAGTTCTTGCGTGAAAGAGTAACAAACATCCATTCTTACAAAAGAGGGCGGAGGGGGTCCATTGCCTCTTCCCCTCCTCCAGCTAAGACTGTCCCCACCCTCCCCACTGAACCAAATTCTGGATCCTGCTGATAAGCACAACTCTTGGATTATGAAGGAGTTCGTAAGTGTATTATGTGTAGCAGTCATATTACGACATAATGTTACAAATACATAATAAATGACTTTAAGTACACGATAACTATGTGGTTGACCTTCTGGCTCTTTCACTTATGTGGCTAATAGTACCTATAAACGGAAGCATTACGTCGGTATAAGTTACCAAATAATTTAAGTATGTTTTAAAAGTTTATCGTTGTCAATTTCTGACTTAAATATAGCACGCTCTTGAAACGGTATTTTGTATCTATCTGATTATTAAAAAAATGTTTTTATCATCATCATCATCTCAGCCAAAACACGTCCACTGCTGGACATAGACCTCCCCCAAAGATTTCCACAACTCTCGTTCCTGAGCCGACCTTGTCCATCGGTTGCCCGCATCCTTTACCAGGTCGACGGGCCACCTTGTTGGAGGCCTGCCCACGCTTCATCTTCGTTCGTGGTCACCACTCTAGAACCTTTCTGCCCAGCGGCCATCAGTTCTGCGAGCTATGTGCCCGGCCCATTGCCACTTAATGGAGGCAATTCTTCGAGCTATGTCGGTTACTTTGGTTTTCCTACGGATCTCCTCATTTCTGATTCGATCTCGCAGAGAAACTCCAAAATGTTTTATCTCTGACAAAACCGGCCGGCTGATTCTCTAAGAAACAGCGATGGCAAACTGACAGTTGTGATCGCAAACTGACAGTTGCGATTGCTCGGTGACGGCACAATCTATTGACTAAACGTCAAAAAGGCACGGTTTTTGCTCTTATGGAATACCGATTTTCAATTTTCAATCAAGATTTTGCTCGGATTTTGCGGTGGCTCGGTTTTTGCTCTTTTGGAATTCCCCTGCGAGACATGCTCCTTAGTCTATCTATTCTAATATTATAAAGAGACAAAATGTGTGAGTTTCTTTGAGTGTACGGGATAATCTCTGGATCTACTGTTCCGATATTAATTCTTTTACCAATAGAAAGCCACGTTATTTGGTGAGTGTCATAGGCTATATATTAACTCGAAAAATGAAAAGACTTTTTCGTGGTAGTCAGATTTGCAATATATATATAATAAAAATAATAGCAACCCATATATATCCCACTGCTAGGCCCCGTGCCTGGCACTCTCCTCTCCTCTATTAAGAGAGAGCTCTCTCTCTCTCTTAATAAAGGAGAGAAGACCCGTGCCAGCGTGCCAGACCAGCGTGTGTGAATTAAGGCCTAAACCCTTTAGGCCTTAATTCACACACGCTGGTCTTATGCGGGTTGGTGAATCAGACATGTCTTTAGAATAACTTCTAAGACCTGTGGGTTTCCTCACGATATTCTCCTTCATTGTCAGTAGATGGTGAATCATTTGATTAGCACATATAAACTCCACAAAGTGAACTTCACATTGGTACTGCCGCCCGGGATCGAACTCACACCTCTTGCGTGCAAGTCTATTACTTTCTCGCTCAGCCACCACCGCTTTATTGCAATCCTACTAATATTACAAACGCGAAAGCTTGTTAGAATGTATAGATGTATGTTTGTTACTCTTTCACGCAAAAACTACTAAACGGATCTGGATGAAATTTGGCACAGAGATAGATTATGGTTTGGAATAGCACATAGGCTACTTTCTACAGCGATAACCGACATCTACGCGGGCGGAGCCGCGGGCAACAGCTAGTACTATAAAATGTTTAGATTCGTCTCATACAATATGGAAGAGTGAGAATGTATTTATCTTTCTATGTAGAAAGGCTGAGAGTATCGTGTGATCCTATTGTTATACTCCTCCGTGTTGCAATGGACAAGAAAAAGTATACAAGATATAAAAGTACTAGCGACACGTCCCGGATTAGCACGGGGGACATACATTTAGTACTAGCTGTTGCCCGCGGCTCCGCACGCGTGGATGTCGGTTATCGCTGTAAAAATTGCAAATAGCCTATGTGTTATTCCAGACCATAATCTATCTCTGTGCCAAATTTCATCCAGATCCGTTCAGTAGTTTTTACGTGAAAGAGCAACAAACATCCATCCATCCATCCATTCTTACAAACTTTCGCATTTATAATATTAGTAGGATTCGTAGATTCCATAATGAAACAATATATATAGTCTATGTTACCCGCTGATAATGTACCTTTCTAATGGTGAAAGCTTTAAAATCGGTCAAGTAGTTTTTGAGTTCAATCGTAACAAACAAATAAAATCTTTCTTCTTTATATATTTCCCACACGAGACAACATTTTGTGTAATCTATAAATGTTTGTTTCTAGGTGTAATTTGTGTCCGTGAATTTTATGTATGTAAAGTCCCCCGCGACATAGAGCTTGTTCTTTAGAGCAGGAGTTGTCGTAAAAAGACAAATTGGTCATCGGTATTTAAATAATTAGACAGATACAGATTAAATTATATTTACACAATATACTAGCCGTAGTCCGTGTGGTGACGGATTAAGAATACAAATGTCACCACCCCTTTCCATCCCGAAGGGTGTCGTAAGAGTCGACTAAGGGAGTAAGTCAGGCAGACAATATCCACTGCTAGAGAGGGAAAACTCGAAACAAAACCCTATACCAACCCGTCTGGCCAGCGTGGTATAGTAGGCTAATATCCCTCCAATTGTATGGAGGAGACCCGTGCCCAGTAGTGGGACGTTTATGGGTTGAAATTTTTTAATTTTTTTTATTTATTTTTATACTACTTGGGTGGCAAACAAGCATACGGCCCGCCTGATGTTAAGCAGTATCCGTAGCCTATAGACGCTTGCATTACCAGAAGTATCACTTGCGTGTTGCCAACCCATTTTTTTTACACCAGAGCTTTAGGATGGAAGTAACCCTGGGATAGGAATACGTGTCTTTCAAAACGCATTCCTAAATGAGCGCTGGAGACCTGTACTCACACACAGGAACACAACTACACCGCTGTGTGTAGTCATTTGGCTGTGGTCTTCTGTAAGGTGGAGGTTCTTCCCCAGTCGGGCTTGCTCGCTAGTATGGTGCCCTACCTCTCTAAGATGAGATCTCTGAGATGATGAATATACTAGCCGCCTGTCCCGGCTTCGCACGGGTGGCATTTCCCAGGGTCTCGTAATGTTTTTGTCAATAAAATATAGCCTATAACACTCAAAAATTACGTGACTACCTATTGTTAAAAGAATTTTCCTCGCTTAGATATGGCCTTATTTTATAGAGCACCTTGAGCCGATAAAAGCAATTCTGAACAGACTCAGCCATGTGCTTTTAAAATCTTAGACTTGAGTCTATACACAGACCCAGGTTACGAGCTTCATCAACCCTGTTAATTAACTCTCCCATGAGCTTTACATTTAGTGTTGCAAGGAGTTTAGCAATCTGATTTTTTGTGCCAAATTACATGTATTTACTTTGTTTTAAAATTCGGTTCGGTTCGATTTGATTCGTTTTTTTTGGCAAAGGGCAAACAGTGGCAATTTTCCAAATATCTATACTAATATTATAAAGCTAAAAAGTTTGTTTGTTTGGTTGAACGCGCTAATCTCAGAAAGTATTGGTTCGATGAGAAAAAAAAATGTTGAATACTGCATTTATCCAGGAAGGCTATACGCTATATAACATCATGCTATTATCAATAGGAGCGGAGCAGTCGTGAGATATGTTGCAAAATCCGGGAAATGTACGTTCCAAATTACTACCTACTGACCCATATAGCAGTTTGTTTTTTTTTTTAACTACCAAGGAGCCAAACAAGAATACGGCCCGCCTGATGGTAAGCAGTTACCGTAGCCTATGGACGTTTGCAACACCAGGGGTATCACTCGCGCGTTGCCGACCCTTTAAACACCTTATACCTTACTACTTTGTTAAAGAACCCCATGCTATAGTCTCTCGGGAAAACCTCGGCAGGGAGCTCATTCCACAACCTAATCGTACGTGGTAGGATATACCTTTATAAACTAATGGTACCTACTTTATTTATCTGTGTTGTTTACCAACTTGTTTTACTACTTATTTTGTCCGTACGTGACGGATACGAGAAGAGACGAACACCATAAGTATATCAATAATTACACCTACATTCCACTTATAAAATCCTTTTTTCACATAAACTTAAAGAGAAATCTTCGCAATCGTAAGTAAAATATATTATAAAACAGTTTTATAATTCGTTACCGCATCCAATGGACCGCTGAACCGTTTAATGGTTAAACTTTCACTTAAACGCACTGCAAGTCCTAAATTACAATGCGACTTAACACTTAAAATTTTAATATTTATAAAATCCGTACTTTAAAACTTACGACCTTTGCCAAACAGGTCTAAAAAAAATAAACAAAAATCTGTCAACACAAAAAAACTAAATTCAAAGAAAGAACACAGACACACACATTTAAAAAAATAACAACGAACTTCGAATGTTAAAACTTCAAAACTTCGAACACAAGACGAAAACCGACTTATTACCGCAAAATTCAAAGCATTTTTGAATTTGGAAAGTGTTTCCGATAAAAGTCGAGCGTGTTCGTCAACTTTCGCCTCGCATCACGACTGACGAGGCGCGGGCTCACGCGTGCACTGGCCGACCGGTGAGAACTGCTTGTTAGTCAATGAATACACTGTAGTGATGGGATAAGGTCGATAAGATTAAGCTTACTTTTAACAATTGCAATTTGACAAAAAATAAATTATGGCTATCTTCAAACTTGGCAAGGTTTGTAGATTACTTACTTCGTGGTACTCAGCGGCTTGGCTGTCACGTAAGGAAGTAGAAAAATAGAAAAGTCTGTTTCTACCCCACTTGGTGTTTTGGCTGCATCAGTTTGAATGCTAACCTGGTAACTCGCAAAAGACTAACTGAACGAGCGAGTGAAGTTCTCAGAGTCTACTGGAGCAATCATACATACAAATGTATGTATGTATATATGAGTCATAAAAATGTACGTATATTATATACGTGAGTATGTTTGTTCGACGAAAACTCTAGTATCTTTGATCGAAACATCGTACAATTTGGTAGGCGATTAAATGAAACAAAAATATTTTTTAAGTTCGAACATGAGCCAAATCAGTCAAGAGGGAGTCGTACGCGAGTAAAAGTTCGCAGCGGACTACTAGTTATCTTGAGATTAAAAAGAGTGAGCCGAGTTTCTAGCTAGTACCTTTCATGGCTCTACGTTTGTCAATAAACTAAAAGTAGCTCAATTGACTGACATCGACCTTTTGGATTTCGTGGTACATTCATAACCATCATCATAAATGTTACTTCGTAACTTAAATGAAATTTATGTAATGTCTTTTAGAGGAAGAAATGCTCTTTATTCGTGGGTATTCCCTTGGCCGGGTAAGCGAAACTGTTATGTCGGTCTTTTCGGCCTAGAGATGTTAGGTGACTAAAACCGACTAAAACCCCCTTTTCCATCTACATCCGGCCTTTACAGGTGGACCCGCACCTAATATGACATCAATCATGATCCACTCAGTGAATTCAAGATACTTCACAAAAAACATCGACAGTCAATTCCATCGACATTTTCCCATCACTAAACCGATTACTCTACTTAGATCATAGTAGATTTTCTTACATTGTTGTTCCAAACTAAAATGCACCTTATTCTTAAATACATAGGGTCAATTCTCCCATGATAAACAACAATAGGATAAGCAGAGATATCAGTTATTACATTCAATGACAAAGATAAGCTTCGCAAACAATTTACAATAAAAATAGTTTCTTAAATGTAATTGTAATAAGGTTATAAGTAAGAGAGCAAACCCGACTGGGGAAGAACCTCCTTTTACTCTCCTTACAGAATACCACAGACAAATAACTACACACAGTGGTGTAGTTGTGTTCGTTTACGTGAGCATCGACTGGGGAAAGACCTCCTCTTACTCTCCTTACAGAAGACCACAGACAAATAACTACACACAGTAGTGTAGTTGTGTTCATTAACGAGAGCACAAGGCTACATTGCTCATTTAGGGATGCGAAACGTTTTCTTATCCCAGGGATACTCCATCATCAAAATCCTGGTGTTATAATTTTTGGATGGATATGTGATAATTCAGTAAGATCTCTGATATTGCCAGCGTCCACAGGCTACGGTAACTGCTGACCATCAGACGGGCTGTATTCGCAACTAATTGGTAGCGGCATCGACAGATCTACAAGGTAGAGCTTTCCGAGGTTGGTCTTAAGATGAGTGACCATTTTTTTTAATATAGCAAGATCCCTCCGTGCCTCTAAAAGCGCGTAAAGCCTGATCTCTCTTCGGTAGTACCGGATTGCCGTTTGATCAGATAATGAGAGAGATTGAATAGAGTGCACCATTCGAGCACTATAAATTTCATTGAGATTGGCCGCCGTAGAACGTAATACCAAAGTGACCGACATTTAGGTGTGAAAAGACAACTCCCGCACTAGAGAACAAGCTCTGTGTCGCAGGGGACTTTACAAACATACGATTAATGGAGACAAATTACACCCATACTTAGAACAACTCTTTGTGGGTCACACAAATTTTTGTCCCTGTGTCGTATCGAACCCACAACCTTATGCACAGCAGGGACATACTGTACCCACTGGACCACCAAGGCAGTCAAAGTCTACATAGGTCGAAGAATTGCCTCAATTAAGTGGCAATGGCCAGGGCATATAGCTCGCAGAACCGATGGCCGTTGGGGCAGAAAAGTTCTAGAGTGGCGACCACGAACTGGAAGACGTAGCGTGAGCAGTCCTCTAACAAGGTGGACCGACGACCTGATAGATGAAAGACCAGCAACCGATGGACAAGGTTAGCTCAGACCCGAATGATGTGGAAAACCTTGGAGGAGACCTTGTCGGCAACGCGCGAGTGATACCCCTAGTGTTGCAAGCGTCCATAGGCTACGGTAACTGCTTACCATCAGGCGGGCCGTATGCTTGTTTGCCTCCTTGGTAGTATAAAAAAAGAAGACCTATGTCCAGCAGTGGATGTCTTATAGCTAAGATGGATGGCCGCCGTCACTGAAATGGGTCTGGATTCTGGACGACAATAACCACAAGGCGAGCTAAATGTTTGTTTAGTTTATAACATTTTTCTGATAAATATTTAATTTAAAATGATATGTTCTCATAATAAATGTTGCCTTATTTAAATAATAAAACAAGAAATACAAATATTTACACAATATCATATACTTACAATACTTACTTATAATTTACCATCTGCTAACGGTAAAGGAATACATCGTGAGGAAACCCACATGTCTTAGAAGTAATTCTAAAGACATGTCTGATTCTCCAACGCATTTTTTTTATACTACCAAGGTGGCAAACAAGCATACGGCCAGCCTGATGTTAATCAAGTTACCGTAGCCTATGGACGCTTGCAATACCAGAGGTATCACTCGCGCGTTGCCGTATTCATTTTAAAGACAACTCCCGCACTATGGAACAAGCCCTGTGGCTATACAAATATACAAATAAGGGACACAAAGTACGCCCAGACTTGCGACAACCATTTATGGATCACACAATTTTTTGTCCCGTTTCTTTCTTTTTTTTTCTTTTATAAAAAAACAACTCCCGCACTAGAGAACAAGCTCTGTGTCGCAGAGGACTTTACAAACATACAATTTACGGACACAAATTACACCCAGATTCAGAACAACTCTTTGTGGGTCACACAAAGTTTTGACCTGTGTGGGAATCGAACCCACAACCTCGTGCACAGCAGGCACTTACTGCGACCACTGGATCACAAAGACAGTCAAATTGGGGATCGAACCTACAACACGCCGCAGAGTGGTAAATGGCGAGGTAACCGCTTAAGCCACTGAACCAACCATGCAAAACCTCATCTCTGTTTTTAGGAAAGGAGACCCGTGGGCAGCAGTAGGACATAATATAGATTGCTATCCTACTAATATTATAAACGCGAAAGTTTGTAAGTATGGATGGATGGATGGATGTTTGTTACTCTTTCACGTAAAAACTACTGAACGGATCTGGATGAAATTTGGTTGGTTTGGTGATTACTTTTTATAGCGATAACCGACATCCACGCGGGCAGAGCCGCGGGCAACAGCTAGTTATTAATATAACAAAGTCCTGCAAACGCTAGACCAGTCAGCTTGTGACCACGGCCAGCAGCCCTGGATTTACTATAGGGGCAACCGTGGCTATAACTCAGGGCGGCAAAATACGGAGCGTAAGAAAAAAAACACAAATTATTTTCGATAGCGTGAATGCCTTTTTCTCTTACGCTTCGAATTTTTCCTTCCCCCCACTTCAGCACTTCAGTCCCGGCCAATAGTAGCAATGGAGGTAAAAACTTATTTAAATTAAAATAAATAAGTATTTCTTCATTATTACGAAAACAAAATCGACTGGACTGCCTCGGTGGTCCAGTAGCCGCAGTATGCGCCTGCCGTGCACGAGGTTGTGGGTTTTGATTCCCACACAGGACCAAACTTTGTGTGACCCACAAAGAATTGTTCTGAGTCTGAGTGTAATTTGTGTCCGTTAATTGTATTTTTGTAAAGTCCCCCGCGACACAGAGCTTGTTCTCTAGTGCGGGAGTTGTCTTTTTAAATTAAATTTAAAAAAAAAATGGCATTGTACATTTTTTTTATGAGGCGCTGAGGTTAAATCCGACCGGTATAATCTAGCCTAAACGTCAATCTTACATCCTTTTATATTATTACTAAGCGCCTGAACAAAGTGCAATAGTTTTTTACGTTACATAATTTTGCTATAAACATTTTTTGTTTGTTAGGTCATACTTTAGAGATGGTCCATGTGATGTATCAAAATTGATTCAGCGCTTTTGCTAACAACCCCCAATGAAAAATATGAAATAAAGAAATTATTGAATACAGATTGAAGTCGATGTTAAGGCCTAGGTTCACTCCTGTCACCTTATATTCAGTCTGGCACCGACTTCAATCTGTATTCAGTTATTTTTCGCTTTTTGAAGTCGGTTTTTTTTTTATATAGTTGTGACCATTGACGATAAAACTACCTATAGCCCTGTAGGTTACGCTTCTAAAGAATGACACCCTTACTCTCTGTTGCAAATTTTACTTTTAACTTGCAATTAAGCGCCTAAACAAAATACAACAGTTTCATTTATCTGGTGCGTATTGCTATACGAAATGCAACAGGCGCTTGAATAACATACGATCTGTAAAAGTAAGCTCAAGCTTCGATTGTATAATTCGAAGGCCGGAATATTTAATGCATCTGTTATCTAAAAAGGGAAAATAGCATTGCTCGAGCTTTTATAAACTTGCATGTATGTTTTAAGAGAGGTAGGGCACCATACTAGTGAGTAAACCCGACTAGGGAACGAGCACTATCTTACAGAAGACCACGGCAACATGACGGTGTAAATAACACACAGCGGTGTAGTTGTGTTCCTGTGTGTAAGTACAGGTCTCCAGCGCTCATTTAGGGATGCGTTTTCGACTCTTTTAAAATTTTTAGGTAAAATGAGCAAGCTTTCATAGGCTACGGCACCTGCTTACTATCAGGCAGGCTTGTTTATCACTTAAGTAGTATTAAAATAAATAAATAAAATACCCTAATGCTGGTTACGAGTCTCTACTTCTTCAACCTTCGTGGGTGGATAAAGATTTACACTCGCTAGCCTAATGCGGGTTGGTGAATCAGACGTTTATTTAACCTCTCAATTTAAATATCGCTGCACAAACAATCTCTTACTAGCATGTCCTTCCCACAACTCTGCTTTTCTTTACTCCTCTTTTCCTATACAATCCATCTTGCTCTGGAATGCCCTCCCTCTTGAAATCAGAATGTCCACTTTTTTGTTGAATAGTGCATTTATCCAGGAAGGCTATAGGCTATATAACATCACGCTATGATCAATAGGAACGGAGCAGTAATGAGATATGTTGCAAAATCGGGGAAAATATTGTATACTATTTTCCCCGATTTTGCAACATATCTCATATATCTATAGAAAATACATGTATATACTAGTGGACCTGGCAGACGTCGTCCTGCCGGAAAAAGCTGAAATACCGACAGCAGCGCCACCTACCGGGTCCAATTGTGAATCTAAACCATCCAGGGCCCTACCCGAACACACACACAAAATTTCATCAAAATCGGTCCACCCGTCTAGGAGGAGTTCAGTCACATACACACGCACACAAGAAATATATATATTAAGACTAGTTGTTGCCCGCGGCTCCGCCCGTATAGATGTCGGTTCGCGATAAAAAGTAGCCTATATGCTATTCCAGACTATAATCTATCTCTGTGCCAAATTTCATCCAGATCCGTTCAATAGTTTTTGCATGAAAGAGTAACAAACATCGTACATCCATTCGTTTATAATATTAGTAAGGATATATAATACAATAATTGCTCGTTCAAGGGTATTTCATAGATATATTATACGTATCTTAGAAGTGAACAGAACTTGTAAGTGAAATTAAGCGAAACAATCTATGATATAGATTAAATCCTACTAATATAATAAATGCGAAAGTTTGTAAGAATGGATGGATGTTTGTTACTCTTTCACGTAAAAACTACTGAACGGATCTAGATGAAATTTGGCAGAGAGATAGATTATGGTCTGGAATAACACATAGGCTTTACAGCGATAACGTACATCCACGCGGGCGGAGCCGCGGGCAACAGCTAGTACATTATAATACAATAATTGCTCGCTCAAAAAGATATAATAAACGTAGGTATCTAAGAAGCGAAAGTGAAATTAAGCGTAACAATCTGTGATACCTATAGATTAAATATTATATAAATTTCACAATAATATGACTTGATGTCAAGTTCTGTGTGTAATCTTATATCACTTATCTAATATTGGTTTAGGAATATTTTTAGCTATGACTCTGTTGTCTTTATATTTATCACGCTATAACAACGAAGGAAGGAACGAATAATAAAGAAACTCGTCTTGGTAGAAATTATAAAGGGCATGTTTATTTATTTATTTATTTAAACTTTATATACACAGAATGTATAATGGCGGACTTAATGCCTGAGGCATTCTCTACCAGTCAACCAACAGGGTGATGCTAGATTATTTATATTAGGTATACAAAGTATTTCGTCTAGAGTGTTATGTTTAAAATATATATCTTAAAAGGTTAATTTCTAAAAAAAAAATACCGAGCAAGGCTCGGTCTTCCAGGTACTATTGATAAAGTTTATATTACTAAAGTAAGAAACACGGACTTATTTGGTGATAAGTGATAAGTAGACTTAGCCTATGAGCGTTTAAGGCTTGGGTACCTGTACTATTAAGTATTCTGTGGCTTGGGATATCGCCAACAACCTTGAGCATTTGGGCGAAGCAAACACGACTCTATTCTCTAGGCGAGCGCGGGGATACAAACAGATGTACTCTTTGAATGGACGTCTTATTAATTTTTATTCAATTAATTCAAACTTATTATATAACATAAATTATAGGTGTATGTTTTCTTCAATTATTATTTTTTCGTATTATTTGATAAAAATTTAAGTCATAAAATGGTTACATCTCAATAATTTGGTGCTAATTCGATGATTTTTTTACAAACTATTTAGAATCAATATATAATTAATTACAAGACCATATTATGAAACACATCTTGTAGATTAATAATGTATTTTTTGGCAGTCATTTGTCTATAAATGCCAACAAAAAATGGTTTCATTTAAAGTGTTCTTTTTCATCATTTTTAACCGACTTCAAAAAGAGGAGGTTATCAATTCGTGTGTATTTTTTTTTTTTTTTTTTAATGTTTGTTACCGCATAATTCCGTCATTAATGGACCGAATTGAAAAATTCTTTTTTTGTCTGACTGGACATACTTCCAGTTTGGTCCCATTATCATCAAAAGAAAGTTCTGATGATGGGATCCATGAGGAATTGAGGGAACTCCTCAAAAGTTATAGGCACACATATAGCAATTTCAATATTTTTAACAATAAATCAATCATTTGCATTCAGAAAGTGTAATTTGGTGAAGTAAAACTGATGAAGAAGACCACAGTTGGCCATCTGAACTTCTCAATAATAAGTATTTTACTGATGGCGATTAGATAAGTTTCGGTTATTGTTGCAACTATTAATAAGAAATAATGACGTGAATTAATTGAGCGCGGATTGCACAGATTAAATATAGCTTTTGATACCTACTTGACCTGTGTTCAGCCCGACGCTTAGTCGATTTTATTCGATTGAAACAAACAAATATTTGAAAATTTTACAACTTGCCGTACTGAAGTCGGTTTTTTTTTGTTAAAATTATTTGAGAGAGGGGTTTTAAAATGCTAGCTCGCTTGCGTGTTTCTGAACTTAAGATTACAAACGGTGTTTTTAACCGACTTCAAAATGAGGAGGTTATCAATTCGTGTGTATTTTTTTTAAATTTGTTACCGTTATGAAAATATAAAAATATATAATAAAAATAATATTTTAAATGGAACACTCCATTTAAAATATTATTTTATAAAATAAAATAATATATAGTTTTAGTACTTACCCTGGCACTTTCTCCACCAATTCGGTATTTTCATCTGCAAAATAAACATAAGAGATTAATAATAATACCAACCACCAACAATTACTAGGCTGACTAGGGTCAGCGAATTGGCCGTAGGAAAAAAAGTATGCTGGCATTTGTTTTTATGACGTTCATAAGTATCATGTATTTGATCTAAATGAATAAATGAGTTTGACTTTGACTTTGAACACCTCACGAGGCTTGCGCTAGGTGGATGGGTCAATGGAGATTTATTCCACATTACAATAAAGAATATATAAACACAGAAAGAAACAAACAAACAGAATATAATAAGATTACACAAATAGAATTAGTTAAAAAAATAAAATGGAAACGGTGTGGGCACAGCTAGAGCTGGTTTTAAGCCCACCCGGAGTCGAAAGAGAGGTAGGGCACCATACTAGCGAGCAAGCCCGACTACCACAGCCAAATTACCCACAGCGGTGTAGTTGTGTTCCTGTGTGTGAGTACAGGTCTCCAGCGCTCATTTAGGAATGTGTTCTGAAAGAAACGTATTCCTATCTCAGTGTTACTTCCATCTTAAAGCCCTGGTGTAAAAAATGGGTTGGCAACACGCAAGTGATACCTCTGGTATTGCAACCGTCCAAAGGCCGGTTACTGCCGTATGCTTGTTTGCCACCCAAGTAGTAGTGCCCAGAAAGCATGTAAAGTCTTACGCCTGATCTCTCTTCGGTCGTGCCGTCCCATCGGACTACACGGACGGACGGAGAGTGAGGAAATAAAGAGTGCACTTGTGTTTGCGCACAAACTTGTGCACTATAATATCTCCCGCGCAGATGGCTAGTCGCCGTGACCGAAATTCGGTTAGGAAGACATTATCATTATTGCTTACTATTGAATGTTTGATTGTCACCGTTGACTTAGTAAGGGTGAAGTGTATAATCTCTGAAATTACTGATCCGATTCTGAAAATCCTTTCACTATTATTAGTGAAAGGATTTTCAGAATCGGATCAGTTCAACATATAATAATATAACAGAGGTTCTTATGAACCTCTGTAAAAGCGGTGGTGGCGGAGTGTGAAAGTAACATACTTGCACGCAACAGATGTGAGTTCGATCCCGGGAAGTACCAATGTGAATTTCACTTTGTGATATTTTATATGTACTAAACAAACGATTAACGTTAGCAGATGGCTAACGGTGAAGGAAAACATCATGAGGAATCTCACATGCCCTAGAAGAAATTCAAAAGTTTTTTTTTTTCTTTTAAAAAGACAACTGCCGCACTAGAGAAAAAGCTATGTGTCGCGGGGGACTTTACAAACATACAATTAACAGACACAAACTACACCCGGACTCGGAACAAATCTTTGTGGGTCACACAAAGTTTTGTCCTGTGTGGTAATCGAATCCATAACCTCGTGCACAGCAGGCGCGTACTGCGGCCACTGGACCACTGAGGCAGTCACATGTCTGATTCACTGACCCAAATTAGGCCAGCGTGTGTGAATGAAGGCCTGAACCCTGGAGACCCGTGCCCAGCTGTGGGACATACATGGGTTGCTATCCTTACTAATATTATAAATGTGAAAGTTTGTAAGAATGGATGGATGGATGTTTGTTACTCTTTCACGTAAAAACTACTGAACGGATCTGGATGAAATTTGGCACAAAGATAGATTATGGTCTGGAATAACACATAGGCTTTTTGCAGCGATAACCGACATCCACGCGGGCGGAGCCGCGGGCAACAGCTAGTTATTAATAATCCTGGCGATTAAAAAGAGTGACCCGAGTTTCTTGCCAATTCTTCTCCTACCATAGACAGCGAAAAAAGTATGCTGGCATTTGTTTTTGACATGACACATGACGTTCATAAGTATCATGTATTTAATCTAAATGAATAAATTGAGTTTGACTTTGACTTAATAGATACCTACAGTATCGTAGAGCTATAAGCTACTTTCATATGGAATCTATGTAGTTTGATATATTCACATTCCACATTCATTTGCAAGTGTATGTATTAAACAAAGAACATCGTGTCATCATTGTGTAACGCTCAATTTAGTTCATTAATTGTTACCTAGTTCATTTATTAGTTCAGTTTAGTTCTCTTGTAGTGAACTAGTTCGTCTTTTAGTACACTATTTCATCAAAATAATTTATGCATGTTTTTTTTATTTTAAAGCAAATAACCGACTTTAGCATTTTTTAAAATTAATTAAAACACACTGTAACATACACTTTTGACAAGAATTTTTCTTTTATTGGATACAATTAAGGGACACATTGAGTTCATCTGCTCACAGTTACTTTTTTTTTGTTTGAAAAAAGACGGTAACCAATATACTATACAGAATGAAATTTAGATAAGTATTTAAATTAATTAATTAAGAAACAATATACTGAGTTAAAAAAAATAATGAATTTAGTATGGTAATGAGGGATCGTTCCTTTTTGTAAAAATAAGATAGAAACGTGTCGATATCACATTGCAATCTTAGTAACATCTAAAAACTATAACTGCTGGGCACGGGTCTTCTCTCCTTATCAAGAGAGAGAGAGGGTTTAGGCCTTAATTCACACACGCTGGTCTAATGCGGGTTGGTGAATCAGACATGTCTTTAGAATTTCTTCTAAGACATGTGGGTTTCCTCACGATGTTTTCGTTCACCGTTAGGAGATGGCGAATCATTTGATTAGTACATATAAACTCCACAAAGTGAAATTCACATTCGTACTGCCACCCGGGATCGAACTCGCACCTCTTGCATGCAAGTCTGTTACTTTCCCACTCGGCCACCACCGCTTTTTATTACTACAAAAACTATATTACACTAAAAACTATATCTTAACTTATTTAAAAATAAATAATACAGCCAGCCACCCCAAGTAGCACCCGTTCACGAGCATGACGCACGGACCAGCCATCATTTCCTTCGCCATATTAGAGGGAAGAAAACGACACCACAAGCAATGACATTTCAGTGAGCATGACAATCAAGGACATAAAGAATAAAATAAAAACTAAATAGAAAGTCAATAATGATCACAAAACGCTTCATATGACATAAATTTAACTTATAACTAGTATTCTTATATAATTCTGCATAAAAAGTAGCAACTAATCCGATGACTTTTTATCATTTAAATAGTCGTTAATAGTATTTGTGTAAGGGTAGATTCATAACTTCAATAGGTCGCCACCTAACCTACTCTTCAATCTCTTCGGTCTCTACTCAAGAACACGTCTGCTCTAACTTATTCTTCATAGCGTTTTGACGGAAAACATCGTTAGAATTTATACTAGCTAACAAAATCTCCTTTATTGGAGGAGAGTTGGAGTTGGAATATCGTTTAGTAATGGCTCCAACTCACATAGTTCCTCTATAGGAACTAGTTCCTCAAACTAGTGCACTTACGAACTACATATTGTATTACAAGAAATGTTTATAATAGTTCTATCAGAATTCAATAACACATGCGCAAACGCATCAAGTTTGAAGGATATTGGTGATGCGTCATACATAGATACTAATATCTACTAATATTATACTCCCTGTTTGATTAACGATCAGCGGGTTAATAATAATAATATAATAAATAATAAATCATTTAATTATCGCCTCGCATAAACGCATAGATATATACCTTACAGACTAACGTACATATTAATATAATCCTGTGTTAGTATTAAAAACTTAAAACTATGTTAGTACACTTCACTTACACTATGTCGCAGTGCGTTCGTGTGGCACTTGTCCGTGGAAGCGACGGAACACTACACCTGTCGGCCAAAAACTCTCTTCCAAGACGAGATTTAGGTAGACTGTTGGTACTCGCACCACAAAAGACGTTTAACGTTGCGTCGCGACTCCAACAGCTGCACTCTCGGCAAGTATTTGGTCTTTTTGCGTACGTAATCTGCGATGTCTTCCAAGCTACCAAGGGCGCGGTAACCCTATAGATGGGTGACCGTATAATGGTATTTCATCTGAACATCTCCGTGCTTCGGAGGGCACGTTAATAGTCGGTCCCGACTGTTAACAGTCGTTAAATCACGACAGAGACCTAAAATATGGGCGATCTAAATAACTCTGTAATGCAAAAGGTCGTTGTGGGTTCCATCCAAGACAGTAGGTTTAGTTGTCCACGGGACGCACGAGTGTCAAAGCTCGGTGTATCAGTTGGTTACTCCGCTGTTAATCCTGGCTCACAGGAGTCACAGCGGTGGGCATGTGGGTGGAATGGTCCCGAAATGCGAAAGGTTGGATGGATGATTGTTACTCTGGTTTTTTTTATACTACTTGGGTGGCAAACAAGCATACGTCCCGCCTGATGTTAAGCAGTTACTTGATGACTGCCTTAGTGGTCTAGTGGTCGCAGTATGCGCCTGCTGTGCACGAGATTGTGGGTTCGATTCCCACCCAGGACAAAACTTTGTGTGACCCACAGAGTTGTTCTGAGTCTGGGTGTAATTTGTGTCCGTTAATTGTATGTTTGTAAAATCCCCCGCGACACAGAGCTTGTTCTATAGTGCGGGAGTTGTCTTAAAAAAAAAAAACTTGCGTTTGGCTTAAAGATGGGAGTGTCCCTGGTATAGGGCTACGTATCTTTCAAAACGCGTTCCTAAATGAGCGCTGGACACCTGTACTCACACACAGGAACACAACTACACCGCTGTGTGTAGTTATTTAGCTGTGATTTTCTGTAAGGTGGAGGTCCTTCCCCAGTCAGTAGGAAAATGCTGCTGACATCATCTTTCTGGCTTATTCATAATTTATGACCTTCATAAGTGTTACTTTGTAACCTAAATGAATGTTGAGTTAGAGTCGGGCTTGCTCGCTAGTATGGTGCCCTACCTCTCTTAAATTGAATGATCTCTTGGATGAAATTCAACACAGAAATAGATTATAGTCTGGAAGAGCACAAGCTGCTTTCTATCCCAGAACAATCTATCAAATATCCTTGACTGCCTCGATGGTCCAGTGGACGCAGTATGCGCCTGCTGTGCACGAGGTTGTGGGTTCGATTCCCACACAGGATAAAACTTTGTGTGACCCACAAAGAATTGTTCAGAGTCTGAGTGTAATTTGTGTCCGTTAATTGTATGTTTGTAAAGTCCCCCGCGACACAGAGCTTGTGAGCTCTAGTGCGGGAGCTGTCTTTTTAAACAAAACAAAACATTGTAAACGCAGACGCAGCCGCGGGTCATAGCTAGTAGTTATCAATATGATACTTACATACAGTAGACATGTTGATTTGCTCGCTCAAGTCATTTTACACACTGAAACAAACAAACAAACATATAAATAAATAAATAACAACAAGCCGTAAGGTATATCGTGCAAGAATGAATGGAGATGTCAGTAGAGGCCACCCTAAGAGAACATACAGCGACCAAGTAGGTGATGTGCTAAAAAAAGGACCAAATTAAGGCCCCTCTCTCAAAAAATGATGAAAAAGAGGTGTAAATGAAACCATTTTTTGTTGGAATTTATAGACAAATGACTGCCAAAAATTACAGTATTAATCTACAAGATGTGTTTCATAATAGGTTTTGTCATAAATTATAATAGTAATTCTAAATAGTTTGTAAAAAAAATTATCGAATCAGCGCCAAATTATTGAGATGTAACCACTTTATGACTTCAATTTTTATTAAATAATACGAAAAAAAAAAACAATATTTGAAGAAACATACACCTACAATTTGGTAATGTTATATTTAGAATAAGATTAAATTTTAATTTATTAAAAATTAAAAAGACGACTTGTGATATCGCCAACGACCTTAAGCATTCGTGCAAAGCAAACACGACCTAATTCTCTAGGCGAGCGCGGGGATACAAACAGATGTACTCTTTAAATGGACGTGTTATTTATTTTTAATAAATTAAAATTTAAACTTATTCTAAATATAACATTACCAAATTGTGGGTGAATGTTTTCTTCATTTCATATCTTACTTTTATAAGTATGGAAGACGTACTATGATTTAAGTTTTGTGTTTATTTGTTGAAATATATCGATGATTGTTCATGATGATGTCGGAAGAAATCAATCCCTCAAGCTTTCATAGAAAGTGCTGTCTTATTTTTAATTTAACATAATAATGTATGATGGACATAATGTTTCTCTTTATTAGAACTACAAAATAGTCAGCGATGGCATATGTCTATATTATACGGATAGCTTTCCATAACCATTTTTATGTTTTAAAAAAAAATACAAACTAGGTACCTATGTGTTGTTCGGAAAGTTAATAAGACATATTTGTCCTTATAAAATTAAATACTTAAGTTATCTTATGAACTCATGTAGGTACATAATAGTTGCACTTTACACCACACAATTTAAAGGATTATCTTATGAAATATCGTAATATGAAAACTTTAATCACTTCAGCACACATACCACACTCGCTAGTAATAAATTCATAAATCAGGGAAAATAAGTTAGCAACTCTAATATATAATTTCATATTAGATTTACTTATGTTCTAAAAATTACATCGTGATTAGAACTTTTGATACCAAATATCAAAGGTTCTATCTAATTACGTCGAAATTCTCTAATAAGTATTAGATAATGTTTTATTGTTTTCTATTATTTATTGTCACCTATAGAAAACTCGTTGTCGGCATAACGCGCCATTTGGTTTAAATTCTGCCTTTGTCACACATCCAATGCATGCGGATTATCCAAAATATCATATATAAGTGCTAAACGTGCCATTATTGATGACAATCTCTTAATAAATCACACACAATAATTTATTATTGTGTGTGACTTAACTTTTTTAGGATCGAGTAAACTCGATCCCAAAAAAGTTAGCTTTTTGAAACGATATCTAATTACATGTACGAATCACTGCGTGACAAAAACCTCTCAGACAAACTAGTCGCATTTTCGACATATAATACTGCTACAAAGTTTGGCGGCAAAGACAGAGGAGGGCAAAATAGAAAGAAAGGAAGAATCCTTAAAAAAAATATTTAAGGACTGCTACACGGGTCTCCTACATACAGTTGGATGGATATTAGCCTACTACACCACGCTGGCCAGACGGGTTGCTATAGGTTTTTTTTCTAATTTTCCCTCTCTAGTAGTGGATATTGTCTGCCTGACTGACTCCCTTAGTCGACTCTTACGACATCCTCGGGATGGAATGGGGTGGTGACATTTGTATTCTTAATCTGTCAAAAAATAAAATAAAAATAAATAAATTCGATTAACAATTTACAAATACTGTTTTCTTTACTTTAAAATTTTAGAAAAATACTTTAAAAAGTGTGTGAAACACGCTGGCCTAATGCAGGTTGGTGAATCAGACATGTCTCTAGAATTTCTTCTAAGGCATGTGGGTTTCCTCACGATGATTACCTTCACCGTTAGCAGGTGGTATATCATTGATTCATCATCTCAGCCAAAAGACGTCCACTGCTGGACATAGGCTTCCCCCAAGGATTTCCACAACTCCTGAGCAGACCTTGTCCATCGGTTGCTCGCAATCTATACCAGGTCGTCGGTCCACCTTGTTGGAGGCCTGCCCACGCTTCGTCTTCCAGTTCGTGGTCGCCACTCTAGAACCTTTCTGCCCCAGCGGCCATCAGTTCTGCGAGCTATGTGCCCGGCCCATTGCCACTTAATGGAGGCAATTCTTCGAGCTATGTCGGTTGCTTTGGTTCTCTTACGGATCTCCTCATTTCTGATTCGATCTCGCAGGGAAACTCCAAGCATAGCTCTCTCCATTGCTCTTTGAGTGACTTTGAGCCTTCGCACGAGGCCCATAGTGAACGACCACGTCTCAGATCCATATGTTATCATTCGATTAGTACATATAAATTCCACATTATTCAGCTGTAGCCTCCATTTTATTTTAAGTGTTGTATAATAAACAAATAGTCATTGTCGACATTCTGATGTCATCATGCACCGTATATAATAACGTATAGACCGAATGATTTTTACTTATGACTGGTGGGTGACCGCATAATGGCATTTCATCTGAGAGGCTCGGAGCATAGTGTCAGGAAAAATCTCTCTTTATTCTTTTAGTAGGGGTCGCCCGCGTGGTAATTTGGAATATTTTCCCCGATTTGTCAACATACCTCACTACTGCTACGCTCATATTGATCATAGCGTGATGTTATATAGCCTATAGCCTTCCAGGATAAATGCACTATTCAACAAAAAACGTCTTTTTCAAATCGAACCAGTACTTTCTGAGATTAGAGCGTTCAACCAACCAAACAAACTCTTCAGCAATATTAGTATAGGTTTATTTAAACATTATGCACAATATTGTACAAAGGTGGGCTTAATGCCAAAGGCATTCTCTACCAGCCGACCTTTGGGTGATGCAGAGATGAATGTAGTAGGTGCAAGATGTGTAAAATTAAATAAGTGGAAAAATATTTTTAATCTTCTTTATATATAAAAATGAATCCCTATTTCCCTTTGATTAAAAAAAATGATGAAAAAGAGGTGTAAATGAAACCATTTCTTGTTGGCATTTATAGACAAATGACTGCCAAAAAATACAGTAGTAATCTACAAGATGTGTTTCATAATATGGTTTTGTCATAAATTACATATTAATTCCTAAACAGTTTGTAAAAAAATCGTCGAATCAGCACCAAATTATTGAGATGTAGCCATTTTATGATTTCAATTTTTATCAAATAATACGAAAAAAAAACAATATCCGAAGAAAGCATACACCTATAATTTGGTAATGTTATATTAAGAATAAGTTTGAATTTTAATTTATTAAAAAATAATAAGACATCCATTCAAAGAGTACATCAGTTTGTATCCCCGCGCTCGCCTAGAGAATTAGTGTGGGGTAAGTCGTGTTTGCTTCGCCCAAATGCTCAAGGTCGTTGTCGATACCACAAGCCTTAATATCAAAACATGACTATATAGTGCAAATACGTTTCATATTTATTTACCTATTAATCCTGGCGGTATCTATTAGCATTTTTGCATACAACTATGCGAACAAAAGGCATAATAATACAATGAATCATCCAACGGCGAGCTATATTAACTCTACGGCAAATCAGGTAAACAACTTTTTATATACATACATAGACATTCTTATATGGATACAGTATGGCTCGTTAGCGGAGCTCATAATAATATCATTTATTCTTATCTACGACCCAATTTTTTAAACTTTATTATACATAGCTGTTGCCCGCGGCTCAGCCTGCGTGGTTGTCGGTTATCGCTGTAAAAAGTAGCCTATGTGTTATTCCAGACCATAATCTATCTCTGTGCCAAATTTCATCCAGATCCGTTCAGTAGTTTTTACGTGAAAGAATAACAAACATCCATCCATCCATACTTACAAACTTTCGCGTTTATAATATTAGTAGGATTCGCGGACACGCAAATCGACTCAACCCCTAATTGCACACATAAACTTTTTTGATAAAAATATTCAAAATAATAATAAAAATTAATACCAGCTTTTAATTAATATCATAATTATTACAAATCCATTAACAACTTTTAAATTATAAAGGTAGGAATAAATAGGATATTTGGGAAATGGGGTTTGGTCAGGATTTTGAGAAATAAAACGAAATGTTATAAAAATCATAATAAAATTCATTTAATCAATACTTGGTATTACCTCCTCTTGCTCTAATTAGCGCCGCCAATCGATTTCTCATCGATGTTATTAAGTTCGAAACCGTGTCTTGAGGAATGCCATCCCACTCCTCTGATAACGCTGCCCGTAGTCTTGCAACGTTCAAAGGGGCTGGATTTCTGGCCCGAACCCTTCGTTTGAGCTCATCCCATAAGTGCTCAATGGGATTCATGTCTGGGCTGTGCGGAGGCCAGTCCATAGTGCGTATTTGCACTTCATGCAGAAAGTGGTGAATGATGCGAGCTGTGTGGCATCGTGCATTGTCGTGTATTAAGATGAAATCTGCGCCGACAAAGCCTGCGTAGGGAACAACGTGATCCTGGAGAATATCCTTAATGTAGAGATCAGCCGTCAAACCACCTCCTCGGCCTCCTCCAGGAACGAAAACAAGTTCAGTTTTTCCCTCCAACGATATGCAAGCCCACATCATAGTGGAACCTCCTCCAAATGGGACCGTTTCGCCGAAACAGCATTAGGCAATCCGTGCCATTGCCATGCAGACACATTCTGCACTCTTCGGTGAATAAAATTGACTGCCACTGCCCATCGTTCCAATCGAGATGCTCTCGAGCAAATTGAAGGCGCACACGACGGTGGTCTGCAGTCAATTTAGGTCCTGTGGCAGATCTTTTAGGAGTCAAGTTGCTTGCCCTCAAGCGTCTTCTAACTGTCCGCTCACTGACAGCTACCCCTCGAACACGTCTCAGATGTTGTTGCACATTAACGGCCGTAAGGTGCCGATTTCGCAGTGATGTTAAGACATGAAACGATCGTTGTTCTCAGTGGTACTCTTCGGGTGGTTCAATCTTGGTCTCCGATTGAAGGCTCCGGTTTCTTGAAACCTTCTGGCTCAGATGAAGCTGGGCAGCGACTGCTCGCTGACTAAGCCCTTGTTGATAACAATTAGTCCTGTTTGCAGACCAAAACTGTGGAGGCTTTAGAACTAAGACGTATGAACTACTGTATATGAATATTTTTAATTTTGATTATGACGTGATTGTATTGACGGAAACATGGATGCATAGTGATATTTGTGATTATGAGTTAGTGGACTCGAGGTATCGTGTATTTCGATGTGATAGGGACCGCGTCAGTAGTTCAGTATTTTCGCTCTTACGGAATACCGGTTTTCAATCTGCCAGCCAGATCTTGCTCCGATTTTCAATCTGACAGCCAGATTTTGCTCCGATTTTCAATCTGACAGCCAGATTTTGCTTCGTTTTCGCGGTCACTCGGTTTTCGCTCTTACGGAACACCCCTGCGAGGCGGCGGGACGGTGGAGGCGTGCTGGTGGCGGTACGACGTGAACTGGGAGTGACGACGGTCGGGCCACGTCTGGTCGCGGCCGGCACGCCACCGACTGCCCCGCTGCTTATTGACCACGTACTTGTCGAGTTACGTTCGCCTGGCTCCATCTCAGCCACAAGACGTCCACTGTTGGACATAGGCCTTCCACATCATTCGGTCCTGAGCTGACCTTGTCCGTCGGTTGCCCGCGACCCTTACCAGGTCGTCGGTCCACCTTGTTGGAGGCCTGCCCACGCTGCGTCTTCCAGTTCGTGGTCGCCACTCTAGAAGCTATGTGCCTTGCCCATTGCCACTTAATTGAGGCAATTCTTCGAGCTATGTCGGTCACTTTGATTCGCCTGGCTACTGCTGCGTAATCAGTGCTTCTTATATCCCCCCTAGCGTGAGCTCCGTAAATTACGAATTGCACTTCACTTATCTTACCTTTATCCTACAATGGGCGACTGTCAATGACTTTATATTTACCGGTGATTTTAATCTGCCGACTATAATACGTATATGGAGCCTGTAATATGCAGTGGTTACTGTACGTCTAACAAAATTCTTATAATTTTTTTATCTATTTTAAACAGTGCGCAAATCAATAGAATCTTAAATAAAAATAGCCGATTACTTGATTTATTCATCATTAATAATGGGTTTACATTTCCAGCACCTAAGACCTGTAGATGAATATCACCCCCCTTTTATGTTATCTTACCGTTATCTATAAATCTAAAACCTTCCAAACATCACACCGTACGCCGTTTAACTTTAAAATGCATTCCTACTAAAATTTTAAAGAATAGACGTTACCCTGATTGGTTTTCCTCAGCGTTAATACATATTTACAATAATTTTAACAAAATAAACTAAATAGCCGTACTGGAGTCGTCCAGTACGGCAAGTTGTAAAATTTTCAAATAACTTCAAACCCCTAGTGTAAGTCTCTTTCATTTGTTAGAATCGAATAAAGTCGACTAAGCGTCGCGTCGGGCTGAACACAGGTCATGTAGGTATCAAAAAAAAAATCTGTGCATTTAATTTAATCGCGCTCAATTTATTCACGTCATTATTGCTTAGCAACTAATCGAAACTTATCTAATCGCCATCAGATATACTTATTATTGATAAGTTCAGATGGCCATCTTTGCGTCTTCTTTATCAGTTTTACTTCACCAAATTACACTTACTGAATGCAAATGTTTGTTAGTTGTTAAAAATATTGAAATTGCTATATGTGTGCCTATAACTTTTGAGGAGTCCCCTCAATTCCTCATGGATCCCATCATCAGAACTTTCTTTTGATGAAAATGGGACCAAACTGGAAGTATGTCCTCTCAGACAAAAAAAATCAAATCGGTCCATAAATGACGGAGTTCTGCGGTAACATACATAAAAAAAATAGACAAGCGTAGATGGAAAACCTATAAAAAAACATATTTAGTATTTACAGAAAAAGGTTTAAAATACATATTATATAATAGTATAATTGGTAATATATATATGTATATATAATACTACCAAAATGTTGTTGCAAGTGATCCGAGTGACATTTGTAATTTATTTTCCAAATTCTTTCACTCAGTCCGAACCTGCGTTCCGGATAACTTTGATGTCGATGATATCAGTGATACTAATCACACATCTGACTTGATAATTTGTAAATTTTATATTACGAAAGGGGAAGTACGAACTACGTAAGCTCGACACAAGTAAAGGCCCTGGTACGGATAATATACCTCATTTGTTCTTTAAATCTACTGCACTTTCAATCTATGAACCGCTTCAGTATATCTTTAACCTTTGCCTGGATGAAGGGTTCTTTCCAAGTATTTGGAAGTCAGCCAGTATTGTCCCGGTTCATAAAGGCGGATCAAAACATAACGTTGAGACATATCGCCCCATATCAATTCTGCCCACACTGTCAAAGCATTTTGAAAGGCTTGTACATAATAAAATTTATCCGTCCTTGCATAACATAATCATTGAGCAACAGCACGGTTTTGTTCAACGCCGGTCCACGGTAACAAATTTACTTATATATACAAGTTATCTCTTTGAGGGCTTTGACTCAAACAAACAAACGGATAGTGTATACACTGACTTCCAAAAAGCATTCGACAGGGTAGATCATAAAATATTATTAGAAAACTGGCGTTCAACGGTATCCGAGGCAACCTCTGGCGCTGGTTTAAATCTTACATATCTAATTGTACGCAGAAAGTTGTCAAAAATGGCTGTGAATCAGACTATGTTTGTGTCACCTCAGGTGTACCCCAAGGCACAATAATCGGCCCACTTTTATTTATTATATTTATTAATGACCTACATCACTGTTTCAAACTTTCTTCTATACGCTGATGACCTTAAAATCTATCACAGCATAAATAACGATGAGGATCGCCTCAAATTTCAGCAAGATCTAGAACGCTTTTCAAAGTACTGTACAGACAACAAATTAAAGCTCAGTCTTAAAAACAGAAAGAAATTTCTGTAGTTTTTTTTTATACTACGCCGGGGATAAATCGCACCAATGCTGGCAAGCGTATACCCCTCCGTTGCATAACCGATGCATTTAATAACTATTTCAACGATATAGATATAACATGCACTCGGTGGCTCAGTGGTCGATGTGTGTGACTGCTGATCACAAGATCCCGGGTTCGATTCCCGGGCCGGGCCAAAAAAAATATATTGGGTTTTTCTGTCAAAAAATTCACAGTAGATGCCCGGAGTTTGGAAATTGGTGATGTTTACACTCCCGTGCCTCGGAAAGCACGTAAAGCCGTTGGTCCTGCGCCTGATCTCTCTCCGGTCGTGTCAGATTGCCGTCCCACCGGACTATGACTACTATGAGAGTGAAGAAATAGAGAGTTCTATTATATGACTACCCAAGTTCTGAGTAGAGACCTGGCGACCTGTAACTCAGGCACCAGCGATCCATGACCATGTTAGTTTATACCGTAGCATGTAAGAAACAATATTTTGTAACTAGGTTATGGTGAGAAATAAAAACGATTATTATTATTATTATAGAGTGCATCTGTTTGCGCACACACTTGTGCACTATAATATGTCCTGCGCAGTTGGCTAATCTCCATTGAGATTGGCCGCCGTGACCGAAATTCGGTTAGGACGACATTATTATTATTTATTACACGTATCGGTGCATTCAAATGCAAAATTATAAATGTGTTAAAAGATAAATAGCTTACTTGTTTTTCTTTTAATTAATAAATAACATTGTTATAGTTTTTATGCATTTATCTAGTTAATATGTGTATATATGTATAGTTGTTTTGCTCGTTGGTTGCATAACCTTAGTCTTTTTTACCTAGATATATAAAATGTTAATCTGAGACCTTGTATATTTCATCATCTCAGCCATAAGGCGTCCACTGCTGGACATAGGCCTCCCCCAAGGTTTTCCACATCGTTCGGTCCTGAGGTGACCTTGTCCATCGGTTGCCCGCAACCTTTACCAGGTCGTCGGTCCACCTTGTTGGAGGCCTGCCCACGCTGCGTCTGCCAGTTCGTGGTCGCCACTCTAGAACCTTTCTGCCCCAACGGTCATCGGTTCTGAGAGCTATATGCCCTGCCCATTGCCACTTAATTGATGCAATTCTTAGAGCTATGTCGGTCACTTTAGTTCTCCTACGGATCTCCTCATTTCTGATTCGATCTCGCAGGGAAACTCCAAGCATAGCTCTCTCCATTGCTCTTTGGGTGACTTTGAGCCTTCGCATTAGGCCCATAGTGAACGACCACGTCTCGGATCCATAGGTCATCACTGGCAACACACACTGGTCGAAGACTTTCGTCTTTAACTGTTGAATATATTTGACTGGCCTGTCGTTCTAGTGGTTAGTGTCTCTGACTGCTACGCCGGAGGTCATGGGTTCGATTCCCACCCAGAACAAATCTTTGTGTGATGAGCACGAATGTTTGTTCTGGGTCTGGGTGTAATTTATCTATAATATTTATGTATTTAGAAATATATAAGTATGTTTATCAGTTGTTTGGTTGCTATAGTACAGGCTCTGCTTAGTTTGGGATCAGATGGCGATGTGTGAGTTGCCCCGAAAATATTATTATACTAGCTGTTGCCCGCGGCTCTGCCCGCGTGGATGTCGGTTATCGCTGTAAAAAGGAGCCTATGTGTTATTCCAGACCATAATCTATCTCTGTGCCCAATTTCATCCAGATCAGTTCAGTAGGTTTTACGTGAAAGAGTTATAAAAATCCATCCATCCATACTTACAAGCTTTCGCGTTTAATAATAATAATAAATATTTATTCAGATAATAAGGAATTTAGATACAATATATAATAATTTTAGTGCCTGTACTAGGTATTAAAACCTTAATACCTAGTACAGGCACAGGCACACAGGCGTTTATAATATTAGTAGGATTATTATTATTAAGCTTATGTTATCTTGGTAATAAATAAAATTAATACTTACCTACTTGTATTAATTAGTGGTTAACGTTTTAATGGCACAATGACCATATTTGTAAACACTTACTAGTGTGTAAGCATTATTGTGTACACTGTAAACGCATTTATTAATTTAGATCAAATACATGATACTTATGAACGTCATTTAAACAAATGCCAGCATACTTTTTTCCTACGGTCAATTCGCTGACTAGGGTAGGGCCTCGAGAAGAATTGGCAAGAAACTCAGGCCGCTGTTTTATTCGCCAGAGTATAACATTTACAATTTGGTATGAGTTACAATATTAGTGTAAACAAGAAATAATACACATACAAACAATGTAGCCATATCCTATCAAAGGTCATTGCTCCTGTTATGTTTATAATATATTACGATTAAATAAAACATATGTTTTGTTTTGTTATTATATATATATAAACAACAAACATTTAACAATTGTGAAAACTGATCGACGCTTCGCGTGACCAAAAGGCTGGCCTATTTCTTGCACAGAGAATCAGCATTGCCATTCAACGTGGCAATGCCGCCAGCCTTTTGGGCACTTTTCCAGTTGACAGTGATTCGGAGGAATATTATGACGCCTAAACTATTGCCTTTTATTTAATTAATTAGTTTTTCATATTTAGGTTTAGTTAGTATAAATAAGTTTTTTTCATATTATTCATGTATATATATATAGCATTAATTTATTGTTGAGAAACTAATAAATCTTTAATGATTGTGAAAACTAGAATTTACAATATTGTAAATATTGACTGCCTCGGTGGTCCAGTGGCTGCAGTATGCGCCTGCTGTGCACGAGGTTGTGGGTTCGATTCCCACACAGGACAAAACTTTGTGTGACCCACAAAGAATTGTTCTGAGTCTGGGTGTAATTTGTGTCCGTTAATTTTGTGTTTGTAAAGTCCCCCGCGACACAGAGATTGTTCTCTAGTGCGGGAGTTGTCTTTAAAAAAAATTTTAAAATTGTTAATTTGATGAATATATTTAGGGATCGTAAGTAGGTAGACAGATCAATAAAATTATTTATTATTATTTAATTACATTTCCTTTCTTTTTATTCTTATCGTTTGATTTGTGGTCAGCTACCAAGAGCGCTGAAACGCTATAGAAGAGTGACCGAGTAGAGGTGTTTCATCTGAGCATCTCCGTGCTTCGGAGGGCAAGTCAAAAGTCTGTCCCGACTGTTAAGGCTTGGGATATCGCCAACAACCTTGGGCATTTGGGCAAAGCAAACACGAATCACCACACACTAATTCTCCAGGCGAGCGCAGGGATACAAACAGATGTACTCTTTGAATGAACGTCTTATTAATTTTTAATAAATTAAAATTTAGACTTATTCTAAATATAACATTAACAAATTATAGGTGTATGTTTTCTTCATATTTAGGTAGTGGGTGACGAATTAAAGACCGGCCGGGTATTCCGTAAGAGCAAAAACCGAGCCACCGCAAAAACCGAGCAAAATCTGGCTCTCAGATTGAAAATCGGTATTCCATAAGAGCCCTTTTTGACGTTTAGTCAATAGATTGTGCCGTCACCGAGCAATCACAACTGTCAATTTTGCGATCACAACTGTCAGTTTGCCATCGCTGTTTCTTAGAGAATCAGCCGGCGGGAATAACTAATGAATAGTTTATTGGACACACAGTTACATGGCGTATATAAGAACAAGTAATGAGCGTTGCCTCAGGCGTGCGCTCGCTTATATCTAGCGTTACATAGTATGTATGCGTGGGTTATCTAACCCCAACAATATTCCCCCCTTTTTTGAAAGAAAAACACTTAAAAAAACACATAAAAAACACAAATACAATGACAATAAAAGAAATACATCATTATATTAAAATTATAAGATACATGGTTACCTTAAGGTGCGTATAAATTAAGCGCGGCAAACCATCGAACATTGGCGCGCGCGGCGGCCGCGCTCTATGTAGACGGGATCGCCGCGCGCGGCGACGCGAACATTGCCGCGCTCGAACGTGCCGCGGGGCGATCCGCTCGCTGTCGGTTTTTGAGACCGCATCAAAGGAGCTTCAGTCGTTCGCTCGCGCGCAATAGGGACGGTTGTAGTTTTGGTGATTTGGCTCGCGCGGCGAATACGTAAAAAACTCTGTAGTTGACACTCACGTAAATTTTTTTATAGTGTCTTCAACGGCTTCAAATCTTATGTCTTCCAGAAGTTTCACGCCATATAGCGATCTATTTAGATATCATTTTTTCATCCACCAACGCCTTTTTCTTTTATTTTTTTTACAAATAAGATGGTGAATCACAATGAAAGCGGCAGCCGCCCGACCACGCGCGTCCATACTCGCAGGTTTACAAGAGTGAACTAGTCTGACTAACCGCCGCGGTCTGTTCGTGATGGATCGCCTGCCGCGCGCGGCTGTCACGTCCAACTTACTTTATATCTACATATTGGCTCGCGCGGCAAATGAACGTCAACTCTGGTCGAACATTGGCTCGCGAGGCTGCCGCGCTTAATTTATACGCACCTTTAGGCTCTAGACAGACGGACTGCATTTCAACTGCAGTCCAATTGCAAATTTGCAGTTCGGATGCAGTTGACACGACTGCAATAGAACTGCAAACCAGCCGTGCGGCGGTCCAATTGCAGTCGGCGTGCAGTCGTGTGAACTACACTGATGATAGTACAAAGTAGGTATCACTTTCGCTGGGAATATTTGCACGTGTCTTAACAAACATTTTAATATTACATAGAACTCTTGCTAAGCATATTGTGCTGCGGTAGGTTGTTGACCAACTTTATTAATTTGGTTAGAAGACATTACTGAAATAACTTCTTTCCGAGCCCATTTCTTCATTCCACGTTTACATTTACAACACATGCCAATTCTTCTCGAGGCCCAACCCTAGTCAGCGAATTGGCCTTAGGAAAAAAAGTATGCTGGCATTTGTTTTAATGACGTTCATAAGTATCATGGATTTGATCTAAATGAATAAATGAGTTTGACTTTGACTTTGACATCTACTCAATATTACACAAGTTCCAATTAACAAAATCATCACTCCAATTACAACGAAAATTGTGGAATACATTTCCATTTTCTGTTCCAATGAACTAGTTTTGGCATTATTAGCACCGTTTTGGGCAATAATTATTTCTTCTTGTTTACTGTATGTCTTTCCCATATTGTAATATCACAATATTGTAAAAGTGTATAAGAATTCGAAAATAGTTTAGGAATGGTGTAAAAATAAAAATATAAACTGTATATAAGTACAAATTCGTGTGGTGACGGATTAAGAATACAAATGTCACCACCCCTTCCATCCCGATGGTGTCGTAAGAGTCGACTAAGGGAGTAAGTCAGGCAGACAATATCCACTGCAAGAGAAAGAAAATTCGAAATAAAACCCTATACCAACCCGTCTGGCTAGCGTGGTATAGTAGGCTAATATCCCCCCAATTGTATGGAGGAGACCCGTGCCCAGCAGTGGGACGTTTATGGGTTGTGATGATGATATAAGTACAATATTTGCTTAATTGTAACCTAGTTAAGTTATTCCTTAAAACTAATGTTGTGACATTGAATGAATGCGATGCTAAGCTATTTTGTTTGTATTGTTCAACGTGTGCTCATTATTATACTTTTGCTATGAATTTAACGCAACGCTTAGCATCGTATGCGCTTACTGTATAGCTAACTTATAGGAATCTGATAGGTGGTTTTATTACGCGACCAGAACGTGTGGTGCGCATTATGTTTGAGCGCGTAGGTGCGGGTTCGATTCCCGTCTGATGCAAAGGTAAATTAGATATATTTAACGAACTTTCTGTGCTACTGTTAGCATCGTCTTGGCTATCGTTAAGCACGTAAGCGGGTTTTAGCCTGTCGATAGATACCCCTTCGGCCAGTACACTAACTGTTCTACCGGGCATTTGTATTACGTAAACCTTTGATCTCCTATGCAAAACGCGGTATGGGCCGTGTCGTAGGGAGGCTTCAAAGGTCTGCGCACGGTATCGTCCCTGACGAATACGTATTCACATGTGAACAGATCCGGGTGTACGAAATTTGTAACGATTGTGATGACTGCCTTGGTGGTCCAGTGGGTATAGTATGTGCCTGCTGTGCACGAGGTTGTGGGTTCGATTCCCACACAGGTACAAAACTTTGTGTGACCCACAAAGAGTTGTTCTGAGTCTGGGTGTAATTTGTGTCCGTTAATTGTATGTTTGTAAAGTCCCCCGCAACACAGAGCTTGTTCTCTAGTGCGGGAGTTGTCTTTTTAAAACACAAAAAATAAATTGTATGGTTTTCCTAATTTGTTCTATCATGCTATGAGGTTCCGACAAACCTACCTGACTAGCATCATAGATATCGCCTGGAAGACGCATCGTTTAGCCGAATGTTAATTCAGCAGCTGAAATTCCACTGTCACTACGACTTGCTGCACGCAGACCTAACAGTACTATTGTTTTTTTTTGTATTATTTGATAAAAATTAAAGTCATAAAGTGGTTACATCTCAATAATTTGGTGCTGATTCGATGATTTTTTTAACAAACTATTTAGAATTAATATATAATTTATGACAAAACTATATTATGAAACACATCTTGTAGATTAATATACTATATTTTTTGGCATTCATTTGTCTATAAATGCTAACAAAAAATGGTTTCATTTACACCTCTTTTTCATCATTTGAGAGGGGCCTTAAGTCGTTAGATCGCGATAGAGGCACAGATTACTTAATAGTTACTACGTAACAGATACATCACTCCCATACAAAACCGAAAATACCTACGCCATAATAGCCTACAAATTCTTAATAATAATACCTGCTGTTCACAGCGAAAAGAAATGTACCATAAGCACGCGAACGAGAGTCGAGATTGTGTTGCCCGCCGTGCGACTCACGTGCAAGCTCGTCATCGCACGAATGCGGTAGGGTTGTCTTTCTAACTTTCTCGTAGATTTTTAAGAAAGAGTACCTACACGCAAGATGCATTTTAAAATTACTAGGTACTACTAACTGAAGCCAGCTGAAATGCGTACCTACTTTCAAATAACGTAACCTACCTTTCTTCATCTTTCGGCAATGAAAAAAAGACATTTTTTTATTTTTCATTTGACTATGACATCCAACGACTTCACAATAATTAACCATCGTGTCGTTAGTCAAAACTTAATAATATTAACTTAATATACGTAGTGTACGTAAATATCGTATGCGTTTTGAGCGGGAAACGTGCTATGTGCGCTCTGTGTCGCGTCAAGTCGCGTGCGGCAGCCCCACTGGCGATCGGCTCGGTTACGAGCTACATAGCGGTAGGCACATAACGCGTAACCTTGAGCGAGTGACGGAGGCCTGATAGAGGCCTAAATATAATAATATTTTCAGGAAAACTCACATATCGCACACACATAATTTACAATTGGGCTGTCATATTTGTACGCAATGACCCTCAGGTGGCTATTAGAGCTACCACGTATTTTTTGGCAGTAATTTGTCTATAAATGCCAACAAAAAATGGTTTCATTTACACCTCTGTTTCATCATTTTTTGAGAGAGGGGCCTTAATGAACAGTTGCTAAGTACCGACGTTCAAGCATGAAGAGGAATAAGTATGTCTGGATTACTAATGTACAATAGTCTCTGGCTACCCCAATAAGAGACGGGTGTGATGATATACATTTTCGACAATTATATATCTTTTAAATACAAATCTTGCACTAGGGAACAAGCCTTTTATCGTGGGGGACTTTACAAACATACTCGTACCCACAATAATCTCGAGCGGGAATCGAACCTACGCCACTCGGCACAGTGTTGGTGGCCACTGTCACCACTAGACCACATATATGGTAGAACTAGCTGTTGCCCGCGGCTACACCCGCGTGAATGTCGGTTATACATCATACATACATCTCAACCCATAAACGTCCCACTGCTGGGCACGGGTCTCCTCTATATGGTTGGAGGGATATTAGCCTACTATACCACGCTGGCCAGACGGGTTGGTATAGGGTTTTGTTTCGAGATTTCCATCTCTTGCAGTGGATATTGTCTGCCTGACTTTCTTCCTTAGTCGACTTTTACGTCACCCATGGGATGGAAGGGGGTGGTGACATTTGTATTCTTAGGCCGTCACCACACGGAGAATATCGGTTATCGCTGTAAAAAGTAGCCTATGTGTTATTTCAGACCATAATCTATCTTTGTGCCAAATTTCATTTAGATCCGTTCAGTAGTTTTTAAGTGAAAGAGTAACAAACATACATCCATCCATCCATACTTACAAACTTTCGCATTTATAATATTAGTAAGTAAGTGTATTATTATCACCACATTGCCTTGCCATATTGCTTTTATCTATTTTTAACAATGTGTAATGTTTACCACGATTGAGGTCATTTTTATTTTAATGGCAGGAGTTGTTTATCGCATGAGTTTTTGTTTATACTAATTAGGAGGTTAACAAGCATAAGGCCCGCCTGATGCTAAGCAGTTACCATAGCCTATGGACGCTTGCAACACCAGGGGTATCACTCGCGTGTTGTCGACTATTTAGGAACCTTATAACTCCTTTTTAAAGAACCCCATGCTATAGTCTTTCGGGAAAACCTCTGCAGGAAGTAGGAGCTTTCGAGTTTGTGGGCTCATGATCCCCACGGTCTTGAGTTTCGTTTAGTTTCTGGGGAATGCTTCGACTACACGATAGTACTTGTAACTTCCTATCTGTCGAGTCAGTTCTTATGACTGCCTCGGTGGTCCAGTGGCCGCAGTATGCGCATGCTGTGCACGAGGTTGTGGGTTCGATTCCCACACAGGACAAAACTTTGTGTGACCCACAAAGAATTATTCTGAGTCTGGGTGTAATTTGTGTCCGTCAATTGTATGTTTGTAAAGTACCCCGCGACACAGAGCTTAGTCTCTAGTGCGGGAGTTGTCTTTTAAAAAAAAAAAAAAAAAGAATATTTCCGTTCTGAGTCACTGCGTCCTTCAATCCATTGTGGTATGAGTTTGTTTATTTTCATTGCGGTATGTTAGAAATGATGGTCCAACAGTCTGCAGACTGAGCAAAGACGAGAAAGAGATTAGAAATACATTCTTTTTTATACTAATTAAATCGTCGGTCGTACCTACTATGACGTTTGACATTTTTTTTATACTGAGGTGGCAAACAAGCATACGGCCCGCCTGATAATTAAGTTGCCTGTGGACACTTGCAATACCAGAGGTGTCATTTGCTTTAAGATGGAGTATCCCTGGAATAGAAACACGTTTCTTTCAAAACGCATCCCTAAATGAGCGCTGGAAATATGTACTCACACACAGGAACACAACTACACTGTTGTGCGACACACAGCGGTGTAGTTGTGTTCCTGTTTTTGGCTGTGGCTTTCTGTAAGGTGGAGGTCCTTCCCCAGACGGAAAAAAATAGAAAAGCTGAAGAGTTCGTTTGTTTGTTTGGATGAACGCGCTAATCTCAGAAAGTACTGGTTCGATTAGAAAAAATCTTTTTTTGTTGAATAGTGCATTTATCCAGGAAGGCTATAGGCTATATAACATCACGCTATGATCAATAGGAGCGGAGCAGTAGTAAGTTATGTTGCAAATTCGGGGAAAATATTCCAAATTACCACGCGGACAAAGTCGCGGTCGCCCCTAGTTTGAAGATAAATATCAATGAAAATGATAGGTGATTAAATTAAAACCTATCGATTGAATACTCTTGATCATTCAATTAGCCAGTTAGTTAGAGATCTTTCTTCTTCTTATCGTTTGGTTAGTGGCCAACCTCGTGACAGAGTTATTTAGATCGTCCATATTTAGGCCTCTATCGTGATCTAACGACTGTTTACAGTCGGGACCGACTTTTAACGTGCCCCCCGAAGCACGGAGACGCTCAGATGAAATACCACTATGCGGTCACCCATCTATAGGGTTACCTCGCCCTTGGTAGCTTAACCCGCTGATCGTTTACCGAACGGCGAGTGCACCTAGCTATAATTCTATGATTTTCTTTCATCTTCATCGCAAAATGTAAAACGTAACAATACCCATACCATGTGATACTACACATAGCATACATACATAGGCATGCACTTGGAGAGCCCTATGTCCAACAGTGAACTGCAACAGGCTGATGATGATGATGTAATTTTCGTTGTGACCAACATTTTTTAAGACAACTCCCGCATTATGGTACAAGCCTTGTGTCCTAAAGGACTTTACAAACATACAATTAACGGACTCAGAGTACACCAGACTGAGAATAAAACATTATTATAATTTTTTATACTACTTAGTTCGTTCCTGGATGACTGAGGTTTGTTTAGTATTTTTTTAAAATTAACTTTTAACATTAAATTAACATTTTCTAAAAACCCCATGCATACAAAATTTCATGAAAATCGTTGGAGCCGTTTCTGAGGTTCCGATTATACTCAAGTTTTTTATTTTTTTTAAAAGACAAATTATCAGACAAGTATTGCTCGTGATAAGTCATGCGGTCCACACTTCAGAAGACCGCATAGCTTGGAGACGTGTCGTATGTGGTCGCGATCCTCAGTAGAAAGGGAATGATGAAGAAGAAGAAGAATTGCTCGTTTAAAGGTATTAGATTGGTATTGGTATGTTGGGCTGGTTTTCGCAACTCTGCGTCAATGTCGCATATTTTGCTTCCGGGACTTGCTTAGGTATTTAACAAGCATATGACCCACATGATGGTAAGCCATTACAGTAGTAGCCTATGGACACTTGCAATTTCAATAACTACACCACTGTGCGTATTTATTTGGCTGTGGTTTTGGCTGTTAATTAAAAAAAAACCTCACGCACTATGGAAAAAGCCCTGTGTTGCGAGGGACTGGACAAACATACAATTCACAGACACAAATTACACCTAGACTCGGAACAAACATTTATGGATCACACAGAGTTTTGTGCCATGTGGGAATCAAACATACAATGTCTAGTTTAGCAGTCAGACTTACTAACAACTAGACTCTCAGGCTCGGGCTAGATAGCTTGTATGGTGCTCTTGCTCCCTAAATTAAAGAGAAGATCAGCTCAGGACCGAATGTTATAGATATTGTACAGGAAACCTATGTCCAGCAGTGGACGTCTTTCCACTGCGGTGATAAAGATGATGTATAACACAGATTATATACGGACAGACACAAATTCTGTATCAAAGTACGGAAGACTTTTCAAATACAAAACAAATATTCCTAGCAGTGTAAAACTGTCTCTGCCTACCTCATTGGGTGACAACCATGAGTCTATGCAGGTATGTATGGAGTAACACAGGTTGATTAATTAAAGGCTGATTGCTTGAAAGTACATAGTCTATTTTGATGCCTTTCATTGCATTTGGTCCACTTCACAATTACTAATTTTAATACTGTAATTGTCTTCTTAAAATATCTATTTTAAAACTAATTAGGTAATTCCCAGATACATCAAAATTAGGGTAAGCTCAATCAATGCCTTATCAAAACAATTTATCTAATTTAATATTTAAATATGCCAATTTAATCATCTAATAAGCCAATACCGGTTGATAAAATGCATATGTAATCTATTAATGTAGAAATAAATTAGTTTTAATTAATTTTCCGCTCGACCAACAGTTAAATACTTCGATAAACATAATATACTTGACTTTGTGAGTGAAAGTTTATAAAAATAAGTTGTATTCATTGTGTATTTTTCCTCTGCATATTTACAAGTAATAATGATATTTATGTACATTAAATGGTACTTACAAGAAACATAGAATCCTCAACAGCGCTGATGACCTTTATTTAGGCCGCCTAAACATACACTATTGTAGAAAACATATAATTTGTTCAATTGCACTTTTATCACTGTCAAACTACGTCCATAATTACACAATATCAAACAAAAGTTGTTAATGTCAATGAGTAAGACATAGTTCAGAGGGCTCACGGTTATAATTCGATTTATTAAATATTTTTTATGATTTATTTATTGTAAGATTTTTCAACAAAAAGCAATCCCTGCAGAAACTGTGGAAAATGTATAATACATTTGTCATTTGTCATTGTCACTTGTCAATTTGACGTTTGCATTTTGTATTTGCATTCGGAACATATGCAACAACAGTAATTTATTTCAATGATTTGCATAATTTAGATTATTTAGATAACTGAAATTGTAATGAAAATAAAAAAAAAAATATTTACTTATCATTTAATAAGATTTTATCGAACTAACTCTCCATTGTAAAAGTAACCTTTAGTAACAGAAGTTCAAGAATTGAGTTTTTGAACATACTCCAGCGTAATAATCGAATTCGAATGTTCATGAACATTTTGATGTTGTAATTGTTATTTTTCGAGGCTTTCCTTTAAATTGGCCCATTATTATGTAATTTTTTAAAGAAATTATAATGTAATGTTAACGAAATAATAAATTTATTATTTTGTGTACTGGTAGTTCTGAATGTACAACATTAACGTCAGTCACTAGTCGTCAGATTCATTCTGTTGTCAAACTGTCTACGTAAACAAGCTACGGAGGATTCCACGATATTGTTTATTTTTAAATTAAAAATATCTTATTGCCATGGCAGGACATAACGTGAACGTTTGCGATATCGGTGATGATGTGAAGGAGGTATTAAAGAAGTTCAGATTTCAGAAACACACATCGAATTCGGCCTTAATACTGAAGGTATATTTCCTGTGCTTTATTTTTTTTTTATCTATTTGAAACCCTCCTTTAAAAAAATAACAATTTTATTTTTAAAATCTATGCTAGTACTAACGACAACAAAGGCGGTATTAAGTTGTTTCATCATATTCAATTAAATATGTGAGCTCATAATGTCTGATTCATTCATCCGTATCTCCTATCGTTATTTGACGTCACGCCGATCGCTTGTTATGTATACTCATTGCAAGGATTTCCAGTACATTTTACGACTAAATTAGTTCCGTCGTTATAAAGGCATAATAATGTTTAACATTTTGCATCTGACCCCTAAACTTACTATTAAATTATGTGTTTCTCAGATGCTTATTAAGTCTGTGCTCATAAAATACTGCATATTTAAAAATAAATATATTTTACAAAAGAATAACAATTGTTATTGTTTATAATTTTAAATGCCTAAGCATTCTTTCCGTGTTTGTAACTCCTTCATAATAAAATCTTTGAATCTCTAGGTGACGAAGAATATTATTGTTAAGCATTCTTCTTCTTCTTAGCGTTTCGTTGGCAAACATCCTTAAGTTTATATTATTGGGGCCCAAAATTCAGCTACGTTGACTGCATTGTCAGAGGCAGCCATCAAGTCCTCTTGCGGGCAGGTGCTAGGGCATGCAGGACATGATGTGAGGTGGGCCATTGTATGGGTTACACCGCATAAGCATTCCAGATCTGTACCATCTGTAAACCCCCACCTGATCAAGATAAGCATTTTAAAATTAATATATTTGCTACATATCTATCACTAGAATTAAATGTTAGGGGAATTCCATTTGATAGGAAAATGTTTATTTAGAACATTTAGAAACACTCATTAAACTGGCCCTGTGTTATACCATAATGTAAGGAAAACTATGTAGAAATGACACAGTCTATAAACACCTACCACTCAAGACCATTTTTTATACTACTTAGGTGGTAAAGAAGCATATGGCCCGCCTGATCTTATGCAGTTACCATAGCTTATGGACACTTGCAAGGGACCACTTGAGTGTTGCCCACCCATGTCTTTTACACATTTTTACTTGTTGCCAAGGAGGCCTTGGTAGTGTAAAAAATGACATTGCCAAACTGAAAGGCTCAACCTCAATGCTGTAATAATATTTATATATTTTTAGTAACATGTTATCTATTTGATAAAATCTCTGCATCAATATCTTATCTGGCTGTGACTCAATATCGCAAATGATCTTATACAAGAGATAGGTATTAACCCCGTGGTGTGTTTTTGATAATATGTACTTGTTCTTTTCATAAATAATGGTGAGCAGATACTGTAGCCTACTATAGGCACTTATAATGGACAACAGGCACGTCCTAGCTTCCCATATGTGGACATTTATAAAAAAATTGTAGGGATCCTGTATTTTTTTTCAATAAAATATGTTCTTCTTCTTATCGTTTGGTTAGTGGCCAACCTACCTAGTTTTCTCTCTGCATCATCCAAAGGTTGACTGGTAGAGAATGCCTCTGGCATTAAGTCCGCCTTTGTACGCAATTTATGTGTAAACAGTTTTAGATAAATAAACCTATAAAATATGTTGCCCGCTAATTATGTAGCTGCTACAATGGTTAAATAATTTTTAAAATCAATTCAGTAGTTTGTGAGTTGATTTATAACAAGTAAATAAACAGAAAAAACATATATTTCCTTTTTATAAAATTAGTTTAGTGTAGCATTGCTTGCGATTCCCCACCTTGTAAAAAATTAAAAATATTAATTGCTGTACAGCAACCATAGACGTATATCAAGGGGACAGGAGATAGGGAGACCGTCCTCCCCTCCCCATACCATAAGAAGAAAATTGTGTCCATTAATTTTTTTTTTTTTGTTTTTTAAATTGACAACTCCCGCACTAGAGCACAAGCTCTGTGTCGCGGGGGACTTTACAAACATACTATTAACGGACACAAATTATTACACCCAGACTCAGAACAACTCCTTGTGGGTCACACAAAGTTTTGTCCCGTGTGGGAATCAAACCCACAACCTCGTGCACAGCAGGCGCATACTGCAGCCACTGGATCACCAAGGCAGTCAATTGTATCTTTGTAATGTCCTCGGTAACACGATTTGTTTCCTATTGCAGAATTCGTCTTTAAATAATAAAGTAATGTTTTTTCAGGTAAATAGAGAAAAACAAACTCTAGAAGTGGACGAAGAACTAGAGAATGTGGAGCTTGAGGAGTTGCAGGACATCCTGCCGTCCCATCAGCCCCGATTTATTGTGTATAGGTGAGTATGTAAGGAATTTCTTACCATTATTAGGTATGGCATGAGCTCCCTGCCCAAGTTTTCACAAAAGAGTCAAAAAACTAAAGCATGGAGTTCTTCAAGAAAGGAAATATAAGGTTTTTAAAGGATCGGCAACGCGAGAGTGATTAGTTAGTTAGATAGACGGGGCGTTATCCGCACTTGGCCGCTCAAGTGGGCCTTTGTACGTGACTTCCCTTTAGCTATTCCATCCAGCCCAACCTCTTCCAGAAAGCCAGCAGGCGGCCTAGATGGCCGCAGGCTTCCGGCAGAGAGCCCGTTTTCTTTAGGGTCCGTACCCTATGACGTCGGCGCGAGAGTGACACCCTTGGTGCTGCAAGCGTCCATAGGCTACGGTAACTGCTTAACATGCCGTATGCTTGTTTGCCACGTTAGAACAATAAAAAAAATGCCAATAAAATCATTTTTCATTTTCTTTTAAATTTGGTAACAGTGTACAATAAGACTAAACCTACAGATAAAAATATATTTCACACAAATTCATACATTGGTTTTCCTAAAAAACTAATCTTTATATAGCGGCCCTGTACAGCTAACTCCGTTGCCATGTGTACGTCCACATTACAGGATGAGCCACCTTTTAAGAGAGGTAGGGTACCATACTAGCGAGCAAGCCCGACTGGAGAAGGACCTCCACCTTATAAAAGACCACAGCCAAATAACTACCAGAGTGGTGTAGTTGTGTTCCTGTGTGTGAGTACAGGTCTCCTGCGCTCATTTAGGGATGCGTTTTTAAAGAAACGTATTCCCATCCCAAGGATACTCTCATCATAAAGCTCTGGTGTAAAAAAATAGGTTGGCAACATGCAAGTGTTACTTCTGGTATTGCAAGCATCCATAGGCTACGGTAACTGCTTAACATCAGGCTGGCCGTATGCTTGTTTGCCACCTAAGTAGTATATAAAAGAAAAATGCAGCTCTGTACAGCTAACTCCGTTACCGTGTGTACTTCCACGTACCTCTATAAACGATCTTTTTTCTACTTTCAGTTACAAGATGGAGCACAGTGATGGTAGGACTTCGTTCCCCATGTGCTTCATATTCTACACGCCAAGAGATGCTCATATGGAGTTGCAGGTATGTTATCTAAGCCTAATCTAAGGTTAGGACTGCAAGGTTGCTTCAGTGACTTAAGGCTTGTGATATCGCCAACGACCTTGAGCATTTGTGCGAAGCAAACACGACCTAATTCTCTAGGCGAGCGCGGGGATACAAACAGATGTACTCTTTGAATGGACGTCTTATTAATTTTTAATAAATTAAAATTTAAACTTATTCTAAATATAACATTACCAAATTATAGGTGTATGTTTTCTTCAAATATTGTTTTTTTTTCGTATTATTTGATAAAAATTAAAGTCATAAAGTGGTTACATCTAAATAATTTGGTGCTGATTCGATGATTTTCACAAACTATTTAGAATTACTATATAATTTATGACAAAACCATATTATGAAACACATCTTGTAGATTAATACTGTATTTTTTGGCAGTCATTTGTCAATAAATGTCAACAAAAAATGGTTTCATTTACACCTCTTTTTCATCATTTTTTGGAGAGGGGCCTTAAGTGGTTGTTTCGCCATTTACCACTGCGCGGCGTGTTGTGGGTTCGATCCTCACATAGGAAAAAAATGTGTAATCCATAAATGGTTTTTCCGTCTGGGTGTACTTTGTGTCCGTTAATTGTATGTTCGCAAAAGTCTTCCGCAACACAAGGCTTGTTCTCTAGTACGGGAGTTGTCTTTTAGACAGAACTTGAAAAAATATCTTATACTAGCTGTTGCCCGCGGCTCCGCCTGCGTGGATGTCGGTTATCGCTGCAAAAAGTAGCCTATGTGTTATTCCAGGCCATAATCTATCTCTGTGCCAAATTTCATCCAGATCCGTTTAGTAGTTTTAACGTGAAAGAGTAACAAACATCCATTCATCCATCCATCTATCTATCCATCCATCTATCTATCTATCCATCCATACATCCATCCATCCATTCTCACAAACTTTTACATTTATAATATTAGCAAGGATCTATATAGGTATAAGAAAATCACGGAATCCACCCGTGCGAAACTGGGACCTGCCGCTAGTTCTTATCCTTACTAATATTATAAATCTGAAAGTTTGTGAGTATGGATGTTTGTTACTCTTTCACGCAAAAATTACTGAACGGATCTGTATGAAATTTGGCACAGAGATAGATTATAGTCTGAAATAGCATATAGGTTTTTTACGAGGGCGGAGCCGTGGGCAACAATTAGTTATAAAATATAAAATGAATATTAGTTAACCTGTAGTTAAGGAAAATTCCTGATATTGTTGTCTTCTGTTTCCTTATTTAAGTTTATTAATAAACCTCTGCCAAATAAAAGATAACAACCAAATAAGAGAGGTCAGTGAGGTGACGGATTAAGAATACAAATGTCACCACCCCGTTCCATCCCGAGGGTGTCGTAAGAGTCGACTAAGAGAGTAAGTCTAGCAGACAATATCCACCGCAAGAGAGGGAAAACTCGAAACAAAACCCTATACCAACCCGTCTGGCCAGCGTGGTATAGTAGGCTAATATCCCTCCAGGTGTATGGAGGAGACCCGTGCCTAACAGTGGGACGTTTATGGGTTGAAATGATGATGAATAGGTACAGGAGACCACAGCCAAATAACTACACACAGTGGTGTAGTTGTATCCCTGTGTATTGATGTGTTTCGAAAGAAACATTTTCCTGTACCAGGGATTATATAAAATGTATAATTTATATGTATACTAGCTGTTGCCCGCGGCTCCGCCCGCGTGGATGTCGGTTATCGCTGTAAAAAGTAGCCTATGTGTTATTCCAGACCATAATCTATCTCTGTGCCAAATTTTATCCAGATCCGTTCAGTAGTTTTTATGTAAAAGAGTAACAAACACCCATCCATCCATCTATCCATCCATACTTATAAACTTTCACATTTATAATATTAGTAAGGATTTCACAACTGAATGGGATTTCATTATTTTGCGTGTAAATTTAGATGTTCATTTTTTATTTACAGGTGATGTATGCAGGTACTCAGCGAGCATTAGCAGCAGCAGTAGGAGCTCCACGACTGCTGGAGGTCCGGGAGATTGATGAGTTAACGGCTGATTGGCTCAACGATAAGCTTAGCAGATAAATTATAAAGTATTTATCGACCACATAACATACCTATTCCAATAATTCCTTTTTGATTGCAATTTACCGGTTTTTTTACAATTCACCGGTTTTTTACCGTTTATCGGTTTTTAATCAGTTACCGGTTTTTGAATGGTTACCGGTTTTCCATTTGCGGGTGTAAATGGAATTTCCATCTTACATTAAAAGAAAGTTTGGTCGCATTTTGATCATCGGTAGTGATATTTAACCGATTATACCAGACACCGGTTATTTGACACATCTTATATAAGCAATAACCTAATTATTTTCGATTCTTGTTTAATAACCGGACTCCGTTAGGTTAACCGGTTACCGCTAGTTTACCGAATAACCGATTCATTTAAAAATATGTTTGTGGTCGCCATATTGTCTCGAGATTATAGTAATATATATTTTAATATTAAGTTATTATTTACTAGTTAAATTTAGGAAAAATGTGTATTGTACGATTAGAACAGTAAGTACTGCGATAAAAAGTATGTACATCGGCATTCTTAGCAATGTAGGTACACGCGCATTTATTTTAAACAGAAGTTTGTGAGTGGCGGTTATCACCTTACTATTAGGTAGCCGGTCTGCTTGATTTGGCAATATAAAAAAACAACTACTAAATTACTTTGATGATATAGGCACAACTGCTTTATTGGGCTCGTGGTTGTTGTTGCGACTTCTGATCACGGGGTCCTGAGTTCGATTCCCGACTCAAATAAAGAATACATAACCTAAAATCATAAATAAATAAATTGATTCCTTGATTTAATTTACAATAGTATTTACACCCCCGTGACTCAGAGAGCACGTATCGCCGATGGTCTTACGCCTCATCTCTCTTCGGTCGTGTCATATTGTCGTCCTATTGGATTTTGATAGATTTTGACAGATATTTACTGTAGCCTATGGACGCACGGAATACCATTACTTGCGTATTACCGATTCAAAAGTTAGTAACAGTAACACCAAGGTTTTGTGATGGGCTAAAGTGTCGCCAAATCTCACACTTCTCCCGCCGCTAAATGTGCTTAAAGAATGGTACACAGATTTTCCTTCACGTATATATAGATTAGAGTTAATCGCTTAACACTACATCCAAACTCACTCGACGCAGAGTTACTCGACATGTCAACTGTGGTCAAAAGATTAAAAAGAGATCACATACTGTAAATGGAAGGTGCGGCGTTGGCCCCTCCACCATAACGCAATCACCACTCTCTAAACTAATTTTCTCATGGTCTGGCGACCGATTGCAAATGTAATATTAAATACATATATATAGATTATAGTAAATAAAAAGTATTTCTATAAGTTTGTCGATGTGCATAGTTTTTGTTGTGTACGCAATGTGTATTTAGTCGTAATATAATAGCGAAATTAATTGTGTTCTTATATTAGATAAGTCTTATCATTCACGAAAAGAAATGGGCAATTGGCCCACAAAGATATGGCGTATTGGGCAAATTGCCCATGTCTGATGAAAATAATAATTCCAAAATATATTCCAATATTATTTACTTATACTTACAATACCGGAATTTGACCTGAATTAGGGTAAAGTTAACGTAATTGGGTTACTAATCGAATAATCGACAACAGAAAAAAACATGCCACACGTTTTTAAGAGAGGTAGGGCTCCATACTAGCTAGCAGGCCCGGCTGGGGAAGGACCTCCATCTTACAGAAGACCACAGCCAAATAACTATACACAGCGGTGTAGTTGTGTTCCTGTGTGTGAGTACAGGTCTCCAGCGCTCATTTAGGGATGCGTTTTGTAAGAAACGTATTCCTTTCTCAGGGTTACCTCCATCTTAAAGCCCTGGTGTCAATAAATGAGTTGGCAACACGAGTGATACCTCTGGTATTGCAAGCGTCCATAGGCTACAGTTACTGCTTAACATCAGGTAGGCCGTATGCTTGTTTGCCTCCCAAGTAGTATTAAAAAAAATTATATGAAAGAATAATAAAATATGATCCAACGAAGTAAACAAAATTGATCATTAATTGAAAAGTTTTAAGTTTTTCAATCTTTTGCCACAAAAAATATTAGTACGACAACCCTGTCTGTGGTGGTGTAGTGTGTGTCATTGAGGTTACCACTCAGCATAATTCTATGTTGTGATAACAACACTGCGCTGAGGCGCTCATAGCTAGGTGCACTCGCTGTTCGGTAAACGATCAGCGGGTTAAGCTACCAAGGGCGCGGTAACCTTATAGATGGGTGACCGCATAGTGGTATTTCACCTGAGCGTCTCCGTGTTTCGGAGGGCACGTTAAATGTCTGTCCCGACTGTTATCAGTCGTAAGATCACGACAGAGGCCTAAATATGGGCGATCTAAATAACTCTGTCACCAGGTTGACCACTAACCAAACGATAAAGAAGAATACTGCGCTGATTTTCAGTGGTAACCCCTACCTTTTACCCTTGGACAATGTCTAATTAATTATGGGCAATAATAAAGGTTCCGAAAAACAAATTAATCTCCAGCGATCTGTGGCCGACTGTAAATTCTAGCCGTGCGACTAAATTACTAGGTGAGAGACTAGAAATTCATGCATTTGATTATATATATTCATGCATTGACTGCCTTTGTGGTCCAGTGGGCGCAGTATGCGCCTTCTGTACACGAGGTTGTGGGTTCGATTCCCACACAGGGACAAAACTTTGTGTGACCCACTAAGAGTTATTCTGAGTCTGGGTGTAATTTGTGTCCGTTAATTGTATGTTTGTAAAGCTCCCCGCAACACAGAGCTTGTTCTCTAGTGCGGCAGTTGTCTTAAAAAAAAAAAATATTCATGCATTTGCTACCAGAAACGAGATGCTATCAGACAAGTAGGTTAGGTTAGAACTGTGACCCCAACAACGCTAATTTTGATAAATTGTGTTCACCATCAGTTTGTCGCTCACTTAGTATTTCTGCACGCCATATTCAGTAATTTTGACACCCATAAATTGAATTTATATTCGCTCGTTTAAATACTAGCCACTAATTATTATTAATAATTAAATGCTTATACTTGAAATAACATGATTTTGCGTCTATTTCGACAAATACCTGATAACATTTGACTGCCTCGGTGGTCCAGTGGTCGCAGTATGCGCCTGCTGTGCACGGTTGTGGGTTCGATTCCCACACAGGACAAAACTTTGTGTGACCCACAAAGAATTGTTCCGAGTCTGGGTGTCATTTGTGTCCGTTAATTGTATGTTTGTAAAGTCCCCCGCGACACAGAGCTTGTTCTCTAGTGCGGAAGTTGTCTTAAAAAAACATGGCAATAGAGCATGGCCCTTTGTAATTTAGTTATTATTTTAACGCACAGTGTTGCCACTTTTATACCAATTTTTGAGTGTTTACAAGCAAATTAGCAACCATGCTATTGTTGTTAGTTATAAGACGTTCTCAAGCCGCTTGAATACGTCTGACTATTATATGTCAGAGATGTTCAAGCTGCCTGAAAACTATTTATGATATATAATGTAAAATGCACACTTAGCCAAATCTTATAATATAGTAGTAAATATTAATTATCAGTGCGTTTAGCTACCCCTCTGCCTACCCTTATTTATATAAAGTGGGTAATATTAAGTGTATTAGTAGTATAAATAGCATTTATATTATTTTATAACAAGTTTGTATAAAAGACAAAATATTAAATTATTATATAATAGCAAAAATTGTTTTATTTTAATTTAGGGGTAGGGCACCATACTAGCGATTAAGCCCGACTGGGGAAGGACCTTCACCTTACAGACGACCACAGCCAAATAAATACACACAGCAGTGTAGTTGTGTTCCTGTGTGAGATCAGGTTTCCAGCACTCATTTAAGGATGCGTTTTGAAAAAAACGTTTTTCTATCCCAGGGATACTCCATCTTAAAGCTCTGGTATAAAAAAATGGGTCAGCGACACGTAAGTGATACCTCTGGTATTGCAAGCGTCCATAGGCTACGGTAACAGCTTAACATCAGGCGGGCCGTATGCTTGTTTGCCACCTAAGTAGTATAAAAAAAATTGTAATGTAGACTGCATGGTTGGTTCAGGCGGGTTGTGGGTTCGATTCCCACGGAGGACAAAAATTTCGTGTGACTCATAAATGTTCGTTCAGTAATTTATTCCGTGTCCATTGTGACACTGAAACCAAGCTACAGCAGGCAGTCGGCATCATCAGGTGTCTGCTGGTTTTCAGACGAGGTGGGGTGGATAGAGTAAAGCCTATTTACTAGCTGAATACCTATTTTGTGCACAGAGACATATGGTACACTAGAGCCAATAAGAACCCTTCGGAGCAGAACGTACAAAACGCAAAATGAGCACGACACGCAAAATGTACAATTTGCAAATATTACCTATGTACCTACTACTATTTCGTGTTGTTTTTATATTTAGTATTCTAATTTTAATACTTTGTTCATACATAAAATGGATCCCTATTTCCATTGGTCACGGCATCACGCGTGAACGGCTGGACCGATTTCGGTATTTTTTTTGTTGTGTTTGTTATTGTCAGGAGAAGGTTGTTATGTAAAAAAAGAAAGTTGCTTAACCCGGAAGAAGTCGGGTAGGGCCGCTAGTGTAATATAAAAATAAATAAAACCACATTAAAGGACAATAACCTTTTATTAAATTTCATTGTGCATTCTGTTACAAAATAAATGGCGAATTAACATTATAGAGCGGTGCACACGTGCCCTATCTTTATATTATACATGTTTAGATAAAAAATAACTGCAATATTAACTGCACACGCCATTATCCCCATTGTAACCTTAAAAATTGGGGACAGCGGGAACGAAAATCCGAACTGCCCCATTTTTCATGCAAATTATACCAGTGACAATGGCGGATAGCGAAAATAAATTACCAAATTGCCCCAAACACTAATTTAAAATATTGGGGATGTTGGGATATTTTTTCTCACTGTATCCATTATTAGGGGCGACAATGGGGATAGTGGGATGTACCCCATATTTCACATTATCTGATATACTAAAAGACGGAAGCCGGCAGACTAGATGGCGCCACGTGAGCGAACAAAAATACCACCATACGTCACTTATATACCACAATATATCTATAATTAAACTCATTTACAGGATGCAAATTTTGTAAAGCAACTCATGTCTAATTTGCGAAATTTGCATTTAGTGAATGGCCGCTTAAAAGCACATTTACACAATGTTAATTTTGCAAAACATGTACCGTGCTGCCTTTTAACATACTGAGACAAACGCCTGATATGCAAAATTGGCATTTTGTAAAAGCCGCTTTATTAAACCCCTAACGAGGTACCAAAAAGCGATATTTTAACAGCTAAAATGACGCCATTTTGCTTTGTATTAAAAAAACAAGATGGCCGAAACCGCTCAATTTTTCTCATTTATTATAATAATATCGTAATACTTAATAGCTAGATATATTTTAATAATCATTACATACATTATTAACTAAGCAGCAGGACTAGAATTTGATGGCATCTACTTAAATATATATATTTATATATAACATATATACTTTTTATACATTATATATTTTTATAACATGGTCTTGAATAGATAAAAGCTTAGAGCATAATATCATCAGAAAATTTATCTATATGTATATAAATATATAATTTTATCTTATATTTATATGCTTGTCAAGAAAATAATATAATTTGTCGATTTATTTTATGATATTTACGAGGTTGCCCCATAATTTGTAAGTAGCATTGCAAATCAATACAATATTCAAGACCACATTAGAATTTAACTTGATATAGTTATAATAATATAACTGAGGTTTAATATACTAGTTTTTGCACTCGGTTTTGCTCAACATTGATTTATAAATAACATTCCTTAAGAATTTTAAAAAGTTTTATTTCTTGATTTATGCATTTGAAGATATTATATAGATAGTGAAGTGGGGTAACAATATTAAAATCGAGAAATAATTATGGGGCCAATATTAACAATGCCCCATAATTAATTTCAATTTATAATATTAATTGTATAATGCTTTTCTTTCTTTAGAATTAACTTTAGTCGTCTTCGACAAACGAAACTATATTGCAATATTTCAAATTTGGCAACACTGACCTGTTTTCTTCATTTACCCGTCTTATAATATTATAACTATACCATAAACAATATCCTCAAACCGTGCAACATCGATACGCGAATTTTTTTTTCGAAGAGAAAAATACGCAGATTTTTTTTCTTTTATCTTTTACCAATTAATAACTAGAAGGATAGCACAGAATTGTACATTTATTCACTTAACCGCAGTCCTTAACAACATCACCTCGTCTCCCTCGCGCACACATTTTTTGTTATTTTATTCAAAAATATCTTTCATTTTTTTACATACATTTAATTTTACAAACTGTCCTAAACACGTCAAATACAGAGTTCTTTTTATTGTATTTAAAACAAGAAGATTTTGTTTTTTAAAGTGAGTATTCTGATAAATATCAATAATTTATATATTTTACCGACAAATTGATTCATCAACGCAAGAGTCTAAATCACCTGCTATACCCGTTTAAGGATTGAATATCTAAGTTATCCAAGTACTCAGGTCATCTTCAGTGCGAGCCCTAGGGCTCCGACGTCCCTACCTAGCGCCTCTATAACTTCAGTCAAGACCAAGAACAAAAAAAAGATCAAGACAAACTAAAAAAACTTCTTTGCCGGGCGTACTTTCAATTCGTAGGGGAGGGTACATCTTCAGCGAAAGGCGCCGTGTAGTGCTAAAGCCTTACAGATTTATGTTGTCTCCCGCTTTGCTATGGAGGGACGTGGAAACTTTTCTTTCCAACTCCTCCTATTCACTTCTGATTAAATTCGTTGCGGGGTCCAAGACAGTAGGTTTAGTTGTCCACGGGACGCACGAGTGTCAAAGCTCGGTGTATCAGTTGGTTACTCCGCTGTTAATCCTGGCTCACAGGAGTCACAGCGGTGGGCATGTGGGTGGGATTGCCTTGCGTTGATGAATCGTAAAGATTTTAACAATACCCGGTTAATACCAACATTACCCGCAACATACATACGTATCGATATTATCAGAACATCACTAACCGCCCCATCTCGTTAAAGCATAAACAATATGTATACATCTTAACGATACATTGAAAATTTTAGATATTACAATAGAGACGTTCCGTTTTCATCTATAGAGATGAAATTCGGACATGTAGTACATATAGTATTTAAAATATGTTTGTCCAGCAATACATTTAATATATTTAATAAAGTTTGAACTTTGTTGTACCCATAGAACATAACACTAGACGCCTAAAGGCTCAAACGCACAGAATTAGTCGTATACTGATTTGCCTAAAATGTTCTTTTAATTTTTGATAAGCAGTGGTGGTAACACGGGTGACACCTGATAGTTTGTGGGTTGTAACCCTGATCAAGTTTCAGGGGGCATGCGGGGATCACCCCCACTACCCCCTAGCCATTGTCATTAGGAGTCTAGTGCTTCTACCGTATATAATAAACTATCGTTGCACTAACTAAACCATCACTTTAGCCAAATATATTTATAAATACATATACTGTAGACATTTTGAACGACATAATGGTCAATAAATTAAATACGCATCGAGTTATGCTTATAAACTGCATCAATGAACAGAATGACATTTAAATTAAAATATATTCAGCAATATAAAACCGTTTTTACCCATCCCTCTGGAAATAAAGAGAGGTAAGGCACCATATTAACGAGCAAGCCCGACTGGGGAAGGACTTCCACCTTACAGAAGACCACGGCCAAATAATTACACACAGCGTCGTAGTTGTGTTCCTGTCCCTTCGGCCGTCTACGTAACCGTAGATTCGTAACCAGTTACGAATGAGGAATATATGAGCTTTATACGTAACCGGTTTCGCACAAAGAATTATATTTCTGTATACGAAACCCATTAGTTACGAAAGAAACCAATTACGAATAAGGAATAAATGATCTTTATACGTAACCGGTAGGGATTGAAACTCATGATTCATTAAATATTGGCTAGTTATAATTTTTCATTCTGTCAATGTCTAATAATAGCTTATATGTCATTATCCTGGGGTTTTGCATTGTCAACTGCATTGTCCGTTGTTGTCAATTGCGTTGTAATTAAATTCGTAAAACTGAAAAAGTGTGAAAGAGAAATGGAATTTGTGTCCACGCGTAGAGGAGGAGTTTCCCTGCTGCACAACGGGTGGGGATATCATAGAAAGAAATTTTATTCCAATGGAAACACTTTCTGGCTATGTACAAACAATAGTGTCGGGGGCTGTTCAGGTAACATCACTCTCAATACTAGAAATGAAGTGGTGAAGCATAAACTACACGCTTGCAAACAGGATTTTGCGAAAAATAAAATACTAATGGAACTTGATGGGTTAAAACAAAAAGTTAGTTGTAATTTAGATTCCATACAGAAACAATATAGTGATATGGTGTGGAAACTGGAAAATGACGGATTAAACATCATAGAAAACATTCCCGAATTCAAAAACATTAAGACAGGATTGTATAATGAACGGAATAAGGTGTTAGGTGCAAAAAAACTTCGATTCACATCATGTGATGAAGTGATTATACCAGAAAAATTTAAAATTTTTTTATTGGCTGACTATCGGAATGAGTGTGACGGTAAAAGGATCATTTTGTTTTGCAATAATAAAATCAGGGAAATGGTTCATGGTTTTAAACATATTTTATGCGATGGAACGTTTAAATCGTGTCCTTTCTCATTTAAACAGTTGTATTCTATTCATGGTCACAAGGAAAGTACGTCGGCTATTCATCCATTGATTTTTTGTCTGTTACCTGACAAAAGTATAAATACTTACGAAATAGTATTTAGGCTAATTAAGTCAATTTTTCCTTCGTGGCAGTTTGAAAAAGTAACTATTGACTATGAGCTAGCTGCGATGACTGCAATCAGGAGAGTGTATCCCGAAATTCAAATCAAAGGGTGTTTCTACCATTATAATAGATGCCTTTATCGCAAAGCGAAGCAGCTGAAAATAAACTCACAAGTAAAAAGAAAACACGTGGCAAGATGTGCAGGGCTAGCTCGCTTGCCAGAGGACTTTGTAGACAGCGGTTACGCGTATATCATGAGTAAGAGCCCGTTTGGTGACGAGATAAACAAATTTAACGCATACTTTAGAAAGCAATGGATGACTAAAATTGATTTTTCTAAAACTTGTAATTGCGAGAAAGAAAAAATTAGAACCACCAACAATGTAGAAGGGTGGCACAGTCGAATTAATCGCTATATAGGCCGAAGCAAACCAAATATCGCCATTTTATTAGAAAGACTGTCTAAAGAGGCCAACATTACGGATATATTCAAGAAGCGTACCAAAAAAGCCGCAAACTACACTGAAATTGATGAAGAAATTGGTCATTCAATAATGGAATTAAAGGAGAACAAAATTACAGTTGGACATTGTTTGGAAATTATATCTCCATTTTCATTTACATTTTAAGCTTTCTAAAATATAAACATAGGTACATACATTCTATATTGAAGTTTTTATTTATTTTGGAACCCTCATTACATAGCGTTAACGCACCCTGTTGGCTACATAAAAAAACCTTTTCTCCGAGTTCAACTGATTCTATAGGTAGGTATATACCTAATGAATCCCTATTTATCACGCGGGAACGGCTCGACCGATTTTGCAAATTCATTTCTTTTTATCATGTATTTGGAATAATAGGTTTTATGAAAAAAAAAAAAATTAACAGAACAAATTCTGTCGGGGCAGCCAGTATAAAATAAATTCCTTGTACGTAACCGTAGTTCCGTATACAGAAATATAATTCTTTGTGCGAAACCGGTTACGTATAAAGCTCATATATTCCTCATTCGTAACTGGTTACGAATCTACGGTTACGTAGACGACCGAAGGGGTTCCTGTTGTGAGCACATGTATCCAGCGCTCATTTAGGGATGCGTTTTGAAAGAAACGTTTTCCTATCCCAGGGATACTCCATCTTGAAGCCTTGGTGTAGAAAAACAAGATGTGAGTCTATAAACGTAGACTGATAAATTAATAATTTAGTAGCTATAGACAAGTTTTAGTTGTATAAATAAATACAATTTTAGAAAAAAAAACCCCAATTTAATGAATCACGGTTGAATTTCAACCTCTAGTACTATGTATGCCACTATATCGTTCAAAATAATAAATTTTAACTGACTTAGAGAGCTTACATAATATTTAATATACACTGCATATTATTATCGATAGATATTACTTGTCAGTTTTTATCTAGCCGTATAAAAAGATTCTACCACGACAAATTAGCTATCGAAGACCCATAAAACTTAAGTGATGTAAACATATTGTTCTTTTTAGTATCTGTAGCTTATAGACACTTACAATACCAGACCCTCTAGACAAGTGGCATAAGCGATAGTCGAATCGAAAAGTCAAAAAATAAAATGTATGGGATTTGACGTAAGTCTACGATATAAAGTCGTAAACTTACGTCAAATCCCATACATTTGTTTTTTTGACTTTTCGATTCGACCAGTGCCGTAAATAGGGCGGTGCCACCGGTGCCCAGGCACAGGGCGTAGAGTCTGGAGGGCGCAAGAATGGCCAGACCAGACAGGACTATTATTTTTTTGGTTAGCTCCTGATAAGTTCCCGCTGCGCCCCTAGTGCTCGATTCGTACCTACATGCCAGTATCAATCATCAAAAAAGTCTATTAAATTAGACCAAACAGGGCGTATTTGTGTACTAAAAAAACATGCCGCTAATTTGAGTATCAAATATTAAGCAGACTATTGCTACTGAATTTTGGGCTAAATTAGACACTTTAAAGAGTCAAGTTGAAACGACTATATTCTTAAAGCTATAGTTGAACTAGATTAAAAAGAGATGTTTCCCAATGTAGAAGTCGCTATAAAACCAGTGACTGTAGCTGCCTGCGAAAAATTATTCAGTAAGCTCAAATTAATAAAAACTTACTTGCGCTCGACATTTGGCCAAGAAAGGTTGATAGGCCTAGCGATTTTGTTGATTGAACGCGACATAAGACTTAAATAGTTAGTTTGACGGGGCTTTTTACGCACCGGGCCGCTCAAGTGGGCCTTTGTGCGTGGAGTTCCTTATCCAACCACCATATTCCACCAATATTCCAACCACCCTAGGTTCTTCTAAAAGGCCAGCAGGCATCCGAAGTCACCGTAGGCCTCCGGTAGAGTGCCCGGTTTCCTGAGAGTTCGTACCCTATGGTCTTCTACGCTCCTACATTCCAGAAGGACGTGGGCGGGTGTTTCCTCGGTTTCCATGCAGCCCCTGCAGAGTGGGCTGACGGTTAGGCCTAGTTTGTGAAAGTGTCTGTTGAGTGGGCAGTGTCCTGTGAGGACGGCCACTATTATCCTGAGGTTTGACCTGGTTTGCGTGAGCAGGTATCGCGAGAGTTTCCAGGTTGCGGATGGTGCCGCTTTCTTGGTTTGTCTGCAACCTCCATTGTTGTTTCATTCCTCCTTGTGCAGTTGTGTTGTCCAATCCTTGAGCCAGGACAGAGCCTGGCTGTACGGGATGGGGACTATAGGTTCCGGCCCCGCGGTCGCAGTGGCGGAGCCATGCCTGGCCAGTGCGTCCGCGGCGTCGTTACCTGCCGAATCACTAAGTCCTTTGATCCACTGCACGGTGACTTTATTGGTGCTTGCAACTGCTTGCAGTGCCTTGTGGCAGTCTAATACAAGGATATCTTTCTGGTGTTCCTTAGAGCTGTTAGTACTGAAGCGCTGTCTGAGACTATCTTGATATCCAGGTCGTCTATGTCCCAGGCTCCTGCAGCTCTGGTAATGCCTATACATTCCGCTTGGAAGATGGTGTTGTGTTTACTCAGTGTTGTGGATATATGGATGTTCAGGTCTTGCGAGTATACGCCCGCTCCAGTGCCCGTCAGCGTCTTGGAACCGTCGGTGTAAATCCTTACTTCTTTGGTTCCAGACCTGTCGTTTGCTTCTGGATTGAGTTCTATCTTGTAGCGTCTATCAAAAGTGTAGGTGCAGGGGATCCTGTCGCACGGTGCCTCCAGCAGCGGAAACTTGTTTAGCGCCACTGTTAGTCTACTCATATGTGGTGCGATTGCTGTCTGCTTCCACAGTCCACTCCCACGTAGTCTAAGTGCAGCTGCCATAGCCTCCTCCTGTATTACAAGGTGCAGTGGTCTCAGGTTCAGGAGGTGCTCCAAAGCAGCTGTGGGTGTGGTGCGCATGCAACCGGTTATCGCAATGCATGCGGTTCAGGCCCCATGTTTTGCCGACCAGCCTTTTGCACTGCCAGAAGATCATGCTGGCTTTGGTTATCTTTTGGTCCATATCCTTTGCCGAGTTTAGTTTGCTGTCTAGGGTAAGTCCCAGGTATTTTACCTCCGTTGACAGTTCCAGCCTGGTGCCAAACAGTTTTGGTGTTTGTAGTTCTGGTATCTTCCTTTTGTTATGGTGCCTGTCTTATGAAAAGGTTATCAACGATTTCGCAATGAAGAAAGCGCGAAAAGTAAATCTTTAAAAAAGTTTATGATTTGCTTTAATAAATCCTTACTATCTGAACTCATTCATTTGTGGTCTCATTCATTTGTGTATTGGTTAGTTGTGAATAATCTTGCAAACATTTTTGAATAAATGTTTTTTCACCAATTCATACTTAAACGCAATTTATAATATGCTACTTTCCTTATTCAAAACTCTACAATACCAAGTACTTAAAATTAAATTAATTTACAGTTTACTGAAACTTTGAAGGGTGTTATTTTATTATAGAAGTATGAAGACCAAGTGGCCCAAAAATTAAATCTTAAGCATCAGGGTGGGCAACGCATTTGCACTAGTGAACTTGCGTTTGATTTTAAGTGAGTGAGACACAGTGGGTGGTATAATAGGTGAAGGGTCCACTTAACATGAGATGGCTTGTCTGCTTGTTTGTCCATATCAGCTCTGTAAAAACGTTTCTTCCAAAATATTAGATAATTGGTCCACCATTACCAAGTTCCTTGTGCTTTATTTTATCATTGCTCTAGGGTACCTATAATATCGAGATGATGCCCACGACCACATTTTATCAACGCACCTCTCGCCACCGACAGGGAGTTCATCCTCACATCCTTGCACCTCAAACATGCCGTACCGTAAGATTCCAGAGGAATTTCTTACCACGTGTCTGTGGAATGAGCTCCCTGCCGAGGTTTTCCCGAGAGACATATATATAGCATGGGGTTCTTCAAGAACGGAGTAAGGAGGAGGTAACTGCTTAGCATCAGGCGGGCCCTATGCTTGTTTGCCACCTAGGTAGTATAAAAAAAAACAAGGGCGCAGTTATGGAAGCTCGCACAGGGCGCAAAAAGGGCTATTTACGGCACTGGATTCGACTATCGCTTATGCCACTTGTCTAGAGGCTCAGTTGTATCACTTACGCGTTTCAAAGTGATCGATGTTAAATCATACTACCAATGATAAAATTCTGGTGAAGACACTCGTTGAGCAAACAGGTAGGTTGATAGGAATATGGGTTCATGCAAAATTTGACAAGTAATATCGACAACATAACACACAGTGTGAGAGTAAAGCACCAAAGTATACAATAAATATATATAAAATACTTAAAAAGACTCTAGTCATGATTTTTTTTATATCAAATTAATATTTTTTTTTATTACAATTGTCATGTGCTAAATGACTGCTGTCCCCTTTTTATTGTAATAGCTAAATCATGAAAATAACATAGCAAACACTGATTTAAGTATACCATGCAATTTACTTTCAAACTTCACTATAAGAAAGAAATGTAGTCTAAATAATCTTTGCCCTAAGTGAGTGGGGTAAACTCATATATTCTAACCAGGTTACCCCAAGAACATAATTTCCCTAAAAAATCCTCTATTGGTCAAATAAGATTATGAATTTTTAAATTGACAACTTCAGGTTAGAGGGGGTAAGAGTGGGGCAACATCATTTAGCACACAACAATCCATAGACAACTAATAACGCACCGTAATTACCTTTTAAAAATAAAAATCCGTGTCAATATTTACAAAATAATTATTTCAACTTCTAACAAGCAAATAAAAAGAAATAATTTAAAATTAAAAAATAATTTAGTGAGCTCCATAGTCTTTGACAGTATTTATTATCTATTTTATTTTTAAAAAAATGCAATAATCTTTTTGGTTGCAGACACGTTGCTAACTTATTGTAGACATAAAAGGAACATTAAAATATTGTGAATTAATGGATGCAAAAAAGATTGATCAAACAATTAAAAGCGGTGGTAATAATAATTATGATATTATTCAACATGTGGTTAGCACAAAGTAATAATGACGATAACCAAGGACCACCCATACACGGCCATCCAACTCCAAATCAAGCAAACCCCTAATCACCTCCAATCACACATCAGAGACAAATAAATTTCAGACACAGAACTGCTGGCCTAGCAGTCGCGGTCGCCAACCAGCACACCAACTGGCCAGTCAGGTAGTACAGTACCAAAATAACATATTATTAATTGGTATTATTAATTAGGTGTTTGTTTCTCTAATTTGATTAATAGTGCAAATATTTTCATTTAGACGAGTGGGTAACCGACGTCGAACACATTAGGTGTAAGTTCGATCGGAAGATTCAATACCACTAATATGTGTTTTTTTTTAATCATATGCGTCGAATCAGAAATGAGGAGATCCGTAGGAGAACCAAAGTAACCGACATAGCTCGAAGAATTGCCTCCATTAAGTGGCAATGGGCCGGGCACATAGCTCGCAGAACTGATGGCCGTTGGGGCAGAAAGGTTCTAGAGTGGCGACCACGAACTGGAAGACGAAGCGTGGGCAGGCCTCCAACAAGGTGGACCGACGACTTGGTAAAGGTTGCACCGATGGACAAGGTCGGTTTAGGATCGAGAGTTGTGGAAAACCTTGGGGAGGCCTTTGTCCAGCAGTGGATGTCTTTTGGCTGAGATGATGATGATATGCGTACGGTGAAGGAAGACATGGCAAGGAAGCTCACATGTCCATATAGAAAGAAGGATTAGGTAGGCCAGCGTATATAGAATAAGACCTAATTTTTGTGTCTTGATAGAGGAAAGGAGTATCCAGTGGTTAGACTGATTACTATTAATAAAATAAGTCAAGAGTGAATGAGGCAGAAGGGGGAAGACCATGTATAAAAGACCAGGTTAAGAGTACCTTAAACTATCGAAGATACATGAAAAATGTTATATGTATGAATGAAGTGATCATCACACCGATAACAACACAACATACAAGGCCGAAGTTGCAAAATAAAATACACAGATGTCACTATTCTCAGAACTAACCAGAATTGCTGCCTGCCAAACAAGACCGTCCAATTGGAGGCTTACCATGACGTAATTAAACAGTGAGTAATTCGAGCGAAAAAGAGGGATGGAGGTATATGGCGTGTATAGCTAAGATGGCATGATGCAAACCCGTAGTCTATGCCTACCCCTTGGGAAAATAGGCGTCAATATAACATAGCTGGGTCAAAGTGTGAATATATTAACTTACCCCATTGGGGTAAAACCGTTTGATATTTCTAACGTGTCTACAACCAATAAGATATTATATATCTTTTAAAAAGATTACAATATGTTCAACATCTCATCCTCTCCCTGTATAACCTACAGAACCGCATCAAAATAGGCGCAGCATTCGACGCAGCCGCCTCTTTTGAAGCTGACTACGAGTTAAGGACTGAGCATGGGTTTTGACATTTGTCCATCAATATGGACATTGGGCATTGGGCATTAATATTTGGTAATTAACAGCCTGCTCCGGATTTACCTGGATAGATCCAGTGACCGACATAGCTTGAAGAATTGCCTCAATTAAGTGGCAATAGGCAGGGCACATAGCATGCATAACTGATGGCCGTTGGAATGGCGACCACGAACTGGAAGACTCAGCGTGGGCAGGCCTCCAACAAGGTGGACCAACGACCTGGTAAAGGTTGCGGGCAACCAATGGACAAGGTCAGCAGAACTGAATGCTGTGGAAAGCTCTGAAAGATGCCTATGTCCATCAGTGGACTTATAAAAATAGAGAGATAGAGCACCATAAGCGAGCAAGCCCGGCTAGGTCCTTCCCCTGCATCACAGTCTTATCCTATGTGTAGGTACAGGTCTCCAGCGCTCATTAAGAGATGCGTTTTGAAAGAAACGTTTTCCTAACCCAAGGATACTCCATCTTAAAACCCTGAATGAGTCGGCAACATGCAAATAATACCAATGGTTGATGATGTTAACTGCTTAACATCAGGCTGGCCGTATGCTTGTTTGCCAGGCTGGTTTATTTAACCCATTACTCAGTCGATTAACCCAGAGGCACCTAAAAGCTGCATATTAGCTTGAGAAGGCGAATACCTATCTAACAAGAGATCGATAACATTTATCAATATGTACCTTATTACTCTTCAATTAAGGTGCAAAATATGATATATTTTTTTGTTAAATTTATTTATCTATTAAATACATTAATATAGATTTAATTTTAACCGAATTTCGGTTACAGCGGTTATTTTCGACGGTGATTTATAGTGCACAAGTGTGTGCGCAAACAGGTGCACTTTTTATGCCCTCACTCTCATAATCCAATAATACGGCAATTCGACTATATTAAAGAGATGAGGCGTATGAGAACATATATGCGCACACAATTGTGCACTCTATAGGAGAAAATTTAATGTATTTAATAGGTAATAATGTCATTATCAATAATCAATATTATAACGCTATTAACATCCTTATTACAGAGTAAAATAAGGTTTAAAATAGCTTAACATTAACACTTCCGATGTTAAATCACATTTCTAAGTCTCACTGACCTGTTTTTATTATTAGTTTAGCACTCGGAGGTTCTTTTTCTGCTGCTCCAAGTTTGAGAAGATTTTAAGAGTCAATATAATGTTAAAATGATTTACAAAAAACCTGTAATTCACGTAAAAGTACTTAAAAAAGAAGAATTAATTACCTTTTATCTTATTTTAAAGTCATGCAATAGGGTGACATAGGATAAGTCAGCGAATTTGACGTTAGACAAATTAGCTGACATTTTATTCGGATTTTTTATTCCTGCATAAGTGTTATTGCGTGACCTATGTTTAGGCAGTGAATTTGACAGTAGACAAATTAGCTGACATCTCATTTGGCATTTAACAACGACCTGCATAAGTTGTATGACCTATTGAATATAGGTCAGCGAATATGAAAGTAGACAAATTAGATGACATTTCATTTGGCATGTAACAACTATCTGCATAAGTGTCAATGTGTAACATGTATTGAGTCAGCGAATTTGTCAGTAGACAAATTAGCTGACATCTCATTTGGCATTTTACAACGGCTATTATGACTTATATAAAAATAATTTTGACGACTATAAATTAGACAAAATCCTCTCAAATTTAAAGCAGCCAATACGTATACGGAGCTACACAAACCTGATTTTGCAATACCCATATATTACTACAGTTGTTTACTTGGTCAGTTGTCATTAAGTTGTAAGGCTATGGCGCAATGGAGAGTGGTCGGAAACGTCGTGCGCGAGCTGCGTTTTGGTGGGGCGCGGGTGATGGGGGGGCGACAGGGGGGGAGCCTGGACCTGTGCTGACACCCGCTCCTGGAGGGGGGGAGCCTGATGATGACGAGCCGCCGGAGGCTGGTGGTGATGACATTAATAGAGCTGGTACACCGCGGGAGCCGCTTCGACTGTTTAAAAAAAAATACATATTTTATTGAAGGTCTAGTGGTAGTTGAAGTCGACTGCTGATCACGAGGTCCAGAATTCGATTCCAAGGTCGGACCAAAATAGATATTAGGGTTTTCTGTGTTAAAAATCACAATAGATCTTTCCGGTCGTGTCAGATTGTCATCTTATCAAACTATGTGAGCGAGTAAATAAAAATTGCATTGTGTTTGTGCACTATAACAGCTTCTGTGCAGAAGGCACCGTAATCAATTATCGGACATTATAAAAAAAAATCTAGTTATGTAGAGATATAGTTTACCTAGAGTGATGGTGCGGCGGTTGGCGGTGTCGAGGTCTCGCGAACCTTAGGTTCAGTTCCCGAGCAGGGTCCACTGCATATTTGTCGTTTGCATTCTGTCGTCGTCTCCGCAACGCTGCAAAAACGAACATACAGTCTAAATAAATTGAACATTCATTCAGGTTACAAAGTAACACTTATGAAAGAGCAGGTAAGCCAATAAGTTGTCAGCCAATTTACCTACACCTAGTTTACATACTACTATAATTGTAAATTACAAAAGGTTGTAACCATATGGCGATTAAAAAGAGTGGCCTGAGTTTCTTGTTGGTTCTTGACATAATTTTACGCTTGGCTGTTCAGTCAGCGAATCCAACAGTAGGCATTCTACTACTGCCGAATTCGATGACTTCAAAATAATTTAACGCATCATGCCAAATATAACTTCACGACAAGCTGTCGTTGCATTTTACATTTTTCATCCATAAGTGTTATAGCGTGACTTATGTTCAGTCAGCGAATTTGACAGTAGACAAATTAGCTGACATTTCTTTCGATATAACCTACACTAAAATTGGGTAAATTAAGCACGTACCAGGAGTAAGAACAGCTATATTAGGTGAAGAGCCAGGTAGTGGTAAATCTGCGGCAACCTACACTACAGGGGTAAGTACTGTAGAGGTTTATTGGTGGTCACTAGCTGGCCGCATACCAATAGTGAAACCTCTGACGTTTTGGAAAAGTAAATAATAATGAGATTTGAATAAAAAGATTGCAGTAGACATAAAGGTTGTCAATTCGATGAAGCTAAGTTGTATTATATATTTATAAGTAGGATAAGATTCGCAACGAGGTAATCCGACAAAGAACCAAAGTTACCGACATAGCTCGCAGACTTAGCAAGCTGAAGTGGCAATGGGCTGGTCACATCTGCAGAAGGACCGACGGCCGATGGAGCAGACGTGTCCTAGAGTGGAGACCGCGACTTGGTAAGCGTAAGGTAGGGCGGCCCCCAGCTAGGTGGACCGACGACCTAAAAAAGGTCGCTGGATGCGGAAGGCAGAGGACCGTGTGCTGTGGCACGTATTAGCAGAGGCCTATGTCCAGCAGTGGACTGCGATAGGCTGATTGATTGATTGAAGTAGGAAGAAGTATAAAATAAATAAGTCATATAACTATCAAGTGGTATTCCTTTACTAATGTGATTCAAGAACTCCTCGACCAGTATAGAACCAGCTCTGGCTATCTGCAGACTACGCCCACAGTAGGTGTTGAAGGAGGAGATTCAGCTGGCGACGGCGAGGGCGCTACAGTACGTACCAGGAGTGAGATCTGCAACATCAGGTGAAAGCGGTCCATCTCCACTCCAAGACGCGCACTTGGCCAGTCTCTGCTCAGCCCCGCAAGCCACAGGGATGCGTGATGTGCTAGCACTACCCGTAGAACGCTGTTAGTTAGAAATATTAGATGTTAGCACGCTAATATAGGAGAGTGGCGAGTGAACCCATAGGTTTATATTGTATAGGTTTTCGTATGACATGCTCTAATGTATCGTACGACACAATTCCTAGACTAAAATTGAGTAAATCTGACAAAAAAAGACTAATAATGTCATCCTAATCGAATTTCAACGGAGACTAGCCATCTGTGCGGAAAGATATTAATGGTACACAAGTGTGTGTGCTATTCATTTTCATACAATTTGGCGCGACCCAGGAATCGAACCCTTAGACCAACTAAAACTTAGCGTCGTCGCACACGAGCCACCGGCCACAACCACAAAACGCCACCACCGGCATATTTCCTGTAGTTTTTTGGCATACCATCGTCTCTGCCTACCCCACAAGGAAACGGGCGTGATGATATGTATGTATGTATGTTTCCATACATTTTAAATAGGGCAGAAAATGTATGAAAACAAGTCAGGCGTTTGGTGATTATCGCCTGTGGCCCGCGCGCAGACACCTAGTGTCTTTATAAACACTTTAGGCGTCTAGAAATTGTGTCGTGGATACTTAAATACAATGATATTTCTAAGTGATGTTAATTTCATTATTAGGCATATTTTCTGCTGCGTATACGTTACTAACGTGCGTACCGCAGCCGACTGCGTACTATTTAAGAGAGCTATGAACGTTAAAATAGAAGACAACGAATCAACTTTATACCACCCCTTACATTAAGAGGACAACGTATTGGAAGACTATACTGTCCCTTTTTCAGAAAAACAGAAAATCGACTTTAAACCACCCCTTACAAAAAGTGGACCACTAATTGGAAAACATAATACCACCCCCTTTCAAAAGGATAGCAAATCAAATTTGTACCGCCCGTTTTTCAAAAAGAAAAAACCTTTCTCAATTAGCACTCTTTAAAATAAGATAATAAAATTAAAGATAAAAATTCCCTTGCAAAAAGAAGACAGCAAATCTACTTTATACCGCTCTTTTTCTACAATAAAATAATAATAATAAGCTTTCTACCCTTCTCATTATAGCAAGACTTATTCGCGTTATACTTTCTGGGCCTCTCTCTTTCAAAATAAATATTGCAAATCAACTTTATACCACCCCTTTACAAAGAGAAGTAGGGTTTTAAGAGAGGTAGGGCACCATACTAGCGAGCAAGCCCGACTGGGGAAGGACCTCCACCTTACAGAAGACCACAGCCAAATGACTACACACAGCGGTGTAGTTGTGTTCCTGTGTGTGAGTACAGGTCTCCAGCGCTCATTTAGGAATGCGTTTTGAAAGAAACGTATTCCTATCCCAGGGTTACTTCCATCTTAAAACCCTGGTGTAAAAAAATGGGTTGGCAACACGCAAGTGATACCTCTGGTAATGCAAGCGTCTATAGGCTACGGATACTGCTTAACATCAGGCGGGCCGTATGCTTGTTTGCCACCCAAGTAGTATAAAAAAAAAAAAAAAGAGACCAGTAAATAATCTTATTGTCCTTCCCCCTCTTAAATTTAAATATATAAGCGTATATTATAGGTGCGTCTAAATGAATATATACTTTAGATACTTAGTATATTAAAAAAACATATATAGTGATATGAAAATACTTCAATATTATTTATATGGAGAAGAGTTAAAATGAAAATGAGCGGGAACCTAAGCATTTCTGGAGCGTGTAGTTTGAAAACGGATGGAAATATGGAAAAGTATACATAGTTAAAGTTATAGAGAATTTTATAAGCTTTCATTTAATCTTAGAACATTTTTTGCTAAAACGCACCATTTTTGAGATATTAGCGAAAAACCTAAAATTGAGTCCTTTGTCAGCCACCCCTCCCTCCGCCTCGCCTCCTAGGCGTCAGGACTTTTAGTATGTTTTCTCTCTAAGTATTCTGAATAAGTTTCTGAAGAAATCGCTTGGGTTCCCGCTCACTCACTCTACAACCACTTTATTGATTTGACTAATATCCCTGACGAATACCCATATGGGCTGTCGCAAATGTTAATGACAGCTGGAACAGACGCACCAGGTCTACTCCTTCCAGATAAACCTAAAGGACTATAATACCTACCTTTGACCCTGGGGAAGTAAGGGTTAATCTAGTACTTTCGCAAGCTTTAACCATGGAAGGGAAGGGGAATATCAGAAATTCCACCAACCCTGAGACATCAGGGAAACTACCAAGCGTTAGTCGTCCAAGGACTGTATAAAGTGAAATTGGGGCGGTATAAAGTGAAAAGGGGCGGTCTTCTTCTTATCGTTTGGTTAGTGGCCAACCTGGTGACAGAGTTATTTAGATCGCCCATATTTAGGCCTCTGTCGTGATCTAACGACTGATAACAGTCACGGGACCGATTTTTAACGTGCCCTCCGAAGCACGGAGACGCTCAGATGAAATACCACTATGCGGTCACCCATCTATAGGGTTACCGCGCCATTGGTAGCTTAACCCGCTGATCGTTTACCGAACAGCGAGTACACCTAGCTATGAGCGAAAAAGTGGTATGGCGGTATAAAGTGAGATTAGGAATTCCACCTGGTAATTCTTTGGGATCTGAGGAGGCGAAGGCTGTTTCACTCTGTTCTGATAAATAAATAATTAGATACTCACGTCTCGCAAGCTTTGTGACCCGTCGCCGCCCGCATTTGTAACATCTTTCTTCACTGCGACAGGCATAGGTCTGCGGACAATAATAGGTTACTTAATGTATCTAATAATAGAATCCTTATATGCTCACGACGGCGGCCAAAACAGTGATGGCCCAGTGGGAAAGGAACCGACTTGCACGCAAGAGTTTTTCTTTTTAAAAGACAACTCCTGCACTATAGAACACATTTTAAGAGAGGTAGGGCACCATACTAGCGAGCAAGCCCGACTGGGGAAGGACCTCCACCTTACAGAAGACCACAGCAAAATGAGTACACACAGTGGTGTAGTTGTGTTCCTGTGTGTGAGTACAGGTCTCCAGCGCTCATTTAGGAATGCGTTTTGAAACAAACGTATTCCTATCCCAGGGTTACTTCCATCTTAAAGCCCTGGTGTAAAAAAATGGGTTGGCAACACGCAAGTGATACCTCTGGTAATGCAAGCGTCTATAGGCTACGGATACTGCTTAACATCAGGCGGGCCGTATGCTTGTTTGCCACCCAAGTAGTATAAAAACAACAAGCTCTGTGTCGCGGGGGACTTTAAAAACATACAATTAACGGACACAAATTACACAAAGACTCATTACAACACTTTGTGGGTCACACAAAGTTATGTCCTGTGTGGGAATCGAACCCACAACCCCGTGCACAGCAGGCGCATACTGCGGCCACTTGACCACCAAGGCAGTCCAATGTGAATTTCACTTTGTGGAGTTAATATGTACTGATCAAATGATTCACCATCTGCTAACGGTGAAGGAAAACATCGTGAGGAAACCCACATGTCTTAGAAGAAATTCTAAAGACATGTCAGATTCACCACCCCGCATTAGGCCAGCGTGTGTGAATTAAGGCCTAAACTCCCACTCTCTCTTGATAGAAGAGAGGAGACATATAAGCTCAGCAATGGGACACATACATATATGAGTTGCTATTATTATATACCCTCACCTGTCTGGTATAGCATCCAGTCTTGTCCTCTCCACAGCTGGGCTCTGACTCTTCTCCCCACTTCTGGTGGAAGACCTGCAGAACAGAGTATAGCTACATTCTGATTATTATAATCATTTAGTATATTGATTGTATTAATAGGAACTGTGGCTGAAGGGTGGGGGGAGTAACTGACTATGCATGAGGCGTAAGGGTATTTTTTGTTTCGCTAGAGAAGTCAATCAAAGAATGACATTTTAATAATAATAATAAGCTTATTTCACCACTAAATACAAAACTTGGTAAAATTTGTTGTATGCATGCATAGGTAGGTATATAATGACTCAAATACTAGGTTTATACAAATCCTACTAATATTATAAATGCAAAAGTTTGTAAGTATGGACGGATGGATCGATGTTTGTTACTCTTTCACGTAAAAACTACTGAACGGATCTGGATGAAATTTGGCAAAGAGATAGATTATGGTCTGATATAACACATGGGCTACTTTTTACAGCGATATCCGACATCCACGCGGGCGGAGCCGCGGGCAACAGCTAGTTACATATACAACTGTAATTGACCAGTTGGTCTAGTGGTTAGTGACTCTGAATGCTAAGCCGCAGATCGTTGGTTTGATTCACGGGACAATACTTTTTGTGATTCATAAATGTTGGTTCCAAGTCCAGGTGTAATTTGTGTCCGTGAATGTTTGAAAAGTCCCCCGCGACACAGAGCTTGTACTCTAGTGCAGGAGATGTCTTAAAAAAAATGAAAAGCTCGGTGGTCCAGTGGCCGCAGTATGCGCCTGCTGTGCACGAGGTTGTGGGATCGATTCCTACACGGGACAAAACTTTGTGTAACCCACAAAGAATTGTTCTGAGTCCGGGTGTAAATTGTGTCCGTTAATTGTATGTTTGTAAAGTCCCCCGCGACACAGAGCTTGTTCTCTAGTGCGGGAGTTGTCTTAAAAAAAAAACAAAAGTATTCAATTAATGAGGAGAATATTTTTTTTTTACAAAAGACAACTCCGCACTAGAGAACGAGCCCTGTGTTTTCTTTTTGTTTTTTATACTACTTGGGTAGCAAACAAGCATTTATTGTATAGTGTAAAAAGTTATTTGTGGTATTCTGTAAGGTGGAGGTCCTTCCCCAGATGGGCTTTCTGGCTAGTAAGGTGATATGGTATAAGAGAGATTATCTCTCTTAACAAACCCGCGTCTTTGTGTCCGTTAATTGTATGTTCGTAAAGTTGCGGTGGACTTGAAAAAGAACACCCAGACTCTTAGCAACCATTTATGAATCACACAATTTTTTGTCCCACGTGGGTATCGAATCCGCAACACGCCTCTCGGTGGTAAATGGTGAGGTAACCACTTAAGCCACTGAACCAACCGTGCAGTTAAATAATAACAATATTATAATATTGTCGGAACAACTCACACACCCCCATATGATCCCAAACTAGGTAGAGCCTGTACTATGGCAACCAGACAACTGATAAACATACTTATATATTTCTAAATACGTACATATTATAGATAAATTACACCCAGACACAGAACAAACAATTGTGCCCATCACACAAATATTTGTCCTGGGTGGAAATCGAACCCACGACCCGTCAATCATTATTGCCGTAGGATTCTACACGCGGGCAAAGCCGCGGACGGTACCTAGTATATAATAATGGTAAATATATAATAGATAGACAGACATACCGCTTGTCCCTCTGATGTTCTGTCGCGTCGTAATACACCGACGCGTCGTCGTGGTTAGGTCGCACTTCACCACTCACCACAGACTGGATTTTAACTGCAACCACAAATAATTTAGGTTTATATTAATATGATGTAAAGTCGAGATTTCCGAACGCAAGCGTGACGTCACTACGAGTCGTGCTAGTACGCGACCGTTGGAGCGAGCGGCACTCGATTACCATAGCTCGCACCGAGCGGACGTGTCTGCTCGACTTTTTTTTTTTTTTTTTTATACTACTTGGGTGGCAAACAAGCATACGGCCCGCCTGATGTTAAGCAGTATCCGTAGCCTATAGACTCATTTAGGAATACGTTTGTTTCAAAACGCATTCCTAAATGAGCGCTGGAGACCTGTACTCACACACAGGAACACAACTACACCGCTGTGTGTAGTCATTTGGCTGTGGTCTTCTGTAAGGTGGAGGTCCTTCCCCAGTCGGGCTTGCTCGCCGGTATGGTGCCCTACCTCTCAACAATTCTTACAAGTTAACTTTATTGTGATTTTATTTGAAATAAACGTCGATCAAATCATCATTCGTGGTTATTATTGCTCAAGGTAACCAGTCATGTCGGCATCTGACGAAAATACGCGCCCACTGAGTCCGGTGGCCCTGTCTTCTGCGACAAATATAGCAGCCAAATTGAAGAAAGCGAGAAACTACAGGGTCTGTATGTGCATGACGTTTTAAAACTTGAGTCGTTCGGAGGAGAAAGAGAGATGGAGCTATGTAATGTGTATAGTTTCGTTTCTTTCTCGGTCGAAAGACTAACTTAATATACGTTTTCGTACGGCCCCTGGTCACTTTTTTATATTGCCAGATAATTACAGTCAGTAAATTAAATGCCAGATAGTTACAATGTTTTGTAAAAGACTGCCAGATAGTCACAATATTTTGTAAAAGATTGCCAGATAGTTACAACCTTTTGTATAAGATTGCCAGATAGTTACAATCTTTTGTAAAAGATTGCCATTTAGTAAAAATCATTGTAGAAGAACCAAAGTGCCGACATTATTTATTACGTTTATAATATAATTCTTATAGGTAGTAGGCTGATACGTTTGCCAATTATGGACTAACCAACTGGTTTTTTAAAATGCGACAACTAAACGACAAAGAGAAGTGAAAAAAGTAAAAAAAAACACAAATTATGTAGGATAGAAAGATAATAAAAAAGTATAGAAAAATGGCACAATTATTGCATATTGAGTATGTTATGTTAATTGTTAGTTACCTGAGTGTCCAGGCGAGGTGGAGTCAGGCGGACGTACGACTATCTCGAGGCGGCTGGACACGGTGGCCCCCTCGGGCTCCGGCGGGGCGAGCGGGCCGGCCCGGGCCCCCGCGGGCCCCGCACTACTCGACGAGCTTGATACACTCTGGAATACAACATATTAATGTTATTGTAGCGTCATCTATCAGGCCACTAAAATAACGCCACAAGCAACGAAGTTCAACATAGAAAACACAGATGTCACTATACCTAGAAACACGCAACCGTAGAACAAATGTTCGAGAAGCTGAATCGCGATATCGTAGTTTACACAGACACTCAGTATATATACAACGGCCAACGACTAACCGTTGGTGGTCGGCCCGCCAGACACGATCACCTAGCCTGCGAGGAGGATCCCCTTTTTTATTGGAGATGTGTGACAGCCTCCACATTATCTCTCATCATCATCTCAACCCATAAATGTCCAATTGCTGGGCACAGGTCTTCTCCATACATTTAAAGGGATATTAATACTACGCTGGCCAAACGGGTTGGTATAGGGTTTTGTTTCGAGTTTTCCCTCTCTTGCAGTGGATATTAGATTGGACTGTCAGGCTTACTTCCTTAGTCGACTCTTACGACACTCTTGGGATGGAACGGGGCGGTAACATTTGTATTCTTAATCCGTCACCACACGGACAAATGTTATCTATACTAATATTATAAAGCTGAAGAGTTTGTTTGTTTGTTTGGTTGAACGTTCTAATTTCAGAAAGTACTGGTTCAATTTGAAAATTTATTTTTTTGTTGAATAGTGCATTTATCCAGAAAGGCTATACGCTATATAACATCACGCTACGATCAATAGGAGCGGCGCAGTAGTGAAATATGTTGCAAAAATCGGGGAAAATATTCCACATTACCACGTCCAAGTCTCTGGCGACCCCTAGTATTATATAAAGTTACTGTAAATACTGACTGATATTGACTGGCCTGTTGGTTTGGTGGTTAGTAACCCTGACTGCAGTTTTAATTGGAATTATTGAGTTGATACAGTCTTGAACCTTATGACCCTCAATCTGTCAATAAATGAGGTAATAGTAGTATAGTTACCGGTAGACTGTGCGCCCTGTGCGGCGGGGCGGGCGGGTCGTGGTCGTGGCGGGCGGCCACCCCGCGCATCACGTCCAGCCGGTAGCGCAGCGCGCCCCCGCACACCCCGTCGAACGTGGCCTGCTGCACCAGCGGGGCGCGGAGGGAACGGACACGGGACCCTGCACATTACTACATTGTTATTCTCCATATTTGAAACTAATATTTCAAAAAAAGATGAAACACATTTACTTAATAAACTTTTGTGCATATACAATTTTATTGTCCGACGACAAAATTTAACCAAAGCCTTGACAATTTCTAAGCATATTCATATTATTAATGAATAATTAATATCCCTAATTTTAAGTGTATTTATGAATAAATATCTTGATTTTATAATAATTTACAATTATACCCAATTTTAAGAGTATTTAAAATAAATATTCCCAATTCTAAAAGTATTTATGAATGCACATGCCTAATTCTTATAACGTTAATAAATAAATATCCTAAATTTGAATAGAACATATAAATGAATACCAGTAATATTTATAAATAAATAGCCCCAATTTAAAAAGTATTAAGAAATTTTATTTTATTTTATCTTTATTCGGGAAACAAACAGATACAATTGAGAAATAATAATATACATATTAGACAACACATAATCCAAAACAGTTTCCACATATTAATGAACTAATAGCGCCAATACAATGTTTAAAATTAACATTAGGTACTGATAAAAACAAAATTAAAGTGCAAATTGTAATAAACGAGTGTTATAAAATTTAGAAAACAACGAAAGACAATTATTCTGTTATTATACAGTTGAAGTAGGGACCAGACAATCATAAACAGTTTTCTTAAAACTAGGTAAAGACAGATGAAAAATATCTAAGAAATTTTCTTTTTTATTAATACTATTGTATGAACGGCAGGATCTTTTAACATACGAATTATTCGCATAATTAGTTCTAGCAGAAGGAACATAGAATGATGATTTCATTCGAGCATTAATGCGTGGACATCCAAGACCTATTCTACTTAAGAGGTACGGGGAGTCGACGTGGTTCCTTACTATTTTATATAGAAACACTATGTCACGTTCATTACGTCGCGACTCTAGTGATGGTAAGGCAGGTGTTTTATAAGAGTTATTGCACTTATTGTTTTTCCACGCGACATGCTTATTAAATATATTTTGGATCCTTTCTAATTGATCAATATAGATTTTATATTGAGGGTTCCAGACTAAAGATCCGTACTCAAGTATTGGTCTAACAATGGTCTTGTACAGTAGCAACATTGTGGACACTCTCTTAAAATCTTTGGTTATTCTTAATATAAAGCCCAACATGCGAAATGCTTTTTTAGTAACCAAGGTTAAATATCTTATGTTATGTTTATGTTAGAAATAAATATCTTCAATTTGAAAAATGATTAGAAATAAATATCTCCAATTTGAAAAGTGATTAGTAATAAATATCCCCAATTTTGAAAATAATTTGAAATTAATATCCCAAATTTTGAAAGTAATTAGAAATTAATATCCCCAATTTTAAAAGATAGTCAAAAAAATCTTACCAATAGCAGGTAGCGACCAACACCTCGGCAACGATGGCTGCAACTTCGGATACGCATCTATGCCTGGTATGTAAAGACACTGGTGTTGTTTGCGCTTAGGAGCCGACGATGCTGATGGCGGTCGTCTTGATGGCTCGCTGAGCTGGCGGGATGGCCGCGGTACTGATGGGGGTGGGGGTGGGTTTGGTGTGGGGGTGGAAGGTGGCGGGGCTATTGGAGGGGGAGAAGTCTTTTCTGGTTGTTGCTGTTGTGTCTGGAGAAAATTATAATTATATTGTTAAAAAATGTTTCTAAGGATCTATGGAGTTTTAAAAAAAATTAAGTAACAATATTGATTAATTTGATTACGTTACCAAAATTTGGACCGAAATAGGACATTCCTCTTGCCAAATTTCGGACCTGGCGGTTAATCTTGATGGAGGCGACCCTCTTGCGTAGGAAGTTTTAGTGAATAAGAGTGTGAACAAACACAAGTAGGTATCGCGAATTTACAAACTAAAAATCTGATATTTATTTTTGGTCGGACCTGGCACCTATACATCACCTGGTGGTTTAATTCGATGGTAATTGAGTTGCGCGAGTTTAGTATGCTGAGCCAGCTAATGTAAGCTGCATTACGTAATCTCTCCCCACCAAACTTGATAGCAATATTGATAAGTTAGCAATAATTAGTCACGTAAGTTTCATTGTAATCGATTATTATCTAAACATTTTATTGTAATCCTCCGAGTGACACACATTTCCCAAAATAAGTGGGTAGCACTTATTTTGGGAAATGTGTTTCAAAAGGGGGACAAAGTTTTTCTTCATGTATTAATATATAGATAAGGTAAATAAGGTAGTATATACTCACGGCGGGGGCGGACTGATGCTTGGTGGAGTGCGAGTGCGCCGAGTGGTGCTGCACCGTGTGCTGCGTGTGTTGTGTGTGCGAGTGAGTGTTGTGAGTGTTGTGTGTGTTGTGTGTGTTGTGCAGCTGCGTGCGCGCCGCGTGCGAGCACGACGACACGGCCGACACCGCGCGGGGAGCGCCCGCGCCCGCGCCCGCCGCGCCCGCGCCCGCGCCGCGGTGCTCGGGGGACTGCAGGGCGGACATTCATTATATATAACTACATAGCTATTGATCAAACTGCTTGTTTGCTACTGTAGCAGTGCAGCTACGCAGTACGCTGAGGGTCTGTGTCTTATATTCTTCTCCACTTCTGCATTACATAAGGTTTCCGACGGGTGTTATTTCAGCCTCTATAGAGCGTGCTGTCGGTAAAGCCTTGTTTGTGGAAATGTATGTCGAGTGAACAATATCCTACAGAAAACTGTTTCTTTGCCGTATCTTGTCAACAAATATGACTTTCTTTTGAATTGATCAAGATATATCGAATTGGCTATACTGAAATACTAGTATACAATAAAATATCTAATTATATTATGGTTATTAGTAAAGGACCTAATATACTTCCTTGAGGTATGCCTTAAAACCATAAGTCAAAACAAGGTTTCTTCTATGACTTTCAAAGTAACACAATTTATTTGTTAGCACAATTGCATCCGTTAAACTTACTTGTAAAATTATAAGTATTGACATATTACCTGTTACATTATCACTTGTATTATTTTAATAAAAAAACATGTTCTACACAATCAAATGCTTTAGTCGAGTCTACATTAATAAAAATAACTGTAAATCGTATTATTTTATTCCTACATTTTAACATATCATAATTTATATATTAATAATTTTAGTTTTAATATTCAGTATATCGATAGATCGTCTTGAGCAATCAGAACGTCAGCTTGAGTCGCTCATACCCGCCATTGTATGATCCACAAACGATTGTTACGAATTTAGGTCTATTTTGTAGTCCCCGAAGACACAGGGCTTGTTCATTAGAATCACTAGTAAGGAGATTGTCTTTTCAAAAATAAAATAGATGGACTTTTAAACACCGCTTTATTAATAAACATGGTGTAGCGAAGGAAATAGTTACGAAATGCTTTGTCCTCTTCTTTCGAATGTCTAAATAATAATGCGAGAATGAGAGATTATATAATAAATACACCTGTTCTATTCCATGTTTATTAAAAAAGCTGTCACGGTATAATTAGAGTTTTCATGTATTGTCATACTGTCTTATTATGGTGACAAAAATAGTCTTTATATTAAAAAGTACTAACCTGTAACTGCTCCTGTTTCCACTCATTGTCTGTAGTCTCTTCCGAGTCATCGAACTGTGACTTCCACAGCGACACAAGGGTTAACGCGCCTCCTTTTGTCACCTACACATAAAAAAATATGTTAATTAGGACAGCTAGGCAACTATACACAGCGATGTAGTTGTGTTACCGTGTGTGAATTTTTTTTCAGCTCTCATTTAGGAATGCGTTTTTAATGATACGTATTATACGGATACTCCTCTTTAAGCCCTGGTGTAAAAAAATGAGTTGGCAACACGCAAGTGATACCTCTAATATAGCGGGCGTCCATAGGCTACGGTAAGCGTATGGCCCGCCTGATGGTAAGCCATCAGGCGGGCCATACGTTTAAATACAAAAAAAGGAAAAAACAAAATACAAACGAAGGCTGTTGTTTAAGCGTGTTAATATTCCTCAACATCACTGTCTACTTTGAACGTGTCCAGAAGGCTGGTGGCATTGCCACGTTGAATAGCAATGCTTATTCTCTGCGCGAGAAACAAGCCAGCCCTCTGATCAGTCGTTTCGCTAGGTCTATGTAAAGGAAACAAGCACCCGGGCCCCATGAACCTACAGTCTCAACCCCAAACGGCTCAAAAATTTAGTTTCCAACTAAAATATACAAATGATATAAGTAAATAATAGTGCTCTTCTTCTTATCGTTTGGTTAGTGGTTAACCTGGTGACAGAGTTTTATAGATCGCCCATATTTAGGTCTCTGTCGTGATCTAACGACTGTTAACAGTCGGGACCGAATAACGTGCCCTCCGAAACACGGAGACCACTATGCGGTCACCCATCTATAGGGTTACCGTGCCTTTGGTTGCTTAACCCGCTGATGGCTTATCGAGCAGCGAGTGCACCTAGCTATGAGCGCCTATTAATATAATAACAGTGGTGTAGTAACCTGTTGCAGTGCCGACACGTTCTCGTCGTCCATGACGGCGAACTGCGTGTAACTCTGGTCGGCGCGGGCGCGACAAGCGCGACGACCTCCTGCACACAACAATACCGTTCATATTCATTTGTTATAAATAATATCTATTGATGATATAAAAAATAATTTATAGATTAAAATATCAAAGGTGAATAAAATGTCAAAGGTGAATAAAATGTCAAAGATAAATAAAATGTCAAAGATGAATAAAATGTCAAAGATAAATAAAATGTCAAAGATGAATAAAATGTCAAAGATGAATAAAATGTCAAAGAAATGTCAAAGATGAATAAAATGTCAAAGATAAAATAAAATGTCATGAAGTTGTACTTACCTCGCTTGAAATGCGTATCAGAATGTACGCTGTCCACGTCGGCAGCTACTATCCTGGGACTCACTGCTTCACCTGCAAAAATTACAAAGTTTAATTAGCGAGCAAACCCGACTAGGGAAGGACCTCCACCTTACAGAAGACCACAGCCAAATAACTACACACAGCGGTTTAGTTGTATTTCTGTGTGTATCATGTACAGGTATCCAACGCTCATTTAGGGATGCGTTTTAAAAGAAATGTTTTCCTATACCAGGAGTACTCCATCTTAAAGCCCTGGTGTAAAAAATGGGTCTGATTCTGATATTGCAAGCATCCATAGGCTACGGTAACTGATTGTATGCCATTAAAGTAGTATAAAAACGTCCTCATCCGAATCAGTCCAGCCGTCTTTAAATAATGAAGGAACATACTTTTAAAAAAATAGTGACGAATTAAGAATCTCCTCTTTTTTTTAAGTTGGTTAAAAATGAGTATAGAGAATTACTTATAACTCAGAAATGGGAACATAAAAAAAAAAATATATCCAACAGCATCGTAGGGCCTTTGTTACCCGCTGATTATGTAGCTTTCTAATGATTAAAGAATTTTAAAAGTCGGTCGAGTAGTTTCTGAGTTTAATCGTATCAAACAAACAAAAAATTAAATCTTTCCTCTTTATAATATTAGTTTCCTGACGAATGGAAGAGTTTTGATGCGTTTTTTTTTGTTTGAAAGCTGACATGATCGAGATGGTTCTTAGCTATAATTTTTGAAGATCTGTCCAGGAGTTTGAAGACTATCGGCGAGGATGAAGGGAATACTAACATCCACATGTCCAATTCATTTAAAATTGGTTTACTGTTATTTCGATGGTATTTCCACGACATGATAACCTTGAGCTGATGCTGCAGTATCAAGTAGTCTGCGGGATACCCAACTCCTCAGCAATTTACAGCAGATGTTGCGTGTTTGGTCTCATTAGAATGGTCTCAATATGTAGTCGCGCGCTAGGCAAATAATAATTCGGTAATTTAAAAAGTATTAAATGAAAAATAAAATTTTAAATTTAAAAAGCCCCCGACACAAAAAGTATGTATTTAACAAGCATGAAATTATATTTCATTATTAAATAAAATTTTAAATAGAATACAAATAACGGTTCCACGACTCGAGGACGCTTAAATCACAAAAAAAAGAATATATGGTTTTCTCGAAAGACTATATATATAGCATGGAGGTTATAGGGTGTTGTAAGCATCTATAGGCTACGGTAACTGCTTATCATCAGGCGGGCGGTGTGCTTGTTTGCCTCCTTGGTAGTTTACTTTTTATATAATTTAGTGTCTGGGATTTTTAAAATTTAAAATTTAATTTTTATCTAATACTTTTTTTTATATATAAATATACTAGCGGCCGCCTCGACTTCGTCCGGGTAAAACCATTTTCATCGCAACTTTCTTTTTTTTACATAAGAAACTTCTCCTGACAATAACAAACACAACAAAAAAAGAATTACTGAAATCGGTCCAGTCGTTCACGCGTGATGCCGTGACCAAGGGAAATAGGGATTCATTGTTATATATAAAGATATATAGTGAATTCTAAGAGTGTTTCTTTCTTAGTGTCTCTGGTGCTGGCCACGCGGGTCACCTCTCCTAAAATGATAAGGCTAAAAGAAACAGAGTAATGTATAGAGTAATGCTACTTACTTCCAGGTGTTGCAGGAGACGCTGATGCTAACTCCTGGACGCAGGTGGGGGGAGCCGTCACCACACGGAGACGGGCCAGGGTTGGTCCACCACCTGGGGAATATATTAATCATATCATTAGTAACAATTTCACTTGAAGAACGCTTAGTGGTATATGTGTATAGCCGACTGCGCAGCAAATGTAGAGCACAAGTGTAATAATAATAATAACCGTCTGCCTATTTTACATTTACAGCCTTACAAATAAACGTGGTATAACAGTTATACTCGAGAATAAGCAAAATGTCTACAAATAAACAAAGTATAGCTTATATCAAGTATAGCGTTGACACTTCTGTCCATACAATCGTTATGTCGAAGTTATACGCGCCCATACCCTAGTATAAACCTAGTATAATCATAAAAATACCACGTTTCAGGCTTGTTTACGTGTTTTATATTTTTTTTAGTTTCAAGAAATGGATTTAAAAGCAATATAAGAAGTAGAACAAGTAAATAACGTCATTGTTTTAATACAGGCTGCAAGATAAGTCAAATAAAATATCGGTTTTCTAAAAGTGGTGTGATGTTTTTGGATAAATTATTTGGTAGATATCTCAATATGGAAAATAGAAGGTTTATCTTCTATTCTACAATTGATGATTGCTTTGAGATATGGGGTTACGTCCCCGTCAGGTAAAAACATTTGGATATTCACACATGTAACTTAATCTGTTCTATCAGTTTCACAAATTTAACTACCTACTCGTTCCTTGTTCCTTCAAGTGCAAGAAGATGCTGTGGACATTCACGGTTTGACTCAGCAGTCTATATTAAAGAAAAAAATCGATGACAATTACATGCCACATACTATAAACGAACATCTTCATGTTATGGAAAATTTCGATGAGATTTAAAAATTAAAACTGTCGAAAAAAGTTTTGTTGACAAATAGATTCAGTTGTCATAGACAAAATATGTTTTTTTATGAAGTTTCTCTTTGGTGGTGCTGTTGCCAAATCGTGCAATTTGACATAACGGATAAATAGTTATACGAAAGTAATACCTGATTTATTTGTTAAAAAATATTATTGACTTATTCTTAATTTATAACTCGTATAACTATACCTCGTATAAGAATAAGATAAATGTGATATAACAAATTTTTATTTGTAAGGCTGTTAGAGTATATCCCAACTTTTAAATGATGGCAGGCGACGTTTTATTCCATAATCATTGTAAATCAGTCCATCGAACACCCATTGACATAGCCCAAAATTATTTGATTTCTTATGTTGCAATAGCTCTACACTAACCATAGGCATGTCATGGCTGTACTGCAATAGTGCAGCTGTGGCATGACTATGGTAAGCGTCTCATCCCATTTAAAATTAAAATTCTCTGAGGGCCTCTGCGTGTTGGATCTATGTCCCCGCGTAAGCCTTCCAAAGGCCCGGGTATTCTCCTTGAATTATGAGAAAATACCCGTGTTAAAAAGGGAGACATAATAATAATAATTTATTGTTGTTCTCTCACATAGTTATTTCACAATATACATTAACAGAACAGAAAAAAACTTAGTTTAGACATCATAATGCTACTATGTGAGAGACTGGTGTCTGTACTAGGAGACCTGTATGACAGATTACCAGCCTCTCCAGACTCTGGATTAGTGAAGTAATTTAAGTGTGTGCGCATATTCAGTTGCACTTTCTGTTCCTTGGTTCTAAAGAGAGGTAGGGCACCATACTAGCGAGCAAGCCCAACTGGGGAAGACCACAGCCAAATGACTACACACAGCGGTGTAGTTGTGTTCCTGTGTGTGAGTACAGGTCTCCAGCGCTCATATAGGAATGCGTTTTGAAAGATACGTATTCCTATCCCAGGGTTACTTCCATCTTAAAGCCCTGGTGTAAAAAAAATGGGTTGGCAACACGCAAGTGATACCTCTGGTAATGCAAGCGTCTATAGGCTACGGATACGGCTTAACATCAGGTGGGCCGTATGCTTGTTTGCCACCCAAGTAGTATAAAAAAAAATAATAATAATAATAATAATCCGATGGAACGACTATCATTGTCAGCATGCAGTCATTCAGCTGTCATTGTCAAAATATTGACATGTTGACTGCCTTGGTGGTCCAGTGGCCGAAGTATGCGCTTGCTGTGCACGAGGTTGTGGGTTCGATTCCCACACAGGACAAAACTTTGTGTGACCCACAAAGAGTTGTTATGAGTCTGAGTCTGTAATTTGTGTCCGTTAATTGTATGTTTGTTAAGTCCCCCGCGACACAGAGCTTGTTCTTTAGAGCGAGAGTAAAGCCTGCTGGGTTTCGCGAAGAATTGTCCAGAAACCCAGAGATAGATTATGGTCTGAAATAACACATAGGCTACTTTTTACACCGATATCCACGCGGGCGGAGCCGCGGGCAACAGCTAGTAATTCTCATAAAATTTCGTCTCGTATGTGCATCAAATCCAGAACACCGCGCGTTGTACCACACGAGGAGTGTTTAATAGATAGGGGTAACAGCTTACCGGGTGCTGGAGGCCTGGGCTTGCAGGGTGGCACGCTCTGTCTCTCAGGCCTGGTCGCTGTGCCAGTCACCACTGACGTACTTGTCTCCTGCTGGAAATAACAATTACAATATTTGAAAAAAAAAGAGAGGTAGGGCATCATAGTGAGCAAGCCCGACTGGGGAAGGACCTCTATCTTACAGACCATGTGAGTGTTACCGCTGGTATTCTTATATACACTTACACCTAACGTACTAAGTACTGTGGTATTTTAATAGAAATATTTAACATCGGAGATTTATGTATCTAAGAGAGGTAGGGCATCATACTAGTGAGCAATCCCGACTGGGGAAAGACCTCCAATTTACAGAAGATCACAGCTACACACAGCGGTGTAGTTATGATCCTGTGTGTGAGGATGCATTTTGAAATAAACGTTTTCCTATCCTAGGGATACTCTATCTTAAAGCCCTGGTATAAAAAAAAATGTCGGCAACACGCAAGTGATACCTTTGGTATAACAAGCGTCCATAGGCTACGGTAACTGCTTACCATCAGGCGGGCCGTATGCTTGTTTGCCTCCTTGTAATATAAAAAATAAAACTTATATCAGGTTTCGTCTATACAATTAGTAGGGTTGTATTATGATGATTGTTACCTTAGCATGTCGGTCAGGAGATGGCGCTGGTGTAGTTCTCGCTTCCGCTTCCTTATCCGTGGTTGGTTTGTCTGTGGTTGACTGGAATTTAAAACAAAAACATTTTACATAGATAGGTTGCACCAAGAGACTTATGCAGGGGCCGTACCAAACGTATAAAATTTGAGTCGTACGAGTGTGAAAGAGGGACGACGCTATATATTCCTTTAATAACTAGTGGACCTGGCAGACGTCGTCCTGCCGGAAAAAGCTGAAATACCGACAGCAGCGCCACCTACCGGGTCCAATTGTGAATCTAAACCATCCAGGGCCCTACCCGAACACACACACAAAATTTCATCAAAATCGGTCCACCCGTCTAGGAGGAGTTCAGTCACATACACACGCACACAAGAAATATATATTATATTAAGATAAAATAACAAAATTTCTTTTAAATGTAATCAGCGATAACATACTTATTTATTTCTTAAAATGTAATATAATATAAATGTAATAATGTCTCATGTGTGTAATAATGTCAATTTAAGTTTATTATTTTTAATTTAATTTATTATTATTAACTTGATTTATTATCACTAATTATTAGTAAATGTAATTTATTTTTTTAATTTGTAATTAATATGAGAAAGTGCAACAAAATAGAATAAAATACTTGTATAACAAGGGAGCTACGTCTGCCAACAAACTGCTGTGCAGTTTGGCAGAAGTATTATAATAATGTGATATGTTTAAAAAAACCAAATAAACACTTTTTCATTTCATATAGCGTATATAGCTCCGTCTCTCTTCCTCGTTCGGACGACTCACGTTTTACACGTCATGATACAGCTCCAGCACACAGCGGCCAATCTCAACGGATATTAGTAAAGGACATAGTCTAGTGCACAAGTTTGTGCGCAAACACAGGTGCACACTGTTCCTTCACTCACTCTCAAGAGAGAGATCAGGCGCAGGACCCTAGAAGAGAGCTTTACATGTTCTCTTTCAATAACACACAGATAGTTATTATGACGTAGGCAACCGCTAAGATAGGATTTTTAAAAATTCACCCTCTATAGGGGTAAAATAGGGGATGAAAATTTGTATGAAATTCCGTTAATTTTGAAGTTAGGATTTCAAAATTTAGTCTTTAGGTTAACGATTAAAGCGACATTTACGCGGGAGAATCTGCGTTCAGAAGCTAGTATTGCACTGTGATGTATGTATATTATAGTTATGTCTGTATTATACCGCCATGTCTCTTTTAGTTCACTAAAAAATATTGTTCCAGTCTCTCAATATATAATTTCCAATTGTCTTTACTTTACTTTTACTTTCTCAACCCATAAACGTCCCACTGCTGGGCACGGGTCTCCTCCATAAATATGGAGGGATATTAGCCTACTATACCACGCTGGCCAGACGGGTTGGTATAGGGTTTTGTTTCAAGTTTTCCCTCTCTTGCAGTGGATATTGTCTGCCTGACTCCTTTAGTCGACTCTTACGACACCCTCAGGATAGAACGGGGTGGTGACATTTGTATTCTTAATCCGTCACCACACGGACAATTGTCTTTATTTATATTAAATTCACTTATTTTTCCGATTGATATGTTGTAGGTATATTAACTTGCACGCACAGGTAAATAACACGTTGCGAAAGAAATCCTCGTCGCCACTGATATGTCTATAGATAGGTAGGTCTTAAAGCCCTGGTGTAAAAAAATGGGTTGGCAACACGCAAGTGATACCTCTGGTAATGCAAGCGTCTATAGGCTACGATAACTGCTGTGTTTTGTCTGCATCAGCTTGCATGCTATCATACTTGTATTTTACAAAAGATTGTAACTATCTGGCGATTAAAAAGAGTGGCCTGAGTTTCTTGCTAGTTCTTCTCAAGGCTCCACGTCAGCGAAATAGCCGTAGGAAAATTTTGCTGACATCATCTTTCTGGTTTATTCATAATTTATGACCTTCATAAGTGTTACCTTGTAACCTAAATGAATAAATGAATTTTGAGTTTGAGTTTGCTTAACATCAGATGGGCCGTATGCCTGTTTGCCGCCCAAGTAGGTTGCATTGGCTGCATTCAAGAAAGGAGTTATAAGGTTTTTAAAGGGTCGGCAACGCGTGAGTGACACCCCTGGTGTTGCAAACGTCCATAGGCTACGGTAACTGCTTACCATCAGGCGGGCCGTATGCTTGTTTGTCACCTTGGTAGTATAAAAAAAAAAAAAAAAAAGTAGTATAAAAAAAAGGTACAGCACATGCACAAGTATCGATATACTAACGTATCCATTGAGGTGGTGAGCAGCGTGCCTGGGCGAGGCGGGGTGCGGGCGCTTGTCGGGCGGCTTGTCCCGGTGCGGCGCCTGCGTGTCCGTCGCCACGGCTGTCGTGGCCTCGGTCTCCAGGCGACGACGGGTCTGGGGGGGGGGGGGACATTTAAATAACATTTATTGACACAGAGTTACATGTTGGTAGTACAAACTGTACCTTATAATTATTATGTACTTATTAAACACGGAGTGATGGCCGAGCGCGAAAGTAATCGATTTGCACGCAAGAGGTGCGACTTCGATCCCCGGTGGCAGTAAAAATGTCTACTAATTGTGTACAAATCAAATAATTCACCATCTGCTAACGGTGAAGAAAAACATCGTGAGGAAACCCACATACCTTAGCAAAAATCTAAAGATATGTCATTAACAGACGAAGTGTATTCACTAACTCACATTAGGTAAGCGTGTGTGAATTAAGGCCTAAACCCCCTCTCTCTCTTGATAGAGGAGAAGAGATCCGTGGCCAACAGTGGGACATATATTATATGGGTTACTATTATTTAAATTACACACGTAGTTTCTGTTCCAATGAAGTTACCACTTAGCATTTTTTTCCTGTACCTGGACCTGTACTTACGCACTGGATACAACTACACCGCTGTGTGTAGTTATTTAACTGCGGTCTTCTGTAAGTAAGGTGGAGATCCTTCCCCAGTCGGGCTTGCTCACTAGTATGGTGCCTACCTCTCTTAGATACATAAATCTCTGATGTTAAATTTCAATTTAAGAAAAACGATTCTCTCTGATGTTAAATTTCAATTTAAGAAAAACAATTCTCTTAATATACCACAGTACAAAAGATTGTAACTATCTGGCGATTAAAAAGAGTGGCCTGAGTTTCTTGCTAGTTCTTCTCAAGGCTCCGTCAGCGAACTAGCCGTAGGAAAATTTAGCTGACATTATCTTTCTGGCTTATTTGGTTTATAACCTTCATAAGTGTTACTTCGTAACCTAAATGAATGAATAAATGAATTTTGAGTTAGAGTTTGTAAGTGTAAGAATACCAGCGGCAACACTCACGTGGTCGGGCGCGGTGTCTGCGGGCGCGGCCAGCTCGGCGGCCACGTGCGCGGCGCGCGTGCGCGGGACCGACACCGCCTGGACACGTACAGACATACACCTTTATTACTATTATATACCAACACTTCTTCTTGTTGGTCTAGTTGGAGGTCGTGGGCTCGATTCCCACATTCGGGACAATCCCACCCTCATGTCAACCGCTGTGACTCCTGTGAGCCAGGATTAACTGCGCAGTAACCAACTGATACACCGAGCTTTGACACTCGTGCGTCCCGTGGACAACTAAACCTACTGTCTTGGATCCCGCAACGAATTTAATCAGAAGTTATTTAGAGTCTCTGAAGGGTAACCATATTTTTAAAAACAGGAATCGTCTTTTTCATTTAAACGTGAGGTAAACAAGTATACAGCCCGTCTAATGGTAAGCAGTTACCGTAGCCTATGGACGCTTACAATACCAGGGGTCATCACTCGCGCGTTAACGACCCTTTAGAAAATTTATTACACCCACATGGTGGGATTGTCCCGATACCCTTCAGAAACTGACCGTAACAAGTCTATTAGACCTACATATTCTAATTAACAACAGTCTCTTAAAATCACCCTCATAAAATCTTTTGCAGTCTCATGCTGTTAAATATACTTATATATTAAAGCAATGTGGAAAAAGACGAGCTCGGAGCAGGACTCGAACCTGCGCCTCTCGTGTTCCGTCCCAGCGTACAGCGCACTACCAACTGTGCCATCCGAGCTCCTACTCCTGAGTTCGAATTTGTCCACCGCCTATTTTACATCTTGGAGTGACGTCAGTTCCGGGCTCGTCGTTTTCAACATTGCTTTAATAGTTAAGTATATTTGAGCTGATTGCATAGCAAAAATGCTAAAAATAATTTCTGTTAAATCTTAACAAAAATGTATATAGATAAAAAAAACTAAAAACTAGCATTTAAAACAAAAATTGGTACACCCGTTTAGGAATTACAAATTCACAAACAGATACACATACAGACATAAACTTCAATCGAGGTACGAATATACTGGGTGTATACAAAAACTATCCCTAAACTTGAATATATGTGGAGTAGATTCGATTCCCACACAGAACAAATATTTTTGTGGCCCACAGATAGATATAATGAATCTACGTGGACTTAAAATAGCAAAATAATTAAAATAATTGATTTTTAAAATTTGCAAATCGACATATGCCCGACGCTTTTCGCAAAATAAACATACGTATGGCTTAACAGAAGTATGGATATAAAATAATATAATTATTATTATATTTCACATATGAGTTTAATGACGTGAATAAGGAGAGACCTGTGCCTAGCAGTGGACGGCAATCAGGCTGATTAATTGGCTACTTGACAGTTGTTATAATAAGATATAAAATGTATTGTTTAAGGCATTTTAAGACAGATTAACATAATTTATTTTTTATTTGCAAGGAACTAAGTGTAACTATTTTATTTTTGCAAAATAAACTTGCGATATTTTATCTGTGGGTTACAAGAACCGAAACGCGGGCGGCCATGTTTGAGTATCTTATGACGCTACATTGCACAAAACATTTGGCATTTCTAATTTGATATTTATTAGAAAAATAACCTGAGTTATAATAACTTTAACATTTTAAAAGATGTGCCGAGTTTTTAAATGCAAACACTTTGGAATAAGAACCTAAATAAATAGTTTTCTTTCCCATAATGACGTCACATTTCAAACCTGATGTAAATTGACGTGATCGACTGTTTTCGCGCTACATTTCAAATAAATGAACAAAATCTTTTTTTTTTTGTATTAACTAATGTTTTTTTCAAGAAAAATATATTTGTAAGAGGTATAAGATAAGCAGCAGTAAACTTAATATTTTTTTCAAAAACTGTCAAATAGCCAATTGATTAGCATTAAAGGGTCACACTCCGTTACAAGATAGCAATGCTTGTAACTGACTTACTATTTCAAGCACCAAAATGTATGTCTTAATTTCTTGGCATAATTTTTGATTTAAATCAATAAAAAAAACAAATACTATATACGGAGGACTAGGTACATTTGGCATCGAATAGAGAGATCTGGCAGATCATGGGAGAGACTATGGAACATGGGAGGTATATCCTACTGTTGGGCAAACCCAACAGTGGGACATACCTAATGGATTAATAGAAACCCTTTTTTGTATAAACCCAGTAGACATATTCACATACACATAAAAACGGACAGACATAAACAAACATAAAATGTGTCTAATATATATATATGTATAATATACAGTATGTTGCTATTGTCGTTTTAATTATATAATATATCCTCACCCTATATATTACTTGTTGTTAAAATAAATAAGCCTGAAATTAATAAAAATACTAAAATATAAATGTCACCACCCCCTTCCATCCCGAAGGTGTCATGAGAGTCGACTAAGGGAGTAAGTCAGGCAGACAATATCCCCTGCAAGAGAGGGAAAACTCGAAACAAAACCCTATACCAACCCGTCTGGCCATCGTGGTATAGTAGGCTAATATCACTCCAAATGTATGGAGGAGACCCGTGCCCAGCAGTGGGACGTTTATGGATTGACATGATTGTTATATAGAAGCGGTGGTGGCCGAGTGGGAAAGTAACCGACTTGCACGCAAGAGGTGCGAGTTCGATCCCGGGCAGTACCAATGTAAATTTTACTTTGTTGAGTTCATATGGTCTCTAACGTAATTGATCGATCACATTCTTTAAAATACAACACTATTACATAATTCTATAGATTAATCCGACTTCGTTCGGGTTAAAGTATTTTCAGTACAACTTTTTTTTTACATAAGAACCTTCTCCTAACAATAACAAACACAACAATAAAAGAATTACTGAAATCGGTCCAGCCGTTCACGCGTGATGCCGTGACAAAGGGAAATAGGGAGTCATTATTATATATAAGATATTAGTGTTAATATATATATTACTATTCGTGACATTTTCCACAAGTGGCAATGATCATAAGCTCATTCAGCCTCTTGTAAACATTCTCTATGGTTTAATCAAATATTTATTTGAAACTAGCGGGCCGCCCCGACTTTGCCCGGGTCAAACTATTTTCAGCGCAACTTTCTTAATATTTTCATACATAAAAACCTTCTGCTGACAATAACAAACACAACAAAAAAGAATTAGCGAAATCGGTTCAGCTGTTCTCGAGATTTGCGCTTAGCAATACATGCAAAGATTAATTTTTATATTTATTTGAAATTTGAAAGTGAATTTTTGTTAGTGTAATTCTTCATATAATAATGGTGACGGAAAACATCGTGAGGAAACCTACATTTATTTGAAGAAATTCTAAAGACATGTCTAATTCACCAACCCGCATTAGGCCAGCGTGTGTCAATTAAGGCCTAAACCCTCTCTCTCAAAATCTCTCTCTAAATGGTCTGGAATAACTGCTAAATTTTCTACTAAAACCATTGTTACCCCACCCGGCAATCGAATCCTGTACCACCCAATCAAAGAATCACCAAAAACCAATATACTCACATCTTTCTCCCAATCATAAGGATCTGAATCTCTAATCCCGCGTCGTTTACAGCATCTCTCCAGCAAAGATGTGAGCATTGCGTAGTCTGGAGTATCAGCGTACTCCAGCTGTTGGACGTGCTCCAAGAACTGGCGCAGTTCTGAGGGTAGGTGCTTCAGGAGGAGTCGGTGGTCGTATTTCTCTTTCATGAGTCCGACCTGAAGGGAGAAAAGGAAAGATAAGATGTCTTTTATTTTTTATTTTTTTTATACTACTTGGGTGGCAAACAAGCATACGGCCCGCCTGATGTTAAGCAGTATCCGTAGCCTATAGACGCTTGCATTACCAGAGGTATCACTTGCGTGTTGCCAACCCATTTTTTACACCAGGGTTTTAAGATGGAAGTAACCCTGGGATAGGAATACGTATCTTTCAAAACGCATTCCTAAATGAGCGCTGGAAACCTGTACTCACACACAGGAACACAACTACACCGCTGTGTGTAGTCATTTGGCTGTGGTCTTCTGTAAGGTGGAGGTCCTTCCCCAGTCGGGCTTGCTCGCTAGTATGGTGCCCTACCTCTCTTGATTTTATGTTGCCATGGTGGCATACATATGCATGGCCCGCCTGATGTTAAGCAGTTGATGAAAAAATCACGGATACAACATCAAAATTATGTTGTATCCGTGATTCTTTTTATAAACTACAAGCATACAAACATATCCTTACTAATATTATAAATGTGAAAGTTTGTAAGAATGGATGGATGGATGTTACTCTTTCACGTAAAAACTAATGAACGGATCTGGATGAAATTTGGCACACAGATAGATTATGGTCTGGAATAACACATAGGCTACTTTTTGCAGCGATAACCGACATCCACGCGGGCGGAGCCGCGGGCAACAGCTAGTGTTTATATATTTTATGATATAATTTTGTCCTTTTATATTTATATATGTTATATTTTATATTATTTACGCTACACTCCAGACGAGAGACTTTGTGCACCTACTATAAGTAATCTCGCATCACCCTGTTGATTGACTGGTAGAGAATGCCTTAGGCATTAAGTCCGCCATTATACATTCTGTGTATATCAAGTTAAAATGAATAAATAAATACGGCCCGCCAGAGGGCAATGCCTATCACTTGCGTGTTGCCAACCAATTTTTTTACACCAGGGCTTTAAGATAGGAGTATCCCTGGGATAGGAAAACGTTTCTTTCAAAACGCATTGTGAATTGTATGTTTGTAAAGTCCCCCGCGACACATGGCTTGTCCCCTTGTTGTACACAGAGATAAGAGTAGATATCCTCACCTGTTCCTTATCCTTGATCTTCCTCCAGGGCAGCTGTCCGTTGACGAACTCCACGAGCATGTAGAAGAGAGACCAGAGATCGTCGTGACGCCCCATCTCCTTGTTCTTATGAGCGTTTATTGATGCGTAGCGTACTGTGCCTGTGGGTAAACATACATACGTATATACATAATATTCTACTAACCGAATATTAATAAAGATCTGCGCGGAATATATTATAGTGCACAAGTGTGTGCACACACTTTATTTAATTGGTTAACTCACAGCATATATATGTAACAATAAAGTGAACAATTTATATGAAAGGATTCTTATTTATACATGCCACTTACGAGCTAACACAGCATTCACAGTTTAGACAACATAATTACTTAGTTACTTGTTTTACAATAATTTTAAAATTAGAATTAGAAGAAAACAAAACAAAATAAAATTTGGACATAAAAAAAACATTAACTAGCCTCACAAAACTTTAAAAAGAGACATTTTTATTTATTTATTTATTTATTAGATGTACAAACAGTTCACAATCATATTGCAGCTACTTAGATCTACAACAATGGTTTTGAGCTAGAATGCGAACCTAGACAGTACACACAACATGCAATATGTTACAAAGCAGAAACAACGCTAGATTAGGAATCTACAGATGCCGTGCAAGTAGAGTCTATACTCGTATATAAATAGTAATATTTGTTAACTAAATTTACTTAGAAGAAGGAACACAGCAAAATTTATTGAAAAACAAAAGATTATAATATATAATTATTAATTTATGATTATAAAGACATATAGGAGAAAAAAAACAAACAAACAAAACTTTACATGTCATTATTATGGATTTTTAAATGATTTCAATACTTTTACTCGGAACTGGCTCTTGTGCACTATAATATATTCCGCCTCGTGTGAGTTGAAAACTCGCGAGTGATACCTCTGGTATTACCATCAGGCGGGCCGTGCATTTGTTTGCCACCATGGCAAAAAAAAATCTATACTAATATTATAAACGTGAAAGTTTGTGAGTATGGATGGATGTTTGTTACTCATCTTTTACGCAAAAACTACTGAACGGATCCGAATGAAATTTGGCACAGAGATAGATTATGACACTGATATTATAGTGCACAAGTGTGTGTACAAACACAAGTGCACTCTTTTTTCGATAGGACGGCAATTTAAAACGGCTTTACATGCTTTCCAAGGCATGGGGTGATCATGCTGTGTTTTAGAAAATGGTCACCCATCTAAGTTACGACCGCATCAGGCATGCTTAACTTTGCAAATCTAACGATCCGCGCCTCTAACACTTAGCTAGGAGCACAGCGGGACATATTATTATTATCAGGCTTGCCTATTTTTTTTTTTATACTACTTGGGTGGCAAACAAGCATACCGCCCGCCTGATGTTATGCAGTATCCGTAGCCTATGGACGCCTGCAATACCAGAGGTATCACTTGCGTGTTGCCGGCCCATTTTTTGACAACAGAGCTTTAAGATGGAAGTAACCCTGGGATAGGAATACGTTTCTTTCAAAACGCATCCCTAAATAAGCGCTGGAGACCTGTACTCACACACAGGAACACAACTACACCGCTGTGTGTAGTTATTTGGCTGTGTTCTTCTGTAAGGTGGAGATCCTTCTTCAATCGGTCCTGCTCGCTAGTATGGTGCCCTACCTCTCTTACTTACCTGCTTACTCTTGCCTGCTTACATAATTCTAAAAGACCTAACTACAATAACATACCAAAGTCTACTATACCTCTGAATCCAGCTGCAGCTCTCGGTGGCCTCACTTGTCCATTGCTGGTGGTGTACTGCCTCGCAAGACCAAAATCCAACATGTACACCTTACGACAATTGGATGGATGGCGTCCTATGCTGAAATTACTCTGGAAATAAAAAAAATGTTATGATGTAGTGACGAACACACAACATCATACTACTGTAGAGGTTTATTGATGGTCACTGGCCGCTAAGTCGCTCATAGCTGATGCCTAAGCCCGACTAGAGAAGGACCTCCTTACAGAAGACCACAGCCAAATGACTACACACAGCGGTGTAGTTGTGTTCCTGTGTGTGAGTACAGGTCTCCAGCGCTCATTTAGGAATGCGTTTTGAAAGAAACGTATTCCTATCCCAGGGTTACATCCATCTTAAAGCCCTGGTGTAAAAAATGGGTTGGCAACACGCAAGTGATACCTCTGGTAATGCAAGCGTCTATAGGCTACGGATACTGCTTAACATCAGGTGGGCCGTATGCTTGTTTGCCACCCAAGTAGTATAAAAAAAAAAAAAAAAAAAAAAAAGACGAGCTTAAGGCCCGAATACCCGAGGCCATACACTATAACTATGTCGGAGGGGTACTGACCTGTAGCGTATGTGGTCGTACATGCGTTGCAAAGATCGGTTACGTCAGCCATATGAGAGCACATCAACGAGGCTCTCAATAGTTAGTAGCCAGTCGCTGTGGCCGAATACGGTCAGGATATATATATAATGTTTAAATAAAAGATACTCACGGGTTTAATATCTCTATGTAAGAACCCAACAGAATGTATCGAGTCTATCGCTTTGAGGATTTGCAGCCCTAATCTGAGGGTGGTGGACAATGAGAAGGCGCCTCTAGGCTGTGCTCGACGCAATTCCGCTAGGTTCCGACCCTGGAGCTGCATTACTACATAGTTGAAGCGAGCGTTACGACCGCAACCTATGAAGCGGCAGACGTGTTCTTTTCCTGAAATTATAGAATATTCCTTATTTGCTTAAAATGTAGGTATAAAAACGGGTAGAACAGTTTTAAATAGATCCTATACATTTTGTCGCTTGGTCACATTCAGATACCTACATCATACAATTATATAATACTATTATTTTTACCTAAAATATTAAAGCAATATGGAAAAAGTCGACTCCGGAGCAGGATTCAAACCTATTAAACCCAAGCCCAACGTACTACCTATTGAACCCGCGAGGCGCAGGTTTAAATCCTGCTCCGGGCTAGTCTTTTTCCACATTGCTTTAATATATAAGTTTATTTGAGCTGATTGCATAGCAAAAATGCTAAAATTATTTAATAATATTGAGTGGTTTCATTATTTATTAACATTCTTTCTTTACAATTGGAAGATGTTGTACGTATAGACCTGTAACGGCTAACGTTTCAATGAAGCTGACGTCACTCCAAGACGTAAACAAGCGGTGGACAAATTCGAACTCTGGAGTAGGAGCTCGGATGGCACAGTTGGTAGTGCGCTGGGTCGGAACCCGAAAGGCGCAGGTTCGAATCCTGCTCCGGGTTCGACAATTTCCACATTGCTTAAAATATCTAATATAATTATTTATTCTTAAAATTATTACATTGCAATTTCAATTCTACTTGGATTCAATATTGGACTATACCTTGAAGTTTCTTAAGCACAGCCACCTCCATCTTGAGCACTTGTTTGGGCTGTCGAGCAGACTCCACCTTCAGAGCCACCTGCTCCTGGGTCACCAGGTCTAGGCCCTCGTAGATCTCACCGAAACCACCACCACCTATCTTTTTCACCACCTGGAAATGGATAAAGAGGATTTTTTAGTATTTCTCTTGATTTGAGAAGTCTTTTGACCTGCAAACACTGTAACTCTTCATTCCCTCATTCTGTTGTTCACAGGCCTGTTGGTCTAGTGGTTAGTGACTTTAAACTGCTACACCAGTGGTCGTGGGTTCGATTCCCACCCAGGACAAATCTTTGTGTGAGCACAAATGTTTGTTCTGTGTGTGGGTGTAATTTATCTATAATATGTATGTATTTAGAAATATATAAGTATGTTTATCAGTTGTCTGGTTACCGTACAGGCTCTGCCTAGTTTGGGATCAGATAGCGGTGTGTGAGTTATCCCAAAATTATATTATTATTATTATTCTCATAGTCTGATGGAACAGAAATCTGACACGACCAGAAAGAAAAAGAATGGGTATATTCATCAACCTCTTCATGCATGAATGTTGGGTCCGTACTTTTAATTTGGCCCTTTTTTAGCAAAAAAAAAAAACATTGTGTGACCCACAAAGAGTTGTTCTGGTGCTTATGATAAGAGTATCCCTAGGATAGGAATACGTTTTTTTCAAATCGCATCCCTAAAAGAGCGCTGGAGACCTGTACTCACACACAGGAACACAATTACACCGCTGTAGTTATTTGGCTGTGGTCTTCTGTAAGGTGGAAGTCCTTCCGCAGTCGGGCTTGCTCGCTAGTATTTTCCTCTACCTCTCTTAAATAGTCAGAGCCTCTAGACAAGTGGCATAAACGGTAGTCGAATCGAAAAGTCAAAAAAGTAAAAGTATGGGATTTGATGTTAGTTTACGATATCATGTCGTAAACTAACGTCAAATACCATACATTTACTTTTTTGACTCTTCGATTCGACTACCGTTTATGCCACTTGTCTAGAGGGGCTGGTGATATTATTGGCTAATAAATATTTGGTTAATATCTGCATACTTAAATATTAAAGCAATGTGGAAAAAGACGAGCCCGGAGCAGGACTCAAACCTTCCAGCCCAGCGCACTACCAACTGTGCCATCCGAGCTCCTACTCCAGAGCTTGAATTTGTCCACCGCTTGTTTTACGTCTTGGAGTGACGTCTTTTTCCACATTGCTTTAATATTTAAGTATATTTGAGCTGATTGCATAGCAAAAATGCTAAAAATATTTAATAATAAAAAAAGAAAGGAGTTATAAGGTTTTTAAAGGGTCGGCAACGCGTGAGTGACACCCCTGGTGTTGCAAACGTCCATAGGCTACGGTAACTGCTTACCATCAGGCGGGCCGTATGCTTGTTTGCCACCTTGGTAGTATAAAAAAAAAAAAAAAAACAGCATATCTCACCTTCCACCTCTCCTTGACGACATGTCCTGGCTGCAGCAGGTCCTCGGACGCCATGGTGATGTGGTGCGCGCGCCGCGATGTGTCGCAGCGGGACGCCTCGCGGGACGCGCGCCCGCCGAAGTTCGGGAGGGTGCGGGATCTGTACCACCACACACATCATCAATCACGTCCCACTGCTGGGCACGGGTCTCCTCCATTCATTTGGAGGGATATTAGCCTACTATACCACGCTGGCCAGACGGGTTGGTATAGGGTTTTGTTTCGAGTTTTACCTCTTTTGCAGTGGATATTGTCTGCCTTACTCCCTTAGTCGACTCTTACGACACCCTCGGGATAGAACGGGGTGGTGACATTTGTATTCTTAATCCGTCATCACACGGAATACCATCAACAATTACCTATAAGAAGTAAACTGCTCAACCGATATTGATAAAACATCTCTAAGCATCAACGCTATAAAACCGCATTCAAATCAGTTCACCCGTTTAAAAGCTACAGTGCCGCAGACAGACACACAGCAGGCAAACTTATTACACCCCTCTTTCTGTGATGGGCCTCAATTGCTATTCCAGACTATAATTTATTTCTATGCTAAATTTCATCCAGATCCGTTCAGTAGTTTTTAAGTGAAAGAGTAACAAGCATTCATGCATCCATATCCATACATCCATCTATCCTCACAAAAAATACTCCATCTCAAAGCCCTGGTGTAAAAAAATGGGTCGGCGTCACGCAAGTAATACCTCTGGTATTGCAAGCGTACATAGGCTACGGTAACTGCTTAGTATTAGGCAGGCCGGGTGCTTGTTTGCCACCCAAGTAGAATTAAAAAATATGGTGTTCTGCCTTTTTTTATGAGTAGTTAACGCACAAGCCACGTCTTAAGGTTGACTGGCAGAAAATGCCTTTGGCATTAAGTCCGCCTTGTGCAATTTGCTTGCAGGAAGTTTAAATAAATAAAGCTTTTTACTAGGCAGTATACTGCCTCGGTGGTCCAGTGGTCGCAGTATGCGCCTGCTGTGCACGATGTTGTGGGTTGGATTCCCACACAGGACAAAACTTTATGTGATCCACAAAAAATTGTTCTGAGTCTGTGTGTAATTTGTGTCCGTTAATTGTATGTTTGAAAAGTCCCCCACGACACAAAGCTTGTTCTATAATGCGGGAGTTGTCTTTTATAATATATAAAAAAAATATAAGTGTCTATATACTTGCTTAGCTGCTTACCCTCAAACGAGTTTTTACCCTCTAACGAGAGAAATTATGCACTTCAGCCAAAGACCTCAAAGTAATCAAATCATTGTTAGCTACAACAATAATCCTATACACGAAGTAGTCTCAGCCAAATTTTTAGGTTTAGTCATTGATAGACAGTTAAATTGGAAAGCTCACATAGATGGTTTATGTAAAAAAGTAAGTAGCTCTGCTTATGCTCTCTATAAATTATCTTCCACTGTCAGCGTAGATGCATTACTAACTGCCTATCATGGGCTTGCGGCATCAGTACTACGATATGGCATCATCTTTTGGGGTAACTCAACAAATAGCATAATGGTTTTTAAAGCCCAAAAGCGTTGTTTGCGATCCATGTTTGGTATGCTGTCAACAGATAGTTGTAAACCTCAATTCATCAAGCACAAGATTCTAACACTTCCGTCGTTATACATACTAGAGATAGCTTTATTTGTACACAAAAATCCTGAACTTTTCCCACGTATATCGGATGTTGTAAATCGTAACAGACGCAATAATGACAGATTATGTATACATAGCGCGAAAACAACCCTGATGAACAAGAGCTTGTTATGTATGGCACCGAAAATTTATAATAAGATTCCATGTGACATAAAGCTTTACCGTACTGAAATGTTCAAAAATAAATTGAAAGACCTCTTGATAAAAAAATCTTATTATAATATCAGTGATTTTTTATATGATAATAATTTTACATAGTATCAATTTGACGATTAATTAATATTTCACTTGACATTACCTAAGATCTAATATTATGATTTTTTTTATTCATTTTTATTATTATTTTATTTTTATTTCATAAATAGGGTTAATTAATTTATTTGACATTTCATCTAATTATAATGTAATATAATCTTGCTTGACATTTTAATTATCTATATTAATAACATAATTTTATTTGTTCTTGTATTATTATTAAAATATTCATATGCCTTCCATGGCAGATTTTGGTGGTACTAATTAAGCAACACTTTGTAAGCACAACATAATGTAATACCCAAAATGTAATGAATAAATAAATTGATTGATTGATTGATTGATTGAGTCCAAAGTTCGTTGCCAACATGAGTAGTATAGATAAAATATAGGCCGTAATGCATGAAACGGCAAAAATATCTTAGATATCTTACTTAGTGTATTAGGCACTCCCTAGTGGCATTATGATATAAAACTTTAGTACGTATCTGAAGGTCAAAACATAACATATTATACTACATACATACATATTATCATGCCCGTCTCATACGATATTAATAACTTACCTCAATAGAGGGTTATGTTGTACGCGTAGTGCGCTGGCCGCTTCTTGGCGACGCTCTTCCCTCTGGAATTAAAAAAAAAAACATCAATATAGAAATTGTGAGTAATCCTACTAATATTATAAACGCGAAAGTTTGTTAGAATGGATAGATGGATGGATGGATGTTTGTTCTCTTTCACGTAAAAACTACCAAACGGATCTGGTTGAAATTTGGCACAGAGATAGATTATGTTCTGGAATAACACATAGGCTACTTTTTACAGCGATAACCGACATCCACGTGCGCGGAACCGCAGGTATCAACTAGTTTTTTTTTTTTAAATACATGAAAATTACACTTACAGGGGCATTCACACATGGCAACATCTTCAAGACTGTCTCTTCTATTGATCTCATCCTACTTCCTACTAATATTATAACGCGAAAGTTTGTAAGAATGTATGGATGTATGTTTGTTACTCTTTCACGCAAAAACTACTGAATAGATCTGGATGAAATTTGGTACAGAGATAGATTATAGTCTGGAATAGAATATATGCTAGATTTTTTTATCGCGATATCCGACAACCACGCGGGCGTAGCAACGGGCAACGGCTAGTTCTGTATAAATTTATCAGCTATGCATTTCAATTATTTATTTAATAATAATAGCAACCCATATATGACCCACTGCTGAGCACGGGTCTCCTCTCCTCTATCAAGAGAGAGTTTAGGCCTTAATACACACACGCTGACCTAATGAGGATTGGTGAGGCAGACATGTCTTTAGAATTTCTTCTAAGACATAAGTTCGACGATATGAGTTAAATAAAAAAATGAATAGGTACTTGTCCGTGTGGTGACGGATTAAGAATACAAATGTCACCACCCCGTTCCATCCCGAGGGTGTCGTAAGAGTCGACTAAGGGAGTAAGTCAGGCAGACAATATCCACTGCAAGAGAGGGAAAACTCGAAACAAAACCCTATACCAACCCGTCTGGCCAGCGTGGTATAGTAGGCTAATATCCCTCCAAATATATGGAGGAGACCCATGCCAAGCAGTGAGACGGATTATGGACTGAGATGATAAGTTAAGTACTAATTATCACTGACTTTTTTATACTACTTAAGTGGCAAACAAGCATTCCGCCCGCCTGATATTAAGCAGTTACCGTAGCCTATCATCTCAACCCATAAACGTCCCACTGCTGGGCGCGGGTCTCCTCCATATACTTGGAGGGATATTAGCCTACTATACCACGCTGGCCAGACGGGTTGGTATAGGGTTTTGTTTCGAGTTTTCCCTCTCTTGCAGTGGATATTGTCTGCCTGACTTACTCTCTCAGTCGACTCTTACGACACCCACGAGATAAAAGTGGGGTGGTGACATTTGTATTCTTAATCCGTCACTACACGGATAAACCTAACACTTTACCGTAGTAGCCTATGGACGCATACAATACCAGAGATATTACTGAAGTGTTGCCGTCCCATTACTTTTACACCAGGGCTCTAAGATGCAGTATCCCGTGCTCAGCAGAGGGGACATATATGGGTTGCTATTATTAACGCACAAACACAATACTCTCAATTTGCACGTCGGGTGAATAAGACCAGTTTGACAAAACTGAATTCTAAATCGTACTATGTATGTGTACAGAAATCTTTTATGGTATGAAAAATTAACATTTACATGAGAATGTAAAATCTGTCTGACATAGCTAACTTGCCTGAATTTAATATTTATAGTAATATACGACCTGGATGCATATGAGAAGGATTGCTGGAATAAGGCAATGGACAGACGGGAATGGAAGTCAATGGGGGAGGCCTTTGCTCAGCAGTGGGACAATACAGGCATATAAAAAAAAAGAGAACATGCTGTTTTATGACGTCACACTAACGTAACGCCATAGTAGTTTCATCATCACCATATCTCAGCCCATAAACGTCCCACTGCTGGGCACGAACGTCAAATGATATTACTACTATACCACGCTGGTCAGACGGGTTGATATTGGGTGTTATTTCGAGTTCTATATATTCCTTTCATTTTTGATAAAGTCTCTTAAATAGTCTTTCGGGAAAACCTCTGCAAAGAAATACCTCTGAAACCTTACAGGGGCCGTACCATCACGTGTTAAAAGCGAGGGCGTTCTAGCAAGAAAGAGAGACGTCACTCTTTCTCGCTCGAAAGACTCACCTTTAACACGTTGTAGCGTCATCTATCAGGCCAACAGAATAACGCTACAACAAGCAACGAAGTTCAACATAGAAAACACAGATGTCACTATACCGAGAAACACGCAACCGCAGAACAAATGTTCGAGATGCTGAATCGCGATATCGAAGTTTACACAGACACTCAGTATATATACAACGTCCAACGACTAACCGTTGGGCCTCGGCCCGCCAGGCACGATCACCTAGCCTGGTCGGAGGATCCTCCCTTTTCGTTGGAGGTGTGTGACAGCCTCCACAACGTTTTACAGCTCCAGTAGGGCTCGATAGAGGTTCTGAGGTGATTGACAATGAACATGATTGAATTGCATTGGTGTTTACCTGTGGTTCATGTCTCTTCGCTCGCTGTTCAGGCGCAGCGGCCGACCCTGACCCCTGGGACGCAGTGTCCGCTGATGATGATGACGATTCTGATGACAACATACGTTATTATATTATAGCAGCCTTGTGACTTGCCCGCTCGCTCGGGATACTATATATGGAGCACTGGTAGCAAGTTTTTCTTTCCTTTTTCCTGTTTTCCTAGTCAACGTTACACCTTGAGGGTGGCCTACATCCAGTGTCACTGGAGATGGAGCCCACGTAAGGTAGGCAGCCGCTGGGTGGACCACTGACGTCATATCAGGTTCCGGTGGTCCACCCGTGAAAGCGAGTGTTGGTGCACATGGGGGTTTTAGTCGGTATGCCGGCCGCCTACCATCTTAAGGCCGGAGAGTCCGACATAACCGCATCGCTTCCCCGGGCGGGGCGGTATGCGTAAAGCATTTCCCCTCTCCAAAAATAAAAAGGCCTTCATCCAGCAGTGGACGAGAGTTAAGATGGTGAATTTCGACCACCGGTTGACCTCTTGACATGATAATAATTACCAGATCTGTGAGACTGATGCGGTGCCTCCTGTTTGAGGGATGCCTCTCTTTCGCAAGCCGGCTCTTGTTCCCTGTAACAAAACACATAGCTACTGTTAAAAAATTAAACATAACCCCTCTAGACAAGTGACATTTATAAACAGTAGCCTTATCCTTATCAAAGGTTACAAACCTATACAGATTGCTTTTTTTAAAGACAAGACAACTCCCGCACTAGAGAACAAGCTCTGTGTCGCGGGGGACTTTACAAACATACAAATAACGGACACAAATTACACCCAGACTCAGAAAAACTCTTTGTGGACCACACAAAGTTTTGTCCTGTGTGGGAATCGAACCCACAACCTCGTGCACAGCAGGCGCATACTGCGACCACTGGACCACCAAGGCAGTCAAAGACACCGTCAATAACAGTCAAAGAGACCTTTAGACAAGTATTTTGTCTCCCGCTTTGCTATGGAGGGAAGTGGAAACTTTTCTTTCTAACTCCTGATATTTACTTCTGATTAAATTCGTTGCGGGGTCCAAGACAGTAGGTTTAGTTGTCCACGGGAATGTATCAATACTGTGACGGGACGCACGAGTGTCAAAGCTCGGTGTATCAGTTGGTTACTCAAACTCAAAATTCATTTAGGTTACAAAGTAACATAGTATAGCATGGGGTTCTTTAAGAAAGGTGTTATAGGTTTTTAAAGGGTCGGCAACGCGTGAGTGACACCCTTAGTGTTGCAAACATCCATAGGCTACGGTATCTGCTTACCATAAGGCGGGCCGTTTGCTTGTTTGCCACCTTGGTAGTATAATATAAAAAAAAAAAACACTAAAATTATGAATAGGCCAGAAAGATTATGTCAGCTAAATTTTCCTACAGCTAGTTCGCTGACGTGAAGCATTGAGAACTAGCAACAAACTCAGGCCATGAATAATAATAGTAAAGTAAGTATTTATTTTTCTTAGACAAAGGTATCATTAAAATTAACACATGTTAATATGCACATTTTTACAAACAATCCTTTGTGGGAGAGACTGGTATCTGAACTAGGTTTCTCTGTCACACAGATTACCAGGTCCCCCTCCTTGAGGATACTAGTACAGATTAATACTTAATAATGCTATTAATTGGATACAGGAATATGCGGAAGTAAGTATGTAAGTAAATTGAATAAAAAATATTTTGGAAACCTGCAATACAATGAAGCCCGTAATACCACCCTATCGTTACAACACTGAACACTACGAGTAAGTACTGTATATCCTTACTAATATTATAAATGTGAAAGTTTGTAAGAATGGATGGATAGATGGATGTTTGTTACTCTTTCACGTAAAAACTACTGAACGGATCTGGATGAAATTTGGCACACAGATAGACTATGGTCTGGAATAACACATAGGCTACTTTTTGCTGCTATAACCGACATGCACGCGGGCGGAGCCGCGGGCAATAGCTAGTCAATAATACAACAAAGTTGCAACAATTAATAACTGATTACGTTAAAATAATGTATTGTTATCTATCTAGGACATTATAATTATTCATTATAATGAAGACTGTGTCGTTGCTATAATGGTCGCTGAGTAACACTACCTTTTTTTTTCTTCTTATTTTAAAAACGACATCTCCCGCACTAGAGAACAAGCTCTGTGTCGCGGGGGACTACAAACATACAATTAACGGACACAAATTACACACAGATTCAGAACAATTCTTTGTGGATCACACAATTTTTTGTCCTGTGAATCGAACCCACAACCTCGTGCACAGCAGACGCATACTGCGGCCACTGGACCACCGAGGCAATACTACTGATTACGAGGTCCCGGGCTCGATTTCTGTGTCGTACAAATCTATACTAATAAATCACTGGTGCGCTGGTGACCTGTACTCACACACAACTACAACGCTGTGTGGTTTTATTTGGCTGTGGTCTTCTGTAAGGTGGAGGTCCTTCCTCAGTCCGGCTTGCTAGCTAGTATGGTGCCCCGTCTTAAATTTTTTTTACAGTGCAAGCAGTACTCGTCTTGAAGATACTTTACATGAATTGTTTCAAAGTCAAAGTCATTTAGGTCAAATACATAATACTTATCACGACTGCCTTGGTGGTCCAGTGGCCGCAGTATGCGCCTGCTGTGCACGAGGTTGTGGCTTAGATTCCCACACAAGATAAAATTTTGTGTGATCCACATAGAGTTGTTCTAAGTCTGATTGTAAATTGTATCCGTTAGATGTATGTTTGTAAAGTCCCACGACACAGAGCTTGTTCTCTAGTGCGGGAGTTGTCTTTAAAAAAAAACTTACGTATTATGAACGTCATATAAACAAATGATTTTTTTCCTACGGCCAATTCGCTAACTAGTAGGGCCTCGAGAAAGAAGAAGAAACTCAGTTTTTTGGTAGTATTATTATTTAATGATACAATGTTACAACCCTACATCTTAATCAAAGTATGGAATATTTTACATTAGCAATTAATTAACTTAGTATATAGGTAATTAATGATCTATAACTATGACCAGATGGTCCCTTATCATGATATATTGAATGTTATTTACATTATAATGTTGTTATCTAGAGGCAGGCGTATTAACTTAACATACTATGTATGTATTAGCTAAACCCGAGGCGCTCATAACTAGGTGCACTCGTTTTTCGGTAAACGATCAGCGGGTTAAGCCACCAAGGGCGCGGTAACCCTATAGATGGGTTACCGCATAGTGGTATTTCATCTGAGCGTCTCCGTGAGAGATCATGACAGAGGCCTAAATATGGGCGATCTAAATACGAGTAACTCTGTCACCAGGTTGACTACTAACCAAACGATAAGGGGAAGCTAAACCCAAACAACAAATGAAAGGTAGGGCACCATACTAGCGAGCAAGACTTGGGAAGACCTCCAATAAACAGAAGACCACAGCCAAATAACACACAGCGTGTAGTTATGTTTCTGAGTGTGAGTACAGGTCTCCAGCGCTCATTTTTTCATTCCTATCCCAGGGACACACCCATCTTAAAGCCCTGATGTAAAAAAATGGGTTAGCAACATGCAAGTAATACTTCTGGTACTGCAAGCGTCCATAACCTACGGTAACTGCTTAACATCAGGCGGACCGTATGCTTGTTTGCCATTAAAGTCGTATAAAAAGCCCCATGGATATAGGTCAGTCCACTATTGTCACATCACACACGTTACCGAACGACATTTCGTGACATTTTGACTTATATTCGTATCATCTCTGGAGACGTTTCGTTTAGAAATAAAATACTTAGCTAATTTTAAATGTATTTTTATTTTTTTAATGGCGGAACATTATATTAATGCGTCCTTAGCTAATTTTACGTAATGTTTTATACAATCTGCCAAAGAAGCATACGGCTCGTCTGGTGGTAAGCAGTTACAGTAGTCTATAGACGGTTGCAATGATAAATACAATTACATTTTTTTTTAAACAACTCCCGCACTAGAGAACAAGCTCTGTGTCGCGGGGCCTTTACAAATATACAATTAACGGACACAAATAACACCCAGACTCAGAACAACACTTTGTGGGTCACACAAAGTTTTGTCCTGTGTGGAAATCGAACCCACAACCTTGTGCACAGCAGGCGCATACTGCGGCCACTGGATCACCAAGACAGTCAAAATGTTCTCCTAACCGAATTTCTGTGTACTGTGGACGCGTGTTAGGTCTATGTCCAGCAGTGGACTGCGATAGGCTGATTGATTGATAACAGAAGTTCGGTCACGGCGGCTAATCTTGACGGAGACTAGCCATCTTACTTTTTTTTAAACTACTTAGGTGGCAAATAAGCATACGGCCCGCCTGATGTTAAGCAGTTACCGTAGCCTACGAACGCTTGCAGTATAAGGTATCCCTTGTGTGTTGCCGACCCAATTTTTAACACTAGGACTAAGATGTAGTATAGTATCCCTGGGATAGGAAAAAAATTCTTTCAAATGGCATTCTTAAATAAGTGCTGGAGACCTGAACTCACACACAGGAACAAACCTACACCGCTGTGGTATGTAAAGTGGCGACCACGAACTGGAAGACGCAGCGTGGGCAGGCCTTCAACAAGGTGGACTGATGACCTGGTAAAGGTCGCGGGCAACCGATGGATAAGGTCAGCTCAGGACCGAATGCTGTGGAAAACTTTGAGGGAGGCCTATGTCCAGTAGTGGACGTCTTTTGGCTGAGATGATGATTCTCTTCTTTTTTTTTTTAAAGACAACTCCCGCAAAGTCCCACGCGACTTGCGTGGGACTTTACAAACACAATTAACGGACCCAAACTACACCCAGATTCAGAACAATTCTTTGTGGGTCCCGCAAAGTTTTGTCCTGTGTGGGAATCGAACCCACAACCTCGTGCACAGTAGGCGCATACTGCGGCCACTGGACCACCAAGGCCGTCATGATGATGATGATGAAGTCAAGTAGAGGTTCCGCAATCTGGCTTGCTCGCTAGTGCTCTATCTCTTAATATCAACTTGCCCACCCATGGGCCATCGGTTAACAATGCCATTGTATAGCTAAATTACCAGATTGCCATTGTCTTCCATTGCCAAAAGTCATTGACAAAGCTGCCAAATTATATCTCCCAGTAAATGAATCGCTGTAGATGTAGTGACATCTACAGCGATTCATTTACTGGGAACTCGGAAAGTGTTCCGATATTATTTCACGTATTTTTTTCTTGTGAATAACTTTGAGAAGCTATTTAGGACATGTTTACATAAAACAAACTTAGTATTGAGACTTTATCCCCGAAGGGCACATGGCCTCTCAAAGCGTATAAACAGTTTTTTAGGGTCCCGTACCTCGAAAGGAAAGAACGGCCGGCTGATTCTCTAAGAAACAGCGATGGCAAACTGACAGTTGTGATCGCAAAACTGACAGTTGTGATTGCTCGGTGACGGCACAATCTATTGACTAAACGTCAAAAAGGGCTCTTACGGAATACCAATTTTCAATCTGACAGCCTGATTTTGCTCGGTTTTTGCTCTTACGGAATACCCCTGCGAAACTCTTATAGGATCACTTTGTTGTCCGTTCGACCGTCCGACTGTCTGTCTGTGAAGACTCTTTTTCTCAGGAACGCGTGTAGGTATCAAGCTGAAATTATATAGCAAATACTCAAGTCTACTGTCCCTTAAAGCTGTGAAAAAATCAAACTTCTAAGACAACGCAATCAAAAGTTATAGTCGTTTATGTCGCAAATTTTCGACACTCGCAAGGGAATCAAAACCTACAGGGTACTTCCCGTGAACTCAGAATCTTGAAATTTGGTACGAAGCAACGTCTTATAGCACAGATAAAGGAAAAATTGCGAAAACCGTAAATTTGTAATTACATCATATAATAAAATACAGGTTTGTACGGAACCCTCGGTTGAAAAAACCGGCCAAGTGTGAGTCGGACTCGCGCGTCCGACTCACACTTGGCCGGTTTTTTATACTACATGGTAGTATATATGTTAAACAAGCATACGCAATTATCCACGTCAGCAAACTAGCCGTAGGAAAATTCAGCTGACATCATCATTCTGGCTTATTCATAATTTATGACCTTCATAAGTGTTACTTCGTAATCTAAAGGAATTTTGAGTAAACAAGCAGGGACTGTCGTTACCATCAGGGCCCGCCTGATGTTAAGCAGTCACCACACTCTATGGATGCTTGCAACACCAGAGGCAATCGCGCGTTGCTGACAACGAACTCCTTTTTTGAAGAACCCTAAGATATAATATCTCGGAGAACTTCGGAAGAAAACTCATTCAATAACCTAATCATACGTGGGTGAACATTTCTCTGTGGAAAACCTCTCAAAAACATCATCAAAGTCCAAGAATCAAAGGCCACGACATTAGAGCTGTAGCAGGGGCCTTGGAGTGGCCTATGTCCAGCAGTGGACTGCGATAGGCTGATGATGATGATTATGAGGGGCCTTATTTGCTTTCTTAAATTGTATTAAGTTTTATTAAATGTAAGAGCAAATAAAAAAAACTTTCTTTCAAGATATAATGTCTTGGAGAACCTTTGCAGAAAACTCATTCAATAATAATAACTTGATTGTCTCAAAAGAAAAGTACATTTCAGGTTATATACTACTACTACTACTTCCTCGACCGATTTCGGCCATGGCGACCTCTTCAACTCCGTTCTGATTCATGGCGTTGATGTGCTCGAATATGGCTAATGTAGCCTATCTTATTACTAAACGTACGCGGACATTGCGGGCAGGTGAGCACACCACCAAATTATAAGTGATTGCAAAGGGTGGACGTGCTTTCAGTTCATCGCGTCGAGCATCTAGTTCAGAGCAGCGATTGGCCTCAGTCATTGACTTTGGTTATATAATTAGGCACTGGACCCCACACTAGGATTCCCTGTGTCGTGGAGACCAGTCTCTTTCATCCAGTCGATATATTGTATACAGTAAAAGGTAGGTACAGTTTCTCATAAACACATAGCGTGACGAATGAGTGTGTGTGCATGTGTTAGTTATTCAACAACCTAATCATACGTGGGAGAACATTTCTCTGTGAAAAACCTCTCAAATAATCATCAAAGTCTAAGCTCACCCCACGCTACACAAACTCACCCCCACCCACACAATGTTTTAGTACCTAATTGTATAATTTATCTGTAAATTTGACAAGGGACCAAACTTCAACTACGTAATATCCCCTTATGGAAATTTATCGATTACACAAATGTAGCAACCTACTTAGAATGTACTGTAAAGAATTAGCATACGGCCCGCCTGATGTTAGGAGGACATTATTATTTTATAGTCGCCCGAGACTTCGTCCGCGAGGTAATTTGGAATATTTCCCTATTATGTGATGTTCCTGGATAAATGCACTATTTAACAAAAAAAGATTTCAATATATAGGTATATATATATATATATATACTAGCTGACCCAGCAAACGTTGTTTTGCTTAAATAGTAATATCGCTATTAAAAAATTGGGGTTGATCGTAGAGCGGTGAAAATTAAGGGTTGTATGTATTTTTTAATGCTGAATCACAAAAAAAATAAAAACAAAAAATGTTGTCTAAAAAATTAAATAAAAAATTAGGGGTACCCTTAACATGTAGGGGGATAAAAAATAGATGTTGTCCGATTCTCAGACCTACCCAATATGCACACAAAATTTCAAGGAAATCGGTCGAGCCGTTTCGGAGGAGTTCAAAGTTGAACATTGTGACACGAGAATTTTATATATTGGAGATATATAGTATAGATAGTATAGATACTAGATATATAGTATAGATACTAGGGACTCGTCCTAGCTTTGCTTCGGTTTTTTAAATTTAAATATAACAGGCATCTAAACTAATAATAAAGCGGAATTATTTGTTATTTTGTTTGTTACGACTTAACTCAACAAAATAAATCGACGGATTTTAAAAAAATCCTTCACTATTAGAAATCTACATCTTTATCGAGTAACATAGGTTATATATATATTTTTTTAATAGAGATCCCTACCTAAAATGGAACAATGTAACCTAAGGTATCAATGTTGCCCATAAAAGTCATTATTTTGCGTGTTCCGCAAAAATTATTGACGATATATAAGATCATCATCGTCATCCCAGCCTGGTAATGTCCACTGCTAAACATAGGCCTCCCTCATATGTCTCCAATGGACAATGGCCGATCTTGAGCTGCCTGCATTCAGTGCTTTCCTGCAGCTCTGATGATGTCATCTGTCCACCTAGTGAGAGGTCGTCCCACGCTGCGTTTTTCTGTGCGTAGTACTACTCGAGAACCTTTCTTCCCCATCGGTTGTCGGTTTCATAGGCTACACCATCACATTTTATTACTTCCAGGGTAATTTCAGCAATATAATGCGTTTTTAACAAAATGTTTTCCTATTCCAGTGATACTCCATCCTAATATCTGGCGCTTCAAGTTTCTTTTCTTTCTTTCTTTTTCAAATTTGCCATTTTCTATACTACTTGGTTTACAAACAAGCATACGGCTCCCCTGATGTTAAGCAGTTACCGTAGCCTATGAACGCTTGTAATAACAAAAGTCCATAGGCTATGGTAACTGCTTACCATCAGAAGAATCGCCGAGTTTCAAAAGTAAAATCACTAGATACTTCAATAAGCTGCTGAATGTGTGCTTTGACTGCCTTGGTGGCCAGTGGCCGCAGTATGCGCCTGCTGTGCATGAGGTTGTAGGTTCGATTCCCACACAGGATAAAACTTTGTGTGACCAACAAAGAGTTGTTCTGAGTGTAGGTGTAATTTGTGTCCGTTAATTGTATGTTTGTTAAGTCCCCCGCGACACAGAGCTTGTTCTCTAGTGCGGGAGTTGTCTTTTTAAAATAGAAAGAAAAAAGAAATGTCCAAACTAACTTCAAATTCCATGTTTATTTAGTCCAAGCATCTGCGATTTCCAATATCTTTGGAATCGTTATTTGGTTTGGATTTTATATAGCTCTAGCTGGCAAAGTATGTAGGTCTTGGGTTCGATCTCCAGATCGAGTAAATATGCTAGAGTTTCTACTAACCGGTAGTTTTTTAAACAGTATTTATCTATGTACCTACTAGCTGCAGAAGGCGTTCTTTGTAATCGTCGCTTTTGTTAGTCTATTATAGCTAACAAGCTGTTGCCTGCGGCTCCGCCCGCGTGGATGTCGGTTATCGCTGTAGCCTATGTGTTATTCCAGACTATAATCTATCTCTGTGCCAAATTTCATGCAGATCCGTTCAGTAGTTTTTACGTGAAAGAGTAACAAACATCCATCCATCCATCCACACTTACAAAACACTCAAACACAGGACAAAACTTTGTGTGATCTGCAAAGAGTCTGGAGTCTGGGGTAAAGTCCACCGCGACATAGAGCTTGTTATCTAATGCGGCAGTTGTCTATAAAAAAAAAACTTATAAACGTCAAAATAAAAGTCAGCATATTTTTTCCTACAGCCAATTCGCTGACAAGGGTAGGGCCTAGAGAAGAATTGGCAAGAAATTCTGGCCATTATTTTCAATCGCCAGATATTGACAGGCCTGTTGGTCTAGTGGTTAGTGACTCTGACTGCTACGCCGGAGGTCGTGGGTTCGATTCCCACCCAGGACAAATCTTTGTGTGATGAGCACGAATGTTTGTTGTGTCTGGGTCTAATTTATCTATAATATGTATGTATTTCGAAATATATAAGTATGTTTATCAGTTGTCTGGTTACCATAATACAGGCACTGCATAGTTTGGAATCAATTAGCGATGTGTGAGTTGTCCCGAAATTTTTTTTTTTTTTTTTTTATACTACCAAGGTGACAAACAAGCATACGGCTCGCCTGATGGTAAGCAGTTACCGTAGCCTATGGACGTTTGCAACACCAGGGGTGTCACTCACGCGTTGCCGACCCTTTAAAAACCTTATAACTCCTTAATTCTTGAAGAACCCCATGCTATAGTATTTTGGGAAAACCTCGGCAGGGAGCTCATTCCACAGCCTAATCGTACGTGGTAAGAAATTCCTCTGGAATCTTACGGTACGGCAAGTTTGAGGTGCAAGGATGTGAGGAAGAACTCCGTCGGTGGCGAGAGGTGCGTTGATAAAATTATTATTATTTCCAATTTTGTATGAGTTACATTGTCCCAAGCTAGTCTCCATATATAGTAGCTTTTATAACCGATATTCGGGTACGAGGACATTACTCACATTTTTTAAGTGCCCTATAACCTACGACACAGTAGGTATAACGCGCCTATGAAATTAGTCATTACTTCGGCATTAAAAAGATGCGTCATTAAACAATATATGCCATAACTTCGTGGTATTTTAATTGAATTCATGTATGCTCATAGTCAAAAGGTCATAAATTCTGATGTTTTGAGTAATTTTAAGAGAGGTAAGGCACCATACTAGCTAGCAAGTCGGACTGGTGAAGGACCTTTACCTTACAGAAGACCACAGCCAAATAACTACACACAGCGGTGTAGTTGTGTTTCTGTGTTTGAGTACAGGTCTAGATGCGTTTTGAACGAAACGTATTCCTATCTCCTTCCATATTAAAGCCCTGATGTAAAAAAAATGGGTTGGCAACACGCAAGTGATACCTCTGGTATTGCAAGCGTCCATAGGCTACGGTAACTGCTTAACATCAGGCGGGTATCCTTGTTTACCACCCAAGTTGTACTCGTGCCCAGCAGTAGGATAGATCCTACTGCTGGGCACGGGTCTCCTCAAAACTTTAAGAGGGATATTAGCCTGCTATACCACGCTGGCCAGACGGGTTGGTATAGGGTTTTTTTTCGAGTTTTCCCTCTCTTGCGGTGGATAAGACTTACTCCCTTAGTAGACTCTTACGACACCCACGGGATGGAAGGGGTGGTGACATTTGTATTCTTAATCCGTCACCACACGGACTATGTTCACACGGAGGTCCTTCCCCAGCCGGACTTACTCGCTAGTATGCCCCTATCTTTCTTAGGCTTGTTCCCTATTACAAGAATTATTAAATCAAACCAATCCATTGTTAAGATACTGGGAGGTGAATCGATGCGACCTTCGCCACTGCCTATATCTTATATAATGTCGAAACGCCGTCATACTTGAGAGGACACGGTGCACATCAGCACGAGGTCAAGGTCAATATGGTCATTCAATGGAACACGTTAATGATTGTACCTAAGTCAGTTTTATTTTAGACTTTTACGGGAATTTCACTTAGTGAGGTATATAAATATAGAATACTAGCTGTTGCCCACGGCTCTGGTCGCGTGGATGTCGGATTATCGCTGAAAAAGTAGCCTATGTGTTATTCCAGACCATAATCTATCTCTGTGCCAAATTTCATTCAGATCCGTTCAGTAGTTTTTACGTGAAAGAGTAACAATCATTCATCCGTCCATACTTACAAACTTTCGCGTTTATAATATTAGTAGGAAGTAGAAAGGGAAGGCAAGGCACCATACAGTTGACCAAGCTTGACTGGGGAAGGACCTGCATCTTATAGTACAATGGTGCAATTGTTTTGCTGCAAGTACAGGCACAACAGGTCTCCAGCGCTCATCTAGATCCCCAAATAAGCGCTGGAAACCTGTACTCCTTTTTAATTAACCGTATTCTTATATCAGCTACTAGGGGTCGCCCTAGGGGTCGTTCTCTAAAAAAAAAAAAAAAATTACGGACACAAATTATGTCCAGACTCAAACTTTTATGAATTACACAGTTTTGTCCCATGTGAGAGTCGAACCCACGACCGCACGAGGCAGTCAGGGTCACTAACCACTAGACTAACAGGCATGAAGGTGTATAAACATAATAATAACAACCCATATATGTCCCACTGCTGGGCACCAGTCTACTCTCCTGTATCAATAGAGAGGGTTTAGGCCTTAATAGCCACACGCTGGCGTAATTTATTTATTTATATAATCAGAACGACAAAAACATCAATTACACTGATTAATCAGAAATAGAAAAATACCTTTTATTCTGTCATCTCACAAAACCTCATACATTCCGGCAAAATAATCTTCCATTCATCAGCATACATATCAAGTCCACAAGTTGACTCCAGAAGCGCGTTGAGACCCTTTAACATGCACGGTATGGGAGACATCTGATGAGTAATGCGGGTTGGTAAATCAGACATGTCATGGTCAATCAGACATAGAAGAGAGGCAGGGCACCATACTAGCGAGCAAGCTCGACTGGGGAAGGACCTCCACCTTACAGAAGACCACAGCCAAATGACTACACACAGCGGTGTAGTTGTGTTTCTGTGTGTGAGTACAGGTCTCCAGCGCTCATTTAGGAATGCGTTTTGAAAGAAACGTATTCCTATCCCAGGGTTACTTCCATCTTAAAGCCCTGGTGTAAAAAAAATGGGTTGGCAACACGCAAGTGATACCTCTGGTAATGCAAGCGTCTATAGGCTACGGATACTGCTTAACATCAGGCGGGCCGTATGCTTGTTTGCCACCCAAGTAGTATAAAAAAAAAAAAAAAAAAAAAACGTCTTTAGAATTACTTTACAGACATGTGGGATTCCTCACGATGTTTTCCTTCACCATTAGCAGATGGCGAATCATTTGATTAGTACATATAAACTCCACAAAGTGAAATTCACATTGGCACTGCCACCCGGGATCGAACTCGCACCACTTGCGTGCAAGTCTGTTACTTTCCCTTTCAACCACCACCGCTTTTGAAGGTGCATGTATTTGAACTAAATATATTTATGTTATTTAATTAACCTTGTTATTTTAGTCTAGCAATGTGAAGGTCAAATTTACTGCAACTATAGCATGCTATACTGATTGGCCTTATGGTCTAATGTCTAGTGGCATTGACTGCATATTCAGAAATTGTGGGTTTGATTCACACCTAGGACAAATCTTTCTGTGACTAGTATTATTATTTATTTTATCTATACTAATACTATAAAGCTGAAGAGTTTTTTTAGTCAAACGCACTAATCTCAGAAAGTACTGGTTCGATTAGCTAGATTCTCCAAGAGGAGGAGACCCGTGCCCAGCAGTGGGACGATTATGGGTTGTAATGATGATGATGATGATGATGGTATCTCTGGTACTGCAAGCGTCCATTGGCTGCTTACTATGTATCAGGCAGGGTGAATGCTTGATTGGCCTCTAGGTACTATAAAAAATTTAAAATCAAGTCCGACTGGGGAAGGACCTACAATCTATACTAATATTATAAAGCTGAAGGGTTTGTTTGGTCAAACGCGCTAATCTCAGAAAGAACTGGTTCGATTAGAAAAAAAATATTTTTTTGTTGAACAGTGCATTTATCCAGGAAGGCTATAGGCATATAACATCACGCTATGATCAAAAGGAGCGGAGCAGTAGTGAGATATGTTGCAAAATCGGGGATAACCACGCGGACGAAACACAGGCGACAGTATAGACTTAGTACATTTAATTTGATTTTAAATTGATTTAGATAAGAGTAATAACTCATTCATACTGTTGTGTTCATTTTAATACAAGAATAGTTAGAAATATATGCGTTTTAATAGCAATTTATGTCCCACTGCTGGGTTTAGGCCTTGATCAACACACAGTGGCCTAATACAGATTGGTGGATCAACCTTTTTCTTTTTTAAACAACGTCAAACTAGCGAACAAGCTCTGTGTCACGGGGGACGATACAAACATACAATTAACGGACTATGAGAGTGAGGGAATAAAGAGTGCACTTGTGTTTGCACACTCATGGTATGGTATGTCTGGTCCATGTAGTGACGGATTAAGAATACAAATGTCACCACCCTAGTCCATCCCGAGGGTGTATTAAGAGGAGTAATTTATGGACACAATATCCACTCCAAAAGAGGGAAAACAAAGTTTTATCCTATGTGGGAATCAAACCCACAACCTTGTGCACAGCAGGCGCATACTGCGGCCACTGGATCACTGAGGCAGTCAAAAGTCCTTTAAAATGTCTTTTAAGACATGTTCGTTTCTTCATTATGTTTTAAAAAATCATTTGATTAGTATGTATAAAGGGTGTAGCGGGATAGTCTTTGGAAAAGTGCCCCCAAAGCCTGGACTTCGTATCTACGACCAAACGATGCCTCATATAGGGCGTGTAAAATGTATACAGTTTCAACCCCCCACTACCCCCCAATCGGCTACGACACCCAATTGTATCTAAAACTGTATTATTTTTTTTCTCTGTATCTATGAAACTGACTGATCTCAAACTTTGTATAAATATTGCTGTGACATAAAGAAATACTACAAAAAATCAACAGCTCTTGACGACACCTACCTTCGAAAAAAATTAAGAATAAAAAATTGAAACACCCTGTAATGTGACTTTCTGTAGTGGTACAAACACAGTTTTTTTTTCAAACATGCACTGACATTCAACCTACGAGATCCTCAAAATTCGCTAATCTATCAAAAGTGGAACACTGGTAAATAAATCAAAGACTGAATACGAATTTATTTTATAACTAGCAACTAAACATTTTTACATATGTAATCGTACTTGAATTATTCTTAATTATGAAAAAAAATTAACTATGAAAAAAATAATGACTAAATTTTAAAAAAATCTAATCTTATTACCCATATCTACTTAAAAACAAATAATCCATTTAATAACCTCATCACTATATTCGTTAATAACAATAGATATATCTTGGTTACAATCAAATATGTATATTGGTCAGCAATTTTACTTTTTATTATTTTAAAATAAGAACGTATTTAGAATAATTCAAGTACGATTACACAAGTAAAAATGTTTAGTTGCTAGTTATAAAATAAATTCGTATTCAGTCTTTGATTTATTTACCAGTGTTCCACTTTTGATAGATTAGCGAATTTTGAGGATCTCGTAGGTTGAATGTCAGTGCATGTTTGAAAAAAAAACTGTGTTTGTACCACTACAGAAAGTCACATTACAGGGTGTTTCAATTTTTTATTCTTAATTTTTTTCGAAGGTAGGTGTCGTCAAGAGCTGTTGATTTTTTGTAGTATTTCTTTATGTCACAGCAATATTTATACAAAGTTTGAGATCAGTCAGTTTCATAGATATAGAGAAAAAAAATAATACAGTTTTAGATACAATTGGGTGTCGTAGCCGATTGGGGGGTAGTGGGGGGTTGAAACTGTATACATTTTACACGCCCTATATGAGGCATCGTTTGGTCGTAGATACGAAGTCCAGGCTTTGGGGGCACTTTTCCAAAGACTATCCCGCTACACCCTTTCACAAAGTGAAATTTTGATTTCATGAATACAAGTTGATTACTTTCTCAGTTGACTTATTATAGTTCTAAACTAATTATTTTTTTCTTATGCAAATTTAGATCCTTATTACTTTGTTATAATTTTGGTTTGGTTCTTGGTTTTTTGCCAAAATCTTCATTTTATATATTATATTTTATATTTGTCTTTTTACAACTGACAAAGATAAAACAGAAACAGGCAAAGGTAACCTGACATTCAGCCTCTGAATTAAATAGCCTTGTGGAGGTCAACTTTATAGCACTCTTATTGAAATCTTATCAGACTTTTATTGTTCTTTGTGGCCTATTGGTGTAAAGGGCACTCCTTTGCCATGGCACACCTACCAAAGTACTTAATTAATTTGTCGCCAAAACGACTTAATTTATTAGTTTACTATCGCAACGTATTGCTAATATTAAATAGGGAACGTACAAGCAATTTTCGCTCTTACGCTAAAATGGTACGATTAGATTTATAGCAGTCATTATCGATTAAATACAACATTATTTATAGTCAAAACTTTAGGTTAGTATACCGCGAATGACGCGCAGTCTCCCGTATATTGCATCTGTAACGTGATTCATTAGAGTTTTACTTAGAAAACGGAAAAAGAAACCCGAAAAAAATAACTAAAATTAATAAGACATTGCGCTAGAAAGGAATGGATATGGTTATCCGGCCGTTTTGTATTGACTGCGACGCGCTGCAGACGTCGCATTGTTACGTCACTCTCGCACGCGGCCGGGTAATACGTAAGAGAGACAGGGACAAGCCTCAGCAATCCCACCCACATATAATCGATTTTTATTCAGCCAAAGACATTTTTTCTCAATTAAATACACTTATTTACAAATAAAACACAATTTATCTTTTATAAAGACCACCTACGCACACGTGAATGTCGCAAAAAAACACAAAAACTCACCGTGAAAATTTTCACAAGTCTCCGAGTCTGACAAGGAACAAATTTAGAAACGCTCGAAATTCACACTATAAACACAATACAAGTGTAACGTAATGTTGATTATATGTATTATAATATAGCGAAGGCGTAAGCGTCGTCCTTCTGCTGTTGCCGCGACATATTTTTAATGTTTTCCAGTAATTTTTAACTGGGGACTAACATCGATCGCGGAGCCATGACAGATACATTTTCAACTGAGTAAAGTTAGCTGCGGTCGCTCAGCTGACGGACAAGTTTTTTTTCTGGTTCGCGTAGTGAAGTGAGCGGGGAGCACAGTAAGGAGGTTAGTGACCTATGCAGTGTAAAATTAGGGTTCCTTAAAACAAGATTGTTGCATGACATGTGACATTTTTATATGAAAGCGCACGCGACATTTTAAATTACAATATATTATGCTCTCATGAATCTTATAATATTTTACCAAAGCATATATATTATGATACTATACCGACTACAATCCTAGGTAATGGAAATAGTGTTAAAAATCTAGGAATTAGTCTATGGTAGGTATATATATATATATTGTCCGTGTGGTGACGGATTAAGAATACAAATGTCACCACCCCGTTCAAATCCCGGGGGTGTCGTAAGAGTCGACTAAGGGTTAAGTCAGGCAGACAATATCCACTGCAAGAGAGGGAAAACTCGAAACAAAACCCTATACCAACCCGTCTGGCCAACGTGGTATAGTAGGCTAATATCCCTCCAAGTGTATGGAGGAGACCCGTGCCCAGCAGTGGGACGTTTATGGGTTGAGACGAGAGAGGTACATATCACGGGTCAAAATACCTGTTTAAATACTTGCACCTATAAAGTCAAACTAGGTCTAGACAAGTTTCTTATTTAAAATGAATTAACATAGTAGGTAATATTATTCTAAGCACGGCGACATACAATGTCTTAGGAATGGTTATACCTATCTATCTAGTTTTTTTTTACTTAACAGACAAGTAGGTTGATACATTTCAGCAAAACATTGGAACATAGTCCTAGAATTTTTACTAATAGCAACACAGAAAAACGTAGTGCTAGAGATACGTAGTGCAATGCTACATTTACATTGATGTACTGAGCTTTTATATAGAAAATTAAGTTAATTAAAAAAAACTCTTATAAAAGTTATTCGAAAATAGAAAAACCAAAAATAATAGATTTACACAGAAGACACTAGCGCCACTGTCAAAGATAAGACTTTGTGAACACTGCTAAAGAAAACAGTAATGTATGTAGTTCATCCACCACCCGATAGATGGCATTGTCATACCATTGTGTTTTTAATTTTATAGGAAAGCTTACTTTTTAGCAAGTTAAAATACCTTTTAAACATCAAATAATAATAAAATCTTACCATGGCATAGCATGAGCCCAATCGAGCTGAACCCTCCTAGGCGCCACTAGCGACATCTTCTGTCCTTGTCTATCAGCCACTATTTTTATATTCTTGTCTCTTTTGCACTTACACTAACAACTTATCTCATTTGATGCCATTTGTTTTTAATATAAATATAAACTTTAATTCGTTTCTGTGTTTGAATAAATGTGTTTGTTTGTTGTGTCATACCTGTAACAAAAATAATAATAAATTAGTACAAGTTTGAGTCCTGACGGCCGACGGATGGGTTCCCCTTCTCCCCCTCCCCTATTCTGCACAGTGCACAGCTTACTGCACAGCACAATACACTGATGGACACATAATGCACTTCGTCATGGAAATACAAAGACTTTAAGTGCAAGTGAAGCATCCTTACTAATATTATAAACTAGCTGTTGCCTACGGCTCTGCCCGCGTGGAAGTCGGTTATCGCTGTAAAAAGTAGCCTATGTGTTATTCCAGACCATAATCTATCTGTGTGCCAAATTTCATCCAGATCCGTTCAGTAGTTTTTACGTGAAAGAGTAACAAACATCCATCCATCCATTCTTACAAACTTTCACATTTATAATATTAGAAAGGATGTGAAAGTTTGTGAGAATGGATAGATGGATAATATCTTTCCTTAGATGGATCAATACAGCCTGTGAGCTTAGGATTGTCAACAATCCTCACAGTGCGTCTTTAGGACGAGTTAAAGGGTCCAAGCTGGTATCCAGGTGCTCCCGACCAAAGGTTACATCGTGTAAACTTGACCACATCACCACTCGTGCAGTTATTTCTAACGCATCTACTCATTCACCATTTAGATTATTTATATATCTTTCACACGGTTCGATTAGTTTAATATAAACATGAATCAAAAACTATTTTTGTCTCTTAAAGACAATGTACAACGTATTTTAAACAATTCTCTTCATTTTGTGCCAAATTTTTGCGGTTTTCTGTCATTGACGCCATTTTTGTCTGGTAATATCTTTTTAAATAGTTTATTCTGGTGTTTTATGCAACTAGGAAAATGGACCTTGACTAAAGTGATCACGAGATCCAAGTGGCACAACGAGGTATGGAAAGGGCCATGGGCTAGGTATCTCTCTGGTGGACCGGCCGGGGTATTCCGTAAGAGCGAAAACCGAGCGACCGCGAAAACGGAGAAAAACCTGGCTGTCAGATTGAAAATCGGAGCAAAATCTGGCTGTCATATTAAAAATCGGAGCAAAATCTGGCTGTCAGATTGAAAATCGGAGCAAAATCTGGCTGTCAGATTGAAAATCGAAGCAAAATCCGGCTGTCATATTGAAAATCGGAGCAAAATCTGGCTGTCAGATTGAAAATCGAAGCAAAATCCGGCTGTCATATTGAAAATCGGAGCAAAATCTGGCTGTCAGATTGAAAATCGGTATTAAAACCGAGCCTTTTTGACGTGACGGCACACCCAACTGTCGGTTTGCGATCGCTGTTTCTTAGAAAATCAGCCGGCCGATACCCAACATAGAAATTCGACGTAGGACGAAAGTCGAAGATGTGGGAAAACGGTTGACTAGCATTAAGTGGAGATGGGCAGGACATCTAGCTAGGCGGGAAGACGGAAGGTAGACCAAAGCAGTCACAGAATGGTGGCCGCGAAACGGAAGGAGATTGCCGGGCAGACCACCCGCCTGGTGGTCAGACGATATAAGAAGGACGTCGGGAAACCATTGGATGAACTTGGCACAGGACCGGAACAGATGGTGCACTAAAGAAAGAAAGAAAGAAAGAAGAAAGAAATTATTTATTTGCAAGAAAAGCGGTACAAGTGAAGGTGTTACAAAAAGTGTTGGATCATCACATTTCACCAGTTCTGGCATGCAAACATTACAGCAAATACATTATAATTAGCTTCAATTAATATTATGTAGTATCTAACAATTGCCTAATGAAAATAATTTTACATTTTTAAAACTTATTTCTTTATTACACAAAATATAATATGTACTTAATAGTATTTTAGATAATTTTTATTACAGAAGCACCTTTAAAATATATCAATAAAATGTCACACAATAAATTATTTTTTAAATTCAAAATATTCCTTAATTGTATAAAATGTATGTTGTAGTAACCATTTTTTTAATTCCCTTCTCATTTTTGTTAGTGGCAATTCGCGGATGGTCTTCGGTACTTTATTATATACCTTTATACACATTACATAGCAATTATTTTGAAATAAAGAGGAGACCGATACCCAGCAGTGGATGGAGTTGATGAAGAAGAAGAAGATGCAACTAGGGTGGTGAACGTTACTCGTTTGATGGTATTTAAGCTGTTACCTAAGCCTAATTCTTTCACTCCCATACTCTTATGGGACGACAATCAGACAGGATCGGAGGAAGATCAGGCTTAGGACCATGGACTTAACGTGCTTTTCGAGGCACGAGGTTGCAAACATCGCCAATTTCCAAACTTTGATCCGGGAAACAAACTTGGGACCTCATGATCTTCAATGGCATTGTCGCATTAATCGACTACCACACAGCCACTGGTCCTGCTTCTAATCTATCTTCTGTCATTTTGGATTGCCGTTCCATTTAACTATAAGGGTGAAAGAAAAAGGAGTGCACCTGTGTTTACGCACACACTTGTAGGTACTTGCACTAAAATACGTCCTGGGTTTATAGTTAATTGCCTTCAAGGTCGTTAAAATCAGTCTTAGGATTATTATTTTTCCAAATTTAGTTTTATTGTTATTCTTTTGTCATGCACGCAAAAAATGGCCGCGAAACCCACGAAAGGACTTAACCTCAAATTAACACAAGTCAAATCCGTCACATTATTTGGGACAAAATAAATAAGTAGAACGCTCGTAATTCGTAACTATTTCGTTCGTTCACCAGGTGAACACCTACGCATAACAAAAATAGTAACAACAACTACAAAATGATTTTAAAATGTTTGACGTTGTTCTTGTCTGTCAAAATGGCGCGCTGTCAATATTTTAGCGGGAAATTGTTATTTACTAGCTGAGTAGTTGCCCGCGTAGATGTAGGTTATCGCGGTAAAAAGTAACTACCCTATGTCCTTCTCAAAAATACTATCTATCCTTGTCAAGTTTCAGCCATTTAGTTGTGAAAGCGTAACAAACAAACAAATTCACTTTCGCCACTCGTAAGGCAGAGGTCCTCTCCCGGTCGAACATATCAGTATCAGTACATACATTATCATCACGCCGGTGTCGCATTGGAGTAGGCACTCATCTATACTAATATTATAAAGCTGAAGAGTTTGTTTCTTTGTTTGGTTGAACGAGCTAATCTCAGAAAGTACTGGTTCAATTAGAAAAAATCTTTTTTTGTTGAATAGTGCATTTATGCAGGAAGGCTATAGGCTATATAACATCACGCTATGATCAATAGGAGCGGATGATTCAAATTCATGATCCACAGGCTACCGTAACTCTTTACCATACCAAACGGACTGTATGCTTGTTTGCCACCAAAGTAACTATTTAGTAATCTGTGACCAAAGTATGTAGTACCTATCCTAAAAGCATTTTTTCGTAGACTTATATTCTTTATTTAGCTCATTATTTCTTAGCTAGGCAGAATAAATACCTACTTAATATTTAATAGACTATCCTATAAAAAAAATATTAAACCGACTTCAAAAAGCTCAAAATAACTGAACACAGATTGAAGTCGGTGACAGGATGAACCTAGCACCGACTTCAGTCTGTATTCAGTTATTTTAAGCTTTTTGAAGTCTTTAATTTTTTTTTCTAAATTTTTTTCATTTTTCTATATTTAGTGATAAAATAAAAGTAATAATAATATATAATATAATAATAATTTATTTATTCTTCAGGAAGTACAGATTATGTTTGTAGTAATAAAAGTAACAATCTCCTTCTTCTTTGTCCTGCTCATAACTCAAGTCTTGTTCATTCTTCTTTCTATATTCAAGCTATTCTTCTTTGGAATGCACTCCCTCTCGAAATCAGAATGTCCACCAACCGTGAAATCTTCAAGGCTAGAGTACGTCACCTTTACATCAAATATTTGGCAGAATCATCACAACATTTATAGTATATTAACTATGTATGTTATTTATTTATGTATTGTATCGTGTTATATATATCATGTATATATTATTTTTATTATGTATATCTATTTAGTATCACAATTATTAAGTATCGTTATTGTTTTATTTAATTTCTACGTTTCTTTTAAATGCACCTACCAAGTTTTCTCTCTGCATCACCCAAAGGTTGACTGGTAGAGAATGCCTTTGGCATTAAGTCCGCCTTGTACACATTATTTTGTGCTAAAGTTTTAAATAAAATAAATAAATAAAATAAATAAAAATATATTAAAAACATTGAGGGTTGCCCTCGATTTCCCTGGGATTCCATCATCAGATCCTGACTTGTTGCCAATGGGACCACCTCTTAAGTAAACATATAACCCCCTACTTTTTTGAAGTCGGTTAAAAATGGAACGAAACAGAAACGTCATATACTTCTGCCATCACCCAGAAAACACCTTCAATGAAAGAAAAGAATAAAAAGTAATCTCTATATACATATATAATAATATGTCCCACTGCTGGGCACGGGTCTCCTCCTCTCTATCAAGAGAGAGAGAAGGTTTAGGCCTAAATTCACACATGCTGGCCTAACGCGGGTTGGTGAATCAGACATGTCTTTAGAATATATTCTAAGACATGTATATATACATACTCGTATATAATTCTCCGAACGGCTCGAATTTTGTGTGTGTCCCAGATGGTTTACATTCACAATTGGACTCGGTATGTCAGTTTTTCCGGACATGACGACATCTGCCAGTTCCGTTAATAGGTATATTTTTAAACGCACATAATTTTGGAAATACTGCGTCAGAACACTCGGCACTCAGAAGCGAAATGTTTCTGAGGAACGCCTTAAATATAATTTCACTAAAATGTGTCACAAAATATATTGCCATTTAAAACTGTCAGGCGTTTCGCTTCATTAAACGTTCAATGCACGTGTCAGGCTTGTGTAGTTTCTTCTGCTTAACACCAATAGAGTATTGGACAACGAAGGACATATTTTATCTATGATTATTCATCTTAATATGCCTACCTACTTTGTTTATTCCTGCATCACCCTAAGGTTGACTAGTGCTAGTAGATAATGCCTCTAGCATTAAGTCCGCCTTTACCAAATTTGTGTATAAAGTTTTAAATAAATAAATAATCTATTTATATAATACAGTGCAACCCATGTAGGTACGAGTATGTCCTACTGCTGGGCATGGGTCTCCTCACCCCTATTAAGAAATCTAAGAGGCCTTAACCCACACACTCTAGCCTAATGCGGGTTGGTGGATCAGACATGGACTTATTTTTTGTCACGATGTTTTTCATTCACTAATAGTATCGATTAATTTACTTATATAAAATACCAAGAATAGCGTTGTATATAAGTAATTCAATCAAACTATTATTCTTCAAATTTAGAATCTTTTGTATGTGATATAGACAAAGGAATTATTGTCTTTAGATTTATTCAATTTTATGAGAAATGCAAGTATTTTTAATATTATAACGATGACAAACAAGCATACGGCTCGCTTGATGGTAAGCAGTTACCGTAGCCTATGTACGTTTGCAGTACTAGAGGTATTATTTGCGTATCTCTGAATAAAATGTTGCCGTACGTGCACTGAGGCTATTAACACTAAGGAATAATGATTTTGCATTTATACCCGTACCCGGAAACCATATGACACATCCTCGTAATACCTGATGCCAAAAATATCATAAAGAAGTTTCCTAAAAGTGATTATTTTTTAACCCAGAATACCTCAAAGGTTAGTGAACCTTTACATCTTGAATTAAAAAAAAGAACTGTCAGAATTATTCCCGCCATTTTGTTTATTGTTTGTGTTCTATGTTTTTTGATCTGTGGCGCTAGAAAATTTTATATGTCAGATTTTATGAAGAAATTTATTTGAGTAGGTACCGCTAATAGATGCCTCGTTGGTGTTGTAGTCGTTGAGTGCGATTGCTGATCAAGAGTTCCTTGGTTCGATGCCCTTTCGATGATGATACTGGACTTTCCATCAAGCAATTCACAATGACCTCAATTTGGAAAGTGGCGGTGTTTACATCTCTGAACAAAGGAAAGTAGGTACCTTAAAAAAGTATAATATCCGGCAAACATCTTGACAAATAAATGATGGGGAATGGGGTGGTGACATTTGTATTCTTAGTCCGTGTGGTGACGGATTAAGAATACAAATGTCACCACCCCATTCCATCCCGTGGGTGTCGTAAGAGTCGACTAAGGGAGTAAGTCAGGCAGACAATATCCACTGCAAGAGAGGGAAAACTTGAAACAAAACCCTATACCAACCCGTCTGGCCAGCGTGGTATAGTAGGCTAATATCCCTCAAAATTAATGGAGGAGACCCGTGCCCAGCAGTGGGACGTTTATGGGATGAGATGTAAATGTTTAGGTTTCTTTTGTGGTAAGTGCGGGGCGCGACGGGCAGGATGCAACAATGAACCAATCACAGGATTGAAGGATTCGCGTCATTGGTTAATACTGTCGAACTATGCTCCTTCTTGCAAATTGGACCAAGTATAAGACATGCGCGAACAAATGCAAATTTCTTTGATTTTCTATTCGATTCTTAGTTTGTGATATCTTGCTGTATTGTATGTATCTTGATAGAAATACCAATATTTATTTTTAGCCTTCGTCATCAGCAATTACATCAGACAGATGAAATGCAAGAGGCAGCTTAATTAATATAATATCTATACCCAAACACAATAGGACTGATATATTAAATAAATTTTTATACAATAGCACAGATTACTAAATAGTTACTACGTTAACAATAGTAATTCAAAATGACGCAGAATCAAATTATATAAAGACATTCAAAACTATGTTTACCGTTTATTTAATTATTAGCCATCGATCGAAAATAATGTTAAATAGAATATTTATCGTGTTATCTGTGGTTATACTATACAACTGTATTTCTTTGTGCTATATATTTAAAAAACCCGAATCAGTGAAACGGCAATTATCTCCTACGATCCAAGACAGTGATATAAAAGCAGCAGTCATGATTCTGTCAGAATTTCCACTATTTAATTCAAAAATAATTAATATAAAACCTCGATCAATTAAATCGAATGCGACATTAATGTCAAATTTATTTTTAAAACAATTTATTGCTGGAACTAAAAATGTTGACGTGAAATTAAGTTTTAAGGAATTAGTTTTGAAATATGGGTACGGTTTTGAACATCATGGAGTCACGACAGATGATGGTTATTTATTATCATTATTTAGAATACCTAGTAATGGGTCTGTGGTATTTCTAATGCATGGTCTATTAGGAAGTGCAGATGACTTCATAATTGCTGGTGGAAGAAATGCATTAGCCTACATGCTAGCTAAAAATGGGTACGATGTTTGGTTAGGAAACGCTCGAGGTACAAAACATTCCCGTCGTCATTTCAGTTGGGACCCAACTCAGGCCTCATTTTGGGATTTTTCTTGGCACGAAATTGGGATATATGATTTGCCAGCAATGATAGATTATGTTTTACAAGTAACTCATAAATCTACGTTAAAATATATCGGCCATTCGCAAGGAACTACTTCATTTTTTGTAATGGCTGCTGAAAGGCCAGAGTTTAATAAGAAGGTTTCGTTGATGGTTGCTTTGGCTCCTGTTGCTTTTATGAGTAGAGTGAAGTCTCCAATAATGAAGCTGCTGTCTCCGGTCACATTGAAGTTGAGTACGATGTCGAAGAGTCTTGGTGTGTACGAGTTTTTGCCTGATAATGAGCTGATTACTACTTTGAAAAAAGTTATTTGTGGTAGAGGTATGTGTTATCAGTTTTTAACGGACTTCAAAAAAGGAGTAGGTTGTATGTTCGACTGTAGATTTTTTAAATGTATGTTTTTACTTTTATTTTAGAAAAAAAATGAAACCATTTATAATGAAACCGTTTATAATATTAGTAGGATATACAGTATGCATTCAAATACAATACGATAAAACCATATTTTTTTTTTTAGAAAAAATGAAACCGACTTCAAAAACCTAAAAATAACTGAATACAGATTGAAGTCGGTGCCAAGCCTAATATTAGGTGACAGGATAAACCTAGCACCGACTTCAATCTGTATTCAGTTATTTTATACTAATATTACTACATACTGTATCTCCTACTAATATTATAAACGCGAAAGTTTGTAAGAATGAATGTATGTATGTTAGTTGCTCCTTCACGCAAAATCTACTAAACGGATCTAGATGAATTTGGCACAGAGATAGATTATAGTCTGGAGTAGCATAAAGGCTACTTTATATCGCGATATCTGACATCTACGCGGACGGAGCCGCGGGCAACAGCTAGTTATATATATTTCTCTTTCAGGTACATTGCAAGACATAATCTGCAGTAACGCCATCTTCCTTGTCTTCGGATGTGACTACTACTTAGTAAACGTGACCAATTTACCCGTGGTCTTCGGACATTTACCGGCAGGTAAGCATTGACCGTGGTTTTACTTAGGCCTCGTCTTTTTAAACATGTTCTTTAACATAAGCGCTACAGCATGGAAATGTAGCAGCATAAAATGCCGCGTTAACAGAGGCAGGACAGCATACAAGTGAGCAAACCCGAATGGGGAAGGACCTTACAGAAGTTTCTGTTCTATTCAATTTTTTTATTTTTTCTATTTTTACAAAAAGACAACTCTCGCATTAGAGAACAATCTCTGTGTCGCGGGGGACCTTACGAACATACAATTAGCGGACACAAATTACACCCAGACTCAGAACAGTTCTTTATGAGTCACACAAAGTTTTGTCCTGTGTGGGAATCGAACACAACCTCGTGCACAGCAGTCGCATACTGCGGCCACTGGACCACCGAGGCAGTCAACGGACACACAGATCACAGACAAATAACTACACACAGTCGTGTTTCTGTATGTGAGTACAGGTCTCTAGCGCTCATTTAGAGTTCCGTTTTTAACGAGACGTTTTTTTATCCCAGGGATACTTTTTCACAAACAAGGTCAACATTTTTGGGTCGGCAACACGCTATATACCTACTACCTACGTAGGTGACAAACAAGCATACGGCCCGCATGATGGTAAGCAGTTACCGTAGCCTATCCAGACATCAGAGCTATCACTCACGCGTTGCCGACTCTGTAAAAATCTTATAACTCCTTTCTTAAAGAACCCCATGCTATAGTCTTTCGGGAACCTCTCTGCTACGAGCTCATGTATAATAACACAATTTTTTCTAACTGTTCAGTTGGAGTTGTCAAAATCGTTAGGTTGGCATGATTGTATTCCCCCGCCCGCTTCCCTTCCTACCTCCCCGCAGGCGCCTGTCCCTGTCAGTACGGTCTGCACTTTCGTGTCGTCTGCGCTATTTGAGTATCCATATCACCCTTTGATATACTAAAAATGATATTAATTCACATTTTTGTACATACCTATCAATCAAAATAATAACCTGCAGGTTGTGCTGGTGCTGCTGCTGCATCCGCGGAGACTCTCAAGCGGCGCAAATACAGTAATCTCATCGGGGATTATGTTTTTGAGCCGTTTGGAGTCGAAACGCTTGGGCCGTGGGGTGCTAGTGCTCGCGGTCTTTTTAAAGATTTGTCCAAGCGTTTAGTCGACGCTTCACGTGACCAGAAGGCTGGCTTATATTTGGCTCAAAGAATAAGCATTGCCATTCAACGTGGCAATGCTGCCAGTCTCCTGGGCACGTTTTCAGTAGACGTCGATGCGGAGGAATTTTACGACGCCTATTAAGCAGTCCCCCCCTCCCATATTTGTTTTTCTATTTTTTATTTCTAATTTGTGTAAATATAGTTTTAGTTGTCAATTACTTGTATTATATATATTGTTTTAAAGTATAAATAATTTAAATATGAAAAAAAAAAACAATCAAAATGATTATACCTAATTATCATTGAATTTTTGTTCCAATGCTACCAACATGGCAACATTTTGACAATGACAGCTGCACCGTTAGAAAAATTGGAAATTATCCTTTACGATTTTCTTTCTTTCTTTCAGGTGCTTCACTCAAACAATTCGCTCATTATGGCCAAGGCCTCATGTCAGGCGAGTTTCGGATGTTCGACTATGGAAGTTTCGAGAACACGGAAAGATATGGAACAGTGATTCCCCCACGTTACAAACTAAGTAACATAGTGACTCCAATCTCAATTTTCTTTGGTGATAGTGACTGGATGGCAGATCCTCAAGATGTCGACTTTCTATGTAAAAGACTGAAAAATATTGTAGATATATACAAAGTACCTTTCAGTGGATTTAATCATTTAGATTTTATATTAGCTAGGAATGTCAGGAAGTTGGTATATAGGCGGGTTATGAAATTGTTGGCTACGTTTGATGATATAGACAACATAGGTATTTAATAATGGAAGAATTATGCTACTGTATGAAAAAAGAGGTTATTGCTTTTGTCCCCCGATATATTAAAAAAAAAATACAATTATAAAAAGTCATGTTCCACAACTTACTCGTACGTAATTGTTATTAAACAGATCTGGATGAAATTTGGCACAGAGATAGAATATAGTCTGGAATAGCATATAGCCTATTTTTATCCCGCGGGTGAAGCCACGGGCGGAATCTTTGTAAATATAGTTTTATTAAGTATAATAGTTTAAGTTGTTTAAAAAATATTGTAATAAATATATGTATTTCTTTTAAATATATAGTTTTGTTTCCTAGATCCTACACTACTATTCCCTATGTCATGTCGTGGGGTTTAATCCCTTTCCATCCATCATTATTCTCATTCATCAAGCGTCCATAGGCTACGGTAACTGCTTAACATCAGGCGGTATGCTTGTTTGCTACCCAAGTGCACTGTGTTTTAAAAACCCTCCTTTTGTGTCATGTTTTTATTCCCGTAATCCAGAGTCCTTATCATTAATCATCATCTAAGCACTAGAGTTCTTCAGAAATCTAGATGTCAGATTGCAAATCGGTATTCCGTAAGAGCGAAAACCGAGCCTTTTTGACGTTTAGCAATCGTGTGTGCCGTCACCGAGCAATTACAACTGTCAGTTTGCGATCGCTGTTTTTTTTTTAGAGCATCAGCCGGCGGGTGTTGAAGCGTGAATAAAGAGAGGCCTATGTCCAGCAGTAGAATCAAACAGGCTGTTTAAATAAAGTGGTATAAAAAAGCGAACAATTTGCCAATGACTATAGATAGATACATTTAATATAAACAAATCTTATAACCGATCGAAGTTCCCAAGGTGAACAATGTGTGCCAGGTTTGTATTCGGGTCATTACTGTATTGTTGAAAGATTAAATACCACACATTGCTGTACATAATAGACTAACGTAGTACATAAGAACAGATTTGATTAAGGCTTGGGATATGCGAACGACCTTAAGCATATGAGCGAAGCAAATACGACTCATACCGCAATATTTCTTCAGGCGAGCGCGAGGACAAACGTCTTATTAATTTATTATGAATTAAAATTCAAATTTATTCTAAATGTAACATTACCAAATTATAGGTGTATGTTTTCTTCAAATATTGTTTTTTTTTTTCGTATTATTTGATAAAAATTGAAATCATAAAGTACATACATCTATATAATTGGTGCTGATTCGATGTTTTTTTTTCAAATTATTTAGAACAAGCTGTTGCGGCGCCGCTCGCATGGATGTCGGTTATCGCTGTAAAAAGTAGCCTATTTGTTATTCCGGACCATAATCTATCTCTATGGCAAATTTCATCCAGATCCGTTCAGTAGTTTTTACGTGAAAGAGTAACAAACATCCATCCATCCATCCATTCTTACAAACTTTCACATTTATAATATTAGTAAGGATTAATATTCAATTTATGACAAAACCACATTATGAAAGACATCGAAAACTAAATAGTATTTACCGGTGCAAGGGCGTTATGAGCAGCTAGTGTGTAGTCAATAAATTGTTTTTGTCTCTTTCTTTCTTGTTTAAATAAGGTTACGCTAATTTTTGAAGACAAGGAAGAAAAGCAATTTACAGTTTTCTTGAATTTTCTTGAAGAACCCGATGCTATAGTCTCTTAAGATAAAAAAAAAACTTAAGTGGCAAACAAGCAGACGGCAGTTACCGTAGCCTATGGACGCTTGCAATACCAGCGGTGTCACTTGCGTGTTGCCGACGTATTTTTTTAACACCAAGGCTTTAAGAATGCCCCTGGTATAGGAAAACGTTTCATTAAAAAGCATTCCTAAATAACCAAATGAGCGCTGGAGACCTGTACTACTGTGCCTGTATTTACTTTGTAGTTCTGACTGCCTCGGTGGTCCAGTGGTCGCAGTATGCGTCTGCTGGGCACGACGTTGTGGGTTCGATTCCCACACAGGACAAAACTTTGTGTGACCCACAAATTGTTCTGAGTCTGGGTGTAATTTGCGTCATTTAATTGTATGTTTGTAAAATCCCTCGTGACACAGAGCTTGTTCTCTAGTGCGGGAGTTGTCTTTAAAAAAAAACTTAAACACAGGAACGCCGTATGCTTGTTTGCCACCCAATATAATACGGAACTACGACACAAGACTTTACGCTTTACAAATCTATTATTATCTAAACGAGACTAATTCACTCAGCTCTATGGTACACTTCTGGATTGACCTTTCAAATGACGTGCCAGTATTTATTGTTTCAAAGTATATTAATCTAATTTTATTCAGTGTATTTGAGTTCCTGTGTGTGAGTACAGGTCTCCAGCGCTCATTTAGGGATGCGTTTTAAAATAAACGTACTCCTATCCCAGGGATATAATAATAATAATAATATAATAAAATAATTTTATTTCTCTCAAAAGGTTAACAGCTACAGTAAAGTTAACATAGGTATTATAATAATTAATGCTACAAGATTATAAGCATCTTGGATGTCGTACTTGGAACCTTGTGAGAGCTGGAGTCCGTAGTAGGTTCGAGACCTGTATGACGGATCTCCAGGCCCTTTTCTTTATAGAGTACACTCAGACACTTAATAGCTAGAGACAGTACTTACAAAATCTGTAACTTAATTATCATATAAAGTACATGTGTGTGAGCGAGTGTAGGTGTGCGTGTGTTCGTGTGTGTGTGTGTGTGTGTGTGTGTGTGTGTGTGTGTGTGTGTGTGTGTGTGTGTAGCGCGTGTGTGTGTGTGCGTGTGTGTGTGTGTGTGTGTGTGTGTGTGTGTGTGTGTGTGTGTAGCGCGTGTGTGTGTGTGCGTGTGCATGTGTGTGGATTATTTTAGAGTATGGATAATGTCTTCTGTTTGTGTATAACTCAGGTCTAAAAGCCATTTTGTGACAGTTTTTTTGCACTCTAATTTACACTTGGGGTATATGTTAAGAATTTTATTTACCTTGTTATAAATATAACCACCTAAGAATATAGTGAAACGTTGTGCTAAGCTTGTATTTACAGAACTTACACTACATACATTATGTTTACGTCGCTTGTCATAGAATTTACCAGGGTCAAAAGGGGTTTGCATGTGAGTGGTTATAATTAATTTTAATATGAAGAGCTTACGAACGGATAAAACTTCACTAATTTTATACAGTTCAATAGTAGGGAACTGATATGGTAGCTTCCAGCCGACCTTCAGCAGCGCCCTTTGGGCACGCTCCAGTTTTAGAAGGTTGGTCTTTGTGGTGCCGCCCCAGGCGACAATGCAGTATTGAATGAGAGACTGCGCAAGTGCGAGGTATACCAGTTTGACAACTTTAGTTTCCGCAACATGTCGCAGGCTCTTGAAGACAAAGATCAGCTTTCGTAATCTGGATGACAGTGTGTCTACGTGACTATGAAAGGATAGTGTGTCATCAATCTGTATGCCTAGATATTTAATACAGCTGGTTTTATTTACGCTAGGGCAATTACAAGAAGCTTGTAGTGAAGATGGTCCATTATCACATGAGTGTGCAATTAATGAGTTCAGGGTAGGGAGAGGTTTGCCAGCTGAGGAAAGTGAGAAGTTGATGTAATATGTTTTTCCGACATTTAATGTGAGCATGTTATTGGTAAGCCAATTTGTGACACGGTTAAGACCGTCCTGAGCGTAACCAAAAACTGACGCCCAAGTTGATCCATGGAATATCAGGGCAGTATCATCAGCGTACGTAAATATTGAGCCATTTAGGAGATTTAATCTACACAGGTCATCGATGTAGATGAGAAAGAGCGTAGGGCCGATAATGCTGCCCTGGGGCACCCCGTAGGAGACAGGAAGCTCATCACTATGCCATTTACCAACCCTAGTACATTGACGTCTACCCGTGAGGTAGCTGGCAAAAAGAGCTAGTTGGGACCCTCTTATGCCAATTCTCTCCAACTTTGATAAAAGGATTGGGATAGAGACCGTGTCAAAAGCTTTCGCGAGGTCTAGAAAAATGCCCATCACTTTTTCCTTACTGTCCAACTTTTTGACAATGATATTGGTTAAATCCAGGACAGCATTTTCGGTTGAGATACCGGAACGGAAACCATATTGTGAGGATGATAGGAGCTGGAATTGGTTTAGGTATTTGACGAGCCTCTTGTTCATAAGTTTCTCAAGAAGTTTTGATAGTGTGGGCAAAATGGCAATTGGTCTATAGTTGTTGACACGGTCTCTATCTCCTCCCTTATGAATGGGGTGTACCATGGCTAGTTTATAAGCATCTGGAAAAGTACCCGTGTTTAAGGCTAAGTTGCAGATATATGTAATTGGCGGGATCAAAATATCTTTAAATCTTTTTAGGAATGTCCCAGAGATATCATCAGAACCCACTGCGCAGTCACTTCTAAGACTCATCATCACCTGTTCTACCTCGGTATCATCAGTCTCAAGGATAACAAAGGTGTTTAATTGCAAGTCGCAATTTATAAAATCTGTTGTGGTGGCAGTTTGCTGTATTTTTTCTGCGAGTGACTGTCCTACATTGGCAAAATAAGTGTTTATTTCATTTACCGAGGCAAGAGGGTCAGAGATAGTAATAAGATCGTCTGCCTGAGATCGAATTTTGGTTGTATTTGTGATGTCCTTTATGGTCTGCCAAAGCTTTTTATTATTATTTTTTGATTTATTTAATTGTTCCGCATCGTAATTCCGTTTTGCATTTTTTAAGAGCATTTTACAGTAATTTCTGTATCTTTTATAGGTTATTAGATGTATGTTATTGTTAGGGTCGGTTTTTATTTTAACAAACAAATTATCTCTATTTCGCAGGCATTTTAGGAGACCCGTTGTCATCCATGGCTTTCTAATTCTTTTACGATTTGGGATAGTTTTCAGGATAGTATGTGCAGTTATGATAGAATTTATAGTGTTAATAAAATAATTTGTTGCTTCATTTACATCATTGTAGGATAAAAGTGATATAAAATCCGTTTCTAAAAGGTTTGACTCAATTTGCTTGTAGTCAAAGACCTTTACTGTTTTATTAGTGATATTTATAGGTTTTTTTGTACATAAGAAAAACAGAAGAGTATCGTGATCTGTTACAGAAGTATGTGCAATATAGCAATGGGCTGTACATTTCGTTTTTAAGATAAGGTGGTCAATGCATGTCCGGTTTTGACGTGTAGGAATTGTGTGCGCTGGTAGCATACCATGATAGGCGAGCATAGTGAGATAATCTGATGATCGAGGATCATCTATGTTGTTTAAAATATTAATGTTAATATCGCCTGTGAGTATTATATTTTTGTATGAAGAGTAGGATTTCAGCAATTGATTTAAAGAGTCTAAAAACGGGGTTATAACTCGAGTGGCAGGAGGTCGGTACAGGGCGATTATCACGGTTTCCTTATTTAAAATAATTGTTAAACAGTTAGCGTCCTGAATCTCAGATTCAACAATTTTAACGCTAAAATGTTTACGGTAAAATATAACAACGCCTTCGTTTTGGGTCTTGTGGTGATTGGTACTAGAGGATATGTAGCCGTCGATTTGAGGAAGGGGAGGCGACTTCAGCAGCCACAGTCGGTTAAAACTATAAAGTCCCACATGGTTCCACTTCTTGCAAGGAGTGTAGTGAGTGCATCAAAATTCTTGCAAATACTGCGAATGTTCTGTGTAAGGAGTGAGATGGCGTTTCCATGAGACATTGCAATCTGGGGACATTGATCTATCATACAGGAATCTGCACTGGCTACCGTAACGCGATCTATATCGGAGAGTAAACTATTTATGTTATCGAATTTATGTATATAATTTCATTATAATGTCTTAAAGGCTGGTTTTTTGTTATTAATGTGAGTAATTGGATAAAAGTGAATGATAAATTAATAATATGATCGCGATATGGCAACGCTTGAGTACAAATTATAGTTCTTCTTTTATAGAGTAAAAAATAAAATTTGATTATTGTAATTGGTGTGAACGTTATACTATGCATGCTAATATTATTAAAATGGGTTTTGCAGAACGTAATATGTGTATATTGTAATGCGTATAGTTTGCTTAGGATAAATTTGTGTAGATGTGTCTTTATGTTTGAGCGTGTATGTGTGAGTAGGTAGTATCGTATAGACATGAGAGGAATGAAGTCTGTGTAGATGGGTGTAAATGGGTATTGTGTGTAATTATTGCGTGAGTGAGGAATGTAATGTAAAAACTTTTGGGTATTTATAAATGTGGGGGTAGTAATAATATATGCGATGTAGTGTAGTGAGTAGGTTAGACTGTTGTGAAGTTTGAATGTTGTTACAATTATGTGCTTAATCAATAGCAAATTTTCCATATTATATAAAACAGTATAGTAGTACACAGGAACAAAAACATTGTAAAATGAACTGTGCAAATTACTATTTCTAAGTTGTTTATTAGTGAGAACAGATGACATATTATATAAATGTATAGTACTAAAAAGCATATTTGAATAAATGAATATTGAGAACAAAATATTTTGTTGATGAAACAAGGCATGCAACAATGAAAATATAATAAAAGTTGAAATTGTGTCCCAGTTATTCCATTTAAGTAATTTCTTAAGACAAAGTGTGGAATTGACAATGATCGTCTCTGATCCTTCGCGTTGCCTAAGAAAAATCTTACCATTACGGGACCAGCAAAATTGATAATTGTTGGTTTTTGCGAATTTTCGAGACTCATAAAATAGTTGTCTCATATATCCTGGTAAGTGTTCATCTATATAGATAGGCAGGCGTTGACCTTTAATACCAATGGTGTCAGTATTCAATTTTTCAGAGATTGAACGAGACTTGTTGAATGAACGTGAGGCGTTTAGAAGTTGGTTTTTAGAGGAGACCGAATGTAATTCGGCCACGATAGGTCTATTTGTGCCTTTTTTGCCCGGGAGACGGTATACGTCACGTAGATCAGACGCTTCTATATTGGATTGGACAGCATTACACGTATTCAACAAAATAGATGTTAAGTCGCCCGTGGTTTCCTTTTCAGATTGAGGTATATTACGTATCTCAATGCACGAACTGCGCGAACTTGTTTGTATATCGTGAACTTTGATCTCTAGTGACGTAATATAGTTACGTAGCTCATTTTTTTCTTTTTCTAGTTTTTCCAAATTTTGTCTCATGCTTTCATATCCTTGGTTAATAAACTCGATCGATCTTTCGATTTCACTATTGGATTGTTGTATTTTTTTATTTTGTAGCTTAATATCTGCTATGTCGGACGTCAATCGCTTGAGTACATTGTCCTGGTCCTCTTTCCAAGTCGTTAGTAAATTCATAATTTTTTGTTCAAACGGTGACATATCGTGGTCGGGAGAGAAGTCGGGTCGGAGACGTTTAGGTCTAGAGGTAACATTTGCTTGTAGTTGTTCGCTAGTGCCAACCGATATGTCAGGTGAAGATACTGATCTTTCCGCAGCAGCTGACGGCGTACGCGGCGGTGATCTTGTTGTTCGTATCATCATAAACAAAATATTGTTTATGTCAAGAGAAAAAATAAAAACTATATGAAAAAATAATAACTATATATATATACGTCATAAAAACAAATTTCAGCATATTTTTTCCCACGGCCAATTCGCTGACTTTTTTTATACTACTTGGGTGGCAAACAAGCATGCCCGCCTGCTGTTAAGCGGTTACCGTAGCATATGTACGCCTGCAATACCAGCCCTTCTAGACAAGTGGCATAAACGGAAGTCGAATCGATAAGTCAAAAAAGCAAAATGTATTGGATTTGACATAAGTTTACGACATTATATCGTAAGCTTACGTCAAATCCAATACATTTTGCTTTTTTGACTTTTCGATTCGACTACCGTTTATGCCACTTGTATAGAGGGGCAGAGGTATTTCTTGTGTGTTGCCGTCGTTGCCGACCCATATTTTTATACCAGGGCTTTAAGATGTAGTATCCTTGGGATAGAAATACTTCTCATTCAAAACGCATCCCTAAAGGAGTTTTGGAGACCTGTAATCAAACACGAACACAACTACACCGCTGTGTGTTGTTATTTGGCTGTGGTCTTCTGTAATGTGGAAGTCCATCCATAGTCGGGCTTGTTCGCTAGTCTAGTGGTAAAACCCAGAATAGGGTAGGGCGATATATTAAATACGCCATTACAATACAAAATTTCATTATCTGTTTTCAACTATTTACATTAAATACGTACGTATTTAAGAATTGGCAACGTAAACCGGCTATCGAGAGCGAGACTGTTATCAAAATACGAAAATTATCGTAAATTGTTCACATAATAGAATTAATATAATATAATATAATATAATAATATATTTTATTTCCTCCTCACAAAACAGACTTTAAACCAATAACAGTTACTTATATCTAATCAGTTACAATTTAAACTTAGTCTAGAATATGTGAGGAGCTGGTGTCTGAGTTAGGCATAAAAATGTCTGTATTACAGATCACCAGGTCCTCACCCCACAGAAAAAACAAGAGCTTTATTAAATACTAAAAAATGTAAAACTAATATTGAATAAAGAAAAAAGGAGGGTAATTATAAAAATATTTAAAGATTAATAAAAAGGTGCCTTCATTGAGTTTGTATGTGCGTGTGTGTGGGTAAGTGTGCGTGTGTGTGGGTCAATGTGCGTGTGTGTAGGTAAGTGTGCGTGTGTGTGGGTCAGTGTGCGTGTGTGTGGGTAGGTGTGTGAGTTTGTATGTGAATAAGAATGCTTATGTGGGTATGTAAATATTTAGTTTGGGTGCAGTAAGTTTTCTGTAAGGTTATAATCTAAATTTTGTAACCACTCTATAAGTGAAGATTTGCATTTATTTTTAGGCAGTGAGTATATGGATAATTCCCGATTTAACTTATTATATAATTTAGAACTTAAGTAGCAGAAAAATCTATGTGCTAGACTAGTTTTAAATAAAGTTATAGTGCAAACTCGATCCTTTCGTCGTTGATTTTTATACAGATCTGGTTCATATTTTAACAGGGAATGTTGTTTAGTCACTGTAGAAAAAATAAAAAGCTGCCGGACCGTTAGAACTTTCCATTGCTTGTAAAGTTCAAAAGTAGGATGATAAAAAGGTAGGGATGCACCAACTTTAAAAAGTGCTCTTTGCGCTCTTTCTAGTTTAAGGAAAAATGTTTTAGAGGCACCTCCCCAGGAGGTATTAAGGACATTAGAATTGAAATTAAGGACAAGGTTATATCAACTGCAGTGTAAAATTAAGATTACAAATTAAAGTAATAAATTTAACTGTACGTACTATGGTCTTGAAGTTAAGTGTTGTGTTGAAAATTAAAACTTTTACTAACTAAAAGCTAACTAAAGTTTCTAAGCAGACTTTTTTCAAAATGAGTTTGATAAAAGAAAAAAAACTCCTTCGTGAATCTAAATTTGAAAATCGCGCGCAAAATTCTTGAATTAATATTTTTTTTTGTAATGTCATAGACACCGATTTTTTTTAATGACGTCGGTATTATAAATTATGCCGTCTGCCATTCAGTCTCATACAAGAATAGAACATCAATAAGAGTGTGTTGGCGTCTGGATTAAATTATATAAGTATTATATTCATCGAGTGGTTTTATTGGGTTATTCCACTAATCTCCGTTGGCTTTTCCCACTTATGAAAAGATGTGGACTCGCCAAAGAGTATAATCATATTATGTAAAAGTATGAAAGGATGTCTGTTATTCAATAACAGAGCTAAAAACATAACCCTTGCCTTGCAGCCGGCTAAAAAATCTGAATGAAATTTGGCACAGAGATAGTTTTAAAGCCTGGAATGGAATGGCACATGGGCTTAACTTTCATTTCGAAAAAATGTACAGTTCCTTGGGATAGATTTATTTTGTTTTTTCGCGGGTGGAGCCGAGGGCAACAGCTATAGGTAAGCTAGTATAATACAAATTATATTTCTAGATAAGGCACCATACAAACGGACTTTTGGAAAGGTAATGTATTACGCATAACGCCTCGCCGTGAAAGGGTGCGGATGAGAGGCTCGATGCCCCGACCTGTCACCCGCAGCCTCACTATGGCAGCATCAGGCGATCGTAAGCGCGCCGACACGCGCCGTCCAGTTCACCAGCGACGGATTAGATCAGCGAAGAGACTCCAGCCTGATTCACTCTATCACCTTCTGTAAGATGACATCCTCATAGTTTCTAATCTGTCGTGCTATATTCGTCGTCGTAGTAGAAGGCGAAATGCGACAGTCATCCACTCTCTGTCGCTGGCGACCATGGACCATGCCACGGCTGGCAGCGACAGGTCAACGGCTTAACGCAAATTAATGACTGTGTTGAGGTCCCGACGGCGCTGCTCGGCACAAGCCGGACATGACTCGAGCGTATGCTATATTTCTGGTATTAAAAGCATCATTCCATAGACAATGATGTATGTATGTATTATAAAAAGTGTACATTTGGTTAAGTCAGTTTATTTTATATTTTTATTTTAGTACGCCAACAACTACCAGTAACCAGTAACTACCAGTAACCAACAATATCTCCATCCTAAGGTTGCCTGGTAGAAATCGCTTTTAGCGATAAGGCCGCCCATTGTACTGTACTCTGTAGCATAAGTTAAATTTAATGTAATATATAGTGGTGTACAATAAAGTGTAAAATAAATAAATATGATAACTGCTTACCATCGGGCGGACCATACGTTCTTTTGTCTATGAAAGTATCAATATCATATATCATATCATATCAATAGAAACAAGTAAAAATGTGATTAATAATTCATTAAAATACACAATTTAAACTCTTAAACAATTCAAAACACGTAAAGCATAGATAAAATTCTTCTAACCTTAAAATTAGCGCGCGATTAATAGTTTTTCCCGCGTATATTTGGCGAATAAAGATGGCGTACTGAAGGTCAATGTCAGGTTATTTAATGTTTCGTTTATATAGTCTGTGGTTTAATAGGGTTGCTGCAAAGAGACATTATAGCTCAGTTATAGCCTGACTTTAAATGAACTTCACCTTACAGAAGATCACAGCCAAATAACTACATACAGCGGTGTAGGTGCGCTCCTGGGTGTGTACAGGTTTACGGCACTCATTTAGGGACGCATGCGATTTTGACATAATGTTTTTCTATCCCAGGGATACACCATCTTAAAGACCTGACGTAAAAAAATCGGTCGGCAACACGCATGAGATACCTCTAGTATTGCAAGCGTCAATAGAAGAAGGTAACTGCTTGACATCAGGCGGGCCGTATGCTTGTTTGCCACCGAAGTAGTATTAAAACAAACAAAATAATTAAATATTCAGTATAAATAAATATATTATCTCTCCATGTCTTTTATGTGGTAACATTACGTAACCATAGCTAATTCTATTACGGGATTATTTTTTTTAGAGTGCGAGTATTGCCAGCCCTAAATATAAAGACGAATTAGTCACACAGATTTATATACTGTGCAGAGAAACGTTTATAAATATAATTATTTTATTGTTTTTTATGAAGTTTTTCCTGTCGTCCATACATCTTGGTGTATTTTAGTGGATTTTTAACATGTTTCCTGTTTTCAATGTGCAATTCTTGTAATTCTTTAGTCTATAAATTTTTAAATGTCATCATATCTGACTCCTGTAACCTTTTTGCTTTTATCTTTTTACTTTATGGTTTAGGGCTTTAAAAGCTTATAGTTGATAAATTAAAGTTTTTGTTTCTCTATTCATTTAATTTAAGAGAGGAAGGGCACCATACCAGCGAGCAAGCATCACTGGAGAAGGACCTCCACCTTACAGTAGACCACAGCCAAATAAATACACACACCGGGTGTGAGTGCAGGTCTCCAGCGCTCATTTAGGGATGCGGTTTGAAAAAAACCTTTTCCTATGGACTGGTGATGATGGCTGAGAGATAGTAACCCCCAGGGTTACTATCTCTCAGCTAAAAGACGTCCACTGGTGGACATATGGAGACATATGTCCACCCAAGAATTTCCACAACTCTCGATCCTGCGCCGACCTTTATTCCCTCCCTCTCATAGTCCGACGGGATGGCAATCCGACACGACCGGAGAGAAATCAGGCGTAAGACCAACAGCTTCTCACCTACGCTTTAAAATGGGTGTCAACACCGCCAATTTCCAAACTTCAGGAATTCATGTGAATTTCTTGACCAAGATATCCATTTTTTTTTTGTTTTTACTTCCAAGGTGGCAAACAAGCATACGGCCCGCCTGATGGTAAGCAATTACCGTAGCCTATGGACGCTTGCAACACCAGGGGTATCACTCGCGCGTTGCCGACCCTTTAAAATCCTATCCTCTCTGTATATGGTTCAGTGGCTTAGGTGGTTACCTCGTTATTTACCACTGCGTGTTGTGGGTTCGATCCCAACACGGAACAAAAACCTTTTTGGCCTATAAATGATCGTCCCCAGTCTTGATGTACTTTGTTTTCGAAAATTGTATATTTGTAAAGTCCCCGCGACATAGAACTTTTTTTCTAGTGCGGGAGTTGTCTTTTTAAAGAAAAAAAACGCTTGTAGGATAATATGGTGTCGATGTATATAAATAACTATGTATTATTAGATTACTATCGAGTCTTTCTTAGAAGCAGAGCTCGTAAAGATTTGTTTACAGCATCACTAGCTAAATAACCCGCGAATATTTGAAACATGTGTGTAGCTAAAGTATTTCGTGCGTAAGAAGAATATCAGTTTGAAGCTGATCAGACCAGGAAAATACGTATTCTTAGGGAAATTTTCAAAAATCCTTTTTTTGTGCACACCTACATCACTTAAGGAATATTTTAAGAGAGGTAGGGCACCATACTAGCGAGCAAGCCTGACTGGGGAATGCCTACACCTTACAGAAGACCACAGCCAAATAACTACACACAGTGGTCTAGTTGTGTTCCTGTGTGTGAGTACAGGTTTCCAGTGCTCATTTAGGGATGCGTTTTAAAAGAAATTGATTCCTAACCCAGGGATACTCCCATCATAAAGCCCTGGTGTAAAAAATGGGTTGGCAACACGCAAGTGATACCTCTGGTATTGCAAGCGTCCATAAGACGTCTAGAATAAAAGTCACAAAAGCAAATGTATGGGATTTGACGTAAGTTTGCGACATTATAACGTAAACTTACGTCAAATCCCATACATTTGCTTTTGTGACTTTTCGATTCGACTACCGTTTAAGCCACTTGACTAGAGGTATCACTCGCGCGTTGATGATCTTGTAAAAACCTTTTAACTCCTTTCTTGAATAACCCCATGCTATTCTTAGACTGTTTCTATTATCATACTTCTGATATTATTTTTAAGATATACACGATCTTGATAAAAGCATCTGCTGTAGTGCCAGATACTACAGCATTGTGTAAATTTAGCAAATAAGCAAACAGTGCGCCAAACAAAAATGCAATGTGTGGAGAAAACAAACATTTTGTATTTTGGGTGCTAAATGTAAACAACACTTGAGTTTTGTAATTCATGATACGTAAATAATGAAATTAATTGGTCATTGGATCAAGTAGAAAGAGATGAATGTTATATTTTTCGTAGATTACATATACATACGTGTCCATGTGGTGACGGATTAAGAATACAAATGTCACCTCCCCCTTCCATCCCGAGGGTGTCGTAAGAGTCGACTAAGGGAGTTAGTCTAGCAGGCAATATCCACCGCAAGAGAGGGAAAACTCGAAACAAAACCCTATACCAACCCGTCTGGCCATCGTGGCTAATTTCTCTCCAAAGGAGACCCGTGCCGAGCAGTGGGACGTTTATGGGTTGAGATGGTGGATATACATACGCTGGTAAAGGTCGCGGGCAACCGATGGACAAGGTCAGCTCAGGACCGAACGAAGTGAAAAACTATGGGGGAGGCCTATGTCCAGCAGTGGACGTCTTATGGCTGAGATGGATATACATACGCTAGTAAACTGCCCCGGCATCACACGGGTAAATTTAAAGTTGATCAGACCAAGAAAACACATTGTTTTATACAAACTATGCAACCCCTTTTCACCCCGTTAGGGGTTGAATTTTCAAAAAGCCTTTCTTAGTGCACACCTACGTCACTTAAGGAATAATTGTGCAAAATTTCATGGTACTAGACCTTGGTCTAAATCGCTTGCGATTTCAGCTGTGCGTTGATCGATCAGTTAGTCAGTTTCTGCTTTTATGTAGGTATATAATGTCTGATATTTTTATATGAACAAAGTTGGCAAGCATACGGCCCGCCTGATGGTAAGCAGTTACTGTATATGGTCGCTTGCAAAATTTTGGACATCGCTTACATAATTTCCGATCTAAAACAAACAAAACTCTCATAACTAATGGTTCACCCCGGACTACTTTGCAACTCACCCTTGGATGCTAGGTAGAGCGAGGATCTTCGCAAGATGGCTGGGAGTAGCTGGATGCGAGAGACAGAAGACCGTGTCAAGTGGCCTACTCTTGGGGGGTCTATGTCCAACAGTGGACTGCGATAAGCTGATGATGATGAAATCACCCTTGACTGATTTGACTCATTCTTTCAGTCTCATTAATTAACCTATCAAATTTAACGTTTCGATTAACGATAAGTACTCGAGTTATCATCGGATTGTTTCAGCAAACTCGGAGAACTTCGCTCGCTCGTTCAGTAACACGTTAACTAGAGATACTTAGATCTAGAAAAAATACTTATTACCTTGATTGTTAAATCCCAGGTTGTTAACCTAAAATATTCTTTATGAAATACAGTATCAAACGCCTAAACAAAATCTAACAAAGCACCATAAATTATAAACTTTTGAACACCTATTTCTTTGAAGATTCATTGAACCTGTTTGTATTGTAACCTTAGTCGTTTAGCAAACAGCTGATTCTCATAAAGTCGGCCATTTTAAAAATAATATTATATTTTTTTGTTAAGTTCGTTAACCTATAAACAATCATTTGAATTTCAAATTGACTTTTACTACAACATGAATCAAAAAATGCAGTTTCATGAGTTTTTGTTGTACTGGCAAATATTCAAAACAATTTTGTATCTATTGATGTAAACTAAATTTTATTGCCGATTTTATTTATCTGTCACTTTTTTCAAAGCGACAGCCATGACGCTTGTCGTAAAATTGTCTATGATCTGAGAAGCTGTCATTGTATGACAGTTTGAAAAGGCGCGAAAAGAATTTGAACATTTATATTTCATATTGTTGTGTAGAAATAGATATTTTAAATTTTAATCTGTAGATGAATATTTTTATCCTGGGAGATTAGACAATTAGACAAAACTTTTTAGTTAGGTAATACAGTTATTTTTTATTACTATTGTAATATCTGGCCTTTGACATCAGGCGTAGGATGAATGGCTTTACGTGTCTCTCTCTCACAGGCACAGGGATATAAACATCGACAAAACCTCGTGATAAGCAGTTGCACTCAACGATCACTAGACCAACGACGCAGTTAAAGACAGAGCATAGCACTGCTGTAAGTCATCTGAGTCATTGATTTATTACTTATACATATGTGTTCCATATGAGCAATAACCGCGAAAATGTGCTACCAAAAGAATGTAAGACCCTGGTGGACCCTGCCCGAGCGTCTTTTCTTTTTTATAACGTCACGCTTCGATCAAAACACCGACCTGCTGGTCTACCCTTGACACTCGATTCCGTTTAAAAATTTACATTAGAATGTCATTTTGTACTGCGAGCTGTGTGTGATAAAATTGGCACTCTTGAACACGATCGTAATTGAAATTGAAATCGAGTTCACGATCGACTATACTGAGCTGCCATACAAATAAAAAAATTAAACTAACAAATAAAATATTATTAAATAAAGTGAAATATTTATCAATTATTGCTTTTCATATTTATTATAGCATGAATTACCATTAAAAGTATATTTCACATATATTTCAGCTGGTTAAATATTAATATTTAATTAATAAATAAATACATTTTATAAATTATATGATTACAATGGCAACCCTCCATTAAAAAAAAAGTTCCCGCTACTTCAACTTGTCAACAAACAATAACCAATACAATACAATACCTATATTTTTAATGTATTTTAGGGACTATATCTTACTTTTATAAGTATAGAAGACGTAGATATAGATTTTTATGTAATTTTAGATGATACATAGGTACTATGATTTACGTTTTGTGTTAATTTGTTGAAATATAACGATGATTGTTCATGATGACGTCGGAAGAAATCAAGCCCCCAAGGATTCATAGAAAGTGCTGTCTTATTTTTAATTTAACATAATAATGTATGATGGACATGTTTCTCTTTATTAGAACTACAAAATAGTCAGCGATGGCATATTATTATGTCTATATTATACGAATAGCTTTCCATACCTAACCATTTTTATCTTTAAAAAAAATATACAAACTAGGTGGAGTTCGGAAAGCTTATAAGACAGTACGACTTATTTGTCCTTATCAAATTAAATACTTTAGTTACCGTATGCACTGATGTAGGTAGATACACGCAGCAACGGAGATAGCTGTACAGGGCCGCTATATGAAGATTAGTTTTTAAAGAAAACCATTTTATATATTTCTGTGGAATTTGGTAACAGTGTACAATTAGCCTAAACCTACAAATTAAAATATATTTCACACAAATTCATACACTGCGGCCCCGTACAGCCATCTCCGTTACCCACCGTACATAATAGTTGCATTTTACACCACACAATTTAAATGATTACCTATCTTATGAAATATCGTAATACGAAAACTTTAATTACTTCAGCACACACCACACTCGCTAGTAATAAATTCATAAATCAGGGAAAATAAGTTAGCAACTCCAATATATAATTACATATTATTATATAGTATCAAAAGTTCTAATTACGTCGAAATTCTCTATTAAGTATTAGATAATGTTTTATTGTTTTCAATTATATTGTCACCCATAGAAAAGGCGTTGTCGGCATAACGCGCCATTTGGTTTAAATTCTGCCTTTGTCACACATCTAATGCATGCGCATTATTCAAAATATTATATATAAGCGCTAAACGTGCCATTATTGATGACAATCTCTTAATAAATTACACACAATAATTTATTATTGTGCGTGATTTTTGGGATCGAGTTTACTCGATCCCAAAAAAAGTTAGCTTTTTGTAATCGTATAACGTCAAACGCAAACTCGATTCCAAACTTGATCTGTTATGTCAAAATCGTGTCAAGAGTACCAAAATGTTATTAGGATTGAGCTAATGTCAAATTTCAAACGAAATCGTTGGCCTGTAGGATTGAAACTGGTTCGGGATTGGAACGGGATTGAGATTGGTATTGGATTCCATAGTAAGCCTGCTGGTCGATGCAAGTAATATCACTGTCTCTGTCAAATCATATTTAAGTCATAACATATATTTCAAATCTACGTTGTCATAATGGTATAGCGGGAAAAGCAGGTTTTAAATTTTTTAACTTATATTTTGTATGGATTTGCTACTCTATCAATGATCTGAGCCACCAATTCCTTCTGAATTCTGCTGGCCTAAAACACACGAAAACGTCATCAATTTTGATGATTTTTTGAAAGATACCAGCCGCTCAGAAATCCTTCTGTATAGTAACATGCACACAAATATCAACCCTTAAATGTCCTACTGCTTGGCACGGGTCTCCTCTCCTCTATCAAGAGAGAGAGAGAGGGTTTAGGCCTTAAGCTCTCTCAAAAAATGATGAAACAGAGGTGTAAATGAAACCATTTTTTGTTGGCATTTATAGACAAATGACTGCCAAAAACTACAGTATTTAATCTACAAGATGTGTTTCATAATATGGTCTTGTAATAAATTATATATTAATTCTAAATAGTTTGTAAAAAAAATCATCGAATCAAGCACAAAATTATTGAGATGTAACCGCTTTATGACTTCAATTTTAATCAAATAATACGAAAAAAAACAATATTTGAAGAAAACATACGTGACCTATAATTTGGTAACGTTAAATTTAAAATAAATTACTTAAAATTTTAATTTATTAAAAATAAATAAGACGTCCATTCAAAGAGTACATCTGTTTGTATCCCCGCGTTCGCCTAGAGAATAAGGTCGTGTTTGCTAGAAATGTGGGTTTCCTCACGCTGTTTTCCTTCACGGTTAGCAAATGGAGAATCATTTGATTGTAACTCCACAAAGTGAAATTAATATACACACGCACAGAAAATGCCCAATAACAAAAGATTTCAAAAAACCGAATTCTCACAGAATACGTTAAAGATACTACGCGAATAAAGTCTCTAGCATATATAAAAATAACACAAAACATTTCTTGTCTGTTATACTTACCATTTCACCTATAAACTAAACATAAACACCGGCCAGTAACAATCCGCCATATTGGATCGTCGCCAGCAACCCGGTACGTGTTGGATGTCAAAACTTTTAAGTATTTTGATAAGAAGCTATTAGGTATTAAGATAAATGTAATAGCTCAATAATATATTACTTCCGAGTTCTTATCTTTTTATGGTAAACAGATATTGGAATTTAAATGAGGTAAGGCAATATACAAGTAAGCAAGCGCGATTGGGAAGGACCTCCACTTAGCGACTTTAAGGATGCGTTTTTAAAGAAGATATTTAAGGGATACCCTATAACTAAATCCTAGTGTTACATTTTTTGGGTAACACAAGTATGTAATCTTCTTATGTTTAGTTTTTATATATCATACTAGTGGACCTGGCAGACGTCGTCCTGCCGGAAAAAGCTGAAATACCGACAGCAGCGCCACCTACCGGGTCCAATTGTGAATCTAAACCATCCAGGGCCCTACCCGAACACACACACAAAATTTCATCAAAATCGGTCCACCCGTCTAGGAGGAGTTCAGTCACATACACACGCACACAAGAAATATATATATTAAGATTTAGGCCTCTGTCGTGATCTAACGTCTGATAACAGTCGGGACCGACTTTAACGTGCCCTCCGAAGCACGGAGACGCTCAGGTGAAATACCACTATACGGTCACCCATCTATAGGGTTACCGCGCCCTTGGTAGCTTAACCCGCTGATCGTTTACCGAACAGCGAGTGCACCTAGCTATGAGCGCCTGTAATGCTTTCGATATTGCGAGCGTCCATAGGCTACAGTAAATGCTTACCACCAGGCAGTCCGTATGCTTTTTTGTTTATTTGTCATTATGGTAACAAATAAAAAAGAATGGAAACTACAGACAACAGAAATACGCAAATGGTGTCGCTCTAGTATCGATGCAAACTTTAGCTTGATTTTACAGCACTTGGCTGAACAGCTCCATCGCTTTGCAGCATTGGTAGAAAGTTGAAACGGAGACTTAGCTTCGCTATCACTACCTTGCATATTTCTAACTAGCTGTCGGACGCGGCTTTACCCGCTTGGCTGTTGGTTATCGCTGCAAAAAGTTGCCTATGTGTTATTCCAGACCATAATCTATCTCTGTGCCAAATTTCATCCAGATCCGTTCAGTAGTTTTTACGTGAAAGAGTAACAAACGTCCATCCATCCATTCATCCATTCTCACAAACTTTCACATTTATAATATTAGTAAGGATGGTTTACTTGGGTTTACTACTCCTAGACTGCCTGTCCATTGAGATGGAGCGATGTAGCGGATGGTAGCGGAGTTAGAGCCTGTTCACTGACGTGGAGCGAGTTTGTTCATGTCTATGTTAATTAAAATAGCATTCATTACAAACCTCTGTGGTTTTCTAAATACATACTTAAATACTAGAAAAGGAAAGAAGAAAGATAAACAGCTAGATAGCGAGTCTGATCTTTCTTTTTTTTCTTTACTATCAGTTAAATTTCGTTGTAATAATTTAGTTTTAAACACAACTCCTTTATTGTTTGTATAGAATCCTTACTAATATTATAAATGTGAAAGTTTGTGAGAATGGATGGATGGATGGATGTTTGTTACTCTTTCACGTAAAAACTACTGAACGGATGGATGATGAAATTTGACACACAGATAGATTATGGTCTGGAATAACACATAGGCTACTTTTTGCAGCGATAACCGACATCCACGCGGGCGGAGCCGCGGGCAACAGCTATATTAAATAAATGAAAAAACTAGCCAATATTTTACCTAATCCTGCGGCCATTTTTTATCATTTCGTAGCTCTGCTCCATTTCACATCTCCGCTTCCACGCACCGCATTAAAAATGCACGAATTTTAAACTAGTTCACAATTCACTGAAGCACAAGCAGAGTTATACACTATTATTAAAACCTTAAATATGGCACAGCCCATCTCATCGAAACTCAGTTCGGTGTTTTTTTATATACTACTTAGGTGGCAAACAAGCATACGGCCCGCCTAATGTTAAGCAGTTACCGTAGCCTATGAACGCTTGCAAATGAGGAACGTGTAGTTACTTGAACGTGTCGAAACTTGGTTGTGGTCTTCTGCAAGGTGGAGCTTCTACCCCAGACGGGCTTGCTCGCTAGTATGGTGCCCTACTTCTTTTAAATGTTATATTTACGATTTAACAAAAACAGAACATAACAAGATGTTTTTATTGGCATTTGGAACAAGCGAAACGTTTACTATTACGAAATGGCCGGTCAACTGCAACCGGCGACGACAGGAGATAGCGACATTCCATTATGTTATTTTTAATTTACCAAAAATACTTTAAAAAATCTGTTGGCCTAGTAGTTATATAGTCGATTGCAGGGATGTGGTCCGGGGTTCAATTTCTGGATTGGGTACAGTAGTATCGAAAGTGTGGTTGCATACTAAGTTGCATGCTTAGTTCTATTCTTTTTTAAATGAGTTAGGATACCACATAAGTGAGCAAGCCTGACTGTGTCGTCCTTTACCGTAACCCATCACAAAACCCTGATGATATTAACATTTTTAAGTCTTTAGCAATTTTTTTTTAAGAAGACAACTCTAGACAACAAGCCCTTTGTCGCGGGGGACTTTACAAACATACAATTAACGGACACAAAGTACACCGAGACTCGGAACAACAATTAATGAATCACACAATTTTTTGTCCCGTGTGGGGATCGAACACATAACACGCGGCGCAGTGGTAAATGGCGAGGTAACCACTTAAGCCACTGAACCAACTGTATAGTCAAAATGCCTCGATTTTAAACAAAATTACGTTGAAAAGACAGAAGTTAAGTACTAGTTTTTGACTGGCTCGGTAAAGCACGCAGTGATTTTTTATTTTTTTTATACTACTTGGGTGGCAAACAAGCATACGGCCCGCCTGATGTTAAGCAGTATCCGTAGCCTATAGACGCTTGCATTACCAGAGGTATCACTTGCGTGTTGCCAACCCATTTTTTTACACCAGGGCTTTAAGATGGAAGTAACCCTGGGATAGGAATACGTATCTTTCAAAACGCATTCCTAAATGAGCGCTGGAGACCTGTACTCACACACAGGAACACAACAAAGTGATGCCCCATTTATTGCAAGCGTCTATAGGCTACAATAATAACAATAATCTTTCTCTGTGCCAAATTTTATCCTGATCCGTTCAGTATTTTTTACGTGAAAGAGTAACAAATATTCATCTATACTTACAAACTTTCGCGTTTATAATATTAGTAGGATAATATACTTACCATCAGGCGAGCCGTATGCTTGTTTGCTATTTTTCGGCAGAATCATCTTAACTTTCTTACTCTTTGTCTTCTTACTTATTTTATTATATTTTATATATACTCATTTATAAAATACTAGCTGTTGCCGGCTCCGCCCGTGTGGATGTCGGTTATCGCTGTAAAAAGTAGCCTATGTGTTATTCTCGACCATAATCTTTCTCTGTGCCAAATTTTATCCTGATCCGTTCAGTATTTTTTACGTGAAAGAGTAACAAATATTCATCCATACTTACAAACTTTCGCGTTTATAATATTAGTAGGATAATAAAATATTTTATGAATGAGTATTATAAATATTTATTGATATGTATATTGTACGTTATGTATTCATTAATTGTCTTTTATGAATCATTAATATGTATGTTTAGTAAATGTTATCAGAATTACTATTAAATGCACCTACCTAGTGTTCTCTGCATCACCCAAAGGTTGACTGGTAGAGAATGCCTTTGGCATTAACTCCGCCATTGTACACTTATTTTGTGCAAGAAGTTTTAAATAAATAATATTAAAAGTGTAATTCCACCGTGTCCCGAATGTCATTTACTTGCCTTTCATTAGTGTATTACAAATTATATTCATTCCCGTATGTTTGTAAATATTAATAGAAATATTAGGTATGTACTACGTAGTGCGTTGTTAGTTGCTGTTTGTCCTCTTGGCACTTGTCGCCATATGTAATAGTTATTATATGATACTGAGAGAAAAATTGTACATCAGCTGTTTAAATGCACGTGTTATGTATCGAAATAAATATATTATGTTTGTTTTTTATACTTCTTGGGTGGCAAACAAGCATACAGCCCGCCTGTTGTTAAGCAGTTACCGTAATTTATGAACGCTTGCAATACCAGAGGTACCAGAGGTTGACAAACATTTTTTTACATTAGGGTTTTAAGATATACCTTACGGCCTACCCCTACCTATATGTATTTCAAAATTTTGACAGATTGGTACCCTAGAAATGGGAAACCAAAGAGAGGTCGGCAACGCAAAAGATGGGAGGACGAAATTAAAATAACAGCAGATTGCATTTTGAGACCGCGCGCCGTCTCGGAGGAACTTATAAACATACAATTAACGGACACAAATTACACCCAGACTCAGAACAACTCTTTGTGCACAGCAGGCGCTTACTACGACCACTGGACCACAAAGGCAGTCATTCAAATCAAGAAATGTATGCTTTACCATCCTATGTTAATAAGATAGAATAAAGACCAGTCTTTAAACATAACCTGCATTAGTTTTAACGAGTCATAAATTGACGTATATAAGTATTATTAGTTACAGAATTATGGCGAAATATAATTCTATTGTTCAACGAAATATATTCTCCGAAACAACACACTTGAGTGGGTGGTGGAGAAATGGAACAATGACCTGAGGGTTGAGGTAAGTCACAGTAGAGTAATGTCCTCCTAACCGAATTACCTAGCGGTGTGGTAAAGTATCCCTCTAAATGTATGGAGAAGACCCGTGCCCAGCAGTGGGACGTTTATGGGTTGAGATGTATGTATGTATGTGGAAAAGTAACCGATTTGTATCTACACAAGTGGTGTGGTCTTTTTTTTTTGTAATAATATTTTCGGGACATCTCACACTTCGCTATCTGATCCTAAACTAGGCAGAGCCTGTACTATGGTAACCAGACAACTGATAAACATACTTATATATTTGTAAATACATACATATTATAGATAAATTACACCCAGACCCAGAACAAACATTCGTGCTCATCACACAAAGATTTGTCCTGAGTGGGAATCGAACCCACGACCTCCGGCGTAGCAGTCAGAGTCACTAACCACTAGACCAAGAGGCCAGTCGAATGAAAGGCCGGTCTATTTCAGGTGGCAAGTACTAATGTGAATTTCACTTTGTGGAATTTAAAAGAGAGGTGCCTCGACTGCCTTGGTGGTCCAGTGGGTGCAGTATGGGCCTGCTGTGCACGAGGTTGTGAGTTCGATTCCCACACAGAGACAGAATTTTGTGTGACCCATAAAGAGTTGTTCTGAGTCTGGGTCCATATGCTAAGGTATATAGGCGTAAAATATAAGGTTATAAGAGGTATGGCACCGTACTAGCGAGCAAGTCCGACTGGGATAGGACCTCCACCTTACAGAAGACCACAGCCAAACAACTACACACAGTGGTATAGTTATGTTCCTGTGTGTGAGTACAGGTCTCCAGCTCTCATTTAGGGATGCGTTTTGAAAGAAACGTATTCCTATCCCAGGGATACTGCATCATAAAGCCCTGGTGTTAAAAATGGGTTGGCAACACGCAAGTGATACTTCTGGTGTTGCGGGCGTCCATAGGCTGCGGTAACTGCTTAATATCAGGCGGGTCGTTTGCTTGTTTACCACCTAAGTAGTATTAAAAAAAAACCTATCTTTTTTTTTTCGTTTGGTTAGTGGCCAACCTGGTGACAGAGTTATTATGATCGCGCATATTTAGGCCTCTGTCGTGATCTAACGACTGATAACAGTCGGGACCGACTTTTAACGTGCCCTCCGAAGCACGGAGATGCTCAGATGAAATACCACTATACGGTCACCCATCTATATGGTAACCGCGCCCTTGGTAGCTTAACCCGCTGATCGTTTACCAAACAGCGAGTGCACCTGGCTATGAGCGCCTCAAAATCTATCTTAATCTTTTCTAAAAGTAAAGATATCATCATCATCATCATCATAAGCCTATCGCAGTCCACTGCTGGACATAGGCCTCTCCAAGGGCACGCCACCTTGCACGATCCTCGGCTTCGGTAAAGATATACTTGCAGACAAAAACATTACATTGTTTTGTTCGACTAATAATAGTTTTCGCGTCATAATTGTGGGTTGGCAGTACTAGTAGTATGTCTGTCGACGACCAGTTGGTATGGCGCCGGTGTACTATTTATAGGACATAATAATTTGTTGTTTAAGTTCTACATAAAGTACAACAGGTGTTTAGTACACAAAACTGTGTTGTTTAGGCTATGGTAACTGCTTCCCACCATGGCTTTAGAGATTTAGAGATTATACCACAAAAGTGGATTACACCCTACATTCGAACTTACAAACTTTACCTTTTTAAGAACTAGAGGTGCTATTAGTATGATGCAGCCGAACCATGATGACATGTTTAACGTGAGTAGTCCGATTGAGAAAGAGGAACACAGCTATGATGATGATGATGTCCTCCCAGACGTATCCGTCGACGGCGGCACCCCGACACTCCTAAGTTTGTCATGTGCACGTACGTGACTTGCGAAACCGAATTTGGTTTTAAATATTCGGTCAAACAGTGTGCAGTGAAGTTCTCTCTGTTGGTTGTAGTTGTAGTGCGTCTTGGGTCTAATTTTTCGGGTCTGTCTAGGTCCCAAAGACGCCCGCGCTCATACTCGTCTATGCCCTATACACAGCTATACACGCTATATAGCTCTGTCCCTATTTCTTGCTCGAGCGACGATACGGCTCCAGTGGTCAAAATTCGACCGTAAGTAGGCTCCAGTGGTCAAAATTCGACCGTAAGTAATTGCATTCTGTATTCCTTCATGCCAAATATCACTCATCCTTGCGCGTAATGTGCTTAAAAAAGGACATAAAGTATTTTCTTCACGTATAAATAATATTCTGGTCTATTTTAGCACAACATCGGGTTGAGTGGAACAAGGAAAGGGAGGCCTTTGCCCTGCAGTGGGACAGTACAGGCTTGTTTATTTTATGATAATACTAGTTGTTGCCCGCGGCTCTGCCCGCGTAGATGTCAGTTATCGCGATAAAAAGTAGCCTTTATGCTATTCCAGGCTATAGTCTATCTCTGTGCCAAATTTCATCCAGATCCGTTCAGTAGTCTTGGTGTGAAAGAGTTAAAAACATATTATAACTATAATGGACAACGGGTCTAAATCGCGTAATATTTACGCGATTTAGACCCGTTGTCACGGGTCACGGGTTGACAGTCAACCCGTGACCACGGTCGGTGCAATTCGACCGAAACGTCGGGAAACAAGAAGGTATGAAAACCTTTAAAATATTACGCGATTTAGACCCGTTGTCCATTATAGTTATAATATGTGTACAAATCGTGAAAGTTTAAAAGAATTTAAGAGTTAAAAACATCCATTCTCACAAACTTTCACATTTATAATATTAGTAAGGATAACATGCATATATTACTATCTATCTATACTAATATTATAAAGCTGTAGAGTTTGTTTGTTTGTTTTGTTGAATAGTGCATTTATCCAGAAAGGCTATATAACAACGCTACGATCAATATTAGCGGAGCAGTAGTGAGATATATTGCAAAATCGGGGAAATTATTCCAAATTAACACGCGGACGAAGTCGCGGGCGACCCCTAGTACACATATAAACCTTCCTCTTGAATCACTCTATCTATTACTGAAAACTGCATTAAAATCAGTTGCTTAGTTTAAAAGATATAAACGTACAGACAGCGGGACGGATTTCGTTTTATACTATGTAAAGATAAGTAAATATACTTTGATTGAATATGTTATTATATCAACTGAAGCGTAAAGCACAACATCTGTACCTACATCATTTTAATCTTTATAATCATAGCAATAAGATTCAAAATTTTGTAGCGTCATTCCTTAAGCCGTTTTTCCATTAAGACATGTGATATAGGTAACAAGATCTATAGGTAACAAGATCTATCGAAAACAATGACTTGACCTAATTATATACTATGCTATATATAGCAGAGCAATGACCTTTAGGCAATGATGAATTATCATGGCAGGCTGTCAATTATTTGCTATTTATTATTTAGCAGGTTATAGCATTAGTTATTACTAGCTGTTGCTCGCGGCTCCGCCCGCGTTAATGTCGGTTATCGTGATAAAAAGTAGCCTATTCGCTATTCCAGACTATAATCTATCTCTATGCCAAATTTTATGCAGATTCGTTCAGTACTTTTTACGTGAAAGAGTAACAAACATCCATCCATCCATTCTCACAAACTTTCACATCCCTTACTAATATTATAAAGCCTTACCAATATTATAAATGTGAAAGTTTGTAAGTATGGATGGTTGGATGTTTGTTGCTCTTTCGCGTAAAAACTACGAAATAATATCGTAAACTTACATCAAATCCCATGCATTTGCGTTCTGATTTTTCGATTCGACTACCGTTTATGTCCCTTGCCCCTTTAGACAAGTGGCATAAGCGATAGTCGAATCAAAAAGTCAAAAAAGCAAATGTATGGAATTTGACGTAAGTTTACGACATTATATCGTAGACTCACGTCAAATCCCATACATTTGTTTTTTTGACTTTTCGATTCGAATACCGTTTATGCCACTTGTCTAGAGGGTCTGTCATGACCGCGAATTCGGTCGGAACGACTAATATTCCAAGAAAGTAATATTAATACATGTACAAAGACTATTTAACACTTATTCATAAAACAATCTAGCACATAACTCATAGTAAGGTCGTCGGCTTGACACAATAACAAAAATAAATACGTTTTTGGACAGATTTCAATGGCTGAATGTGTTTTTTTTTCGTTATGAGGAAGTCTTGAAGGTGTTTCTCGTAAACTAAACACGTGTAATTTCCTTATTCATTGTCTTAAATTCCAAGTAAATCTTCTTTCTTCTTTAGCAATGTATTTTAATATAGAAATAGTAATTAGTATAGGTATTTTACAGATGGTGATAAGTAATAATTTATATACTACTTCGGTGGCAAACAAGCATACGGCCCGCCTGATGTTAAGCAATTTTCATTTTTCATTCACGTAAAACTATACGTTTTTTTTAAACGCATCCCAAAATGAGCTGTACTCACACATAGGAATACAACTACACTGCTGTGTATTTTTTTACATTACTTAGGTGACAAACAAGCATACGGCCCGCCTGATGTTAAGCAGTTACCGTAGCCTATGGACGCTTGCAATACCAGAGGTATCACTTGCGTGTTGCAAACCCATTTTTTTAACACGAGGGCTTTAAGATTTTTTATTTTTTTTTATTCATAATCATAGAAATCAGCAGCACTCTGTCCAGAGTCTCTGATTGGGGTCGACTAAATTTAGTCCATTTCAACCCCACTAAGACACAAGTATGCGCGTTCACCGCTAAAAAAGCCCCATTTGTTATGGCTCCACAGTTCCTGGACACAGCCCTTAAGATATCCGACAGCATTGGGATTCTTGGCGTTGACATATCCTGCGAGGTCCAGTTTCGTCACCACTTGGAGGACAAGGCCAAGCTGGCATCTAGGAAGCTCGGTATGCTCAACAGAGCAAAGCGGTACTTCACTGCGGGCCAAAGATCGCTGCTTTACAAAGCGCAAATTCGGCCCCACATGGAGTACTGCTGCCACCTTTGGGCGGGAGCACCTGGATGCCAGTTAGGACCTTTTGACTCGATCCAAAGGCGCGCTGTGAGGATTCTTGACGATCCCAAGTTCACAGGCGGTATTGATCCACTTAGTTTAAGGAGAGACTTTGCCTCCTTGTGTGTGTTCTACCGCCTGTACAACGGGCTGTGTTCCGAGGAATTGTTTGATATGATGCCCACGGGCACATTTTATCAACGCACCTCCCGCCACCGACAGGGAGTTCATTCACACATTTTAGAACCTTTATCGTGCCGCACTGTGCGGTTTCAGAGGAATTTCCTGCCACGTACGATTAAGTTGTGGAATGAGCTTCCTGCCGAGGTTTTCCCGAGAGACTATAGCATGGGGTTCTTCAAGAAAGGAGTTATAAGGTTTCTAAAGGGTCGGCAACGCGCGAGTGATACCCCTGGTGTTGCAAGCGTCCATAGGCTACGGTAACTGCTTACCATTAGGCGGGCCGTATGCTTGTTTGCCTACTTGGTAGTATAAAAAAAAAAAAATATATATAAGCACGGTTATACCAATTACGCAAATAAGAGAAATATTTAACAAAGAATACAAAAATATAAAAAAAAAATGTATAATAGACTTAAAAATAATTAACACCCAGTCATGCGTTCATCTCACAATACTTCGGACATTCAGACAAGATCACCTTCCAATCATCCACAAACACATCACATTCTGGTTTGGACTCAAGGAGAGTATTGAACGTAGAAAGTGTTCGAGGTATAGGAGATCTTGCGCGGGACACAGTACGGCATGTGGGAACAGAAAAAAACTTGTGTTTTCTGTTCCGACAATAATGAAAGATGAGAGTGTCCCTGGGATAGGAATATGTTTCTTACAAACCGCATCACTAAATGAGCGTTGGAGACCTGTACTCACACACAGGAACACAACTACACCGCTGTGTGTAGTTATTTGGCTGTGATCTTCTGTAAAGTGGAGGTCCTTCCACAGTCGGGCTTGCTAACTATAAAATTAGTAGTAATAATAATAGTAATAATAACTACATGTTGTTTTTCTCTTTCAATTAGTATAATCCTACTAATATTATAAACGCGAAAGTTTGTAAGTATGGATGGATATAGATGGATGGATGTTTGTTACTCTTTCACGTAAAAACTACTGAACGGATCTGGATGAAATTTGGCACAGAGATAGATTATGGTCTGGAATAACATATAGGCTACTTTTTACAGCGATAACCGACATTTACGCGGGCGGAGCCGCGGGCAACAGCAAGTAATTTACAAATTACGTGTTTTATATTTTAGTCAGTATATATATCTACATATAAATATATTTGTAGGTGTTCATACTGTTCATGAACCTCTAAAAAGGTATATTGTATTGTTTGGCAAGTGTCCGGGCCGTGTTGACATTTTGAGGGCAAAGTTTCAGCGCCAAAACGGAATTGTGGGATTAACTTGTGAAAGATTGTTGCAGAAAAAACAACCGGAGCTAATAATTTATAGATATTTTTGGGACAAAGAAGAAAGAAAAACATAATTTTAAATATAGGTAAGACAGGTACCATACTAGCGAGCAAGCCCGACTTGGGAAGGACCTCCACCTTACAGAAGACCACAGCCAAATAACTACACACCAGCGGTGTATTTGTGTTTCTGTGTGCGCGAACACAGGTGCACTCCCTATTCCTTCACAGTCATAGTCGGATGAGACGGCAATGCGATACGAGCGGAGAGAGATCAGACGCAGGACCAACAGCTTTACGTGCTTTATGTAGCACGAAGGTGTCTTGCTTTGTTTTTAGAAAATGGTCATTCATCAACGGACCGACCGCTGCAAGCTTGCTTAACCCTGCAGATCTATAGATAATAATAATATACACTGACGGACTCATAAACTGCATCAAAGTTCAGGATTATTTTTAAAATGATTTTTTAATAAGTATGATAACTTTTTAGATTAAATTATATAAATATGGAAAGACTGGCTCTTAATCTCAAAAAAAAGGAAAATTTAAAAATAGAACTGCAGTAAAACAAATGAATATAGCCGGGAAAAGAAAATTTACTCGTAGTATCAGATTTGCGTGTTATTTATAGCAAAGTTTTAAATTGATTATCATTGATTTTTTATTCTTTTGTCAATTGAATTATTGTTACCAGCAGAATTGTTGGGTTAGTTTTTTAACTCATCGAGAGTTTTTGAACCATAATATGGATACTTCGTCCGAACAAGCGGCTCAAATTGTAGCATTGGTGCGGGAGGGCTTGGATCAACGAACGATTGGTAGAAATTTAAATTTAAACCAGTCTACGGTTTCTAGAATATACAGAAGGTTTGTGGAGACAGATTCTTACAGAAGGAGACGTGGTACAGGCAGGACTCGAGCAACCACCGGTCGTGATGACCGATTTATTGTTACAACTTCCCTGCGAAATCGTTTCCTCACGTCTGTTAACATCAAAACAGAGCTTAATGAAGTGCGTGGAGTAAACGTGAGTGCACGAACAATAAGAAGAAGGTTAAAGGAAGCGGATATCACCCCTTTTAGACCAGCAAATGGTCCAAAGTTGTCTGTAGCTCACAGACAAGCTCGCTTAAGATTTGCGCGTGATCACCTGAATTGGACAGAAGAGCAATGGACCTCCGTATTGTTCACGGACGAGTGTAGGACATGTTTATATGGTGCAGATGGTCGCAGAAGAGTCTATCGTCGACGTGGGGAGCGATATGCTCAAAGTTGCATTGAGGAGCGTGTTCCTTTTGGAGGCGGTTCGTGTATGGTCTGGGGTGGCATATCGATGAACGGGCGAACAGAACTTGTGTTCATAGACATGGTCCGTCAAAACGGTAATAGAGGGGGTTTGACTGCACATCGCTACATAACAGAGATCTTAGAAGATCACGTGGTGCCTTACATGGGATTCATAGGCGAAAATTTTACTTTAATGCAGGATAATGCCCGGCCGCACGCTGCTGCACAAGTTCGACAATATTGCGAAGAGGTTGGGATACGTACAATGAATTGGCCAGCACGCAGCCCGGATCTTAATCCCATTGAGCATGTTTGGAACAATTTAAAAAGAGCTGTATATGCGAGAAACCCTTTGCCCACGACAGTGGCAGCACTAAGAACAGCACTTTCAGAAGAATGGGACAATATTCCGCAAGATCTTTTAATAACCCTAATAAAATCTATGCGGAACAGATTAGAATCCGTAATAAGGGCACGTGGAGGTAATACACCTTATTAAAACATAAATAAACCCTTGCATAAAGTTTGTGTCTATTGTTAAAACCAATTTTTTAATTAAACCAATTTTCCTTAAATTTCTGTTTTTCTTCAAAAAAAGTCTTAAGGTCCTTTCCAGTACACAAACTTAAACTTAAGGATATGACCCTACACTGTTTTAAAGTTCACGAACCAATCTAGAGGTTTCAATTTAAATCTGTATAGAAAGTTTGACTACTTGGTTAAAATATTTATTTCAAAGTCGTCTATTACTTTGATGCAGTTTATGAGTCCGTCAGTGTACATAGGGTATTTGGCTTAGCCCCTATGGTTAGTAATAGAAAAAATGTGGGAAACTGATGCCTAAATGGGGCGCAAACCTGTATTTCAGGTCATCAGGCCTCCCCTTCGGACGATTATACGGTATGCTATGAGGCTACGTTTTTAAATATTTTGAAAGAACAATTTTTAATTTCTTAAATCTAAGTGTGTGTGTGTTATGTTTGTGTGTATGCGAGGGTGTGTGTGTGAATTATTGAATGAGTGTAATTTTATTTGGGGGCTTTCATGAGATCTTCTACTATCATTAGGCATTTTTTTTTACTTGAAATCTAGTTAAATCCGCGCCGCTAACGATTAGCTACGAGTATATTATTATAAGTGTGAAAGTAATACAATACTCTGGAGATGCGTAACTAATTACACATAAAAAGGAACAAAATCTGCCTAATTTATGGCTCTTGCAATATGTCAGTATAACGGTCGTACATACAGTACACGAGACATGTTTGTTTGTTTAAAAAAAGACAACGCCCGCACTAGAGAACAAGCTCTGTGTTGCGGGGGACTTTACAAACATACAATTAACGGACACAAATTACACCCAGACTCAGAACAATTCTTTGTGGGTCACACAAAGTTTTGTCCTGTGTGGGAATCGAACCCACAACCACGTGCACAGAAGGCGCATACTGCGGCCACTGGACCACCGAGGCAGTCAGACATACAGACAGACAAATTGCTGTACCTATATATCATAATCTAGTTTGTTCAAGTTCGAGCCAAATTTTGTTATTATAATTATAACTGCGTATAAGTATTTAAATGGCGTAGTAGACGCGTAGTAACTCCCAACTGCTTATATAATAAAATGAATGTCTTCATAGCCGAATTTCGGTCACGGCGGCTAATCTCTATGGAGACTAGCCATCTACGCATCACCTTTCTATTCTATTCGATTCGACTACCGTTTATGTCACTTGTCTAACGGACCAGCCCCTCTAGACAAATGGCATAAACGGTAGTCGAAACGAAAAGTCATAAAAGCAAATGTATGGGATTTGACGTTAATTTACGATATATTGTCTTGAACTTACCTACGTCAAATCTCATACATTTGCTTTTTTGACTTTTCGATTCGACTACCGTTTATGCCACTTGTCTAGAGGGGCAGATCAGAAAATCAGCGCTGAGATTAAGACCCTTCCTGGCATCACACAGGATATTTTTTGTATTCTTATTATGTGACTATTAAAATATTTAGAAAATCAAAACAAAAAATATCTAAATCTACCTAACAATCCTCACTGAAAAATGTGAAATAAAAATTAAACAAACTTCAAAAAGTGAAAAATATCTAGAACGTAGTACACATTTTTTGTTTTGATTTTCTCAAAAAACGCTGAATCAATTTCGAATAAATTTATATGCCCTGACTAGAAAAAACCTCTGCTGAAGTAAAAAAAAAGATAGATAAGTCCTTATTTTCTTTCTTTGCGATAGGACGGAGAGAGATCAGAAATGGTACCAACGGCCCTTTTAATTTTCATAAAACAATAACATTTCCCTCGAAGTATATCTTTTATCAAATAAAAAAAAAATCTACGAGTAAGTACTTATTATTAAAAATAACATCAAAAGGTCTTTCTAAAGGATAAAAAGTCAGCACGTAAAGTACGTAATTGATAGTAAGCACAGCTGTTCGCCATCTTGGCATCAACAACAAAATACAGTGATGGCTACTTTAGATATAAATTCAGCATTTGTCTATGACCCTATGGGTTTATTCACGTAAAATACGTTTTTTTAAACGCATCCCAAAATGAGACCTGTACTCACACATAGGAATACAACTACACTGCAGTGTAGTTTTTTTTATACTACTTAGGTGACAAATGTGTTTTTTTTTGCTGTGTATTTTTTTATACTACTTAGGTGACAAAACGACATTTTGTATTCTTAATCTGTGTGATGACAAAATAAATAGCGGGCCCTGTCCATCGGTTGCCCGCAACCGATGGACAGGGCCCGCAATTCATTTTCAGGGTCGGCTCAGGATCGAGAGTTGTGGAAATCCTTGGGGGAGGCCTATGTCCAGCAGTGGACGTCTACTGGCTTAGATGATGCTTATGATGATGATAAGTATCTACTTATATATTTACTAGCTCTTGCCCGCGGCTCCGCCCGCGTGGATATCGGTTATCGCTGCAAAAAGCCTATGTGTTATTCCAGACCATAATCTATCTCCGTGCCAAATTTCATCCAGTTCCGTTCAGTAGTTTTTACGTGAAAGAGTAACAAACATCCATCCATCCATCGATCCATCCATTCTTATAAACTTTCACATTTTTATATTAGTAAGGATTTTATTTAATCCAACATTGTGTCTTGCAAACCGCGAAATAATCTAACCTTGATAGAAATAGTTCCAGGAAAGACACTATAATACTTTGACATTGGTAAAATTTTACAGATGCATAGGTAGATGCACTACTTACCGTCAGTCTGTCAGTCCCACGTGTGGCGGGTCGTGACGTCATGATTAACAGTTTATAAAAACTACCAAGTCATTGTTTTGATGTAAAAAGGAAAACTAAACATACAGATGAACATAGAACCTCCTTCTTTTTGGAAGAAAAGATTTAAATCTTTTTTTTACACGCTTTTTATTAGCTTCACCTGTATGTTTGTAGGTTTGTTGTGTCACGCTTTTTTTTAAATAAAATATTTTTTTTAATTCTTAATTTCATCTTCATTTAAATTTATTTTCTATTTTTTAGTTCGGTTTTTAGTTTTTTAAACTATTATTTTTTTAAGTGAAAACTTAACAGATTTTGGATGAACAAAAATCTATATATTACCTACTAGTGGACCTGGCAGACGTCGTCCTGCCAAAGCCCTGGACCGGGTCCAATTGTGAATCTAAACCATCCAGGGCCCTACCCGAACACACACACAAAATTTCATCAAAATCGGTCCACCCGTCTAGGAGGAGTTCAGTCACATACACACGCACACAAGAAATATATATATTAAGATAAAGCTGAAGAGTTTGGTTGTTTGTTTGGTTGAACGCGCTAATCTCAGAAAGTACTGGTTCGATTGGAAAACATCTTTTGTTGTTGAATAGTGCATTTATCCAGGAAGGCTATATAACATTACGCTATGATCAATAGGAGCAGAGCAGTAGTGAGATATGTTGCAAAATCGGGAAAAAAATATACGTTCCAAATTACCACGCGAACGGAGTCTCGGGCGACCCTAGTCTATAATATAAAAATGAATCGCTGAATGTGTTGCTAAACGCAAATCTCGAAACCAGCTGAACCGATTTTGCTAATTCTTTTTTCACTATGTTCTTTATTGTCAGAAGAAGGTTCTTATGTAAAAAATAATTAAGAAAGTTGAGCTGAAAATAGTTTAACCCGGACGAAGTCGGGGTCGGCCACTAGTTATAGATACAATTCACAAGTTACTTAGTTTTCACTTCTATCGGCAGTCGCCAAAGACTGCCCCGCTTTTTTATAGAGACTAGGTACTTAGATGGCACACCAGCATACGGCCCGCCTGCAAGCAGTTACCGTAGCCTATAGACGCTTGCTATACCTAGAGATTCTAGAGTATCAATAGCGTGTTGTCAAGCAAAAATGATGGCACCAGTTTTGTTGTGGAGTGCCCTGGCATAGGAAAAAGCTTGGTTAAAAACGCATCACTAAATGAGCGCTGGAGACCTGGGCCCCAATTCTACTAATTTACGGATGACTCAATTGAATCTGAATTGACGAATACCAATATTGTAAACCAAAAATGCTAATATTTCAAATTTATTATTAACAGAATACCAAAAATGCTACTGAGATTCATTTGAGGCATCCATAAATTAGCAGAATTGGGGTCCTGTACTCACACACAGGAATACAACTACACCGCTGTTTAGTTATTTGGCTGTGGTCTTCTGATAGGTGGAGGTCTTTCCTATGTGTAGGAGCACATGGGAAGGAAGTAAGGAAGAATACAAACTATTCATTCAATTTATGCAGCTGTTGTGATTATGTTATTTTAATGACATGTTTTGTCTACTATAATAGCGTTAGTCACTATAATGTCTCAGAAACCTAAACACCGACCACCATTTTTTTTTTCAATAATTGCTTACCATCAAGCGATTAGACTATTCAATATGCCACCTAAGTTACATAAAAATTCGTTCTGTATATATTATTGTATAAATATATTTTCATTTTTTTCATTTCATCCATAACAAAACTTTTTCAATGAAATAAAAGAACAAAATTTCGCGCTCAAACTGAAAAAGTTCAACATTTCACACAGACTAGTTTACATTGGTCCGTAGCAACCCATAAAACGATGACTCACATAGAAATACACATTATATACGTCTCCGTTACATAATTTGGAGGTAAACGTACACATAAATCTAATAAAACTGTATATAACAAGACTTTTCTGATTTAAAATAATTTCATAACACCGCAACGTGGCGGCCATCTTGATTTTCAAAAATCTTTCGAACAAATCAGCTGTTTTTTTTTCGTTCTTTAATAAAAATGTAGGAAATAGTTGTAAGAAGAAATAATGTAAAATTTATTATGTAAATAATTACCTAGAGTATTTTTTGGAGAGAAGTACCCTACCAGATAGGAAACCTACATATTTTTTTGTATTAAAGAACATAATAATATGTAGGTAGTTTAGTTTTATTAGTTTTACCTTTTTTGACTGCATCAGCTTGCATGCTCAGCTTGCATGCTATCATACTTGTATTTTACAAAAAATAATGGCCTGAGTTTCTTGATAGTTCTTCTCAAGGCTCCACGTCAGCGAACTAGCCCTAGAAAATTTTTGCTGACATCATCTTTCTGGCTATTCATAATTTATGACCTTCATAAGTGTTACTTTGTAACCTAAATGAATAAATGAAGTTTGAGTTTGAGTTTAAACCTTAAAAAAAATAGTGAGCAAGGGAAAATACGTCCTCACTACCTAGTTTACCTACAGTACCGCCAGTAGGTAAGTATGTACCCACTTAGTGTAGTAGTGTTCCTGTACGTGAGTATAGGTCTTCAGATTCATTTTGAAAGGACTAAAACCCAATGAGCTAGGTACCAAAACAAACAATGAAATCTTGTTATGAAAAATATATTTTCAAAATGTAAACATTTTTATAAACTACTAGCTGTTGCCCGCGGCTCCGCCCGCGTGGATGTCGGTTATCGCTATAAAAAGTAGCCTATGTGTTATTCCAGACCATAATCTATCTCTGTGCCAAATTTCATTCAGATCCGTTTAGTAGTTTTTACGTGAAGAAGTAACAAACATCCATCCATCCATACTTACAAACTTTCACGTTTATAATATTAGTAAGACTAAGGCAAAAAACATACGATTAGGACTGATAGTAAGCATTTACCGTAGCCTATGGAAGCTTGCCATATCTAAGGAATTATGTGTTGCCAACCCAAATATTACAAGCGAATGCTGCTTTTTGATGAAGTATCCCCGGTAAAACAATTTTCTGAAAACGTATTCCAAAATAGCCCTGCCGACCTATTCTGTGTCTGTGTAAGGTCTTCTATCAGTCGGGTTTGCCCGCCTGTAAGGAGCCCTACCTCTCTTAATACAACATAGTCTACTAATTTTATAATTATTTAGTTTTTTTCTCAAAATATAGACTTATTTTTATGTGCACTATTCTTTTAAGTAGTAGTTTTACATTTAACATTCTATACGAATGCAGTAGAATCGTGTGCAATCATTTTTAAATAACAGATGTACCGTGACGTCAACAAATAAAAGTTTTTATAATACTAAAGTAGCTAAGAGAAGCTTTAATATAGGTAGGGCACTATACTAGCGAGCAAGCCCGACTGTGGAAGGACCTACACCTTACAGAAGACGGAAGACCACAGCAAAATAACTACACACATCGGTATAGTTGTGTTCCTGTGTGTGAATACAGGTCTCCAGAGCTCATTTCGGGATGCGTTTTGAAAGAAATGATCCTAGGGATACTCCATTTTAAAGCCCTAGATTGAAAAACTGTTGGTAAAACACGGCTGGTACTTCTGGTATTGCAAGCGTCCACGTTACGGGACAGAAATTGATGTAGACCATAAATAGTCGTCTCAAGTCTGGGTGCGTGGAGTGGTAAATGGCGAGGTTTTCCCAAAAGACTATAGCATGGGGTTCTTCAGGAAAGGAGTTATAAGGTTTTTAAAGGGTCGGCAACGCGTGAGTGACACCCCTAATGTTGCAAACGTCCATAGGCTACGGTAACTGCTTAACATCAGGCGGGCCGTATGCTTGTTTGCCACCCAGGTAGAATAAAAAGAAACTAAGAAGCACGCGGTCCTCCTGATGGCTTTTATACTACCAAGGTGGCAAACAAGCATACGGTCCACCTAATTAAGCAGTTACCGTAGCCTATGGACGTTTGCAACACCAGGGGTGTCACTCGCGCGTTGCTGACCCTTTAAAAACCTTATAAGTCCTTTCTTGAAGAACCCCATGCTATGCTGCAGTCTCTCGAGAAAATAAGAGCTTATTCCACGACCTAATCGTACGTGATAAGCAATTACCGAAGTTTACTTATGTATGTAGATACGTCAAAATTTATAATGTACGTCAACAATAAAAGAGGGAAGAATATTATTATTGTTTACTAGCAACTTTGTCCGGGTTAAACTATTTTTAGCACAACTTTCTTTTTTTTACATAAGAACCTTCTCCTGACAATAACAAACACAACAAAAAAAGAATTACTGAAATCGGTCCAGCCGTTCACGCGTGATGCCGTGACAAAGGGAAATCGGTATTCATTTTTATCTATAACATTTCCATGATGCTTATGTCCAACAGTGCCTGTCTTTTAAATTTGAGAGAGATTTTGTTTTTAATCAAAACACTAAGCATATTCAATATTTTTATTAATTTTCTTCAATAAATGCACATACCGCCTGTGATACAAGTTTTACTTAGTAAAGGCAATATAATTTGTAAAGTAGGTAGGTACCTACATTTATTATTTTGTGAGACTTATATGTATACTAATATTATAAAGCTGAAGAGTTTGTTTGGTTGAACGCGCTAATCTCGGAAAGTACTGGTTCGATTAGAAAAAATCTTTTTTTGTTGAATATTGCATATATCCAGGAAGACTAAAGGCTTTATAACATCACGCTATGATCAATAGGAGCGGAGCAGTAGTGAGATATGTTGCAAAATTGTGGAAAATACCCCTAGTATATATAAATTTGTACCTATTACAATGACTAATGATTATGAGTATTTATTACAATGAACAAATATTCTAAATTGTGATGTATTTTTAAGATTTTCATACGTTTTCTTAGACGTTTCGGTTGAATTGCATCGACCGTGGTCAAGAGTTACATCCACGTTTTGACATTTAGGTATGTTATGTATGGGACCCTCTTTGACTTTAATAGGCAGAATTCTAGACACTGAGAATTGTTCAACAAAAAAAAGGAATAATCTATGTCTAAAGACTATATTTGAACGCGCTTAAAAACTCAGAAGTTTCAATGCCGATTTAAATAATGCTCTCACTACTCAAATATTGAAAAATATCATCATTTAAAATAAAATTAACACTGAAAAATCAACTTAACAAAAATACAAAAACATACTCCAGCACTTATCTCAAAAACTAACCAACCGATTAAAATAATTCTTTCACTAAACAAAAGCTTAAACATCCTTACACAACATAATTCAAAACCAACTTAATATAAAAATAAATCTTGAACAAAAACACAAAAAAAACAACTTACCATTTCAAAATCATATTCCACACACACTACACTATTAATAGACACAGTTATTTTCGAATGTTATACATAGGTACGTACGAATATACACTTCGCGAACACGCCAGCCAGTGCCACGACCGGACAGAGCTCTGGACGTAACACGTATGAAAATGAAACTGAAGCTCTGCATCCCGAATGTAAAACGATTTGGAGGGAATATAAAATTACGCGCGCGAATAGTGTTGGGATAGGAACAAGCTATCGATGTTATAAATAATCTCTCTCTGTTTTGTTTTATTTATGTGGTATATATTCAGCCTGCTCGGTAAGCATTTTATAATGCTAATAATGTTCTCCTAACCGAATTTCGGTGACGGCGGCTAATCTCAACGGAGACTTGCTATCTGCGCGGGAGATATTATAGTGCACAAGTGTGTGGGCAAACACAAGTGCACTCTATATTCCCTCACTCTAATTGGACGGCAAATCCGACGCGACTGGAGAGAGATCAGACGTAGGACCAACGGCTTTACGTGCTTTCCCAGGGGCACGGGGGTGTAAACACCGCCAATTTCGTTTTTTTGCCCGACCCGGGAATCGAATCTGGGACCTCGTGATCAGCAGTCTCACACATCGACCACTGAGCCACAGAGGCAGTTAAGTTTTTTTTTTATACTACTGATGAGGTAAAAAAGCATACAGCCCACCTGATGGTAAGCAGTTACCGTAGCCTATGGACGCTTGCAACACCAGGGCTATCACTCGCGCGTTGCCAACCCTTAGAAACCTTTTAACCTTAGTCTATAGGTTTCGTGATTACAATAAAGTCTATTCTACTTTATTCTATGGGGTCACCCTAGGATAAGAAAATACGTAGGATTTATTTAATGCATTTTGAAATGAACACTGGGGATCTAGTTATAAACAGTAATACAACTTTGTGTAGTTATTTGACTATGGTTCTCTGTAAGGTGTAGTCCAAACTTTGGGTATCTTTTGTTTTTTATTATTTACTAGCTGTTGCCTGCGGTTTCCCGCTTACGTTGATGTCGGTTATCACGATAAAAAGTAGCCTATGTGCTATTCCAGATTATAATCTATCTCTATGCCAAATTTTATGTAGATCCCTTAAGTACTTTTTACGTGAAAGAGTATCAAACATCCATCCATACTTACACCCATCCTCACAAACTTTCACATTTATAATATTAGTATGATTCATCGACAGAAAAACCAAATATCTATTCATGGCCCAGGAATCAAACCCTCTCGACCTCGTAATTAGCAGTTTGAATGCTTCACAAGATTCAGTGATGCTAATAAGAATTTTTAACCTGCAAAATAATTATACTTTACTCCTGGATCCCGCATGGTAATGCACCAAATGATGAACTAGTTCAATATTTTCAAGATTCAAATAAAACAGCATGCCGCGCACTAGCTCATATAATTATATAGCTGTTGCGCGCGGCTCTGCCCGCGTGGATTTCGGTTATTTGGCTGTAGTCTTCAGTAAGTCCTTTCCCTCTTTTGATCCGATTATTATTTTATCGATATCGATACTATCTATATCCCATCACTATACCTCCTGCTTCACCTGGCATCACGCGTCGTTCCTAGAAACTAACCATTGTATATTTTAGTAACAACATTATATATACATAATATATATATACATGTTTTTATGTTGTAGTGCATTAAAACAAAGACAGACAAACAAACAGTTGTTTAAGATGTAGGGCAATAACTCCATCCTACTAATATTATAAACGCGAAAGTTTGTAAGTATGGTTGGATGGATGGATGGATGTTTGTTACTCTTTCACGTAAAAACTACTGAACCGATCTGGATGAAAATTGGTACAGAGATAGATTATGGTCTGGAATAACACATAGGCTCCTTTTTACAGCGATAACCGACATCCACGCGAGCGGAGCTCGTTTTTTATAAAACTGGAATATGTCCAAATAAGAGAAGTAGGGCTACATACAGGCGAGCTCACCCCACTGGAGAAGGACCGGCTTACTGAAGTCTACAGTTAAACGTTAAAGTTGACTGCCTCGGTGGTCCAGTAGCTGCAGTATGCGCCTGCTGTGCACGAGGTTGTGGTTTCGATTCCCACACAGGACAAAACTTTGTGTGACCCAGAAAGAATTGTTCTGAGTCTGGGTGTAATTTGTGTCCGATAATTGTTTGTTTGTAAAGTCCCCCGCGACACAGAGCTTGTTCTCTAGTGTGAGAGGTGCGTGTTCGATCCCGGGCAGTACCAATGTAAATTTCACTTTGTGAAGTTTATATGTACCTACTACTCAAATAGCACCTACTAATCATATAGTAAGTAAATCAAATGATTTACTTACTATCTCCTAACGGCGAAGGAAAACATCGTGAGGAAACCCACATGTCTTAGAAGTAATTCCAAAGACATGTCTTATTTACCAACCCGCATTATGCCAGCGTGGCCTACACACTCTCTCTTGAAAGAGGAGAGGAGACCCGTAGCCAGTTAAACGTTATATATGGATATATATGGGTTACTATTATAGTTGCAGATTTTCTGAAGACTTTAAAACATCTATCTACCTCTTTCTTACTTTAATATCATTGTTTTTACCAACTAACCAGTAGATGTAATAGCAACCCATATATGTTCCACTCCTGGGCACGGGTCTCCTCTTCTCTATCAAGAGAGAGAGAACGTTTTAGGCCTTAATTCACACACGCTGACCTAATGCGGGTTGGTGAATCTGACATGTCTTTAGAATTTCTTCTAAGACATGTGGTTTTCGTCACGATGTTTTCCTTCACCGTAAGCAGATGGCGAATCACTTGATTACTTACTTACTTCTCAACCCAAAACGTCCCACTGCTGGGCACGGGTCTCCTCCATAAATTTGGAGGGATAATAGCCTACTTATACCACGCTGGCCAGACGGGTTTGTATAGGGTTTTATTTCGAGTTTTCCTTCTCTTGCAGTGGATATTGTCTGCCTGACTCCCTTAGTCGACTCTTACGACACCCTCGGGATAAAACGGGGTGGTGACATTTGTATTCTTCATTCGTCACCACACGGAATCACTTGATTAGTACATATAAACTCCACAAAGTGAAATTCACATTGGTACTGCCCTGAACTCGGACCTCTTGCTTGCAAGTCGGTCACTTTCCCACTCGGCCACCACCGCTTTCAGATTCTACCAGTAGATAATATAATTATGTTCCGAATCTTCAAAAGTATAAAAGCCAATTTTCACATAACCTTGTGCCATGAAAAGTGTTTAACTCGTCATGAGACGTTGAAATACAAACAAACAAAACAAAAATAGTTTTATTGTACACTTTGCAAACACACAGTTGGACCGACATAACTTTTTATTTAGTAGACTTATCAGATTGTTTGAGCTTATTTTGAGAGGTACAAGAAAGTCATTGTTGGCGTGATTTTAACAGTATCTACGACTTGGCAATACCTTAATACCTTACAGCATGTTTTTACTACTTAGGTATGTGGCAAATAAGCATAAGGCTCACCTAATGGTAAGCAGTTACCGTAGCCTATGGACGCTTCTGGGTGGACCACTGACGTCATATGAGGTTCCGATGGTCCACCCGTGAAGGCGGGTGTAGGTGCACAGGGGGGTTTTAGTCGGTATGCCGGCCGCCTACCACCTTTAGGCCGGAGGGTCCGACATATCCGCTTCGCTTCCCCGCAGTAGGCGTAAAGCATTTTCCCTCTACAAAAAATAATGCCTATAGACGCTTGCAGAAATTGGAATACCTATACCTTCATACTGCGCGTCGTTCAGTTTACGTAGTAACTCTTTAGTAATCTGTGGTTCAGTTTAGTTACCATAGGATAGGAAAACGTTTCTTTCAAAAGGCATTCCTGGACTAAATGAGCGCTGGAGAACTGTACTCTTCTTCTTCTTCTTTTTAACCCATAAACGTCCCACTGCTGGGCACGGGTCTCCTCCATACATTTGGAGGGATATTAGCCTACTATACCACGCTGGCCAGACGGGTTGGTATAGGGTTTTGTTTCGAGTTTTCCTTCTCTTGCAGTGGATATTGTCTGCCTGGCTTACTCCCTTAGTCGACTCTTACGACCCCCTTAGGATGGAAGGGGATGGTGGCATTTGTATTCTTAATCCGTCTCCACACGGCCACTGTACTCACACACAGGAATATAACCACACCCAGGGCCGGATTTTACCTCAGCGTTGCGTCTTCCAGAAGCACTGTAAAAATGCCGCCCCGTTATATCTACTATTTTGTTCTCTTAATCATGAAAATTAATATCTTGTTTATTTTGACAGGCCTGTTGGTCTAATGGTTAGTGACTCTGACTGCTACGCCGGAGGTCGTGGGTTCGATTCCCACCCAGGACAAATATTTGTATGATGAGCACGAATGTTTGTTCTGTGTCTGGGTGTAATTTATCTATAATATGTATGTATTTAAAAATATATAAGTATGTTTATCAATTGTCTGGTTACCATAGTACAGGCTCTGGCTAGTTTGGGAACAGATAGCGATGTGTGAGTTGTCCCGAAAATATTATTATTATTATTTTAATTTAAAATAGTTTTCCCCACGATGGGGAGCTTACGGAGCGCAAGAAAAAACCATTTTCGTTATCAAAAATTATATTAGTGTATGTTTTTCTCTTATACTCTGAATATAGTAAGCAAATCCAGGGCTGACCACACCCTGTGTCTAGGTCTAGGTATTTGGCTATGGTCCTCTGTAAGGTGAAGGTCCATCCCTAGTCAGGGTTGCTCACTTGCCCTACCTCTCTTAATACTCCGAATGAATTTATTTATTTATATAATCAGAACGACAAAAAACATCAATTACACTGATTAATCAAATTGAAAAATACCTTTCATTCTGTCATCTCACAAAACCTCATACATTCCGACAAAATCATCTTCCATTCATCAGCAAACAAATCAAGTCCACAAGTTGACTCCAGAAGCGCGTTGAGACCCTTTAACATTCGCCACCGTTCGACAGTGCGCCACCGCAAATAAAGAGTGTCGCCTCGCTCTGTTGTAATTGTTAGGCACAAAAAATGTACACAGCTCCTCATGCAAACCAGGTGCATCTATAGCCCCATGTAAGATTTTACATGCGGTCGTGAGTTGATCAAGAGTTGAATAAATGAGTTTGACTTTGAGTACCTACCTAATAAACATAATTATGATTCGTATTATGATCATAAACAATGCTTGTTCAATCTCTCATCATTGACTTCAATATTTTTATTGAAGATACAATCAATATTTATTGATCAATTGACTTTCAATCAAACTGTTTGATCTTCTTGAGAGCTGGATATATACTGTTTATTGATGGTTTTATATTCAGATTTTATGTTGGGTTTCTGACTGACTTCAGAAAAGGAGGTTCTCAAATCACTTGGCCACGTGTCCCTCTTCGATCTTTCTATCCTACTAATATTATATACTAGCTGTTGCCCGCGGCTTCGCCCGCGTGGATGTCGGTTACCGCTGTTAAAAGTAGCCTATGACCATAATCTATCTCTATGCCAAATTTCATCCAGATCCGTTCAGTAGTTTTTACGTGAAAGAGTAACAAACATCCATCCATCCATTCTTAAAAACTTTCACCTTTATAATACATGTATTAGTATGTATTAGTAAGGATTAAACTAAGTACCCAGAATCGACATTCATGCATGAAGAAGTTGATGAATGTAGAGGAGGCGAAGGAAGTATGTTTGGATCGAAGTAATTGGCGTACCATAGTCTCTGCCTACCCCACTGGGAGACAGGCGTGATGATAATATATACGTATCTCTGACAATAGATTATATTTAATCAAATATTATTTAATCAGCTAAGACAAAATGTAATACGAAGATAAATCAAAAATAGATATCCAGTAGTTATGACGTCAGACGGAGGCGTGACGATAAGGTACTTGTTTCCATTGTATCATACGACACGATAATTTTAAATACTATTAAGGCTAACAAGCATACGGCATGTCTGATGGTAAGCAGTTACCATAGCCTATAATCATAGCAGCCCATATAATGTCCTCTCATCTATCAATCAAGAGAGCTGAGAAAGATCAGAGCCTCGGCATGTGTGGTGTACAGTGTGTGTGCAGTGGCATGAACGATAATCGAATCAAAAAGTCAAAAAAACTAATAAGTATATGGGATTGACTTTTCGATTGGACCATCGCTTATGCCACTTGTCTAGAGGGGCTGACATGAAAGCAATATGTATTTTGGTGTACAATAAAGAGTTATCTATCTAATACTTAATATTATAAAGCTGAAGAGTTTGTTTGGTTGAACGCGCTAATTTCAGAAAGTACGGGTTCGATTAGAAAAAATCTTTTTTTGTTGAATAGTGCATTTATCCAGGAAGGCTATAGGCTATATAACATGATTAAAAGGAGCAGAGCAGTAGTAATATATGTTGCAAAATCGGGGAAACAATATCCGTTCCAAATTACCACGCGGACGAAGTCGCGGGCGATCCCTATCTATCTATAATGTTCAGTTTTGTATTTAATTTAGTTAAACTTTTCGCTTAAAACGTAACTTCATTTACTGCACCTACTTCAATTATCTCTGCACCGCTCAAGGTTGACTGGTAGAGAATGCTTATAGCATTAAGTCCGTCTATGTACCTATGTGCATGAAGTTTAACAAATAAATAAATCTACCGATCCTCACAACTATTACTTAGCTATGATCCTACTAATATCATAAACGCGAAAGATTGTAAGTATGGATGGATGGATGTTTGTTACTTTTTAAATTTTTATTTTTTATTGACATTGTGATACAATTTTATAATTTGTTTAGCAGAATTTGACATGTCCTTTCTTATTATTGTTAATTTATAATTTTAATTAAATGTAGTTTTGGAATTTAAATGATAATTTTGTTAAGTTAGTATAGCCTGTAAGCGCTTTGGTTTAACTGTAAGCCTGTATGGTTTAATAATAATAAATAAATAAATACTCTTTCACGTAAAAACTAATGAACGGATCTGGATGAAATTTGGCACAGAGATAGATTATGGTCTGGAATAATACATAGGCTAATTTTTACAGCGATAACCGACAACCACGCGGGCGGACGGGCAACAGCTAGTTACTCTATAATTTTAAATAACATTAATAACTTTGTGATAAATGCTAAACAGATAGAATTACAGTAATGGCGACGCAAATAGTTCCGCATATAGATGAGAGTTCATGTCCATTGTTAGATATAACACGAGTATCATAAGTATTATGGAAAGAGAGAAAAAAGAATAGAATATTCTTTATTGTACACCAAATAATATAATCAAAAGACAATAGAAAACCTTAAAATATAAAATAACGTACAATGGGCGGTCTTATCACTAAAAGCGATCTCTTCCAGACAACCTTTGGATGGACTTATTGGTACTGGTAGAGTAAGTGATCTGGGGTACTTCAAATAATATAGATGAGCATAAAAAAAGAATCATAGTTGTTGCAGACCATGAAAAAGTAAGGTATAAATTTATTTGCTTTGTATGCTTATGTCCCGTAATTTGTCTACTTACCATAAGGCGAACGGGACGTAAGCTTATTTGCCGTAGAGGCAAAAAAAAACATCGTAACTTTATTTTTTTATACTTCTTGGGTGGCAAACAAGCATACGGCCCGCCTGATGTTTAACAGTTACAGTAGCCTATGGACACTATCTATCACTAACGTGTTTACCCACCCATTTTTTGTTTTACAGCAGGCTTTAAGTTGGGGTATCCCTGGGATAGGAAAACGTTTATTTCAAAACGCATCCCTAAATGACCACTGGAGACCTGTACTCACTCACAGGAACACAACTACAACTGCTGTGGTATAGTTTTGTGGAGGTCCTTTCCCAGTCGGGCTTGCTCGCTAGTATGGTGCCGTACCTCTTTTACGTTAATTATTTTATTTATTTACACTCCCACATAAAACTATAATTACCTCCAGGTACTTCTCCTAATACATCATTATATCCTATGTACATCATTATAATTTGCTTTTATTTTATGCATTGAAAAATCAGCCTCAATCTTATTACAAAAACATATGTCAAGATCGTAACCCGTGCAGAAATAAAGAAAAAAAACTAACCTCTAATTATTCAAATAATTATCATTCTCTATGGTTGACTCAGAAACCTGTACATTGGACACAGTGCCTCATTCACACAAACGTAATCTTACTATTCTATATTCAAATGTACAAATTTATACAAAACACTTAACATAACTCTTATAAGCTTGTAATAAGATAGATTTTTGCCTGTTTTAATGCTCATTATTGGCAATATATAATGTCAACACTTCGGTTTCTGTTAAAATAAGGCAATCACGTGTGTGTTGTGTTGTGAACTTGTCGTGTACACATTTGGCGCGCAATTGTGAGTTACCATGATTATTTATTGAATAAAATATTGTTAGACATTTTATTTATAACATATTAACTGTTACTCGCGGCTCCGCCTGCGTAGTTGTCGGTTATGGCGGTAAATAGTACTCTATACTCCAGGATACCATCGATCTTTATGCCAAATTTCATTGAGTTCCGTTCGGCCGATTAGGCGTAAGGATCAGTTTTACATTTATAATAAAAGATAGGTACGTATTAGTTGGTATGGATATGCAACTTATTTGAACAAATTTCCCAGGATTTTATGCAGATATTTTGCTTTCAAATTTAAAATACCGTAGGTAATTTTGTCGACAAAATTAAAATGTCATTCTTCCCGCTAAAAATTGTTACTAACACAATACTGAGACTTAGGTAGCCTGTAGATAACTGCATTAAGTAGCTAGGTATATGAAAGGACAAAGATAGGTAATTTTAATACCTATTAAAACCTTATTTTACGCAATAATATGACATATAAGATTTCAAATTTCCAACGACGATATTTAAACTTATTCCTTACCAATAGATAATTACAATAATATCACCATGACGTTATTATAGCGATTTATTTTAGATCTTACTTTAAAATTAGTAAAGTAGTCAATGTTATTACTTTTTTATTATATTATTCTTTTTTCGTTACCTACCCGCCTTTTGTGTTGGTTATTAGTTTAAATAATTAACTATGTGTTTTTAGTCGATATGATAAGTTATTGAGTGAACTATAAAAACAAAACAGGATAATTATTATATACTAGCTGTTGCCCGCGGCTCCGCCCGCGTGGATGTCGGTTATCGCTGTAAAAAGTAGCCTTTGTGTTATTCCAGACAATCCAGACCATAATCTATCTCTGTGCCAAATTTCATCCAGATCCGTTCAGTAGTTTTTACGTGAAAGAGAAACAAACATCCATCCATCCATCCATCCATACTCACAAACTTTCACATTTATAATATTAGTAAGGATATTTTACGTTATTAAAATATTTATTTCATAAAAAATAATGCGGATACATTGAGATAATACAATAATGTAGGTACCTTCGATGCGATAACTAACCCATAGTGACCATTTGTTTTTGTCGTCAGGGGCCGCACCATAACGTCCTTTTACCTACTTATTTTCGATATTAATTTGAATTTCGATGTATCTAAACTAATAGTATAAACAGGAAAGATTAGATTTTTTGTCTGTTTTTTACGAAAAATACTGGACGGATTTAGGAGGGGCAATAGGTGGGGGCATAGATCTTTGCCCAAGGGCGCCGGTAGTGCTAAAGCGGGCACTGTTTGCGAATTTCCTCATTGTTTATAGGTAATTGTATAGTCAGCACCTGATCAGTGCCGGATCTAGGTTTTCAAAAAGGGGGGCAGACTGCGAGTTTGCCGCCCCCTCGGCAAAATTATCTTACAAATAGGTAATAATATTTAAATACATTGTTGTGATTTTTTCTTTTTTTTGGCAATAAAATAAACAGCAGCAGACTAGCTGGGTCTAGTATTTTTGTTCTTTTATTATAGAAAGTCAACTCCCGCAATAGAGAACAAGCTCTGTGTTGCGGGGGACCAAACATACAATAAACGAACACAAATTACACACAGACTCAGAACAATTCTTGTGGATCACACAAAGTTTTGTCCTGGGTCCACATCGAAAATCGAACCCACAACCTCGTGCACAGCAGGCGCATACTGCGGCCACTGGACCACCAAGGCAGTCAGATTGCCATCCCCCAGTCTTTGCCGCCCGGGGCGACTGCCCCCTCCTGCTCCACCCTAGATCCGGCAGGGGTATTCCGTAAGAGCAACCGCAAAAACCGAGCAAAATCTAGCTGTCAGATTGAAAATCGGTATTCCGTAAGAGCCCTTTTTGACGTTTAGTCAATAGATTGTGCCGTCACCGAGCAATCACAACTGTCAGTTTGCCATCGCTGTTTCTTAGAGAATCAGCCGGCGGGCCTGCACCTGATTGACTGTTCTATACGAATATCTATTTATTTTAAGATGCCTTGGGTGAGACCAGCCCACGTGCCTGTTGGGCAACTGTGGAGTCGGTTCACAGGACGGGAACTGGATGGGGAGCCGGCCAAAAAGTAAGGTACTTAAATAATTGTTTATATATAGGTATATAATTCCTTGTGCACACTGACTGACGGACTGAAGCTAATTTCAGACTACGCTATACTATTGTGCTATATAGTATAGCGAAGAAAGACCATCACATAGTAAGTCAATAATATATAGTACAGTACAGTGTGAACGTGTCCATAACAATCTATGGTGCGCGATATTGTTGTGCTATCAGCTATATACTATATGCTATTATATTATTGTGTAGTCTGAAAGCTGCTTTAGATTCTAATTGCCATACAGTGGAAAGCTAAATTCTTTAATTTTTTTTTATTGTTTCCTTATTACGTTAATATTTTTACCTAAATTTAATTTTGTATGGTAACGGTTTCCGTGCCTTTTTATTAACACTAATATTGTAACTCATATTAAATTGTAAATGTTATAAAACATACTAATTTTATACAACTGTAATTAATTATATAATCAGGAGTGAACCATGTCACATTAAAGAGATGTTGACGGAGCCTAGTTTGACAGCGCGCTCGCATATACCGCTCCCCTCCACTTCGCCTGACTAAGCGAGTGGTACGATTACGTCACGTCGGACGTGCGCACACCCGTTAACATATAGAAACCTTCGAAAAAGCTGTTTTATTTTGCAGCTACCAAATCAGAGATATGGAAGAAAAGTGGAAGAAGCCGTGTTTGGATCTCATGAAGGAAACCTTCCTGAGGGATGAACCTCTTTGTGACTTGTTAGGTAAGAGAAATCCGGCTAGGGAAGTACTTTTTGTATTTATTTTTAAGTAGCTGTTGCCCGCAGCTCCGCCCGCGTGGTTGTCGGTTATCGCTGCAAAAAGTAGCCTATGTGTTATTCCAGACCATAATCTATCTGTGTGCCAAATTTCATCCAGATCCGTTTAGTAGTTTTTACTTGAAAGATTAACAAACATCCATCCATTCATCCACCCATATTACAAACTTTCACATTTATAATATTAGTAAGGATTAGTAGGATACTGCTAAGGTGGAAAAAAGCATATACGACTCTCCTTCTTGATATTGCTGACAATGTAAAAATTCTGTGGTCTTCTGTAAGGTGTAAGTTCTACTTCAGTCACACTTACTCTCTTATATCATCATCTCAGCCAAAAGACGTCCACTGCTGGACATAGGCCTCCCCCAAGGATTTCCACAACTCTCGATCCTGAGCCGACCTTGTCCATCGGTTGCCCGCAACCTTTACCAGGTCGTCGGTCCACTCTCTTATATAATACCCTATTTTTCTTAGGCACTAGCCCTTCTTCTTCTTAGCGTGTCGATGGCAATCTAAATTGTGTCGGCCCAGAACCTAGCTACGAGTTTTGCATTTTCAGTAGCGTCCATAAGCTCCTCTAAGGTGCAGGTATCAGGGCACGCGGGGCATGATATCAAGTGCCCCATGGTTTGTGGCTCAGCACCACATTTACACTCCAGGTTGGAATCCCTTCTACATCTTTTAACTTTACCTTTAATTCTTCCAGAAATAAACAAAGACCCAGTCTCCATAGCAACCATCCTATCCAATTGGGAAAACTTCATATCCCAGAACATGAGCTTGGCATGCTTCACGGAGGTGGATGGAGAGCCTGACGAATTAGTGGGCTTCAATATTACCCTAGTCAAGAGTAAGGATGATGATGAAGAGGATTTTGATAAGGTTCGTATCGATTGCAGATTTGTAATACTTACCGAGTGGGAAAGTATTCGACTTGCACGCAAGAGGTGCGAGTTCGATCCCGGGTGGCAGTACCAATGGGAATTTCACTTTGTGGAGTTTATATATTTTTGTCTTACTTGGTGTGGTCCAGTGGCCGCTGTAAACACCTGCTGTGCACGATTCCCACACAGGACAAAACTTTGTGTGACCCATAAAGAATTGTTTTGAGGCTGGGTGTAATTTGTGTCCGTTAATTGTATGTTTGTAAAGTCCCCCGCGACACAGAGAGTTCTCTAGTGCGGGAGTGGTCTTTTTAAAAAACAAACAGAAAAATGTACTAATCAAATGATTTGCTATCTGCTAACGGTGAAGGAAAACATTTTGAGGAAACCCACATATCTAAGAAGATTCTAAAGACATGTCTAATGTACCAACCCGTATTAGGCCAGCGTGTGTGAATTAAGGCCTAAACCTTCTCTCTTCTACCTATCCTACATATCTATCTACCCTATACAAAAACATAATATTATCTTATGCACTTATCTGTGATTGCTATCGTAATTATCAGAAAACTGATAAATAATAACAAGCTCTTGAAATAGTAAATGTATACCTATATGATAAAACTAAATATTTTATCATATACTTACCTATACAAATAAAAAATAAAAGAGGTAAGGCTGAGGAAGGACCTCCACCTTACAGAAGACCACAGTATATTTGTGTTCCTGTGTGTGAGTACAGGTCTCCAGCGCTCATTTAGGGATGCGTTTTGATAGAAACGTCTTCCTATCCCAGCAATATCCTATCTTAAAGCCCTGGTGTGAAAACATGGGTCAATAACATACAAGTTATATAGGTAGGTATTGCAAGCGTCCATAGACTACGTATCGTCGAATCCGACTCGGCTGGGCAGCGTTTGGGAAGCTAAGTCCTTCCCCAGACGGGCTTGCTTATTTGTATGGTGCCTTCCTAAAAAAATTACTTAAATACATACATACATATCATCACGCCTGTGTCCCAGTGGGGTAGGCAGAGACTATGGTACGCCACTTGCTTCGATCCAAACATACTTCCTTCGCCTCCTCTACATTCATCAACCTCTTCATGCATCGTCGTCGATTCTGGGTACTTTTAATTTGGCCCTTTTTTAGCAAATCCCCTACTCGGTCGCTGTATGTTCTCCTAGGGCGGCCCCTACCGACATCTCCATTCATTCTTGCACGGCATACCTCTTTTAAATTTGACTTTTGCAGCTGTTAATCTTTTGCAGGTGAAAGGTGAACCCTGGAAAAAGCTACTCCGGACTTTGATCACGGCCGAGGAGCTCGTAGACGTGTTCCAGCATTATGGAGTGGACAAATACTTGACTTCCAGCGGTCTGACAGTACTGCCTGGACACAGGGGTCAGAATATTGGTGCCAGGCTATTTGCAGCTAGGTATTGTATCTATATTTTATGTAGGGTATCTAGGTACATTTAGTTTTAGTTGTAGCCTAGAAAGTTTTTAGAGGACACACGGAATCTATACTAATATTATAAGGCTGAAGAGTTTGTTTGGTTAAACGCGCTAATCTCAGAAAGTACTGGTTTGATTAAAAAAAATCTTTTTTTGTTAAATAGTGCATTTATCCAGGAAGGCATCACGCTCTGATCAATAGGAGCGGAGCAGTAGTGAAATATGTTGCAAAATCAGGGAAAATATTCCAAATTACTACGCGGACGAAGTCGCGGGCGACCCCTAGTTTAATAATAATGTATTCCAGAAAGATTTAGGTCAGGGCGTTCAATCTCAACGGTGTGGTTAGAGAAGAAAAAAGCAATTTGCTCGAAAGAAGTTGTAGCATTTCAGTGCATACAATATCAGGGGCACTGCTGGATTTAACGCCGCCCCTGGGCACTAAAAATATGCCGCCCCATTACAATTATCATTAAATTTATCATAATATTGGTCTTAATTAAGAAAAATAAAAATATTTCTATTACCTAGTTTAAAAAGTTTTCAGAAGGATGGAAGTGAGTGTATTTTTTCTCCGCTCCAAATTTTGCCGCCGGCTGATTCTCTAAGAAACAGCGATCGCAAACTGACAGTTGTGATTGCTCGGTGACGGCACACACGATTGCTAAACGTCAAAAAGGCTCGGTTTTTGCTCACGGAATACCGATTATCAATCTGACAGCCAGATTTTGCTCCGTTTTCGCGGTCGCTCGTTTCTCGCTCTTACGGAATACCCCTGTCGGTTGCCCTTATAGTTTTATGATAGCATATATATAGTAGGTTTAATGATAATTATAATGGGGCAGCATTTTTACAGTGTCCAGGGGCGGCACATAGATTAATCCGGCCCTGTTCAATTAATAACGCCTCAAAGTTTAGAATCGTCAACATACCTGGCTTTCTTCTTCTCAGCCAAAATACGTCCACTGCAGGACATAGGCCTACAAAGCAAGCGATGGACAAGGTCAGGTCAGCACTGAATGCTGTCGAAATTCCTTTAAGAGGCTTATCTTCATTTTGCTTATTATATTTTCACAGAAAACCATTGTGCCTCTCCATGGGTATAGAAGCGACAGCGACAGTCTTCACGGCGACCACCTCCCAGGTGCTGGCAGCTAAATGTGGTTACCAAGTACTTGCAGAACTTAAATATAGCGATATGAAGAAGTATGGCGTAGACCTGGACTACTGCAAGACTCCTAGTGCTAAATTAATGGGAATTAAGTTTTGAAATTTAATAATAAATTAAGAATGTTTATGTCAAAAATTTTTGTTCTTTCAAAATTTCAAACTCAAAATTAATTTAATTTATTTCAAGTAACACTTATGAAGGTCATAAATTATGAATTAGCCAAAAAGATGATGTCAGCAAAATTTTCCTACGGCTAACTCGCTGACGTGGAGCCTTGAGAAGAACTAGCAAGATACTCAGGCCACTCTTTTTAATCGCCAGATAGTTAATCTTTTGTAAAATACAAGTATGATAGCATGCAAGCTGATGCAGTCAAAACACGGTACTTACTTTATTGATAAAAAAGGTAGTACCTAGTACTTTCCCTAAGCACCCCGAGAAGCAGGGCATCATACTTCCACAAGAGAGGCAGGGCATCATACTTGCGAGCAAACCCGACTAGGGAAATACCACCTTACAGACAACCACAGCCAAATAACTACACACAGCGGTATAGTTGTGTTTCTGTGTGTGAGTACAGGTCTCCAGCGCTCATTTAGGGATGCGTTTTGATAGAAACGTTTTCCTATCCCATAGATACTCCACCTTAAGCCCTGGTGTAAAAAGTTGGCAACACGCAAGTGATATCTATGGTATTGCAAGCGTAAATAGGCTACGGTAACTGCTTACCATCAGGCGGGCCGTATGCTTTTTTTCCACCTCAGTACTATACCCCGTTCCATCCCGAGAGTGTCACAAGAGTCGACTAAGGGAGTAAGTCAGGCAGACAATATCCACTGCAAGAGAGGGAAAACTCAAAACAAAACCCTATACCAAAACTATAAAAGCATAAATAAAATGACATATAAGAAAGCAAATATTTTATTAATATTCTCACATACACTAATAACCTTCTTTAAAAATCCATATTTAGTGGAAGCAAAATCGCTTTCGATAATAAAAAAAAATGGCGGCAGTGCGCTGTACTAGCTCTGCTGACGTGTGACCTTGACCTTTGACCTCTAAATTAGGTAATTTATTATTTAAATGGGTAGGCAATACGCACGTGGTGCCTCTGGTACTGCAAGCGTCCATTAGGCTACAGTAACTGCTTAAGAGGGATTGCCACTCGCGAGATTTTTGAAAATTCATTCATAATACACATATACTTAGTTTATTGTATTAAAAGCAATCCCTTCCCCCCTGCCCTTCCAAACTGTGCGAAAGGGCCAATTGCAGGCCAGACCAATTTACGCCAACAAAAACGTAAAAAACGAGGTTTCGTAATCCGGATTTTTCTCGTCCAAAATTTAACCAATTTCTATTTTTGTTTCACTAATCATTCGGCAAAGAACCAGAGTATGTCGCTATGATTATTTTTTTTTAGTTTTATGCCACCTTATTCGTTTATTAAACGTGTTGTTGGGTTGTTTTAAATATTTCTATTATTTTGTTTGGTTATAACTTCTATAAAAACCTGTTTATCCAAGAAAGCGTCATTGTCAAGCCTGATATCTATATCAGGTTAAAATTTTATTGCTCTAGGCACAAAATCCAGGAAGGAAAATCAGGAATATGTATGGAAAAATGGGCAATGGCAATCACTCTTAACATCAGGCGGGCCATATACTTGCCTGCCACCGAAGTAGTATAAAAAACCCGTATATTTCGATCGCCTTCGCAGAATGACATGTCAATTTCTTCCTTAATTCTTTATACATAAAGATACTAATCGTATCTACAAACAAACTTATTTCTATTCTCTAAATGTAACTTTGTACATAAATCTTCTATCAGGAACAATGCTCGTAAATCGCCTTTATATATAGTATTTTTCATATATTATATAGTATATTGCCCGCGGCACCGCCAGCGTGGATGTCGGTTATCGCTGTAATTAGTAGCCTATGTGTTATTCCAGACCATAATCTATCTCTGTGACAAATTTCATCCAGATTCGTTCAGTAGTTTTTACGTGAAAGAGTAACAAACAAACATCCATCCATTCTAACAAACTTTCGCGTTTATAATATTAGTAGGATATATAGTATTTTGCATAAGTACTTTTGAGGCCAGATGGGCGTGGAGATATAGTGAACTCAAACTCAAAATTCCTTTATTCATTAAGGTTACAAAGTAACACTTATGAAGGTCATAAATTACGAATAGGCCAGAAAGATGTCAGCCAAATTTTCCTACGGCTACTTCGCTGACGTGGAGCCTTGAAATTTGGAGACGTCTCATTTGGCACTTTTCATTGACCTCCATAAGTATCAGTGTGATCTATATGAATAAATGATTTTGAATTTGTTTTCTCACTGGTTGCCTGCAACCTTTTCCAAGTTTCATCGGCCTTCCCACCCTGCATCTGACAATTCTATAGACGATCTACGAGCATTAAAACTACATTATAAAACTTCATAACTTACATTGCGGTACCCGTACTATTCCCCTCATTCTGACAGCCAAAAAACTCATTCAACACATCATTCTGTTCATTTGACTCCGGTTTCACTTTCAACGATTCTATCTTACTATCACTTATGACTACAGGCTCTGTCTTCTCATCGATGTGGTAACGTTTTATGTGAGTTATTAGCAAAGACTTTCTTACCGACATGTAATTACAATAAGAACATTTAAAAGGCTTATTACCCGTATGAATCGTCTCATGGCAAAGCAGACTTTCTGAACGGGATGCCTTAAAATCACAGTAACGGCATTTCAAACCATGTCCCAAATGAACGGTCGAATAGTGTTTAGTTATATCATATTTAGTTTTACATGTATAATCGCATGAGTTGCACTTGTGCTCGTAATGGCACTTCTGATGCATAACATATTGACATTTGAAGTACGTTGTAAAATCACAGTTTCTACAATACATTTCTATTTCAGATTGAGACCGCTTATTGTGTAGAGAGATTTGATCTTTAGTTTTTGTTGAAAAATCACAGTTTATACATTTGTACGGTCTGTTTTGTGTACCCGTGTGATGTCGTTGGAAGTGTCTTTGTACAGATGCTTTGAAACGAGCAGTGTACGGACACGAGGTACATTGAAATGGCTTGTCCTTATCACTGGATTCTATTACTTGTATATTATTCCAATCTACTTCACATATAGGATCTATTAAATAGTGATTGTTTTTTTCGTGTACCGATTGGTTAACTTCCGTCTCCTTGGAAGAAGTATCAGATTCTGCTGGAGCAGGTTTCTGTTGTTTTGTATTAGTTTTTTCATCATCTACATTCTTTTTTGACATAACATAAATGTCACTATAATGGGATCCTTTATGTTTTTTACTTTCACACATGAAATACGTCTCAAAATCACAATAAATACATTTCAATATGTCTTTTTGTTTACTTCTCTGTTTATGTATATTCAAACGCCATCTTACTTTAGTAGTAAAATCACATACGTCACAATGATTAGCTTTATCCGATATTTCATTATGTATTTTAGCCAAATGCCTAGTGATATGCCCTTCAAATTTCGTAACAAAAGGACACTTATCACATTTATAAAAAGACTCAGATTTATTATGCACTTTGCTGTGTTTTACATAGTTATGTCGATAAGCTGTCCGGTAATCACATATCTGACATTTAAAATCTTTTTCAAGTTTATGTTTTCTTCGATGTGCATTTAAATTCCATTTATAATATGATGTGTAAGGACATTGATCGCATTTATGTAGTGGAAGATCTTTCTCCTTTTCTGAGTTCTTGTATTCATGCTGTGTTAGCACATGACGGTGTAGAGAAGTAGGGTATCTGGTGACGTAGCTGCAGGTATCACAGGAGAATGGTTTGAAGTTTGTATGTCCGAGTATGTGGAGTTGGAGACAGTTTTTGTAGACCGTTGTATATTCACAAGACTCGCATTTCAATGTTTTCTGTGGAATTCTTTTCTTGCGTTTGGAGAATTTTTTACTGGAACAGAAAGTTCCTAAAAGTTATTATTTTGGCCTGAGTTTCTTGCTAGTTCTTGCATACAGCAAGTCTCCAGCACTCATTTAGAGATGCGATTTAAAAGGAACGTTTTTCTATCCCAGGGACGATGGAGAAGATGGAATCATCTTAAAAAAAAGGGGTCAGTAAGTAATAACCCTGGTATTGCAAGCATCTACAGGCTGCAGTATCTCCTTAACTTCAGGCTGGCCGTATGCTTGTTTGCCACCTAAGTAGTATAAAAACTTGTCAGCAAACTAGCCATAGGTGAATTGGCTGACATCAACTTTCTAGTTTACCTTATTACATTTATAATTTGTGACCTTCATAAGTGTTACTTTATACTAAATGAATAAATGAAGTTAATGATGTCAGGTATCTACCATTAACATATGCTAGGTCTACCATTAGGCCAGCATGATTGTGTGGATTAAGGCTTTACTCCATCACAGCTTTTTTGATACATTAAAGACCAGAGAAGAGAGATATGGAAGTTGTCTTTTATTAAAACATCCAATGGATGAGCTTGGCATGGGAGCGGAACGGAAGACACACAGAAGAGGAGACAAAGAGAGAGGAAAAATTACACTTTCCAAACTCCGGGTATTAATTGTGAATTTCTTGACAGAAAAACCCAAATAAATTTTTGGTCAAACCTGGGAGTCGAAACCAGGACCTCGGATCGGCAGTCACACACATGGACCACTGAGCCACCAAGGCAATTTAGTTAAATAATATTCGTAGACCAGATCTAATACTTACACAGCCATATCCTCCATATCCTCGTAATCCTCATCATCATCTACTTCCACCTTTACCCATACACTGGCAAACATGCTCATATCTGAAGTAGGTTGCTCGGGGCTCTCTTCTCCATCTAACTCTGACTCTGACTTCTCTGCATCATCTTCCGTCTCTGACTCCAGTCTTTCCATTGATGTTTCTCCTTCCAATACTGGGTTATCCATAATTTCTTCTTCGTCAGACATTTGACCTGGAAATGCATACAGACAACTGATAAGCATACTTATATATTTCTAAATACATACCTACATAATAATATTATAGATTTTTTTTTTTTCTTAAAAAAGAAATCCCGCACTAGAGAACAAGCTCTGTGTCGTGTGGGACTTTACAAACATACAATTAACAGACACAAATTACATCCAGACTCAGAACAACTCTTTGTGGGCCACACAAAGTTTTGACCTGTGTGGGAATCGAACCCACAACCTCATGCATAGCAGGCGCATACTGCGGCCACTGGACCACCGAGGCAGTCAAAATAAATTACACCCAGACATAGAACAAAGACTCATGCTCATCACTCAAATATTAGTTCTAAGTGGGAATCAAACCCACGATCTCTGGCTTACCAGTCAGGGTCATACATAATGGCCTTTTAGTCTGTGGTTGTAGGTATAAACAACAAATTACAATATTATATATATATCGATAGTAGTCAGTCTGCATTCCAGTTTTTTTTATATGCACTGATCTAATGAAAATCACTGAAATTTGTGCTAAAAAGGCGGTGCTTTTAAGTATTTTGTTGGGCTAAACCTTTTAGAAGATTTATTTAGATATATAACACAGTATTAACTGCGTAATAATTATTTAAAACTCGATAACGGCGAGCCTGTACGCGTCTATTTTTGGCTGCAAAAAAAAACCACATACTTTATTTAAATTTACTCACAATAACACTTCTCCCTCTATGAGAATTCAATGCACTTATATAAATCTTAATCTAATATCATATTTACACTTATAATATTCAAGAACTAAGATATAAATCAATTTATTTTATTAATTTTATACAACAACATTTAACATTTAGACAAGAAAAAAATCAATCATATTAATTTTGCGTTCAGAAACTGACTGATTACTGACGTTTGTTTTGTTTGTTTATTACAAAACGGCTTTTCGGTCATATAAATTAAGTTAAAAATTATTAGTATGTGCGGAAAAAATATGTTTTTTTTTAGCTTTTAGTTTAGGAATTGAATAACAATGATATTGTCACAAAATATATTTCAATAAAATATCTATTTCATTTACGTTTGCTATATTTTAGAACGAAAAGAAGTATAAACTATGTGTAGCTAACTTCATTTTAGTTCACATTAAAATACTCTCATTCGAATACCGAACTCCGTGGTTCACATTAATTACGTAAACCATTAAAGAAACAATCTAAAATAGTGTAGCGTTCAAAGACTACTATGTCTTTACACAAACAAGGAAAAGTTCTTCGGAGTGATGCGCGGACAATGGTGTACAATGTCATTAAATATTTTGAAGAAGAAAAAAGATCAAAACGATATCATCCGTACAAACACAGTAACCTTAGAGCTGCGCTAGCAACGGGTTTATCAGCGAGCACTATATCCAAGATACGAAAAGAAGGTAAATTATGATAAACTAAAGTCTAAACCAATAAAGAAACGATAGTAAAATGGCTCGTGTATTTATAAAGGTGTTCACACACTGAGGATCGGCTTTTAAAGGCAACTTTAAATATTTTTAGATTCTGTACTGGTAATAGTGGTATGACATCAATTCGAGATTCATAAACGTCCTTCTTTTTTCGGTACATATCCGCCAACAAGTTACTACTACTATAATTTGTGTGTATTTTTTACAGGAACACTTGCAGAACAATCACATACACAGATTCGTTCACCAAGCAAAGGTAACAAAGGACGGAACAACACTCGCGTGCCCACCGATGTTGCTACATTATGCAATATCAAAGAAACAATAGCAGCTCTATACGACTCAGGTGATTTACCTACAATACCGAAAATTATCGCCAAATTGAAAAAAGACTTCGATTGTAACCTATCCCAATCAACATTGCGCCGTATTTTAAAAAATAAACTTGGATTTCGATACAAGAAAAGCTCGCAAAATAGGAAAATTCTTATGGAAAGTAATACTACTAAAGCCTGGCGCACTAGATATTTGAGACGGATACGAAAAAATGATGTTCTAAAATCAAATAAAAAAAAGGTTTTGTACATCGGGCAATCAATAGTTGATGTTAATTATAATAAAATAAAAGGCAAGAAAAATATTTTTCAAACATATTTTTTAATACAAGTTTTGTCTGAAAATGGCTATATATTAGACGCAACGTCGATATTAAAAGCAAAAGATGCTAGTACAATAGATAATGATAACTTTTTAGACTATGTCAAGGAAAAGCTAGTTCCAATTTTACCAGAGAATTGTTTAATAGTGTTAAATAATACTCTATGTCATACTACACAAGTAACTAACGCTCTGTCGAGCATAGCTAACAAAGAAGAAATAAAAAAATGGATGGTGGATAACTATATCCCATTTGAAGAAGAATGGACGAAAGCAGAGTTGTTAACGCAGTTAAAAAGCAGTATTCCAGAAAAGAAATATGTACTAGATGAGCTATTAAAGAATTATAATCATGAAATTATTAGGTTACCACCTAATGGTTTCGAATTAAATCCTTTAGAACGAATTTGGGATAAAATTAAAGAGAGGGTTGTTAAATTATTTCAAAATGATAATGAAAATGAGTTCGAAAATATTGCAAAGGATGCACTAGCTTTAGTTACAAAAGAAGAATGGAAAAAAGAAATGGGTAATGTTAAGACAGTTGAAAAGAAATACTGGCTTCGAGAAGTAGTAAGAGAAGATAATTTTGAAGAATTTATGTCTTCATTAGGAGTGAATACCAATGTGGGTACTGATGATGAAGGAATATGTAGCTCAGATGAATCTGTACAAGGGTCTGACTCTTCTATAGATGATGATGATGATGACTAATGTAGCATGCAGGTTTTTGGATGATCACCTACTGTTTTACGATTGGACTGGTGAACGATGTAAACCAAGTGCAATTGTTCAATAAAGTGTTTATAGCTGTATTGGTGTACAAATTTATTTAAAGCCAAAAAATTGAGTTTTCATTAAAGAGGGCGTAGAGAAACTTTGAAATACAAAGTCAAAGTAAATACGGCCAATTCGCTGACCATGGTAGGGTCTCGAGAAGAATTGGTAAGAAACTCGGGTCACTCTTTTTATGTAGGTTGTTATATAATCGTGCCCCGAGTCCCGCAAATGAATTGTGGACTTTATGTAGACGGTGATACGTACCAACTAGTTTGTGTTTACTGTATGAATGTCACTGTTTTTACAAAACAGGTGTATATTTTGTTTAACGAACATGATTTTGGTAAAAATGTACTGAGATGCAACAGTCAGAATGCCTATCTCTTTGAACCTTTCTCTAAGTAAAACTCGAGCGCCTAAATTGTATGTAGAGTGTACTGTATCTGCAGTAGTAAATATAGTTTCAATGTCAGCAACCTTTCCTCAAAGTAATATGCCATAAGACATGACGCTGTGAAAATAACTAAAATATACAAACCTAGCTGTTTCTACGTACAAACATACGACAAACATAGGCAGTTCAAAATATACTACACTAGTTAAAGATCAATTGGTATATTAAGTATCACCATTATAAAACTTTGATTGGCCTAATTAAGACATAGGAGGCTGCAGCGACTAAAGCTACCCACTTTATAGTATTCAATTTCAAATACAAAGTCTGTAAGAACCTTTACATTTTTTTTATTTCATTTTTTTTCATTTAACTGACAACACTAAGTATCAAACGTCATTTGTCAAAAACATTCCCCTCCATGCAAAAATATGGGTAATTTTTAAAACAAAAATTATAAAAACAAACATAAAATGTATACAGAAGTAGATGTATTCGTGAGTAATTACACATTAATAGATCCTGAAATATATCAGCTTTGGATTGAGGGCTGTTCTTGTGAGTACCTATCTATAAAATACGTAAATTGTTATCAAATTTGTGTGGTACATATCCAATCTGATTAAATTCTAAAATTAGTCCTTGATTTATGTAATATGATCATTACCTAGTGTACGACCCAGAAATATTTCATAATAGTAATAGTAACCTGTATATAGAAACTTGAAAAAGCTACTTGATAATTAATCATTACGAAATTTGATACGAATCGAATGAAAATAAAAAAATTGGCATGATATCAAAATTTTTGTCTATAAATGTCTGTTTAATACCCATTTATGAGTGAATAAAACAGCTGGTATGCTGCTTGTGTTATGATTTTTTATAAAAGGGACTTAAATGATTGTGTAATTTATATATTATTATGTGTATCTATTTTCTATTTCATGGTGTTTTGTGGATTGACTCCATACACAAGTTTTTTTTTTTGTTGAAGTCTAGAAATGATTGTGCTATGTTTGGGTGTACTTTGTGTCTGTAAATTCTGTGTTTGTAAAGTTCTATGCAACATTGAGCAGAGTGGTAAAGTAACTGAATCACACACAATGAACTTGTATAAGAATATAATGAATAATTAGTACACAGTGATGGATACAAATGTCACCACCCTCTTCCATCCCTTGGGTGTCGTAAGAGTCCACTAAGGGAGTAAGTCTAAAAGACAATACCTATCCTAGAGAGGGAAAACTCAAAACAAAACCCTATACCAACCTGTCTGGACAGAGTGGTATAGTAGACTAATATCCCTCTAAACGTTTGAAGGAAACCTGTGCACCATATGAGACGTTTATGGGTTGAGATGATGATGTAGGTGAATCTCACTTTGTGGAATTAATTCATACTAATTAAATAATTTACCATCTGTTAACAGTTAAGGCATCATTGTGAAGAAAAGAATATCTTAAAGAAATCAAATGATTAAGAGTCCTAAACCATCATATCTTGTAGTGGGGCTGTCCTTTCAGCCAGAGCACTGCAACCCTTGGGGTCTATTGTGCATGTCTCTTCCTTACCCCTCATCCTACATCCTGGTCCCTAAATGCTTTCTGCCGGGCTTAAACCATACTTTATGTCAGATTATAGTGACGAGACTGGTCACATTATATAAAAAAAAATACATACAGGCCTGCCTACCCTGTTCAGGACGGGGGCATCTCGCCCACTACCAGCCCAACCCAGCCTGTATTTGTTTGACTGTATAAGTCCTAAGCAGTAGGTAATTAGGTCAAAATTAATATTTGGACCCAGTGCACACATGCCTAACAGCCCCGCCACAAATACGCCACTACTTATATCATACAGCAGTATGATATGAGTAGCGGTGGTGAGCAGTGAGAATAAAAATACTTTTAGAACATTCGTTGCCACCACTTGCCGCTGTCACTACCATACGAAGTAGTGGCCGGACTGTATGAAATGAAAATGAAAATGAATGAAAATGAAAAAGTGTTTATTTGGATTTTTAAACATATTACATTATTATAATTCTTCTGCCAATCTGCACAGCAGTTTGTTGGCAGATGTAGCTCCCTTGTTATACAAGTATTTTATTTTAAGTACTCAGGCCTTTGATACAGGAGAGGAGACCCATGCCGAGCATGTCTTATAGGACGTAATTTAGTTGTTCTTATATATTTGCAGCAAGTGAAGCAGTATCTACACTACATCAAAGAGGGTTTGCTAAACAGCATGGAGCAACTGTTGAACTCATTGCTAGTGATGTGTTGGATCATTACAGGTAATTTATTTATGAGTAGCTGTTGCCTGCGGCTCCGCCCGCATGGATGTCGGTTATCGCTTCAAAAAGTAGCCTATGTGTTATTCCAGACCATAATCTATCTCTGTGCCAAATTTCATCCAGATCCATTCAGTAGTTTTTATGTGAAAGAGTAACAAACATTCTTACAAACTTTCACATTTATAATATTAGTAAGGATACTGCTTAGGTAGCATACAAGTATACAGCCTGCCTGATGTTAAGCAGTTAGTTAGTTAGCCTATGGATGCTGGTAATACCGAAAGTATCACTTGTGTGTTGCCAAATCATTTGTTTTTACAGCATTGCTTTAAGATGATGTAGTATCCAATTTTCTTCCAATGTAACAGTACCCATGCTATGTGAAATCTTTACTAATATTATAATTGTGAAAGTTTTACTTTAATTAAAAACGCTAAAACACAATTTTAATATTTAAAAAATATTGGTGAAAAAAACAATTTTTGTTTGGGGACGACATTTTCTGCCACGGATTTTAAATTGTCCCATATACAACTAGGGGTCGCCCGCGACTTCGTCCGCATGGTAATTTGGAATATTTTCCCCGATTTTGCAACATATCTCACTACTGCTCCGCTCCTATTGATCATAGCGTGATGTTATATAGCCTATAGCCTTCCTGGATAAATGCATCTCCGTTGCCGCGTGTGTATGAACAAATGTGTACAGTAATTTGTCCAGTCTTTTGAGTGCCTCGGTGGTCCAGTGGCCGCAGTATGCGCCTGCTGTGCACGAGGTTGTGGGTTCAATTCCCACACAGGGACAAAACTTTGTGTGACCCAGGAAGAATTGTTCTGAGTCTGAGTGTAATTTGTGTCCGTTAATTGTATGTTTGTGAAGTACCCCGCGACACAGAGCTTGTTCTCTACTGCGGGAGTTGTCTTAAAAAAAAAATGGTGTAACTCGAAGACTTTAATTCTGTGTTTCTGGTCTTTTCAGGACATTTGCTCTGCTTGAGCGTCTCCTTACAGTACCCTCGAAGCTATCAGATCAAATGATATTCCAGATTGATGAGCCTACCAAACAGATGCTTATTGAGAAGTAAGTATTAATGTGTTTCCTCACCTGGAGCATTCGCCTGTATTGTAACATTTATTTATTTAAGAGAGGTAGGCACCATACTAGGGAGCAAGCCCGACTGGGGAAGGACCTTACAGAAGACCACAGCCAAATAACTACACACAGTGGTGTTGTTGTGTTCCTGTGTGTACAGGTCTCCAGCGCTCATTTAGGGATGCGTTTTGAAAGAAACGTATTCCTATACAAAGTATAGATACATACTTCCATTACAAAGCCCTGGTGTAAAAAAATGGGTTGGCAACACGCAAGTGATCAGGCGGGCCGTATGCTTGTTTGCCACCTAAGTAGTATAAAAAAAAAACTTTATTATACACATAAAATATGATGTATTAAGGCGGACTTAATGCCTGAGGCATTCTCTACCAGTCAACCCAAGGTGGTGCAGAGATAAATCAAAGTATGTGCATATAAATATTACATTTTACTTTTTTTATACTACTTGGGTGGCAAACAAGCATATAGCCCATCTTATGTTAAGCAGTTACTGTAGACTATGGACGCTTGCAATACCAAAGGTATCACTTGCGTGTTGCTGATCCATTTTTTTACATCAGCCCTAATGTAAAAAATTGGATCAGCAAGAAATTAAGATGAAGTATCCTTGGGATAGGAAAACGTTTTTTACAATACGCATCCCTATATTAGCCTTGGAGACCTGTACTCACTCACAGGTTGTACCCCAGTTGGGCTTGCTCGCTAGTATGGAGCCGTACCTCTGATACTCTTGAGGGTTTATTGGTAACCTCGCCATTTAACGTGTCTTTCCAATAAACAACTAAGCAGGCCAACAAGCGTGTGGCCTGCTTATATTTTGTTTTAAATCAATAAAAAATAATATAAATATGTAATATTTTCAGATATTATGCTCTGGATGATGCTGTTATCAGAGAACTGCTTGGAAGAAAGCTATCTTCCAGACACAGGAAAGATTTGGATGAAGTAAGTATATAGCGGTGGTGGCCAGAAGAGGTGCGAAGTCTTTGTGTGACCCACAAAGAATTGTTCTGAGTCTGGGTGTAATTTGTGTCCGTAAATTGAATGTTTGAAAAGTCCCCCGCGACACAGAGCTTGTTCTCAGTGCGGGAGTTGTCTTAAAAAAAATAGAGAAGAAATCTCTTGATAGAGAAGAGGATACCCGTGCCCAGCAGTGGGACATATATGGGTTTTCGGGACAATCCCACCCACATGCTCACCGCTGTGACTCCTGTGAGCCAGGATTAGTTAGTTAGTTAGTTTGACGGGGCTTTTCCGCACCTGGCCGCTCTAGTAGGCCTTTGGTGGCTGTACAATCTTGGCATGATTTATTTTTAAATATTAAAGATATAGTTTCTAGATGTTGAATAAGATTGCATTGTGATCTCGACACGTTTCTATCTTATACTTCAAAAAGAAACGATCCCTCATTACCATACAGTGGAAAGCTAAATTCTTTTTTTTTAAATATTGCTTACTCATTAATTAAATACTTATCTAAATTTCTCATAATATGGTATATTGGTTTCCGTTCCCTTTTGTTACCACTATTGTAACTCATACCAAATTGTAAATGTTATACTCTGGCGATTAAAAAGAGTGGCCCGAGTTTCTTGCCAATTCTTCTCGAGGCCCAACCCTAGTCAGCGAATTGGCCTTAGGAAAAAAGTATGCTGGCATTTGTTTTTATGACGTTCATAAGTATCATGGATTTGATCTAAATGAATAAATGAGTTTGACTTTGACTTTGTGCGTAGTATGTGAGCCAGGATTAACAGCGGAGTAACCAACTGATACACTGAGCTTTGACACTGGTGCATCCCGTGGACAACTAAACCTACTGTCTTGGACCCCGCAACGAATGTAATCAGAAGTAAATAGCAGGAGTTAGAAAGAAAAGTTTCCACTACCTGCCTACATATATTTATTTATTTATAAGATCTCAAACAAAAAACAAATTACAAGAAAAAATTACATGATTACAGCTCTGAACTTAAGTTTCCTTAGGGTTGTTAAAAACCACTAAGCAAGTAATGTTCCACCACCAGGTAGCAGAACGGTCTGGAGCACCTCTCCGTTGTTGTCGGCGACAGTTCGACAATGTCCGACGAGTCTTCAAGACTGTCGAAGAAATGCCCGGAAATGTCGTCGCTAATATAAGAAGTACTTTCTTATTATCCGAGCCTTTAGCTAAGTAAGTAATAATTATGTCCTCTTAACCGAATTTCGGTCACAGCGACAAAGTTTTTTATTTTTTTTAAACTACCAAGGTGGCAAACAAGCATACGGCCCGCCTAATGGTAAGCAGTTACCGTAGCCTATGGACGTTTGCAACACCAGGGGTGTCACTCACGCGTTGCCGACCCTTTAAAAACCTTATAACTCCTTTCTTGAAGAACCCCATGCTATAGTCTCTTGGGAAAACCTCGGCAGGGAGCTCATTCCACAGCCTAATCGTACGTGGTAAGAAATTCCTCTGGAATCTTACGGTACGGCAAGTTTGAGGTGCAAGGATGTGAGGATGAACTCCCTGTCGGTGGCGAGAGGCGCGTTGATAAAATGTGGCCGTGGGTATTATCTCGAACAATTCCTCAGAACACAGCCCATTGTACAGGCGGTAGAACACACACAAGGAGGCGAAGTCTCTCTTTAGACTTAGTGGTTCAATACCCCCTGTGAGCTTGGGAAATTTGACCGAAACCCCGAGATATATTAAAGCACACAAGAATGGGAAAACAATCTGACTCGATCGGAGAGAGATCAGGCGTAGGACCAACGGCTTTACATGCTTTTCGAGGCACGGGGGTGTAAACACCGCCAATTTACAAACTTGGTGCATTTATTGTGAATTTCTTGACAAAAAAACTCAGGCAGAAGCCCTCAGGCTTCTGCCTGAGTTTTTTTTATTTATTAATTTAGCTTTCCACTACTGTATGGTAATGAGTTACCATACAGTAGTGGAAAGCTAAATTCATTTTTTTTCCCTTCCTTGTTTCCCTATTAAAAATATTTGACAATATCAATTTTTGGCCCGACCCGGGAATCGAATCTAAGACAGCGTGATCAGCAGTCACACACATCGACCGCTGAGCCACCGGTGCAGTCTTTGGGTACATAATACTGTAAGAGTATAATTTACGCACTGTAAGAGACCAATACAGAAGACCTGTGACATGGTTACATTGGTTACATCCACCTCCCCTTGCTCGCTCGCTCGGGCCTTATATAAAGACCACAAGACGCCGCTGAGCCCTCTTTTTTTGTCTTTCCATTTCGAATTTTGCCGCCCTGGGCAGTAGCCCCGGTTACCCTGAATTTGCTTTTTAGTGAATTCGGGGCTGCTCTCAACTACCACTGGACCAATAAGTTAGTTTCTGCCTACCCCCTATATCCGTGTGGTGAAGGATTAAGAATACAAATGTCACCACCCCGTTCGATCCCGAGTAAGTCATGCAGACAATATCCACTGCAAAAGAAGGAAAATTCTAAACAAAACCTTATACCAACCCGTCTGGCCAGCGTGGTATAGTAGGCTAATATCCCGCCAAGTGTAATTTAAGAGAGGTAGGGCACCATACTAGGTAGCAAGCCCGACTGGGGAAGGACCTCCACCTTACAGTTGACCACAGTCAAATAACTACACACAGCGGTGTACTTGTGTTCCTGTGTGTGAGTACAGGTCTCCAACGCTCATTTAGGGATGCGTTTTGAACGAAACGTATTCCTATCCCAGGGATACTCGATCTTAAAACCCTGGTGTAAAAAATGGGTTGGCAACACGCAAGTGATACCTCTGATATTGCAAGCTTCCATAGATTACGGTAACTGCTTAACATCAGGCGGGCCGTATGCTTGTTTGCCACACAAGTAATATAAAAAAAAAATTGTATGGAGGAGATCCGTGCCCAGCAGTGGGACTTTTATGGGTTGATATGATGATGATGATACCCCCTATGGAAAACACCTTAATATGTAAGTATAACAAGTATTTAATTTTTTATTTTCAGAAAGTATGGCGCAGTGGTATTTATCGCTTGCATGAGATTTGAAACGGCGAAAAGAAAACTAAGCTATTTGTCATTCAATGACTTTTATCATTGTGCACAGGTAATATATTCCTTAAGTCATAAGTCATAAGTCATAAGTCATAAGTATTTTATTTCGTAACAATATACATTGTGTAGAAAACGATTATTAAAACTACATAAAATTAATCATAAATATAAGGTAGGTAGGTACACAAAATTCTATCATAAAATACACAAATTAGGAATAAATCACATAAAATTTACAATAATAAAAACTAATTTCATAATAATTATTCAAATAAATTACAATTCATAACAGTAAAAAAATGTCAATAGAATTAAATTAAAAAATGTCAATAAAATTAAAATAAATGTCAAGAACAAAATATATTTTCAATTTAATTAATTAAACACATAAAATTCACAATATACTATAATAAAAACCAATTTCATAATAATTATTGAAATAATTTACAATGCATAACAATAAGAAAAATGTCAATAGAATTAATAAATGTCAAGAACAATATATATTTTCAATATAATTAATTAAATTAATGACGGTATGTAATTAGGTTACCTCAAATAGCAGTTACAGTTGTTTGTCATTAATAAACTCGTCAATGCTATAATAGCCTTTCCTCAATAAATATGCTTTAAGTTTATTTTTAAATAAGTTCGCACTGTAAATGCTTTTAAACTCTGTGGGCAGCTTATTGTATAATGAAACTGACTGTACTCTAGAACTTTGTTGCACTACATTAAGTTTTGGTTGTATTGTTGACGGTATATCTTTTCTACGAGTGGTATCTCTAACCTTCCTTTCTTCATCAGATTCAATTTTGTAGAGATTTTTTACAAAATTAGACAATACTACCAAAATATATAGACACGGGACTGTTAAAATTTTAAGTTCTATGAAGTGTTCCCTACATGAATCTGTTTGCTTAAGGCGAAGCATTGTTCTGACAGCCCTTTTTTGTAATATAAATGTCGCACTTATATTATATTTGTAGCTGTTTCCCCAAAAAATAATGCTGTATCTAAGCTTACTTTCAACCAAAGCAAAGTATACCATCCTAAGCTGTTTCACTGTAAGTTCTTCCCTTAGATTTCTTATTGCGTAGCACGCAGAACTAATAGACTTAGTTATTGCTAGAGTCTCTTGCTTCCAATTTAACATGGCATCTATGTTGACGCCCAAAAATTTAACACTACGTACCACCTCAACTATATTACCAGAAGACACTACTTCAATACTGCTATTGTTCCTTACTGTAGACTTAAATAGTATACATTTCGTTTTGTTTATGTTTAGCTTTAAATTGTTTATGCCAAACCATTCTTCAAAAAAATGTAATGCATTATTGACCTTTGATTCTAAATCAGCCATAGTATTTGCTGATATTATGGCATTTGTATCGTCAGCGAAAAGAATAAGTTTGGTGTCGGATATACGGTTTTTTATATACACAATCAGGTCATTAATAAACAGGATAAAGAAAATAGGGCCCAAAACTGATCCCTGGGGAACACCACAGGATACTGTACTTAAGTTTGATTTACTAATCTTTTCTTCTCCGTCCAACACTGATCTAACTTCTACATATTGTTGCCTGTTATGTAAATAAGATTTAAATAACTTTAAGACATGGTTTCTAACACCATAGTGTTCCAGTTTGTCTAAAAGGATATGGTGATCAACGGTATCAAACGCGGAGCTAAGGTCTAGGAAAATACCTGCTACTTTACGTTTATCGTTTAAATTACAGATAACTTCATCAATTAAAGCTTCTATGGCATCAGTAGTACCTATTGATTTTTGGTATCCATATTGCTCGTTATTTAATACTCTGTTAGATCTTAAATGTCTCATTAGTCTTTCCTTCATAATTTTTTCTAATAACTTTGATAAAACTGGTAATAAGGATATCGGCCTGTAATTCGAAGGGTCTGTCTTTTTACCCTTTTTAAAAATTGGAAGTACTCTTGCGATTTTAAACTGGTCTGGATATAGACCTACTTCAATGCACTCGTTAAACAGTGATGCTAATGGCTCTGCTAATAAATCTATATTATTTTTAATAACAGTCAATGGTATTTCGTCAAAGCCTACAGATGATTTAATGACCATTTTGTGCACCATTTTGTATATCTCTGAGGCGCTCACTAGATCAAAACTCATATTTATATCTACTCTGTCAATACTTTCATTTAAATACGCCATGGCTAATTTTTTATTACATGAATTTAAGCAAGTTGAATTGTCAAACTGTTTTGAAAAGATATTAGCTACTTCTAAAGCATTGTTAGTAATTGTGTTATTTACTTTAAGTATGATTTGTTCATCACCAAATGGTTTAGTTCTATTGCACCGCAGATTGACTATCTTCCAGATTTCCTTACTGGAATCTGATGCTTTGTCTATTTGTTTCCTAACATCATTACGTTTAGCTGCGCTAATGACCTTTTTGTATAGTTTGTTATACCTGTTTCGATAATCTAGAACTGACTTTTCAGATTGTGCCTTATCTATAGTGTTAAGGAAACGTTTTACTTTGCTGGCCATCTTTATTCCTTTCGATATCCACTTAGATCTCCCATTTCTTCTAACATTAAATTTAATGGTACGCTTCCTGAATATTTTTGAATGTATGTCTTTGAATTTGCTAAGAAACGTGTTTATGCCAGTACTCCAGTTTGTCTTTAATATTGTTTCCCTAAAAATATTATTGTTCTTGTCATTATAGCTTCTTCTACATAGACGCACATAACTAGGTAGTTTGCTAAGCTCTACAGTTTCTAAGCATGTTTCACAAAATAGCCCTGCGTGTCCGTCAGAAAGTCCATTATGTTCTATATTTATACTTTCAATGCTAGTGTCAGGTAAGTTAGTCAAGATATTATCTATACATGATTCTGATTTGTTTCGCTTAAAAGTAGGTGAGTCTATTAGATACCTAAAATTGTAACACGTAAGTAACGATATAAATGAGTTGCACCGCATGTCACTTCTTAATATATTAATATTAAAGTCACCACAGATAATACATTTTTTATTGAGGAAATACTGTAATAATTTTTCGAGCCTATCCATGAAATTATCAAAATTACTATTTACGGGTGTTCTGTAACAGCAAATAACACACAAATTAGTTTCTATATCTTTGACTCCACAGACTTCAAAACTATCGGTTTTATACAACTGTTTGCATATTGAAAGTTCCTCTATGTTTCTATCATTACTTGTCAATATCAAAGAGCCACCCCTATTTTTTTTAAGTCTTGTGTTATAAGCTCCTATTATATAATTACTTAAATTAAACTGTTTAACTAAAGTTTCGTTGAGAAAGTGTTCAGAAATACAAATATAATTGAGTGTATATGACAAATCACTTAAATATACTTCAAGATCATCTTTCTTACTAATAATTCCACATACATTTTGGTGATAAATATTTAGCGTAGAACAATGTTTTTGCTTATTAACGAAAACATATTGCTGTGTTATTTTGTTCTGTGCTGCTGTGATTTGTATCTATCTGGGAAAACATGTTCAAATCTACAAGAATATCGTTCATGATTCGCTCATATATATTTCTTAAACCTTGCTTCTTTATTTTGCCCGTTGTGTGGGAAAACATATCCAATGTTAAGTCATAATTGCTGTCAAAAATATAAATATTATCTCTATTTTGTAGGGTAAAATAAAGAAGTTTTGAGAACATTAATAGTAATAACATAACTACACACAGCGGTGTAGTTGTGTTCCTGTGTGTAAGTACAGGTCTCCAGCGCTCATTTACGGATGCGTCGTTTTCCTATCCCAGGGATACTCCATCTTAAATCCCTGGTGTAAAAAATGGGTTGGCAACACGCAAGTGATAACTCTGGTGTTGCAAGCGTCCATAGGCTACGGTAACTAGTCTATATTCTATCTCTGTGCCTGTGTCTGTGTGTGTTTCTTCCGGATCAGTTCAGCTGACATTTAATATTTTGCAATATTTGTAGTTTTCGCAAAGTGAATTTTAACTGCTTAACATCAGGCGGGCCATATGCTTGTTTGCCACCCAAGTAATATAACAAAAATATACAATTACCGGACACAAAGTATACCCAGAATCGGGATAACCATTTATGGATCACACATTTTTTTTGTCCTGTATGGGTATTGAACCCACAACACGCATGATAGTTACCTAGAGCGAGTTTTACTTCGCTAGTAGTTCACATGAGATAGGTTTTCCAAATAGCTATTCCACACTATAATCTATTTCTGTGTCAAATTTAATGCAGATCTGTTCAGTATTTTTTGCGTAAAAGAGTAACAAACATCCTTATAAACTTATAATATTAGTAGGATTATAAACTCGAAAGTTTCCTCTAAACTTTTGAAACAACCCCTATTTCATCCCTTAGCGATTTAGCATACCAGGACAATATTGCTGCATATTGGACGGATGATATTGATAATATGATATTGATAATATGGACTGCCTTGGTGGTCCAGTGGGTTCAATACCCATAGAGGACAGAACTTTGTGTGACCCACAAAGAGTTGTTCTGAGTCTGGGTGTAATTTGTGTCCGTTAATTGTATGTTTGTAAAGTCCCCCGCGACACAGAGCTTGTTCTCTAGTGCGGGAGTTGTCTTTTTACCTGACTTCAAAAAAGGAAGATCTATGTTTGACTGTGTTTTTTTATGTATGTTCACCGATATCTCCCCCATTTGTGGATCGACTTTTAAAATTATTTTTTTTATTTGAAAGAGTATACTCTTGAGGTGGCACCAAGTCAGGATCTGATGATGGAATCCCAGAGAAATCGAGGGTAACCCTAAATGTTATAGATATTAACAATGTTTTTCGTATATTTTATTACAAAAACCTAAAAGTAACTGAATACAGATTGAAGTCGGTGCCAAGCTTAATATTAGGTGACAGGATGAACCTAGCATCGACTTCAATTTGTTCCCGAGGACGCTGCTCTAATGTCGATGGCCTACTTTTATAGAAACACCACATATCTCTTATAATTCCAGGCTATTATGACCAGCTGGACTTACAGCTGTACTGGTCCGGAATATTACGACACCGAGATGGACAGGGAATTCCTGCTGGAACTGCGGGAGTTGAGGATACTGCTCGACAAGGACAAAGAGCATAAACAGTAGGTATTGTGTATGAAATGGGTAAATTCGTCAATTAAAAATATTGGCCCTGTAAATGGAGAATATTGTCACTGTATATGGAGAATATTGTCCCTGTATATGCAGAATATTGGCCCTGTATATGGATAATATTGTTTCTGTTTATGGAGAATATTGGCCATTCAAATGGAGAATTATATCCCATAAAGAAAATAAGAAAATAATATATTAATATTCTTTACAGTTTGGTTTGCATGCGTGTCAAACCGAAGTTATTGGAGAAATCTTATCAAGAGTTGGAACTTAACTTCAGGTAAGAAACTAAACTATAAAACACTAGTTACCGCCCGCGGCTTTGCCCGCGCGTACCATCCCACGGGAACACCGATTTTATAAAAAGTAGCCTATGTGTTATTAATTAGTTTATTTTATTAAGAAACAAACAGTCATTTAAAATACAATGCTTTTTATGAACTATCTTAATCTAGAACTAGACCTATAGTTTCCTTAATTGATACTTTATTATTTACGTTACGTTATTCTAGTCTTTATTCTATCTCTGTGCCAAATTTCTTCCGGATCAGTTCAGCTGACATTTAATATTTTGCAATATTTTTAGTTTTCGCTAAGTGAAACTAAACTCTTAAGTAAATCATATGATATGTAATATTTTGGTAAGAGCATGTTATGCCAAACCACTCAAAGTCAAATATTGACTTTATAATACTTGGTAAAATGAAACATTGCCATGTTTTTCATTTGTAAAACAATATATAATAATAGCAACCCATATATGTCCCACTGCTGGGCACGGGCCTCCTCTCCTCTATCAAGAGAGAGAGAGAGGGTTAGCCTTAATTCACACACGCTGGCCTAATGCGGGTTGGTGAATCAGACGTGTCTTTACAATTTCTTCTAAGACATGTGGGTTTCCTCACGATGTTTTCCTTCACCGTTAGCAGATGGCGAATCTGATTTGATTGAATTATGAAATTTGATTGAATTATTAAACAATAAATTGCCATAAATGCAATTTTACAGTTAGCAATAAGCTAACTGTAAAATTGCGAAAAGTTGTTTTGCCAAATGAAAATTTGGGAAATACTTTGGCATGTGATACTTCATAATCGTGATATAAGTCAGGCAGACAATATCCACTGCAAGAGAGGGAAAACTCGAAATAAAACCCTATACCCACCCGTTCGGCCAGCGTGGTGTAGTAGGCTAATATCCCTTCAAATGTATGGAGGAGACCCGTGCCCAGCAGTGGGACGTTTATGGGTTGAGGTGTGATGTGATACTTTGGGAAACGATTTTTTGCCCAAAAAATAGTAATCCTTTTTTTTTTCAGGTTATACACTAGATCTCTTGTTGGCCTGGCTTGCAATCTACACCGCGGGAGGGAGTTAAGGTCTCTTTTCACCGATCTACTTGAAAGGTAAATATATACAATGTATGCGACTTCAATCCTCTCTCTCTTGATAGAGAAGAGGAGACCCGTGCCCAGCAGTGTGTTTTGGTATTATATTATAATTATACTCAAACTCAAAATTCATTTATTCATTTAGGTTACAAAGTAACACTTATGAAGGTCATAAATTATGAATAAACCAGAAAGATGATGTCAGCAAAATTTTCCTACGGCTAGTTCGCTGACGTGGAGCCTTGAGAAGAACTAGCAAGAAACTCAGGCCACTCTTTTTAATCGCCAGACAGTTACAAACTTTTGTAAAATACAAGTATGATAGCATGCAAGCTGATGCAGTCAAAACACGATACTTACTTTATTGTTAAAATAAGGTAATCGTACTTAGTACTGGTCGTGCGAGAAAAAAAACGTATGGTGTTAAAGTCTGCTTCAATTTACATATTGCTATTAAAGAATAAGGCAATATGTGAATAGTGACAATTTTTATTATACTAGCTGTTTCCATCGGCTCCGCCCGCGTGGATGTCGGTTATCGCTGTTAAAAGTAGCCTATGTGTTATTCCAGACCATAATCTATCTCTGTGCCAAATTTCATCCAGATCCGTTTAGTAGTTTTTACGTGAAAGAGTAATAAACATCCATCCATCATATTAGTAGGATTATATTATGCGATTTAATGTTTGATTTAGTGGCTAAGTGGTAACCTCGCCATTTACCACTGCGCGAAGTGTTGTGGGTTCGATCCCTACACAGGACAAAAATTTGTGTGATCCATAAATGGTTGGTCCGAGTATGGGTGTACTTTGTGTCCGTGGATTGTATGTTTGTAAAGTCCCCCGCGACACATGGCTTGTTCCCTAGTCCGGGATTTGTCTTTTTATACAAAGAAAAAAAAATTACGGATGTGTTGGCAACATGCAAGTGATACCTCTGGTATTGCAAGCGTCCATAGGCTACGGTAACTGCTTACCATTAGGCAGGCCGTATGCTTGTTTGCTACCTAAGTAGTACCAAAATAAAATTAAAATGATATTTCTGTTTGTTTTCAGATGTATAGAACCTCTCCGACTGGGTGGCTGGCCCAAAACTGATTTGGCTCAGTTTTTATGCGCTTATGAACAGTGTGCATTGCAAATGGATGTACTAAGGTAATCTTCTTCTTATCGTTTGATTAGTGGCCAACCTGGTGACAGAGTTATTTAGATCGCGCATATTTAGGCCTCTGTCGTGATCTAACGACTGTTACCGACTTTTAACGTGCCCTCCGAAGCACGGAGACGCTCAGATGAAATACCACTATGCGATCACCCATCTATAGGGTTACCACGCCATTGGTTGTTTAACCCGCTGATCGTTTACCGAACAGCGAGTGCACCCAGCTATGAGCGCCTCAATATTATCTGATGTTTTATCTTCTTGTTACAGGGAGGCTGACTTAAAAAGCGTTTGGGAGAGGTACATGAGAGTTATAAGCCAATGTTTATTGACTATGTATCATATATAATTATAATACTAGATATTAATATTATTAAGCTGAAGAGTTTGTTTGTTTGTTTGGTTGAACGCACTTATCTCAGAAAGTACTGGTTCGATTAGAAACATTCTTTTTTTGTTGAATAGTGCATTTATCCAGGAAGGCTATAGGCTATATAACATCACGCTATGATCAATAGGAGCGGAGCAGTAGTGAGATATGTTGCAAAATCGGGGAAAATATTCCAAATTACCACGCGGACGAAGTCGCGGGCGACCCTTAGTATAATTATATAATATATATATAGCTGTTTTATATGGAGGCAGATATATATGCGAAAATAATAAGGGATTTGGTATAGGACTAGCCATCGTTTATTTATAGAGGTAGGACTCGATACTCTATACTAGCGAGCAAGCCCGACTGTGGAAGGACCTTACAGAAGACCACAGCCAAATAACTACACACAGCGCTGTGTGAGTACAGGTCTCCAGCGCTTACTTAGACCCCAGAACTTTGATGGAGTATTCCTGGGATAGGATAGGACACCAGGGCTTTAAGATGGAAGTAACCCTGGAATAGGAATACATTTCTTTCAAAACGCATCCCAAAATGAGTGCTGGAGACCTGTACTCACACACAGGAACACAACTACACCGCTGTGTGTAGTTATTTGGCTGTGATCTTCTGTAAGGTCCTTCCCCAGTCACGCTTGCTCGCTAATATGGTGCCCTACTCTCTCTTAATACTGCATGGCGTCTTACCCAAAATGTTATTATCATGTCTATGTCTGCTTACCTCATTTTAAGTGTGATTGTAACCTGAAGTATTTGAATGAATCCTAAAATATAATCATTAAAATAAAAATAATGTTGTTATTGATGTGCTTAAATAAAAATATTAGATTTATTTTGTTTTTTATTTGCGACCAAGACCAATCATACGGCCCGCCTGATGTTAAACAGTTACCGTAGCCTATAAACGCTTGCAATACTAGAGGTATCACTTGTTGCTTATCCAATATTTTACACCAGGGCTTTAAGATGGAGTGTCCCTGTGATAAGAAAGCGTTTCTTTCAAAACGCTTTTTTAAATGAGCGCTGGAAACCTGTACCTGTACCCTGAAAGAAGACAGGCAAACTACACACAGCGGTGTAGTTGTGTGCGAGTATAATTAATCTCCTGAACTCATTTAGGGAAGTGGTTTTAACAAATCTGTTTTCTATCCCAGGGATACTTCATAAAAAATCAAGTTGGCAGTTTTACCCCCGTGCCTCAGAGGACACGTTTAGCCATGACACCATTCTGCGCACACACTTGTGCACCACTATTAAATGAAAACAAAAAAATAATTTCCAAATAACTTTATTTAATTTAAAAAAAACAATTTCAAAATTAACTTATTAAATTATTTTTACATATCACAATATTTAAAATAAACTATTTCCAATAACTGCTTTTGTGGAGAAACCCTATCTCGTGAGGAAACCCACATGCGTTTAGAAGTAATTCTAAAAGCATGCCTGATTCACCAACCAGTATTGGGCGTATATGAATTAAGGCATATACCAATAATATTATAAGGAAAGGTAAGCTACCTAAATACTAAGCGGCGATCAGTTTTGTTGCTTTATTTTTACACGTACTTACTTATAGATGTCAAGTATGAATGCGATAGATAAAACGGAACTTAATGATACAGAAAGAGACAGTGATAGATGAAATAAAGCTACTTTTTTTTTAGAAAGAAAGAAAGTTTTTTTTTCTTTCTTTCTTATGTCTTTCTTATTATAATATCATTGGTGTAAACCTTTTCTGCTATCTTGGGACAAAAGAGACTTGTGCCCAGCAGTGGGACACATATAGATTGCTATTATTGTTACTATAAACAAATATAAGCTTTTTAGGAAAATAAGGTTATTTCAAAATTAATTTAAGATTATATGTATGGTTCAGTTGTTAAGATGATCACTAGTTCGATTCCGGATACAAGTTTGTTTGATTTAAATAATTTGGGTGTAATTTGTGTCCCGTGCGACACTGGGCAGTTTAAATGGATATATCACTGTACGGCGTGTAGTCAGTTCGATTCCAAGAAAAATCTATGTTTCAACAAATATGTTGTCCCAGAGCAGACGTGTCCTAGAGTGGAGACCGCGACTAGGTAAGCGTAAGGTAGGGCAGCCCCCAGCTAGGTGGAGCGACGACCTTGACGGCTTGTCAAACTTGTCAAAAGCATGATTTATGATCTGTGCTAGTGCTGCATTTTGGCGGGAGAACATTCCAGTAAAACTCCTTATTGTATTCCTTTTCCCGTTCGCGAAGCGCTTAATCTACACCTTTTTACTATTACAATTGCTGCCTACCCTTTTGAGTAACAGGCGTGAGTATGAAGGTATGTATGAAGGGACACAAACTATAATTGATACATTTTAATGGCTTATGTAGATGTATTCAAAAGGCACTTTAATTTTAATAATCTATATAAATTAAAATGAAACGGGCATAATTTACGATCGACTGTACAAAATTAGTTTTATTTTGTGTTTTTTATTGACAGGACATGGTTTGTATACAAGAAAATTAAAAGAAAATATCCAAGAAAAAAATATGGCCGTTCAAAGTTCGCCGGGTCTGGTAGTTACTTATATAAAAAAATGATTAATTAAGATTTTACAAAACTGATATTCATTTGAGGTTTAGGGGTGTTAAATTACCTCCCTTATTAATAATTAAATTTTTAAGTAAATATTTAAAAAATGAGCTTGCGCATTAAGTTTTTAAGTGCCTTTTAAACGTAAAATTATGTATTATTTTTTTACATAATTTTTATGTAAGTACCTATTTTAGTTTTAAATATATTGAGCAAGACATTTTAAGTGTTTTATTTATTTTACTGACCGCGCAAAAGGAGGGTATTGTAAGTTAGGGCAGATAATCTCATAAATCATTACTTCGGACGACCTTTAGTATCTGATTTTAAGACATAGTGGGTAAGTACCTAATACTATATAAATACCTAGTAGTAAGGGAACCTAAAAAATGTAGCGTGGACTGGGAAACACTAAAGGTAGACTATGACCTGGTAAAAGATGCTGGCAATGGACAAAGTCAGTTCAGAATCAAATGCTGTGGAAATATTTGGACAATGCCTATATCAGTGGACGTCTTCCGGCCCATATAAATGTCCGTGTGGTGACGGATTAAGAATACAAATGTCACCACCCCGTTCTATCGAGGTGTCGTAAAAGTCGACTAAGGGAGTAAGTCAGGCAGACAATATCCAAGAAACAAATCCCTATACCATCCCGTCTGGTCAGCGTAGGTGTAGTAGGCTTATATCCTCCAAGTGTATGGAGGAGACCTGTGCCCAGCAGTGGGACGTTTATGGGTTGGGATGATGATGATGAAAGATATTTTTTTACTACCTAAAAGCGCATTCAAACAAATGAATATACATACAAACATGATTTTAGATAGGAATGTACCATATCAAGCTCTCATTCCATAATTACTAATCTACTTAATCACTAAAATCACGTCACTTATGATCTAGTAATTTACAATACACTTTTGAATCAATTTATTTGATTCATACGTCATATTATATGTATAAGTATATTAGTTATATTATATGTACTTAGCATTAGTTTGCAGTTCGATTCGAAAATTCGAGTTCGAAATCTACTGAGCCGATTTGGATGGAGTTTATTTAAATCAATACTAATATAATAAAGAGGAAAGATTTGTGTGCGTAATTTTACAAGATTTTTGTGTGTGTATGTTTGTAATGAATAAACTCAAAAACTACTGTGCCGATTTCAAAAATTCTTTCACCATTGGAAAGCTACATTCACCCTGAGTGTCATAGGCTATATTTATTACTAGAAAAGATTAGGAATCCTTATTAAAACTTAAGTAACGTAACCCAAGGTGTAAAAAAGTGCCTTAAAACGTATTTCTTTATGTCTACACGTGCGACATTTCTGGGAATAGTGACATCTGTGTTTTCTATGTTGAACTTCGTTGCTTATTGTGGCGTTATTCTATTGGCCTGATAGATGCCGCTACAAATCTTATGAAATAAATATCATACACATAATATAACTAATATATCTATAAAGTTAGACACATCCTTCTCTATTCAATTGGTAGGTATATATTATTTATTTACAAAAAGACCATACAATATTTAAGATACTCAACTTTGCATAAAAAATAGTATATTGTATTTCTATACAGTCGTATGGGTAGTCTTTAGTAAATATCATATTAAAAGGCAATAATATTAATTAATATAATCTAATTACATATATTTCTACGTGTTTATGACCGATGACTGACATGTGTCAGTGTCAGACTGACATGTGTTGGACTGACAAGTGTCAGACTGACAAATGTCAGAGCAAACTTAGAGAATGGACTGAGCAATACAACAAAATTGAGACAAAGTGACTGTGCGGTTAATACCTGATTCTTTTCTATAGGTCAAAGCGTGAGCCAAACAGAATTCTAAAATAAAAAGAGACAATTGCTGGCCGCACGTTCACTTTATCTCGTTCACGCTTTCTTGCCTATATTTAGTTTACAGCTGGATATGAAACACTCAGTGCATTATACATGTCTATATGTCACGCTGACAAGTGTCAGTGTCAGACTGACAATCGTCAGTGTCAGACTGAAAACTGTCAGTATGTTGTTTAGACATAATAATGTTGTGACAACGATTGAAATGGGTGTATTTAGTTTATATCAGATAACAAAAATCATGCTCATTTCTATAAAAGCGTGATCTTAACTTTGAAAAACAAGATATTAGGAAATTGGCGCTTGACCATTCAGTATGTTAAATTTATTAAACACTATTGCAAAATTGTATTTTTCACATAGCATGGGTACAAAAACATAGGTACAGGCAGTAATCATAGTAAATAATCTGCCAATATATAGATATCCAATACACTATTTATTTAAACAATAGGTAATACATAACAGTTCTGTCAAGTACTTTATGAGCACATTGAGTAAAATTAAACATATTTAAATATTTATTTTAAATATATGGTTGTTTAGTAAATGTTTAAGTATGTATGGTTAGAAAACCGATTTTTGAGGAAATTAATGGAATAATTTACATTCAGTTTCCAATTTTAAGATTCGCGTAAAAAGTCTGACGGAAATAAAGAAAAATACTACCAATCTTTTCGATTTTTATATTTGAGTACCTACTGTGTTATAATACCACAATATATTGTAGTATACCTATAAAATGTCAAATTTTACTCAATGCAAACAAAATAACATATTCTCAGTCAGTTTATTAGTCCAGTCTGGGGGGTCGGCGAGCGAGTTACTATTTTTATATATGGTAACATATGTATTTTGTACGTATTTATTAAGTATACTAGCCGTTTATATTAATAGACATTTGAGCTGTCATTTTTGACAGGTGTCAGTTGACATTTACTAGTTCTATTTGACAACTGAACTGTCAAATGAATTAGACTATATTCTATAATGTTTTTTGATATGACAAGCAATGCCGATATCGACAATTCTGACAATATTATATGTGGAAAGGAAAATGTACAGTAAAATTAAATTATTTATATTGCTGACATAGTAAAAGGTTTTCGACTGATACTTGAGAGACTACAATTAGATTATAAATTGGTTGACATCATCTTTCTGGCAGAATGATTAAATGGTAGCAGAATGCAAAGTAGAAATGACAATTGAAATGTCAAAATTTGACATATGACCTGTCAAAGAAATTGACAGTTGAGATGTCAATTTTTTAGACAGGTCAAATTCTTTTTTTTTGAAAGTTCAGATGTTAAATTTTGACAGTTCCAATGTCAAATTGTTGACGATGTATTGTCAGTTGCAATACACGATCAAGGCTTGCCTCATTAATATAAACGATTAGTATATAACACATATTTGTAATCGAATTACTTTAATAATTCTTCATAAGTAGATATTATATAGGAAGGCGACTTTATTTACTTGCTGGTAAGCAGTTACCGTAGCCTATGGACGTTTGCAACACCAGAGGTATCACTCGCGCGTTGTCGACCTTTAAAAACTTTATAACTCTTTTTCTGAATAAGTCATATATATATTAAGGTATCGTTTTTTTAGATATTTATGTAGAGTATAATGTTATAATCAAAATCTTCAGATATTCTAGAATCGCCTTCCTAATAAGTACTAAGCTGTCGAAATATAATTACAGTAAATCTTTGTGCATGCGCAGGAGTCGATTATGCCGTTTTAAAACACATTCAAATTAATCTCAAAGCTGTAATAATTTTAATCACTTAGATATGCACAATAAATCAGATCTATACATCAATTATATATGTAGATCATTTTACGTTTATATGCAGGAATTTTATTTACACTTTTTTAGGTTTCTAGGGCCTAATATAAATCGTAAGAGTCACAAAACATACTCAAAAAAATCTGATTTCACGACTAGGTATAAATACAAGTAACTTTCAAAATTCTACATTTTTAGACCCCAGAGAATCGATTTATAGACCCTAAAGACCTTTTATTGGACATGTCGAGAAATATTAGAGTGAATTCTCGAGATTACTTCTTAGTCGAGACAGACCTCGGGAAACACAACACCTATTAAGACCCCCTTTGGGATCTTACTACCGGGGGTCAAAAACGGAAAATATCGAGTCACACATCTTTAGGAAACACTATTCTGGAGTTTCACAAAAACTTTTTATACCCCGATGGGGTTCAAACGGAAAAAAATCTCGAGTAAAAAGTCTTTTTACCAATGCCATTGGGTCTTATTGCCCCTGGGGGTTAGACCCCAAGGGGGTCACTCGCCGCCGCCCGGACTCTAGTACGTATCCTACAGCGCGAGGGACCGGATGTCCTCTCATATATCAACCTCACAAATTTTCCTTTTTTGTGTGCATCCGTTTTCTTTCTTTATTATAGCTTGCTTTAGTCTTTGGTACATCTCGAATCGAGACTGAGCATATTCCTGTAACAAAATTATTAAATGGGGTGAGTAGAATTAAACCCTTTGATTGCACGGTAGGTGAAGTTGCTTAAGGGCTATAAGGGTAAGTTTTAAAGTTAAGGGTCGATGCTCACACGGGACAAAACTGTCTGTGATTTATAAATGTCAGTTTGGGTGTACTTTGAGTTTGAAAAATCCACCGGTTTAGGGGAATGACTTATAAGAAGATCACAGCCATATAACTACACATAGCGGTGTAGTTGTGTTCTTGTGTGTGTGCGTACAGGTGTCTAGACCTCATTTAGGGTTGCGTTTTTATTTTCTAGATAAAATAATTGTGAGATACAGCTCGCTGACATACAGAGGTCAAAAAATTTTAAATACGGGGTCGAATTTCGACTGTTATACTGAATAAACTTAACAAAGTTGATGGCCGAATTTCGACTTGTTGGTCGAAATTTCGACTTGGTGGTCGATATTTCATTTAGTAAATAGTTTAGAAAAATCCCACTTACCCAATAGCCAAAAGGTATTTTGCTCTTACACGCATTGACACAAGACCAGAGCGTCCAAAGCAGGTGGCTGCACAGCTCGAAGACTTCCACTTCAGCCAGGAGCTTGTTTATATCGTCTACTGTGGGCGCCACTGTGGGGTTGTAGTGTTTTAGATATTCTTTTATGAAGATTTCCTGAAAAAAAAAACATTATTATTATAATTATTAATTATAATTTTATATATTAATATAAAATTCTCGTGTCAACTTTGGCTCGAACGATTTCTGTGAAATTTTGATTGCACATTGGGTAGGTCTGAGAATCGGACAACATCTATTTTTCATCCCCCTAAATGTTAAGGGTGGTCCCCTAATTTTTTTATTTAATTTTTAGGCAACATTTTTTGTTTTTTTGTGATTTAGCATTAAAAATACATACAACCCTAAATTTTCACCCCTCTACGATCAACCCCTATTACTATTTTAGTAGCAAAACAACGTTTGCTGGGTCAGCTAGTTATAATATATAATTGGTGACTGCCTTGGTGATCCAGTGGCCTGTTGTCTTTCTGTTCCTGTTGAGGGTTCGGTTCCCATACAGGACAAAACTTTGTAAAACCCACAACGAGTTAGCTAAGTCTGGGTGTAATTTGTGTCTGTTAATTGTATGTTTTTAAAGTCCCCCACGACACAGCCAAATAACTGCACACAGCGGTGTAGTTGTGTATCTGTGTGTGAGTACAGGGCACCAGCAATCATTTATAGGAAACGTTTTACTATACCTACTCCATCTTAAAGCCCTGGTGTAAAAATGAGTCAACAACACGCAAGTGTTACCTCTGGTATTGCAAACGTCCGTATGCTACGGTAACTGCTTAACATAAGGCGGGCCGTATGCTTGTTTGCCACCCAAGAAGTAAAAAAAAAACTAATATTATAAAGCTGGAGAGTTTGTTTGTTTGGTTGAACGTGCTAATCTCAGAAAGTACTGGTCCGATTAGAAAAAATCTTTTTTTGTTGAATAGTGCATTTATCCAGGAATGCTATAGGCTATATATCATCACGCTATGATAAATAGGAGCGGAGCATTAGTGAGATATGTTGCAAAATCACCGGGGAAATAATAATAATAATAATGTTTATTTATTTCTCCTCACAAAAAAATTTGATAACAAACAATTTAAATTAAAAGCAACATTACAATGAAATATAACTACGTTATAAATATGTTTTGTGAAGAGCTGGTGTCTGATGTAGGTTAGCACCTGTATTACAGATCACCAGGTCCCCACCCCATTTTTCCATAGTAAACAAATGTTAAGTTTTATTTCAATATTTTGGAAAACAAAAGGAGCAATCAACTAAGTATGTGAAGAAACAAATTAAATGATTGTAAATAGAAGGTACTACTTGTATAAATTAAATTCAGGGAGATTTGTTGTGTAAATAAAGTGTATGTGTGTGGGAGTGTAATGTGAGTTTGATGTGTGTGTGTGTGTGTGTGTGAGTTTGGTGTGTGTGTGTGTGTGTGTATGTGTATGTAGTAGTAGAACTAGCATCAGCATATTTTATTTAAGTAAATTTTCCGTATTAATATAGTCAAATTTTTGCAACCAATTTCTAGTCATTGTCTTACATTTTGCTTTGGGGATTGAATAAATGGATCATATTTTATTAATTTTGTTATATAAATTACAACTCTGGTAACTAAAGAAACGCTGGGAGAAGCTAGTATTTACAGTGGGTTTGGTGCAAACTATGTGTTTTCTGCGTTTATTGTTATTTTTGTCGGGATCATATGGCAAGAGTGAATGTTGTTTCATGACAGTATGAAAGATAAATAGTTGGCGAACAGTTAAAACATCCCACTGTTGATACACATCTGTAGTAGGGTGGAAAAAAGGAAGAAACAAACTAACTCTTTCAAGTTTCAAAAAGTACGTTCCAAATTACGACGCGGCCGAAGTCGCGGGCGACCCCTAGTTTATAGATATAAAACAACATACCTTCTGTTCCAAAGTAGGGAAATTATCCAACATCTCAAAATAGAAGGGGTGTTCTGGATTTGAGTAGTCGTATGCCCACTCCTGGAAGTGGTTGGCCAAGTCGAAGCCCCTGTAGTTGTACGCGCAGTACTCGTAGTCGATTAGCATCATCCTGGGCTCTCCTGAGTCCGAGATCCTGTGGGGAAAAGAATTCAGTGTCAATGAAGACCGGTGTCGGTCATGGTGGTCAGGAGACATGATCACATGAGTGATTACAGGTCTCCAGCGCTCATTTAGGGATGTGTTTTGAAAGAGCTAGTATTTAAACGAGCGACTATAAATTCAATTTATGGGTGTCAAAATTACTGTATATGGCGTACAGAAATACTGTATATGGCGTACAGAAATACTATATATGGCGTACAGAAATACTGTATATGGCGTACAGAAATACTGTATATGGCGTACAGAAATATTAAGTGAGCGAAAAACTGAGGGTGAACACAATTTATCAAAATTAGCGTTGTTGGGGTCACAGTTCTAACCTAACCTACTTGTCTCCTTGTCTGATAGCATCTCGTTTCTGGTAGCAAATGCATGAATATATAATTATATTCAAATGCATGAATTTCTAGTCGCTCACCTAGTAATTTAGTCGCCCACCTATTAATTTAGTCGCACGGCTAGTATTTACAGTATCTTATCATTAGTCGCTAAGTTTTTTTTTTATTCGCTCGTTTTATAATTTCTCTTTTGAAAGAAACGTGTTCCTATCCCAGGGAAATTCCATCATAAAACCCTGGTGTAAAAAAAACTCAAATTAAAAATTAATTTATTCATTAATGTCACTAAGTAACACTTATGAAGGTCATAAATTATGAATAAGCCAGAAAGATGATGTCAGCAAAATTTTCCTACGGGTTTCTAATAAGTTCGCAACACGCAAGTGATACGTCTGGTATTGTAAGCGTCCATAGGCTTTTTTTTGAAGCGAGGCAGTTATTTCGGACTCTTCGGCTTAAAGGTGGTGGGCGGCCGGCATACCGACTAAAACCCCCCTGTGCACCAACACCCGCCTGCACGGGTGGACCACCGGAACCTGATATGACATCAGTGGTTCACCCAGCATACTTCATCTGGACCTGAACCCGTATGAGGACCGAACCGACGGATATCGAGGCACCAGCAGGTGGACCGCGACGGGGCCCATGAAATAAAAGAGTCTTAACATCAGGCGGGCCGTATGCTTGTTTGCCACCTAAGTAGTATAAAAAAAATTTACTAACCTGCTCGCCACACTATCCGAGGTATTAGCATCCTCATAGCATGTCATTATTGTTGGATATAGATCTGACTCCATTTGGCATGTGGGAGATGAACAGTCGAAGATAAGGATGTTGCCTGGATAGAGATAGATATATGCGTGAGAGAGAGACAGAGAGCACCTTTTACTCCCGCACTATAGAACAAGCTCTGTGTCCCGGGGGACTTTACAAACATACAAATTAACGGACACAAATTACACCCAGACTCAGAACAATTCTTTGTGGGTTATACAAAGTTTTGTCCTGTGTGGGACTCGAACCCACATCCTCGTGCACAGCAGGCGCATACTGTAGCCACTGGACCACCAAGGCAGTCGAATACAATATATACAATAATGTGTCCTAATAACCGAATTTCGGTCACGGCGGCTAATCTCAACGGAGACAAGCCATCTGCGCTGGAGATATTATAGTCCACAAGTGTGTGCGCAAACACAAGTGCACTCTTTTTTCCCTCACTCTCATAGTCCGGTGGGACGGCAATTCGACACGACCGGAGAGAGATCAGGCGTAGGACCAACGGCTTTACGTGCTTTCCGAGGCACGGGGGTGTAAACACCGCCAATTTCTTGTCAGAAAAACCCAATATCAATTTTTTGCCCGAACCAGGAATCGAACCCGGACCTCGTGATCAGCAGTCACACACATCGACCACTGAGCCACCGAAGCATCACCATACTAGTGAGCTGGGGAAGAACCTATACCTTACAAAAGTCCACAGCCAAATAACTACACACAGCGGTGTAGTTGTGTTGAGTGACTACAGGTCTCCAGCTCCTTAGGGATGCGTTTTGAAAGAAACTGTTTCCTATCCCAGAGAGAATCTCTTCTTAAAGCTCTGGTGTAAAAAAATTAGTCAGCAACACGCAAGAGATACCTCTGGTATTACAAGCGTTCATAGAGTACAGTAACTGCTTAACATCAAAATCATGGTGGTGATGGTGAACTACTACAGGAAAGCAATTATTACAATATTAATGAATATCTAGATGACAAATTTAATGATAATAAATAATTTCCAATGTAAACTAGACATATAAGCTACAATATAATTATGTATTAAATTCCAATAATAATAATAATATTTAATTCATTATGTTAGTTCATTAGATTATAAGTTATTTTGTCTGTGTTTTTAAATATTTACACGCCACAACTGGCAGAATATGTTGTATCAAAAATAATATTGTAACATCCTACCAACCATATTCTTGAAAATAAAGTATTCTATTCTATTCTATTCTATTCATTCTGGGCCCCAATTTAAGACCAATTAATTTAAGACCAATGATTTTCCAAATATTGGTCTTAAATTTATTAGCAGAATACCAAAAATGCTACTGAGATTAAATTGAGAATCAATTCAGATTCAATTGAGCCATTTGTAAATTAGCAGAATTGGGGCTCAGGTTTTGCAAGCGTCTATAAGCTACGGTATATAGGCGATCCGTATGCTTGTTTGCCACCAAATTAGTACAAAAAAAATGCAAGAAAATCTTCTTGCATTCGACTTACCTTCTTGCATATCATTATGGCAGAAGACCACAGGAGACTGAACAGTGGCGACTAACTTTTTCAACCATTCCAACTCCTTCTCAAAGTCTATTGTCTTCATACACTTCAAAATACACTGTTCTTTTTCAGACTAGAAGTAAAAAGAACATGATATTAGGGGTCGTATTTATAAACGAAGTTCGGGTATTTCGGGTATATTTTTCTGTAAATAATTGACATTCAAAACATTTAGGTAATATAATTATTTTGACATTGTATTTTTATTCTTTTCCTCTTGACATCTCACTTGATTTGACATAATTTGACTTTTTTATTATATAAAATGAGTGGTCTGACTATGCTATTCTGTTTGTCATATAAAAATGGAATTTATGAATATAATACTTATTAATAATAAAATTTGATTGATGTTAATTGTTATAGTCGATAGATAAATTTAATATAATATTAATATATTAACTATAGTACACCGTAAAGGTTAAACATGACTGTGAATATTATGTGTAACATCTTGCATGCCCTGTGTATGTATACTCATGTTTGGGACAAATAAAATGATCTTGTATCTTGAGTACGCGTACTTACTTAATACCGTCTCTTTCTAACTACGGTCTGTGGCGCCTAGTTAGAAAGAGACAGGGGTGTCAAGTGCGCGTACTCAATACCTGAGATGCGTTTATAAATACAAGCCTAGATTTAATAAATTTATTTCTTAAGATATATTGTTTTTTTTTTTCAAGTTCTGTGTCGCGGGGGACTTTACAAATATACAAATAACGGACACAAATTACACCCACTCAGAACAACTCATTGTGGGTCACAAAGTTTTGTCCTATGTGGGAATCGAATCCGCTACCTCGTACACAGTAGGCGCATACTGCAACAACTGGACCACCAAGGCAGTTAGATATTTACAAGAATATTATTTCACTAGCTGTTACCCGCGGCTCCTTACGCGTGGATGTCAGTTATCGCGATAAAAAGTCTATTCGCTATTCCAGACTATAATCTAGAAGAGAATTTCTTGACAGAAAAACCCAATTTTTTCCCTAGTTTACCACCTAGAGAAGAGTATATCAAGTCTTACCATTCCCTTAACATCTTGTGAGAAACGTTCAGTCCTGACAGTCTTCAACCATTTGAAACTGGTCTTCCAGAGCCAGTCAGGGTCATTGGATAGGGGAACAGCCATAGTGTGGATGGCAGCCATCTTCTCAGCAATCTTCATTGAGATGGCAGGGTCAGCTAATTCTTTGGTGAGGAGTGGCCGGGCCTGGTAAAAAGAAAATTAGGGCACCATATAAGTAAGCAAGCCTGTCTGGGGAAGGACCTCCACCTTACAGAAGACCACAGCTAAATAACTACACACAGCAGTGTCGTGTAGTACAGGTCTCCAGCGCTCATTTAGGGATGTGTTTTGAAAGAAACGTATTCCTATCCCAGGGATATTTTGTTTTAAAGCCCTGGTGTAAAAATATGGGTGGGAACAAACATTTATGGATCACACAGAGATTTGTCACGTGTGGGAATCGAACAGACGACCTCTGGCGTAGCAGTCAGGGTCACTAACCACTAGACCAACAAGCCAGTCGAGGACTAATCATTCGCAGCAGACTGTGAGCAGCAAATAGTTTGTGGCAAATTATATGCGACAAACTATCTGCAGCTAACAGTTCGCCACATAAAATTTAACACTTGTTGTACTTACAGGTATGTATTCTTCAATTCTGCCACCAGAGAACACTCCATACAGCTTGGGCCCCAAATTCCTCTCAGACAGCAGAGTGAATATGACAGACTCTGTGACTATGGCGTCCATTGCGCGCTCACCGTGCACCTGACCGTAGATACGGAGTAAAACCTGCAAATTATACGAGTCTTATTTTATTTTTTTAATTGCGATTGATGGTAGACAAGTAGACCACCTGATGGTGAGTGAATAGAATAGAATAGAGTTTATTGTTTCCAGTATTACAGCTTAAGACAAATAACTATAGTACCTAAGTGTAGTAAGTGGTAACTGCTGTTTATGGATTTGAACAATGTTAGGCATACAAGTCTAGATACTGTCTCGGTGGTCCAGTGGTCGCAGTATGCGCCTGCTGTGCACGGGGTTCGATTCCCACACAGGACAAAACTTTGTGTGACCCACAAAGAGTTGTTCTAAGTCTATGTGTAATTTGTGTCCGTTAATTGTATGTTTGTAAAGTCCCCCGCGACACAGAGCTTGTTCTCTAGAGCGGGAGTTGTCTTTTTTTAAAAAACCAAGAAGAAAAAGTACCAAGACTTATTTTTGTCTGACTTTATTTTTAAGGTCGCTTTCCATTATGAAGCTTAATGAGACTAGTCTTTTTTATACTACTTGGGTGGCAAACAAGCAAACGCCTGATGTTAAGCAGTTACTGTAGCCTATGGACGCTTTCAATACTAAAAGTATCACGTGTGTTGCCAATCTATTTTTTTACACCAGAGCTTTAAGATGGAGTATCCCTGGGATAGGAAAATGACATTTTTAAAGACGTATACCACCTAGACTTTACAAAGATATAATTCAAGGACACAAAGTACACCCAGAATCAGAGTAAATATTGAATTTTACCCATGTTTCTTTAGTCAGTGAATTTAGCATTAAGCAAATTAGTAGATGATGTATCATTGGGCATTTTTTTATCATGATGAAATGATTTCATTTTGATTTTGCTCATCACCATCAAGCTTTCAATGAAAAGCTACCTTAAGTATTTAATATATATACTGTAGTAAAAAAATATTATTTTCTTTAAACATATTCTTAAACAAATTATTTGTGACAAATGCTTTGCTTTTTTTGATGAAACAGACTAAGTGCACATTTTAAACTTGTGCATTTCGATACTTTTAAATGTTGTTACGTCACTGTCAATAAAATTAGAAATAAAATCATACCGTTACCATTATTTACATGAAAAAGATAAGGACAGCATGATTTAGTTCTAAAAATAGAACGATGGGCGTTTTTAAGTATTTGTTTAGATATTAATTAGTAATAAAATTTAATTGTTTTATTATGACGTATGTTCTATGGGTGATTGAAAAGAGTGGCCTGAGTTTCTTGCTGATTCTTTCCTTAGGCTCTACGCCTGTCTGTGCAGTCAGCAAATACAGCAGTTAATAAGCTGACGTCTATTTTGAGAAAACCCACATGTCTTAGAAGAAATTGTATTAGGCCAGCGTGTGTGAATTAAGGAATTCTCTTGATTGAGGAGAGGAGACCCGTGCCCAGCAGTGGGACATAATATGGGTTGCTATAATTATTATTTGGCTTTTTCATCGACCTTTATAAAGGTCACAGTGTGATCTATTTAATTTTGATTTTATCTCAGTAATGTAATATAAATAAATGTGATAATATATATTATAATAAATTTTATATGCTCACTCTTCATCACCTTAAGATTGGCAAGAAAATGTCTTTAGCATTAAGCTAACCATTGTAACTTATATTACCACCCACATGCCCACCACTGTGACTCCATTGAGCCATTATTTACTATTTATTGTAAGTTATGTGCATTAAGTTCTTTAAAAAAAGCATTTTTGTACGAAATGGAGAGGCACTTGGAGAGGCATATGTCCAGCAGCAAACTACAATAGGCTGATGACGATACCTATCAGCCAAAATTGTCCATCGTTCTATTTTATACAGTGCCAAAACAGTTTATTACGTTTGAACCTCACTTAGGCCCCTACTTAAGCATCAATGGATATGTGTCTTCTAAATATTTTATAGCTCTACCGCTGCAGATAGCCTAAAACATTATATAGGCTATAATGTTAGGAGTATAATGTTCCTGTATCTGGAGCCCTAACCGAAGGCAGCTTAGACTCTGTACTTGATGCCGGTGGATCTCCATATTCAAAAAAATTAAAGCCTTTTTTTAATGATTTTTATAATTTAAGTTAAAAAATATAAAAAGTAAACCGCCATTTGAATTGGCCTTTATTATTATTATTAATCTTCTAGTTACTCTATTATTATTATTGGCAAATATTTTCAAAATACACATACCTACTAATCAGGTATATCCACATCTCATTTTTAAGAATTTCAAAAATTACAAGTATTATTTTCATACACTTTTTTAAACTAAACTAACCCTATACTGTAATTACCGTTAAACAAAAGAAATGAGAATATTAATCAATAAAAAATACTGGCTTAGACATCATAATATTCCTCAACATCAGTATCAATTGGAAACGTGCCCAAAGGGCTTTAGCTAGCCCTTTAGTTAGCCCTAGAATGTCAATGTCAATGCTAATTCTCAAAAATGTAATGTAAATATCATTTCAAGTAAACGCCCAAGCGAGGTTCAATTATTACACAGATATTTTTCTAGAATGATCTTGCATCACCTTGTCCCAATGAGTATGGCGCCTCCAGGCAGGCATGGTGCGACCGCAGCGCCATCTGACCGCCGGTATTGACACTAGTCCTGAGGTAAGACTAATGGAAACATTGTGCTTCTCGGAGTTCAAAGCATAAAATAGACTTAGACATAACAAAATCCCCCATCCCCTTACAAAATGACAGGCAAAACAACCCTCTCTATGATTATCATGAATTAGATTCATAAATGGATACAGCGATATAATAATAAATATGGGTTTTAAAAAGGACATTAGGCGTTTGCTTACATTGTGTCTATTAATAAATATCGATGCAGAATTTTTGTAAACAAATCTTCTCGTTACATGATTATTAATTTTACAGACACATTAACTGCATTTTTAACTGAATTTTTAAATGAAAATATTTAAACATGTGAAAACCTGACTTTACCCACCCCACTGGCAAACAGGCGTAAGTAAGCAAGTATAATGCCCACCAAAGATCTTGACAATAGTCGGCGTAGTTCGAGCATGTCATACTTGCGACAATTGCTAGGCGCAGTATTCGACAGTATTGACCAATGACGCGAATCCTTCAATCCTGTGATTGGTTTATTATCGCGCCACCCCCCGCGGCCCGCACATACCACCAAAGAGACATAAAAACGCTTTCTGCGCAATTGTTCAAGATCTTTGCCGGGCATTATACGTAATGTAATGATGTAAAGGCTGATTGTTTGAAAGAATATCTGTACTTTAATGCAGTTTGTTGCCATCAGTATTGTTTACATTAATTTCACATCGAATTTAGAGTTAATATAATAATTAATTTATTTTTATTTTTAAAAATAAAACAAATCTAAGACTTTCCTAAAATTAGTACATTAGTTCTTCATCGCCTAATGCCCTTTTAAACATGCATTTTACAATTTCCTAGTCAACCAAAACCTTAAATGGGGATACTATTGTTATTTTTATATGTAGATCACCCCATGTCCTTTTAATAGGACAAATGGTCTTTGTCGACCCTAGCGCAACTGATTAATTTTACACAGAAAACAATCAAAGAAATTCAAGAGACCAAAATATTAATTCAAAAGACCATATTTAAAATATCAAGACTAACCTTTCTAGGTTCTTCTAGAATGCAACTGTTACGTCTCATAATAGGTTTCTTGTCCAGGTCCGGGTCATCCTCGGGACTGCTCTCCCGACCTTGGTAAGTATTCAAAGTGCATTGGTTGTCGGGTAGACCAACCAAGTAGAGGAAGTTTGAAAGACCACCGCTGAAATCAAGAAATATTTTATTATTACGTACGTTTAGATTGTGGTATGAGCTTCCTGCCGAGGGTTTCCCGAAAGACTATAGTATGGGGTTCTTCAAGAAAGGAGTTATAAGGTTTTTAAAGTGAGGTAGGGCACCATACTAGCGAGCAAGCCCGACTCTACCTTACAGAAGACCACATCTAAATAACTACACGCAGCGGTGTAGTTGAGTTCCTGTGTGTGAGTACAGGTCTCCAGCGCTCATTTAGGTATGTGTTTTGAGAGAAACGTATTCCTATTTTAGGGATACTGCCACCCTAAAGACCTCGTGTAAAAAAAAATGGGTCGGCAACAAGCAAGTGATACCTCTGATGCATCAGGCGGGCCGTATGCTTGTTTGCCTACTTGGTAGTATAAAATAAAAGTGGGATACGTCCACCGACAGTCACTCGCATGCACATCACGAAGCTTTACAATAAAAGTAGGTATAATTAAGATAGTATCTCATGGTCAATGACATACATAATTAGCATTAATGTTACTCTTATCATTGTCAAACAGACGTCTTTGTTATCACCTATCAGATACATAAAAGATAAACAGATACATCTCGTGGAAATGTAAATTTGAACTTCATCATCATAATCATCTCAGCCAAAAGACGTCCACTGCTGGACATAGGCCCCCAAGGATTTTCACAACTCTTGCTCCTTAGCCGACCTTATCCATCGGTTGCCCGCAACCTTTACCAGGTCGTCGGTCCACCTTGTTGGAGGCCTGCCCACGCTTCATCTTCCAGTTCGTGGTCGGCACTTTAGAACCTTTCTGCCCCAACGGTTATCAGTTCTGCGGGCTATGTGCCCGGCCCATTGCCACTTAATGGAGGCAATTCTTCGAGCTAGGTCGGTTACTTTGGTTCTCCTACGGATCTCCTCATTTTTGATTCGATCTCGCAGGGTTTTCCTGCGAGATCGAATCCGATTTGAACTTAATTATTAGCAAGTAAGTTTTTTTTTCTAAATGCATATTATTATTATAACCTCATCCAGGTTAATTCTTCACAAGTTGCAAAATATGCTCGTTGTGATTTTAAAAGTACAACATAGCTCAAATCATTACTGCCCAGGGCTTCGATTAGGTTTTTTTTTTTACTTTTAGTTAACATATAATTTTTATATTATTTTGGGTGTATGTAGGAACTGTAAGAAGGCGTTTGGAGGTAGCATAATGTACCGTGCGGTTCACACTTCAGAAGACCGTATAGCTTGGAGACGTGTCGTATGTGGTCACGATCCTCAGCAGTGAGGGAACGACAAAGAAGAAGAAGAAGGAACTGTACATTAGATAGATAGATAGATAGAATATTCTTTATTGTACACCAAATAAGTACTAAAACTAATTACAAGTTTACAGACAGTTTACAGACGTAGAAACAGCTAGGCTTGTATATTTTAGTTATTTTCACAGCGTCATGTCTTACGGCATACTACTGTGGGGAAAGGCCGCCGATATTGAAACCATATTTATACTCCAGAAAAGAGCAGTACGCTCTATCTACAATTTAGGCGCACGAGTTTCACTTAGAGAAAGGTTTAAAGAAATAGGCATTCTGACAGTTGCATCTCAGTACATTTTTGCCAACATCATGTTCGTTAAACAAAATATACACCTGTTTTGTAAAAACAGTGACATTCATACACTAAACACAAGGAACAAACATAAACTAGTTGGTACGTATCACCGTCTTCATAAAGTCCACAATTCATTTGCGGGACTCGGGGTACGTTTCTATAACAAACTACCTCTTGAAGTTATGAACCTACCCTTACACAAATTCAAACTAGAAGTCAAAAATCATCTTTTAAGCAAGGGTTATTACACTATTAATGACTTTTTAAATGATAAAAAGTCATGGGGTTAGTTGCTAATTTTGATGCACAATTATATAAGAATAATAACTACATTTAAAATATGTCAGGAGACGTTTTGTGATCATTATTGGCTTTCTATTGAGTTTCTTTTTTCTTATTATGTCCTGGATTGTCATGCTCACTGAAATGCCATTGCTTGTGGTGTCGTATTGGCCGGGTCAGTTCCTTCCCTCTAATATGGCGAAGGAAATGATGGCTGGTCTGTGCGTCATGCTCGTGAACGGGTGCTACTTGGGGTGGCTGGTCAATCTTGGCATGATTTATTTTTAAATATTAAAGATATAGTTTCTAGATATTTACTAAGATTGCAATGTGATCTCGACACGTTTCTATCTTATACTTTCAAAAAGAAACGATCCCTCATTACCATACAGTGGAAAGCTATATTCATTTATTTTATTTTTTTTTCAATATTGTTTACTCATTAATTAAATACTTATCTAAATTTCTCATATGGTATATTGGTTTCCGTTCCTTTTTGTTACCACTATTGTAACTCATACCAAATTGTAAATGTTATACTCTGGCGATTAAAAAGAGTGGCCCGAGTTTCTTGCCAATTCTTCTCGAGGCCCAACCCTAGTCAGCGAATTGGCCTTAGGAAAAAAGTATGCTGGCATTTGTTTTAATGACGTTCATAAGTATCATGGATTTGATCTAAATGAATAAATGAGTTTGACTTTGACTTTGACTTTGACAAGAAGAATTAACTAAACACACAAATACATTATAGATAGATAGATAGATAGATAACTCTTTATTGTACACCAAAAAACATATTGCTTACATAGTTTTGCTTATATAGTAATGCACAATGGGCGGCCTTATCGCTAAAAGCAATTATGTATTTTTGTATGAATTAAGTTTATATATTTTGTTCTTTTTAGAGAACATTGGGCAGAAATGAATAAATTGTAAAGTCCCCCGCGACACAGAGCTTGTTCTCTAGTGCGGGAGTAATCTTAAAAAAAAATGCTATTAATAAATATGTTGTTATATATAACAATGGCCACAATTTAGTGCATAGGAAAATACCCGACAGATAACATAAGTTACAGACCATTGTTTAGTTGTGATAACAATTGGATGCGTACGCGCAGCCGAGTAATATTATTTGTGAAATATTGTTTCGATATAACAAGTGTCTATTATTTGGTTAAAGTCACGTAAAAAAAATGCCGTATTTAAGTATTTTGTATATAAGTATGTGCCTATAATACACGAAAATTTATCATCATCATCATCTCAACCTATAAACGTCCCACTGCTGGGCACAGGTCTCCTCAACACTTGGAGGGATATTAGCCTACTACACCACGCTGACCAGACGGGTTGGTATAAGGTTTTGTTTCGAATTTTCCCTCTTTTGCGGTGGATATTGTCTGCCTGACTTACTCTAGTCGACTCATACGACACCCTCGAGATGGAATGGGGTGGTGACATTTGTATTCTTAATCCGTCACCACACAAGAGCGTATCGCTAGTCTATACAAATAAATAAACATTGGAATGTCTGTAATATTAAAATAACCTCTTTAAACTAAATGCATATGAATGTATACGCGGTACATATACCAAACCGGCTGGACCGATTTTGACGGGACTTTCCCTCGCAGATAGCGTTTATTCTCAATGAGTCACACTACATCCTGTCACACTGTGACTGGTTAAGAAAAATATTCGCATCGAGTAACAGTATGACTCGATGCGATTTTTTATTCTCATCTAGTAACACTGCTTCGTGAATAGTGTTACTCGTTCGGAAAAACAAATCTCATCGAGTAGCAGTGTGACTCGATGCGAATTTTTATTCTCATCTAGTAACACTGGTGGGTTAATAGTATTACTTTGTTTTGAAAACCAAATCTCTACGAGTAACAGTGTGACACGTTGCGATTTTATAGTGTATTCACGAACAATGTTACTAGATGAGAATTAAAATTCGCATCGAGTCACACTGTTACTCGATGCGAATATTTTTCTTAACCAGTCACAGTGTGACAGGATGGAGTGTGACTCGTTGAGAATAAACGGCAGATAGCTGATGTAATAATGAGTAACTTAGGCTGCGTTTTTTTCATTTATATAAATAAATAATGAAATTTAATGACATCAACGCGGACGGAGCCGCGGGCAATAGCTAATAAACAATGAAATCGACTTGTTGAAGATAATATTAAAAGTTTAAGGAAAATACTGTTCATGCGATAAATATTGGAGTGTGGTACAAGTCATAAACTTTGTACATGTACTGTCTTATTTGACAGGCCTGTTGATGTAATGGTTAGTGAATCTGATTGCTAAACAGGACGTCGTATATTCGAGTTTCATCCAGAAAAAGTCTGTATAATGAGGTCATTTTTTTGTGTTTTTTTAATGATAGGCTATCCCGGGATAGGAATGTGTTAATTTAATAACGTATCCCTAAATAAACAATGGAGAGCTGTATACACGCATAGAAACACAATTACACCACTGCATGTAGTCAACTTTAATTAGACCAAAGCCATAAGCATTTTTTCCGCAATAAAGTCTGTTTTTTTTCTACTATCAAATATTTGGTTGTGGTCTTTTGTAAAGTGGAGGTCCTCCTTCCCCAGTCGCACATGGCTTACTCGCTCATGTGGTGCCCTACATTATATATATTCTACTTATTTATTTTTTAAAGTATTGAAAAAATATAATTACTCAATCTTTCTGATTTAGATTTTGTTATTCTAGAATCATGAAATTTTGCAATAAATATTTCTTATGTGCGATAGGTACGCCCTCAAAAACGATTTTTGTATTAACCCCTAAGCGGCATACGGCCCGCCTGATGTTAAGCAGTTATCGTAACCTGACACTTGCAACACCAAGGGTAAATATCATTCGTCATTTTAGTCTGATCAACTTCAAACTGACCCGTGCGAATTCGGGACGGGCCGCTAGTAGCTTATATTTTACACCATAAACAATACAAGTTAAACAGGTACAAGTTGGCAAGGTAACTTATATTTATTTATATATTTTTGCGTCGTTTACCTTATTTATTTATCTTTATATATCTTGCCTTGAGGATACCTAAGGAGTTTTACGGTTTTAAAACGGTCGTTAACACGCGAGTGATAACCCTGGTGTTGCAAGCGTTCATAGGCTACGGATACGCGAGTCGCATCCCTAAATGAGCGTTGGAGAGACCGTGTGTAGTTATTTGGCTGTGGTCTTCTGTAAGATAAGGTCCTTTCCCAGTCGGACTTGCTCGCTAGTATGGTGTCCTACCTCTATTATGTCGTATTCGTGATTTTAAAAGGAGTGCTGCCGTGGTGTAAAAAAATGGGTCGACTACACGCACGTATTGCAAACGTCCATAGGCTACGGTAACTGCTTAACACCAGAGCCCCAATGCTGATAATTACGAATTATACTTAATTTAATCTCAATAGCATTAGGTATTGGTATTCTGCTAATAATTTAAGACCAATGGTTTTCCTGCCATATTATCAGAATTGCCATCCGTAAATTATTAGAATTGGAGTCCAAGCAGGCTATATGCTAAAAAAAACAATATTACCATCTTATCGACAAACGTAAACATCAGGCCTCATTAATATTAATATTTATTACGTTTTCCTATTATATATATATATAATATATCTACTGTTTATAATGTACTCGATAACTCAATCACGAATAAAACCGGATAATTCCGCAATTGTTTATACCTATGTAGATATGTGGACATTTAAAAGAGAGAGGTAGCAACATACAAGCGAGCAAGCCCGACTGGGGAAGGACCTTACAGAAGACCACAGATTGTTATATCGATGAGAGAACGAGAAGAGGGCGACTCCGTCTCGTTTTTATCTGGATTTTTCTATTACGATACGCAGCTGTTACTATAGTTGCCTACGGCTCCGGCCACATGGATTTCGGTTATCGCGAACCTATTCGCTATTCCAGACTATAGTCCAAATCCGTTCAATATATTTTTAACTTCAAAGAGTAAAAAACCTCCACCCACACATCCATTCTCACAAACTTTTACATTTATAATATAAGTAGGATTATACATATAAACCTTCGAGAACAAATTCTTTCAATGATAATGAAAACTGCATTAAAATCCGTTGCGTGGTTTAGGAGATAGAAGCGAGAAGGACAGACAGGGGGAAACTTCATTTTATACTATGCGTAGGAAAAAGAGGGCCGCGGTCGCGCCCGGGCATCCTTATATGTATAGGTAAGCCGCTTCAAGCGAGCGCTCTGGCCCCGAATTCTGCTAATCTACGGATAGCTCAATTGAATCTGAATTGATTCTCAATTGAATCTCAGTAGCATTTTTGGTATTCTGCTAATAAATTTAAGACCAATAGCTGGAAAACTATTGGTCTTAAATTATTAGCATTTTTGGTATTACATTATTGGTATTCAGCTAAACAATTAAAGACCAATGGTTTTCTAACTATTGGTCCTAAATTAATTAGCAGAATACCAAAAATGCTACTGAGATTCAACTGAGAATTAAATCAGATTCAATTAAGCCATCCGTAAATTAGCAGAATTGGGGCCCTGTATATGCATGATAGATATAAAAAAGTTTTAGAAAAAAAAAAACTGCATACAGAATGAAGTCGGTGCTAGGTTCATTCATCCTGTCACCTAATATTAAGCTTGGCACCGACTTCAATCTGTATTCAGTTATTTTTAGCTTTTTGAAGTCGGTTTAATTTTATTTTCTAAATTTTATTTTTCTATTTTTAGTGATAAAAGAAAAGTAAAAAATACAATTGGAAAACATTGTTAATAACATTTGAGCGTTGCCCTCGATTTCCCTGGGATTCCATCATCAATGGACGAAACAAATTTTGAGAATCGGTCCACAAATGGAGATATCGGTGAACATACATAAAAAAAAACATACAGTCGCACATATAACCTCCTCCTTTTTTGAAGTCGTTTAAAAATACAACGAGCTGATTCTTACCTGATTCTCCTGAACTCTATGTCTGCAGGGTCGACAGTCTTCCACGCACCATTTAGGTAGTTCCTGCAGATCTTTCCAGCAACTTGCCTCATCTCCTCCTCAGTGCCCGACAACTGAAGTTTCTGCAGATGAACAAACAACACTCATAACTACTAGTGTTTTTTTTACAAATGCATTTATACAAAATAAATGGGTGCATTTTTTCTACGGCCAATTTGCTGACTAGGGTAGGGCCCCGAGAAGAATTGGCAATAATTTATTTATTTATTTATTTAAACTTTATGCACAATATTGTACAAAGGTGGGCTTAATGCCAAAGGCATTCTCTACCAGCCGACCTTTGGGTGATGCAGAGATGAATGTAGTAGGTGCAAGATGTGTTAAAATAAATAAGAGTAAAAATATCGTATAGTAGCTCGTGGTGTGTGTAGTAATATATACTCACTTATCTATACATATTTTTCACATGGAACAGCTAAGCTTAAACTTGGCCACTATGCAGTGTCGAAGCCGCTAACAATGGGCTGTCCCCAGGGATCAGTATTAGGGCCGTATCTTTGGAATTTAGGTTTTGATGATTTCCTGACACTGCCATTACCATCTGGCTGCACTTTGACCGGTTACGCTGATGACGGTCTTTTACTTATACAATCTAACACCAGGGCTGGACTAGAGAGCTTAGCGGAAAAATGTTTGCGCCTGATCTCTGATTGGGGAGTGCGCAACCGCCTATCGTTCGCGCCTCATAAAACATTTCAGCTACTATTGAAAGGGAATCTAAAAACGCCACCTAGAATTAGATTTAATAATATTACTGTTAGAAATAAGGATTCCGTTTGTTATTTAGGTTTGATTTTAGAAAGGAATTTCACTTTTGTAGATCATATTACAACGATAGGAGAAAAATCTAAGAATAGTTTTTACGCCTTGACGAGGATATCGACGTCGACATGGGGTCTGTCTTTTAACACCTTAAAAATTATCTATGCAGCAACTTATTTGGGTTGTATGTGTTACGGTGCACCTGTGTGGGCTGATAGGGCAACCATCGGTGCCGCACGACGCAAGTTGCTTCAGAGTCAACGTCTGGCGTTGATATTTTTGTGCAAGGCGTATAGGACAGTTAGCACTGAAGCTTTACCAGTACTGGCAGGTGTTCTTCCTGTCGATCTAGAGGTACAGAGACGAGCGGCGATTTATTACACCACACGTGACAACATAAATTCCAACTTTTTAATGCCACGTGATCGCCTTAAAATCACCCGATTATTTAAAGAACAAACTGAAGTTTATAGAATCCTCATTAATGAATGGCAACAGCGATGGGATACATCAACCAAGGGACGCCACCTCTACCAGTTTTTTCCTTCCGTTACTGATCGGTTGGCAAAGACATGGCTGGAGGTTGATCACAGTGTCGCTCAGTTCCTTACGGGTCACGGTAACTTTAGGAGCAAGTTATACTCATTTAAGCTAGTTGATTCGCCGAACTGTCAATGCTCAACACCTGGCTCCGATCAGGAGCAGTCTGCTCATCACATACTCTGGGAGTGTAGTCTTTGGCATAATGATCGTACTATTATGTTGAACAGCTTACATGTATCATCTGGAGCGGCCTACTATGGGGATTTAGTCTCATCTAGAGGGAATTTCCGCGCATTTAAACGTTTCTGCCATACATATTATAGCAATCAAACTTAGCTCACTTAGGTCCCGTAGTTTAAGGTCCTCCGTGGTGCTCCTTTTCATAGGTTACAAACCTATACAGATTTATTTTGTCTCCCGCTTTGCTATGGAGGGAAGTGGAAACTTTTCTTTCTAACTCCTCCTATTTACTTCTGATTAAATTCGTTGCGGGGTCCAAGACAGTAGGTTTAGTTGTCCACGGGACGCACGAGTGTCAAAACTCGGTGTATCAGTTGGTTACTCCGCTGTTAATCCTGGCTCACAGGAGTCACAGCGGTGGGCATGTGGGTGGGATTGTCCCGAAAGAGTAAAAATATATTTCTAATAAATATGATACATAGACTAAATAAATACATAGGTTTAATTAAATACATATTCATAAATATATAATAATACAATATATATATATATGTTACTGATGTGATGATTTAGCCAGTTTGTCTCGGGCCACTCTTTTTAATCGCCAGAGTATAATTGAAATGAAAATGAAAAGATTTTGCAAGAAACTCGGGCAATTCGTTTCTTTGTACGATCGGTAACGCGCGACGCGTGATTCTTTTAGGACTCGATCCGATTTGGTGAATCGTAGCGATTTTTGATCGATTTCTAAAATATCGATTAAAAAAATCGCATAAAAATTTTAATTGTGATATTTACTTCAAACAAAAATTACAATACCCTAAGCAAAGACTTATATTTAAATTATAAATTAATTTGTGTCATTTTTCTATCCTTACTAATTTTACTAATATTATAAATGTGAAAATTTGTAAGAATGGATGGATGGATGGATGTTTGTTACTCTTTCACGTAAAAACTACTGAACGGATCTGGATGAAATTTGGCACACAGATAGATTATGGTCTAGAATAACACATATGCTACTTTTTGCAGCGATAACCGACATCCACGCGGGCGGAGCCGCGGGCAACAGCTAATATGCCATAATTATGCTGACGCCATCGGAACGTCAAAAATATTTAGATGTCAGATACCGACACAGTTACATTGTTTACATTTATAACATAAACTAACTAAAGGTTTTGTTTGATTGACCGCAGAATAATAACATAGGTAGGTTACCTATCCTGCATTGTGTGGAAACTACAATGTTGGGATCCGATCCGATTTGAATCGATCTACGAATCGGATCGCATGAATTCGATCCGATCCGAAAATCGATTGGATCGTTTTCCCACGATCCGATCTTCCGTCGACTCCTGGTGTTGCGTCCATAGGCTACGGTAGTACATCTTAGTTCGATCAGAAAACCACAGACCAATAACTACCCATATAGGTGTATCTCGTTTAGTCGCGGTATGCTTAATTTTCTAAATGCCTACCGAGTCTCAAATGGAACGATTTGCGAAATACCCACCTAATTCTAAAAAGGACTAATATGCAAAATAGTTATCAAATCTCAAATGATACAATTTACAATATGCCTACCTATGAGCAATAATTTGCGAAATGCCTACCGTAGGTATATAAAATGGTATAATTCGCGCAATGCCTAGCTAATTTCCAAATAGACTAATAAGTAAAATGCCATAAATTTCAAATGAAACAATTTGCGAAATACCTAATTCAAAGGACTAATTTGCGAAATGCCTAATTCTCAATTGTTTAATTGGCAAACAGTTTTCAGATATCCAGTGCTTTTATAAAGGGAAACATTATCACTTGTCTGGTACCATAGTACAGACTCAGCCTAGTTTGGGATCAGATAACGATGTGTGAGTGAGTTATCCCAAAAAAATATTTTTTTCTTTGGTATCCCATCAGTATTATGAATCTAAGTCAAATTATATGTCAGTCTAATAAAAACCTTCATTCAATCAATAATTTTAAACAAAAATTTATAGGTTTATAATGCGATTGCGTGCCTTCAATACTGAACTAAAACTGATTAAACATTTTATTGTACAAGGCCGTCCACGATAATACAGTTCAATATTTACATACATTATTCTTTGCGTGATAAAACGTCATGAGGAAAGAAAGAAAGAATGAAAAAAAAAATGTATTTGCGTTATCGTGATGTATGTACTAGCTGTTGCCCGCGGTTCCGCCCTCGTGGGTGTCGGTTATCTCTGCAAAAAGTAGCCTATTAGATGTGTTATTCCAGACCATAATCTATCTCTGTGCCAAATTTCATCCAGATCCGCTCAGTAGTTTTAAGGTGAAAGAGTAACAAACATCCATCCATCCATCTATTCTTACTTTCAAATTTATAATATTAGTAAGGATTTAGAAAAATATAAGTGTGTTGTCTGGTAGCCATAGTACAGGCTCTGCCTAGTTTGGGATCAGATGGCGGTGTGTGAGTTGTTCCAAAAATATTATTATTATTGTATTAAAACTTAAAATGGCTACATTAAATAACATTTAAAACAAGAAACAAAATATAATAAGGTCCCTACGTCAGCTGTAATGTTGTGGCCTGGACCACAACGCTGGTATTCTAGCAGGACCTATATTAAAACTATAATGAGGAGATCCGCAGAAGACCCAAAGTGTCCATAGCTCAAATAGTAAGGAAATTGACGTGACAATGGGCAGGCCACATCTATGAACCGATATCCGATGGGAAAGAAAGGATCTCGAGTGGCGACCACGTTCAAGAAAGCGCAGTGTGGGACTCCTAGAAGGTGGACAAATGACCTGGTCAGAGCTGCAGGCAGTGGATGCTGGCCGCTTAATACCGGCCTTTGTGGAACCATATGGGGGAGAAGAAGAAGATATACGTTATAGTAGTACAGACTGTTTGAATGCACGCGAGGTCTTCAAATTCAAACAGGTTTAATTCTCATACGGAACAACAATGTGATCCATTTTTGTTCCGAGTCTAGGTGTTATTTGTGTCCGTGAATGCTGACTATTACAGCTGACTTTTCTTAAATGAAGACAGACATAGAAAGAAGAAGAAAACACCACGTAAAGCCATTGGTCCTACGCCTAATCTCTCTCCAGTCATGTCGGATTGCCGTTCCATCCGACTATAAGAGTAAGGGAATATAGAGTGCACCTGTGTTTGTGCACACACTTGTGCACTATAATATCTTTCGTGAGAAGGTTAGTGTCTATTGAGATCAGCGGCCTTGGTCGAAATTCGGTTAGGAGGACATTACAAATTTAAATTACATACATACATACATATCATCACGCCCGTCTCCCAGTAGTAGGGTAGGCAGAGACTGTGGTACGATTACAATTGCTTCGATCCAAACATACAGACTTCCTGCATGAACGTCGATTCTGGGTACTTCTAAATTGGCCCTTTTTTAGCAAATCCCCTACTTGGTCGCTGTATAGCTCTCCTAGGGCGGCCCCTATCGACATCTCCATTCATTCTTGCACGATATACCTCTTTAAATCTGGATTAAACATTTTCTGCCGACCACGAACTGGAAGATGCAGAGTTCCAACAAGGAGGACAGAAGACTTGTGTCCAGCGGTGGGACATATTTATTGGCAACCTTATTGCGTAATATAAAATCTGGATTATTGAATTGGAAATTTTTATCATGTGTTATGCAAAAATCCAATACTTATTTATTTTATTCGCAGAGAAAGGTGGCGCCGCGAAATAATATGGCTTCATGGCCCAGATTATTATTTAAATTTCATTTTTGGATGATAAATTGATAGAAGGATAGAAATTGTCTATCCTTACTAATATTATAAAGGTGAAAGTTTGTAAGAATGGATGGATGTTTGTTACTCTTTCACGTAAAAACTACTGAACGGATCTGGATGAAATTTGGCACAGAGACATTATGGTTTGGAATAACACATAGGCTACTTTTTACAGCGATAACCGACATCCACGCGGGCGGAGCCGCGGGCAACAGCTAGTATCTAATATTACAAAGAGGAAAGATTAGATTTTTTGTTTGTTACGATTTATCTCAAAAACTACTCGACTGATTTAAAAAATTCTTTCACCATTAGTAAGCTACATTATCAGCGGGTAATATAGGCTATATTTAATAAGGCTTAATAAATGTAGCCGTGCGAAGCCGGCACGTGCCGCTTGCTTGCAATATACCCACTTTCAATCCCAATTCTTCTCGAGGCCCTATCCTAGAACCTAAAACTTCATAGAAATAATTTCAGCCATTTAATAATAATAATATTTTCGGGACAACTCACACATCGCTATCTGATCCCAAACTAGGCAGAGCCTGTACTATGGTAACCAGACAACTGATAGACATAATTATACATTTCTAAACACTACATATTTTATTATTATTATAGATAAATTACACCTAGACACAGAACAAACATTTGTGCTCATCACGCAATGATTTGTCCTGGGTAGGTATTGAACCCACGACCACCGGAGTATCAAGACAATCTCACCTACATGCCCACCGCTGTGACTCCTGTGAGCCAGGATTAACAGCGGAGTAACCAACTGATACACCGAGCTTTGACACTCGTGCGTCCCGTGAACAACTAAACCTACTGTCTTGTACCCCGCAACGAATTTAATCAGAAGTAAATAGGAGGAGTTAGAAAGAAAAGTTTCTACTTCCCTCCATAGCAAAGCGGGAGACAAAATAAATCTGTCTGTAAATAAATCACCGGAGTAGCAGTCAGAGACCAGATACATCAACCACTGGACCAACAGGCCTGTCATTTAATGAAAATTAAATAAAAATAGCAATATCCGAGCTCCTACTCAAGAGTTCGAATTTATCCACCGTGGAGCTCGGATGGCACAGTTGGTAGTGCGCTGGGCCGGAACCCGAGAGGCGCAGGTTTGCGTCCTGCTCCGGGCTCGACTTTTTCCACATTGCTTTAATATTTAAGTATATTTGAGCTGATTGCATAGCAAAAATGCCAAAAATCTATACTAATATTATAAAGCTGAAGAGTTTGGTTGAACGCGCTTATCTCAGAAAGTACTGGTTCGATTAGAAAAAAACTTTTTTTGTTGAATAATGCATTTATCCAGGAAGGCTATAGGCTATATAACATCACGCTATGATCAATAGGAGCGGAGCAGTAGTGAGATATGTGGCAAAATCGGGGAAAATATTCCAAATTACCACGCGGACGAACCCCTGGTATTTAATAAAAAATAGCAATCATTTAAATAGTTAGTGTGGACAATAATTAACCTGGACATTTAAAACCTCGTAATGGCAATAATAATAATTGATATCAATTAAAACATCTACACAAACAAACTAATTATACGAATAGAAGTGCATATTACTTTGATAATTAAAATTATAGCTTCTAATCAAAATGCATTGCTGCCTAACGAGTTTAATGAAGAAAATGGCAATCTTTGTAATGACACTCGTAAATTATTCATTTAGGTTACATTGTAACTGTTATGAGTTATGTATACGAATAATGTGGGCAGGCCTCCAACAAGGTGGACCGACGACCCGGTAAAGGTTGCGGGCAACCGATGGACAAGGTCGGCTCAGGATCGAGAGTTGTGGAAAACCTTAGGGGAGGCCTATGTCCAGCAGTGGACGTCTTTTGGCTGAGATGATGATGATGATGATGATGATGATACGAATAGAATAGAATATTATTTATTGTACACCAAATAAAATAAACAAAAGACAATAAAAAAACCTTAAAATAAAAATGACGTACAATGGGCGGTCTTATCGCTAAAAGCGATCTCTTCCAAAAAAACGCATGTTTTTTTTTATACTTCTTGAATGGCAAACAAGCATACGGCGCGCCTAATGTTAAGCAGTTACCGTAGCCTATGGACGCTTGCAATCCTAGCAATATTATTTGCGTGTTGCCGACTCGTTTTTTACACCAGGGTTTCACCAGGGCTGCGGGTGAGAGGTCGGGGCATCAAGCCTCTCACCCGCACCACACCGCGGAGGGACAGCGTTCCCGGTGCACCCGGACACTGTCACTGGAGTGGAGCTCGCGTAGCGCGGGCAGCCGCTGGGTGGACTACTGACGTCATATCAGGTTCCAGTGGTCCACCCGTAAAGGCGGGTGTAGGTGCACAGGGGGGTTTTAGTCGGTATGCCAGCCGCCTACCACCTTTAGGCCGGAGAGTCCGACATATCCGCTTCGCTTCCCCGGGCGGGGCGGTATGCGTAAAACAATTCCCCTCTAAAAAAAAAAGGCTTTCACCAGGGACTGCCCCGCATGTTTTTTTTCGAAAGCAATGAAACATCCATAAAAATTGCTATAATATTGCAAGCGTCCATAAGTCCAATATTTTCTAACGATAGGTATAAATAAAATAGATTTTTAGGCGTAATTTCTTATCAAATGATAAGACTTAAACAGGCCTAAATACTAATCCGGTATTAAAGCTATCATATAACTAATCAGTCAATCTAAACTAACCAAACTAAATATTACAAAGAGGTAAAATTTTCGAATTTGTGACGTTTGCCGCGTTGTAGAGGATAGATAATCTCTGGATCTTCTGAACCAATTTTGAAAATTCTTTTACCAATATAAAGCCACGTTATTTGTGAGTGTCATAGGCTATCTTCTTCTTCTTATCGTTTGGTTAGTGGACAACCTGGTGATAGTTATTTAGATCGCCCATATTTAGGCCTCTGTCGTGATCTAACGACTGTTAACAGTCGAGACCGACTTTTAACGTGCCGGAGAAGCACGGAGACGCTAAGATGAAATACCACTATGCGGTCACCCATCTATAGGGTTACCGCGCCTTTGGTAGCTTAACCCGCTGATCGTTTACCGAACAGCGAGTGCACCTAGCTGTGAGCGCATCATAATAGGCTATAATAATAATAATAATATTCTTTTGTACACCATATTATGTTAAGGACACATAAATCCATAAAGTACAACGAAGAGTATGTACAATGGGTGGTCTTATCACATAAAGCGATCTCTTCCAGACAACCTTAGGATGGACTTTTGGTTAGGTTTTGGCTATATTTTATTGAAAAAAACATTAAGGGACTCCAGGAAATTCCACTTCTACGAAGGCGGTCGGCTAGTCCTACTTCCTATTAATGCTACTAATATTATAAACGCGAAAGTTTGAAAGAATATATGGATGTATGATTGTTACTCTTTCACGTAAAAACTACTGAACGGATCTGGATTAAATTTGGCACAAAGATAGGTTATAATTTGGAATAGCATATAGGCTACTTTTTATCGCGGTAGCTGACATCCACGAGGGTGGAGCCGCGGGCAACAGCTAGTATACAATAAAAAAGATTTTTAAGCGTAATTACTTATCAAATGATAACACCAAAACAGGCCTAAATACTAATCCGACATTAAAGCTAATTAATGTCTCTAATCAGTCAATACTATGTTGCTTCATTATTATCATGATATTGTATTTACACGGAATGATAATAACTAAAGCTGCTTATCGATGTAGTTTCTATGCGATGGATTCAAGGCTGTGAGGCCTTAAGGATTTACTAGCTTTTATTCGGGACAATCCCACCCACATGCCCACCGCTGTGACTCCTGTGAGCCAGGATTAACAGCGGAGTAACCAACTGATACACCGAGTTTTGACACTAGTGCGTCCCGTGGACAACTAAACCTACTGTCTTGGACCCCGCAACGAATTTAATCAGAAGTAAATAGGAGGAGTTAGAAAGAAAAGATTCCACTTCCCTCCATAGCAAAGCGGGAGACAAAATAAATCTGTATAGGTTTGTAACCTATGAAAAGGAGCACCACGGAGGACCTTAAACTAAGTGAGCTAAGTTTGATTGCTATAATATGTATGGCAGAAACGTTTAAATGCACGGAAATTCCTTTTTGGATTTACTAGCTGTTGCCCGCGGCTCCACCTGTGTGGATGTCGGTTATCGCGATAAAAAGTAGCCGATGTTCTATTCCAGACTATAATTTATCTTTGTGTCAAATTTAATCCAGGTCCGTTCAGTAGTTTTTGCGTTAAAGAGTAACAAATATACATCCATACATTACAAACTTTCGCGTTTATAATATCAGTAGGAAGTAGGATGTCAGATGGATATTAAGCATACGGCCTGTCTGATGGTAAGGTATAGTCAATAGACGCCTATATTGCCTAAAGCACAGAATACTTAATAGCCTAAAGCATAATGAGTAGAGTAGCGTCATCTATCGGGCCAATAGAATTATCGCCACAACAATCAACGAAGTTCAACATGGAAAACACAGATGTCACTATCCCAAGAAACTTCAATTTTTAAGAGAGGTAAGGCACGTTACTAGCGAGCAAGCCGGACTGGGGATGGTCCTCCATCTTACAGAAGACCACAAACAAATAACTACACACAGCGGTGTAGTTGTGTTCCTGTGTACAGGTTTCCAGCGTTCATTTAAAGATGCTTTTTTATATCTACTACTTGAGCAAACTTGTGCTTGCGTGCTTGAGGGCTTTAAGGGGCTTTAAGGAGTATCCCTGGGATAGACAATCTTCTATGAAAACGCATCCCTAAATGAGCGCTGGAGACCTGTACTCAACCACAGAAACACAACTACACAGCTATGTGTAGTTATTTGGTTGTGGTCTTCTGTGTGAACTCTTTCCCCAGTCGAGCTTGCTCGCTAATACCTTACTTAAAATTCGTCTAGCAATTGAATTTCCATAAAACTTTTATTTAGTTTAGGCTCTCTTTTAATCAGTCAGGAGAAGGAATTATAAATGTAGATGTCAGTTACTTTCCCCTTTTCCCCCTATTGAAAGAGGTACGCCCGCCATATAATTTGGTAGGCTTAACTTAGTTTGTCTTGACCGTCTTAGGCGCTAGACAGGGGCGTTAGGGCCGTCGCCCCTCCTCCTCTCCTAAAGTCGGCACAGGTTAGACGTAACGAAAATGCCACAGATAACTAACACTGCGTTCAAAGAAATGACATACATTTTCATGTCAACGGAGACAAAACGAGTTATTGAGACACGTGTAAACATCCGCTAGTAACCGCTGTATTACATTAAACAATACTTTTCTATGTTTATTTCAGTTTCTATGTGCGACTAGCTGTTGCCCGCGGCTTTACCCGCTTGAATGTTATTAATATTTTCCCCGATTTTGCAACATATCTCACTACTGCTCCGCTCCTATTGATCATAGCGTTATGTTATATAGCCTTCCTGGATAAATGCACTATTAAACAAAAAAAGATTTTTTCTAATCGAACCAGTACTTTCTGAGATTAGTGCGTGCAACCAAGCAAACAAACTCTTCAGCTTTATAATATTAGTATAGATTTAGAAATATATAAGTATGCTTAGTATATATAAGTATCAGTTGTCTGATTGCCATAGTACAGGCTCTGCCTAGTTTGGGATCAGATGGCGTTGTGTGAGTTGTCCAGAAAAATATTATTATTATGAACCTATCAAACAAGTCATGATTTAATGATGTATTACTACAATAAAAAATATTATCTCGGCGATATCATCATGTACGCTGAGGATTTAAGTTATCACGACTAATGTCATTATTTTTATCATTTACAAGGCTAATACTACTACAAACATTTTCAGATAAGATTAGAATGAAACGAAATAGTTATAATAATGTTTAGGCACCAAGGGGGATATATTAGAGAAAATGTATCCGGGTCAGGGTTCACCGATACATCAAAATAATATTATACGGAAAGAATTTTGAGCAAAAAATGTATGGGTATACTTTAAAGTTTAATGGCCTTTTGGTCTACTGGTTAGTGACATACGGCCCGCCTGATGGTAAGCAGTTACCGTAGCCTATGGATGTTTGCAACACCAGGGGTGTCACTCACGCGTTGCCGACTCTTTAAAAACCTTATAACTCCTTTCTTGAAGAACCCCATGGTATAGTCTCTTGGGAAAACCTCGGCAGGGAGCTTATTCCACAGCCTAATCGTACGTGGTAAGGAATTCCTCTGGAATCTTACGGTACGGCACTTTTGAGGTGCAAGGATGTGAGGATGAACTCCCTGTCGGTGGAGAGAGGTGCGTTGTTAAAATGTGACCGTGGGCATGATCTCGAACAATTCCTCAGAACACAGCCCATTGTACAGGCGGTAGAACACACACAAGGAGGCGAAGTCTCTCTTTAGACTTAGAGGATCAATACCACCTGTGAGCTTGGGATCGTCAACAATCCTCACAGCGCGTCTTTGGATTGAATCGAAGGGTCCAAGCTCGTATCCAGGTGCTCCCGTCCAAAGGTGGCAGAAATACTCCATGTGGGGCCGGTCTTGTCTGCTAAGCCGGCAGTCAGATATATTCCAATATTAATTTTTGCCCGATCTGGGAATCGAAACCTCCTGATCAGCGATCACTACAGGCTAGCTCGCATAAAGAACATTTGATAAACAAAAACATAACTCAAACTGCGCCTTAATGGCGCTACGCATGCTACGCAATTTGGCTTAATTACGCAGTTGTCACAGTACTTAAGACCGTGCAAGCCCAACTGGGGAAGGACCTACACCTTGCAGAAGACCACAGCTAAATAACTACACACAGTTTATTTTGTCTCCCTCTATGCTATGGAGGGAAGTGGAAACTTTTCTTTCTAACTCCTCCTATTTACTTCTGATTAAATTCGTTGCGGGGTCCAAGACATTAGGTTTAGTTGTCCACGGGACGCACGAGTGTCAAAACTCGGTGTATCAGTTGGTTACTCCGCTGTTAATCCTGGCTCACAGGAGTCACAGCGGTGGGCATGTAGGTGGGATTGTCCCGAAACTACACACAGTGGTGTAGTTGTGTTTCTGTGTGTGAGTACAGGTCTCCAGCGCTCATTTAGGGATGCGTTTCGAAATATACATTTTCCTATGCTAGAGATCTTAAAGCCCTGGTGTAAAAAGTGGTTCGGCATCACGCAAGTGATACCTCTAGTATTGCAAGCGTCCATAGGCTACGGTAACTGCTTAACATCAGGCGGGCTGTAGACTTGTTAGCCACCCAAGTAATATAAAAAAAAACAATTTATCAATGAATGAATATACTTAACCTAATTATTATTAATATAAATTTCCACTTCAAAATTAAATATAAAAAAACTATGTCAGATTCTTATCATCGTTACGATAAGGATTGGAGATTGGTTGCAACTCGAGAAATCATCGATAAGAAGCTATTATTCATTCATTCATTCATTTCATTTATTTATTTATAAGTCAAACATGGACCACATTACACATACATAAATAATTAATTTAAAATTAAAAATTACATTAAAATTACAATAAAATTAAATAATAATAAAATAACAAAATAATAATAATAAAATAAATTGAACTAAAATAATATTTGTATACTAGCCCGTACATGTACCATGTCACAGTGGTACATATACAGGCAGTCAAAACGGTCGGCGAAAGTGCGCAGGATACTGTTCGGGCTGACCCGCACCCTGCGCACCAGGGATGTGCACCGCTTGCGCATGGTTGTATAAAAACAATCCACGCGCGCTTCGGCGAACATCCCCGAGGCGCTACAGAAGCGAGGCAGCCCCAACAGCACCCTGAATGCATTATTGTATTGTACGCGTAGAGCGTTGTACTGCTTTTGCGTATAGCTCACCCACAGACTGCTCGTGTAGAAAGACGTGCAAAATGCCCTGAATAGGGTGATTTTGACGTCCCTCGAACAGCGAGCAAATCTGCGAGCTATCATATTCGCACGAACAGACAACGCCCTACGCTCCCTTTCCATGTCTGCATCGTCTTTCAGATCCGGGGTTAGAATGTGCCCAAGGTATTTAAACTGTTCTACCCTTTTAAGAGGAAAACCATTCAATCTAAGTTTGGGTATTTGACTTAGGGACCTTCCCCGAGCCTGAAAGACCATCCACTCACTTTTCTAAACAAATTAATTAGTCATCAATCATATTATTATTTAATTGAATTATATAGTCATCAATCATATTATTATTTATTTAACATATTATTTAAGACTACCTATAGCATGGGGTTCATCAAGAAAGGAGTTATAAGGTTTTTAAAGGGTCGGCAACGCGTGAGTGATACCCCTGGTGTTGCAAATGTCCATAGGCTACGATAACTGCTTACTATCAGGCGGGCCGTATGCTTGTTTGTCACCTTGGTAGTATAAAAAAAAAAAAACTAGGTGACGCCCGTGACTTCGTCCGCGTGGTAATTTGGAATATTTCCCCCGATTTTGCAACATATCTTACTACTGCTCCGCTCCTATTGATCATAGCGTGATGTTATATAGCCTATAGCCTTCCTGGATAAAGGCAGTATTCAACAAAAATAGATTTTTTAACCAGTACTTTTTGAGATTAGCGCGTTCGACCAAACAAACAAACTCTTCAGCTTTATAATATTAGCATAGATAGAGGTAAAGCACCATACAAGCGAATCAGCCCAACTGGGGAAGAACCTTCGCATTGGCGTATCTAGGGTAATTTTCCAGGGCCCGCCCCTGAGATCCAATCCAATGGCCGATAAGGCTACGTACATTGTCACTGTAATGTTACTTTTTTAACCCCCGACCTAAAAAAGAAGGATGTTATAAGTCTCCCCCCCCCCATTATGTACACCTATTAGCGTTTTTAACCTGACCGAAAATGAAGGGTGTTATAACACCCTTCATTTTCGGTCGGGTTCACACCCTTCTTTTTGTGTGGGGGGTTAAAAAAGGGGGGTAAATGTGAAAGTTTGTAAGAATGGATGGATGGATGGATGTTTGTTACTCTTTCACGTAAAAACTACTGAACGGATCTGGATGAAATTTGGCACAGAGATAGATTATGGTCTGGTACTTTTTGCAGCGATAACCGACATACACGCGGGCAACAGCTAGTAATTCATAAACACAAACATGTATAAAGGTGGACTTAATGCCAAAGGTATTCTCCACCAGTCATCCATCCCTTCTTACAAACTTTCACATTTATAATATTAGTAAGGATAAATAAAATAGAGCCAAATAAAAAAAGGAAAGGCAAAGGAAAAAACCGACAGTAAACTCGGTGCACTCAGTACCTACATAATACCCACACGTACAAAATTACAAGGAAAACTGACACATTCTATTCTCACGACGTATACCTCCATTGTTTACGCGAAAGCTAATTAACTTACTAATACAATCATAATTTCGAAGAGCCATATCGTCATAATCCAGGCAGGCAATCGCCTTGGTGGGCCAGTGGCCGCAGTAAGCGCCTGCTGTGCACGAGGTTGTGGGTTCGATTCCCACATAGGACAAAACTGAGTGACCCACAAAGAGTTGTTCTGAGTCTGGGTGTAATTTGTGTCCGTTAATTGTATGTTTGTAAAGTCCCCCGCGACACAGAGCTTGTTCTTTAGTTGGGAGTTGTCTTTAAAAAAAATTCTTACTAATCCTTACTAATATTATAAATGTGAAAGTTTGTAAGAATGGATGGATGGATGGATGTTTGTTACTCTTTCACGTAAAAACTACTGAACGGATCTGGATGAAATTTGGCACACAGATAGATTATGGTCTGGAATAACACATAGGCTACCTTTTGCAGCGATAATCGACATCCACGCGGGCGGAGCCGCGGGCAACAGCTAGTAAATAATAATAACGAACTATATCTTTCGAAATCAAACAATTTAAATACTGGGCTATATGAACACTCGAAAAATTACGATTTATAAGAAAATGGCACTATATAAGCGAGCTAGCCTGACTGGGGAAGAACCTCCACCTTAACACCGCACTAGGGAACAAGCTTTATATCACGGGGACTTTAAAAACATACAATTAACGGACATAAATTACACCAGACTTAGAACAACTCTTTGCGAGATACACAAAGTTTTGTCCTATGTGGGATCAAACCCGTGCACAGCAGGCGCATACTGCAGCCACTGGATCACCAAGGCAGTTTAAATTAGACACAGCGGTGTAGATGTGGACCTGTGTGTGAGTACAGGTCTCCAGTGCTAATTTAGGGATGCGTTTTGAAAGAAATGTATTCCTATCACAGGGATACTGTATCACAAAACCTTGGTGTTAAATTTTTTAAGTCAGCAACACGCAGATGAGAAATGAGAGGTCGGGCACCATAATAGCGAGCAAACCGAACTGGGGAAGGACCTCCACCTTACAGAAGACCACAGTGTGTAGTTATTTGGCTGTGGTCTGTGTCCGTGGTGGGATGGGATTTGAAAGAAACGTATTCCTATCCCAGGGATACTCCCATCTTAAAGGTATAACTTGCGTGTTTGCCAACTCATTTTTTGACGTCAAAAAATGGGTTGGCAACAAGTGATACCTCTGGTATTGCAAGCGTCCATAGGCTACGGTAACTGCTTACCATTAATGGGCCATATGGTTGTTTGCCTATCAATTAGTATAAAAACAAGCTCTTTATCTCTCAAACATAAAAAAGTCTGATAGCAGTATTTGATTTGACTTATCTATTTTATTTGAAGTGTTAGTAAAATAAAGATAAAACTAATAGCCAACAAGCTCAAGATACTATTAAAATCCTATTAATATTATAAACGCCAAAGTTTGTAAGTATGGATGGATGGATGTTTTCTTTCACGTAAAAACTACTGAACGGATCTGGATGAAATTTGGCACAGAGATAGATTATGGTCTGGAATAACACATAGGCTACTTTTTACAGCGATAGCCGACATCCGAGCGGGCGGAGCCGCGGGCAACAGCTAGTAATAAATAATAATCTTATATTATATTTCTTTTTAAAAGACAACTCCCGCACTAGAGAACAAGCTCTGTGTCGCGGGGGACTTTACAAACATACAATTAACGGACACAAATTACACCCAGACTCAGAACAATTCTTTGTAGGTCACACAAAGTTTTGTCCTGTGTGGGAATCGAACCTACAACCTCGTGCACAGCAGGCGCATACTGCGGCCACTGGACCACCCAGGCAGTCAAGATTTCACCCAGAATAGAAACAAACATTTACAAACCACACAAAGTTTTGTCCCAAATGGGAATCAAACCCACAACCTCCAGCTTAGCAGTCAGAGTCACTAACCACTAGACCAACAGGCCAGTCAATCACGTTCCCATGCATGATGCATTTTTAATGATTAGTGGATTTCCCAAGCATTATTGAATTTTATTACTTCATGGAATTGCCAAATGTAATTGATTTTTAATGATAAGTGGAGTTTCTGAGTAAGTTATATTTAATTATTATATAATCTCGGCCATAAGACGTCCACTGCTGGACATAGGCCTCCCCAAAAGATTTCCACAACTCTCGATCCTGAGCCGAGCTTGTCCATCGGTTGCCCGCAACCTTTACCAGGTCGTCGGTCCACCTTGTTGGAGGCCTGCCCACGCTTCGTCTTTCGATTCGTGGTCGCCACTCTAGAACCTTTCTGTCCCAACAGCCATCAGTTCTGCGAGCTATGTGCCCGTCCCATTGCCACTTAATGGAGGCAAGATTTTGGCTGAGATGATTCATTATTATATTGACAACTGCTGTACTAGGGTGCACAGTGGTGTAACTGTGTTCCTGTGTGTGAGTACAGGTCTTTAGCGCTTATTTAGGGATGCGATTTGAAAGAAACATATACCTATCCCAGGGATACTCTCATCTTAAAGCTGTGTTGTAAATAAAATGGGTTGGCAACACGCAAGTGATATCTCTGGTATTGCAAGTGTCCATAGGCTATGGTAACAGCAGGCTGTATGCTTGATGGCACCTAAGTTCTTAATTTAAAACTAAATTCGGTATAGCAAGCCACATTAGGGCTCATGGCAGAAAAGGAACATAGTTTTTAATCTTAATTATTCCTTTAATTAATTAGAGTAAAATAACTTAACACTTTGAAGGACAGTGAACGTCTATAGACGTCATAACAATAAAACGTCTATTGTGTCTACGCTACTGTCCGCGAAAGTGTTAATTTGTAATTATCACAAATTTTTGCCAGGGTCGCCGTCATCGAAAACGATGAGGAGGACTATATAGTATATTTTTTTTTTTATACTATCAAGTAGGCAAACAAGCATACGGCCCGCCTGATGGTAAGCAGTTACCGTAGCCTATGGACGCTTGCAACACCAGGGGTATCACTCGCGCGTTGCCGACCGATATATAAAAAAATATAGAAATAAATATAATTTGAGTAAGGAAGCCAGTTTTTTCTCCGGCCCAATTTGTTTTTTCTATTTTTTTTTACTTTAATTATGATTGCATGGTTCAGTGGCTTAAGTGGTTACCTCAACGTGTTAGCAAGTAATATCCACATAGCACAAAATATTACACAATATTTTGTGCTATGTGGATATTACTTGCTAATCCATAAATGTTTGTTCTGAGTTTAGGTGTCATTTGTGTCTGTGAATTGTATGTTTTATACTACTTGGGTGGCAAACAAGCATACGGCCCCCTGATGTTAAGCGGTTACGGTAGCCTATAGACACTTGCAATACCAGAGGTGTCACTTGCATGTTACTAACACATTTTTTTTACACCACAACATGGGATAGGAAAACATTTTTTCTGTATTGTTGTATATATTTGTAAATAAATAATAAAAATATATTTTGTTTACAAAGTCAAAGTCAAAGTCAAAGTCAAACTCATTTATTCATATAGATCAAATACATGATACTTATGAACGTCATAAAAACAAATGCCAGCATACTTTTTTCCTACGGCCAATTCGCTGACTAGGGTTGGGCCTCGAGAAGAATTGGCAAGAAACTCGGGCCACTCTTTTTAATTGCCAGAGTATAACATTTACAATTTGGTATGAGTTACAATATTAGTGTTAACAAAAAGGGACGGAACCCAATATTCCATACAAAATTAAATTTAAGTAAAAAAAAAAAATTTTAATAAGGAAACAATGAAGGGAAAAAATGAATTTAGCTTTCCACTGTATGGCAATGAGGGATCCTTTCCTTTTGTATGTATAAGATAGAAACGTGTCGAGATCACATTGCGTTCTTAATAAGAATCTAAAAACTATATCTTTATTATTTAAAAATAAATCATGCCAAGATTGACCAGCCACCCCAAGTAGCACCCGTTCACGAGCATGACGCACGGACCAGCCATCATTTCCTTCGCCATATTAGAGGGAAGGAAATGACCCGGCCAATACGACACCACAAGCAATGGCATTTCAGTGAGCATGACAATCCAGGACATAATAATAAAAAATAAAAAAACTAAATAGAAAGTCAATAATGATCACAAAACGTCTCCTTACAAATTTATAGTTATTATTCTTATATAATTCTGTATCAAAATTAGCAACTAACCCCATGACTTTTTATCATTTAGAAAGTCATTAATAGTGTAATAACCCTTGCTTAAAAGATGATTTTTTACCGCTAGTTTAAATTTGTGTAAGGGTAGGTTCATAACTTCAAGAGGTAGTTTGTTATAAAAACGTACCCCGAGTCCCACAAATGAATTGTGGACTTTATGTAGGCGGTGATATGTACCAACAAGTTTGTGTTTGTTTCTTGTGTTTATTGAATGAATATCACTGTTTTTACAAAACAGGTGTAAATTTTGTTTAACGAACATGATGTTGGCTAAAATGTACTGAGATGCAACTGTCAGAATGCCTATTTCTTTAAACCTTTCTCTAAGTGAAACTCGTGCTCCTAAATTGTAAATAGAGCGTACTGCTCTTTTCTGGAGTATAAATATAGTTTCAATATCAGCAGCTTTTCCCCATAGTAGTATTCCATAAGACATAACGCTATGAAAATAACTAAAATAAACAAGCCTAGCTGTTTCTATGTCTGTAAACTGCCTTACTTTTCTTACTGCGAAAGCTGCGGAACTAAGTTTCCCTGCAAGACACGATATATGAGCACCCCACTGAAGCTTGCGATCTAAAGTCAAACCCAAAAACACTGTAGATTCAACGAAATTTAATGATTCACCGTTCAAAATTATATTACTTAATGTAAGATTTCTAGTATTGGGCATGGTAAACTTAACACACTTAGTTTTTTTTGAGTTTAACAGTAGATTGTTTGCATTAAACCAGTCCAGAACTTTCGCAAGTGAACCATTCACAGTCTCAAGATTTGATTCTTTACGGTCTACCTGAAATATAAGTGACGTGTCATCTGCGAATAGTACAATGTCGCAAAAATCCTGTACATGGATAGGCAAATCATTAATATAAACTAAAAAGAGAAAAGGACCAAGAATTGAGCCCTGTGGGACACCCATACCTACAGATAATCCTGAAGATCTACTTCCGCTAATATCAACGAATTGAACTCTATCACTAAGGTAGGTGGCAACTAGGTTGAGTGCAGCATCTCTTATACCATAATGCCTGAGTTTTCTCAGGAGCGTATTGTGTTCAACACAATCAAAGGCTTTTGACAGGTCACAGAAAACACCAATAGCATCCATTGAATTTTCCCAGGCTCTAAAAATGTGCTTTAACAATTTAACACCTGCATCTACTGTAGAACGACCCTTTCTAAAACCATATTGCTCATTATGTAATAAATTATTTATATTAAAGTGACTCTCTAATTGCAATAACATAATTTTCTCAAAAATTTTGCTAATAGCAGGCAATATGGATATTGGTCTAAAGTTATTCGGGTCATTTTTAGATCCGTTTTTAAACAAAGGTATTACTTTACTGTGTTTCATTAGATCAGGAAATACGTATCAACACATCTGTTAAATATTGCTGCAAGATGTGGAGCTATATTCAAAATTATATTGTGAACTAGTTTTACAGAAATACCCCATAAGTCAGCAGTTCTTTTTGAATTCAATGTCTTGAACGCTTTTAATATATCATTATGGTCAATATACTTAAAACAAAATAAAACGCTACACTCTCCCACGCTTCCTTTTACCAAGTTCTCGGCTTTAACTGGGCAAGAATCTAAGGAGCTAGTTGTGTTGATTGGTATGTTTGTAAAGAAATTATTAAACATATGCGCTACATCTAAATTATTTGAGACCACTTTATCATCATGCTTAAGTTGAAAGTTGTCATCGCGCAATTTGATTCTACCAGTTTCATTATTGATAATATTCCAAGTTGCTTTTACTTTATTATCTGACTGCTTAATCTTATTACTTAAATATAGAGACTTAGCTATAGAACAAGCCCTTTTAAAAGTTTTTGAATAATTTTTAACATAAAGGAGGAATGCTGGATTAGTATTGTATTGCTTCATACCATATAGCTCATATAGCCTAGCCCTACTTTTATAGATACCGTTCGTTGCCCAGTCACAGAAATTAACTTTGATGTTTTTAAAGAAAGTTTTAGGCTTAAAAATATTTTCATATTCTAATTTAATTATATTAAACAAAGACTCGTAAAGCACATCTGGATCATCCAGAGTAATGTCTATATTGATGACTTTGGTGGCTATACTATCACTGAAGTGTTCTAGGCGTCCACAGGTCATTGGCCTACATGTGATCTTAGTAACTTTAGGTATTGTGTTTGTTTGAATTATAACCTTTTGGCCACAGTGATCAGATGTCAAATCATTTAATATAGATTTTCCTAAATACTGACAATTACAAAAAATATTATCTAAGCATGTAGCTGAATGCGAGGTGATCCTGGTTGGTTCAAAAAATAAATGATGTAAATCAAAAGACCTAAACAAGCTAATCAATCTACTGCAAATAGCTGACTCTTCAAGTAAGTTGACATTAAAGTCACCACAAACTACTACATACTTACTGCCAACACAAAGACGTTTTAATAAATCTTCCATTACTGTTTCAAATGTACTAAAGTCACCCTGCGGTGGTCGGTAAACACAAACTACGATATGTTGCTCAAGCTCAACACAGGATATTTCAATAGTGCGCTCGATAGAAAGTTTTGCTATATCTTTACGTTCCTTACATTTAATACTATTACAAACATATATTAGAGAGCCACCATGAATAGCTTTCTTTCTTACGAATGCACTACCTATAGTATAATACTCATTATTTATTAACTTAAGGTCACTCTTTAGCCAATGCTCAGTGACACAAAGAATGTGAATGCTGTGTTCCTTCAAAAATAATTCTACTTCTAACATCTTGCCGGATAAGCCCTGAATATTTTGGTGAAATAAGTTTAGGCTACATGACTGCTTACCCTTTGTCGCATCTAGTAGTTTAAACTACAAGATGTATCAAAATTGCTAATAGTACTACATACTATACTACTACTAATACTATGATTAACTAAGTCCTTTAATACTTTACAAGTACCTGTGTCAGTAAATAAACTAAATGCTAATAATTTAGCAACCTGTCGTTTGTCAAATAAGGAAAGATACATAGTATCTTCAGTTAATAAATAATTACTAATAAATATATTAGTGTCGAAAAATAAAATGAAGTCGCTATGGCGACATGTAATATTATAAATTAATAAATTCAGTTTTTCAATATGCCTATTTTGTTTTTCAGTTAAGGCATATGAATATGGCAAGGCACAGGAAATAAATCTACAACCTAAGCTATTGTGAAGTGTTGTCATTACCTCAGTTAACTGCAAAATATCTTTTTTAGTGACATTTAAGCTGTCACCAAATAAAATAATCCCTATAGATTGCTCATTAAAGCTAGCAGACTTTAAATTATTAATAACATTGCTAAACTTAGCTCCAGGTAAACAAATATTTGTTATTGAGTACTCGGTATAACAATTAATTAAATTACCTAAATCTCTACCTATCTGGTCAGAAAGCATGATAACATTATTTGTAGCAGAGGTCTTGACTGTATGACTTGTCTTAGACTCACTGTGGTGATTAGATGTAAGACAGCAATCTGAGTTATTCTGATTAATGAACAGAGGCTCCGGTGAACTGTTTAACAACTCTGTCTGACACAAAGGTGACACATCTGTACTACATGGTGTTATCTGTGTACAGTTTGAGCAAATCTTATTATCAGTAAGAGAAATCACCTGTTTCAGATTCTCCCTACCAACCCTTGCAATCTCATCATATCTAAGAATGTACTCGTGTGTTTGTGTCTCATGTTCAAGGATAGTCCTTGTCAGGTGTGATTGTAAGTCTGAAATTTGTGTCTCAAGTTCATGTGTGTGTTGTTCATATAATAATTTACTATTAACCAATTGTTCATTATAATTGTCTAGATCAGAGAGTAAAGTTACACGTTCATTGATTAAATCCCCATTAATTTGAGATAACTTTTTCATGTTTGTTGACCTCCTGAGGTCGGATTCAAGTTTTTTAACTAATTTCCTCAATTTAAAATGTTTTCTAGATTTCTTAAAACTAGTGGTAGAAAATGATGACTTAAAGTTACATTTACATTTTAAAGCGTTTAAAATATCTATTTTATTACCTAAAAGCTCAGAATAAAGGTTCTGGGTCCCATTACGGTTCATAGCCTGTATTGTTTCTTTAAGGGAAATGATTTGCAAATGGGCCTTACTTAGATTTAATTCTAACTCAGTAATGCGACTGAGAGACGTTGTGTATGTATCATGACAGCTACTGAATGACTCCAATTCTTCCTGTAGTTTATTCCGTTGGTCCGATATGTCTATATATTGAGTGTGAAATGCAGATAATTGTCCCTTCAACTCAGCTACCCTATTATTTAAACATTTCATTTCTTCTTCACAGTCACTGCGTTCCTTCAACAGCTGACCGTTGTCCTCTTTGCATTTTTTCAATTCTAGCAGCGTTAATTTAAGCTGTGTTTCTGTTTCCTTGGCCTTTGTTTTGCGGGTCATTATATGAGAATTCATTGTAGAAATGACCTTCAATATCACCAAGTCCCTAGAAGTAAAAAAAAAAACAGCTGAGAGAAAGAAATAAAACAAATAAAGATGTTATAGGACTATAGGAGTGAAAATAAATTAAAACAAACAATAAGAAGTTAGGATTTACAAACTATTAGGGAAATTAAGTAAGTTTTGATTAGAATTTTGAACAAAAATGACTTAGATTTAAGATAGGTAAGTATGATATTTTAATTGGCCATTACAATAGTTACAGAATCAATGTTAAAATTTTAAAATGATTTGACAAGGGAAATACTTAATAATAGGGTGAGCAGAAGTAAGTTCTGAACTATTAAATTGAAAAAAACAGTGAATGAAAGTGACAATAACTGATATTATCAGGCTAAAGTTTAGTGTTACTAATGTGTAGTGATGAATGGTTGATTTATTATGTGAAATTACTTGATATTAGCTATAAATATTAACAATGTAGGTAAATTGTACAGTGTGTATGTCATGTATGCTTAGATTAAGCGTTTAATTTGTCTTTGAAAAACAGTATGACAATATGACAAGTGTAAAAACTGTTATGTTAAATGCTGGTTTTAACACATATAAATTACAAATATATATAGTATAGATTGTTAAATACTAGCTTCCAGCATTATATGTATGTATTGTGGAGTGTTGAGGTGGTTAATAAGTAAAATACTCCCCAGGTTTTACACGATGACTTCAAATTCCGTCCGTTGAAATCTGCGTGTCACTGCGCAGACCGGTAAACGGTTTTTGTACTGTAGATTTAGCAGCAAACACGTAAAAACTGTATTATGTCACTTCTAGAGTTCCAATTACATATAATAATGTGTAAAGTATTACTTATTATTAGTTAAAATTAAAATTAAATAATTTATTTGTTCAGAAAGCAAAATTTGACGTCTGGCATTCACCACACACACATACACTTCATTTGCTCTCTCACTTTTGTTTTACTCTGTCACTCTTAGGTTTGCTGTTAGAAAACTCATTATGAGTTAAGATCACCTTTGTACATGATATTTTTAAGTATTATTGTAATTCTCATTTGTGTTTACAATGAGGAATAAAGAAATACAAGAAAAAGAAACAATGTTTTATTTACTACTGCCATGGCCTTGTCTGCTGACCTTGCAAGGTAAAATTTGCATAATCGATACATATTTAAAAACTTATTCCGACCTTATCAACACCAAGACTAAACTGCCTTCGAAAAAAACAAACATAGCTATAGATACTGGCCAATCTGTAGTCTTTACTAAATTTGACATTGGCAGAATCATTGGTACGACTAAACGAATAGAGCCATAACAAAAAAAAAAAAAACTTGACATTTTACCACAGATCTATTTTATGGCATAATGTGAGCACTAAACAGTGATATTCGAAAATTAAACCATTAAATAAGTAAAGAATTGTGTAACCCAGGCAAAATTGGGGCGGTTTTCTTCAATATAGTTATAAAATAAAGAGTATAAGCATAAATTTCAATAGGTTTTCTATAAAATACGTACCTACTTGTTTTATTTATCTAAAATAAACTTAAGTATGCAAATTTTAACAAATTTGATATAATTCTTAGTAAAACACACATTTAGTGTACTCTAATCATTGTTATACACTTCCAAGGGTAATAGAAGGTTATCAAATAATAATTAAAAGGTTATTTCTTTATTATAAACATTAAATTATCATCGAGCAAAATGGTCATTGATTTTTTCGCGAGCGTATTTTATCGATTTATTTATGAAAACTTACCTTGAAGCCGGTACCGTTCATTTCAAACATCTTCCTGTAGCTATTTCTAGCTTGTATTAATAGATTTTTAATCATTGATACGATTTTATTGTTAAAATTTAACACATTTGCAAAATTATTTCGCCGACCGGCAGCAATCTTGTGACAGCTGGGGTTACCATGTTCCGTTTTATTGATTTACCCGCTACCGGTGTTAGTTACGTCAAAAAATATTCAATATATTTATATTATATTATATACAAGCTAAAAACCAATGCTTAACTTTAATTTAAACATTTAAAACTAAAAATCTCTACAAGTTGGAGGTCGTTTGTATTTATTTATTTTACCTATAAAGATAACTGCCTTGTTTATGAACCGATTTTTATGTTTTTTTTGCGTATGTTTAGTATAGCTCCAAGTTGGTTCAATTTTAATTTTAATGATAGCAGAGAAATCTTTAAAATCAAACAGCAAATGTATCGTTGTTGATTTATTGGTTAGATCAGCAATTTGTAAATCAGTTATTTTTCTCTTTTTTGGTATTTTTTATTGTTTTTATAAAGTCGGTTTACTTATATATTTTATAAAATGTATTCATTAAAAATACAACATTGAAACAAATGACGTGTTAAACCTTAAATCACACGTTCAATTTAAACAAAAGGTACGATATCTACATACGGACAACATTCTTTGAAAAAATATGACTCATAATAAACTTCGCAGTTAGTAACTCTAAGACGCAATCATAAATAAACATAATATTATTTATTATAATAATAAGTTATAGCGTAATGTTTAGTCTAGTTATTTATCTTATTTATATGAAGACTACTGAGCAATTTAAATATTTTTATCACTAGTTAAATAACTACTGTTTTGATAAAATCTTTGTTAGTTAAACAACACACCGTTTTTTTATTACTTCGGAAAATTTTAAATTGCGTTCGTCATGATCTAATTAATCACTTCTATGAATCACCATGCATGCCAAATTAGAACTAATTAGGGAAAGTTACTGATATGGCAATGTTGATTTCACTTTACTTTTTTCAGAACTATTGATTTTGACTTTTGACAGTTTGATACTGATATTTTTAGACGTCAATCAAATAGGGATGCAATGTTTACTTTTATAAATGCGATAAGGTGTTTGGTATATTAAAAAAAACACAATGTCACAGTACAGCACTATTATTAGAGATTTAGTTATCATCCGTATCTAATATGTTTTGAATAATTTAAATGTATTGTATAATAATTTTTTTTCTGATAAAAAATTTACAATTAAAGCAGGTTTTTGTTAAATCCTGTGAGTAACATAACTATTATTTCTAAATTGTGATTTAAGTAATAACAGTAACAGTTATCTTTTTAATACGTCACCGGTAGTGGTACGATGTTCATGCGATTTTATATTTTTTTGTGTAACAGCTGCAATGAAAACACTGAATAAAAAAATGCATAAGAACAACACTTTACCTTGGCCATTTTAAAACAATTATCACGTACGCAACAATATACAAACGTTTTATAAATTTATTTGATTACAAAAAAATCACCGATATTTTTATGTAACAACACGTCTGCACATCACAGGCTAAAAATATGTACTGGCGGGGGAAAGAGTAGGAGAGCCACAAGGAAATTCGATAAGGTGGCGTTTTCATATGTGCGAAAGAGATGGAACATTGCGAATATACACGAACCACGTCGATAATAACCGAAATCTTACCCCTATTACGACGCGGTTTTACGTCAGAAAAAAAGTTGAATAAAAATTACTTTTTTATTCATTTAAAATTATTGAAATTGTATTATAAAATCATTTTGATGTAATTTATTTATGATTTGAATGATATTTCAGAGTTTTATGTGAAGAAACATATTAGTAGGCATGTGTTTTGTTTATTAAATAGGTAGATACCTACCTACTTACTACCTAATTGTTTACAATGGTACTATGCATTTCTTATCAAAATATTTAGGTTTGCGATCATCCTGTCTCATTGACTGTCTACTTGACATATACTGAATGAAAATACTTATTATTACACCGTAGATATAAGTGAGGTATCGCACCATACATTTGAGAAATCCCGACTAGGGTAGGACCTCTACCTTACAGGAGATCATGTGCAACACAGCGGTGTAATTGTGTGTAAGTACAAGTTTCTAGTGCTCATTTAGGGATCCGTTTTTAATCGAATATAGGAGAAGGATCTCAATTCGTCGTTGTCATTTTTAAAATGAAGGGTAGCTATGTTACACCAGGGCTTTAAGATGGAGTATCCCTGGGATAGGAATACGTTTCTTTCAAAACGCATGCCTAAATGAGCGCTGGAGACAGCTGTACTCACACACAGGAACATAACTACACCGCTGTGTGTATTTATTTGGCTGTGGTCTTCTGTAAGGTGGAGGTCGTTCCCCAGTCGGGCTTTATCGCTAGTACGGTGCCCTACCTCTCTTAAAACGCCTGAACCGGTTTGGAAAATTCAGTCACATTATTTAACCGTTGTTTGACGGGAACATATTCTCATTTAAAGCAGGTAAAACCCTGGGGAAGAGCTAGTTACCTATATGATAAAAATAAAAACAGGTCTCCAACGCTCACTAAAAGATGCGTTTTCCTGTCCCAGGTATATTCCATTTTAAAACTTTGGTGTAAAAAATGGGTCAGTAACACGCAAATTATAACTCGGTATAGGCGTCTATAGGCTACGGTATCTGCTTAACATCAGGCGGACCGTATGCTGGTCAATTTTGGCATGATTTATTTTTAAATATTAAAGATATAGTTTCTAGATTTTTACTAAGATTGCAATGTGATCTCGACACGTTTCTATCTTATACTTACAAAAAGAAACGATCCCTCATTACCATACAGTGGAAAGCTAAATTCATTTTTTTTAAATATTGCTTACTCATTAATTAAATACTTATCTTAATTTCATTCTTATGGTATATTGGTTTCCGTTCCTTTTTGTTAACACTGATATTGTAACTCATACCAAATTGTAAATGTTATACTCTGGCGATTAAAAAGAGTGGCCCGAGTTTCTTGCCAATTCTTCTAGAGGCCCTACCCTAGTCAGCGAATTGGCCGTAGGAAAAAAATATGCTGGCATTTGTTTTTATGACGTTCATAAGTATCATGTATTTGATCGAAATGAATAAATGAGTTTGACTTTGCTTGTTTACCACCCGAGTACCTAATATAAAAAAAATACTTACATGATTACTACACATTTTTCTTTATAAACCAGTTCAGAAACTGTCCAAAAACACATAAAAGTCCGATAAATTATCACAAAATTAAATTATAGACGAACACAACAATGCCAACAAAAAAACTATCCACTGTTTTAAAAAAAAACTAAATAATAAAATTCAAGGTTAGAAAAAAAATGGCGGACGTATACAACGACGGTTGACTTCATCAAACAAACTGAAAGGATTTCTGACAGAAACTCCGTTTTATATAGGAACCTGAGGCCATTGTTTAACGTCCTTGTTAACAATTTATTTCAGATAATCATTTTAAATTCGAGCTATACAACTGTAAAGGTAGGTAAGTAAACATCGAAAAAGAATCGCTATAAGGGTCATGGTAGGGCCAATAAAAGTCTATGGCACATCCAGATGAATTAATGGCTTATTCCTCTGTGTTGCAGGGTAACTAACAAACATACAATTAACAACCATTTATGGATCACACAAATTATTGTATCGTGTGAGGATCGAACCCACAACACTTCACGCAGTGATAAAAGGCGAGTCAGGAATTAAAATTATGCTGCCCAAAAACGCAGCATTGACTGCATTGTCTGTGGTGGCCGTGTGGGAAACTAACTGACTTATACCTACAGGTGAGGCGTGAGTTCGATCCTGGGTGGCCACCACCTAGGATGTAAGTCCCACTAATATAATAAATGTGCAAGGTTGTGTGGATGTATGTTTGTTACTCTTTCACGCAAAAACTACTGAACGAATCTAGATTAAATTTGGCACAGAGATAGATTATAGTCTGGATTACCACATAGGCTACTTTATGTCGCGATAACCGACATCTACGCGGGCGGAGACGCGGGCAACAGGTAGTTATATTATAAACGCGAAAGTTGTAAGAATGTATGGATGTACGTTTGTTACTCTTTCACGCAAAAACTACTGAACGGATCTGGATTAAATTTGACACAGAGATAGATTATAGTCTGGAATAACACATCTACTTTTTATTCACGTTGTTATGACGTTCATAAGTATCATGTATTTGATCTAAATGAATAAATGAGTTTGACTTTGACTATTCCAGAAAAAATCTCTGTTTCCGAAGGAATGTACGCGCAGGCGAAGCCGCTGGCGGAAGCTAGTTGTCAAATTATTTATCATCTACAGGCCTGTTGGACTAGTGGTTAGTGATCTTGACTACTAAGCAGATGGTCGTGGCAGCATGAGCTTGCTGACATTGCTGACTGGCAAGTAAGAGGTCTCCACCGTGACCAATGGAAGAAGGAAAAAATAGCCTTCGCCCTGCAGTGGGACAGTAATGTCTAGGAAAAATAATAATAATAATAAAGGGAATAAAAATAATATTTTCGGGACAACTCACACATCGCTATCTGATCCCAAACTAGGCAGAGCCTGTACTATGGTAACCAGACAACTGATAAACATACTTATATATTTCTTATATTCTTACAAACTTTCGCGTTTATAATATTAGTAGGATTATTATTAACATTGAAACTAAGTTATCTGAAGTGGTCACGTTTTACCGCACGACAGTAATTAACATAGCTATTGTGTAAAGTGTGACTAAAATATACCTACGTTATGTCGCCTATAAACGCTTACAATACCAGAGGTATCACTTGCGTGTTGCCGACCCATTTTTTATTACACGCCTTTTTTTAGCTTCTCCTGTATGTTTGTAGGTTTGTATGTTTGTAACCGACTTCTTTGGGCGCGATTTTGACCCACTTTAAACGGCCAGATTTCGTTCAAACTTTGTAGATTTATCGAGGACCGATGACAATACTTACACTAATTTGATAAAATTATAAATAATTTATTATTATTACTAAAAAGTAAAAAATAAATAATAGATTAAAAAAACTAAAAAATACGCTTTTTATAGAAACCGAACTAAAAAATAGAAAATAAATTTTAATAAATTTAAATTAAGATGAAATTAAAAATTATTTCATTTTAAAGAAAGCGTGGGGTGCTTTTAAGATATTATCAAAATGAAAATATTTATAACTATTGACACCATGCACCTCACACTTTTTTTTAAAATAAAATATTTTTTTTATTCGTAATTTCATCTTTATTTAATTTTTTTTTTCTATAAAAAGCGTGTTTTTTAAAACTACTATTTATTTTTTTACAGGTAGTATCCCTGGGACAGGAAAACGCATACCTAAGCGCTGGAGACCTCTACTCAAGCAGTGTGTGAGTAGGTACAGGTCTCCAGCGCTCATTTCACTTCATCTTAAAGAACAGCTAAGTAGTATTGGATAAATATCTCTATTTGAGTCTGGAGTTTGTTTTTTTCTTAAAGTCAACTCCCGCACAAGAGAACAAGCTCTGTGTCACGGGGGAATTTACAAACATATAATTGACGGACAAAAATTACACCCAGACTCAGAATAACTCTTTGTGGGTCACACAAAGTTTTGTCCAGTGTGGGAATAGAACCCACAACCTCGTGCACAACAGGCGCATACTGCGGCCACTGGACCACCAAGGCAGTCAGTTTGATGTAGTATATGTCTGTCTGTACATTATTACATAGTAAATGCAAAGCAATTTATGATTATCTCTTTGCAAACGTGTTTGCCACTCCATGTTGAGTGATGTATGGCTCGTAAATGTGTATGTAATGTAACTACAAAGTTATTATCTTATTACTAGCTGTTGCCCGCGGCTCCGCCCGCGTGGATGTCGGTTACCGCTGCAAATAGTAGCCTATGTGTTATTCCAGACCATAATCTATCTCTGTGCCAAATTTCATCCAGATCCGTTCAGTAGTTTTTACGTGAAAGAGTAACAAACATCCATCCATCCATCCTTACAAACTTTCACATTTATAATATTAGTAAGGATTATGTATATACATACATATCATCACGCCTACGTCTCCTATTGCGGTTGGCAGAGGCTATGGTACGCCAATAGCTTCGATCCAAACATATTTATATACTAGCGAGCAAGCCCGACTGGGAAAGGACCTCCATTTTACAGAAGACAACAGGCAAATAACTATACAAAGCTATTTAGTTGTGTTCCTGTGTGTGAGTACAGGTCTTCAGCGCTCATTTGAAAAAATATCTGGTGTAAAAAATGGGTTGGCAACATTCAAGTGATATCTCTGGTATTGCAAGCGTCCATAGGCTACGGTAACTGCTTATCTTTTTTTTTTTTTTTTATACTACTTGGGTGGCAAACAAGCATACGGCCCGCCTGATGTTAAGCAGTATCCGTAGCCTATAGACGCTTGCATTACCAGAGGTATCACTTGCGTGTTGCCAACCCTTTTTTTTTACACCAGGGCTTTAAGATGGAAGTAACCCTGGGATAGGAATACGTTTGTTTCAAAACGCATTCCTAAATGAGCGCTGGAGACCTGTACTCACACACAGGAACACAACTACACAGCTGTGTGTAGTCATTTGGCTGTGGTCTTCTGTAAGGTGGAGGTCCTTCCCCAGTCGGGCTTGCTCGCTAGTATGGTGCCCTACCTCTCTTAATTATCATTAGGCGGGCCGTATACTTATTTGCCACTCAAGTAATATTTAAAAAAAGATGGCCTGTAGAACGTCTCCGTGCTTTAGGAAGGCACGTTAAAAAGTCGGCCCCGATTGTTAACAGTCGTTAGATCACGACAGAGGTCTAAATATGGGCGATCTAAATAACTCTTGTCATCAGGTTAGCCACTAACCAAACGATAAGAAGAAGAACTCAAGTCTCACTTAAAATACGTCTGACATCAAAGAACCTCATTAAAAAAACCTCCTTACTGTCAATCTACGTCAATTTCTTTTAAAATAGTTTTTACGACTGGCAACACGACCTTCATTATGTAAAAAAAAAACAGATTATCTCTGGGGTACAAAAGAACATGCAACACAATAGGATTTACAGAAAAACTAAATAAGTTTCTTAGTAACGATATGTGGTAAAAAGTATAGCTGATATCTTTTTGTTGGGCTACCAATTTGGTCAACAAAGTAAACATAATCATCTTGTTTTTATACTTCTGTGAAAAATAAGTGTAAGTCCCGCAGGGGTATTCGGTCCCGTAAGAGCAAAAACCGAGCCACCGCAAAAACCGAGCAAATTCTGGCTGTCAGATTGAAAATCGGTATTCCGTAAGAGCCCTTTTTGACGTTTAGTCAATAGATTGTGCCGTCACCGAGCAATCACAACTGTCAGTTTGCGATCACAACTGTCAGTTTGCGATCACAACTGTCAGCTTGCGATCACAACTGTCAGTTTGCCATCGCTGTTTCTAAGAAAATCAGCCGGCCGGCTGTCAAGCAGTCACCGTTAGCATTTGGGTTCTTGCAATATTAGGAGAACTACTTACGCGTACCAAAAATTTTAGTTGGGGATAGGATAGGAAAACGATTTTTAAAAACGCATCCGTTAATGAGCATTCAAACCGTCCTGTTGCATTTTTTGTATAAATCCCTTAGGACGTCCACGTTGTGTTCCTATTGTAATTTTTTAATCATTCGTTTTTGAACGTACAATCTGCCGGATCACACGGTAGATTTTTATCTACACTAATCTATACTATCTATACTTCTATCTATTTATGCGTTAAGATGTACCTATACTGCAAAAAAATGTGTAGGACAATGTCATGTGAACCCGGCCTAACTTTTCGGCAGGGGTATTCCGTAAGAGCAAAAACCGAGCCACCGCAAAAACCGAGCAAAACCTGGCTGTCAGATTGAAAATCGGTATTCCGTAAGAGTCCCTATACAACTGTCAGTTTGCCATCGCTGTTTCTTAGAGAATCAGCCGGCGGATTCGATTTTGAGCATTACATTACAGTACTGCCTACCTCACTAGACGAGCATTGGCCTGTAATGTAACATTTCAGATTACATTTTGAGCATTACATTACAGTACTGCCTACTTCACTAGACGAGCATTGGCCTGTAATGTAACATTTCAGATTACATTATGAGCATTACATTACAGTACTGCCTCCCTGACTAGACGAGCATTGGCCTGTAATGTAACATTTCAGATTACATTTTGAGCATTACATTACAGTACTGCCTACCTCACTAGACGACATTGGCATGTAATGTAACATTTCAGATTACATTTTGAGCATTATATGTATTACAGTACTGCCTCCCTGACTAGACGAGCATTGGCCTGTAATGTAATATTTCAGATTACATTTTGAGCATTACATTACAGTACTGCCTCCCTGACTAGATGACCATTGGCCTGTAATGTAACATTTCAGATTACATTTTGAGTATTATATTACAGTACTGCCTCCCTGACTAGATGACCATTGGCCTGTAATGTAACATTTCAGATTGCATTTTGAGCATTACATTACAGTACTGCCTCCCTGACTAGATGACCATTGGCCTGTAATGTAACATTTCAGATTACATTTTGAGCATTAAATTACAGTATTGCCTACCTGACTAGATGACCATTGGCCTGTAATGTAACATTTTAGATTACATTTTGAGTATTATATTACAGTACTGCCTCCCTGACTAGATGACCATTGGCCTGTAATGTAACATTTCAGATTACATTTTGAGTATTATATTACAGTACTGCCTCGATGACCATTGGCCTGTAATGTAACATTTCAGATTACATTTTGAGCATTACATTACAGTATTGCCTACCTGACTAGATGACCATTGGCCTGTAATGTAACATTTCAGATTACATTTTGAGTATTATATTACAGTACTGCCTCCCTCACTAGATGACCATTGGCCTGTAATGTAACATTTCAGATTACATTTTGAGCATTACATTACAGTATTGCCTACCTGACTAGATGACCATTGGCCTGTAATGTAACATTTCAGATTACATTTTGAGTATTATATTACAGTAATGCCTCCCTGACTAGATGACCATTGGCCTGTAATGTAACATTTCAGATTACATTTTGAGCATTACATTACAGTATTGCCTACCTGACTAGACGACTATTGGCCTGTAACATTTCAGATTACAATTTGAGCATTTAGTTGATTTCACGATTTCAGACGAAGCGGTCGTTAGTCGCATTGATGTTACAAGTTGTTAGTGACTCTGACTGCTACGCTGGAGGTCGTGGGTTTGATTCCCACCCAGGACAAATCTTTGTATGAAGAGCACGAAAGTTTGTTCTGTGTCTGGGTGTTATTTATCTATCATATGTATGTATTTAGAAATATATAAGTATGTTTATCAGTTGTCTGCCTAGTTGTACTGCCTAGTTTGGGATCAGATAGCAGTGTGTGAGTTGTCCCAAAATATTATGATTATGTATAAAACTATTACAAATTGTATCATCAACTGTCAATAAGTAGCGCACTGTAATGCTTCGGTCAGTTATTATGACAAATTAATCTATTTATTTGCAAATTTTTATTACAATCCGTTCAGCCGTTTAATAGTGAAAAGATGACAAACAAACAAACAATTACTTTTGCATTAAAGATAATAATATCGATAAGAAAATCCGGAACCGAATCCGGACGATTATTATATATAGATGGTCAAAGAAAAATGATTCTATGCCGTTTAAAAACACTTAACAATAGAATGTTTTTACTATTCTTAGTTTTTTTTTTAGTTCAAAAACTACTATAAATACTTATAATGTTGGTAAACATGTTTTGATAGTTTTTATTATTGTACTTTATAGATCTTGTTTACTAGGTATACTATGAATAAATGATGGCTGGTCCGTGCGTCATGCACGAGTGCTACTTAGGGTGGCTGGTCAATCTTGGCATGATTTATTTTTAAATAATAAAGATATAGTTTTTAAAAATTTTACAAAGATCGCAATGCGATCTCGACGTTTCAATCTTATGCATATAAAAGGAAAGGATCCCTCATTGCCATACAGTGGAAGTAGAAGTGGAAGTTCATTCATTTTTTTCTTAATTGTTTTCTTATTTATCAAATATTTTTACCTAAATTTAATTTTGTATGGTATATTGGTTTCAGTCCCTTTTTGTTAACACTAATATTGTAACTAATATTAAGTAAATTGTAAATGTTATATACATACGCGATTAAAAAGAGTGACCCGAGTTGCTTGCCAATTCTTCTCGAGGCCTTACCAAAGTCAGCGAATTGGCCGTAGGAAAAAAGTATGCTGGCATTTGTTTTTATGACGTTCATAAGTATCATGTCATTTGATCTAAATGAATAAATGAGTTTTACTTTGACTTTGACTTATGTCAGCGCCCCGACTTTGCTGGAGTTTATTTTTTTATACTACCTACATACTTGGGTGGCAAACAAGCATACGGCCCGCCTGATGTTAAACAGTTACCGTAGCCTATGGATGCTTGCAATACTAGAGGTACCTATCACTTGCATGGTGCCAACCCATTTTGTTTACCCCAGGGCTTTAAGATAGGAATATCCCTGGGATAAGAATATGTTTCCTTTAAAACGCATACCTAAATGACACACAGGAACACGACTACACCGCTGTGTGTACAAGTTATTTGACTGTGGTCTTTTATAAGGTGGAAGAGTCCTTCCCCAGTCGGGCTTGATCGCTAGTATGGTGCCCTACCTCTCTTGAAATTAACCAGTCTTCCAAATCCGCGACGTTGAATGACGTTTGTTTTATGATTTGGTCGTTAATAAAAGCAATACATATGTCCCACTGCTGGGCACGGGTCTCCTCTCCTCTCAAGAGAGGAGGTTTAGGCCTTAATCCACACATGCTGGTCTAATGCGGCTTGGTGAATCAGACATGTCTTGAGAACTTTTTCTAAGACATGTTTTCTCACGATGTTTTTATTTACCGTTAGCAGATGGTAAATCATTTGATTATAATAAATTACACGAAGTGAAATTCACAGTACTGCCACCCGGGATCGAACTCACTTCTTGTGAGCAAGTCGGCTACTTTCTCACTTGGCTACCACCGCTTTTTTCATTTAGACTTTAAATTAAAAAAAATAGAAAAAAAATAAACCGAGCTAAAAATAACTTGATACAGATTATTCTGTTATTAAATTTAATATATATATGTAAAACATTGTTAATACATATAACATTTGAGGGTTGCCCTCGATTTCCCGAGGATTCCACCATCAGATCCTGACTAAGTGCCAATGGGACCACCTCTAGAGTATACTCTTTCAAATAAAAAAAGAATATCGGTGAACATACATAAAAAAAAACAACGTCGAACATAGAACCTCTTCCTTTTTTGAAGTCTATTCAAAAAGTACGCGCGAAATGGCCTCAAAACTGCATGGCGTCGATCAGCGTTAAAATAGTTTATCTTTCTTTGTAATACCACTGATTGTTTTGATTAAATACCTACATTAACAAAAGGAAAACTTCCTTGATTGATATAAAAGAAGTAATTTACTAACAAATAGTAGGTAACTATATAAACAATAAATCTATTGACTTTCTTCTTCATTGTTTAAAATACGGCGGCCATATTGGATTGCTGACGTCATTTCTATTGTTATTAGGTATTGCAAAGGAATTAAATAACAGTTTTTTAAATGCAATCACAGTGATAAATATACGTTCTACTGTCTGATGGTAAGCAGATACCGTAGCCTATGGATGCTTGCAACATCAGGGGTGTAACTCACGCGTTGCCGACCCTTTAAAAACTTTATAACTCCTTTCTTGAATTATTTTTTTTGGATGTGGTCTTCTGTAAGTAAGACCTCCTTCCCTAATTGGGCTTGATCGCTTGTATGTTTTTTTATACTACTTAGGTGGCAAACAAGCATACGGCCCGCCTGATGTTAAGCATTTATCAGAGGTAGATACCAGAGATATAACTTGCATGTTGCCGACTCTTATTTTTTTAAGATATCCCAGGGATAGGAAAACGTTTCTCTTAAAACGCATCCCTAAATGTGCGCTAGAGACCTGTACTCACACACAGGAGCACAACTACACCGCTGTGTTTAGTTATTTTGCTGTGGTCTTCTGTAAGGTTCCTTCCGCAGTCGGACTTGCTCGCTAGTATGGTGCCCTATTTAATGGTTGTTTCCTCTTAAACAAAAATGCAGTATTTACCGACCGAGGTACATGATTATGTCATAAAAAGAATACCTACTACGGGTATTTATTTATTTATTTAAAACTTATTATACACAAAAATAAATGTATAAAGGCGGACTTAATGCCATAGGCATTCTCTGCCAGTCAACCCAAGGTGGTGCAGAGATATTACAAGTAGGTGCATATGTAATAATTTTAACGAAAATAAAATGTAGAAAAGACAATATATATAAACTATGATACTAATACTTATAGGTACATATTATATAAAGCAAATACATATTTACTTAAATAAACTAATATATATTATATTAATATAATAATTATTAAACATTACTGATGAGATGATTCTGCCAATCTGTGCAAAAGTAGTTCACGAACCTTTTTTTTGAACGCATACCGGCTAGTGGACATCCTGATCTCAAGAGGCAGAGCATTCCAAAGAAGGATAGATTGGATAGGAAAAGAGGAGTGAATAAAATCAGAGTTATGAGAAGGACACACTAGGAGTAGATTGTTAGAGGAACGAAGACTTCTATTATGGACAGTCCAGCGATACTGAAACTGAGGAGTTAAATAAGAGGGAGCATTAGGAGACATAAGGATGGAATACAGGGTGGAGAGTGCACGCATACTACGACGCTGACGAATAGGGAGCCATTTCAACTGGGAGCGAAAAGTAGACACATGGTCATACTTGCGAAGATTGAAAATGAATCGAATGCAGTTATTGAGAAGACGGTCGAGTTTGTTGAGAAGATCTGCATTCAGGTCAAAATAACACACATCACCATAGTCGATCAAGGGAAAAATTAAAGTCTGCACAAGCATTGTTTTAGTCTTACATGGTAGAAAGTTTTTTAGCCGATACAGAGCACGCAGGGTACCGGTGACTTTCTGACAAATCTGAGTAACTTGAGCTCTCCAATTTAAGTAGGTATCGATCTGTAAACCTAAATTTTTAACAGTTTGGCACAGTTCGATAGTTGCACCATTGAAGACAATAGGTGGAAGAGCAACTGTGTCTAATCTGCTCATCAAGCGTTGACTGCCGACGACGATGGCTTGGCATTTGGTTGGGTTGACAGTCAAACCAAACTTATCAGACCAGTTTTTGATGTGCTGTAAGTCTCTGTTTACAGTATCCACCGCAGAGGAAATACAGTCAACACGCGCCTGAGAGTAAATCTGCAAGTCGTCAGCATACAGATGGTACGCACTCTGAAGATTTTGTGTTATGAGATTTATAAAAATAGAAAAAAGCAAAGGGGAAAGAATACTGCCTTGAGGTACGCCAGATTTGAGGTCACACCAACTCGATGATGATTCATCGAAGCGGACAGACTGCTGACGACCCCGAAGATAATTAGAGAACCATTCCAGAGCTTCCGAAGAGACCATATAATGGAAGAGGATAGAAAGCAGGATATCGTGACTGACGGTATTGAAGGCGTTTGAAAAATCAACCAAAGCCAGAACAGTGATTTATCTTTATGATTAGTCACAAGGCCATCCATAAAATCATAGTACTAGTATAAATGAGTAAATTTTGATGGATGTTTGCTACTCAATCACGCCAGAACGGGTAAACCGATCTGGATGAAATTTGGTACAGAGATAGATTATAATAGCAACCCTTATATGTCCCACTGCTGGGCACGGGTCTCCTCTCCTCTATCAAGAGATAAAAGAGAGAGATAGGGTTTTTAGGCCTTAATTCACACACGCTGGCCTAATGCAGGTTGGGGAATCAGACGTGTCTTTTAGAATTTCTTCTAAGACATGTTGGTTTCCTCCCTTCACCGTTAGCAGATGGCGAATAATTTGATTAGTACATATAAACTCCACAAAGTGAAATTTACATTGGTCGTGCCGCCCGGGATCGAACTCGTACCTCTTGCGTCTTAGTCTCTTTCCCACTCGGCTACCACCTCATGATTTTTTTTTTCTTTTTTTTTTATTCTAAATTTTTTGTAAGGCTTTTTTCACAATGAAATGCCAGCCTTATCGTAACTTATACTAGCTTACAAACAAAACTGAGATTGGACATTATTGATGGCTAAATAAATCTAAAAGTAAATCTACTATTTCTGAAGTAGCTTGTGACAATATATGTAAGTAGGGAGCAATATCATATTTACTAGTTTTAATTTTAGCCATCAATGACTCTCTCTCCTTCTTATTTTTAGTACACTCCATAAGTAAATGGTAAACATCCTCTACAGTTCCACATGTTAGACAATTTGGAGAATCTACTTTCTTCATCAAGAAACCATACTTCCTAGATGGGTAATGACCAGAGCGCAATCTATGAATTAAAGTAATTTGCGATCTGTTCATATTAGATAGAGTAAACCATGGAATTTGAGGAGGCTGACATTTTATTGTTCTGTACCAAATACCTTTTTCTTTACTCCGTTCGTCAAAATATTCTTTAAATTTATTGTAACAACCGCTTGATATAGATTAGACTATTAAGTCTATTTTGATGATCTTGAAACTGATCTCCGACAAACGATTGCTCGCCGAATGAGTCGCCGACAAAATGTTTCGTTTTGAGCTGTTCAACGACAGATTCTTTTAACTACAAACAATTCGTCGACAACTCGACAAAATATACAGTACGATCGTTTCGCGAGTAAAGCCGTGGGCAACAGCTAGTCTAAACTAATATTATTGATTAATATGTGCATGTTTTTACAGAAATAAATAAATTATAATTATTATCCTTACTAATATTATAAACGCGAAAGTTTGTAAGAATGAATGTATGGATGTTTGTTACTCTTTCACGCAAAAACTACTGAACGGATCTGGATGAAATTTGGCACAGAGATAGATTATAGTCTGGAATCGCATAGAGGCTATTTATTTTTATCGCGATAGCCGACATCAACGCGGGCGGAGCCGCGGGCAACAGCTAGTTATAGTATAAAGAAGAAAGATAGGATTTTTTGTTTTTTACGGTTTAACTCAAAAACTACAGAACCGATTTTAAAAATTCTTTCACCATTAGAAAGCTACATTATCAGCGAGTAACATATATTTTATTGAAAAACAATTACGGGATCCGTACGAAAACTAAATAAATGGTTATCCGTGCAAAGCCGGGATCTGCCGCTAGTCTTATATGTATATAAAAAACTCGTGTCACAATGTTCGTTCCCGTACTCCTTTGAAACGGCTTGACCGATTCTCATGAAATTTTGTGAGCACATTGAGTAGGTCTGAGAATCGGCCAACATCTATTTTTCATCCCCTAAATTTTAAGGATCGTCCACCCCTAAATTTTTTATTTTATTTTTTTAGACATTTTTTTTGTTTTAAATACATACAACTCTTAATTTTCCCCCCTCTACGATAAAACCCTATATTTAAGTAGCAAAACAACGTTTGCTGGGTCAGCTAGTTGTCATAAAAATACGAGACAAAGACAGGTATTAAAGCGATTATGTGTATCTATCTTTAGATTAATGACGCGGTTTATGCAGGCATGGTCGCAAATTAATCCTAAGAGATACACCACCATAAAAGCGAGCTAGCCCAACTGCGGAAGGACCTGCTTACAGAAGGCCACGGCCTTAAGACAACTATAACTAATGACTGCCTTGGTGGTCCAGTGGCCGCAGCATGCGCCTGCTGTGCACGAGGTTGTGGGGTCGATTCCCACACATGACAAAACTTTGTGTGACCCACGAAGAATTGTTCTGAGTTTGGGTGTACTTTGTGTCCGTTAATTGTATGTTTGTAAAGTCCCCCGCGACACAGAGCTTGTTCTCTAGTGCGGGAGGTGTCTTTAAAAAAAAAAGAAAAAAAAACTCCCGCACTAGCAAACAAGCTCTGTGTCGCGAGAGAATAGAACAGAAATAGAATAGAATAGAAAATTTATTGTACACCAATTACGTTTTGTCAAAAACATTATTTATACTCAGTTATGTACACAATGGGCGCTCGCTCAAAAGCAATTTCTTTCAACCTTTGGATAGACAGTTCAGAAAAGAATAGAGAAAAGTGGAAGGGTTTTGGTGTAGTTATACAGTGTACTATCGATTTTGTGTACTATCGATATAGCATCGATTTACTAGGGGGTACTATTTATTCATTAACCCGCCGATAGAACATTTTCGATACAGCAACCGTCGATGAAGTGGCTTTCGGGACAATCCCACCCACATGCCCCCCGCTGTGACTGCTGTGAGCCAGGATTAACAGCGGAGTAACCAACTGATACACCGAGCTTTGACACTCGTGCGTCCCGTGGACAACTAAACCTACTGTCTTGGACCCCGCAACGAATTTAATCAGAAGTAAATAGGAGGAGTTAGAAAGAAAAGTTTCCACTTCCCTCCATAGCAAAGCGGGAGACAAAATAAATCTGTATAGGTTTGTAACCTATGAAAAGGAGCACCACGGAGGACCTTAAACTACGGGACCTATGTGAGCTAAGATTGATTGCTATAATATGTATGGCAGAAACGTTTAAACGCACGGTAATTCCCTCCAGATGTGACTAAATCCCCATAGTAGACCGCTCCAGATGATACATGTAAGCTGTTCAACATAATAGTACGATCTTTATGCCAAAGACTACACTCCCAGAGTATGTGATGAGCAGACTGCTCCTGATTGGAGCCAGGTGTTGAGCATTGACAATTCGGTGAATCAACTAGCTTAAATGAGTATAACTTGCTCCGAAAGTTACCATGACCGGTAAGGAACTGAGCGACACTGCGATCAACCTCCAGCCATGTCTTTGCCAACCGATCATTAACGGAAGGAAAAAACTGGTAGAGGTGTGTACTATAGAGGAGGCGGCCCTTGGTTGATGTATCCCATCGCTGTTGCCATTCATTAATGAGGATTCTTTAAACTTCAGTTTGTTGTTTAAATAATCGGGTGATTTTTAGGCGATCACGTGGCATTAAAAAGTTTGAATTGATGTTGTCACGTGTGGTGTAATAAATCGCCGCTCGTCTCTGTACCTCTAGATCGACAGGAAGAACACCTGCCAGTACTGGTAAAGCTTCAGTGTTAACTGTCCTATACGCCTTGCACAAAAATATCAACGCCAGACGTTGACTCTGAAGCAACTTGCGTCGTGCGGCACCGATGGTTGCCCTATCAGCCCACACAGGTGCACCGTAACACATACAACCCAAATAAGTTGCTGCATAGACAATTTTTAAGGTGTCAAAAGACAGACCCCATGTCGACGTCGATATCCTCGTCAAGGCGTGAAAACTATTCTTAGATTTTTCTCCTATCGTTGTAATATAATCTACAAAAGTGAAATTCCTCTCCAAAATCAAACCTAAATAACAAACGGAATCCTTATTTCTAACAGTAATATTATTAAATCTTATTCTAGGTGGCGTTTTTAGATTCCCTTTCAATAGTAGCTGAAATGTTTTATGAGGCGCGAACGATAGGCGGTTGCGCACTTCCCAATCAGAGGTCAGACGCAAACATTTGTTCTAAGCTCTCAAGTCCAGCCCTGGTGTTAGATTGTATAAGTAAAAGACCGATCGATGTAGTGACTGTCGATATTATGAACCAGACCCCATGGTAAGCTCAAGCCAGACCCCACGGTAAGGTCTTCAATGCTTATTTAGGGATGCGTTTTTTTTTAAATTATCGCGTTTCAATTTAAAAACTACTCCATCACAAACCCGTGGTGTTACCATCAGGTGGGTTATTTGCTTGTTTGCCATCTATATAGTAAATAAATAGTCGTACAGGCCGACCTCGGACATAGTGGGAATTAGCGGAATCCTACTAATATTATAAATGTAAAAGTTTGTTAGGATGTATGTTTATATGGATGTTTGTTACTCTTTCACGTAAAAACTACTGCACGGATGTGGATGAAATTTGCCATAAACATAGATTATAGCCTGGAATAGCGAATAAGCTATAACCAACATTCACGCGGGCGAAGCCGCGGGCAACGGCAATTAGTATATTATACTGTGTAATAGTTTGACGCAAACAAGTGCACTCTTTATTCCCTCACTCTCAGTTCGATGGGACAGCAATCCGACGCGACTGGAAAGAGATCAGGTTTAGGACCAACGGCTTTACTCGTATGTATTATCCGCGACATGGTGGTGTTAATCTCTCAATGAGTTTTTAGCAAATGGTCACCCTTAAACAGGAAAACTGCAGCCATATTGCCTATCTTCGCACACGAGTCTTTCAACATCAATTTAAAATAATAAAAAACAGACAGATATTAACATATTTTATTTATAAAAACATGAAACATATAATAATTAATTAAATAAAATTTACGTAACACATAAATCAGTCACAATACATATCAGGGGAAATCTGATCTTTAATACTATTTAAATCACATTTAAATCAGAAAAAAATTAAATTACTGATTAATTTACTTAAAAATTTTGTTCCAAAAAAATGGCAATACAATATTGTGGTTATGTATTGCCATCCGTCAGACCGTTCAGTGTATCAAAAGGATGGCAATAATGTTTTTATCTGTCATAAAACAATAATGTAATCTGTGACAATAGCTATAGCATAAATTTGGAGGAAAATTGTCGGTCACATGAATGTCAATACAATTGATGAAATTAACTTAACACTGGGCAAGAATGTCTGCCACAAGAATGATGTAGCCATTGTTGTGGTAAAAAATAAAAAAAATACAGATAGCATACAAATATGAAATGAAATTAACATCGATGTGTTCTCTGTCACTAACATTACATTATAAAAATACATATTATACTGATTTGAAGGGATTTTATAATAATACAAGAATGTGGCAATACAATATTCTGGTTTAACTGACTCTGCAGATTGTCATAAGTGTGGCAACACTGATGAAATTTATTTAACACTGAAGTCTGTTAAAAATAATAAAAATGACGTTACAAACTAATGGAATCCAAATATTGTTTCGAAATCGAAAACTATGAGATCGAAATATTTATACTGCGAAGTTTTGATTGTGTTACTTACTATTATAGGCATTAGTTGCAAATAAAAATAAACTAAATGAAAGGAATTATTAAAATTCAGTGACACAGTAAAGCTGGGTATCAATATTGCGAGGTTGCCTGGCGAGGCTGGTTATCTGGTGCTCGCATTGAGCAGGCAGTCAGTCAGTCAGTCAAAATTGGCTCGCGACTCAAACGCGTCTCCACATAATATTGACACATGCTTTAAGGCGCGAGCCAATTTGCCTCGCAATCTCGATATCCGGCTTTAAGATTTTCTATTATTTTTAGAAGATTTCATGATAACATATTTTCCGAATACTTCTTCTTCAAAATCTTCATCGCTATAAGCGTATTCTCTACACTCTTGATCTTAACTCCTAATTCTGCATCGAGTTGTTTAAATGCTTCAATAATACTTAGTTTTTCATCGGCTTGAGTATAACACGGCACCTACAAAGGTACAGGTATATTTGGTAACCACTTAAATTCTTTATTATACACAATAACATAGAAACAAATACATAATAAATATAACATGAACAAAGGCTAGCTTAACTCAACATTGAGTTTTCTATCAGCAAACCAGGCAGAGGAAAAAGATACAAATGTGAGATAAAGCGAAGTGTACAACCGAAGAGGAAAAGTGAAAGAGTAGAATAGGATAAACAATCTTACTGACTAATGTACACCTTAATGTATACTTACTTATATATACATTTCTATTTAAACAAAATAAACTTAAATTTAGTAAAAAAAAAAAACACACTATGTGAACTGAAAGATGAAGTGTCAAAAGTTGAAAAGGGGATGTTAAGATGGTTTGGTCATTCAGAAAGGATGGATGTAAGAAGAATAACAAAAGAGGTATATCGTGAAAGAATAATAGAGAAGTCGGTAGTGGCAACCTTAGGCGAATATACATCGGCCAAATAGGTGATGCTAAAAAGAGCCAAATCAAAAGTAGATCCGACGTTCATGCATGAAAGTTGATGAATGTCGAGGAAGCGAAAGAAGTATGTCTGGATTTAAACTATTGACGGATCTGTACCTACCCCAATTGGAGACATGTATATGTAAGAGAAAAAAACATTTATTATCATTGTTAGAGTTGGCAGACAGCCAGTGGAGTACCTGATGATAAGTGGTAACTTCATGACTTTAGTGATGCCAAAGACAAAGCAAAGCCGGTGGATAAGTTTAGGGTTGGCAAAAGGCGAGTAATGTCTTGATATTGCAAGCGTCCATTGGCTACGGTAACTGCTTATCATCAGCCCGCAATGGTGGCATCCAAGGCATGCAACAGTCATGGCATTATGGCTTTCGGGCCGCCGAAGTTTGTGATCACCTTAAATCCAAATACTGTAGAAACTACGAATACGCGAAAAAAGATATTCACCTCCAATTTTATCGAATCACACGATAGACCGGTATATTTTGATCTGCATCGCGGCATCCGTTTGCTGCATTCCTGGGGCAAAGTGTTATTTGGTATTTATTAGAATGGTCTCTTTAGCACCAAAGAAATAACAGTTGGTATTATTACACAGCCTAAAAGACCATATTAACCCGTTGGTCTTTCACCTGATAGATCGATGGAGAGCCCTAATCTTGTCGGAATAGAGAGTGCACCAATGTTTGTTTACACACATGTACAGTATACGATTATATCTACTAAATAAGCAAACAAGCAAATAGTCCGTCTGATTGTACTGTCGAGTTGCCGATCATGTATATAACCCAATTTTCCTAACTGCGCAGTTGGAGCTGTCAAAATCGTTAGGTTGGTATGATTGAATTCCCCCGCCCGCTTCCCTTCCTACGTCCCCCCAGACGCCTGTACCTGTCAGTACGGTCTGCACTTTCGTGTCGTCTGCGCTATTTGAGTATCCATATCCCTAGTTGATAAAAATGATTTTTATTCACATTACTATGCATACCTATTAATCAAAATGATTAAAATTATCATTGAGGTTTTGTATCAATGCAGCCAACATGGCAAAATTTTGACCATGAAAGCTGCGCAGTTTGGAAAAATGGATTTTAAACTCTTTTCTTGAAGAACCTCATGCTAGTTCACAAGGTCACCTTACAACTTAATATTATGGAACGATTGAGGTACTTATATGTGAGGATATATCTATAATATCTGCCTCTCTAGACAAGTGGCAAAACAGTAGTCGAATCGAAAAGTCAAAAAATATATGAGATTTTACGTAAGTTGACGATGTAATGTCGTAAACTTACGTCAAATTCCATACATTAGAGGGTCAGAGCCTCTAGACAAGTGGCATAAACGATAATCGAATCGAAAAGTCAAAAAAACAAATGTATGGGATTTGACATGAGACTACGATATAATGTCGTAAACTTAAGTCAAATCCCATACATTTGATTTTTTGACTTTTCGATTCGACTATCGCTTAAGCCACTTGTCTAGAGGGGCTGATCAGCACAAAAAAGCTGATTACTATTTTATTGATGGAAATTATTTTATTTGACTGCTTGTATTTTCATTTCATGAGTATTTTTATATGTTTTAATATCGCCTATGATTTAAATTTTAACCTACGAGTGTATTATAAGAAGAATAAGGAGGCGAGACAACGACCTGGTTTTTTTCTTCTGTAAGGTTGCAGGCAGACTTTGACTTCGTATATATAAATTTTAAGGGTTTATACAGCATTCTTTCTTGAGCAGGTAGGCCTATAGTCCTGGTGCTCATCCGGGAGATATTTAGAGACCAGGATATAGGACAAGTAGAACTGAAGGGACATGCACAAAAGATCCGAAGAGTTCAAATGCTCTGGCTAAGAGAACAGTTTTCACCAAGATAATATAATTCCTACGTCCAGTCCAGCATCCCCGGTGCACCCAGCCGCTGGGTGGACCACTGATGTCATATTAGGTTTCAGTGGTACACCCGTGAAGGCAAGGAGTAGATGCATATAGGGGTTTCAGATATAACCGATCACCTACCTATATATATTACTGCCCCTCTTCCTCAAAAGGAGAAGAATGCATAAGGACCATTATTCCTTCAAAAGGTTTTACTCCAGCTGTCATCATTTGGCTAAGGGCCCTACCTCAACGAAACGCCATGGTGACGTCAATGGTTATATAGGCATGGTTACCTCTGGCTACCTTTATTGCCAAATGAATGCTGAAATAGCCAGTGGATACTATCTGTAAGTCAGTTCTCAGCTCTCGTATCAAGGTTGGTCACGACCACAAACTGTCGGTCGTGGTCTCGCTTTCAAATTGGCGACGTTGCCAAACCGTCGCCAAGTGAGTCACCTGCCTGTAGTTGGTGTAGTGACCATGGCGTCTCGGTGAAGTAGGGCCCTAAATGTTTAGATAGAAAAGAAGAAACTGACTAGACTGACCTTATCACAAGAAGTGGATCTTTCGATGAGGACTTGTTTGTCAAAACAGACATGTTTTTTAAACTTGTCTGCACTATGGCAATCTGAACATCCTGAACACGTAGTTTGTTGGCTCCTCTGAGAAAAGCTTATGCAACAGCTTGCCTCCTCTTCTATACAACATTCCAGATCTTCAAGTTCTTTAAGCTCTTTAGCAGCATCATCATCATCATCATCATCATCATCACAGTGGCAGTATCCCTGTTGATATTTATGTATTAGTCTTTAGCTTCACAGCTACTAAAAAGATCGTCCGATTTCAATGCAGCTTTGTTATGCTGTTCAGCGGAAATACCATAATGTTCTAATAGCAATTCTTTTTCGATCCTAATTTTAGCATTCGGGTTGACATTTATCAAAATTCTTGAGATGGAAAATACATTGCTAAAACGGCATTATGTTACGGTCCCAGTAGATGTTGACATATTTACAAAATTTTGTAATTATCTTATATTAAGATTTTATTAAGATTAGATGAATAAGTCTGCTTAAGCAGATTTCATGAAATACGTGCCCAGAAGACTGGCAAACTGGCTGGCCATATTGGATGGCATTACTTCTTAGTAATTGAACTGCACGAGGTTGTGCGTTCGATTTCCACGCACGGACAAAACTTTCAAACCATTGGTCTTAAATAATACCAAAAATTCTACTGAGATTCAATTGAGCTATCCGTAAATTAATAAAATTGGGGCCCCAGTTTGAAGAATTATAAAGGTTCATTCCTGAGCTTGAACGTATGTAGAAATTAAATCAGATTGGGAAAGGACCTCCACCTTACAGAAGACCGCAGCCAAATAACTACACACAGCGGTGTTGTGCTTCTGTGTGTGAGTACTGGTCTTCAGCACTTATTTAGATTTGGTTTTCAAAGAAACTTTGCTCTATCCCAGAGGTACCCCATCTTTAAGGCCTGGTGTAAATAATATGAGTTGGCAACACGCAAGTGATACCTCTGGTATATTGCGAGCGTCCAAAGGCTTCGATAACTGCTTACTAAGGTGGGCTGTATTCTTGTTTGCCATCCAAGAACGCTAGAAGCTAGAGCTGGACGTAATCATTTCCAGGTGGTAAAAGTGACATCTGCTGTGGAGTCGAGTGGTGACGATGGACCAGGTCAAACGTTTCCTCAGCCCACTCCGTGGAATCCCACGGAGTGGGCTGAGGTAGATTTATACGTATATCATCCTCATCATCATCGTGGTCCCCTCACTGCTAAGGATCGCGACCACATACGACGCGTCTCCAAGCTATGTGGTCTTCTCAAGCGTAGACCGCACGGTACATGCTACCTCCAAACATCTTCTTAATCACGTGTGACCATCTTGCCGGCGCCGGCGCTCTGCCTTGAGCACGTACCTATATAGAAAGCTAAAAAATAAGCCTTATTAGAATAGAAAAGAGATTTTTACCTTAATTTTATCAACACATTGTGATACAGATTGGCATGGTGATGATTCGCATTCGAAATTTGTCTCGGCATCCATACATATCGGATCTTCGTCTTCTTCTGCGCCGCAATCGCAGGTGATGCAGCAGGTCGCCTGGTTATCCGCACTGGTCTGCTTCGACGTCTTATCAGGTTCACATTGACACTTTAAGAATAATAATAATATTTTTGGGACAAATCACACACCGCCATCTGATTCCAAACTAGACAGAGCCATGGCAATCAGACAACTGATAAACATCCTTACTAATATTATAAATGTGAAAGTTTGTAAGAATGGGTGGATGGATGGATGTTTGTTACTCTTTCACGTAAAAACTATTGAATGGATTTGGATGAAATTTGGCACAGAGATAGATTATTTATTTATTTATTTAGATCTTTATGCACATCGTGTACAATGGTGGGCTTAATGCCAAAGGCATTCTCTACCAGCCAACCTTAGGGTGATGCAGAGATAAATGAAGTAGGTGCAAGATTTCAAATTGCGAAAATAAAATTGAACTAAAACAGATTATAATAAAATTTAACTTATATAAATATCTGATTGATTATGTCTGGAATAATATTTTTTGTAGCGATAACCGACATCCACGTGGGTGGAGCCGCAGGCAACAGCTAGTATATATATATATATATATGAAAAGGAAATATCTTACCTCCTTGTTCACAGGCAATAATTGTTGTAAAGTCTCTTGAATATTAATTTTATTCAAAATATTGTCTTTCAGCTCTTGTAATCTTGCAAGGCTTTCAGAAAGAGATGGTGGTTCGTTTGTTCTCCCAGGATCATTGTCACTCTATACAAAAGAATGAAATATTATTAGCAACCCATATATGTCCCACTGCTGGGCACGGTTCTCCTCTATCAAGAGAAAGAGAGGGTTTAGGCTTTGCACACATGCTGGCCAAATTTATTTTAAGACATGTGGGTTTCCTCACGTTTTCCTTCACCGTGAGCAGATGGCGAATCATTTGATTGGTACATTATAAACTCCACAAAATATTAGTCCACAAAGTATTTAAAATAATATCTTTTCTATAATAATCGCCCCCGCAACCCTCTGCATACTAAATTTTATGAAAATCGTTGAAGCCATTTCCGAGTTCTCGGAATATATAGGAACTTATATATATATATTCATATCTGAAATACCAGAATTGCTGGTTTAAAGGTAATATATAGTTTATTATTTATTCCAGCGTCCGGACCCTGAACGTTGTTCAGTCACCAATCTCAACGGAGATGGACAGGTCACCTAGCTAGGCGGGAAGACGGAAGGTGAACCAAAACACCCGGCAAACCCTATCCACCTTTCTGTGACAATGATAAATAATGGGTGGAAAAGGGGTTGATAAAGAAGAAAATAACGGAAATGTCATCAGAATATAGTATGTATTTATTTGTTGCTATATCAGTCAGGTCAATTAAATTTCGAAAAGAAACAGTGGTCCAAGGACACCTCCCTGGGGAACACCATATAGCAATTATGCTATATGGTGTTCCCCAGGGAGGCGTCCTAGTCCCTAGTCATCTAAGATTCTATTAAGAATCTTAGATAACTTCTTTTTCTATGCAATAAATTTCTACACATTAAAAGAAAAAGAATAAAAGAACAAAATTTCTTACTTCTTTTTTTTGTAAAATGTCGTACTGGTGTATTTTATCGATAATCTTATCCTTCAGCTCTTGTAATTTTGCCAGGCTCTCAGTAATACATAAACTTGGTGTATCTGTGCTACAATCGGCTATTTTGTGCGACTGACAATCCTGGCAACACCCATAATCCTCATGTGAAAAAAGGAAAGATTAGAGAAATATATATCAACAGTTATTCCTGAGCACGGGTTATCTCTCCTCTATCGAAATAGCTTTAATATACACATCGTCGGTACGGTAACTGCTTACCATCAGGCGAGCTGTTAACTTCACCACCCCAGTAGTATTAAAAAGAAAATATGTGAGATATAAATAAAATATACAATTATTGTAAATTTAAGGATGATTCACATTACACCGTCTCTAAACCGGACCGGCTCTTAACGTGTCTTACCCACCGTGCGCCGGCCGGGCCAGTCTTTAAGGCTTGGGATATCCCCAACGACATTCATTCTCTAGGCGAGCGCGGGGATACAAAACAGATGTACTCTTTGTATGGACGTCTTATTAATTTTTATTAAATTAAAATTCAAACTTATTCTAAATATAACATTACCAAATTATGTTTTCTTTAAATATTGTTTTTTTTTCGTATTATTTAATACGAAAAAAAACAAAAGTTATATCTCGATAATTTGGTGCTGATGCGATGATATATTTACAAACTAAAGAATTATATACAATTTCTGACAAAACTATATTATGAAACACATTTTGTAGATTAATACTGTATTTTTTGGCAGTCATTTGTCTATAAATGCTAACAAAAAATGGTTTTATTTACACCTCTTTTTCATCATTTTGTATTAAGTAATTTAAGCTTGTCCGTGCCCAGCCCAGCCCAGTATAACGTGAATCATCCTTAAGGGCCTGTCCACATCTCCACGTCACGACGTCGTCAACGTGAAACGTGGCACGGTACGTTGACGTGACGTGCAAATTTACGTTAACGTAACGTAAAAATGCACGTCACGACGCAGCAACGTCGCCGTGCCCTGCGTTTTTAATCACAAATCACAACTAATCGCTAGAGAATAGGGCATACTGAGCAAGCGCACCGGATCGAGCCACGTCGGCTGTCGCGACGCGCCGTCCCACGGCGACGCTGCCGTACCGCAAATAGAATTCTATTCTATTCTACCTTGCACTAGCACGACGCGGCAACGTATCGTGGCACGTCATCGCACCGTTCCACGTTGACGAAGCCAAGACGTGGAGATGTGGACATGGCCTTTGAGCTTGTCCACAACAACACGTCGCAATGTCGTCAACGCGGAACGTTACTGTGTCGTAAGAATACACGTCATACTGACGCAACAATCTTTCAATTATAAATAGTAATGGGGGTCATTTTTACAGAAAATACGACGTTGCCATATCGTGCATTAGCACGTCACGTCAACGTGCCGCGTCGCAACACCGCAACGTGCCACGTTGACGACATCGTGACGTGAAGATGTGGACAGGCCCTTACATATTACAAAACGGCACAGTATAACGGCACCGGCTACAGGCTCGCCCGGTCTGTTGGGTCTCCGGCATTTTGCCCGTAATGCTACCTTATTTATACGCCTGCCTGGGAAGATGAAATGAAGCTAAGCTGTCACCCATCTATAAAGGAACCGCGCCCTTGGTAGCTTAACGCACTATTCTACATTATAATATCTTGTCGTATCTTACCTGCCTACAGAAATGCATCCATTTTTCTAATTGTTGGTGAATTCTCTGATTCAATTTATCGAAAATATTCTTCTTCAGTTGCTGTAACGTTGTTAGACTCTCTTCCTTTAACACACAACGGGGTGATGCGGGACAAGGGCGTGGTGGGGGACAAGGGCGTGGTTTGAGACAAGGGGGTGGTGGTGGACAAGGGCGTGATGGGGGACAAGGGGGTGGTGGAGGACAAGGGGGCGGTGGGGGACAATCGGGTGGTGGGGGACAAGGAGGTGGTGGAGGACAATCGGGTGGTGGGGGACAATCGGGTGGTGGGGGACAAGGAGGTGGTGGAGGACAATCGGGTGGTGGGGGACAATCGGGTGGTGGGGGACAAGGAGGTGGTGGAGGACAAGTGGGTGGTGGGGGACAATCGGGTGGTGGGGGACAAGGAGGTGGTGGAGGACAAGTGGGTGGTGGGGGACAAGTGGGTGGTGGGGGACAAAATGTTTCATCATCCTCGGCGTAACTTTCAATACAGTCGCAATTGTCCTGTACATAAAAAACTATCATTAACTTAGATTTGAATATTACATATATGTAGTAAGTTTACGTTTAAGTTTATTTATATTAATGGGTATTTTATTTAAGTAACTATATATTTATTTGTATATTTTTAACTTGTATATTTGTGTATGCGGTATTATTTCAAATCATCGTTTTTAGTATTGCATCTACTTTATTTTATCTGTTGCCCAAAAAGTAAGTCCGCTGTTGTACAATTGTTTTATGTGTAAAAAGTATAAATAAATAAAAAAAACAGATTTCAATTCGGAAAGAAATAAATATTTTAAGGGTCGGCGCAAGGGAGGAGAATTAAGAAGGTAGAGAACCGTACTAGCGAGCAACCCCGACTGGAGAAGGACCACATACGACCACAGCCAAATAACTACACATAGCGGTGTAGTTGTGTCCTTATATGTGAGTACAGGCAGGCCTCCGTCACTCCATGTACTTGCGCGCTATAATTACCTACCGGTCGAGCGGTCTCGGGCCGTTTGCGGACCAAATTCAGTGCTGTGGGATCGCGCGGTGCGAAACAATCACAACTCTACGCTAGAGCATTTAGGCACATTTTAGCATGCAGCGGTTGCTGACGCGACAGAGTAGGCTATTATAGCAGTAGGTATTGGTAATTTTCTACTGAGTGAAGTATCTGTTACGTATTAACTATTATTATATGTATGTACTTCCTTCTAAATATGTATGTAGTATGTATTACAGTATTATTATGTTTGATTTTTTTAAATATTTCAAGTTTAGATTCGTGCACCTACTTTGTTTTATCTCTGCATCACCCTATAGGTTGACTGGTAGAGAATGCCTCTGGCATTAAGTCCGCCTTTATACGAATTTTATTTATATGAAGTTTAAATAAAATAAAAATAAAATAAAATAAACTATTTAGTGACCTGTGGTACAAGTCTTCAGGGCTCATTTAAGGATGCGATTTGAAAGACTATTTCCTATTCCAGGTTTAATCCATCCATCCAAGCAGGCACTGATGTAAAAATAAAGTGTCGGCAAGATGCAAGTGACACCTCTGTTATTGCAAGCGTCCATTAGGCTACAGTAACTGCTTTACATCAGACAAACAAGCATATAGCCCATATGCTTGTTTGCCACCCAATTAGTATAAAAAAAATTAGTGATACCCGCGGTGTTGCAAATTGTCCACGCTAAGGTAACTGCTTACCATCGGGTGGTTCGCATGCTTGTTTTTTTTTTTTTTTTTTTATTTATTTTATCACCTAAATAGTAAAAAAAAAATACAAATTTCAAATTAAGATTGAAAATAAATCGCTATCAGAACGTCAAGGTACGGCAGTCTTAACGATTTTTTTAAACTACTAACATTTTTTACGTCAAATATTCCTCGGTGATATAAACCTGTCTGGATTGCCTGGTTTGCCAGATTTTCAGCTTCCGCAGATAGCTGAGATACTATAGATATGTCGGAAGTTCTCCGTGTTCCACCCAAGGTCCTGCCATCACACCTCTCTATTACACCAAGATTTGGGTAATTGTTACACTGGAAGAATGCATATAAGAGGTTATTATGACGCATAGAGTTATAGATAAGTCGTTTCGCCCGCCATTTGTTCGCCCGAACGCGACCAAATTTCAAAATTTATAATATTTGATTGGGCGTTTCGCCCGATGGAGGTTTTATTACTTTTTATGTACAGAGAGATGTTGATGCTGTTTGTACATGAACAGTAATAAAAGCTCCATCGGGCGAAACGCCCAATCAAATATTATAAATTTTGTATTTTGGTCGTTTGGCCCGCTCGGGCGAACAAATGGCGGGCGAAACGACCTATTACTCATCGTTTTGACGTGGAGATAACCACCTCTACATGGCCGCTCGCTCCGGACACTAAGGTACCTGCGGGTAATAAGAGCCGGCGGGTATCAAGGGCCGCTGTCACTAAAACACACATCTAATGTTTACAGCAAGATTACATTTACGCACACATAAAAAGGACCAATAGGAAAGCTAAGATCCGAACGCGCGGCATCGCGCGAGCCGCCATCTTGTCAGTAGCCACGGGTCAGTTCAGAGTGATGGACTACGCCACTCTGTTATATTTTTTTCTTCCCAAAAACCGAGATTTGTGTCTAAAATACAGTAGTTCATACTAATCTCGTCGTTGTATTGTGAATATCATCTAATACTGGTGGCTAATTAAGGTAAGTTATATAATTTTACTTGTAAATACAATATTTTTTTATGCATTTATTCAAATTAGTATCAAGGGCTAATAAGGGCCACTCTTGAGGCGGGTAAATAGGCCGGCCCTTATTAAACATATGGAATGTGAATTAATTTTAACAAATTTAAATAATCTCAGTTTATTTGATACCTATCAATATTATTATTATTAGGCATGTTAGTATTATTATTTTTGCATCCCTTAAACTATTGGCTCGTTCATAATTTGAGCTTAAAAAATACTTACTTATTACCAAATGACGGATTAATTTGCTTTGAAAATTATGTTTTATTATACAATGTTAAACTAATTTAACTATATATATACTAACTTTAATTCAGGTGTAATAGTTAAATTATTTAATTTATTTACTTTTTTCAGGATCATCATGGTACCTCCTCGTAAAAAAACTCGTGGACTTTGGTCCCTTGAACAATTGCAATCAGCAATGGCTGCTGTCAAAGGAGGGATATTATCACAACGTGCAGCTGCCGTGCAGTATTCTGTTCCCAGAAGAACATTGGTAAACCATCTCAAGTCTGGCAAAGTCGAGAAACAAATAGGACGCCGCACTGTCTTAACCAAGGAGCAAGAAGATGATTTAGTGGTAAGAATCATTACGTCGTCAAGCTTATGTATTTTGCGAACAGAACAATATTGAAAACAAGTTTAACAAAATAACTAAGCGAGCTGGAAAAGATTGGCTAAACTTGTTTTTGAAAAGGCATCCTATTTTATCCAAACGAAGGGTTCAAATCCTCAATCCAGGCAGGGCGCAAAAACTCAACAGGCCTATTGTAAAACAGCATTTTGAGGAGTACAAAAAAATGTATGAAGAATTGCAGATCAGAGATCATCCTCAGCGCTTGTATAATATGGACGAAAAAGGTTGCAGACTTACTATACATAATCAGCCGACTGTTTTAGCGCAAAAGGGGTCTAAGAGAGTACATATGGTTGCAGCAGAACATGCAGAAAATGTAACAGTGGCTATTTGCGTCAACGCATTAGGTAATGCTGTACCACCGCTGGTTATATTTAAAGGAAAACGATTAAAACCTGAATTCACTGACAATTTACCGGCAGGATCGTTAATTAAAATGGCAGCAAAAGGTAGCATGACTACCTCATTATTTATTGATTTTATCCATCACCTAGGGAAGTACAAAACGCCAGGAAAATGTTTGTTAGTATTTGATGGCGCTGCTTGTCATTTAGATTACAAAATTGTTGACGCAGCAGACCAAGAAAATATTGTTTTATACTGCTTGCCATCAAATACTACACATGAACTCCAACCACTAGATAAAAGTGTAAATAAATCGTTTGAACATCACTGGGATGAAGAAGTAATATCATTTAGATATAAGCATCCAGAAAAAAATCTTACAAAGGCGAGATTTAACTGCATTTTTAGTAAAGTCTGGTCGAAATGTATGTCTCACGATAATATTGTAAATGGGTTTAAAGCCACAGGACTTTATCCCTTTGATCCGGATGCAATTCCAATCGAAGCCTATGCTCCTTCTGTACTGACTGAAAGGCCTACAGAGCAAGACCCATGCATTGCTCAATCTCCGCCGGCATCTCCGCTTGCTGGACCTTCCGGTATATCCGACCGATACGTACATCAAAGTTCCGATACCGACGAGACGTTATTTGAAGACCGAAACTCAGGCTCACCGTCTTTGTTACATGAATATAACTCTTCACACACTGTTTTGGATACGGGAATAAATAGACCCATAGTCGATTATAGCTCGACAGACTCGGAATCTGCACACCCGACTCTATCAAATGAACCTAGTACGTCTGGCATTACAGTAAGAAGACCAGTAATATATAGCTCCGACTCTGACATTTCTATTGATGGAAATTTAATTCCACTTCAAAGACGCCAGTCTCAATTTGCATTAAACATTTATAGTTCTTCCGAAGATGAAAATATGTCCCCGTTATCTAAACAACAACGTACTCCGAAGAAACCCGTAGATACCGCGTCGTATGTTAATATCGATGCAATAAGGCAATTATATAGTTCTACTAGTGAGGACAATGAGGATGATATACCATTAGACAGATTAAAAACTAAAGCCACTCAAAAAACTCCATTCCAACAATTGATACCAACACCAAACTTTGCTGTCAGTAAACAAAAACCGCGACGTAAGGCAATCAATTATAAAGGTACAGTAGTGACTAAGGATTTATTTACAGAAAAACATAACACAGGAATTCAGGAGAAAAAGCAAACGGGTGAAATAAAAAGAAAACAGCAGAAAAAAAAAGAAAAAAAATGTACAAAAAAATCACATTCAAAATCAAGTAATGTTGAAAAGATAAAAGGAAAAAAAAAGAAAACCCACAAAAGAAGTGTCGATGATGTTGATGATGATGACGATAAATGGTATTGCCATGCATGCAATACAGAAAGATTTGAAGATATGCGACAATGCCCCCTATGCAAAAGATGGTTCCATGAGATATGCTTAGGGCTGACAAAAGAGGATGATTTTGAATGTCCAATGTGCATGTAAAATTTTTTATTCTTTTTATACCTATTTACGAGCTTCATTTTTTATTGTTAGTGATTTGATTGGGAAATACTTATGTGGGAAGTATTTGTTTATGTATAGCTATATTTTATACATAAACAACCTATAATTTATATATAAAATATAGGTATATCTTGTAGAATAAGTTAATTTTGTGTTAGTATTATGATTCTGATAAAAATAAGACTTATTACTATTAAAACTCATTGAAGCAAGATCTCAATACCATATAAGTTTATATCATAAGTGTAAGAAGGGCCACATATTTATTTAGAGAAAAAAAATGTTTTAGTTTTGTTTTTTTTTTGTGGAGAATTTATAAAGAGTTACAAACACTGTTTTTGTCTGAGATTATTTTGTAGATATGACATAGTTAAGGGTTTTTATGATATGTTATTATTATGTTAGTTTATTAAGAGCCATTGCTGGGATTTTCTTTGTATGAGTAACGTTCAAAGTGTGCTTTAATGCCAAATGATAATTTAAGCCAAATGACTCCCAAAACTTTAATTTTTCTGTTGATTAGTCTTTTAATATTTAAATTATAATGTGGACCTTTTTAAACTAACTGCGTTTATCAAGGGCCACAGATAGGGTTTTTAAAAATCCTAATTAATGTGCCTAATTGAAGTAAAAATATATAAAGTTGTACTTTTTATTGTTGATTATAAAATAAATATTATGCTAATGTCAAGAATTTCATTGCTTTCCTTTATTTACAGAAAATATCGTGATTTAGATTAAGATGGCCCTTATTTACCGCAAGTACCTTATATAAGGAGCATCGGACGCTGCCGAGCCCTTTTCTTTCGTCTAGCATAGTAAGCTGTTTAATACTAAATAATAGTTTAAAAAAACTAAAAAACACGCTTTTTATAGAAAACCGAACTAAAAAATAGAAAATAAATTTTAATAAATTTAAATTAAGATGAAATCAAGAATGAAAAATATATATTTTAATTTAAAAAAGGCGTGAGGTGCATGGTGTCAATAGTTATAAATATTTTCATTTTGATAATATCTTAAAAGCACCCACGCTTTTTTTAAAATAAAATATTTTTTTATTCTTAATTTCATCTTAATTTAAATTTATTAAAATTTATTTTCTATTTTTTAGTTCGGTATTCCATAAAAAGCGTGTTTTTTAGTTTTTTTAAACTATTATTTATTTTTTACTTTTTAGTAATAATAATATTATTTATAATTTTATCAAATTAGTGTATTGTCATCGGTCCTTAATACTAAAATATACAAAGTTTGAACGAAATCTGGCCGTTTAAAGTGGGTCAAAATCGCGCCCAAAGAAGTCGGTTACAAACATACAAACCTACAAACATACAGGTGAAGCTTATAAAAAGTGTGTAAAAATCGGGTCTTACAGCACAGCACACATCCACTTCCGATCCCGTCTGCATCCAAACACTCTTTTGATTCGTTTGACTCAACGCAGTGCTGAGTAATGACCAAGCTCTAGATTTTGAGGAACTTCTCTTTGAGAGACTAATGGGGTCTCCTTGCTCTTCAATCGTCGTCTGTCCTTCAGCATTGCATCCAATACACTTGAAAAAAGGAAAACAATGAAAACCCTGTTCTTCTCGATACAGGCTAGCCTAGTGAAGTCAAAGTCAAACTCATTTATTCATTTAGATCAAATACATGATACTTATGAACGTCATAAAAACAAATGCCAGCATACTTTTTTTCCTACGGCCAATTCGCTGACTATGGTAGGACCTCGAGAAGAATTGGCAAGAAACTCGGTACAATATTTGTGGTTACAACAAGGGATAGCTTTTTTGTTACCACAAATATTGTAACTCATCCCAAATTGTAAATGTTATAAGTACTCTGGCGATTAAAAAGAGTGGCCCGAGTTTCTTGCCAATTCTTCTCGAGGACCTAACGCTAGTCAGCGAATTGGCCGTAGGAAAGGTATGCTGGCTTTTGTTTTTATGACGTTCATAAGTATCATGTATTAAATTTGATCTAAATTAATAAATGAGTTTGACTTTGATTTTTTTTATAAACTCAGGAACATGCCCTGTGATACGGAGGACTTTACAAAGATACAATTAACAGAGGTAATCCTCGAAGCGCTACCATTTTGAGGCGCACGTAATGAGGCGCTCCTTTTTATTCCTCGGAGCGCACCTTTTAGGAGCGCTCCCGATAGCAATTAAAAATATTAAAATTTTATTCCTCCTAAAAGGTGCGCTCCGAGGAATAAAAAAGGAGCGCCTCATTAGATGCGCCTCAAAATGGTAGCGCTTCGAGGAATACCTCAATTAACAGACACAAAGCACACCCAGACTCGGGACAACCATTTATGAATCACACAATTTTTTCTCCCGTGTGGGGATCGAACCCACAACACGCCGCAAATTGGTGAATGGCGAAAAAGTTTTTTTTTTTTAAATATTTTCGGGACAACTCACACATCGCTATCTGATCCCAAACTAGGCAGAGCCTGTACTATGGTAACCAGTCAACTGAACTTATATATTTGTAAACACATCCTACTAATCCTACTCCTACTAATATTATAAATGTGAAAGTATGTAAGAATGGATGGATGGATGGATGTTTGTTACACTTTCACGTAAAAACTACTCAACGGATCTGGATGAAATTTGGCACAGAGATAGATTATGGTCTGGAATAACACATAGGCTACTTTTACAGCGATAACCGACATCCACGCGGGCGGAGCCCCGAGCAACAGCTAATACATAATATAGATAAATTAAAGATGATTTACGTGGACGAAACTGTGGGCTTAAGCTAGTGAATTAAACTACCTTACCTCCTGAAAACATTCTTGATACATGTCATTCACATGCAAATTCTTCACATTGATCATTGGGTCATATAAAGTTTCTATTTGGTCATCCTCAATCGGCGTCGTCTGCCAAGTAGCATCGCGATACTGGAAAATACAATTAAGACTTTTTTATGCTATTTAGGTAGCAAACAAGCATATGGCCCGCCTGCTGTTAAAGCTTGTGATATCGCCAACGACCTTGAGCATTTGGGTGAAGCAAACACAACCTAATTCTCTAGGCGAGCGCGGGGATACAAACAGATGTACTCTTTGAACGGACGTCTTATTAATTTTTAATAAATTAAAATTCAAACTTATTTTAAATATAACAGTACCAAATTATAGGTGTATGTTTTCTTCAAATATTGGTATTTTTTTCGAATTATTCGATAAAAATTGAAGTCATAAAGTGCTAACATCTCAATAATTTGGTGCTGATTCGATGATTTTTTTACAAACTATTTAGAATTAATATTTAATTTATTACAAGACCATAATTATGAAACACAACCTGTAGATTAATACTGTATTTTTGGCAGTCATTTGTCTATAAATGCCAACAAAAATGGTTTCATTTATACCTCTTTTTCATAATTTTTTGAGAGAGGGGCCTTAAGACATTTTTTATACTACTTGGATGGCAAACAAGCATACGGCCCGCCTGGTGTTAAGCAGTTACCGTAGCCTACGGACGCTTTCAATTCCAAAGGACGTATCCCTTGCGTGTTGCCGACCCATTTTTTTAGGCCACCCCGACTGGGGAAGGTCCCACCTTCCAGAAAACCACAGCCAAATAACTAAACACAGCGGTGTAGTTGTGTTCCTGTGTGTGAGTACAAGTCTCTAGCGCTCATTTAGGGATGCGTTTTTAAAGAAATGTATTCCTAACGGATACTCCTATCTTAAAGCCCTGGTATAAAAAAAGGTTTAGCAACACGCAAGTGATACCTCTGGTACTGCAGGCTGCGGTAACTGCTGAACATCAGGCGGGTCGTATGCTTGTTTGGCAACCATGTACTTAAAGTAAAAACTGATTTTTCATTCTGATTTACTTGTTGGTTAGTTACCCACTTGGCTGTCATCTCTTACCTCGTCAACATACTCTGGATATTCCTTTGACCTAGTGACGATAACTGAACTTGACATTATCTGTGCGTCACTCACACTTGAGTCTTCTTGGTCTTCTGGCATCGGTTGCTTATCTTCCACACAGCCAATACACTTGCAAAATAAGTAAAATATTACTAGCTACTAGCCAGTTGCACTCGCTGTTCAATAAACGACAGTAACATACATATAGTAATATACAAAAGATTGTAACTATCTGGCGATTAAAAAGAGTGGCCTGAGTTTCTTGCTAGTTCTTCTCAAGGCTCCACGTCAGCGAACTAGCCGTAGGAAAATTTAGCTGACATCATCTTTCTGGTTTACTCATAATTTATGATCTTCATAAGTGTTACTTTGTAACCTAAACGAATAAATGAATTTTGAGTTTGAGTGATATGACTGCCTTGGTGGTCCAGTGGGCGGTCGTATGCGGGAAAAAAGTTTGCGTGACCCACAAAGATTTGTTCTGAGTTTGGATGTAATTTGTGTCCTAGAGAACAAGCTCTGTGTCGCGGGGGACTTAACAAACATACAATTAACGGATACAAATTACACCCAGACTCAGAACAACTCTTTGTGGGTCACACAAAGTTATGTCCTGTGAGGGAATCGAACCCAACCTCGTGCACAGCAGGCGCATACTGCGGCCACTAGACCACCTAAGCAGAATTGTATCTATACCGCGTCCATAGGCTACGGCAAATGCTTAAAATCAGGCGGGCTGTATGCTTGCTTTTTTTTTAAATCGGGACAATCCCACCCACATGCCCACCGCTGTGACTCCTGTGAGCCAGGATTAACAGCGGAGTAACCAACTGATACACCGAGCTTTGACACTCGTGCGTGCCGTGGACAACTAAACCTACTGTCTTTGACCCCGCAACGAATTTAATCAGAAGTAAATAGGAGGAGTTAGAAAGAAAAGCTCCCTCCATAGCTACACAGCAAATCTGTATGCTTGCTTGCCAAAAGTATAAAAAAATGAGGCGTTCATAGCCAGGTGCACTCGCTGTTCGGTAAACAATCAGCGGGTTAAGCTACCAAAGGCGCGGTAACCCTATAGATGGGTGACCGCATAGTGGTATTTCATCTGAGCGTCTCCGTGCTTCGGAGGGCACGTTAAAAGTCGGTCCCGACTGTTAACACTCGTTAGATCACGACAGAGGCCTAAATATGGGCGATCTAAATAACTCTGTTACCAGGTTGGTCACTAACCAAACGATAAGAAGAAGTATAAAAAAAACATTATTAACCTTTTCCATACAATTTTCGCATAACCATCCTGTGCTTGGAGACTTTTTCAGGCATCCAGATGGTCTGGAACTCACACACATCTGGGAATATCGCCGAGAAATTCTGCTGGGGTAGTTTTTCTGTATTTTGAGCACACTTCTTTTCGACCAAGGCGTTTTAGCCTCACTATCGGTTCGAACGAACTTGAAAAGTATTAATTAATTAAATATATAACATATATTATCTATACTAATATTATAAAGCTGAAGAGTTTGTTTGTTTGGTTGAACGCGCTAATCTCAGAAAGTACTGTTTTGATAAAAAAAATATTTTTTGTTGAATAGTGCATTTATCCAGAAAGGCTAAATAACATCACGCTATGATCAATAGGAGCGGAGCAGTAGTGAGATATGTTGCAAAATCGGGGAATATATTCCAAATTACCACGTGGACGAAGTCGCGGGCGACCCCTAGTTGAATATTGTTATTGTATTTTATAAACTAGATCCTTACTAATAATATTATAAATGTGAAAGTTTGTAAGAATGGATGGATGGATGGATGGATGGATGTTTGTTACTCTTTCACGTAAAAACTACTGAACGGATCTGGATAAAATTTGGCACAGAGATAGATTATGGTCTGGAATAACATATAGGCTACTTTTTGCAGCGATAACCTACATCCACGCGGGCGGAGCCGCGGGCAACAGCTAGTACTAAATATACTTACGAGAGACTATAGCATGGGGTTCTTCAAGAAAGGAGTTATAAGGTTTCTAAAGGGTCGGCAACGCGCGAGTGACACCCCTGGTGTTACAAACGTCTCTATAGGCTACGGTAACTGCTTACCATCAGGCGGGCCGTATGCTTGTTTGCCACCTGCCTTTTGTTAACTGCCGCCGTGGCTCAGTGGTCGATGTGTGAGACGGTTGATCACGAGGTCCCGGGTTCGATTCCCGGGTCGGGCCAAAAATCGATATTGGGTTTTTCTGTTAAGAAATTCACAATAGATGCCCGGAGTTTGGAAATTGGCGGTGTTTACACCCACGTGCCTCGGAGAGCACGTAAAGCCGTTGGTCCTACGCCTGATCTCTCTCCGGTCGTGTCGGATTTGCCGTCCCATCGGACTATGAGAGTGAGGGAATAAAAAGTGCACTTGTGTTTGCGCACACACTTGTGCACTATAATATCTCCCGCGCAGATGGCTTGTCTCCGTTGAGATTATTATTATTATGCATAAATAAACCTCAGACTAATAGAATAAGATAGACGGAGCGTGTAGAACTCGCGCGTGAAGCCGCCAAAAGTCATACTAAATAGCAATGTCATACGTTTTCGTTTTCGCGCGCAGTCGATTTGAGCCGCTCTGAAGTATTTTAACAACGTTTTACTACACAATACGGCATTATATATTTTGTCAAAACGTGTTTAGACGTGCGTACTCACTAGCGGCTCAAATCGACTGCGCGCGAAAACGTATGACATTGCTATTTAGTATGACTTTTGGTGGCTTCACGCGCGAGTTCTACACGCTCCGTCTATCTTATTCTACTAGTCTGAGAAATAAACTTACATTTTCAAAAGTCCATTGGTCTTGTTGAACAATACTTCCAGCACTCCTAGGTATCAAATGCATCTCGCTGGGCGTTACTTCGTTTTCATATCTCAACTGATACTCTCCAGAATCCTCTTGTTGTAACTTTAACCATCTCTTTTCACCCCATTGTTTGTTACCGTCAGCATCAGAGCCAGTACATTCGTAAAGTGTCACCATGTCATCAAAAACGGTTATCTTGCATTTGAAGCCGTCATATTTCGAATTGAAACTGTTAAAAGAAATAATCTAATTTATACCTTTAAACGGAAACGGCTGCAACGATTTTCGTGAAATTTATACTAAATCGGTTGGAGGTAGTCGGTGGTTTCGGGGGCGATTATCGATCTAGCTAGGTTTCATTTTTAGAAAAAGTTAATTTAAAAAAATACGGTATAAAAAAATATGGTAGACATAAGATAGACACACAATAGCAACACAACATATATAATATACTAGCTGACCCAGCAAACGTTGTTTTGCTACTAAAAAATAGGGGTTGATCATAGAGGGGTGAAAATTTAGGGTTGTATGTATTTTTGTATGTTGTATCATAAAAAAATAGAAATTAAAAATATTGTCGAAAAAATAAAAATAAAATTTAGGGGTGGACTACCCCTAACATTTAGGGGGATGAAAAATAGATGTTGGCCGATTCTCATAGATACCGGATAAGCACAAAAAATTTCATCAAAATCGGTCAAGCCGTTAAGCCAACGAAAACTGTGACACGAGAATTTTATATATTAGATAATATATACATATATATATATATATATATATGAATTCAAGTCAGGCCTAAAATTAACATTGGAACATATGGATATACTATAGTGATGGACCCGAACGAAGTTGGGATGGAAACATTCGTGCTCCTCAAAGATGTGTCCTGGGTGGGAATCGAACCCATGACCTCCGGCGTAGCAGTCAGAGTCACTAACCACTAGATCAACAGGTTAGTCAGAATAACAAATAAATATTTATAAAAATAAATAAAGCATACTTAAATGTAAATGGATAAATAGGTTTCTCCACATGGATGACCACACGTTTACGTAGAATGTGGGACAGCACTATGTCCACTGGTGGGCCACATTCACTCAATGCCCGCATGGAGGGACAATGGTCTGGTGCACTGAAAACAATATAATGAAGTCAAGGAAGGTAGGGCACCATATAAGTGCGCTAGCTAGTGTGGGAAAGTACCTACCCGTCTAGACAAGTGGCATAAAAGGTAGTTGAATGTAATAATGTAATATGGGATTTGACATAAGTTGATGATATATTTTTTTTTTATACTACCAAGGTGGCAAACAAGCATACGGCCAGCCTGATGGTAAGCAGTTACCGTAGCTTATGGACATCTGCAACACCAGGGGTGTCACTCACGCGTTACCCTATAAAAACCTTATAACTCCTTTCTTGAAGAACCCCATGCTATAGTCTCTTGGGAAAACCTCGGCAGGGAGCTTATTTCACAGCTTATCGTACGTGGTAAGAAATTCCTCTGGAATCTTACGGTACGGCATGTTTGAGGTGCAAGGATGTGAGGATGACCTCCCTGTCGGTGGCGAGAGGTGCGTTGATAAAATGTGTTGATATAATGTCGTACACTTACGTAAAATCCCGTACATTTGTTTTCTATTCTATGCGATTCGACTACAATTTATGCCACTTGTCTAGAGGGGCAGCTTACACAAGACCACAGAAAAATAATTACTTTAGTTTAAAAAAATATAAACTTAACGGTGCCTGAGAAAATTTTAGTAGCAAATGACTTTTTCGTCTATAATAGCATTATAACCCAAATTTTATAACAGTGCAGTTGGACCTGTCAAAACCGTTAGGTTGGTATGATTGAATAGGTAGGTCGGCAACGCGTGAGTGACACCCCTGGTGTTGCAAACGTCCATAGGCTACGGTAACTGCTTACCATCAGGCGGGCCGTATGCTTGAATGCCACCTTGATAGTATAAAAAAAAAGTTACTGAGCCTAAAGAATTGCCTCAATTAAGGCAATGGGTAGGGCACATAGCTTGCAGAACTCATGGCCGTTGGGGCGAAAAGGTTTTAAAAATAATGGTTGTCAATCTCCTTGTATGCAAAGTTTTTATAAAAATCAGTTGAGAAGAAGTAGTTGAAATAGCAGTCGCAAGATTTGAGATTTAAGCTAAAATTAAAACATTTAAAAACCTTTTCAAATAACTATTAAGTGTAAAAAAAAAGTTATATTTACATAGTGATCGAAGAAACGCAGGTAATGTCGTAGTCTTTACTCTCTGTAGCCTTTGCCTTCTCAATTAGATGAGTAAGCAAATCGTACATGTGGCTGTAAAACCTCCCACTTCCATATGCCTGTAGCTTCAGATCATTTTCTATATTTTCATTTTTGTCTATTAGTGTAAACTGTTCACCGACCTTTCGGAGGACAGTTATTAAATTTTCTACTAAAGACATTATGACTATATTTTGTTGTTTTATTAAATATTTTAATATTTGAGCAAAGTTCTTCGAGTATAAATGCTTGTTTAATAATAATTTAAGTATATTTGATCAAAACTTCGTGAATTTTTTTGGCGAATTAATAAGACACAAATATTTTTTTTAGGTTATAATTTAGAATATAAGCTATCGTTCAAGAGTGAGACGTTATTTCAATGTAAGGTTCTTGTTATTGATGGTCCAATGTTTGAGAAAGTTATAGTTATAATATCTGGAGCTACCAGTCGGATTTGGATAATTCTTTTTGCATTCGATAGCCCAATTCTTAAGGAAGATGATAGGCTTACAGCATCACGCTACGAACTAAGGGAGCATGACAGTACTAATGAACGTGTCACGGGCTAAAATCCACCTTTCACGCGGATGAAACAGCGGCAAATAGCCCGTTTGCCAGCTACTATATCCATCTATTGCACATGACGTTTACACAAGAAATTTTTATGTGAGCAGCATTTTTTCCTATTTACATTTTAAATATATTTAGCCATGGTTGTATTTTTATCAATTTTACATCGGTTTTTTATATGAAATCAAGATTAAAACTGTATTAATAAATTAATGTGGACGGAAAAAATGGTTGGTTTGTTTATATTAGAATGAAATTTTGATAGATTGTCAAATTATGTCAAGTTAAGTCTGCTATTTACGCTGCTATTTGTAGGTTTATTTTAGATAAAGCTGAAGTTATGGTATTTTGTTTAAAAGAGATTACTGTCTCGAGACAAAATTACTAAAATATTATTAGAAGTTGAGCGCCATCTTTGTTGACATATAAAACTAATGACACAACTTATTTGTAAAGTAAATTTGCTACTCGACACAAGATGGCGTTTTACAATGTAGTTGTTCTTTTACACACTAGATAGCAGCACTTGACGTTTTTTTTACAGAGCAATTACAGTTTCACAGAGGCTTCATAAAAACTGCATGATTAGGATAAAAAACTAAAATAATAAATGATTAGTAAATTTATTTTTTCAAAACATTCATGCAAATTAAAAAAATATGGTATTATGTACTTTGTATCATCCGTCAATGTGGTTGGTATTGTGTGTAGTATCCTAGATGGCGCTGCATAACTCGTAATATTAAAATTAAGCGATTTTGACATTATGACAAAAAAGTAAAATAGTAATTTTCTAGTTTTTGTTGGTATAGTGTTTGTTAGGATTCCTTGTTAACAAACTTGTTAACAATTCAGAAACAAAATAAAGAAATGGTTGATAGAAAAGTGTTTCTATAAAATAAAGGATTTTATGGACCATAAAATTTCTGAAAAAATTAATTTGTAATTGAACTTTTAATTTAATTTGTAATTGAATTTTCAATTGAATTTGATTTGTACTTCATTTAATTTATAATTTAATTTGTACTTAATTTTATTTATTTAATTTGAGCTTTTATATACCTAACTCACTTGTAATAATTGCCTAGTACAAATTGTAATTATTTATTAAAAATAATATTATGCAATGTTAAAAACACCAAATGTACAATTAATGAATTCAAATCAATTAATTAATGTTAAATTTAAAAAAGGCGGAACATTATTTGTACAAACTATTTTATTATTAAGAACTTTATAACACATGTTCCTGCGAATAAAATACTATCAAGACTATTTTGAAAATCTTCTAAAGCCTACCGGTATCATGTGAAATGCAATGTGAGATATTTAAACTATTTATTGCTTTTTTTTTCTTTAGTCACAACGATTAGAAACAGAAATGCACTATCCCCTTACTCCCATAGATCATAGGTTTCATCGCTTACTAGCCTAGTTTAAAGGTCAACCTCTCTTAAATGAATTTTGTTTTATAATTGTTCTACATTATTTAATTAATTACCTTGTTAATTGTCCTGCTGCAGGGTAAAGAACCTTATACTACTTATGTGGCAAACAAGCATACGGATCACCTGATGTTAAGCAGTTACCGTAGCCTATGGACGCTTGCAATACCAAAGGTGTGATAGATTGTTTATTTATATTGCTTTCTAAAATATTTTGATTTGCTTATAGATTCACTCAACTCCATGTGTTGGGATCTCAGTGAGTCTGCGTAGGGGGAGGCGAAGTATCTATCCCTAATAGTAATAGTCATTTGATTAGATTTGATTAATTACTAACATAGGTTTAAGAAAATATTGTTACTGTGTGTGTGTCTATTTCTATTTCTAAAAACCCTATGACTCGTTTATAATCTAGCTTTGTATCGATGAAAGGATTTAAAAAACGGAGGTATTCCTCGAAGCGCTACCATTTTGAAGCGCACCCAATGAAGCGCTCCTTTTTTATTCCTCAGAGCGCACCTTTTAGGAGAAATTGCTATCGGGAGCGCTCCTAAAAGGTGCGCTCCGAGGAATAAAAAAGAAGCGCTTCATTAGGTGCGCTTCGAGGAATACCTCTAAAAACGGTTCTGTAGTTTTTGAATCAGCCGGGAAATGTAAATAATTATAAACATACCTATAGATAAATTAATTAATCAGTTTTGAATTATAATAATTTAATATAATTAACATTCCTAAAATTTTTCTGCAAGAATCAATGGAATCTTTCGCTGCATTAACATTTTTATTCTGCATATTGACATGTTAAATCTCAAATTTGCATATGCTATGGCAATGATAGAAAGATTCCACGACCATGGGCAGACAGACAGACGTCTTAAAAGGGAGGTACCACGACGTCCTTTGGTGGTGGGATGGTAAGCAGTTACCGTAGCCTATTGGAAATATATTAAAAGCTTCAAGTGTGCTGTAGCCTGTAACGTTTGGGAAATAATTTTAAAATCATGTCTACCTATTAAAAAAAACCTTAAATTCGCACTGGAGACCTGTACTTTCAGTATCAAAACTACACCTCTGAGTGTAGTTATATGCCTGTAACGTTTCACAGTCGGTCACTTGGGTGGCTCACACGAGTACAGCCCGCCTGATGTTAAGCAATTACCGTAGCTTATGGACGCTTGCAATACCAGAGGTATCACTTGAGTGTTGCTGACGCATATTTTTACACCAGGGTTTTAAGAGTATCCTTGGGATTGGAATTTTGTTGTTTTTAAACGCATCCATAAATGAGCTCTGGAGACCTGTAATCACACCCAGGAACACAACTACACCGCTGTTGTGTAGTTATTTGGCTGTGGTCTTCTGTAAGGTGGAGGTCCTTCCTCAGTCGGGCTTGCTCGCTAGTATGGTGCCCTACCTCTCTTTGTCAATAGGGTTACCGCGCACATGGTAGCTTAACCCTCGGCAGAGACAGTTTTTCAATGCTGGAAATGTTTCTATCCATACTAATTCTTACTAATATTATAATTGTGAAAGTTTGTGAGAATGGATGGATGGATGGATGTTTGTTACTCTTTCACGTAAAAACTACTGATCGGATATGGATGAAATTTGGCACAGAGATAGATTGTGGTCTGGAATAACACATAAGCTACTTTACAGCGATAACCGACATACACGCGGGAGGAGCCGCGGGCAACAGCTAGTTTTATATATACTAAAGTGACTCTGTTTGTCTGCATGTATGTTTGTTGCCCTTTCACTACACCGCTGTTGTGTAGTTATTTGGCTGTGGTCTTCTGTAAGGTGGAGGTTCTTGACCAATCGGGCTTGCCCTAAACTGATTAATAATTAATGATAGATAGATTAACATAGCAATGGAAAAATGTGGGAAAATATATTTAATTGATATTAATTAGTACCTATAGGTTATTGACTGACGACATTTGACAGGAAGTGACGAAATTATCTCTGACGGGCATACCATAGACGTTACTAGTTAAAGAATACATTAAAATGGTTTAACTAGCGGGAAATTTGGTAATTTTGATAAAACGCAATAACTGCTATTCAAAACTAAACGAATATATATAGATGGAAAGTTTGTTTGTTTGAATGCGCTACTCTCTCGATCTTTTTTTAAATTTTTATTTCATTACTAGCTGTTTCCCGTAGTATAAGTCCGTTAAAACATAAACATTTATTTATCATTATATAAATTTATTTATCATTATAAATTATAAAGTTGAAGAATTTATTTTTTTGTTTTGCGGCGCTTATCTCTGAAATTACTAGTCAGATTTAAAAAACTCTTTTTGTTTGATAGCCCAATTCGTGAAGATTTTAGGCCATTGAAGATCAAGCTTTGACATATTAGGAGCTTGGCAGTAACATGGTGACGTGCTTAAGGAATTTTCCAATTTGGACTGGTAGATCGAGAGGAGCTGTGGGCAAAAATAACGACTTGGCAGACCCAATATGAGATGGCAAGATGAGCTTGACGCTTCAATTGGCAAGAGATAGGCTATCATGGAAAAAGAAGGGAGGCCCTGCAGTGGGACAATATAGGGTAATCCTACTGATATTATAATCGCGAAAGTTTGTAAGTATGGATGGATGGATGGATGTTTGTTACTCTTTCACGTAAAAACTACTGAACGGATCTGCATGAAATTTGGCACAGAGATAGATTATGGTCTGGAATAACACATAGGCTACTTTTTACAGCGATAACCGACATCCACGCGGGCGGAGCCGCGGGCAACAGCTAGTATAACATAAAAACCTTTTTATTACAAAATTCCAATGCCATTTACGAAACTCAACAGATTTTAAATAAAAAAATTATCGATTCATATTGTGAAATAAAAATACGTCAAGAAACATTTCTATTGTGAAAATCTTTTTATTATAAAATGATATATTAGTTCATTTGAATAAAGTATAATAATTTAGCAAAATATCAATTTTTATTATTAATTTTATTAATGGATGGCTTCTTGAATACTTTTTGTAATCATATTATTATAAATCATATTTTGATCAAACTCCGCCCCATTATTGTGTAATCAATATTTTATTATTTACTAGTTGTTGACCGCGGATCCGCCCGCGTGGATGTCGGTTATCGCGATAAAAAGTAGCCTATATGTTATTCTAGACTAATAATGTTCTCATAACCGAATTTCGGTCACAGCGGCTAATCTCAACGGAGACTAGCCATCTGCGCGGGAAATATTATAGTGCACAAGTGTGTGCGCAAACACAAGGGCACTCTTTATTCCCTCACTCTCATAGTCCGATGGGACGGCAATCCGACACGACCGGAGAGAGATCAGGCGTAGGACCAACGGCTTTACGTGCTTTCCGAGGCACGGGGGTGTAAACACCGTCAATTTACAAACTCCGGGCATCTATTGTGAATTTCTTGGCAGAAATACCCAGTATCAATTTTTGGCCCGACCCGGGAATCGAACCCGGGACCTCGTGATCATCAGTCGCACACATCAACCACTGAGCCACTGAGGCAGTTTCCGATTCCAGAGATTCCGATAATCTATCTCTGTCCTAAATTTCATACAGACCCGTTCAGTAGTTTTTGCGTGAAAGAGTAACAAACATCCATACATTCTTACAAACTTGCGCGTTTATAATATTAGTAGGATTTATTTTATTAAGATTTTAGATAGTTATAATAAAAAATGATTGGCGAGGTTAAATTTGACACGATTTTTTTGTAATCAATATAAGGTAGCACCATGCAAGTGACCAAGCCCCACTGGGAAAGAATCTACACTTTAGAAAATCTTAACTTACAGATTCCTAATACTTGCAATACCAGACGCTTGCAATACCAAAGGTATCACTTGCGTGTTGCTAACCCATTTTTTTGACACCAGGGCTTTAAGATGGAGTATCCCTGGGATAGGAAAACGTTTTTTTCAAAACGCATGTTTAAATAAGCGCTGGAGACCTGTACTTACACACAGGAACACAACTACACCGCTGTGTGTATTTATTTGGCTGTGGTCTTCTGTAAAGTGAAGGTCCTTTCCCAGTCGGGCTTGCTCGCTATTGTATAATACCCTACTTCTCTTAATAATTAGATTACACAATTTACGGATTCATTAACGCTTTCCATACTAGAGGTATCACTTACGTTTTGTTGACCCAAAAAAATGTACACCAGGGCATTTTAGGGATTTTTTTCTTCCGAAACGCATCCTTAAATGAGCGTTTGAGACCTGTACTCACACACAAGAACACAACTACACCGCTGTGTGTAGTTATTTGGCTACTGGCTCTGGTCTTCATGTTTTTAAAGGGTCGGCAACGCGTGAGTGACACCCCTGGTGTTGCAAATGTCCATAGGCTACGGTAACTGCTTACCATCAGGCGGGCCATATGCTTGTTTGAATAAAAACACCTTGGTAGTATAAAAAAAAGGTGGAGGTCTTTTCCCAATCAGGTTTGCGCGCTAGTACGCTACCTCTATAAACAACTATCTAAATACCATTAAAAATATTTATCCCATACTCAGAACTAATGCGTTTTTAGTAACGACACCTACGTCATAACTTTCGTCATAGGCGCATGTCAAAGATGCGCTTGCGCAACTTTTAGTCCATTTAAGTGAATATGTTTGTTTGTTTATATGTATATATACAACATTATGTTAATATATAAGATAGAGTCGTTATGGTTAAGTTGTACATTAATAATTCTACTGTGAGGTATGGGGTACAATCCTTGACAAAATTGTTTCTATATTATTTTTCGTGTCACGGTGTTTATAATCGGTCGAGCCATTTCGGAAGAGTTTATCCTCCGAAATGGCTCGACCGATTTTCGTGAAATTTTGTGTGCATATCGGTTAGGTCTGCGAATCGGACAACATCAATTTTTCATCCCCCTGAATGTGAAGGGTGGTCCACCCCGGTTTTTTATTTTTAGACATTGTTTTTTCTTTATTTTTTGATTCAGGATACATACATACAACCCTTAATTTTTGCCCCTCTACTATCAACCCCTATTTTTTATTAGCGATATTACTATTTTATTAGCAAAGCAACGTTTAAACAAATAAATATAATTGGAGTGTCTGTTTGTAATTAATTAAGAGAGGTAGGGCACCATACTAGTGAGAAAGCCCGTCTGGGGAAGGACCTCCACCTTACAGAAGACCACAGCCAAATAGCTACACACAGCGGTGTAGTTGTGTTCCTGTTAGTGAGTACAGGTCTCCAGCGCTCATTTAGGGGTGCGTTTTGAAATAAACGTTTTCCTATCCCAGGGATACTCTATCTTAAAGCCTTGGTGTAAAAAAAACGGGTCGGCAACACGCAAGTGATACCTCTGGTATTGCAAGCGTCCATAGGCTACGATAAACTGCTTAACATCAAGCGGGCCATAAGCTTGTATGCGATCCAAGTAGCATAAAAAGGTTCTTCCCCATGGACTTAACAAACATACAATTAACGGACACAAATTACACTTAGACTCAGAACAACTGGGTCACACAAAGTTTTGTCCTGTGTGGGAATCGAACCCACAACCTCGTGCACAGCAGGCGCATACTGCGACCACTGGACCACTAAGGCATTTAATATGGTGCCCTTATTCTCATATATTTGTTTAATAACATTTGTCTACATATCTGTACATTCCATCGCAGAAAGGTCACATTGGATTCGGTCAATTTAAAAAAAAATACCAGAGATATAAAACAACAATATCTCAAACATTTTTTATACTGGCAACACTTTTAAAGGTCAACGAACAAAAGGTAATGTGCATCCTCCTTTTATATAAGACTAGTTGTAGCCCGCGGCTCCGCCCGCGTAGATGTCGGTTATCGCTGTAAAAAGTAGCTTATGTGTTATTCCAGACTATAATCTATCTCTGTGCCGAATTTCATCCAGATTCGTTCTGTCGTTTTTGCGTGAAAGAGTAAAAAACATCCATCCATCCATCCATACTTACAAACTTTCACGTTTATAATATAAGTAGGAAGTAGGACTAGTTGTTGCCCGCGGCTGCGTCCGCGTGGATGTTGGTTATCGCTGCTAAAAGTAGCCTATGTGTTATTCCAGACTATAATCCATCTCTGTGCCAAATTTCATTCAGATTCGTTCTGTAGTTTTTGCGTGAAAGAGAATTAAACTTTCACATTTATAATATGTGGCTCAGTGGTCGATGTGTGTAACTGCTGATCACAAGGTCCCGAGTTCGATTCCCGGGCCAACAATTGATATTGGGTTTTTCTGTCAAGAAATTCACAATAGATGCCCGGAGTTTGGAAATTGGCGGTGTTTACACCCCCGTGCCTCGGAAAGCAGGTAAAGCTGTTGGTCCTGTGCCTGATCTCTATACGGTCGTGTCGGATTGCCGTCCCACCGGACTATGAGAGTGAAGGAATAGAGAGTGCACCTGTGTTTGCGCACACACTTGTGCACTTTAATATGTCCTGCGCAGTTGGCTAATGTCTGTTGAGATTGGTCGCTGTAACCGAAATTCGGTTAGAACTACACTACATTAGTATAATGCACAAGTGCATGCATAAACAGGTTTTTATTTATTTTTTTATACTACTTGGGTGGCAAACAAGCATACGGCCCGCCTGATGTTAAGCAGTTACCGTAGCCTATGGACGCTTGCAATACTAGAAGTATCACTTGCGTGTTACCAACCCATTTTTTTACACCAAGACTTTAAGATGGGAGTAGCCCTGGGATAGGCATACGTTTTTTTCAAAATGCATCCCCAAACGAGCGCTGGAGACCTATACTCACACACAGGAACACAACTACACCGCTGTGTATATTATTTGGCTGTGGTCTTCTGTAAGGTGGAGGTCCTTCCCCAGTCGGGCTTGCTCACTAGTATGGTGCCCTACCTCTCTTAAAAAATACGCCAATAAACTCATTAAAAATATAATCAAGCATTAACAATATAAGGATAGGCAGGGAAGGCGTGTCGTGTCGTAATCACAACAATGAATGGTAAGTAGTGAATAGTTTTTGTAATTATTGCAATAATTATGTTTATTAACTAATTAAACAATCTTGGGTTAATAGTGTGGGGCTAGGGAAACAGCGAGATTTGATTCTTATGATACAAAGTAGGACCCAGACGGAGATGGCGGGATGAGTTGGACTCATTTAACGAGGACTGGTCCTCAGCGTGGACAGAAGTGGAAGGAGAGTGGGGAGACCTTTGCCGACTTGCACGCAAGAGGTATGAGTTTAATCCCGAGTGGAAATGCCAATGTAAATTTCACTTTGTGGGATTTATATGTATGTATGTACCTACTAATTTAACAATTAACCACCACCAACTGAATGAAAATATCGTGAGGAAACCAACATAATATTAAAAGAAATTCTAAAGACAGATCTGTTTCCAACCAGCATTAGGCAAAAATAACGACGCAGTGGGTCCCAAACCAGACAGCGGCCACGTGGTAGACCCAAAATGAGATGGCGAGATGAGCTTGGCGCCTATAGAAGGTACTGGCTTCAATTGGCAAGAGATAGGCTATCAAGGAAAAAGGAAGGGGAGGTCGATTCCAGAGGAATTTCTTACCACGTACGATTAGGTTGTGGAATGAGCTCCCTGCCGAAGTTTTACCAAGAGACTACTTATAGCATGGGGTTCTTTAAGAAATAATAATAATAATAAAATAATTTATTTCTATCAAAAGGTTAACAGCTACAGTAAAGTTAACATAGGTATTATAATAATTTATGCTACAAGATTATAAGCATCTTGGATGTCGTACTCGGAACCTTGTGAGAGCTGGAGTCCGTAGTAGGTTCGAGACCTGTATGACGGATCTCCAGGCCCTTTTCTTTATAGAGTACACTCAGACACTTAATAGCTAAAGACAGTACTTACAAAATCTGTAACTTAATTATCATATAAAGTACATGTGTGTGAGCGAGTGTGTGTGTGCGTGTGTTCGTGTGTGTGTGTGTGTGTGTGTGTGTGTGTGTGTGTGTGTGTGTAGCGCGTGTGTGTATGCACGTGTGTGTGTGCGTGTGCATGTGTGTGGATTATTTTAGAGTATAGATAATGTCTTCTGTTTGTGTCTTCTGTGTGTGTGGTCTAAAAGCCATTTTGTGACAGTTTTTTTGCACTCTAATTTACACTTTAACATATAGTTAAGAATTTAAGAAAGGAGTTATAACATTTTTAAACGGTCGGCAACGCGAGAGTGACACCCCTGGTGTTGCAAGCGTCCATAGGCTACCGTAACTGCTTACCAGCAAGTGGCCTGTATGCTTGTTTGCCACCTAGGTAGTATTACAAAACCTGTACCCTGCAGTGGGACATATAGGCTAATAATTATTTAGGCCAGCATGTGTCAATTAAGGCCTAAACCCTCTCTCTTTCATAGAGGAAAGGAGACTGCCTAGCAGTAGGACATATCGCACCTACATAGTGGAAAAATGTCTTAAGTTGAAGCGTGATTGTTTTGCAATTTACATCTTATTCGTACAGAAGAATGTTAAGAATATCCTGGAGAGACAAAATAAGAAACGAAGTGGTGCTGGAAAGGATGCATAAGAAACTGGAAATATTACAGACAGTGAAAGTAAGGAAGTTGGAATATCTCGGGCACATTATGAGGAATCCCAAATACCAGTTTTTACAATTTATAATTCAGGGAAAGATACAGGGTAAACGCAGTGTTGGAAGGAGAAGAATATCCTGGCTAAAAAACTTACGCCAGTGGTACAACAAGAGCACCCGTTCTATATTCAGAGCTGCTGTATCAAAGGTCCAAATTGCCTTAATGATTGCCGACCTTCATTAAGAAGATGGCACCCCAAGAAAAAGAAGATTAAGGCTAAAAAAACTTATTGTTGGTATAAACGCAGCTTTAATAGCCAAACAGTAAACACAATAAAAAGTGAAATATATCTAATATTGACAATAGTGTAACATTAACGTTTTTATATACGTACGTACAGGCAGACGATTTAATTATCGGTTAACTTGTTATTGTCATTATATAATTGAACTTCGACGTTTGATGGAGTGTTTTTTTTTATCGGGACAATCCCACTCACATGCCCACCGCTGTGACTCCTGTGAGACAGGATTAACAGCGGAGTAACCAACTGATACACCGAGTTCTGACAGTCGTGCGTCCCGTGGACAACTAAACCTACTGTCTTGGACCCCGCAACGAATTTGATCAGAAGTAAATAGGAGGAGTTAGAAAGAAAAGTTTCCACTACGCTCCATAGCAAAATGATATACTACTTAGGTGGCACAAGCATGCGGCCCGCCTGATATTAAGCAGTTACCGTAGCCAATGGACGCTTGCAATACCAGAAGTATCACTTGCGTGTTGCCAACCCAATATTTTACACCAGGGCTTTATGATGGGAGTACCTATCCCTGGGATATAAGAAAAGTTTCTCTTAAAACGCATCCCTAAATGAGCGCTGGAGACCTGCACTTACATACAGGAACACAACTACACCGCTGTGTGTAGTTATTTGTCTGTGGTCTTCTATAAGGTGGAGGTCCTTCCCCAGCCGGGTTTGCTCGCTAGTGTAGACATCAGCGCAGGCGGAGCCACGGGCAACAGCTAGTATGAAAGAAATGTTTTAAGTGATTGATGAAATAAGATTAATAAATATTATATAACTAGGAGTCGCTCGCGACTTCGTCCGCGTGGTAATTTGGAATATATTCCCCGATTTTGCAACATATCTCACTACTGCTCCGCTCCTTTTCATTATAGCGAGATGTTATATAGTCTATAGCCTTCCTGGATAAATGCACTATTCAACAAAAAAAGATTTTTTCTTATCGAAACAGTACTTTCTGAGATTAGCGCGTTCAACCAAACAAATTCTTCAGCTTTATAATATTAGTAAAGAGTAAATATAAATAATGTTACCCTATTAAAAGAAGGATGTTGCTATATGTAATTAACATTTTTTTAATACGCAACATTATGTCATAAGATATCAAAGTCATTAGGTTAGAGTATATGTGGAAACAAGATGATTTATTTTGGGGGGTGGATAGTGTTGGTCTTGTGGTTGGCAACCCTGACTGCTAGGCCAGGCGTCATGAGTTCGATTCCTAGGAAGGAAAAATCTTTGTGTAATAGATAATATAAAATTCTCGTGTCACGGTGTACGTTATTCCTCTATCAAGAGAGAGAGGGTTTAGGCCTTAATTTACACACGCTTGCCTAATGCGGGTGGAATCAGACATGTCTTTAGAATTGAATTTATTTTAAGACATGTGGGCTTCCTCACGATGTTTTCCTTCACCGTTACCAGATGGCGAATCATTTGATTAGTGCATCCTTACTAATATTATAAAAGTTTGTGAGAATGGATGGATGGATGGATGTTTGTTACTCTTTCACGTAAAAATTACTGAACGGATCTGGATGAAATTTGGCACAGAGATAGATTATGGTCGGGAATAACACATAGGCTACTTTTTGTAGAGATAACCGACATCCACGCGGGCAGAGCCGCGGGCAACAGCTAGTAATATATAAACTCCACAAAGTGAAATTCACATTGGTACTGCCCGGGATCGAACACGTACCTCTTGGGTCGACTGAGAGAGCAAGTCAGGCAGATAATATACACTGTAAGAGAGGGATTGTGATTGTTTATGGGTTGTGTCCGTTGTGATGATAATGATGATGAGACATGGATATTATTATGTATCGTATATCTTTATATATAAAAATGGATCCGTATTACCCTTGGTCACGGCATCACGCGTGAACGGCTGGACCGATTTCGATTTCGGTAATTCTTATTTCGTTGTTTGTTATTGTCAGGAGGGTTCTTATGTAAAAATAAAAAAAGAAAGTTGCGCTGAAAATATTTAACCCGAACGAAGACGTGCCTAAAGACGAAAGTCTATAGTCAATGTGTGTTGCCAGTGATGACTTATGGCACAGAAACGTGGTCTTTGACTGTTGGCCTCATGAATAAGCTCAGAGTCGCTCAACGAGCTATGGAAAGAGCTATGCTCGGTGTTTCTCTGCGTGATAAAATCCGCAATGAGGAGATCCGCAGACGAACCAAAGTTACCGACATAGCTCTTATAGTAAGCAAGTTGAAGTGGCAATGGGCAGGCCACATCGCTCGACGAACCGACAACCGATGGAGAAGAAAAGGTTCTCGAGTGGCGACCACGTGCTGGAAAACGCAGTGTGGGACGACCTTACACTAGGTGGACAGATAACATCATCAGAGCTGCAGGAAAGCACTGGATGCAGGCAGCTCAAGATCGGACATTGTGGAGACATATGAGGGAGGCCTACGTTCAGCAGTGGACATTATCAGGCTGAGATGATGATGATGATGAAGTCGTGGCGGGCCGCTAGAATATCTATAAAATTGATGCTCAGCCTGCAGGCTAAACCCTATATGTAGACACACGATTGACAAAATAAATTGGATTTTTATAACATACATCACAATACATCACGAATATTTGGCACTTATTAATTCAATCCTAATAAGAATTGTAATAAATTATATTTCATTGACTTATTTCACATCCTTAATAGAAAATTGGCGTAACTTGATAAATGTCAGTGGGCAATTTTGTACCTTAGCTGTCGAGAATAAGATGTAAATTGCAAAATAAACACGCTTCAACTTATTTCATTTTTCTACTGTAGGTGCGATATGTTACTACTTTGGGTTTGGGCTATTTTTGGAGTATATATCGTTCTGTTACTAGGGTAATATTGAAAGGTAACTGCCTTCTACAGTTCTTCTTTGTCAACCCTTATCCACCCACTGTTGGGTTTAGGTCTCCTCTTTTGTGCGCCATCTGTTCCGGTCCTGTGCCAAGCTCATCCAATGGATTCCCACCGTCCTTCTTATATCGTCTGACCATCGGGCGGGTGGTCTACCCGGCAATCGGTCTACAGTTCAGTTACCTTAATATCATTTTTTCCCGGCGTCGGGAAGTGACGACCCCACCGCCCACTGGTGCAGGTATACGCAGTTATTTAACAGCGGGTACCTGCACTTGTGCAATCAGTCAACCGAATAATGGCGGTCAAACCATTGCAACATGGCGGAAGGAAATATTAGACATAGGACGGGCAGCAGCGTCCTTATGTAAAGACTTCCGCCACTGCGATCGCCAACCCGCCTGCCAAGCGTGGCGATTATGGTAAATCCCCCCATCATGATCCGCACATATAAAAATCGGCCCCTAGTCCCCGGCAGTCCCGCTATTCCTGGCTCAGGTAGCGGCCATGGTAACGGTGGGACAAGGGGTGCTAAGAATCTCCGGCAGAGACCAGGCTACCAAAAACGACGACAGCTGGCCCTGGCAACATATAACACGCGCACACTGCGGACCGACGAGAAGATTGCTGAACTGGAGGAAGAATTGAGTAAGCTGCGATGGGATGTTATAGGGCTATCTGAAGTCCGTAGAGAGGGGGAGGACTCGATAACGCTCAAATCCGGCAACTTGCTCTACTTCCGGGAGGGCGACCAACAGTCCCAGGGTGGTGTCGGGTTTATCGTCCATAAGTCCCTCGTGAACAACGTGGTCAAGATCGAGAGTGTGTCGACAAGGGTAGCGTACCTTATACTCAGAATCACCAAACGGTATTCGTTGAAGGTCATACAGGTATACGCTCCAACATCGACGCACCCCGATGATGAGGTCGAAGCTATGTATGAGGATATTTCCAGGGCCATACATAGCACCAAGACCCACTTCACCGTTGTCATGGGGGACTTCAACGCAAAACTAGGTAAACGTAGCGGTGATGAGCTGAAAGTGGGGCAATTTGGGTATGGGCATCGGAATCCCCGGGGCCAAATGCTGTTCGATTTCATGGAGAAGGAGGGACTCTTTATGATGAACTCCTTCTTCAAGAAACGCGAACATCGCAAGTGGACCTGGGTGAGTCCTGACGGTGCAACCAAAAATGAGATTGACTTCATCATGTCGACGAAGCGGCAGATATTTAATGATGTCTCTGTGATCAATGCGGTGAAAACCGGGAGCGATCACCGACTGGTAAGGGGCACATTGAATATCAATGCCAAGCTCGAAAGATCTCGACTGATGAAGTCAACGCTCCGACCTGCACCTATCCAAACCCAAAACCCCGACAGCTTTCAGCTCGAACTGCTGAACCGCTTCGAGACCCTAGGTGATTGCGTCGATGTGGACGATTACAACAACAGGTTCGTGGAAACTGTCCGTTCGGCTGGGTCTAACAGTTTTAAAACCCGCCGAACAAAGGAAACGAAAAAGATCTCCGACTCAACCATCAAGCTCATGGAGGAAAGGCGAGAGATGGTTTTGCAGTCCTCAGATGATGCTGGCCGATACCGGCGGCTCAATAGGCAGATCTCTAAGTCTTTGACTCGCGACCTTCGCCAACATAATACAGACTGTATTAAACAGGCTATAGAGCAGAATAAGGGCTCCAAAGTGTTCGCTAGAGATCTGTCTATTGGGCAGAGCCAACTGACCAAGCTGAAGACTGAGGACGGCAGAATCATATCGTCCAGGCCCGAGCTGGTGGAAGAGATCGAAACGTTTTACAGACAGCTGTACACGACAACTCGGTCACCTGTTAGCTCTTCGACAGACGACCCAAGAGCTAAGTTGTCCCGACATTATACCGATGATATCCCGGTCGTCAGCCTAGACGAGATTAGTATGGCTCTCAAACAGTTAAAGAACAACAAGGCGCCGGGTGAGGACGGAATCACAAGCGAATTGCTAAAGGCTGGTGGAAGGCCGGTGCTGAAGGCACTGCAAAAGCTTTTTGATTCCGTCATACTCGCGGGCAAGACGCCGCAGGCATGGCACAGGGGTGTGGTGGTGCTGTTCTTCAAAAAGGGTGATAAAACCCTGCTGAAGAATTACAGACCCATCTCACTCCTGAACCACGTCTACAAGCTGTTTTCGAGAGTCATTACGAATCGTCTCGCGTGCAGGTTTGACGACTTCCAGCCTCCCGAACAAGCCGGTTTCCGAAAAGGGTTTAGTACCATAGACCACATACATACGCTGCGGCAGGTTATACAAAAGACCGAGGAGTATAACCAGCCCCTATGTTTAGCGTTTGTGGACTATGAGAAAGCCTTTGATTCGATCGAGACTTGGGCTGTGCTACAGTCTCTCCAGCGGTGCCAAATTGACACTCGGTATATCGAAGTGTTGAAGTGCTTGTACGAAAACGCCACCATGTCGGTCCGTCTCCAAGATCAGAGTACGAAGCCTATCCAGTTGCAGCGAGGTGTGAGACAGGGTGATGTCGTATCCCCGAAACTCTTCACCGCTGCATTGGAAGACGCTTTCAAGCTTCTGGATTGGAATGGACTCGGCATCAACATCAACGGCGAGTACATCACTCACCTTCGATTTGCCGACGACATCGTGGTCATGGCTGAGACCATGGAAGACCTTGGCGCAATGCTCGATGGCCTAAGTAGAGTCTCACTACAAGTGGGTCTTAAAATGAACATGGACAAGACCAAGATTATGGCTAATGTCCATGTCGCACCCGCCTCTGTCACAATTGGAGGCTCTACACTCGAAGTTGTCGACGATTATATTTACCTGGGACAAACAGTCCAGTTAGGTAAGTCCAACTTTGAGAAAGAGGTCACTCGTCGAATCCGACTCGGCTGGGCAGCGTTCGGGAAGCTAAGTCATATCTTCTCGTCCCAAATACCGCAGTGTCTCAAGACAAAAGTCTTTGACCAGTGTGTGTTGCCAGTGATAACATATGGATCTGAGACGTGGTCGTTCACTATGGGCCTCGTGCGAAGGCTCAAAGTCACCCAACGAGCAATGGAGAGAGCTATGCTTGGAGTTTCCCTGCGAGATCGAATCAGAAATGAGGAGATCCGTAGGAGAACCAAAGTGACCGACATAGCTCGAAGAATTGCTTCCATTAAGTGGCAATGGGCCGGGCACATAGCTCGCAGAACTGATGGCCGTTGGGGCAGAAAGGTTCTAGAGTGGCGACCACGAACTGGAAGACGAAGCGTGGGCAGGCCTCCAACAAGGTGGACCGACGACCTGGTAAAGGTTGCGGGCAACCGATGGACAAGGTCTGCCCAGGATCGAGAGTTGTGGAAAACCTTGGGGGAGGCCTATGTCCAGCAGTGGACGTCTTTTGGCTGAGATGATGATGAATATCATTTTGTATGGTTTATTGGTTGCCGTCCCTTTTTGTTAACACTAATATTGTCATACCAAATTGTAAATGTTATACTCTGGCAATTAAAAAGAGTGGCCCGAGTTTCTTGCCAATTCTTTTCGAAGCCCTTCCACTATTAAATATTTTTAGCATTTTTGTTATGCAATCAGCTCAAATATACTTAAATATTAAAGCAATGTGGAAGAGACAAGCCCGGAGCAGGACTCGAACCTGCGCCTCTCGGGTTCCGGCCCAGCGCACTACCAACTGTGCCATCCGAGCTCCTACTCCAGAGTTCGAATTTGTCCACCGCTTGTTTACGTCTTGGAGTGACGTCAGCTTCATTCAAACGTTAGCCGTTACAGGTCTATACGTACAACATCTTCCAATTTTGAGGAAAGAATGTTATTATATATAGAATGAAACCACTCAATATTATTAAATATTTTTAGCATTTTTGCTATGCAATCAGCTCTAATATACTTAAATATTAAAGCAATGAGGAAAAAGACGAGCCCGGAGCAGGACTCGAACCTGCGCCTCTCGGGTTCCGGCCCTACCACTAGTCAGCGAATTAGCTGTAGGAAAAAAATATGCTGACATTTGTTTTTATGACGCTTATAAGTATCATGTTTTTGATCTAAATGCTTAAATGAGTTTAATTTTGACTTTGAGCCAAATATAAGCCAGCCTTCTGATCACGTGAAGTGTCGAATTATAAAGAATTAAATGAACATAGCTCGCAGAATTAGTAAGCTGAAGTGGCAATGGGCTGGTCAGATCAGCAGAAGGACCGACGGCCGATGGAGCAGACGTGTCCTAGAGTGGAGACCACGACTCGGTAACCGTAAGGTAGGGCGGCCCCCAGCTATGGATGCGGCAGGTGGAGGACCGTGTGCTATGGCGCGTGTTGGGAGAGGCCTATGTCCAGCAGTGGACTGCGATAGGCTGATTGATTGAAATGGACAAAGAGACCGACATGATAGTCTATTTATTATTTTACCATTACTTCTCAACCCATAAAACGTCCCACTGCTGGGCACGGGTCTCCTCCAAACACTTGGTGGGATAATAGCCTACTATACCACGCTGGCCAGACGGGTTGGCATAGCATTTTATTTCGAGGTTTCCCTCTCTTGCAGTGGATATTGTCTGCCTGACTAACTCCCTTAGTCGACATTTGTATTCTTGATCCGTCACCACACGGATATACATATTTTACCATTGTAGTCCTTAAATGCCATAATTAGTGAACCATAAACGACTTATTTACAGCTAAATTAAGCCAACGCAATGTTACGACCTATTGTTTTAGTTTTGGGGTTTTTACTTTAATTTTAAGTATTCAGTACTTGTTTTTAAATGCGGGAAATATACCTATGCTACTCGGTAATTGTTTAAATAACATATATTTACATGAATTAGTTCAAGTTGCTGCGTATAAGGTAAATAAGACATTTCTTATATCTTTCATTAACTGCCTCCGGGGCTCAGTGGTGACAAAGTGAGTGACTGCTGATCAAGATTGGAGACCCTGCGAGATCGAATCAGAAATGAGGAGATCCGTAGGAGAACCAAAGTAACCGACATAGCTCGAAGAATTGCCTCCATTAAGTGGCAATGGGCCGGGCACATAGCTCGCAGAACTGATGGCCGTTTGGCCAGAAAGGTTATAGAGTGGCGACCACGAACTGGAAGACGTAGTAACGGCAGGCCTTCAACAAGGTGGGCCGACGACCTGGTAAAGGTTGCGGGTAACCGATGGACACGTCGGCTCAGGGTCAAGAGTTGTGGAAATCCTTGGAGGAGGCCTATGTCCAGCAGTGGACGTCTTTTGGCTGTGATGATGATGATGATGCTGATCACGAGTTCCCGGGTTCGATTTCCCGGGTCGGGCCAAAATTGATATTGAGTTTTTCTGTCAAGAAATTCACAATACATGCCCGGAGTTTGGAAATTGGAGGTGTTTACTCCCCCGTGCCTCGGAAAGCACGTAAAAACGATGGTCTTACGCCTGATCTTTCCCCGGTCGTGTCGGATTGTCGTCCCATCAGACTATGAGAGCGAGGGAATAAAGAGTGCACTTGTGTTTGCGCACACACTTGTGCACTATAATATCTTCCGCGCAGATGGCTAGTCTCCATTGAGATTAGCCACCGTGACCGAAATTCGGTTAGGAGGACATTATTATATCATTCAGTCATTAAAAAAAAAATAAGACAACTGCTGCACTAGAAAACAAGCTCTGTGTCGCGGAGGACTTTACAGGACTTTACTTTAAAAACAATATAACAGCAAATAATAACAATTTAGGAAAATAAATAATAAAAATTGTGTGCCGCCACACGCATGTTAAAAACGGTCATCGCTCAGCATATTGCTAATTATGCTGCAACCAGCAAGGGTTGCAACACAACAGCGCTGATTTTAAGCGGCAGCCAGAAAATCTGTGTGTCGTCTGTCACAGAGAAACAAAATAATTATGTATGTAATAATAATATAGATACATATACACATAAAAAAAGATACATAAACTTAAACTTAAAAAGGCAAGTACAGGTCTCCAGCCCTCATTTAAGGATGCGTTTTCAATGAAACGTATTCCTATTCCAGGGATACTCTCATCTTAAAGCCCTTGTTTAAAACAATGAGTTGGCAACACGCAAGTGATACCACTGGTATTGCAAGCGTCCATAGGCTACGGTAACTACTTAACTTTAGGTGGGCCGTATGCTTGTTTGCCACCCAAGTAGTATAAGGAGGTCCTTCCCCAGTCGGGCTTACTCGCTAGTATGGTGCCCTACCGCTCTTGTACGCTTTTGTTCGTCTTTTTGTCGACTGCCTCGGTGGTCCAGTTTAGTGGTGGGTTTAGTATGCGCCTGCTGTGCACGAGGTTGTGAGTTCGATTCCCACACAGGGACAAAACTTTGTGTGACCCATAAAGAGTTGTACTGAGTCTGGGTGTAATTTGTGTCCGCTAATTGTATGTTTGTAAAGTCCCCCGCGACACAGAGCTTGTTCTCTAGTGCGGGAGTTGTCATTTATTAAAGAAAAATTTACTCTTACCCGTCCAAGTCAGTGTCGCCATTCTCATTCGGATTAAATAATAATAATTATATCGGCGCCATATTGCCGGCAATCTATAAATTGACCAAACGACAAACTAGTTAATAAAATAGAACTATTTCGATATACTTTGCTAAAAAAAACGACCATTTTTCACCCCATGCCTGTGTTAAGTAAGAATCAAAATGGCGGACCTTATTATATAATGTGTCGCTATATGTTACTGTTAGATTGTTAATTAAGATATGTTATTAAAATACTACTTTTGAGACTAGTATGCGATCACGTACAGGAAAACGCAGTGTGGGACAACCTCCCACTAGGTGGACAAATGATATTATTAGAACTGCAGGAAAGCACAGGGTGCAGGCAGCTCAAGATCGGCCATTTTGAAGACATATTAGGGAGGCCTACTTTCAGCAATGGACGTTATCAAGCTGAGATGATGATGATGTGGGAAAGAAGGAAAAAAGGAAGACCAAGTAAAAGATGGAAGGACATCTTTAACGACAGATGTGGATGCCAATGGATTCAAAAGGCACGCGAAAGATAAATATGGAAAAGATTAGGAGAGGCCTACGCTGCAGAGGACTGCTACCAAAATAAGTTAATTTTAAAACTGTATAAAATATTATATACCTAGGTATACACAGCAACGGAGTTAGCTGTGATGACGTAAGTCTACGATATAATGTTGTAAACTTACGTCAAATTTCATACATTTGCTTTTTTTTTGTTAAAAATATACGATCATTTATAATTTATTTATACTTAATAACAATATATATAAAACAAATAAATTTAAAACTATATTTACACAAATTAGAAATAAAAAATAAACTTTGCTTTTTTGACTTTTCGATCCGACTAACGTTTATGCCACTTGCCTAGAGGGGCTGTTCAGCTAATTCCGTTGCCGACCATACATCATTTTTATAACATAGATTCAGTTTTAATGTAAAAATTGTAGTAAAATATAAAGGCCATTTTTATTTTATTTATAGGCAAATTGTGATTTGATACTGTGTGAATTGATACTGCTGTAATTGAAATTTAGTTCGGATGACTTTTAACCGAACACATGGGGTGTGACTTCAAACCCGCTCGGTAGTACTAATGTGAATTTCACTTTGTGGAATTTATGCGCCTTAATCATTTACCATCTACACCGGTCCCCACACGGAACAAAAATTTGTGTGATCCATAAATGATTATCCCGAGTCTGGGTGTAATTTGTCTCCGTTAATTGTTGTTGTATGTTTGTGAAGTCCCCCGCGACACAGGGCTTGTTCTATTATTATAGTGCGGGAGCTGTCTTTAAAAAAACATGTTTTCTAGACAATATCAAGAAAGACAAATTTTAAACATTAACTACGACTAGTAACAAAAAATCCGGATCAGCAATGAATCACATTTGGGAATTACCAAATATTTCTAACTAGAAACAAACCTATTATGTTAATATCGTTTTTTTAACGCCAATGTGTTAACCACAACAGTTTAAGTATTTAAATTATGATCCGGGGTAAGCAGAGGTGTATGACATCTATAATTTTGAAATACGTTTCTTTTAAAACGCGTCCTTAAATGAGTGTTGGAGACCTGTACTCACACACAGGAACACAACTACACCGCTGTGTAGTTATTTGGCTGTGGTCTTCTGTAAGGCGGAGGTCCAGGTCAGGTTTAAGAGAGGTAGGGTACTATACTAGCGAGCAAGCTGGGGACTAACCGACTGGGGAAAGACCTCCACCTTACAGAAGACCACAGCCAAATAACTACACACAGTGGTTTAGTTGTGTCCCTGTGTGTGAGTACAGGTCTCCAGCGTTCATTTAGGGATGCTTTTTGACTGCCTTGGTGGTCCAGTGGCCGCAGTATGATATTCCCACACAGGACAAAACTTTGTGTGACCCGCAAGGAGTTGTTCTGAGTCAGGGTGTAATTTGTGTCCGTTAATTGTATGTTTGTAAAGTCCCCTGCGACACAGAGCTTGTTCTCTAGTGCGAGAGTTGTCTTTAAAAAAAAAACTCTAAAAAAAGTGTTTTTCTTTCCTTTCCTTTCCCAGGGATACTCCCACCATAAAGCCCTGGTGTAAAAAAAAGATAACAAGAAAGTGATACCTCTGGTATTGCAAGCGTCCATAGCTACGATAACTGCTTAACATCAGGCGGGCCGAATGGTTATTTGCTACCCAAGTCGTATAAAAAAAAAGGTCCTTCCCTAATCGGGCTTGCTCACAATTATGGTGCCTTACCTCTCTTATATAATGGCGCAGGCGCAGCTAGAACTATAAATAACATTTAAAAGCTACCGTAGATTAAAAATAATGATTTATTTGTTGGATTACCTTGAGTATTCTTTAAATTTAAATGTCAAATGAACTCCATCTGTCTAACTAATGTATATGGCTATTGGGAAAGTAACCGAATAGAACACGTGAGGTGTGTTTTACATTTCAATATGAGTATCATACTGGTGAGCAAGCCCGACGGGGGAAGAACCTAACAGAAGACTATAGCCAAGGTTTCCAGCGGTCATTTAGGGTTATGTCTTTCGACTGCCTTGGTGGTCCAGTGGTCGCAGTATGCGCATGCTGTGCACGAGGTTGTGGGTTCGATTCCCACATAGAACAAAACTTTGTGTGTCCCACAAAGAGTTGTTTTGAATCTGGGTGTAATTTGTGTCCATTAATTGTAAGTTTGTAAGTTCCACGCGACAAAATTAAAGTCAAAGTCAAACTCATTTATTCATTTAGATCAAATACATGATACTTATGATCGTCATAAAAACAAATGCCAGCATACTTTTTTCCTACGGCCAATAAAATTCGCTGACTATGGTAAGGCCTCGAGAAGAATTGACAAGAAACTCGGGTCACTCTTTTTAATCGCCAGAATATAATATTTACAATTTGGTATAAGTTACAATATTAGTGGTAACGAAAAGGAACGGAAACCAATATACCATACAGAATGAAATTTAGATACCTATGTAATTTAATTAATTAAGAAACAATATAATGACTAAAAAAAAATAGTATGGTAATGAGGGATCGTTTCTTTACGTAAGAATACGATAGAAACGTTCACATTGCGATCTTAGTAAAATCTAAAAACTATACCTTTATTATTTAAAAATAAATCATGCCAAGATTGACAACCACCCCAAGTAGCACCCGTTAACGAGCATGACGCACGGACAAGCCATCATTTCTTTCGTCATATTAGAGGAAGCGTGACAATCCAAGACATAATAAAAAAAAACTAAATAGAAAGTCAATAATGATCACAAAACGTCTCTATGACAAATTTCAAATGTAGTTATTATTCTTATATAAATCTGCATCAAAATTATCAACTAACCCCAGTATAATAACCCTTGCTTAAAAGATGATTTTTTACTGCTGGCAAGCTGCAAAAAAAGTCTATAAAAAAACGTTTCCTATACGATTTAAAAGAGGTAAGGCACCAGCCACCACCTTGCTAGCGAGCAAGCCCGACTGAAGAAGGACCTCACAGAAGACCACAGCCAAATAACTACATACAACGATGTAGCTGTGTTCCTGTGTGTGACTACAGGTCTCCAGCGCTTATTTAGGGATGCGTTTTGAAAGAAACGTTTTCCTATTCCAGGGACACTCCATCTTAAGGCTTGTGATATCGCCAACGACCTTTAGCATTTGTGCGAAGCAAACACGAACTAATTCTCTAGGCGAAAGCGGATATACAAACAGATGTACTCTTTAAATGGACGTCTTATTAATTTTTAATAAATTAAAATTTAAACTTATTCTAAATATAACATTACCAAATTGTAGGTGTATGTTTTCTTCAAATATTGTACAAACGAATTAGAATTACTATATAATTTATGACAAAACCATATTATGAAACATACAAATTAATACTTAATTTATACAAACAACAGATTAATATTGTATTTTTAGGCAGTCATTTGTCTATAAATGCCAACAAAAAAATGGTTTTATTTACACCTCTTTTTCATCATTTTTTGAGAGAGGGGCCTTAAAGCCCTGGCTTGGCAACACGCAAGTGATACTTCTGGTATTTACGAAGCCCATAACCTTCCTCAATAAAAGAAGAAATAAAAACAAATCTAACATATTAATATAAAATTAGCCTGTCTATATATAACATCATTATTCATCATCTGAAGTTATCATTAGGTTATTATTATTGATTGGTATTACATTTTATAATCTACTAGGTGTTGCCCGCGGCTCCGCCCACGTGGATGTCGTTTATCCCTGTAAAAAGAAGCCTATGTGTTATTCCAGACCATAATCTATGTCTGTGCCAAATTTCATCCAGATTCGTTTAGTATTTTTACATGAAAGAGTAACAAACATCCATCTTATCCATCCATCCATACAGCCATCCATCCATACTTACAAACTTTCGCGTTTATAATATTAGTAGGATAATTATACTAGCAGATACCCAGTACATCAAATGTAATAAAACCTCCATCGGGCGAAACGCCCAATCAAATATTATAAATTTTGTAATTTGGCCCGTTTGGGCGAACAAATGGCGGGCGAAACAACTTATAACTCAAATAAACATTTTTAAAGCTTAATTAAAGTAGTAGTAGGTTCTCCCTGGAACAGTGGTGTAACAATAGGGTGGCATTATAACGAGCAAAATTCCACGGGTCCCTAGCCTATAGGGTTCCCAGCCCGACGGAGTCCGACCCGGGCTCGGTCTCGATATTTCTGTAAGTATCCTAATATTTAAAACATTGTCCCAAAACGGTATAATAAAAACTTAAATTCTTAATCTTAAATTTCTATGGGAGTATCCCTGGGATAGGAATACGTTTCTTTCAAAACGCATCTCTTAATTGATGCTGGAGACTAACACATACAGGAGCAGAACTACACCGCTATGTGTAGTTATTTGGCTGTGGTCTTCTGGAATGTGGAAGTCCTTCCCCAGTTGGGCTTGATCGCTAGTATGGTGCTCTACCTCTCTAAATAAATACATTAGGCAATACAAACAATTTTATATATACCTATAATAAATTATCCTGTCAATACGTATCAATCATTATTATACATATATTAAAGATTATTATGACAGCCATCTTGATTATAATTATGTCCTCCTAATCGAATTTAGGTCACGGTGGCTAATTAAGACGGAGGCTAGCAACGGGGGAGATATTACAGAGCACAATTGTGTGTGCAAACAAGCACTCAATCCTTACTCGCATAGTCCGATGGGACGTCCACATAACCGGAGAGAGATCAGGCGTAGGACCAAAGACTTTACGTGCTTTGAGGCACAGGGGAGTAAGCACTGCTATTTTTTAAACTTTAGGCTTCTACTTGGTTGGCAAACAAGCAGGAGTTAAGCAGTTACCTTAGCCTATGGACACTTGTAATACCAGGGGTATCACATGCGTGTTGCCAACCCATTTTTTTACACCAGGGCTTAAGATGCGAGTATCCCTGGAGTACGAATACGATTATCTCAAAACACATTCCTAAATTAGCACTGGAGACCTGACACAGGAACACAACTACACCGCTGTGTGTAGTTATTTGGCTGTGGTCTTCAGTAAGGTGGAGGTCCTTACCCAGTGGGGCTAGATTGCTAGCATGGAGCCCTACCTCTCTTAAATGTGTGGTTTCACCTAGCAGTTACCGTAACCTATGGACGCTTGCAATACCAGACGTATTACTTCCGTGTTGCCGACCCATTTTTTTTAAGGGTATAGTACAGGATACTACATCCCTGGGATAGGAAAACACATTTCTAAATGAGCTCTGGAGACCTGTACTAACACACAGGAACACAACTACACCGCTGTGTGTAGTTATTTGGCTGTGCTCTCCTTACCCAATCGGGCTTGCTCGCTAGTATTGTGCCCTATCACTCTTGTCTGCCCTTAGTCGACTCTTAGGACATCCTCAGGATGGAACGGGGTATTGACATTTGTATTCTTAATCCGTCACCACACGGACATTTATCGATATCCATCCATCCATCCATCTCAGCCATAAGACGATATACTAAACGAAAAATAATATAATGTTTTGATCCATAAAGTACAAGATGAACAAAGACGAATCTTAAATGCCAATATTTATTAATAGGTGTTTTTTCTGCCATTTATTTTATATGTCAAAATGAAAGGGTAAACCATTTGTCATATTTACATAAATGGATTTATGTCAGAGTTTAAAGGTCATCTTATCTTATCTTATCTTAGGCCCCGTGCAATAGGTGGCTGAGCTTATTGCTATATCCTACTAATATTATAAATGCGAAAGTTTCTAAGAATGGATGGATGGATAGATGTTTGTTACTCTTTCACGTAAAACCCACTGAACGGATCTGGATGAAATTTGGCACAGAGATAGATTATGGTCTAGAATAACACATAGGCTACTTTTTACAGCGATAACCGACATCCACGCGGGCGGAGCCGCGGGCAACAACTATATACATATAAAAATGAATCCCTATTTCCCTTTGTCTCGAAGTCGGGGCGGGTCGCTAGTAAGAGTATAAGTATGTCCGGGTACAATTCCTGTTTTCAAATTCCGTTTGGGTTGAAACTTTTTTTGTCTGTAAAACCCAACACTACCCAATTTGGAGGTCAAACCTGGAACCGCCCGGCAGTCGTATGCACTACCACTGAGCCAATGACGTATTTCAGTTTTTTTTTCTTTAAAGATAACTCATGCACTAGGTAACAAGCTCTGTGTCGTGGGGGACTTTATATATATGCAATTAACGGACACAAAGTACACCGAGACCTGGCACAATTAATTACGGATCACACGAATGTTTGTCCCGTGTGGGGATTGGGGATCAAACCCATAACACATCGCGCAGTGGTAAATGGCAAGGTAACCAAAATATTACCGATGGCGATGCTCGCATGTTTCGCCATATTCATTTGTTTTTCATGGCGATGCTCACATGTTTCGCGATGTTCATTTGTTTTTTTTTTAAATTAAATAATACTGGTGCAAACAAAACTAATTAGTCTCACCGGTGCAGGTCAATGGTGCATACGGTACGACGGGGACAAGGAAAGTATGGTGAAGTAGTTGTATTAATATCAATGGTGCAAATGAAACTAATTAGTCTCACCTGCACCATTGATGGTGCAGGTCAATGGTGCATACGGTACGACGGTACCACTTGTTGTAATAATATAAATTTAAAAGTACTCCTAATTAACGTCTAAGCACAACACTATTGTTTTTGACATCACTAGTTACATAGACTGATTCAGTCTCTATGGTTGTCTTTTGTCAGTAAAGTTTATCAACAAGAATAAAACTACATTTTTGTATTGTATTACTTAAGTCAATAAATTCATCACAGAAACAACCAATATTACCTTGCAAACCAAACCGTATGAAATAGCTAGTCATATTTAATATAAAGTTAATACCAATGCTACACTTAAATAAAAAAAACATTTCATTGTATATAAAGGTTACCGACATATAATATTAAATATCATTTTGTTCGGAATTCAATTTGAGGTCTATGAATTTGACCTCTATATTGTACTTCTTTCGTAATAATTATGTTTGGCGAATAATCGAATATTGGTTTTTTTAAAGAAGTTTTGCGGTTTCACATAATATGCTATTCTTAATAGGAGTAGTTTGTTTATAGATTCGCGACTAATATTTTTAAACTATGTTATACTTGCTGTTTCCCGCTGCTCCGCCCGTTTGGATGTCGGTTATCGCTGTAAAAAGCCTATGTGTTATTTCAGACCATAATCTATCGATGTGGATTGAAAGAAGATGTAGTGACAAAAGTTGAAAAGAGTATGTATTCTTCTTTTATCCATCCACTATTTTATGGTGGATGGATAAAAGAAGAATAATAAAATAGGTATATTGTGCAAGAATGGAGATGTCGGTAGGGGCCGCCCTAGGAGAACATACAGCGACCGAGTAGGGGAAAAAGAGCCAAATTAAAAGTACCCAGAATCAACGTTCATGCATGAAGAGGTTGATGAATGTAGAGGAAGCGAAGGAAGTATGTTTGGATCAAAGCTATTGGCGTACCATAGTCTCTGCCTACCCCAACGGAAGACGTGCGTGATGATATGTATGTATATGTACAGTTTATATTATGTAAATTGATTATAATTACATAGTTATTAGTTAAGGTCAAGTATTACAACTTTCAGTGTGAGAATAAGGTTAATGAGTAAATGATAAAGATTAGGGCGCAGAGGGATTTTGTTTTATTGGAGTAACATGAGGTTTAAGAAGGATGCACTTTATAAGCAAGCAAGCCCGACTGAGGAAGGACCTATTATATTATTATACAAGTCTAGCTAGTTTTCTTTATAAAAAATATTTTTACCGAAATTTAATTTTGTAAGGTATATTGGTTTTCGTCCCTTTTTGTTAAGACTAAAATATTGTAACTCATACCAAATTGTAAACGTTATATTCTGGCGATTAAAAAGAGTGGCCCGAGTTTCTTGCCAATTCTTCTCGAGGCCCAACCCTAGTCAGCGAATTGGCCGTAGGGAAAAAGTATGCTGGCTTTTGTTTTTATGACGTTCATAAGTATCATGTATTTGATCTAAATGAATAAATGAGTTTGACTTTGACTTTGACCGACCACGGAAAGCCTTACCCTTTCAGATCTGTCGATCAGCACTGCTAGGAGACTCATACAAAGGAACCCAACTACATCAATGTGTGTACACCCCACACTAGAAGCTACCGTACTGTAGGTGCTTAGAAAGGAATAATATCAAATGTATTTTAGAAGAGATATGACATCATACTAGCGAGTAAGCCCGACTGGGGAAGGACCTCAACTTTACAGAAGACCACAACCAAATAACTACACACAGTGGTGTAGTTGTGTTACTGTGTGTGCAGCTTCGCCCACGTGGATGTCAGTTATCGCGATAAAAAGAGTAGATGCCTTCTATTCCAGACCATAATCTATCTCTATGCCAAATTTCATCCAGATGCATTCAGTAGATTTTACGTGAAAGAGTAACAAACATCCATCCTCACAAACTTTCACATTAATAATATTAATAGGATTACATTTGCCGCTATAATTATATTGATTCGTCAGCAACAATTTTAGCCCACATTGAACTTTAAAAATAATCATTATTATTTTAATAACTTAGAAACAATTTTAAGGGATGACTCACACCATACGTTACGGTCGTATGTAGCCGAAAGCCGAATAAAAAAGGCTCGTGGCTAGCTAAAAGTGTCATTCTGAATTTCGACACAGTCAACGAAAAGCAATAATTCGACTACACAAGCTTCTTAACAGAACATATTTCGGAAACACATACCTTCGAAGAACGGAAGAAAGGAGAGAGGAGACCTTCGGAGAAAGGTGCCCAAAAGACTGGCCCCATGTCCACGCAACGTACTAGCGTTGACCCAAGTAAAAGCCAGCCAGGATTGTGAGGTGACTTGACTCAACGCTCAGATATCTCACGGTTGTGTTGTATTAAGTGCGAATTTCTTTTTTTTTAAATACAACTCCCGCAAGTACAAGCTCTGTATCGCAGGAGACTTTACAAACATACTATTAACGGACACAAATTACACCCAGACTCATACCAACTCTTTCTGGGTCACACAAAGTTTTGTCCTGTGTGGGAATCGAACCCACAACCTCGTGCACAGCAGGCGCATACTGCAGCCACTTGACCACCAAGGCAGTCATATTTACGTTTGGTGTGTCTCGTACCTAAACAAATAACTGGATTTACTAGATTATTGTGGTGCAAACATTTGCATAATTATTGCGAAAAATTAATTGAATATATAGTACAAACATTCACTAGTTAAATAGCACGGTTCTGCTCGCAAATAAATTAGATATCACGTAATCGATAGGTATTCGCGATTATTGCAGAAATAACGATCACGATTTTTTTTTTGCGAAATCTTGGCATGGACTTTTTAAACTGTGAGATTTATTGTTTTTTTTATACTACCATGGAGGCAAACAAGCATACGGCCCGCCTGATGTTAAGCAGTTACCGTAGCCTATGAACACTTGCAATACCAGAGGTATCACTTGCGTGTGCCAACCCATTGATTTTTATACCAGGGTTTTAAGATCGTAGTGTCCCTGGGATAGGAATACGTTTCTTTCAAAATGCATCCGTAAATGAGCGCTGGAGACCTGTACTCACACACAGGAACACAACTTCACAGCTGTATATATGTAGATATTTGGCTGTGGTCTTCTGTAAGGTAGAGATCCTTCCCCAGTCGGGCTTGCTCACTGGTATGGTCCCTTACTCCTTTTATTCTTCTATTAACAACAAATTTAGAGTGTTTCGGAATTTTACTATACCAAGAAGAATAAAAAAATACATCCGTGTTTCCACGGATTTAAAATTTGACCTTATGACCTCTATAGCCTACTCGTATGTATGTATATAATACATAGATATATAGTTATATAATTTTAACAAAAAAAAAACCGACTTCAGTACCTACGGCAAGTTGCAGAATTTCAAAAACCTTAAAAACGGCTAGATTATATTGTTTAGTTATGAATTTCCGTTGCCTAGCTACCTTAGCAACCATAATGGAAACTTATTTAATCGCCATCCGTAAAATACTTATTATTAAGAAGTTCAGGTGGCCATCTGTGGTCTTCTTCATCAGTTTTACTTCATCATATTATACTTTCTGAATGCAAATGTATGATGTGTTGTTAAAAATATTGAAATTGCTATAATGTGCGCCTATAATTTTAGAGGAGTTCCCTCAATTCCTCATGGATCCCATCATCAGAACTTTCTTTTGATGAAAATGGGACCAAACTGGAAGTATGTCCTCTTTGACAAAAAAATATTTTTTCAAATCGGTCCATAAATGACGGAGTTAAAAAACAAACAAAAAAAATACACACGAATTGATAACCTCCTCTTTTTGAAGTCGGTTAAAAATATGTGTGGAGTCAGAATGCTAGACAGAGTAAAAACCAGTAACATTAAAGAACGATGTGGATTGAAAGAAGATGTAGTGACAAAAGTTGAAAAGGGGATGTTAAGATGGTTTGAACATTTAGAAAGGATGGATGAAAGAAGAATAACAAAAGAGGTATATTGTGCAAGAATGAATGGAGATGTCGGTAGGAGAACATACAGCGACCAAGTAGGGGATTTGCTAAAAAAGGGCCAAATTAAAAGTACCCAGAATCAACGTTCATGCAGGAAGAGGTTGATGAATGTAGAGGAGGCGAAGGAAGTATGTTTGGATCGAAGCAATTGGCGTACCATAGTCTCTGCCTACCCCACTGGGAGACGGGCGTGATTATATATATGTATGTAGGTATATAAGAAAAAGCCCAGTAGCATATATTATGTACAATTCACACTATCAATTAAAATTATATCCGTATATTATTTTTTACGAGCATATTCAAATCATTAAAGATTTGTTTGCAAACTAAACATGTTTGATTAAAATAAAAGCAAAAAAATATATGAAAAACATTAATTCCTATAATATTTGAGGGTTGCCCTCGATTGTCCTCAGATTCCATCATCAGATCCTGACTTGGTGCCAATGGGACCACTTCAAGAGTATACTTTTTCAAATAAAAAAGGAATTTTGAGAATCGGTCCAGAAATAGAGAGATTAAGAGATTCCCATTAAGAGATTCCCATTTGTGGACCGATTCTCAATTTTTTTTTTATCGGTGAACATATAAAAAAAAATTACATACAGTCAATCATAAAACCTCCTCCTATTTTAAGTCGGATAAAAATATTGTATATATTGGTCTAGTGGTTAGTGAGCCTGACTGCTAAGCAGGAGGTTGTGGGTTCGATTCCCACATGGGACAAAACTTTGTGTGATTAATTAATGTTTGTTCCGAGTCTAGGTGTAATTTGTGTCCGTTAATTGTATGTTTGTAAAGTCCCCCGCGACACAAAGCTTGTTCTCTAAGTTGTTGTAAAATTAGCCGTAGCTTGCAATACCAGAGGTATCACTTCCGTGTTACCGACCCATTTTTTTACACTTTAAGATGGATAGAGTATCCTTGGAATAGGAAAACGTTTCTTTTAAAACTCATCCCTAAATGAGCGCTGGAGACCTGTACTCACACACAGGAACATAACTACACCGCTGTATGTACTTATTTGGCTGTGGTCTTCTGTAAGGTGGAGGGGCTTCCCCTCCAGGCATGGTACCTCTCATATATTACTAGCTTCCGCCTGTGGCTTTGCCCACGCGTACAATCCCTCGGGAACAGAGATTTTTTTTTGGGATAAAAGTAGCCTATGTGTTATTCCAGACTATAAATCTATATCTATGCCAAATTTAATCGGTAGTCGAATCGAAAAGTCAGAAAAGCACATGTATTGGATTTGACATAAGTTTACGACATAAAATCGTACACTTATGTCAAAATCAATACAGTTGCTTTTCTGACTTTTCGATTCGACTATCGTTTATGCCACTTGTCTAGAGGGGCTGATCCGTTAAGTAGTTTTTGTGTGAAAGAGTAACAAACATACATCCATACATTCTTACAAAATTTCGCGTTTATAATATTAGTAGGATTTTGTTTTTTTGTTTTGTTAAAAAAAAACAACTCCCGCTCTAGAGAACAAGCTCTGTGTTGCGGGGGACTTTACAAACGTACAATTAACGGACACAAATTACACCCAGACTCAGAACAACTCTTTGTGGGTCACACAAAGTTTTGTCCCTGTGCGGGAATCGAACCCACAACCTCGTGCACAGCAGGCGCATACTACACCCACTGGACCACTAAGGCAGTCAAAATTTGTATCATAGGTACTTTGTATCTTAAATAAATAAATGTATTTCAAGTTTTGGTTTAATAGTTATTGATCACTACTTCATTATAAACAAACAAACGTAACTATAAATAAAACTTTGTTATTTATTAAATAATAAGTTAACTAGAAAGACTACGCATCTATCCGGTTCCGTGTTTTTTGGTACAGCTAAAGGTACATCCACATTTGCGCTAGTGTACTAACTGCGAACATGATCGCGTTGTAATCAGATATCACACCATCAATGAAAAAGAGGCGTAAGTTAAAAAGCGCCATTTGACAATTTTGAACCTTAACTGTTATAAGGCACAAGATGAAATTTGCAAAACAGGCGTATTATACATAATTTATTATGTATCTAAAGTCATTATTCTCCTGCTGGTGAGATAATATATATTTGCAATACTTGACAGCGAACGATTTTAAAAAATTTAATTGATCGACGACTAATTTTGTTAGCTTTGAACTATGAACTCACAATCCGTCCTTTACTGATTCGGCTTTGATTTAAACTTAAAAAATATTTAATTCGTATCATTTATTTGCCTACCAAATTTCACGATATTAATCAACGATACGAACGAAAACTAGAATTATACAAATTCGACGACAACTAGAGTATCTAGTTGTCGTCGAATTTGTATAATTCTAGTTTTATTGTATGTATTTTCTAGATGAATCCTTACTAATATTATAAATGTGAAAGTATGAGAGTATGGATAGATGGATAGGTATGGATGTTTGTTACTCTTTCACGTAAAAACTACTGAACAGATCTGGATGAAATTTGGCACAGGGATAAATTATGGTCAGGAATAACAGATAGGATGCATTAAATAAATAAATAGGCTTTTTGCAGCGATAACCGACATCCACGCGGACGGAGCCGCGAGAAACAGCTAGTTATAATATATATTATAATAGACTCCGAACTCAGGTCGGCCGGAGCAAGGAAAACTTGTTCAGGTGGGGGTTTACAGATGGTACAGATCTGGAATGCTCATGCGGTGTAACCCATACGATGGCCCACCTCACATCATGTCCTGCATGCCCTAACACCTGCCCGCAAGTGGACTTGATGGCTGCCTCTGACAATGCAGTCAATGTAGCTAAATTTTGGGCCGCTATAATATAAATTAACGATGTTTGCCAACGAAACGCTAAGAAGAAGAAGAAGAATATATATTAATAACTAGTGGACCTGGCAGACGTCGTCCTGCCTGAAAAATCTGAAATACCGACAGCAGCGCCACCTACCGGGTCCAATTGTGAATCTAAACCATCCAGGGCCCTACCCGAACACACACACAAAATTTCATCAAAAGCGGTCCAGCCGTCTAGGAGGAGTTCAGTGACATACACACGCACACAAGAAATATATATAAATATACTAGCTGACCTAGCAAACGTTGTTTTGCTACTAAAATAGTAATATCACTATTAAAAAATAGGGGTGAAAATTAAGGGTTGTATGTATTTTTTCATGCTGAATCACAAAAAAATAAAAACAAAATATTTTGTCTAAAAAAATAAATAAAAAATTTAGGCGTGGACCACCCTTAACATTTAGGGCGATAAAAAATATATGTTGTCCGATTCTCAAACCTACCTAATATGCACACAAAATTTCACAAAAATCGGTCGAGCCCTTTCAGAGGAGTTCAAAGTTGAACACTATGACACGAGAATTTTATACATATATTAGAAAGATTATTCCGCAAGTATAGACGCAACTTAACGTATTATGTCCAAGGATGTCTCTGACATCACAGGTGTACGGCGAACATTCGGAATAGTTAACTCATGACTCAGTGAGGCTTATTGTTAGTTTAGCCGTCTGTTTGTTTGTGTAATATAACTTGGAAATTACTTTATCCAAGTCAATGTAACTTTGAGATGTTTATAGTGAGTTATGGAAGATGTATGGAATAGTAAGAATTAGATATTATCTATAAATAAGGTACTTCCCCGAATCCAGTCTTAATTAAAGCGAAAGACGCTTTAATTAAGACTGGATTCGGGGAAGTACCTTATTTATAGATATCTAATTCTTACTAATATTACAAATGTGAAAGTTTGTAAGAATGGATGGATGGATAGTTACTCTTTCACGTAAAAACTACTGAACGGATCTGGATGAAATTTGGCACAGGGAAAAATTATGGTCTGGAATAACACATAAGCTACTTTTTGCAGCGATAACCGACATCCACGCGGGCGGAGCCGCGGGCAACAGCTAGTAATATAATAATAGCAAATATTAATGGGCAGGCCTCCAATAAGGTGGACTGACGACCTGGTAAAGGTTGCGGGCAATCGATGGACAAGGTCGGCTCAGGATCGAGAGTTGTGGCAATCCTTGGGGGAGGCCTATGTCCAGCAGTGGACGTCTTTTGGCTGAGATGATGATGATGATGAAATGTCCTACATCCGTGTGGTGACGGATTAAGAACAAATGTCACCACCCCGTTCCATCCCGAGGGTGTCGTTTGAGTCGACTAAGGGAGTAAGTCAGGCAGACAATATCCACTACAAGAGAGGGAAAACTCGAAACAAGACCCTATACCAACCCGTCTGGCCAGCGTGGTATAGTAGGCTAATATCCCGCAAAATGTATGGAGAAGACCCGAGCCCAGCAATGGAACGTTTATGGGTTAAGATGATGGTATGTTCTACTACTGGGCACGGGTCTCCTCTCCTCTATCAAGAGAGATGGGGTTTAGGCTTTAATTCACACACGCTGGCCTAATGCGGGTTGGTAGATCAGACATGTCTTTAACCCAAAACCTCGCGATAATTACTTCCAAGATACGGAAGGATTTATCTGGTGATAGAAAACGGTCACCCATCTATAGACTGACCGCGACAATGTAGCTTAACCTCGCAAATCAATCTCTTACAATACTCCGTTAATAAGAGATTACGTATTGTGGTTAAGTAACCTTGTGTTAACTGACAATAGCTCAGTAGTGATGATACGCGGTCAGGAGGTCGTAGGTTCAAAATAATTGATCTTTGACTTCGTTATAGGAAATTTATGTCAAAACATTATTTTTTTGTCAGTATACTATTTAGGTGGTAATCAAGCATACGGTTCGCTTGATGGTGAGCAGTTACCGTAGCCTATGGACGCTTGCAATACCGAGGTATCACCAACCCAAAAAATTAATAGCAAGGTTTTATGATAGAGTATCTGAAATAGGGAAACGTTAAGTCAAAAACGCATCCCTAAATGAGCGCTGGAGACTTGTACTTACGCAGAAACACAACTACACCGCTGTATGTAGTTGTGGTCTTCTGTAAGTTAAGGGCTTGCTTGCCTGCATGGTGCCGTACCTCTGTTCAATATATATATATATATATATATATATAATATATGACACAGTTATTTTAATTTAGATCATAGAAGCCCGAACGAGGAAGGTTTTCTGGAAGATGGAGGCCTTACAGAAGACCACAGCCTAATAACTTAGACTGCCTTGGTGGTCCAGTGGCCGCAGTATGCGCCTGCTGTGCACAAGGTTGTGGGTTCAATTCCCACACAGTACAAAACTTTGTGTGACCCACAGAAAGTTGTACTGAGTCTGGGTGTAATTTATGTCCGTTAATTGTATTTGTAAAGTCCCCCGCGACACAGAGCTTGTTCTCTAGTAAAGGAGTTGTCTTAAAAAAAAAATTGTGTTCCTATGTGTGCGTAGGTCTCCAGCGCTCATTAAACGACGCGTTTTGAATAAAACCCAGAGATACTAAGTATTATTATAAAAATTGGGTCGGCAACACGCAAGTGATACTTCTGGTATGACAAGCGTCCATAGGCTACGGTAACTGCTCAACATCAGACGGGCCGTATGCTGGTATGCCACCTAAAAAAAGTATAATAATTGTTTCGACTATTTAAGTCCGACCTTAACAATTTCCTAGTATGTGTATAATTACTTGTCCACACAACTTTAGTGTGTCGTGAACTTAATGTAGGGTGCCCATATATGGGCTCAAAACCGGCACAGAGAAAGTGTAATATAAGAAATGGTAGTATCTTTAAAAACATGTTTTTTTTCGGAGAATTTGTGAGGAGGAGGTTGTTTTGCGTCCTTGTGTGACTGAGTTGTTATGTAATATTTATTTATATTTTGTTTTTTATGCTACTACCGTGGTCAATAATACAGCCTGATGGTAAACAGTTACCGTAGCCTATGGACGCTTGCAATATTAGAGGTATCACTTGCATGTTGCCAACCCATATTTTTACACCAGGGTTTTAAGATGGAAGTAACCCTGGGATAGGAATACGTTTCTTTCAAAACGCATCCCTAAATAAGCGCTGGAGACCTGTACTCACACACAGGAACACAACTACACCGCCGTGTAGTTATTTGGCTGTGGTCTTCTGTAAGGTAGAGGTCCTTCCCCAGTCGGGCTTGATGATGGTAAGTCCTACTACTGGGCACGGGTCTCCTCTCATCTATCAAGAGAGAGCGGGTTTAGGTCTTAATTCACACACGCTGGCCTAATGCAGGTAGATCAGACATGTCTTTAGAATTTCTATGTTCTATGATGTTTTGACATGAAATCCAACCCAGAACCTCGCGACAATTACTTCCAAGATACGGGTATAGATAAGAGTTTATCTGGTGATAGAATTGCTCGCTAGAATGGTGCCCTACCTTTTTTTTTTAGATGCTGGTTGAAAATTTGTTGATTTGTGTTTTGCGATCTTCCTAGGGTTTTCGCAAAAGAAGTATATTATCCGATTATTCTACGACACCTTACATTAGAACTATCTCAATAAACCACACACTCATAGACACACTATTATATTAACATTTCTGTATAAAATCAATTTAACAAAGCGTATTGTTTCGCTCCATACATTATCCATACTAATATTATAAATGCAAAAGTCACCATGTTTGTTTGTTACATTTTCACTGCTAAACTGCTGAATGAATCGTAATGCAATTTGGCAATGGGAATGTCACTAAAAGAAAGAAAGAAAATCATTTATTCAAACAAACACAGGATAACAGATGGTAGAAAAAAGATACACACATAACAATCATCATCATGATCATCATGTCAACCCATAAACGTCCCACTGCTGGGCACGGGTCTCCTATATACATTTGGAGGGACATTAGCCTACTATACCACGCTGGCCAGACGGGTTGGTATACGGTTTTGTTTCGAGTTTTTCCTCTCTTGCAGAGAATATTGTCTGCCTTACTTGACTTACTCCCTTAGTCGACTCTTACGACACCCTCGGATAGAACGGGGTGGTGACATTTGTATTCTTAATCCGTCACCACACGGACACATAACAATACAAAAAATAAAATATATATATCCTGAGTGATGTCAGAAAGGGTCTTAATCTCAGCTCTGTGCTGCGGCATTTTAAACTGCAGCGCTGATATTCTGATCTGCCCCTCTAGACAAGTGGCAAAATAATCGAATCGAAACGTCAAAAAAGCAAATGTATAGGATTTGACGTAAGTTTACGACATTATATCGTTAACTTACGTCAATTCCCATACATTTGCTTATTTGACTTTTCGATTCGACTTCTGTAAATTTCACTTGTCTAGAGGGTCAGGCCTTAGTGAAGTCACTACTTTACATAGGCTCCCATTGGGGTAGGCAGAGACTATGCTATACTATTTGCTTGGATCCAGACATGCTTATTTTGCTTCTTCTACATTCATCAAACGCTTTATGAATAAAAGTCGTAGATTAATTTAGCACTTTTTAACGTAATAACTGACAGTTCAATCCCGGGTAGCTGTACCTATGTGAATTTCTCTTTGTGGAGTTTAAATGTACCAATCTAATGATTAATAGTTAGCTAGGTGGACCGACGACCTAAAAAAGATCGCTGGGACGGACTGGATGCGGAAGGCGGAGGATCGTTTGCTGTGGCGCGTGTTAGGAGAGGCCTATATCCAGCAGTGGACTGCGATAGCCTGATTGATTGAATCAAATGATTCGCCATCTGTTAACGGTGAAGGAAAACATCGTGAAGAAACCCACATGTCTTAGAAGAAATTCTAAAGACAATATGACTGATTCATAAACCCGCATTAGGCCAGCATGTGTGAATTAAGGCATAAACGCTCTCTCTCTTTTTTAATACTACTTGGGTGGACGGCTCGCCCGATGTCAAGCAGTTACCGTAGCCTAAGGACGCTAGCAATACCAGAGGTATCACTTGCGTATTGCCGATCTATTTTTTTTACACCAGGGCTTTAAGATGGAGTATCCCTTTTCTTTCTGAACGTATCCCTAAATGAGAGAATGAATAATATACTACTACTACGTTTGATTGTGGTCTTCTGTAAGGTCCTTCCCCAGTCGGGTTTGCTGGTTAGTATGGTGCTCTACCTCTTTAATTTTTATCATGATAACCGACATTCTCGCGGATGAACCCACGGTCTAAAGCTAGTTATTTATAAATGATATCATCTAGGTACTATGTATTATTTGCTATAGCGTTATTCGTGAACTTTATAGATTCATGCATATTAATGATAGATGTTTTTTTTTGTTTTAAGTGTTATGCTAATAGGTAATTGTATTTGAGCCTGAGGAGCTTTTAGGTGAGTACTAGTTAGATATCGATCTGCAAGGTTAAAAGGACGCTTCTTCTTCTTATCGTTTGGTTAGTGGCTATCCTGGTGACAGAGTTTTTATTTTTTTTATACTACTTAGGTGGCAAACAAGCATAGGGCCCGCCTGATGATAAGCTGTTACTGTAAAAAGAAAGAAAGAAAATGCATTTAATGCCAGCAAAAGACATATACTGGGAATACAAAAAAATGGAATTTTAAAACAAACTATGTAGGTACTTAACAAACAAAAGAATATAAATGTTTATATATATTTCTTTTTTTTGTCTAATATATAAAATTCTCGTGTCATAGTGTTCAACTTTGAACTCCTCTGAAACGGCTAGACCGATTTTCGTGAAATTTTGTGTGCATATTGGGTAGGTTTGAGAATCGGACAACATTTATTTTTCATCCCCCTAAATATTAAGGGTAAATAAATAAAAAAAATTGGGGTGGAACCACCCCAACATTTTTTATTAATTTTTTTAGACAAAATTTTTTGTTTTTATTTTTTTGTGATTCAGCATTAAAAAATACATACAACCCTTAATTTTTACCCCTCTACGATCAACCCCTATTTTTTAATAGCGATATTACAATTTTAGTAGCAAAACAACGTTTGCTGGGTCAGCTAGTGTTTATATATATTTCTTTTTTTTGTACCCACTGTATGTCACATCTGCTGGAATTTGGACTCTGCTCAGCATAATGCTGCGGGGCCAACAACTAATAGTTGCGGGTCACACAACAGCGCTGATTTTCAGCAGAGCCCTAGGGACAGGACGAGCGACGTGTCAATGTGTTGCCTATGGACGCTTGCAATACCAGGGATATCGCTTTATGATGGGAGTATCCCTGGGATAGAAATACGTTTCTTTCAAAATGCATTCCTAAATGAGCGCTGGAAACTTGTACTCATATACAGGAACACAACTAAGTATACCGCTGTGTGTAGTTATTTGACTGTGGTCTTCTGTAAGGTGGAGGTCCTTCCCAAGTATGGTGCAATATCTCTCTTAAAAATTTAGATTGGACCGAGCCCTCCGAAGCACGGAGATGCTCAGATGAAATATTATAGAACAGCAAGTCCATCTGGCTATAAGCTTACAAAGAGTCATCCAAATTGACTTCGGTCACGGTGACCAATCTCAATGGAGACTAGCCAACTGTGCAGGACATATTATAGTGCACAAGTGTGTGCACAAACACAGGTGCACTCTTGAATTCTTTCACTCTCATAGTCCGAAGGGACGGCAATCTGACACGACCGGAAAGAGATCAGGCGCAGGACTAATGTCTTTACGTACTTTCCGAGACACGGAGGGAATATACCAGAGGTATCACTTGCGTGTAGCCAAAGTCAAAGTCAAACTCATTTTTTCATTTAAATCAAATACCTACATGATACTTATGAACGTCATAATAACAAATGCCAACATACTTTTTTCCTACGGCCAATTCGCTGACTAGAGTAGGACCTCGGGAAGAATTGGCAAGATACTCTTTCAATCGCCAGAGTATAACATTTACAATTTGATACGAGTTACAATATAAGTGGTAACAAAAAGGGACGGAAACCAATATACCATACAAAATTAAATTTAGGTAAAATATTTGAGTACTTAATAAGGAAACAATGAAGAAAAAAAAAATATGAATGTAGCTTTTCACTGTATGGCAATGAGGGAAATTTTTACACAGGAATATTCCATCCTAGAAACCCGTTGTGGTTTTTAGATGGAATATTCCTGTACTCACACAACTACACCGCTATGTGCAGTTATTTGAATATGGTCTTTTGTAAAATATAGCTCTTTCCCTAGACAATCTGTTAGCTTGTATAGCACCATATATCTCTTAAATTGAAGAGTCGTTATTGCAAAATTTATTTAGAAGCAACGTAGAGTAATCTACTTTTGCATACTAATCATGTTAATATTATACATAAGTAAATTTAAACATCCTTGTTACACCATTTCGTGATGCTTCCAGTTAGACGGGTCATCATTGACTTCTGACCTGAGTAGGTGTCACCCAGGGTTGCCATACTATACATGTATTTAGTTTATCCTACTAATATTATAAACGCGAAAGTTTGTAAGTATGGATGGATGGATGGATGTTTGTTACTATTTCACGTAAAAACTACTGAACGGATCTGGATGAAATTTTGCACAGAGATAGACTATGGTCTGAAATAACACATAGGCTACTTTTAACAGCGATAACCGACATTCACGCGGGCGGAGCCGCGGGCAACAACTAGTTATCTATACTTTATTATTAATATTATAAAGCTGAAGAGTTTGTTTGTTGGGTTGAACGCGCTAATCTCAGAAAGTACTGGTTCAATTGAATTTATTTTTTGTTGAATAGTGCCTTTATGCAGGAAGGCTATAGGCTATATAACATCACGCTATGATCAATAGGAGCGGAGCAGTTATAAGATATGTTGCAAAATCGGGGAAAATATTCCAAATTAACACGCGGACGAAGTCGCGGGCGACCCTTAGTTATTTATATAAATAATAATGTCATTCTAACCGAATTTTAATCATATAGCTAATCTCAACGGAGACTATCCATCTTTGTAGGAGTTTTTATAGTGCACAAGTGTTCAAATTCAAATTCAAAATCATTTATTCATATAGATCACACTGTGACACTTATGCAGGTCAATGAAAAATGCCAAATGAGACGTCAGCTCATTTGCCTACTGCTGGATTCGCTGATTGAACAGACAAGGGTAGAGCTCAAGGAAAGAACCGGCAAGAAACTCAAGCCACTCTTTTCAATCGCCAGATATGTGGTTACAATTTTATTTGTGTTACAATTAGTGCAGAAAGTCATGCAACCCAAAAACACCATACAAACACAATAGGGTGAAAACCTGGTAGGATAAAAAGTGTGTGCGCAAACACTAGTGCACTCTTTAATCCGACACGACCGGAGAGAGATCAGGCTTTACGTGATTTCCGAGGCACGGGGTGTAAATACCACCAATTTCCAAACTCCGGGCATATATTGTTGATTTCTTGACACAAAAACCTAATATAATTTTTGACCCGACCTGGGAATCGAACCCCGTGATCAGCATTCACACACATCGACCACTGAGTCACTGGGGCAGTTATTATTATAAGCCTGTATTGTCCCGTTAGGGATTCGTTTTACAGAAACGTTTTCCTATCCCAGGGATACTTTTTTTTTCTTTTTTTTTAATAAAGACTACTCCCGCACTAGAGAACAAGCTCTGTGTCGCGGGGGACTTTACAAACATACAATTAACGGACACAAATTACACGCAGACTCAGAAAAACTCTTTATGGGTCATACAAAGTTTAGTCCTCGAACCCACAACCTCGTACACAACAGGCGCATACTGCGGCCACTGTACCACCAAGGCAGTCAAAATACTACATCATAAACCTTGGTGTTAACATTTCTAGGTTTCTCAATACGCAAGTGATACCTCTGGTATTACAAGCGTCCATACACTTCAGTAACAGCTTAACATCAGGCGGGCCGTATGCTTGTTTGCCACCTAAGTAGTACCTTTAAAACACAGCTCAGGAGTCTTAGAAATATCGTACAAAATACCTTACAGTAGGTAACCCTAGTGCTAGACTTGTAGAATGTAGGTCACCTAGGTTAGACAGCATTTTGTAAAGCTACTGTGCGCTTATGTTTAAAGATGATATCTTTTCAAATGTCTGGTTTAACCGACTGTAAAAAGAGGTGTTTAATTAATATAAAAAATTCGCATGCCTTCCATAGGTGAATATAATATAATATTTTTTCGTGACAACTCACACATTGCTATCTGATCCCAAACTAGGCAGAGCCTGTACTATGGTAACCAGACAACTGATAAACATACTTATATATTTCTAAATACATACATATTATAGATAAATTACACCCAGACACAGAACAAACATTCGTGCTCATCGCACAAGAATTGTCCTGGGTGGGAATCGAACCCACGACCTCCGGCGGCGGCGTAGCAGTCAGTGTCACAAACCACTAGACCAACAGGTCAGTCAATATGTCGGGCCACTTCTGTATTCTGTCATCTTTTGTACCATGTTCTGAGCGAATAAATATCTTATCTTATCTATCTATCTTATCTTAATCTTATCTTATCTTAATAACTTCATCCCCATGTATAATAAATAACACGGGAGCAGAGATTTTTACGGGACATTAGTTATTCTTCTTCTTCTTCTTATCGTTTGGTTAGTGGTCAACCTGGTGACAGAGTTATTAAGATTGCCCATATTTAGGCCTCTGTCGTGATCTAATGACTGATAACAGTCGGGACCGACTTTTAACGTGTCCTCCAAAGCACGAAGACGCTCAGATGAAATACCACTATGCGGTCACCCATCTCTAGGGTTACCGCGCCCTTGGTTGCTTAACCCGCTGATCGTTTACCGAACAGCAAGTGCACCTAGCTATGAGCGCCTTACATTAGTGATAAAATAAAAGTAAAAAAATATATGAAATAAAAACATTGTCAATACCTAGAACATTTGAGGGTTGCCCTCGATTTCCCTGGAATTTCATCATCAGATCCTGACTTGATGCCAATGGGACCACCTCTAGAGTATACTCTATGTATCTCTTTCAAATATAAAAATATATTTTTTACATACTACATTATACCTAATAGTAGGTAACCCTAGTGCTAGACTTGTAGAATGTAGGTCACCTAGGTTAGACAGCATTTTGTCAAGCTACTCTCCGCTCATGTTCAAAGATGATATCATTTCAAATGTCTGGTTTAACCGACTGTAAAAGGAGGTATTTATATATTCTATCACTCGCATTTTTCGATAGATGTCACTACATGTTTACGTACAAGTACGTGTAATACTTTAAAACTTATTTATATTTATATAAAGCCTTGTGTCCTACATATAACACTTTCATTTATATCATAAAATGAAATATATAATATTACATAACTTTCATTTACTTAAGTTTTCCATTTGTTCACTCAAAAGACAAAAATAATGTCCGTTAATAGTGCTAAATTGTCTAAATATATGTGCGTATATTAGTACATAAGATAATTTAACAAAATAAGTGAAATTTTCATAAAACGTGACATGTATGTCGACTGCCTTGGTGGTCCAGTGGCCGCAGTATGCGCCTGCTGTGCACAAGGTTGCGGGTTCGATTCCCACACAGGACAAAACTTTGTGTGACCTACAAAGAATTGTTCTGAGTCTGGGTGTAATTTGTATCCGTTAATTGTATGTTTGTAAAGTACCCCGCGACACAGAGCTTGTTCTCTAGTGCGGGAGTTGTTATACTATTATATATTTTTAACTGAATTTAAAAATGAAGAGGTTATTCATTCGTGTACTATGAGTAGCATTGTCTAATAAACATATCAAATACATACACATACATGTCTTGACACGCGGCACACCCCTAGTCTATTGTTAACCTTCGTGTAGTAGTGACAAACGGCCTGACACTCCTACATATGTTTACTCATAGGTATGTATACGACAGTATTCATTAGACATTAATTTTATTACAGTAAGAACAGAAGAAACCGACTTGCCCGCAACAGGTGCCAGTTCGATCCCGGGTGGTAGTACCAATGTGAATTTCCCTTTATGGAGTTTATATATTGACTGGCCTGTTGGTCTAGTGGTTAGTTACTCTGACTGCTACGCCGGAGGTCGTGGGTTCAATTCCCACCCAGGACAAATCTTTGTGTGATGAGCACGAATGTTTGTTCTGTGTCTGGGTGTAATTTATCTATAATATGTATGTATTTAGAAATATATAAGTATGTTTATCAGTTGTCTGGTTACAATAGTACAGGCTCTGCCTAGTTTGGGATCAGATAGCGATGTGTGTGTTGTCCCGAAAAAAAAAATATTACTATATTATATGTATTAATCAAATAATTCGCCATCTGCTAACGGTGAAGGAAAACATCGTGAGGAAACCCACATGTCTTAGAAGAAATTCTAGAGACATGTCTGATTCACCAACCCGCATTAGGCCAGCGTGTGTGAATTAAAGCCTAAAGCCTCTCTCTCTTTTGATAGAGGAGAGGTGACCCGTGCCCAGCAGTGGGACATATATGGGTTGCTATTTATATTATGAATAGCATTATATAATAAACATATCAAATATATACACATATACGTGTCTTTACACGCGACACACCCCTAGTCTATTGTTAACCTTCCTGTATAGTAGTGACAAACGGCCTGACACTCCTACATTATGTTTAAATATTGAATATAGGTATGTATACTACAGCATTCATTAGACATAGCTTAAGACAATTCATTATTAAGAAAGACGAAGATATCGCGTTAGATAGTTTTTTTTATACTACTTGGGTGGCAAACAAGTATACGGCCCGCCTGATGTTAAGCAGAGAGGGCATTGAATGTATATACTTCTATGATTCAGTTTTGGTAATGTTATTTGTGAAATTCATGGGCATTGTCTCAAGGTCGGTAATAAGTGACTAATGCCCAGATAGTCATAGTTCAAGACAGAGCCCGACTGAGGAAGAACCTTCACCTTACAGAAGACCACAGCCAAATAACTACAAACATCTTTAAGAGAGGTAGGGTACCATACTAGTGAGCAAGCCCGAGTGGGAAAAGACCTCCACCTTACAGAAGACTACAGCCAAATAACTACACACAATGTTGTAGTTGTGTTCCTGTGTGTGAGTACAGGTCTCCAGCGCTCATTTAGGGATGCGTTTTCAAAGAAACGTATTCCTATCCCAGGGATACTCTCATCTTACAGCCCTGGTGTAAAAAAATGGGTTGGCAACACGCAAGTGAAGTTTATCTTTCTTTATAATATCCTTACTAATTTTATAAATGTGATAGTTTGTGAGTATGGATGGATGAATGGATGGATGTATAGATGGATGAATGGATGTTTGTTAATCTTTCACGTAAAAACTACTGAACGGATCTGGATGAAATTTGGCACAGAGATAGATTATGGTCTGGGTCTCTTTACAGCGATAACCGACATCCACGCGGACGGAGCCGCGGGCAACAGCTAGTCATTGATAATAAGTAGAAGAATAACAAAAGAGGTACCTATGCCTATGCAACCCCCCGCCCTTCCTCGCCTCCCCCATTGCTTTATTTTTCTTAAACAAACATATTTCTATCCACGGCCATGAAGTAACTAATAACATCCAACCCATCACAATTTAAACCTTTTTAAAAGTCCAAATCATGTTGATTGAATAGATAAGAAGTTCATAGCACTGTATGATTGAACCTTGACATTAACGAGGTAGGCAGATACGATTTATCTTTCATGTGTCATCCATATTTGAACTATAAATGACAGCTAGAATCATTATTAAATATTATACGATATTAATAATATAAATAGGCATAGACAAAATAAATCAGGATGTTTTTTTTATACTTAGATAAACAAACATATTGATATACCATAAAGAATTGTTCTGAGTCTGGGTGTAATTTGTGTCCGTTAATTGTATGTTTGTAAAATCCCCCGCGATACAGAGCTTGTTCTCTAGTGCGGGAGTTGTCTTTTTTTAACAAAGGACAAAGAAATATTATATGATAATAATATATAACATATTATGTCAGGCGGTATTGATCCACTAAGTCTAAGTAGAGACTTCGCCTCCTTGTGTGTGTTCTACCGCCTGTACAATGGGCTGTGTGTTGCGTGCTGCCAACCCATTTATTTACACCAGTTCAGAGATTTGAGTATACTCACACACAGGAACACAACTACACCACTATGTGTAGTTATTTGGCTGTGGTCTTCTGTAAGATGGAGGTCCTTCCCCAGTCGGAGATTAGTCTAGAAGCACAAAAAACCTATAACTATTATTGACAATTAATTATTTCCGTAGCCAAAGTCGCCTAGACAAGGAAGAGATTTTATAATTCTTATGCAAAATATATGAAACGCCATATACGAATAAAAATAACTATAATAATTATGTCTTTAAATGGTGACGATGGCTGAGTGACGTAGACACGCCTAAAGATTCTTTAGAAACATGGCATTTGAAGGACTATATCTAATACCAACGTAACGTAAACGAGCATTATAATAATAGATGTACGTATCGTCTCAATCTCGGATCCCGGAATACCGGCGTTGAAAGCCCTAATTAGGCTGCCTTTCATTATGTGAGTGACACCCCTGGTGTTGCAAACGTCCATAGGCTACGGTAACTGCTTACCATCAGGCGGGCCGTATGCTTGTTTGCCACCTTGGTAGTATAAAAAAAAGAATATATAAAGACAACTTCCGCACTAGAGAACAAGCTCTGTGTCGCGCGGGACTTTAAAAACATACAATTAACGGACACAAATTGTAACCAGACTCAGAACAACTCTTTGTGGGTCACACAAAGTTTTCTCCTGTGTGGGAATCGAACCCAAAACCCCGTGCATACTGCGACCACTGGACCACCAAGGCAGTCAATCCCAGGTGTTAAGGCTGTCTGTCCATTGAAGCGAAGTGCAGCTGCGGAGTGGAGAAACGGAGAAATGTTAACCAATAGAACTGCATAAAATCTCCTGTCCGCTCCATTATGCGATTTTATTGGATAATATTTCTCCGTTTCTCCACTCCACAGCCGAGCTCCGCTTCAATGAACAGACAGCGTTACCACCTGGGATCAAACTCACTAACTCACACCTCATTTTTACCAGTCAGTTATTACCCCGATTACCACAGATTAAGAAATCTTACTACAGATTAACTTAGTTATTTCACACTTAACTTATATGTTATAATAAATATTTCTTTGACAAATTATCAGTTTTATATATATGGCTAGTGATAATGATCGGAGGCGGTTCTAAAGATGTTCACCCACTAAAGACCTTGACGTGGCATACTAATCAAATTGACCGCTATTTTTACCTTAAATATATCTTTTGGTTTTTGGGAAGTATTTTTAAAGACCACAGCTGAGTATACACAGCGGGGTAGTTGTATTCCTGTGTGTGAGTACAGGTTTCCAGTGCTCATGTAGATGTGCGATCTTAATGAAAAAGTTACTATCTCAGAGAAGTTCCATCATAAAATCTTGATGTTCAAAATTCTGAGTTGGCAACACGCAAGCGGTATTGCAAGCTTCTAGTCTTTTTTTTATACTACTTAGGTGGCAAACAAGTATAAAGCCTTCCTGATGGTAAGCAGTTACCGTAGCCTATGGACGCTTGCAATACCAGAGGCATCACTTGCGTGTTCATCATCTCAACCCATAAACGTCCCACTGCTGGGCACGGGTCTCCTCCAAACACTTGGAGGGATATTAGCATACTATACCATGCTGACCAGACGGGTTGGCATTGGGTTTTGTTTCGAGTTTTCCCTCTCTTGCAGTGGATATTGTCTGCCTGATTTACTCCCTTAGTTGACTCTTACGACTTGCGTGTTGCCGATCCAATATTTTTTTACACCAAGACCCAAAGATGGAGTAGTATCACTGGGATAAAAAACGTCTCTTTCAAAATGCATTCCTAAATGAGCGCTGGAGACGTGTACTCACATACAGGAACATAACTACACCACTATGTGTAGTTATTTGGCTGTGTCTTCTGTAAAATAGAGGTCCTTCCCCAGTCGGGCTTGCTCGCTAGTATGGTACCCTACCTCTCTTAAAGTTGTTTGTAGTTATTTGGCTGTGGTCTTCTGTAAGGTAGAGGTCCTTCCCCAGTTGGGCTTGCTCGCTAGTATGGTACCCTACCTCTCTTAAAGATGTTTGTAGTTATTTGTCTGTGGTCTTCTGTAAGGTGAAGGTTCTTCCTCAGTCGGGCTCTGTCTTGAACTATGACTTTTAAAACAAACTGTTCAGCTTTATAATATTAGTACAGATTTTCTCTGTTTCTCTGTTTTTTATTTCTCTGTTTTTTAAAGACAACTCCCGCACTAGAGAACAAGCTCTGTGTCGCGGGGGACTTTACAAACATACAATTAACGGACACAAATTACACCCAGACTCAGTACAACTCTTTGTGGGTCACACAAAGTTTTTTCCCTGTGTGGGAATCGAACCCACAACCTCGTGCACAGCAGGCGCATACTGCGGCCACTGGACCAACAAGGCAGTCAAAACTATGAGGGCATTAGTCACTTATTACCGACCTTGAGACGATGCCCATGAATTTCACAAATTACATTACCAAAACTGAATCATAGACGTATATACATTGAAGTATTTGAGTCAATATCACCTTGAACACATTGTGATTCATCTTAATGTTATATTAAAGATCGTAAGTTTTTCCCTCCACCTTGGATTTGTGCCAATACTTACCTTGATTATAATATAAGGAAGAATTTCTAATAGTGGCGATACTGTTGCATTATGTCTAATTAAATACCTACACGATCTTCGAACCGCTGCGTTGGCAGCCCGTACTATTGGCGTGATCTTCCGTCAAACAATTAAAACGATAGTATGTGCTACCAGCATTTAAAAACAAAGCTGTTCAGAGTTTTAAGAGAGGTAAGGCACCATACTAGCAAGCAAGCTCGTTAGATCACGACAGAGGCCTAAATATGGGCGATCTAAATAACTCTGTCACCAGGTTGGCCACTAACCAAACGATAAGAAGAAGAAGAAGCAAGCTCGTTTGAGGAAGAACCTCCACCTTACAGAAAATCACAGCCAAATAGCACAGCGGTGTAGTTGTGTTCCTGTGTGTGAGTACAGGTCTCCAGCGCTCATTTAGGGATGCGTTTTGAAAAAAACGTATTCCTATCCCAGGGATACTCTCATCTTAAGTCCCTGGTTAAAACAATGGGTTGACAACACGCAAGTGATACCTCTGGTATTGCAAGCGTCCATAGGCTACGGTTACTGCTTAACATCAGGCGGGCCGTATGCTTGTTTGCCGCCTAAATAGTATAAAAAAAGAGTTCCAGGTGTTGTCATATCAACATTATTGACAACATGGCGAAAAAATACACAGTTGAACCATCGAGATGAAGCAGTCAAATAATATCATTAATCTTAAATAATACAATGAAATTGTCTAAGCGATTATAATCACTGGAAGTACAGTAATAATGTTGATGTAATAAGATGAGAAGTGAATAAAAAAGCGATTAAGACTGGAGTTTAAATTATAATATCCTTCAAAGTAGTGATCTGATTAAGGACGTATATGCCGATAGAAAAAATACACCGGCCAAGTGCATGTCGGGTCACGCACAATGTAGGGTTCCGAAATTGCTGTTCCCAATAATGTGGACTAAGAATAAGGTATCTGTGGTTTCAGAATTTATGACTTTTGAGAACATAGGACAATGGTAGAAAGAAAAAAGATGTTAATAAGGAAGACAGAAAATTATAACAAGATAAGGTAGGAAGAAAGTAATTAATTAAAATACAGAAAATAAAAAAGACAAACAAAAGTAATAGGTTTTTTTTCTTATTTGCTCCAGGGTACCATGTGTCTCTGCACAAAATAGGTATTCAACTCAGCATAGTGTCAGGCTACTGGTTCAATTGACTGACGCTGGTATTCTGCTGGACTCCTGTAAATGATGCCGATATGATGATACGTTCTTATAGTACTTATAATAATATGCCGATTGAACAGGTCTTAAACGGTAGGTTTTGCCAGATTGCAAGTTGCAACAGTATCCTCACTATATAGTATATATTCTTTCTTATACTATGCCTTCATTTATAGAATAATCTGGTTATTTAAATATGTATTATGTTAGTTAAATTTAAGGTTCCGTGTCAACAGTTATTTAATAATAATAATAGGATTTAATAACCATTTGTAACGGTGAAAGTACTCATACTCGACTCGTCAGAGTGTGGGTTTGATCCCGAGTGGCAGTATCAATATGAATATTATTTTGTGCAATTTATATGTACTAATCAAATGATTAACCATCTGCTAACGGTAACGGATCACAGCGTTAGAAAACCCACATGTTTTCGAAGAAATTGTAAAAGGCATGTTTTGTTTCACCAACCCGCAACCGTGGTGGTCTTTTGTAAGGTGTTTCTTTCCCAATTAGTCACTTAAATTGTATGCTCTGGTCAGTATATCCTGCCGATTATTCTCTAGGCCCGACTCTTTTCAGCGAATTGGTTGTAGGTAAAAAAATGCTGGTTATATTTTAATCGAAGTCTATACTGTTAATTTTTTTTTAAACTTCTTGGTTGGCAAACAAGCATACGGCCAGCCTGATGTTAAGCAGTTACCATAGCCTATGGACACGGGTAATATCTTGTTATTACAAAATGGGTCGGCACGCAAGTAATAACTAAATTAAAGTTATTGCTTGATTTTTCACTTGCATGTTGCCGACCCATTTTTTTACACAGGCTTTGAGATGGAGGGACCCTGGGATAGGAAAAAAAATCTTTTTAAACGCATCCTTAGACCTGTACTATTATATTAAACTTATTTAAAGTAACTAAACTTTAATTATGTCTATCAATCAATCAATCAGCCTATCGCAGTCCACTGCTGGACATAGGCCTCTCGTAACACGCGCCACAGCACACAGTCCTTCGTCTTCCGCACCGTCCATAGGCTACGGTAACTGCTTACCATCAGGCGGGCCGTATGCTTGTTTGTCACCTTGGTAGTATAAAAAGACAAAAGAAAAGTCTGGTACAACTTTTTATAGGTGGTCTGTCCACCTAGCTATTTCTCAATTATGTCTACGAAAAAAATTAATTTGATGAAAATGAATAAATGAGTCTGACTTTACTTAGTCACTGTAGTAGTAAAAATAAAATTTCACCAATATTGCACATTGTTATTAAATTAAATATAAACCCCGAAGGTCGAATATGTAAAAAATTACTTAACATTAGTGAATCATATACTTTCAAATCTTTCATCTTATTTATATAACTGGAACAAATGGGCTTCCAAATGTTTTAATGTAGTCAATGACCTTAAGGTCAATGTAGAACTGCTTGCTGATGACTTATTTGACCTTTGTCGCTTAAATTTTAACATAGGTAAACGAGCAGACCCGATTGGGGAAGGACCTCCACATTCCAGAAGACCACAGCCAAATCCTACTAGTATTATAAACGCGAAAGTTTGTAAGTATGGATGGATGTTTGTTACTCTTTCACGTAAAAACTACTGAACGGATTTGAATGAAGTTTGACACAGAGATAGATTATGGTCTGGAATAACACATAGGCTTATGTGTCTGATAACCGACATCCACGCGGGCGGAGCCGCGGGCAACAGCTAGTCCTTACTTATATTATAAATGTGAAAGTTTGTAAGAATGGATGGATGGATGGATGTTTGTTACTCTTTCACGTAAAAACTACTGAACGGATCTGGATGAAATTTTGCACAGAGATGGATTATGGTCTGGAATAACACATAGGCTACTTTTTACAGCGATAACCGACATCCACGCGGGCGGAGCCGCGGGCAACAGCTAGTAAGTACATAAGTCACTAGCAGTCTCAGGTATTCGGGAAGTTTCCCCATCCCAGGGAAACTCCATTCATTATCATCATCATCATCTCAACCCATAAACGTCCCACAGCTGGGCATACTCCTTTATGTTGTTAAAAACGTATGTTTTTCAATCACTCAAAAACGGCTGGACATATCTGGATGAAATTTGGCACAAAGATAGACTATAGTCTGAAAAACCCAATTTCCGTAGAATTGAACTCGCGGACGAAGCCACGTGCGGAAACAAGTATCCTTACTAATATTATAAATGTGATATTTTGTGAGAATGGATGGATGGATGGATGTCTGTTACTCTTTCACGTAAAAACTACTGAACGGATCTGGATGAAATTTGACACAGAGATATATGGTCTGGAATAACACATAGGCTATCTGTCTGATAACCGACATCCACGCGGGCGGAGCCGCGGTTAACAGCTAGTTATTATATAATAATAGATTGTTATCGTGACTCTGTTCACGAATTTATAAACAAATATGGACAAACAATAGTAAATATTGTCAATTATATATTTTGTTTGATTGGCTCGAAGGAAAACCTCTTGAGGAAATATACAGTAAAATACAGGTTTCAAAGAAATTATAATTAAAACACTGCTTAATTAAATAATTGGTGATTATTTTAATTATTGCAACTGACTGACAAATCAATGACATTTATGTGTATTATATTTAAGTCGGAGGTCTTGGGTTCGATTTCCAACCAGAAAAAATCTTTGGTAGTTCATTCTTCGATTCTTCGATTTAAAAAGACAAATCCCTCACTAGAGAACAAGCTCTGTGTTGCGGGGGACTTTACAAACATACAATTAACGGACACAAATTACACCCAGACTCAGAACAACTATTTAGGGGTCACACAAAGTTTTGTCCTGTGTGGGAATCGAACCCACAACCTCATGTACAACAGGCGCAAACTGCGGCCACTGGACCACCGAGGCACTCATATATTTCTTAATATGAGTCATTTATTCCTTTACTCTCATAGTCCGATGGGATGATAGCCGACTAGACTAGAGAGAGACTGATCTCTCTCTAGTCTAGTCGGCCTGCACCTGAGTGCAGGACCAACGTCACATGCTTCTCGATGTACGGGGGTGTAAACATCGCCAATTTACAATTTTATGCCAAAAAAAAAGAGGTAAATGTAAAGGGCACCATACTAGCGAGCATGCCTGACTGGGGAAGGACCTCCACCTTACAGAAGACCACACCCAAATAATTACACAGGTGTAGTTGAGTTCCTGTGTGTGAGTACAGGTCTCCAGCGCGTGAAAGAAACGTATTCCTATCCCAGGGATATTCCATCTTAAGGCTTGAGATATCGCCAACGAGCTTAAGCATTTGGGTGAAGCAAACACGACCTTATTCACTTGGCGAGCGTAGGTACTTAAATCGGGTCTTTGAATGGACGTCTTATTAATTTTTAATAAATTAAAATTTAAAGTTATTCTGAATATAACATTACCAAATTATAGGTGTATGTTTTCTTCAAATATTGTTTTTTTTCGTTTTATTTGATAAAAATTAAAGTCATTTACCATGTTTTTTTTTATAAACTATTTAGAATTACTATATTATGAAACACATCCTGTAAATTAATACTGTATTTTTTGGCAGTCATTTGTCTATAAATGCCAACAAAAAATGAGAGGGCCTTAATGCCAAGATACCTCTGCTTGTTTGCCACCCAAATTTATTCGAACATACACAGGATAACAGATATAAACAAAAACAATAGACACACAATAACAAAAACAAAAAAAATCCTGGGTGATGTCTAATGCCTGTGTATGGTCACAGATTACTAAAGAGTTACTGTATGGTACCCTACATCTCTTACTACATTTATCCTAAAAAACACAGATTCTGCGAGTTTCCAAGCGTGAACAAACCCACAGGCAACAATCTAGTTAGCTATAATTCATTTAATGAATAATAAGAAATGATTCTAATAGATAGACTATTGTTTCAATAGCGTGATTATAATTACGGCAATCACAATGTAGGTAATTAAAACGGTATGACATGTCAATGTTACTGAGAAACATTATACACTTCCTAACAGGCTGGCCACGAACACGCTGCTGCAGCGGCAAGCGGCGAGCGGTGGCGGCGAGCGGTGGCGGCGAGCGATGGCGGCGAGCGGTGGCGGCGAGCGGTGGCGGCGAGCGGTGAGAACAAATGTACCGTCGGCAACGGAGTTAGCTCTACAATGAAGAGAAGTAGGGCACCATACTAGCGAGCAAGCTCGACTGGGGAACAACCTTCACCTTACAGAAGACTACAGTCAAATAACTACACACAGTGGTGTAGTTGTGTTACTGTGTGTGAGTACAGGTTTTCAGCACTCATTTAGGAATAAGAATTTTCCTATCCCAGGGATATTTTATCACAAAAAAATGTGGCAACAGAGGCCGTACCATGACGTGTTAAGCTAGCTTATTTCAAACGTGGAACAGAGACAGAGCCATAAACGCTATCCGTCCTTCTTTCTCACTTGAATTAACCACGTTTTAACACGTGGGTAGTTTGAGTGGGGTGTTATTTTTTTTAGGTCTGCATCCACTCAAAATATCTTTGATATTTCAAGCGTGTATAGTATACGGTAACTGCTTACCATCGGGCGGGCCGTATGCTTGTTTGCCATCCAAGTAGTATAAAAAATACAAATTCAATACAAACACAAGACATCTCAAAGGATTTTTTCCTCGATAATAATTCACAGAAGTAATTTGCGTGTAAGTATAAGCGGATATAGACATAAATAGATGACTATAATAGGAGAAAACACGTCATCATTGTTACGTGAACTGTTTTTATTTGATGACGTAATCGATTACAGCTGGACCTGGACTGTGACCCTGACTGCTAAACTAGAGGTCGTTTTTTTTATACTACTTGGGTGGCAAACAAGCATACGGCCTGCCTGATGTTAAACAGTAACCGCAGCCTATGGACGCTTGCAATAGCAGAGGCGCCACTTGCGTGTTGCCAACAAATTCCTCTACACCAGGGCTTTAAGGAGGCGAAGTCTCTCCTGAGACTTTCTTAGTGGATCAATACCGCCTGTGAGCTTGGGATCGTCAACAATCCTCACAGCTCTTTGGGTAGAATCAAAGGGTCCAAGCTGGTATCCAGGTGCTCCCCCCAAAGGTGGCAGCAGTACTCCATGTGGGGCCGGACTTATAATAATAATAATAATAATAAATTGTTTATTTGCTTAAAATGTGGTACAAACATAGGATGGTACAAATGGTAAAAAGAGCAGGACACATTTTGCCATAATTAGTAGCATGCAAATATTTTGTAGTAGTTTGTAAGCTAAGCTACTCATATTATTTTTACAAAACTTGCGCTGTTAGCTAGTAGTATTATTTTATGCATAATGACGCAACTTAAACATTATAATCAGGCTCAATAATTAGAATAATACATATATATCTCAATAAATCAATCAAGTGCTACTAAAAATATCTAATTAATATATGAAGTGATGATTTTATGATTTTCCTTACTGCTTCTTCAATTATTTATTCATCTATGTTTTTATTTATTGCAAAATTAATCAAATCTTTGACTAATTGGTGATGAACTATATATATAAAATTAACACTACGACCCGGAATTACGAATGATTTTTTTTATATCACTCGGGCGGCAAACAAGCATACGGCCCGCCTGATAGTAGACAGTTACCGTAGACTATGAACACTTGCAACACCAGGGGTATCACTCGCGCGTTGCCGACCCTTTAAAAACCTTATAACTCCTTTCTTGAAGAACCCCATGCTATATTATTTTAGTCTTTTGGGAAAACCTGGGCAGGTAGCTCATTTATACATAAAGCTGTGGTTACCGACTTGCACGCAAGAGGTGCGAGTTCAATCCCGGATTCATTACCAATGTGAATTTCACTTTGTGGAGTTTATATATACTAATAAAATGATTCGCCATCTGCTAACGGTGAAGGAAAACATCGTGAGGAAAAACATGTCTTAGTAGAAATTCTAAAGACATATCTGATTCACCAACCCGCATTAGGCCAGCGTGTGTGAATTAAGGCCTAAACCCTCTCTCTCAGAGAGACCTTGATAGAGAAGAGGTGACTTGTGCCCAGCAGTTGACTGCCTCGGTGGTCCAGTGGCCGCAGTATGCGAGTGCTGTCCACGAGGTTGTGGGTTCGATTCCCACACAGGACAAAACTTTGTGTGACCCACAAAGAATTGTTCTGAGTCTGGGTGTAATTTGTGTCCGTTAATTGTATGTTTGTAAAGTCCCTCGCGACACAGAGCTTGTTCTCTAGTGCGGGAGTTGTATTTATAAAAATAAAATAAAAAAGTAGAACATATATACGAGTAGGTTACTATTATTTTATTTCTATATAAACAGAATTACTTTCGCATTAATAATAATGAGTAAGGATTGTCTGTGAGCCGGTGACAAGTTCGTGACATCAGCTAGACAATACAATGAATTATTCATAGGATAACAAAAGGGCAAGAATTACACGCTGTTCTTGTAGTATATTATTATATTTAATTTCAAGTATCAAAATTTTAAATGTTAGAGTACTATGAGTCATGACAAATAGGTCAGGTAGGTACGGTAATGCAGATAATAATAATAATATTTATTTATTTCTCTTTTAAGATACAATGGGTCAAAATAGTAAAAAGTATGACATTTTAATGTTATGTTAATCCTTAAGGCCCCTCTCTTAAAAAATGATGAAAAAGAGGTGTAAATGAAAAAAAAAATTGTTGGCATTTATAAACAAATGACTGCCAAAAAATACAGTATTAATCTACAAGATGTGTTTCATAATATGGTTTTGTCATAAATTATATACTTAGTAATTCTTAATAGTTTGTAAAAAAACATAGAATCAGCACCAAATTATTGAGATGTAACCACTTTAATGACTTCAATTTTTTATCATCATCATCATCTCAGCCAAAAGACGTCCACTGCTGGACATAGGCCTCCCCCAAGGTTTTCCACAACTCTCGATCCTGAGCCGACCTCGCCCATCGGTTGCCCGCGACCTTTACCAGGTCGTCGGTCCACCTTGTTGGAGGCCTGCCCACGCTTCGTCTTCCAGTTCGTGGTCGCCACTCTAGAACCTTTCTGCCCCAACGGCCATCAGTTCTGCGAGCTATGTGACCGGCCCATTGCCACTTAATGGAGGCAATTCTCCGAGCTATGTCGGTTACTTTGGTTCTCCTACGGATCTCCTCATTTCTGATTCGATCTCGCAGGGAAACTCCAAGCATAGCTCTCTCCATTGCTCGTTGGGTGACTTTGAGCCTTCGCACGAGGCCCATAGTGAACGACCACGTCTCAGATCCGTATGTCATCACTGGCAACACACACTGGTCAAAGACTTTCGTCTTGAGACACTGCGGTATTTTTTATCAAATAATACGAAAAAAAAAACAATATTATAATGTTTTAGAATAAGTTTACATTTTAATTTATTAAAAATTAATAAGACGTTCATTCAAAGATTAAAATATAAAGATCTGTTTGTGTTTCCGCGCTCGCCTAGAGAATTAGGTTGTGTTTGCTTCACCCAAATGCTCAAGAGCCTGTGTTACAAATCTCCAGCCCCCCCGATATACTTATATAAAAAAATGGCATACAATTTTAAATAAAAATATATTAGAACTAGAGTACCTCCAATATTAAATGGTTATCGAGTTGTGTACGAGTGTATTAAAGTGAGTGTCAAAGTATGAGTGTGGTGATAAGTATGTATGTGTTAGTGAGAGGTAGGTGCGCGTGCGCACCTCACCACGGTGACATTATCTATATAATATTACTATGGCTGCTGATACGGAGATAGCTGTACAGGCCCTCTAGACAAGTGGCATTTACGGTAGTCGAATCGAAAAGTCAAAAAAACAAATGTATAGGATTTGACATAAGTCTACGATATAATGTGGTAAACTTACGTCAAATCCCAAACATTTGCTTTTTTGACTTTTCGATTCGACTATCGCTTATGCCACTTGTCTAGAGGGGCTTGGCCGCTATATGGAGATTAGTTTTTTAGAAAAATCAATGTATGAATTTGTTTAAAATATTTTTTATCTGTAGGTTTTGTATAATAGTACACTGTTACCAATTTCTACAGAAATACATTAATTGATTTTCTTAAAATACTTATCTAACCTAAATGAGCGCTGGGGACTACAGGTCTCTCAGAAACGTTTTCCTATCCGAGGAATATCTTAAAAACACGCAAGTCAAGCCTTCGTTATTGCAAGCGTCTATAGGCTACGATGACTGCTTAACATCAAGCGGATCGTATGCTTGTTTTCCATCTATGTAGCATTCTTCTTCTTATTAGCGTTCGATTAGTGGTCAACCTGGTGACAGAGTTATTTAGATCGCCCATATTTAGGCCTCTGTCGTGATCTAACGACTGCTAACAGTCGGGACCGACTTTTTACGTGCCCTCCGAAGCACGGAGACGCTCAGATGAAATACCACTATGCGGTCACCCATCTATAGGGTTCCCGCGCTTTTGGTAGCTTAACCCGGTGATCGTTTACCGAACAGCGAGTGCACCTAGCTACAGCGCCTCTATGTAGCATTAAAAAGCGTTGTTATTATAATTTTTAAATTAGCATGCGATTTAGCATTACTTTGTTTGCTATTAAAGTACTTTTGCGTCAATAAAATAAACATCTACATTAATTTATTTTATTGCTAAGTTTATTAGCAAAGGAAACGATTGTAAGGAAATTTATATCAATAGTATTATCCTTATATACAATGTTGGAATATTTATGACCTTCTGACCACACTTCTGACAATTCTGACCATTTGACTGCCGTTGTGGTCCAGTGGTCGCAGTAAGCGCCTGCTGTGCACGAGGTTGTGGGTTTGATTCCCACACAGGACAAAACTTTGTGTAACCCACAAAGTGTTATTCTGAGCCTGGGTGTAATTTACATCCGTTAATTGTATGTTTGTAAAGTCCCCTGTGACACAGAGCTTGTTCTCTAGTGCGGGAGTTGTCTTTTAAAATAAAAGAATTAAAATCTCGTTCACGGCGGCTAGTCACTAAGGAGACTAGTCTGCTGGTGACTGTATAGTGGGTTGGAATGAGCTCTCTGCCGAAGTTTTCCCGGAAGACTATAGCATGGGGTTTTTTAAGAAAGGAGTTATAAGGTTTTTAAGGCTCGGCAACGCGCGAGTGGTATGGATATGGAGCCCCTGGTATTGCATGCGTCCATAGGGTACGGTAACTGCTTACTATCAGGCGGGCCGTATGTTTGTTTGCTTTCTTTATACTATCATTCTCCCTCTCTTCCTGACTATTTATCCCCCATGGTGGTGTGGGTCAGCCCTATACCAAATTCGCAAAATGACACGTTCGCAAAATAACGCATTTGCAAATTGGCATTTCTCAAAATGTCACATTATCAAAATGACACCATCTCAAAAAACCATCTTACTAATATTATATATATGGATGGATGGATGGATGGATAAAGCTTTCTTTTTACTATAAAGAAAAAAGTGTTTATCAGAAAAAATAAGAAAAATTGTTTTGTCTGTTTCTAATATCAGAAAAACAGTTTCCTACTAATTGCATAATGAGCGCTGGAGACCTGTACTCACACACAGGAACACAACTACACCGCTGTGTGTACTTATTTGGCTGTGTTTCTGTAAGGTGGAGGTTCCCCAGTCGGGTGTGGTCACTAGTATGAGGCCTTAACTCCCTTGTTGTAGGCTGAAATTGCTTTTTTCTTCCGGGCATTACTGAAATCTACGCAGAGCAGTTACTTGGTACCATCAGGTACCACGGGCTCGTCTGCCAAAAAAAAAGAACCAGATACCAACCCGTCTGGCCAGCGTAGTATAATAGGCTAATATCCCTTTAAGTGTATGGAGGAGACCCGTGCCCAGCAGTGGGACATTTATGGGTTGTGATGCTGATGCACATTATGTAATACTAGTTTTTGCCCACGGCTCCGCCCGCGTGGATGTGGGTTATAGCCTATGTGTTATTCCAGACCATGACCAATCTCTGTGCCAAATTTCATCCAGATCCGTTCAGTAGTTTTTACGTGAAAGAGTAACAAACATCCATCCATATTTACAAACTTTCGCATTTATAATACCTATTAGTAGGATGACTTTTTGAAAATGTGTCATTTTAATAATGTGACATTTTGAGAAACGCCAATTTGCGAAAGTGTCATTTTGCGAACGTGTCATTTTGCGAATTTGGCATATTGAGAAAATAACATTTTGGCAGTTCAATTTTGTGAATGTGGCATATTGAAAAAATACATTTTGCGAATGTGTCATTTTGCAAATGTAGCATCGTGAGCTGAATCCTGATAAGGACATTATAGATAATAGTCAGTTGGAGGTCAAGTGTCACCAGCATCCTATAAACAATCCGGTTTATACATCTACTTCGAAGAAAAATAAAACCTTTATGTTTACCGCTTATTACTTATTTATGATAATCGCCATCTTTAATTTTATTGTATACCTATGAATCATAAGGGCTGGTTAATGCCGATAATATTTGATTAGGATCGTTATATGCGAGAGTGACGCTACGCCGGAGGTCGTGGGTTCGATTCCCATACGGGGCAAAACTTTGTGTGATACATAAGTGTTTGTTCCGAGTCTGGGTGTAATTTGTGCCCGTGAATTGTATGTTTGTTTTCCCCGTGCGGGAATTGTTATTTTAAAGAACAAAATATAAATGCAAAATATATATAAAATAAATACAAATTAAGCAAAAAAATAATTATTTTGCTGCCTTTAGGTACACCAGAGCTTTAAGATGGAGTATCCCTGGGTTTCATTCAAAACGCATTTCTACTGGTATCCTGGGGAAAGATATACGCCTTTTACTAATTAAAAGCAACAGTAAACAATAAAACAATTTTTGCTTGTTTGTCTGTATGTATGTACACGCATCACGCAAAAACTACTGCTTGAAATTGAATGCCATCTACCGGGTCTAATTGTAAATCTAAACTATTTTCGAATCCACTTACACAAAAAAAAAACATTAAAATCAGTCCAGCCGTTTAGGAGGTGTTCAGTGACATACACACAAAGATATACGCTACATTTTACCACAGAAGAATACCTTGAAATAACTCATCCACAAACAATTCCTCTATATAAGTAGATAATTTAACAATGTGAAGTATGTGGTTCGCCCACGAGCGTGCGTATCCTGGTTCGAGTCCGGTGCATGGTAATATAATGGCTATGTTAATTATCGCTGTAAAATTCAATGTGTCATCTGATGACAGTCCGTGGTAAAGATGTTACGATAGTAGAATTATTATGGCATTGAACATTGTAGTTACTGTAGGCATATATTTATATATTACTGGCAGTTGCCCGCGGTTCCACCCGTGTGGATGTCGGTTATCGCGATAAAAAGTAGCCTATTCGCTATTCCAGATTGTAATCTATATCTATGCCAAATTTCATTCAGATCTGTTCAGAGCCTCTAAACAAGTGGCATAAGCGATAGTCGTTGAAAAGTCAAAAAATAAAATGTATGGAATTTGACGTGAGCCTACGATTTAATGTCTTAAATAGCAACCCATATATGTCCCACTGCTGGGCACGGGTCTCCTCTCCTCTATCAAGAGACAGTTCAGGCCTTAATTCACACACGCTGGCCTAATGCGGGCTGGTGAATCAGACATGTCTTTAGAATTTCTTCTATGACATGTGGGTTTCCTCACGATGTTTTCCTTCACCGTTAGCAGATGACGAATCATTTGATTAGTACATAGTGTTTTTTTTTCTTTAAAAACAAAACACCACCTCCGCTTTTTTAATGACCGCTTTTAATGTCGTAAACTTACGTCAAATTCCATACATTTTCTTTTTTGACTTTTCGATTCGACTATCGCTTATGCCACTTGTCTAGAGGCTCTGTAGTTTTACGTTAAAGAGTAATAAACATTCTTACAAACTTTCGGGTTTATAATATTAGTAATCTATTAATTTTGTAGCAATAAATGCTTTTTTTTATTTATCTAGACGCGTTCGCGGTCTGCTATATGTACATGCATATATCGCTTCTTTGCTTTAATAACGTGACAGTCGAAAAATGATTTTCGAATATGTCAAGCTGCGTCTCCTACGGTGTCGCGAATCCAGAGATTTAATCTAATCTAAAAATATGCGTACCGTGCTAAAAGAAGGGCTTATTCCCGTGCGCTCCAAATCTATTGTTCTCTAAAATTCATATTTTCATACATTGATTACCAGGAGCTCCAAGGATGTTTGTATTAAAATAATAAACAAAGCCACATTTACCACTTTCATTCCCTAGAGCTCCAAAACATTGTCTAGGTACTTAGAGATTTTATTCCCAGCAGCTTCAAGAAGTCTGTGACTGCCTTGGTGGTCCAGTGGGCGTAGTATGCGCCTGCTATGCACGAGGTTGTGGGTTCGATTTCCGCACAGGGACAAAACTTTGTGTGACTTACAAAACTGTATTTTGTGTCCGTTAATTGTATGTTTGTAAAGTCCCCCGCGACACAGAGCTTGTTCTCTAGTGCTGAGTTGTCTTTTTTAAAAAAGAAAAAAAAAGAAGTTTTCACTTCAAACATACAAATCACACAAAGTTTTGTCCTGTGTGGGAATCGAACCTACGACCTCCAGCTTACCTTTCAGGGTCATTAACCACTAGAACAACATGCTAATCTTATAAAAACTTAATCTACAAAATGATATAATAAGTTAATTTCACACTACTACTGCCCTAAGAAAGAACGACGTAACTGCAGTATAATGGCCACGGTAAAAACATCTGTAAGTTCTCAGATTTAAGACATGTTTTTCTTCGATACTTGTCTTACACTTGCGTGGTTCCTTGTAAGCAGGGCTGTACAGTAGGTATACTGACCATTAGTCATTATTTATTATATTATGGTCCAACGTTCAAATCGTTATTTTGTACAATAACTATGTTTTAGTCTACATCTACACTTATTGTAAAGAAGAAACGATTTGTTTGTTTGTTTGTCTCCTGAATTTTTTATTTTATTTTATATAGGGGTCGCCCACGACTTCGTCCGCGTGGTAATTTGACATACTTTTCCTGATTTTGCAACATATCTCACTACTGCTTCGCTCCTATTGATCATAGCGTGATGTTAAATAGCCTATAGCCTTCCTGGATAAATGCACTATTCAACAAAAAAAGATTTTTTCAAATCGAACCAGTACTTTCTGAGATTAGTGCGTTCAACCAAAACAAAGAAACTCTTCAGCTTTATAATATTAGTATAAAAGTATAGATTAAACAAACATACGGTCCGGTAGTTAACGTAGCGCTCATAGAAAGAAAGAAAGAAAGAAAGAAAAGCATTTATTCAAACATACACAGGATAACAGATTCAAACATACATAGCCATGTGCACTCGGTGTTCGGTCAACGATCATCGAGTTAAGAAGAAGCAGACCGTAGCCTATGAACGCTTGCGTGTTGCTGACCCGTATTTTTACAGATGGAGTATCCCTGGGATAGAAAAACATTTCTCTCAAGACGCAACCCTAAATGAGTGCTGAAGACCTGTATTTACACACAAAAACACCGCTGTGTGTAGTTTTTTAGCTGTGGTCTTCTGTAAGGTGAAGGATTTTCTCCAGTTGGGTTTGCTCACTAGTATGGTGCCTTACCTCTCAAAAAGATTTTCGTAACATCAACCCCTAAAGTAAAAACAATGTTTAACCCAAGTGAAGTCCGGAGCGGGTTGCTAGTTAAAAATAATATTAGGCCATTTACTTTTTATTACCATCTTCTCAGTAGCCTTTTCCTAATTATCTGAGGTCACCACAACATGGTCAAGTTCATCCGCTTCTTGCAGATTATTGCTTTTCACACGACACAGGTTCTAGAGTGACGACCACGAACTGGAAGACGAAGCGTGGGCAGGCCTCCAACAAGGTGTACCGACGACCTGGTAAAGGTTGCGGGTAACCGATGGACAAGGTCAGCTCATCGAGAGTTGTGGAAAACCTTGGGGGAGGTCTATGTCCAGCAGTGGACGTCTTTTGGCTGAGATGATGATGATGATGCACAACACAAATTAAGAAAGAAAGAAAATTAATTTTCATAATAGATTGAAAGACAACTCCCGCATTAAGGAACAAGACCTGTGTCGCGGGGGACTTTAGAAACATATAATTAACGGACAATAAGCACACAGACAGTTACGAAGAGAAGTAGGGCACCATACTAGTGAGCAAGCCCGACTGGGGAAGGACCTCCACCTTACAGAAGCACCACCTTACACAGCCAAATTACACACAGCGGTGTAGTTGTGTTCCTGTGTGTGAGTACAGGTCTCCAGCGCTTATTTAGATATGCGTTTTGAAAGAAACGTATTCCTATCCCAGGGATCTTAAAGTCCTGGTGTAAGAAATGGTTTGGCAACACGCAAGTGATAGCCTTGGTATTGCAAGCGTCCATAGGCTACGGTAACTGCTTAACATCAGACGGGCCGTATGCTTGTTTGCCAACAAAGTAGTTTAAAAAAAAACACCCAGACTCGGGACAACCATTTATGGATCAAACAAATTGCTGTCCTGTAAAAGATCGAACCCACAACACGCCGCGCAGTAGTAAATGGCGAGGTAACCACTTAAGCCACTGAATCAACCGTGTAGTCAAAAATTTATTTATAACGAATTATTTTAAATACTGTCCATGTGGTGACGGATTAAGAATACAAATGTCACCATCCCGTTCCATCCCGAGGGTGTCGTAAGAGTCGATTAAGGGAGTAAGTCAGGCAGACAATATTCACTGCAAGAGAGGGAAACACGAAACAAAACCCTATACCAACACGTCTGGCCAGCGTGGTGTAGTAGGCTAATATCCCTCCAAGTGTATGGAGGAGACCCATGCCCAGCAGTGGGACGTTTATGGATTGAGATGGTGATATGTAAACTAACTTCGCCCGAATGTATAATACCACGAGAATAGTGACTTTTCTGAAATAAAAAGTAGCCTATGTGCTATTCCAGACTACATTCTATCTATTTATAAAATTTTATCCAGATCCGTTTAGCCGTTTTTACATCAAAGAGTAACAAACATCCATCCATATACTTACAAACTTTCACATTTATAATATTACTAGCTCATACCAACGGCTCCACCCGTGTGGATGTCGGTCATCGTGATAAAAAGCTAAACTTATTAGCTATTCCAGACTATAATCTATCTCTGTGCCAAATTTCATCTAGCAGATCTAGATGAAATTTCAGTAGTTTTTGCGTGAAAGAGTAACAAACATGCAATATCCATACATTCTTATTAACTTTCACGTTTATAATGTTTTTAATTTTTCTAAAGGTTATGGTAACTGCTTACCATCAGGCTGGACGTATGCTTGTTTGACACAGAAGTTAAAATCATTACAAAATTGAGTGAACAAACATTTACATCAGTGAACCACTGTATCTGCTTACCCCTCTGGAAATCAATCACGTTATGTATAGTTAAAGATAGTTTAAAAGCTATCTCTTCTTTGATACAGTTTTTAATAATGTATGTATGTAAAAGTAAAATACAAATAATTTTAATACTAAAAAAATATTTAATAATAAAATAAAAAATAATATACTATAAAATAAAAACTCATTTCTACTCAAATCCGAAAAAAAGGACTTCGTTTTTTTCAAAAAAAACCCGATGATTCAGACGCCGTATGAAAACCGAGGTCATAAGTTGTTTCATAAACTTTAGTATATAAGACTGCGACGCATCTTAAGTGCGGTTGTTCCTACTTGACGAACGAAAGTGAGGCTTCTCGCGCGCAGACGACAAAAAAAAAACTTAATAAAAAAACCTCCAGTGGCTATAGTAAAAAGTCAAGATTCACGTTGGATTGTTTTAGTGTGTTGTGATTATCAGTGTGGAGTGGTTGGCGTGAATAATTGAGTGAGTTTTTTTTTTCATTTTATTTTATTTTTTATGTTGGAAAATATTTTGTGGAAAATTGTGTGAGTTTTTTTTTTGATGTTGAATTTTTTAGCGCGTTTATGTCTTTTATTAGGGATGTGGTGAATATTTATATTGAATAACTGCGGATTATAGGGAATTAGTTTTATTTTATTGTTGGTCTATTTTTATAATTTAATAAATTATTATGTTATAAATAATTAAATAAATAAATTCAATTTACCGATTATTAGCAGTGCTATAATTATTAATTTATTTCGTTTTACTTAACTTTTGGTTATAAATAAGTTTCTTTTAATATTGTGTTCAAAATAATTTACTAAAATAATTTAGTATTTATTAAACATAAGAAAAAGATTTCAACGATCTATTTAACAATTATTAGTCATTTCGATATTATTTTAGTTATCAAAATTATTTTAATTCAATGACTTTTTCTAGTTTTTAATAATTGCACAATATTAGAAAACACGTTTTGAATAAATGCAATAAAATAGAATTAAAATTAATGAATAATGCAATAAAAATAATACAATAATTAAAATTATAATAAATTCTTTCGTCGATGTTTGATTAAGACTTTCATTGATTTTTAATTTAGTATATATTAATATATAAATAAATAGCAATTGCCACATGTATGAAGAAGCATCAGTTGAGGATGGTTCGACTGATTTGAATAATATTTTCATAAGGTTTATAAAAAACTTTTTTAGAAAATGTCTGAAATTCAAAAAGATTTTTTTTAAATATTTGCTTGAAATCTTAACATCAAATCCGCTAAGCTGATGTTAAATAATGCTATCAATCATTATGATTACTTATTTATTAATATTTTGGGTAAAAACTAAATTTAAATACTTTTATTCAATATTATTCGAAAGAGTAATATTTTTGGAACCTATTTATTTATTTTTTTGTTTCATAAACATCCGTCTTACAAATCGTATTCAATAATATTCAAACAAATTAATGTTTTTGAATAATTAATATATTATTTATCATCTATTTTCATGAACATCCTTCCTAATTATTCATAAGTTTTTTTTATAACATAGTTACAGGCTATAAAAATGTAATTAAATGCTAATTGGGTATTTCCATGTGGGTCTGAACATCTTATTTTATTTATAATACGTACATCTGCATAATATAACACATTTTAACACCATAATTTTAATTATTCATGGTTTTTTTTAAATATTAGGACAGGAAAACATTATTCACTTCCTATAGTTTAATTAAAACCTTTTTTCGAACTTTGAATATAACTTAAAAACACTTAAATTATTTAATTTTACAACCTATTTTTCGGGGCGATCCCACCCACATGCCCACCGCTGTGACTCCTGTGAGCCAGGATTAACAGCGGAGTAACCAACTGATACACCGAGCTTTGATACTCGTGTGTCCCGTGGACAACTAAACCTACTGTCTTTGACTCCGCAACAAATTTAATCAGAAGTAAATTAGAGTTAGAAAGATTTTTTTCCACTTTCCTCCATAGCAAAGCGGGAGACAAAATTTATGTAGAAACAGGCAAGCACGGAGTAGAATTCGAACTACCAATTGTGCCATTAGAGATATTATGATCATAAATTAATTAAAAACAGAAATTAATTTCGTACACTATAATATAGAAGTGCAATATATAAATCTGTTTGTCTGTAATCGAAAATCTCAAAAACGACTAAACCGATTCTAATAATTTATCACACCCACATTGCCGTTTGGCAGGGTCTTGTATGCGTATTTGACTCATGAATAGCCTACGCATATCCTTAAGAGCTGACGTGGGGTTCAAGGAATTTGAAGAATAGGTAACGACCTAGCTATTCTTGTCACGCTCTCTCAACATGAATTCGAGTAGAGAGGTAGAGTACCATATAAACGAGAAAGCCCGACTTGGTCTGGACCTCTACAAAAGACCACAGGTATTTTTTTTTTTTTTAAGACAACTCCCGCACTAGAGAACAAGCTCTGTGTCGCGGGGGACTTTACAAACATACAATTAACGGACACAAATTACACCCAGACTCAGAACAATTCTTTGTGGGTCACACAAAGTTTTGTCCTGTGTGGGAATCGAACCCACAACCTCGTGCACAGCAGGCGCATACTGCGGCCACTGGACCACCAAGGCAGTCAATAATTACTGCAACAGCATACCATTATAAAAATAATGTTTAATTTAGGAACATATACAGTAGTTGTAAAATCCTTACTAATATTATAAACGCGAAAGTGTGTAAGTATAGATATATGGATGTTTGTTACTCTTTCACGCAAAAACTACTAAACGGATCTGGATGAAATTTGGCACAGAGATAGATTATAGTTTGGAATAGCATATAGGCTTTTTTATATAAACGATATTCACGCGGGCAGAGCCGAGTTCGATCCCGGGCAGTACCAATGTAAATTTTACTTTGTGGAGTTTATATGTCAATCAAATGATTCGCCATCTGCTAACGGTGAAGGAAAACATCGTGAGGAAACCTACATTTCTTAGAAATTCTAAAGATATGTCTGATTCACCAACCCGCATTAAGACAGCGTGTGTAAATTAAGGCCTAAACCCTCTCTCTCTCTTGATGGAGTAGAGGAGACCCGTGTCCAGCAGTGGGACATATATGGTATTATTAACCAAAAGAGCCGATGATTTTCCAAAACCACACACCTCTAAAATTTCGCTAACTATCCCAAGGTTAAGTTAAACGATATTACACAATTTTAACTGTCACATTAGAAACTGACGTTTACATATTGCAATATGAAAATTCTTATCACTTATCACCATGCTTTTAGAGTATGTGATAATAAGGCAGAAAGGTTATATGCAATAGAAAATATAATGACGTTTAGTTTTTTTCTTTTAAGACATGTGGGTTTCCTCACGATGGATTCCTTCACCGTATTTTTTTTTATACTACCAAGGTGGCAAATAAGCATACGGCCCGCCTGATGTTAAGCAGTTACCGTAGCCTATAGACGTTTGCAACACCAGGGGTGTCACTCACGCGTTGCTGACCTTTTAAAAACCTTATATCTCCTTACTTGAAGAACCCCATGCTATAGTCTCTTGGGAAAACCTCGGCAGGGAGCTCATACGTGGTAAAAAAATCCTATGGAATCTTACGGTACGGCATGTTTGAGGTGCAAGGATGTGAGGATGAACTCCCTGTCGGTGGCGAGAGGTGCATTGATAAAATGTCGCCGTGGGCATCATCTCGAACAATTCCTCAGAACACAGCCCATTGTACAGGCGGTAAAACACACACAAGGAGGAGAATCTATACTAATATTATAAAGCTGAAGAGTTTGTTTGTTTGGTTGAACGCGCTAATCTTAGAAAGTACTGGTTCTATTAGAAAAAATCTCTTTTTGTTAAATAGTGCATTTATCCAGGAAGGCTATAGGCTATATAACATCACGCTATGATCAATAGGAGCGGAGCAGTAGTGAGATATGTTGCAAAATCGGGGAATATATTCCAAATTACCACGCGGACGAAGTCGCGGGCGTTATTATTATTATAAAACGAAAGATATATGTACCTTCAATATCTAATAATTACAAAGTTCAACTTTGACAGTTGAATAATGGAATAGTAACTAAAACAAGATGGCCGTGACATTCATTGTGATGACACATAACCATGGTGAGACCTTGTCACATCAAAATATTTAGTCAAAATTAATTATCTTTACTCAAAACTTGTTGGTAAGGTGTGACTGACGAAGTATCTACTATTAAGAATCAAGTTATGTTTTAGAAAATAAAAATAAAATAATTTATTATCAGATACCAATCCATAGTTTGTTATAATAGCAACCCATATACACGTGGGCATAGGTCTACTTTATATATAAATTCTAACTTAAGGTCTATTTATTTTTTAATATCTATGACTGTTTATTTCTTATTAAATAAAAAAAGATGTATTTGTTCTCTTTGTTACTGTGTACAATAAAGAATTTAAGAATTTTAAGAAAGAAAGAAAAAAATAAGTTAAAAGTTAACAGTGACATCTGTTGACAATTGGTGTGAAGAATTTTTATTTTGTAACGCCAGAGTTATGTCATAAAATAACCCTAGAAAAGGAAAACATTTAAATAAAATGCACTGTTGACCTGTAACACAACTACACCACTGTGTGTAGTAGTTTGTCTGTTTACTGTATTCTGTAAGGTCCTTCCCTATTAGGGCCATTAACCCTTTACAATCCTTAGTTATAATATAGAAGTCGGGTTTTTAGTCAAGATAACAATTATGGAGTCATCAACACTGTATTAAGACAAAAGATAATAAATAATTAAAACGCTTCATAAAACTGTAGGTATTCATGTTAATTAAATGAATTTGAATAATTATTCATTATTCATATTTATTTTACTGTGTTGTTTGACCAGTATGTCTTAAGTTTGATGTTTGGGTTGAGTTAAACAGAGTTAACGCGCTATAAAAGCGAGCAAGCCCAACTGGGGAAGGACCTTATAGAAGACCACAGATTCAAATAACTACACACAGCAGTGTAGTAGTGTTGTTCTGTGTGAGTACAGGTCAACAGTGTATTTTAAAATGTTTTCCTATTTTAAGAGTTATCTTTTTTCAAACAAAAGAATTTAATATGCACGAATTGTCAACAGATGTCACTGTTAACTTATTGCAGAATGTGTTCCTGTGTGTGAATATAGGTTTCCAGAGCTCATTTACGGATGAGTTTTAATATTTTTGTAAATTATACACTTAGACTATAGCATGGGGTTCTTCAAGAAAAGAGTTATAAGGTTTCTAAAGGGTCGACAACGCGCGAGTGATACCCCAGAGCCTCTAGACAAATGGCATAAACGGTAGTCGAATCGAAAAGTCAAAAAAAAACAAATGTATGGGATTTGACGTAAGTTAACGACATTATATCGTAGACTTACGTCAAATCCCATACATTTGTTTTTTTGACTTTTCGATTCGACTATCGCTTATGCCACTTGTCTAGAGGCTCTGGTGTTGCAAGCATTCATAGGCTACGGTAACTGCTTACCATCAGAGAGGCCGTATAAGAATTATCTAATTTGGTGCAGTCGATTGGAAGTTATGCGCGTACATACATTATTTATTGATTTTATTTATATATAGATAACTGTTTTATCAATTAATTAAATATAAAATTAAGTTATGAGTGTTAACATTTAAATAAATAAATAACAGCATAAAAATAATAAGCTTCAAATAAAAAAAAACGAAAATAGAATCAGACAAAAATAAATAAAAATGTTGTTTTGTTAAATGTCAAATTGTGTAATTAAATAATAAATCATTGAACAAATGATAATCAACAGGTATTATTTGCATTTCTAGTTATTAAAATAATATTATTAAAAAGTTTTTGTTGTTGTCTTAGTAATAAAATGGTGACTATAATCGAGGTATTAGATTATTATTTTTGAATATGGAAAGCGTTCGGTGACGATGACGCGAGTTCCATGATTTTTATAATATTTTGTCGTATTCAATGTGATTTTATTAATTAACTAGCTGTTGTCCGCGGCTCCGCCCGCGTGAATGTCGGTTATCGCTGTAAAAAGTAGCCTATGTGTTATTCCAGACCATAATCAATCTCTGTGCCAAATTTCATCCAGATCCGTTCAGTAGTTTTTACGTGAAAGAGTAACAAACATCCATCCATCCATTCTTACAAACTTTCACATTTATAATATTAGTAATGATTTGACAGCAGCGCCACCTACCGGGTCCAATTGTAAAACTAAACCACCCGAAGCCCTACCCGAACACACATACACGCAAAATTACATTAAAATCAGCCGAGCCGTTTAGGAGGAGTTCAATGACAAACACACGCACAGAAGAATTATACATATAAAGATAAACACATACACAAGATTTGTCAATGTGTTTATTTAAGGAATGCATTACGTAAACTAGTATGACGCCACCCGGACACGCTCGATACCCAAATTATCTGAATATGCTAATATTATGTCCATCATAAGATTACATTGTTTAATGGTATGTTTATTGGGTATCTGGCACTTAAAATGAAGAGAGGTAGGTCTTAATACTAGCGAGCAAGCCCGACTGGGGAAGGAAGGACTTTACAGAAGACCACAGATAATCTAATATTTAAAATTCTCGTGTCATAGTGTTCAACTTTGAACTCCTCTGAAACGGCTCAACCGATTTTCGTGAAATTTTGTGTTCATATTGGGTAGGTCTGAGAATCGGACAACATCTATTTTTCATCCCCCTAAATGTTCCACCCCTAATTTTTAAATTTAATTTTTTAGACGTAATTTTTTGTGTTTTATTTTTTGTGATTAAGCATTAAAAAATACATACAACCCTTAATTTCCCCCCTCTACGATCAATATTTTAGTATCAAAACAACGTTTGCTGGGTCAGCTAGTTATCTATAATTATCCATTCCTACTTAAATAGGTATACACAGCGGTATAGTTGTGTTTCTGTCTAAGTACATGTCTCCAGCGCTCATTTAGGGATGCGTTTTAAAAGAAACGTTTTTCTATCCCAGGAATACTCCATAAAACGTCCAGTGGACGCAGTATGCGCCTGCTGTGCACGAGGTTGTGGGTTTGATTCCCACACAGTACAAAACTTTGTGTGACCCACGAAGAATTATTTTGAGTCTGGTTGTCATTTGTGTCCATTAATTGTATGTTTGTAAAGTCCTCCGCGACACAGAGCTTGTTCTCTATTGTCTATATTTGTTGTACCCAGCTCTGGCATAAAGTTTATACTGTTTCTTATTTAAAAAAAAACAAATTAATTGCTAATTGTTTTAGTTACATTTAAATGAAAATATGGCAAATAAAGATCAGGGTCGAAACTAATTAAAAACAATGATAATAATAATAAAAATATGACATTATTACAATCTTAAAAACAGTGCAATATTTTAATATTACGCAAAATATTATTATGAAATAGTTCATTGTTTAAATTTGACCTTTTTTATAAAAATACGTAGGTATTCTGTGCAAATTCTACATTGTCACAGTGGTTATTGATCCTAATTGCTAAGCTAGATGCCGTGAGTTCGATTCCAGGAAAAAAATGGGTAATGAGCATGAAGGTCTTTTTTTAGACTACCAAGGTGGCAAACACGCATACGGCAACACCAGTGGTATCACTCGCGCGTTGGCGACCCTTTAAAAACCTTATAACTCCTTTCTTGAAGAACCCCATGCTTGGTCTCTCGAAAAACCTCGGCAGGGAGCTCATTCCACAGCCTAATCGTACTTGGTCTGAGAGTAATTTGTCTTATATATGTATTTAGAAATATATTTAGAAATCTTGTCTACATATATCCTTCCTCAAGAATTGGGCTATTAGTACGTTCAAACAAACAAACTTCCAAAGTTTTGTTCTGTGAAGGAATCGAACCCACAACCTAGTGCACAGCAGCCGCATTCTATGGCTACTACACCACCAAGGTAGTTTTGAAATATACAAAATATCATCCAAATCGGTCCAGCCGTTTATGAGAAGTTAACTAACAACCACACGTACAGAACAATTATTAATTTAAGATTTATTTAAGATACTTCTCCTTTTGTAAATCGGTTAAAAACTCTTCATATTCTGATGCACTAATTCGATACTGAACGGATCTGGATGAAATTTGGCACAGAGATAGATTATGGTCTGGAATAACACATAGGCTACTTTTTACAGCGATAACCGACATCCACGGGGGCGGAGCCGCGGGCAACATCTAGTATAAGATATATGTACATATAAATATATGTATGTCCATCCGCTTGCATTCCACACGGAGTTGCTCTTGCGCAACTTAACATTATGAAAGTTTACTCGTCCATAATAAAGTTTAAAGATTACATTGCCTTTTGACACTGTTGGTTAATAATAACTTTAAGATTTAAGAGAGGTAGGGCACCATACTAGCGAGCAAGCCCGACAGGAGAGGACCCTACAGAAGACCACAGCGGTGTAGTTGTGTATTGACATTATTTAATTATTTTAACATTGTTCCATTTTTATATTGACATTATTAATTTATTTTAACATTGTTCCATTTTTATATTGACATTATTAATTTATTTTAACATTGTTCCATTATTATATTGACATTATTTAATTATTTTAACATTGTTCCATTTTTATATTGACATTATTTAATTATTTTAACATTGTTCCATTTTTATATTGACATTATTTAATTATTTTAACATTGTTCCATTTTTATATTGTTGACATCTTTTCTCAATTTATTGTAATAATCTTTGATATTGTGATCTTTATTATTTTAATTTAATTAGTTGATAGTTATATTCGTCACAAATGTAATTTTGTTATGAATACATGAAATGAAAATGAAATGTGTTCCTGTGTGTGAGTACAAATCTCCAGCACTCATTCAGGAATGCGTTTCGAAAGAAAAGTTTTCTTATTCTACACATACTCCATCTTAAATCCCTGGTGTAAAAAAATGGGTTGGTAACACGCAAGTGATACCTCTGGTATTGCAAGCATCCATAGATACTTACAAAAATAAACACCAGGGTTTTACAGTGGAGTATCCCTGGGATACGAAAACGTTAACGACAAAACTTTGTGTTACCCGCAAAGAATTGTTCTGAGTCTGGGTGTAATTAGTGTCCGTTAATTGTATGTTTGTAAACTCCCCCGCGACACAGGGCTTGTTATCTAGTGCGGGAGTTGTCTTTTAAAAAAAAAACTGTTTGAGGTCGCAGTTCTGAGGAAAGGTGTCCAAAAGACTGGCCACATTGCCACGCTGGATCCTCTCTTAGTTCCATAGATACAGGTTGACATAAAAGCAGACATACCTATAAAATCATTACCCTTTTAACTACGCAGTCAGATAAACTTCTCACCAAATTACATAGTTTACCTAATATATTTATATATTCAAAATAATTTAGGGATACATCTTTTAAACAAGTTATGTAAATTATATTAATATGTAAGCGTATATGTCCTTCTTAACATGTTGAAAACCGGTTTTAAACAAATACATATATCTTTATATACTATGCTTGTTACTTCATGTGGTTTCACTCGAATTTACTTTGAATTTCGTGTTGTTTATATATGTAATTACATACAAAAAAGCGATGGTGGCTGAGTAGGGAAGTAATAGACTTGCACGCAAGAGGTGCGAGTTCGATATCAGTGGTAGTACCAATGTGAATTTCATATTGTGTAGTTTATATGTACTAATCAAATTATTCACCATCTGCTAACTGTGAAGAAAAAAAATCGTGGAGAAACTCACATGTCTTACAAGAAATTCTAAAGACATGTCTGATTCACCAAGCCGCATTAGGCCAGCGTGTATGAATTAAGGCCTACACTTTATCTCTCTTTCTTAATAGAGGAGAGAAGACCCGTGCCCAGCAGTGGGATATATATGGGTTGCTATTATATATATACAATTTCCGTGAGGTAAGGCATCACTAGCGAGCAAGCCCGATTGGGGAAGGACCTTCCCCTTACAGAAGACCACCGACAAATAACTACATACAGCGGTGTAGTTGTGTTCCTGTGTGAGAGTACAGATATCCAGAGCTCATTTAGAAATTCATTTTTAACTTAACATTTTCACATCCTAAGGATACTCTACCTTAAAGCCTTGGTGTAAAAACAGAGGGTCAGCAACACGCAAGTGATACCCCTGGTATTGCAAACGTCCATAGGCTACAGTAACTGCTTACCATCAGATTTATTTTTTTAATCGGATCAGTAGTTTCTGAGATTCGTCTCAACCTATAAACCTCCCACTGCTGGGCATGGGTCTCCTCCATATACTTGGAGGGTTATTAGCCTACTATACCACGCTGGCCAGACGGGTTGGCATAGGGTTTTATTTTGAGTTTGCCCTCTCTTGCAGTGGATATTGTCTCCATAACTTACTCCCTTAGTCGACTCTTACGACACCCTCGGGATGGAATGGGGTGGTGACATTTGTATTCTTTATCCGTCACCACACGGACAGTTTCTGAGATTAGCGCGTTTAAACAAACAAACATTTCCTCTTTATAATATTAGTAGATATAGATATATATCTAATATATAAAATTAAATTTATTATATATTGTCTGACATTTCTAACCTTTCATTTGTATTATAATAAAAAAAAATATGGTAAAATTTTCCATATTTAAAAGATAAAATGTCTCCGAATTTTTTGTCCACGTGATTTTGTTACTATGGCATATACCTACATGAGTTTATTTTACTGGCCTTATAGTTTAAGCCCTCGGAGTCGGTTGGGTGTCAAACAAGCATATGGCCCGCCTGATGTTAAGCAGTTACCGTACCCTATGGACGCTTGCAATAACAGAGGTATCACTTGCGTGTTGCCAACCCATTTTTTTTACACCAGGGTAGTGATAGGATATAAGATTTTAAAAAGAGTATCCCTGGGTTAGGAATACGTTTCTTTCAAATCGCATTCCTAAATGAGCGAGACCTGTACTGCACAGGAACACGAAAACACGCTGTGTGTAATTATTTGGCTGTGTTCTTCTGTAAGGTCCTTCTCCAGTCGGGCTCGCTCGCAAGTATGGTACTTCTCTTGAAATAAATTAAAAAAATAATAATCTGGCTATGGGGTCTGCGGTATCAGTTGATTCTGGAAAATGTGTCTCTTGTCCAAAATAGTTTGACTGACTGCTAATCCGGCAATCGTGGTGTCGATTCCCACCCAGGACATATATTTGTGTGATGAGCACGATAGAGATAGGGTACCACACAAGCACGAAAACCCGGCTGGGGAAGGAGCTTCACCTTACTGAAGACACCTTCACCTTACAGCTGAATAACTACACACAGCGATGTAGTTGAGTTCCTGTGTGTGAGTACAGGTCTCAAGCGATACAGTCCCAAGGATACTCCATCTTAAAGTCCTGGTGTAAAAAATGGGTCCGCAACACGCAACTGATACCTCTGGTATTGCAAGCGTCCATAAGCTACGGTAACTGCTTAACATCAGGCGGGTATGCTTGTGTGCCACCCAAGTAGTATTAAAATCCTTTTTCAACAACACTCCCCGAATCTCCACTACATCACTTTGTGTAGTTATTTGGCTGTGGTCTTCTGTAAAGGGCCTTCCCCATGTGGACTGCAGGCTTGTTTAGTACCTACATTACTCTGCTTTTAATTTAAATGATTTAATTAATTACTATTCAATCTAGACTTATACATGTTATATAAAATGACATTTCTAAAACTTTCACGTTTCTAATTATTAGAAAATATTAACGTTTTAATATAATTAGAATAGAATTTAGCTGTCGCTAGCGCTGCAACTGCAAGTATAGAAGTTGAACTTGAGTGACGCCCCTGAGGCTCTAGACAAGTGGCACAAAAGGTAGTCGAATCGATAAGTCAAAAAAACAAATGTATGGGATTTGACGTGAGTCTACGATATAATGGCGTAAACTTACGTCAAATCCCATACATTTTCTTTTTTGACTTTTCGATTCGACTATCGCTTATGCCACTTGTCTAGAGGGGCTGATATTACAATATGTATATACTGCTTGGGTGGCAAAAGCATATAGCCTGCCTGATGTTAAGCAGTTACCGTAGTTACATATCTTCTGAACTATCCTACTTCCTACTAGTATGGATGGATGGATAGATGGATGGATGTATGGATGTTTGTTACTCTTTCACGTAAAATTTACTGAACGGATCTGGATAAAATTTAGCCCAGAGATAGATTATGGTCTGGAATAACACATAGGCTACTTTTTACAGCGATAACCGACACGCGGGTAACAGCTAGTAATATTATAAAGAAGAAAGATTTGATGTTTTGTTACGATTGAACTCAGAAACTACTCGACCGATTTAAAAAATTCTTTCACCATTAGAAAGCTACATTATCAGCGAGTAACATAGGCTACAATTTATCGAAAAAAAAAATACGGGATGCCTACGAAAAAAAAAATCCACCCATGCGAAGTCGGGATCAGCCACTAGTTCTTTATAATTTCATTGATAGTACACCCGGAGGTATACTTTGTACTTTAAACGACTAATAAATAAATATTTTATGTATGGAAATTCCATACAGTTAAATATCGGAATATTTATCATACATAATTTGTTTAATTTACCGATATTTTGTTATATCAATAACTTATATATTATTTAAATGACATAACGTTATTTTTTATTACGTCTAATGAGACTGTTAAACTCTAGGTAACGGGTTTGATTCCTGGGTAGGGAAAAAATAGATTGGTTTTGTGTCAAGTAATTTAGATAATTCTCAGTTTAGATATTTGGGGTGTTTACCCCGGAATCGAACTCACGACCTTTGCCTTATCAGTCGCGAACCAACCAAAAGGCCAGACAAGAACGTAATATTTTTAAAAATTTGATATTGGGTTTTGTGTTAAGAAATTTAATATTTGCGGTGCTTGCTCAGGAATCGAACTCACGATCTTCCGCTTAGCAGTCCTTGACCAACTAAAAGGCCAAACAAATAAAAACGTATTTTTTTTATGTTAAGCACCATAAATTATTTTGCCTATTAACTTGCAATACCAGAGGTATCACTTGTGTGTTGTCTACCCAAAAATAAACACCAGGGCTTTATGATGGGACTATCCCTGGGATAGGAATACGTTTCTTTCAAAACGCATTCCTAAATGAGCGCTGGAGACCTGTACTCACACACAGGAACACAACTTGCCGTACCGTAAGATTCCAGAGGAATTTCTTACCACGTACGATTAGGCTGTGGAATGAGCTCCCTGCCGAGGTTTTCCCAAAAGACTATAGCATGGGGTTCTTCAAGAAAGGAGTTATGAGGTTTTAAAGGGTCGGCAACGCGTGAGTGACACCCCTGGTGTTGCAAACGTCCATAGGCTACGGTAACTGCTTACCATCAGGCGGGCCGTATGCTTGTTTGTCACCTTGGTAGTAAAAAAAAAAAACTACACCGCTATGTCTTCTGTAAGGTGAAGGTCCTTCCCCAGTCAGGCTTGCTCACTAGCATGGTGTGTACCTTTGAGTTGGTCAATAACCTTGTTCCCATAACTAACACAATACAATATTTGATATAAAATTTAACTTTTAAATAACTTAACAATTCTTATTCGATATTAAAACATCGATGCTCTTATACCATATTAGTTTTATTGTTTATATTAACATAAATAACTTGAGAAACAAAGTAAATGATCTAAATATTATGTCTATTGTTAGGCAAGAAAGGTGCGGCCATTAATTCTCCTAATTTCGGTCATGGGCGGCCATTTTGAACATAGACTACTACGGGAAATATTAGCTAGCAGTTGGACCGCGACTCCACCCACTCCTTAAAAACACGCAAGTGACACTTTTGTTATTGTAAGCATCCATAGGCTACGGTAACTGCTTACCATTAAGCAGGCCGTAAGCTGGTTTACCACATAAGGAGTTCTTCTTCTTCTTCTTATCGTTTGGTTAGTGGCCAACCTGGTGTCAGAGATATTTAGATCGCACATTTTTAGGCCTCTGTCGTGATCTAACGACTGTAAACAGTCGGGACCGACTTTAAACGTGCCCTCCCAAGCACGAAGACGCTTAGATGAAACACCACTATGCGGTCATCCATCTATAGGGTTACCGCGTCTTTGGTTGCTTAACCCGCTGATCGTTTACCGAACAGCAAGTGCACCTGGCTATGAGGCCTAACATAATGACTTAAAAAAAACTCAACTGACTGTTAACAATTGGGACCGACTTTTAGCGTGCCCTTTGAAGCACTTAGTGCTTAGGTGGTAAACAAATATACGGCCCGTCTGATGTTAAGCAGTTACCGTAGCCTATGGACGCATTTTTACACCACTGCTTTAAGATGGAGTATCCCTGGGATAGAAAAACGTTTCTTTTAAAACGTATCCCTAAATGAGCACTGGATACCTGTCCTTAGTAGTACAAAAACAATATTATAATAATATTGTTTTTGTACTACTAATATTATAAACGCGAAAGTTTGTAAGTATGGATGGATGTTTGTTACTATTTCACGTAAAAACTTCTAAACGGATCTGGATTATATTTGGCACAGAGATAGATTATGGTCTGAAATAACACATAGGCTACTTTTTATAGCGATAACCGACATCCAGGCGGGCAGAGCCGCGGGCAACAGCTAGTCCATCTATATTTCATCACTTTCCTTCACCGTATCAGCAGTATCAGCAGTAATATTCCACTTCAATTTATCCTATTAAGGAAAGTAATCAAGGAAAGTGCAATTCTTCCGATAATAATTAAATAATGAATAAAATTATGAACTTCAATGGTGAGAAACGCGGAAGATGAATGATAATGAAGATGTCCTTAATTTTAACATGCAATGCTAACTCACCATACTAGCGAGCAAGCCCGACTGGGAAACGACCCCTCCACCTTACAGAAGACCACAGCCAAATAACTACACACAACGGCAGTTGGGTTCGAGTACAGGTCTCCAGCGCTCATTTAGGGATACGTTTTGAAAGAAACGTTTTCCTGTCCCAGGGATACTCCCATATTAAACCCCTGGTGAAAAAAAAAGGGTTGGACAGGCAAGTGATACCTCTGGTATTGCAAGCGTTCATTGGCTACGGTAACTGCTTAACATCAAGCGGGCCGTATGCTTGTTTGCCGCTCAAGTAGTATAAAAACTCATAGACACAAATCACACTCAGACTCGGATCAAACATTTATGAATTACACAAAGTTTTGTGCCGTGTGGGAATCGAACCTACGACCACCGACTTAGCAGTCACTTACCTCTAGACCAACACTTACGCGGGTGGAGCCACAGGCAACAGCTAGTTCTCTATATATTTTTTTTACAACATATTGATTTATTTTCTTCAAAAATCCGGTTTTATTATATTTCTATGATAATAAAGAAAGACCATAAATAGTGTATAATGTTAAATTAATTCTATAGCTTACCATATATGGTGTAAGGACTTACCATACCGGTAAAGGTTCAACCACATCTCGCTTCAAAATTATCATATTTGTTTTAACTGACTGCCTTGGTGGTCCAGTGGCCGCAGTATGCGCCTGCTGCGCACGAGGTGTGGGTTCAATTCCCACCTAGGAAAAATATTTGTTCGATGAGCATGATTGTTTGTTCTGCGTCTGGGTGTAATTTATCTATAATATGTATGTATTTAGAAGTATATAAGTATGTTTATCAGTTGTCTGGTTACCATAGTACAGGCTCTGTCTAGTTTGGGATCAGATAGCGATGTGTGAGTTGTCCCGAAAATATTATTATTATTATTTAGCTGTGGTCTTCTGTAAGGTGGAGGTTTTTCCTCAGTCGGGCTTACTCACTAGCATGGTGCCCTACCTCTCTTTTGTATTTATAATAGTAGGTACAGATTATTTTGATTAAATTCAGTAAATGAATACCAGAGATGACTTATTATCAAATACATATTAAATTTGAATATATTAAATAACTAATAAGTTAATAATGTCATCAATATAATGTGTAATCAAATATTTGTCACTAATACCTGCTAATAAGTTAATATTAATTATATTTAATATTTGACATTGGAGCACCAATGACGAAAGGCGTTGTTTACGGAAAGATTATTAAAAATATAAATATTTACAATAATTAATATTAAATTTAGAGAGGTAGGGCATCATTCAAGCGAGTAAGACTGGCTGGGGAAGAACCTCTGACTTACAAATTATACATTTACTATTTACATATTTTATCGTTCTAAAATGAACAAAACAAAAAAAAATGTTAACAATAAAAGAGCAAAAATATTTATAATGTATTTAATAGATATTATTATAGCCAAATTTCATCCAGATCCGTTCAGTACTTTTTACGTGAAAGAGTAACAAACATCCATCCATCCATCATACTCATAAACTTTTAGATTTATAATATAAGTAAAGATAGCGGCTTCGCACGGGTTGACATAAAGAAAGACGTTTTAGGGTACTTTTTATCCGTCTGATCTGATCTGGGTGAAATTCGGCATATAAATAGATTATAGTCTAGAATAGCACATAGGCTACTTTTTATCGCGATAACCGATATTCACGCGGGCGGAGCCGCGGAAAACAGCTAGCCTACAATAATTGGGTTATAAGTAGCTATATTTCATCTATAGCTATCCCTTTCTATATCATACGTTCGATAGCGCTATACCTACATACGTCTTTCTTACTATAATGTTTTGACTTGGTGGTCCAGTGTTCGCAGTATGAGCCTGCTGTGCACGAGGTTGTGGGTTCGATTCCCACACAGGACAAAACTTTGTGTGACCCACAAAGAATTGTTCTGAGTCTGGGTGTAATTCGTGTCCGTTAATTGTATGTTTGTAAAGTCCCCCGCGACACAGCTTGTTCTCTAGTGCGGGAGTTATTTTTTACTAATAAATTAAATCTTATATATAAAATTCTCATGTCACAATGTTCGTTCCCGAACTCCTCCGGAACGGCTTGATCGATTCTCATGAAATTTTGTGAGCAAATTGAGTAGGTCTGAGAATCGGCCAACATCTATTTCATCCCCCTAAATGTTAAGGGAGGGCCACCCCTAATTTTTTTATTTAATTTTTTAGACATTTTTTTTTGTTTTTATTTTTTGTGATTCAGCATTAAAAAATACATACAACCCTTAATTTTCACCCCTCTACGATCAACCCCTATATTTAAGTAGCAAAATAACGTTTGCTGGGTCATCTAGTAATAAATAAATGTCTGTCTCTCAAAACACAAGACATACGGTACACACCGATAAGTTTCAATATTACAAAGATTCGGCTAAAGAACTTGTTTGATGCGACCAACTTGCCTTTACTTACGCAACCGGTTAGGCAACCGACAACATGTTACGACACTGCCAACCCCCATCGGAATTTACACAAAATACTGTTGGGATTGTAATATTTAAAAAGAGGTAGGGCCGTCCCCAATCGGATAGAATAGGATTTATCCTATTCTATCCGATTGGGATAAATGGCACCAATCGGTAACGCGTGAGTGACACCTCTGCCCCTCTAGACAAGTGGCATAAGCGATAGTCGAATCGAATAGTCAAAAAAGCAAATGTATGGGATTTGACGTAAGTTTACTACATTATATCGTAGACTTAGTCATATCCCGTACTTTTGTTTTTTTGACTTTTCGATTCGACTACCGTTTATGCCACTTGTCTAGAGGCTCTGGTGTTGCAAACGTCCATAGGCTACGGTAACTGCTTACCATCAGGCGGGTCGTATGCTTGTTTGCCATCTTGGTAGTATAAAAATAAAAAACCTACTAGTGGTCAAGCAAATCCGACTGGGGAAAGACCTCCACCTTACACAGAACACAGCCAAATAACTATACACAGTGGTGTAGTTGTGCTCCTGTGTGTGAGTACAGGTCTCCAGCGCTCATTTAGGGATGCGTTTTGAAGGAAACGTATTCCTCTACCAGGAATACAAAATGGGTTGGCAACATGCAAGTAATACCTCTGGTATTGCAAAAGTCCATAGGCGGTAACTGCTTAACACCAGGCGGACCGTACGCTTGTTTGCCACCCAAGAAGTATTAAAAAAAATTGGATTATTTTTTTCTAAATATTTTTTATCTATACTAATATTATAAAGCTGAAGAGTTTGTTTCGTTAAACGCGCTAATCTCAGAAAGTACTGGTTCGATTAGAAAAATACTTTTTTTATTGAATAGTCCATTTATCCAGAAAGGCTATAGGCTATTTAACATCACGCTATGATCAATAGGAGCGGAGCAGTAGTGAGATATGTTGCAAAATCGGGGAAAAATATTCCAAATTACCACCCGTCGAAGTCCAGAAATCCAAGAAGCGACCTAGTATTTTATAAAACAAGTATAAAAGTAAAAAATACCCAAGTACTTACTCTTATTAGTCAAAACAAGGGATTTCCCATAGCTTTCTCTTTCGTAACTTTTATTATTATGATGACCTTGACACACAAACCTTGGTTAAAAGTTTTATGTGGGTAGTTGATGAATATTGTATTGTTCTAGTTAATGCCCGCGGCGTTCTCTGCGCTCGTTTTGTATACGAAGATCTATTGTTAATTTTCAAACATTTATTTCATAAGATATTTATATGAATAGTTATTAAAATAAAAGTAACTAAACCTAAACTACTTATAAACAATCAGATATTGTATTTAAAGGTATTAACCTATAAATAAAATATCTGATTGAGGTCGCAGTTCTGAGGAAAGGTGTCGTGCCGATCTTATTCTTTGTTCTTTTTCCATTTTTTTTTTTTTTTTTTTTTTTTTTAATACTACTTGGGTGGCAAACAAGCATACGGCCCGCCTGATGTTAAGCAGTATCCGTAGCCTATAGACGCTTGCATTACCAGAGGTATCACTTGCGTGTTGCCAACCCATTTTTTACACCAGGGCTTTTTAAGATGGAAGTAACCCTGGGATAGGAATACGTTTCTTTCAAAACGCATTCCTAAATGAGCGCTGGAGACCTGTACTCACACACAGGAACACAACTACACCGCTGTGTGTAGTCATTTGGCTGTGGTCTTCTGTAAGGTGGAGGTCCTTCCCCAGTCGGGCTTGCTCGCCAGTATGGTGCCCTACCTCTCTTAAATATATCATTATTCCGTGATCTTGATGTTAAAACATATTCACTGAATCGTACATTTTGTTGTTTGGTCTTTATATATAATTGTGAGATATTGGAGCATATTAAGCCTCCGCCATCGCAATATAACTAAATTAAAAATAATATTTTGTATTTTTAAGTTTTCCAGTAGTTTAAGAGAGGTAGGGCATCATACTAGCGAGCAAGCCCGACTGGGGAAGGACCTCCACCTTACAGAAGACCACAGCCAAATGACTACACACAGCGGTGTAGTTGTGTTCCTGTGTGTGAGTACAGGTCTCCAGCGCTCATTTAGGAATGCGTTTTGAAAGATACGTATTCCTATCCCAGGGTTACTTCCATCTTAAAGCCCTGGTGTAAAAAATGGGTTGGCAACACGCAAGTGATACGTCTGGTAATGCAAGCATCTATAGGCTACGGATACTGCTTAACATCAGGTGGGCCGTATGCTTGTTTGCCACCCAAGTAGTATAAAAAAAAAAAAAAAAAGTTTAAGTTTAACTTTCTGTCGGTACAAAGTCAGTGGTAAATTGAAGTAGAATGAAACCGGAATACTTTTAGGGAAGGAAACGGAAAAAATTATATAATTTTTTTTTTGTGGGAAGAAAACAGAATACTTTTTGGGTTGAAACCGGAAAAAATAGTCGTGGGATGAAAAACGTAGGATGAAAATGGACACACCCGCCCAAAAGAGTGGCCACATTGTCACGCTAATAAAAAATCATTTAAATAATCTTTGCCAAATCAGCTGTGTGTTCTGTGTCTGGGTGTAATCTATATGTATCTATAAGTAACTTAAATTGAAATATATGGTTTTAATGTAAAAATCTCAGCTTTCGCACTTAATAATATACACAAACCTATTTATCATCTCAACCCATAAACCTCCCACTGCTGGGCACGGGTCTCCTCCATACATTTGAAAGGATATTAGCCTACTATACTACGCTGGCGAGACGGGTTGGTATAGGATTTTGTTTCGAGTTTTCCGTCTCTTGCAGTAGATATTGTCTGCCTGACTTACTCCTTTAGTCGACTCTTACGACACCTTCGAGATGGAATGGGGTGGTGACATTTGTATTCTTAATCCGTCACCACACGGACAACTTACTCTTTTTCTTCTAATAAAAACAAATTTAGGATGTTTCAGTATTTGGTATAACAAATTTAGAATTGTTTGGCTCTCTTCTTCCACGCTCTTGCTCTCTCTCTCCCTCTCTCTCTCTCTCTCTTTTAGTTTCGGCTAATCTGATTCATAAAAAGTAACTTAAAATTCTTTTATTTTTAAAAGAGATTAACAATCCGACTTTCAATCTATGAGTTACTCGTATAAAAGTCTATAATATACTAGCTGTTGCCCACGGCTCCGCTCGCGTGGATGTCGGTTATCGCTGTAAAAAACCTAGCCTATGTGTTATTCCAGACCATAATCTATCTCAATGCCAAATTTCATCCAGATCCGTTCAAAAGTCTTTGAGTGAAAGAGTAACAAACATCCATCCCTCCATACTCACAAACTTTCACATTTATAATATTATTAAGGATTAAGAATATGTATTTAGATATAATAAGTATGCTTATCAGTTGTCTGGTTGCCATGTACAGGCTTTGCCTAGTTTGGGATCAGATGACTATGCGTGAGTTGTCCCAAGTCCCAATATACATATTTAAGATCGCAAGTTCCCTCAAAATTTTCGAAAGTTAATAATATAAGGTGTACAACCACAGATGATACATTTTTATTGTAATAAAGCTTTTATTTTTAGCACCTGAAACACTAAACTTTCCTTTTCCACCGAGTCGGGTGAAAGTTGTTTTTAATATGCAAATGTAAAATCTTCTTAAAACCTTTTTAATCTTTAAAATGCAAAAGGAAACATCAAAATTGGAAGTTCTTGTAAGAAATTAAGCATAATATATTGATATTGTGCAATGGAGACTATGTAATTATGCAATAATAGTGCACAAGTGTGTGCACAAAGGCAGGTGTACACTCATTTCACGCTCATAGTTGGCGGTTTAGGGGTGGCCTCTCTCACCGTACCTTTAACCTATTGATATACTACATTATACAAATAATACTGGTTATACTTCTTAGCAACATTATGCGAAATAAAATTATGCCAAAATGGATTAGCCTAAAAGATAATTATGTCAACATAAACTTTATGCCAAAAAAACCATTATGGTGAAATATTATTATACCAAAATATTTATGCCAAAGTTTATAAGAAAAGATCATTATGCGAAAATAAAAGGATACTGTTATTAAAATTATATTATTAACTTATAATAATAGCACCTAAATAAGCGTCATCATTCTATGTCAGCTAAATATAGTAATAATTTAAATGACATAAACTGTACAGGTGTTACTTAAAGAGGCTAGGCTGACCTAGGTTATCTAAATAAGTACTGAGTAGGATGCAAGGCGAACTGAAAGTATTGTTGTGTGTTAGCCTAGTTATATACTAAAAGATATAATTTTTATGCGAATTTTTTTATATCTTTAATGTTGAAAATCAAGATGGTATGATTGTGGCATCGTAGCTGCTAATAGACCAAAAGTGAGAAATGAATTTAGTCATTTCATAAATCATTAAAATTCACAAACTAACTCTTGTATACCTGCAGAGTAAAACAAGGCTCTTCTGGCAATCCTCTGCGGCCTATGGTTGCGCTATAAAGATTACAGACTCAACGAAATAGATTCAGCCGTTTAGTAGTTACAAGAACAAAATAGACATACATACATAGTATATAGAACAAACCCATCCTTACTGCTGCCTATCAGATCAAAAGGAATCCAAAAGTTTCGCTTCACGTATAAAAATTATTACAAAATGCAACCAATCAATCTTTACCATAGAATATTTTGACAGACTACTAAATTAATTAAAATTTGAATTATTCATAATTATTTATGCATAATTATTATGTGAATTTTAATTAATAACAACTCCGAATACTTTATATACCTATACGAAGAATTAGGAAATATTGCTAAATGATTATATGCTTCTCAATTTATTTATTGGTCTAGAAGCTATGAGGAAAAAGCAATTGGTTTCATCAGTTTATTTATAAACTTTAACATAATGTAGGCTGTTTTTATAAAACCTTAGAAATTCAAACGAAAATTACAATAATAGAACCGATAGATTTGTCGTTCCGCGGCTTCACCCGCGTGGATGGCGGTTGTCGCTGTAAAAATGATGTATGTTTTTATTTTTATTTTGTCTTGGGCAAACAAGCACACAGGTCAAAACCTTTGTCTTGGGCAAAACATCAGGTGGGCACCTGATGTTTAGCACTTACCGTAGCCTATAGGCGCCTGCAATACCAAAGGTATCACATGCGTGTTGCCTACCCATTTTGTTTAGGAAATACCTAGGAAAACGTTTCTTTCAAATACTCATTCACGCAAAAACTACTGAACGGATCTGGATGAAATTTGGCACAGAGATAGATTATAGTCTGGAATAGCATATAGGCTAGGCTTTTTATCGCGATATCCGACATCCACGCGGGCAAACAGCCAGTAATTCATATTATAGTATAGCATTGTTTATATTACAAGCTTAACAAAGCCCCACCCACGACAACACGTACGTAAGCCACATCGAATGCGTAAAGTACAAGATTCGCATCTGTGTTATGTAAAACACATTAGTGTATCGCTAATATATTATGCCTATAGTTTTCACTTTTTACTCGACGACAAATAAATGGGTGATGTTATTTAATTGTGTTGCAAAAATATTGTTTTGTAATGTGTATTGGATACAGCTTCAAGAAAAGTAGGGTATATATAAACGGACCCTAGCGAGCAAGCCCGACTGGGGAAGTACCTCCACCTTACAGAAGACCACAGCCAAATAACTATACACAGCGGTGTAGTTGTGTTCCTGTGTGTGAGTACAGACACAGATTACTTAATAGTGTACAGAGCCTCTAGACAAGTGGCATAAGCGATAGTCGAATCGAAAAGTCAAAAAAGAAAATGTATGGAATTTAAAGTAAGTTTACGACATTAAATCGTAGACTCACGTCAATTTCCATACATTTTATTTTTTGGCTTTTCGATTCGACTATCGCATATGCCACTTGTCTAGAGGCTCTGGTCAGGCAACCGCAAGTGATACCTTTGGTATTGCAGGCGTCTCTAGGCTACGGTAAGTGCTTAACATCAGGTGGGCTGTGTGTTTGCCACCCAAATAAAACAAAAATATAAAAAACATTTATTTTAAAACGCTTCCCCAAATGAGCGATTAAAACCTGTACTCACACATAAGAACACAACTACACCGTTGTGTGTAGTTATTCGAGCTGTGGTCTTCTGTAAGGTGGAGGCCAGTCAGGCTTGCTCGCTAGTATAATAATAATAATAATAATAGGCAGATCATGGCTGTACTGCAATAGTGCAGCTGTAGCATGACTATGGTAAGCGTCTCATCCCATTTTAAATTAATTCTCTAAGGGCATCTGCGTGTTGGATCTATATCCCCGCGTAAGCCTTCCAAAGGCCCGGGTATTCTCCTTGAATGATGGGAAAATACCCGTGATAAAGAGAGACATAATAATGAAACACTACACCTACATAATATTACACAACACACGCTGCATTTACTTGGTTACCACTCAATAATGTAGTTTTGACCAGCCTAAAAGCTGTGAAATGTAAGCAAACACAAATAATAATAATACTATTTTCGGGACAACTCACACATCTCTAATCCCAAACTAGGCAGGCTGGACGCCAGCAATACCAGAGGTATCTAGGAGGGTGATATTTTTATTTTTTTTAAATATTACTTGGGTGTCAAACAAGCATACGGCCCACCTGATGTTAAGCAGTTACCGTAGCCTATGGGCTTTAAGATGGTAACAGCCCTGGGATAGGAATACGTTTATTTCAAAACACATCCCTAAATGAGCGCTGGAGACCTGTACTCACATATACATTGCTGTGGTCTTCTGTAAGGTGGTCCTAGATGGGGTTGCTCGCTAGTGTGGTGCCCTACCTCTCTTATATTTCTTGTATTTAATAATTCTCAATAGCAAACAATATAATTCGAATAACCGGAGGCATATTGATTGTGTCACCAAATATTTGTCTGATCTAAATCAATATTAGTGAACCTTGAAGTTAGGTGTGACTCAATGGAGCCAGTAACTGCATGTAGGTGGAACGTTTAACTGCAAACATTATGACTATCTAGTTTTAGACGCAAACTTAGAATTCATTCTACTAGAGGCGGTGCTGATATCATTTAATTTAACTTTAAAAAGAGAGGTAGGGCCTGTTGGTCTAGTGGTTAGTGACTCTGACTGCTACACTGCAGGTCGTGGGTTCGTTTCCCAGCCAGGACAAATCTTTGTGTGATGAGCACGAATGTTTGTTCTGTGTCTGGGTGTAATTTATCTATAATGTGTATGTATTTAGAAATATATATGTATGTTTATCAGTTGTCTGGTTACCGTAGTACAGGCTCTACTATTGCCAAGCTTTTTTTAATACTACTTAGGTGGCAAATAAGCAAACGGCCCGTCTGAGGGTACCTAGGCAATCAAAACAATTAACTATTTAGTAATTGGTCCGTAATCTATGGATAAACCCAGGCAAAGTTGCTTAAGACCCCTCTCTCAAAAAATGATGAAAAAGAGGTGTAAATGAAACCATTTTTTGTTGGCATTTATAGACAAATGACTGCCAAAAAATGCAGTATTAACCTACAAGATGTGTTTCATAATATGGTTTTGTCATAAATTATATAGTACTTCTAAATAGTTTGTAAAAAAATCATCGACTCAGCACCGAATTATTGAGATGTAACCACTTTATGAGTTCAATTTTTATCAAATAATACGGAAAAAAACAGTATTTGAAGAAAACATACACCTATAATTTGGTTATGTTATATTTAGAATAAGTTTAAATTTTAATTAAATAAAAATTAAGAAGACGTCCATTCAAAGAGTACATCTGTTTGTATCCCCGCGCTCGCCTAGAGAATTAGGTCGTGTTTGCTTCGCCCAAATACGATACGTTGGCGATATCCCAAGCCTTAACATGCTCCATCTTCGCAGTCTGAGTCACTAACCACTTGACTAATAAACTAATCAAATCAAATTTACTTTGCAAAATCTCCAAAACAACTAAACCAATTTTGATGTAACTTTTAATTCATATAACCTTGACTATGGTTCATCAGCTGATGATTATGTATATTTAGATATATTTGGTTGATGACTCAACAAAATATAAAGACGTGCGTGGGTGGGATCTGGCAAGGGAGATGGTGTAACACACAAGATCATTTAGTTTGCTATAGATTTGAGATAAAGGCGATTATGTACCTACTAGCTGTTGCCCGCAGCTCCGCCCGCGTGAATGTCGGTTATCGCTGTAAAAAGTAGCCTATGTGTTATTTCAGACCATAATCTATCTCTATGCCAAATTTCATCCAGATCCGTTCAATAGTTTTTACGTGAAAGAGTAACAAACTTCACAAGTTTACGAGTAGCAGTCGATTTACTTATAAAATGTTATTGGAGAAGTAAAAATTGGGATTGGGTCTTGAATCAAATCGTCTGAATAAGATAAATATGCAACTATGGGGTGGGGTAAAAAGGTGGTTGCCTTTCTATATGAGTTGACTGCCTCGGTGGTCCAGTGGCCGCAGTATGCGACTGCTGTGCACGAGGTTGTGGGTTCGATTCCCACACAGGACAAAACTTTGTGTGACCCACAAAGTGTTGTTCTGAGTCTGGGTGTATTTGTGTCCGTTAATTGTATGCTTGTAAAGTCTCTCGCGACACAGAGCTTGTGCTCTCTAGTGCGGGAGTTGTCTTATAAAAAGGAAAAAAAAAAGAAAACAAGTTGCCTTTTTTAGTATTTTTTTGCAAAAACAATCACAAAATCGAAAATGAATTGTAGTTTTTTTAATTTTCGTAGTCTGTAATAAGTCTAGGAATACAAATACCTGACCGTATATTAAATAATCAATAGGTTAGATTAGATAAGAATTGCGAAGTCAGAACGCCAAAATGGCGAGTGTCAGAACCACATTGCGTAAACTAAAAAAACGCTCCGCTCAACGCTCCGCCTGTCTAACCACACAATCTTAATCTTTTTGTTTACAAAACGTGATCAGAATTAATGATAACAATATTCGATAGATTATAAATGAATCTCTTACAAGAATCAAATTATAGTTTGAGAATTAAAGTGTTTTTTTGTCTAAAATTAAGTCTAGATTTTATTTATTCAAATTATGTAGCTAACAAAAGTATTGATCAACTTTTTATGATGAGACTTTTAACCTCAGAACATTTATTTTATTTATCTGGGAATCTTGTTGCCATGTCGATAACTTAGAAGTAATAAATTATGATTAGGTCGCTGGGTGGTCGAAATTCAAACGTAATTGTGTTCTGCAATCCTTCTCCGTGTGGCAATGGGCAGACCACATCGCACTACGAACCGACAACCGAAGATAGCGGATAAAGATAGCGTTGCCAGCCGTCTGGATAAAGCCGGACATAGTTAGGCTTTTTAATTGCGTGTCCGGCTAAAATAAATGGTGTCCGACTTGTCCGGCTATTCTAAGGCTATTTACATTCCACAAACGAGAATACAGAAAGACAGACTTCAGGTCTCCTTAATAAATATTCAATCACAACTTTTTTGTCGTATCTATTAAAACTGAGACACAAAATCCTCAATTATGTAGGGTGTCCGGCCTATTTACCCAAATGTCCGGCCTAACTGGCTGGTCTGTCCGGCTATTAGGTTTGGCGACCTTAGATGGAGAAGAAAGGTTCTCGCGTATAAACTTTAACTGTCACCAAATCTCACACTTCTCCGTGCGCACAATGTACTTCAAAAGGTGTATAAAGTATTTTCTTTACGAAAAATTTTGCCAATTCTTCCAATTTCGTATTCTTAGCACTTTGATTTCTCTAAAACAACCTTTTTCTTCTTGTTACAGAACCATGAAGCCACTTTATTCAATAGTGGTTGCCATACTGGTCTTCGCGGCCAACGCTCACCCTGAAAACATCGAAGATGTGAAGGAACTACCCCAGAGTAAAGAACCATTGGTAGAAGCAGAAGAAAGCGAACCTCAAACGAGAACAGAACGATGCACAGCCTGCTCCGGCACTCTTAACCTTAAATCCCATAAAGATGTTCTTGCAGCTATCCAAGCTCTGCCAAACTCTGAAGTACATACACAGGAATCCTTCGAGGAATGTACCTCCGAGAAAGGATGCGCTGGTATCAAACTAAAAGATGGTAAGCTAGTCCAAAAGTTCGGCAACCTTGAAGCTTTTAAAGCAGCATCTCAAGCCAACGCTGGCAACGAATTCCAGTTCCAAGCAGCTGGTAATAATGTCTTGGAAGGTGGAGTAGCTAATGGTGGACCATTCTGGTGGATGAACCAGGATTCACCTTTCAAAAATGCTGCAGCAGGAGCTAATGGCGGTGGCCATGTAGAAAAGATCAGTAAATTCCAGTCTTCAAGTTTCTCAACCTCAAATAATGGAGATGCTGGAGGTATCAATCTTGCTGCTAACCCATTCTTAAATGGAGACTTCTCTAAACTGGCTGGCGGTTTCACCAGCAATGGTGGTAACTTCGCTGCCAGTCAAGGTTTTGAATCCTCAAACACAGCAACAGGACAGGCAGCTGGTTTTGGAGCTGGACAAAACGCTGGTTTTGGCGCTGGACAAGCTGGATTTGGCAGTGGCTCACAAAGTAACTTTGGATCTAGCTCAAGCCAATTCTCTGGTTCTCAAAATGGTTTCGCCGCTCAAGGGACGCAAGGAGGTCAAAATTTGGGCGCACAAGGTGCTCAAGGTGGACTAAACGGAGGCCAGGGTAACTTCAACAGCTTCAGCTCCAGCAAATTCGCATCTACCGGTTACACTGGATCATCCCCAGCTCCCTTCGCGTCCAGTGGTTCCAACGTGAACTTGATCCAAGGCAACCAAAAATCCGACTACGACTTCGACCAGCAGCAGCAAACTCAACAGACCATCGATGAGGTGTTCCAGAGTACTGGAAATGTTCTTGCTCATGAGAATACTGGAGGAGATTTACAGCAGACCTGTGCTGGTCAAGGATATATCTGTGTTCATAAGGCGCAGTGCAACAATGGAGTGGTGAACACCAATGGCGGCGCTTTATTGCAAGCTCAGACTCAGGTTAGTTAGTGACGACCCATTTTTAACCTTAGATCTTCTTCTTCTGTGAAAATGTCCATGAAACTTAATTATTATAATAATAACTAGCGGTGAGTCCTGACTTCGTCCGGATTTTTTACATATAACCTTCTCCTGACAATAACGAACAAAGCAAAAAAAGAATTAGCGAAATCGGTTCAGCTGTTCTCGAGATTTGCGCTTCGCAACATTCAGCGATTCATTTTTATATAATAATTTAATTTAGAATATTCCATTATATACAGTCCATGTTATTTGCTGATAATGTAGCTTTCTATTGGTGAAAGGATTGTTAAAATTGGTTTAGTAGTTTTTGATTTTATCCATTACAAACGGGAATACCAAAAATCTTATCTTTTTATATTATAATTCAGAATACTCTTAACTTTGGACAGTAACAGCTAGTTTTGTTCTCACTTACTACTTACATGACGAATAAGCATATGGCTTGCTTGATGGTAAGCAGTTACCGTAGCCTGCAATACATGCGGCAACATGTTCTGCTGACTCCAAAATTTGTAACATAAAATTTTTGCGATACCAAGATATTTCTTTAAAATGACGTCCTTAAAATTATGTTAAGAAATATTATAAGTATGTTTATCAGTTTTCTGGTAGTCATAGTACAGCCTCTGCTTAGTTTGGGATCAGTTGTCCCAAGTTTGGGCAAACTAGCGAAATGTGAGGAACAAAGATACACGTTTGCCCACCCTTTCAGAAAAAAGACATAATGATTTGTTATATGGATAGAAAATCGTGATTTTTAACATAAAAGGAAGTAATTCCTTCATTTTTATTTAATTATATATTAGCACTAATCAGTTTCCATTGTATAAAAGTCGTGAAGATATTTGCCGTATTGATCAGCGGCCTCTATCGGTGATTATGACATAACTAAATATTTATTGACCTCTATTTAAGGTCGTACAAAATAATGCGTGTTTTTCCTTGAATGGTGATTAATTGTGTTCACTTATTTGTAATGGGAAATGATGGGTAGGTAGAAGTCTTAATTCTTATTGTATAAAGAAGGGTACGGTGACTGTTTACCATCAGGCGGGTCATATGGTTGTTTCCCATTTCCCAGCTAAGTACTTATAATACAGGAATACGTTTTTCGAAGAGAGATACAGCTCTCACACATGCATGCAAGCCCGTCTGGGGGAGGACCTACAACTTACGGAAGATCACATCCAAATAACTACACACAGTGGTGTAGTTGTGTTCTTGTGAATGAGTAACTGTTTTTACCCATAAACAATTGAGCCTCTCACCCACCATTCCGCGGAGGGACAGCGTCCGCGATGTACCCTGACGCTATCATTGGTGACAGAGCGTGGGCAGCCACTGGGAAGACCACTGATGTTATACCAGGTGGTTTTAGTGGGTATGCTAGCCGCCCACCATCTCTAGGCCAGAGAGCCTTGCTTAAGGCCCTTCTCTCAAAAAATGATGAAAAAGAGGTGTACATGAAACCATTTTTTGTTGGCAGTTATAGATAAATGACTGCCAAAAATACAGTATTAATCTATAAGATATGTTTCATAATATGGTTCTGTCATAAATTATATAAGTAGTAATTCTAAATAGTTTGTAAAAAAAGTCATCAAATCAGCACCAAATTATTGAGATGTAACCATTTTATAACTTAATTTTTTTTCAAATAATATGAAAAAAACAAACAATATTTGAAGAAAACATACACCTATAATTTAATTTAATTAGAATAAGTTTAAATTTAATTTATAAAAAAATAATAAGACGTCCATTTAAAGAGTACCTACACCTGTTTGTATCCCCGCGCTCGCCTAGAGAATTAGGTCGTGTTTGCTTCGCACTAGGCGTGGGTAATCCTTATTCCGGAAAGTGAATTGATTCACTTATTCCGACTCCGAGCCCGGTACCGGTTCACCTTAGTTATTCCTTTGGCACCATTTGGCACCGGCACCATTTGGCACCGGCACTCACTCGGTCATTTTGGCTCCCGGTTCCCCTAGAACATTTTATTCATTCGGTTCAGTTCGGTTCGTTGGATCATTCGGCACATTTTGAATTGAACAGTTTACAGACTCCACAGTAGGTCATTTTATTCATATGATTTATATTTCGGACAGTGTAAATAAAACGAAAGAAAGAAATTAAATAAAAATAAATTTATAATCAGTACTTTATACCTAACTAGCTAGGTAACAATTTTTGTTTTGCTAACTTTACCTACATATTATGATTTAAAAATAATAGCTTTCTAACTTTCTACGAACCAAACCAAACGAAAGGATAGGTACGTACCGAGTGAGCGAGTGCGAACAAGCGCTCCACGACTCTTTGGCTCCACGCATTCTCGGAATTAGTCGGAATCATTTGGTACCGCGGTGCCGGTAAGGATAGTGAGGAATAAATAAGGTTTACGTATCCGCGTTCGGAACTGGCACCTTTGGATCAGTACCTCCGGAGTTACCCACCGCTACTTCGCACAAATGCTCAAGGTCGTTGGCGATATCCCAAGCCTTAACCGACCTGCATCCACGGGCACACAATGAGGGAAATGCATTACCCATGCTGCCCCAGCATGGGTAATGCATTTCCCTCATTGTGTCCGTTAATTGTATGTTCGTAAAGTCCCCACGACACAGGGCCCTCGTGCAGTCTTGAAAAAAGAAAGGAACTATAATAGCAAGCGTCCATAGGCTACGGTAACTGCTTACCATCCATCGTACGCTTTATTATTACCATAGTAGTTAAAAAACATTAATAAAACACCATTACTATAAAAAAGATGCGTAAATATAATAAAAATTTAAATTTTTTCGCGACAAAACCAACTTAATGTCAAGGTTAACCATTAAAATGCCAGACCGAGAACCGAACACGGATCTTACCAATTATAAATCATATTGTTTGTTTGTTTATTGTAATTATATCGGAAATTGATGTGCCAGTTTTGATAGGATTCTTTTGTTACGGCAATTTTGTATAATTGTGTTGAAATAATTGGTAATTGATTTTTGTTTAATATCGTAAAGTTAAATACGTATTTTTGTTTTGTATTTAAGATTTGGGAATAGGATTTTAATTCGTTTTTAGGGTTCCGTACCCAAAGGGTAAAAACAGGACCTTATTACAAATCTCCGCTGTTCGTCCGTCCGTCAAAGTCAAAGTCAAAATCATTTATTCATTTAGATCAAATACATGATACTTATGAACGTCATAATAACAAATGCCAGCATACTTTTTTCCTGCGGCCAATTCGCTGACTTTGGTTGGGCCTCGAGAAGAATTGGCAAGAAACTCGGATCACTCTTTTTAATCGCCAGAATATAACATTTACAATTTGTTTTACAATATTAGTGGTAACGAAATGGAACGAAAACCAATATACCATACAGAATGAAATTTAGGTAAGTATATCGTCTGTCTGTCACCAGGCTGTATCTCATGAACCGAGATAGCTAGACAGTTGAAATTTACGCAAATGATAGATTTCTGTTGTCCCTATATCAACTAATACTATACCACTCTGCCCAGACGGGTTGGTATAGGGTTTTGTTTCAAGTTTCCCATCTCTTGCAGTGGATATTGTCTGCTAGACTTACTCCCTTAGTCGACTCTTACGACACTCTCGGGATGGAACGGAATGGTGACATTTGTATCGACTGCCTCGGTGATCCAGTGGCCGCAGTATGCGACTGCTGTGCACGAGGTTGTGGGTTCGATTCCCACACAGTACAAAACTTTGTGTGACCCACAAAGAATTGTTCTGAGTCTGGGCGTAACTTGTGTCCGTTAATTGTATGTTTGTAAACTCCCCCGCGACACAGAGCTTGTTCTCTATTGCGGGAGTTGTCTTTTAAAGAAAAAATAAAAAAAAATGTATTCTTAATCCGTCACCACACGGACAGTCCTACAAAATATTAAGCATTTTTTACTCTTAAGGGATCGTATAACGCATTTTTTCTAACTGTACCGTTGGACCTGTCAAAATCATTAGGTTGGGATTGTATTCCCCCGCCCGCTTCCCTGCCTACCTCCCCGCAGGCGCCTGTCCCTGTCAGTACGGTCTGCACTTTCGTGTCGTCTGCGCTATTTGACTATCCATATCCGTCTTTGATACCTATCAATCAAAATGATAATATCTATCACTAGTGGGGCCCAACTTCACCCGGGTTCAACAATTTTCAGCTCAACTTTCTTAATATTTTTTTTACATAAGAACTTTCTTCTTACAATAACGAACATAGCAAAATAAGAATTAGCGAAATCGGTTCAGCTGTTCCCTAGATTTGCGCTTAGCAACACGAGAGGTCGCCCGCGACTTCGTCCACTTGGTAATTTGGAATATTTTCCCCGATTTTGCAACATATCTCACTACTGCTCCGCTCCTATTGATCATAGCGTGATGTTATATAGCCTATAGCCTTCCTGGATAAAAACACTACTCAAGAAAAAAATATTTTTTCTAATCGAACCAGTACTTTCTGAGATTACCGCGTTCAACCAAACAAACTCTTCAGCTTTATATTATTAGTATAGACACAGAATACTTAATAGTGGTATAGATTGAAATTTTGTTCCAATGCAACAAACATAGCAAAATTTTGATTTTCTGTACAGTTAGAAATTAGATTATAACCTGGGACTTATACAATGAGGCGCTCATAGCCAGGTGCACTCGCTGTTCAGTAACAGATCAGCGGGTTAAGCTACCAAGGGCGTGGTAACCCTATAGATGGGTGACCGCATAGTGGTATTTCATGAAATTTCATCTGAGCGTCGCCGGGCTTCGGAGGGCACGTTAAAAGTCGGTTCCAACTGTTATCAGTCGTTAGATCACGACAGAGGCCTAAATATGGGCGATCTAAATAACTCTGTCACTAGGTTGGCCACTAACCAAACGATAAAAAGAAGACTTACACAATACCATAACGAACACTCTACTGAGCTACAAGATAATAAAATAATATCATTATATATACAGCCTCAGGCATCTCATTATAATTAGTACATCGTTCGCCTTGACCAAGTGTTTACAGAAATTTACTATAATAATGTAAATATTTAACTGTTTATAGTAATATCGATATGCGTGGGAATGTTTGTGGTAAAAACTGTAGTTTGTCAATTCTTTTTAAATTCTTTTTTTTAAAGACAACTCCCGCACTAGAGAACAAGCTCTGTGTCGCGGGGGACTTTTCAAACATACAGTTTTCGGACACAAATTACACCCAGACTCAGAACAATTCTTTGTGAGTCACACAAAGTTTTGTCCTGTGTGGGAATCGAACCCACAACCTCGTGCACAGCAGGCGTATACTGCGGCCACTGGACCACCGAGGCAGTCGAATCTGTCTATATCAGTAGTACTAGGGCACAGGCCCTGTGTCGCGGGGGACATTATAAACAATTGTATATTATTTGTTTCCTTATTAATTAAATTGTTTTTATTAAAGTGAAAACTTTATTTGGGTGAATAAAAATCATGGAACACGTGTCATCGTCACCGAATGATTTCCATATTCAAACTTTTTGGGTGCGCGGAGCGGCAAATAAGCTTATTTGCCACCCTAGTAGTATAAAAAAAAAGTTTGAATTTGACTCACATTGACATCCAGACTTGTAGCAATTTTTGTCACGTGTGGGGATCAAACCCACAACACGCCGGGCAGTGGTAAAAAACAACCAACCGCGTAATCAAATATCCTATCTAAAATATCCTACGTATCTTAAATAGCATAGAAATAGTAATGCATAAAACATGGCTGTCTTGACACAAAGATGGCTATCATTTACAAATATATATGAATAATATTAACTAATATATATTGTACATATATCATTGATTCGTGTATAACATTAGAGGTATAATGGACGTACAGACAATGACGAAAGGATTTGATTTATTGCTAAAAGCTATAATCTATCTATCGGTTGATTTAGTGGCTACCTTACCACTGCGCGGTGTGTTGTTGTTTCGATCCCCACTCCGAACATAATTTTTTGTGATCCATAAATGGTTGTTCCTAGTCTGGGTGTACTTTGTGTCCGTTAATTGTATGTTTGTGAAGTCCCCTGCGACACAGGGCTTGTTTCCTAGTGAGGTAGTCGTCTTAAAAAATACAAAAACCGGTATAAAAAGTAGCGCATGGCTATGGTCCCGTAGTTTAAGGTCCTCCGTGGTGCTCCTTTTCATAGGTTACAAGCCTATACATATTTATTTTGTCTCCCGCTTTGCTATGGAGGGAAGTGGAAACTTTTCTTTCTAACTCCTCCTATTTACTTCTGATTAAATTCGTTGCGGGGTCCAAGACAGTAGGTTTAGTTGTCCACGGGACGCACGAGTGTCAAAGCTCGGTGTATCAGTTGGTTACTCCGCTGTTAATCCTGGCTCACAGGAATCACAGCGGTGGGCATATGGGTGGGATTGTCCCGATGTGGCTATGCTATGCCATTCCAGACAATAATGTATCTCTGTCAAATTCCATCCAGATCTGTCCATCCATCCAGACTATTTCATTTATAATATTAGTATAAAGTATGATTTGTAGTGACATCTCTGCTTATACTCAGTAGTTATTTGGACATATGTTATTGACGGGGTCAGGAGGTTTAGTGTGTAGTGAATGTGATGCAAGATGCGCGCGCGCCGTTTCGCCCGCGCCTGCGCCTGCGCCGGCGTCGTCAAACACTTAAAGGACATCGAGATGTTATTGTAGCGTCTACAAAAAAAAATCTTCTTCTTATCGTTTGGTTAGTGGCCAATCTGGTGGCAGAGTTTATTAGATCGCCCATATTTAGGCCTCTGTCGTGATAACAGTCGGGACCAACTTTTAACGTGCCCTCCGAAGCACGGAGACGTTCAGATGAAATACCACTATGCGGTCACCCATCTATAGGGTTACCGCGCCCTCGGTAGCTTAACTTGATCGTTTACCGAACAGCGAGTGCACCTAGCTATGAGCGCCTCAAAAAATATTTAAAAAAAAACATGCAGGGTAGTCTTTGGGGACTGCCGATAGAAGTGAAAACTAATTAACTTGTGAATTGTATCGTCGAGCTATTAGATTATTAATTTTGAATATAGAAAACGAAAATTCTGTGACGTTGACGCGAGTTCCATGATTTTTGTTCATCTAAATAGTTGACTGCACGGTTGCTTCAGTGGCTTAAGTGGTTACTTTGCCCTTTACCACTGCGCTACATGTTGAGGGTTCGATTCCCACAGAGAACAAAAAAAAAAGTGTAATGCATAAATTATTGTCCCAATCCCCCCGCAACACAGGGCTTCTTCCCAGTATATTTTTTTATCTTAATAATAACAACATAATAATAAAAAAGATCCTATACCTCGAACACTTTTTACTCTGAATACTCTCCTCCCAGTGTGGGAATAATCTTTTTTTAATTTAATAATAATAACATAATATAAAAAGATCCTATACCTCGAACACTTTCTACTCTCAATACTCTCCTTGAGTCCAAAACAGAATGTGATGTGTTTGTGGATGGAAGGTGATCTTGTCTGAATGCGTAAAGTATTGTGAGATGAACGCATGACTGGGTGTTAATTATTTTGTCTATTTTATATATTTTAATATCTTTTATTCTTTGTTATTTCTCATAATAGCCTAATTGGTATAACCGTGCTTATAATGAATAAATAAATAAATAAAAATAAATGAATCCTCTACTTCTGCTGACGGTACAACCTCCATCAAAATGTTTTCTTTAGAATTGCCCAAGTCTGCAGCTTGTCCATTAACCATTTTGCGTGCTGACCCTATTTCTGAACGACTCACTTCACGCTTGTTAAGAGTTTAGGTGTGAGCAGCCATGTAGGTGTATGTAACAATACATTTTAATTAGGTACTTATGTTAAATACTATAGATGCATAACTGTTTTTACTCTTGAGAGGTCTGGCCAGCGTAGTTTTGAGTTTTCCCTCCTTTCCCTCTTTTGCAGTGGATATTGTCTGCCTGACTAACTCCCTTAGTGACTCTAACGACACCCTCGGGATAGAACGGGGTGGTGACATTTGTATTTTTAATCTGTAACCGCACAGACAGATTATTACACTGATATTTAATTTATTTCCAACATTTTTTTCATAAGATATTTATATCAAAAGTTATTAAAATAAAAGTAACTTAACCTAAACTACTTACCAACAATCAGATATTGTTTTTGACTGCCTTGGTGGTCCAGTGGCCGCAGTAGAGTTGTTCTGAGTCTGGGTGTAATTTGTGTCCGTTAATTGTGTGTTTGTAAAGTCCCCCGCGACACAGAGCTTGTTCTTTGCTTGTACGGGAGTTGTCTTTTTTAAAAAGTTTGCTTAGGTATTCTACTGCATCAGGCGGGCCATATGCTTCTATGTTCCCCAAGTAGAATAATAATAAAATATATTACATACCTCATATGATGCCCTATGATGATGACCTTCCTCTCAAGAAGGAGAGATGCGAAGACCTTGATCAAGAGACCAGCTCCAAGGACGTCCAGGACAGAGGAAAGGTTGTCTTCATCAACTCGAGGCTCTATTGGCAGTTTTATTAAAATAATAATACAATCCTACTAATATTATAAATGCGAAAGTTTGTAAGTACAGATGGATGGATGGATATTTGTTACTCTTTCACGTGACAACTACAGAACGGATCTGGATGAAATTTGGCCCAAAAAAATGAGGTCGGCGTTCTGAGGAAAGGTGCCCAAAAGACCATTACACGAGTCTATTACTATTACTAATACTAATACTTTCAGTTTTCGCCTATACCAAGAAGTTGAATAACAAAAGATACTAAGACTTTATCTAAATGAATTTAACAATATATTATGTAGTAATCGCGTCTATATCTCGCAGACAGAGATTGATAGTAGTCTATGTATATACCGGAATGATGTATTGGATGCTGTTTGAATAGGGTTGCCACGTAATCAGAATTGTTAAAAGTTTATGTTACAATTATTATGAATTCGAAAGTTTGGATCGATGTTTGTTAATCAATTAAAAAATTCTACATGGATGGCAAACAAGTATAGCCTGATGTTAAACAGTTACCGTGGCCTATGGACGCCTGTAATACCAGACGTATCACTTGCGTGTTGCCAACCCATTTTTTTACACCAGGGCTTTTATAGTTTTTAGTATCCCTGGGATAGGAAAACCTTTATTTCTAAGTTTATGTTAGTATTATTATGAATACGAAAGTTTAGATCGATGTTTGTTAATCAATCAGGCGTGAAAGGCTGGACTAATGATTATGAAATTTGGCACAAAGATAGGTATATAGTTACTTACTATGTAAAAAGTGAGTTTTTTTTAACTAATGTATTAATTACCATGCACAAAACAAAGCTTTTTGTGATGATTTTTCTTTCTTTTTAAAAAGACAACTCCCGTATTTCCACCACTTTCACTTTTGCATTTCAAGTATACAATTAACGGACTCAAAGTACACTCAAACTCGGGACAATCAGTTATGGATCATGCATTTTTTAGTCCCGTGTGGGGATCGAACCCACAACACGTGGCGCATTGGTAAATAGCGAGGTAACCACTTAAGCCACTGAATCAACCGTGCAGTCAATTATTATTATTAAAGTCTGGCATAGCACAAAAGCTACTTTCAATCCCGAAAAATGTTGTGTGTGGCAACCCTAACCACAGAACCTATATACGCATATTAGATAAAGATCTACGTTAACATTATTTCACAACGCGATGTTACCAGTTCTATTCCCAGTTCGGTAAGTTGTCAATAAACGCTGACCTATAGATACATTCTTGCCCTTTTCAAGAATCGAACCTTGTTAGCATTTATTTACGGTCTAACATTTGACCGCAATGTTTCGACAAGATGGGTCGATATTGCAAGGTTGGCTCGCGAAGCTGCCTCGCGAGGCAAACCATCAGGCAATGTATGAATTGGCTCACGAGGCAATTGCGTTTATTCGAACATGTACAGTACATTAAGGAAAAAAAAATAGAATATAATAGAATATCCTCTCGAGCGCCCAAATGTAAAATGTCAATATGACGTCAAGCGCCCAGTTCGAATTTTGTACGCGAAGCAACATCAGCGGAGAACGTTCAAACGCCAATTTCGTCGTAAATTTATAGGCATACATATTATAAAGTATATATATTTGAAATCTAGATTAAATTTGCAGTATTTATAAAGTAATCTATTTAATTTTTATCTTTAAATGGAAATACTATAGTCGATCGAATCAGAGAAATTTGCAAAACCTATCGTCGCTGAAAAAAAGGCCGTAGCTATAAAACTATCGGTTGTTCTGCAAATTACTTGAATCCTTAAAAACTACAAAAAGTAAGAAATTAAAATATGTAAACAACATATTTCTGATGATTACTGAGATTCAAAGAAATCACTGCAAACATTTGTAAAAATTCTCATAAACTTGTGAAACTTTCTGGTCTCGTTTCTGTACTAACAAACAACAAAAGTGTGCATATGTTTGTATTCTATTGCCGTCTCATTTTATAAGCTTCAATTTCTTATGAATTCGAAGAGGATAGATATAGTTTAAGGCATTTTATTGTGACATTTTTGAAACGGGTAGAGATAACCGTAGAACGGTGGCCGGGCGCTTATCCCACTTTTAAGTTACCGCCGTTGTACGGTGTCAGGGCGCTGCAGAGGATATTCTTTACTGTACACCTTATTTGAGGCGCTCATAGCTAGGTACACTCGCTGTTCGGTAAACGATCAGCGGGTTAAGCTACCAAAGGCGCGGTAACCATATAGATGGGTGACCGCATAGTGGTATTTTATCTGAGCGTCTCCGTGCTTCAGAGGGCACGTTAAAAGTCGGTCCCGACTGTTATCAGTCGTTAGATTACGACAGAGGCCTAAATATGGGCGATCTAAATAACTCTGTCACCAGGTTGGCCACTAACCAAACGATAAAGAAAAGACTGTACACCGAAAAAAATAAACAAAAGAGTGTTCTCTTTTGTTTATTTTATTCGGTGTACAGTTAAATTAATACCTTTTTTTTAACAACGTTAAAATAGTTACAAAATAGGTATTAATTTAACAACAGAACTCAAAAGTTATTTGTTATCCTGTGCGATGTCAGAATAGGTGCTAATCTCAGCTTTGGGCTGCGGCAATTTCATGCAGCAGCGATGATTTTACATCGCACACATACATCGCTCGGGCTATAAAAATGGCGCCTAAAACCATTAACCATCAATTAAGTTTACACCTAAATGCATATATTATGTCGAAAAACATTCCAATAGATCTGTACTACTTATTTATTGCCAAATATAAAATTGGTTCGAAATCGAAATTGCATAAGGACACGGTCAAACAAACCAATATTTGTATATACATATTTCATCATCATCTCAGCCAAAAGACTTCCACAACTCTCGATCCTGAGCCGACCTTGTCCATCGGTTGCCCGCAACCTTTACCAGGTCGTCGGTCCACCTTGTTGGAGGCCTGCCCACGCTTCGTCTTCCAGTTCGTGGTCGCCACTCTAGAACCTTTCTGCCCCAACGGCCATCAGTTCTGCGAGCTATGTGCCCGGCCCATTGCCACTTAATGGAGGCAATTCTTCGAGCTATGTCGGTTACTTTGGTTCTCCTACGGATCTCCTCATTTCTGATTCGATCTCGCAGGGAAACTACAAGCATATTATTGTATATATCAACAAATAAAATATTTTTGTTAAGAAATTGTCTAGCCTCTATATAAGTGGCATAGGCCTGTAAGCTTTCAAATCAAAAATCCATAAACTATGTTTGCGTAGATTGCAGAATCATCTCATCAGTAATTTATATAATATTTTAGATATATACATACCTATTTTATATGTTTATTTTCGTAACTAGTTGTTGCCCGCGGCTCCGCCCTCGTAGATCTCGGTTATCGTGATAAAAAGTAGTCTATATGCTATTCCAGACTATAATATATCTCTGTGCCAAATTTCATCCAGATCCATTCAGTAGTTTTTGCGTGTAACCACGCAACTACCAAGGCTTTAAGGTGGAAGTAACCATGAGATAGGAATACGTTTCTTTTAAAACGCATCCCTAAATGAGCGCTGGAGACCTGTACTCACACACAGGAACACAACTATACCGCTGTGTAGTTATTTGGCTGTGGTCTTCTGTATGGTGGAGGTCCTTCCCAGTCAGGCTTGCTCGATAGTATGGTGCCCTACCTCTCTTGAAAGTTAAGTTATCTTTTAATAAAAAATATGTATACATAAATAGCATACAAAAGCTGGAAAGTACCAATAGACACGTAGAAGTTCGATTGCTCGTTCAAAATATACTCTAGGGCCCATTTCACCTGCACACACGTATCTAAAACGTCATCTTCGTTTCCGGATACTACATATTTTTTATCTTTGATTTGTTTCAAGGAAACATGTGATCCAATTAATGTTTTTTACATCTACAACCATTGTTCATTGTTAAGAAAAACTCACATATTTTTTTGCTGTTTCTTTTTGTAATTTACATCAATAATAAGTATTAAACGTAGCACTGGTTGTTTTATCTTATTTGTTATATATTACATATCATCACGCCCGTCTTCCACTGGGGTAGGCAGAGACTATGGTACGACATGCTTCGATCCAAACATACTTCCTTCGTCTCCTCTACATTCATCAACCTCTTCATGCATGAACGTCGATTCTGGATACTTTTAATTTGGCACTTTTTTAGCACATCACCTACTTGGTCGCTGTATGTTCTCTTAGGGCCCTACCGATTCTATAAACGAAAAGTAAAAAAAGGAAATGTATAGGATTTGACATAAGTTTACGACATTATATCGTAAACTTACGTCAAATCCCATACATTTGCTTTTTTGACTTTAAGATTCGGCTACCGTTTATGCCACTTGTCTAGAGGGACACATACGACAGAGATTTCATTTTAGTTTGTAGATTTAAATTACGCCGTTTTGCGTAAGAATTAACTGATTAAAGTTCAAATAAACGCCATAACGCATGCTTAGTGGAAAAAAAGCGTAAATTGAAAACTGTACCTAAGCAATTTTGAACCTTATTCGTCTTACCAGAAAATAAAAATCGCCAGATACACGCGTTTCATATTAGGCCTTATTTCAATTAAATATGCAATATTTAAATACAGAGTTTGTCGTTATTATGTGTTGAGGCAATAATGATTTTATATTGAGATTTATTAAGCTGACATTTTAAGTTCCAATTAATTATAAATAGTTTAAGTTCGTTAACTGTTTAAGTACATTTTAGATATATATGGAGATGTGATTATTGTGTAATTATATACTAAACATCGTGTCTGGTACCGGTAATTGGTTACAACATTGTAATTAAAAGATTTATTTTAGTCGAATCATCTTACGATACTAAGACTGGCCTTTATTTGGGTCTATGCATTAGCCTTGCAATCCAGCGTGGAAATCACCAAACCAATTTAAGAGAGGTAGGGCACCATACAAGCGGGCAAGCCCGACTGGGGAAGGACCTCCACCTTACAGAAGACCACAGCCAAATGACTACACACAGCGGTGTAGTTGTGTTCCTGTGTGTGAGTACAGGTCTCCAGCGCTCATTTAGGAATGCGTTTTGAAAGATACGTATTCCTATCCCAGGGTTACTTCCATCTTAAAGCCCTGGTGTAAAAAAATGAGTTGGCAACACACAAGTGATACCTCTGGTAATGCAAGCGTCTATAGGCTACGGATACTGCTTAACATCAGGTGGGCCGTATGCTTGTTTGCCACCCAAGTAGTATAAAAAAAAAAAAAAAAAAATAATATGGCCAGTCTTTTAGGCACCTTTCCTCAGAACTGCGACCTCAATCAGATATTTTATTTATACCTTTAAATACAATATCTGATTGTTTGTAAGTAGCTTAGGTTAAGTTACTTTTATTTTAATAATTATTCTAGTAAATATAACATAGGCGGACTTAATGCCGATGGCATTCTCTACCAGTCAACCTCGGTGATGCAGAGATAAACGAAGTAAATGAAGTTAATTCTAGATTAAATAAATCGCTGATGACTACCAAATACTTAAATATTATTAGCAATTAACAAAGTCTATATTTTGTTTAAAAATATTAAGGTGACGTACTAGATTTCGCCCACGGCTTTACCCGCACGTACAATCCCTTGGGAACGGAACATAAGTAGCCTATGTGTTATTCCAGACTATAATCTATCTCTATGCCAAATTTAATCGAGATCCGTTCAGTAGTTTTTGAGTTAAAGAGTAACAAACATACAACGATACATTCTTACAAACCTTCGCGTTTATAATATTAGTAACTAACTGTTGCCTGCGGCTTCGCCCGCGTGGATGTCGGTTACCGCTGTAAAAAGTAATCTATGTGGTATTCCAGACTATAATCTATCTCTGTGCCAAATTTCATCCAGATTCGTTCTGTAGTTTTTACGTGAAAGAGTAACAAACATCCATCCATCCATCCATTCATACTTACAAACTTTCGCATTTATAATATTAGTAGGATATTATAAACGCGAAATTACAACATGTTAAACATCTTTAGCAACGTTAAACGTTATTTATTATGCGAATTAGCAGTTAATAGCATGCTACTGGTTTATTAAAATGTTATTTAATTAAATATATTACTTCTGATAAGTATTTGAAGTACTTAAAGTTAATTATGGCAAAGTAATATGTTTATAATGTCATGAATTTATAATTTGATTAATAAAAATTTTAGTTTGATTTTGTTTCACAAGTGAGATCAATTTAAATTTAATTTAAGGCATAATAGAAACGTGGCTGGGGAAGTACCCACAGCCAAATAACTACACACGGCGGTGTAGTAGTATGCCTGTGTGTGAGTACAGGTCTCCAGCACTCGTTTGAAAAGAATCGTTTTTCTAACCCAGAGATATTCTTTTTTAAGGCTTGTGATATCGCCAACAACCTTGAGCATTTGGGCGAAGCAAACACGACCTATTTTTCTAGGCTCGCGAGGTATCCCCGCGCTCGCCAAACAGATGTACTCTTTGAATGGATGTCTTTATAATTTTTAATAAATTAAAATTAAATTATTATTTTAAACCTATTCTAAATATAACATTACCAAATTATAGGTGTATGTTTTCTTCAAATATTGTTTTGTTTTTCGTATTATTTGATCTAATCAAAGTGTATTGAAGACATCTCAATAATTTCTCACGCAGGTGATACCTCTGGTATTGCTAGCGTCACACACAGTGGGTATATATCTGTGACTGGCCCATTGGTCTAGTGGTCGTGGGTTTGATTCCTACAGGGTACATTTTTTTTTTCTTATAAAAAAGACAACTCCCGCACTAGAGTACAAGCTCTGTATCGCGGGGGACTTTACAAACATACAATTAACGGACACAAGTTACACCCAGACTCAGAACAACACTTTATGGATCACACAAAGGTTTTGTCCTGTGTGGGAATCGAACCCATAACCTCGTGCACAGCAGGCGCTTACTGCGGCCATTGGACCACCAAGGCAGTCATCTTTATCAGACTTTAATCCATAAGAGTCTTGGTGTAATTTTGTGTTAGTAAATTGTATGTTTCTAAAGTCCCCTGCAACACAGAGATTGTTTATAATAATCAAAATCTATGTAGCACTAATTTTGAGAAATAAATTTATAGAAACGTTTTTCTTTTCCAGTCATCCTTCACAAGCCCACAACTACACCACTGTGTGTAGTTATTAGGCTGTGGTCTTCTAAAGTAGTTCCCGTAAGCCACGGACGCTCGCAATACCAAAAGTATCACTTGCATGTTGCTTACAAAAAAAGACCAGGATTTTATGATGGAATTTCCTTTGTTAAAAACGTTTTCTGTAATTATTTGGTTGTGGTCTTCTGTAAGATATAGGTCCTTCCCCAGTCGGGCTTGCTCACTAGTATGGTACCCTTTCTTATTACTCTCTCTTTATTACTTTTGATAGTACTACAAAAACAATAAGCATACTTATCTGACCATAATGGCAGTCAGTCAGTTGTCAGTATGTAGAGTTATAACACCAATTTGTCACAGTCACGATTACAGACACAAATAAATGTCAAACTAATCCTTTTGTCAGTACACCATTACTGTTTTAAAGATGGCGGCGTATTAAAAGATATTTATTTAGTAACTAGCTGTTGCCCGCGGTTCTGTCTGCGTGGTTATCGCGATAAAAGTAGCCTATTCGCTATTCCAGACTATAATCTATCTCTGTGCCAATTTTTTTCAAGATCCCTTCAATAATTTTTACGTGGAAAGTAACAAACATACATCCATATATTCTTACAAACTTTCGCGTTTATAATATTAGTAGGATATTCACCATTATTTTATACTAGCTGTTGCCCGCGGCTCTGCCCGCGTGGTTGTCGGTTATCGCTGTAAAAAGTAGCCTATGTGTTATTCCAGACCACAATCTATCTCTGTGCCAAATTTCATCCAGATCCGTTCAGTAGTTTTTACGTGAAAGAGTAACAAACATCCATCCATCCATACTTACAAACTTTCACATATATAATATTAGTAAGGATTTCTATACTTATTAATGTTATAAAGAGGCAAGATTTGATTTTATGTTTGTTTGTTACGATTAAACTCAAAAACTACTCGAACAATTAAAACAATTCTTTCACCATTAGAAAGCTACATTATCAGCGGGTAACATAGGCTATATATTTATATTACGGGTTCCCTACGAAAACTTTCCATCGTGCCAAGCAAGGACGTGCCACTAGTGTAAGAAAGACGTAGCTATCTACTCTAGCGGGCGGTAAAAACACATTTTATCGCCCTACATCTCACCTCAAACATGCCGTACCGTAAGATTCCAGAGGAATTTCTTACCACGTACGATTAGGCTGTGGAATGAGCTCCCTGCCGATGCCGGTTTTCCCAAGAGACTATAGCATGGGGTTCTTCAAGAAAGGAGTTATAAGGTTTTTAAAGGGTCGGCAACGCGTGAGTGACACCCCTGGTGTTGCAAACGTCCATAGGCTACGGTAACTGCTTACCATCAGGCGGGCCGTATGCTTGTTTGCCACATTGGTAGTATAAAAAAAAAAAAAAAATCGCGATAAAAAGTAACCTATTCGCTATTTCAGACTATAATCTATCTCTATTCCAAATTCCATCTAGATCCGTTCAATAGTTTTTACGTGAAAGAGTAACAAACATCCATCCTTACAAACTTTCACATCTATATAAATAAAAATGAAACCCCCCAAATGTATGTACGCGCATAACTTCCAATTAACTGCACCAAATTAGATAATTCTTATTTTTTGTGTTTGTTATTGTCAGGACAAGGCTTGTATAGAAGAAAATTAAAATAAAATATTCAAAAAAAAATATGGCGGTACGAAATTGCCGAGACTATAGCTTTTAATGTGACATTACCCTAATACTTTAACCATTTAAATATCCAAGTAAATAAGATAAATAACAGTTAGACGTATGTCGTAATGTTTTAAACTGTTGTATGTCACAGACGGTCTCGGAAACAATAAACTTAATGGAATGCTAAGCAATTAATGATAAAGTGAAATTTATTGCTCACATTGTAGGCTTGGCGATTGACAATTTGATTTTAAATACATCCTGACGTGGCCAATGCATTCTTAGAAAAGGCTCGCCTAAGAAATAAAATGGCGGATTAAGTTTAGTAAAGACACTAGCGCCATAACGTATGGTAGTAGTACTAATGGCTACAACCAAATGAAACTTATTTTTTTATATAACTATATATAGGTACATACGGCCCGCTAAAAAGAATAGTCAGTTACCATAACCCTATGGACGCTTGCTACATCAGGAGTATCACTTCACAACAAAATTTTGTGCGATTCATAAATGTTTGTTCCGAGTCTAAGTGTTATTTATATCCGTGAATTGTATGTTTGTTAAGTTCCCCGCGACAAAGGACTTGCCTATAGCGGGAGGTGTAAAACTGGTGTTAAAATATTTAGGCCACACACATCACGGCCCTAGGAATGACAAGCGTCTATAGACTGCGGTAACTGCTTACCACCAGGCATGCTGTATGGTAATTTGTAAGTAGTTTAAAAAAACACAATAAATATGTTTTTTTTTTAAAGACAACTCCCGCACTAGAGAACAAACTCTGTGTCGCGGGGTACTTTACAAACATACAATTAACGAACACAAATTACACCCAGATTCAGAACAACTCTTTGTGGATCACACAAAGTTTTGTTCTGTGTGGGAATCCAACCCACAAATTGTGCACAGCAGGCGCATACTGCGACCACTGGACCACCAACGCAGTCAATTAAAAGAATGCTAGTTAAAAAAACGTCAAATAACGTAAAAAAACATGTTCAAAATCATTATAAAATCGATTTCATCAGATAGTTTAAATGATTTAAGTGTTAACTTGTTTGATTAAATGTCAATGTTATTATTGGGTGTGGCTTACAACGAGTATTTGATTGCACCGTTGGTTCAGTGGCTAAATTGTATACGCGTACGCCTAATGTTCTTATGTACCTTCCAATTTCTACTTCTATCTATTCTAGTCTATCATCTAGTGCTTGTGCTTAGTGGCTTCTGAAACGTATGTGTATATAATGTGTGTGAACTGATTGTATCGAATTATGCGAAACAATATATGGATTGTACCTAACGTGAGTGCTAGTACTTATTTATTCCTATATACCCGGACATACGACATAGCCACACTATCATTGTACCACATGGTTAACTCGCGACTTACCACTGCGCGGCGTGTTATGCCTTCAATCTGCGCACGGGACAAAAATTGTGTGGTCCATATTTAGTTGTCCTGATTGGGGGGATTTTGGTGGTCTACTCACAAACTCAAACTCAAAGTCATTTATTCATTTAGATCAAATACATGATACTTATGAACGTCAAAATAAACAAATGTCAGCATATTTTTTTCCTACAGCCAATTCGCTGACACGGGTAGGGCCTAGAGAAGAATTGAAAAGAAACTCTGGCCACTCTTTTCAATCGCCAGAGTATAATATTTACAATTTGGTATGAGTTACAATTTGAAGTAGGTAATTAAAAGATACGGAACCAACACACCATACCAAAAAAAATATTTAAGTATTTAAAATAAACAAGATATCGAATTACCTACACAATCATATTTTTTTAAGAGAGGTAGGGCACCATACTAGCGAGCAAGCCCGACTGAGGAAGGACCTTCACCTTACAGAAGACAGCCAAACAACTGCACACAGCGGAGTAGTTATGTTCCTGAGTTTTTCTGGAACTTTTGTATAAAATCACAAGTTTCTAGCTCCAGCCTAAATTGCTCTGCGTTGATGAATCATTCAGACAGTATAATTAAATATGTATAGATAATATAGATATACATAGATGTACAAATATTCACATAGTTTAACCATCATTTTATTTGATTCTACTTAATGCTAATAATAGATGATTGAATAATTGAATGAATAATTATATAAACAGTAGTCGTAACAACGTCAATGTTAATTTAAACTAGCATTTAATGATATAATTATATACAATCAACTAAATATAAACTATACACGTACAAGTTGGAAACTGCAGAAATAAATGACTTTTAAACGGAGCAAATAATCTCTTTGGGGAATATCCTACTAATATTATAAACGCGAAAGTTTGTAAGAATGTATGGATGTTTGTTACTCTTTCACGAAAAAATACTAAACGGATCTGGATTAAACTTGGCATCATCATCTCAACCCATAAACGTCCCACTGCTGGGCACGGGTCTCCTCCAAACATGTAATAAAATACAAAAACCTCAAATACTTATTCTGGATTCTTCGGAACAATCTATTGACTAAATCAAAAAGGGCTCTTACGGAATACCGATTTTCAATCTGACAGCCAGATTTTGCTCGGTTTTTGCTCTTATGGAATACCCCTGCGGGAGGAAATTTGGCACAGCGACAGATTATAGTCTGGAATAGCACATAGACTATTCATATAAAAACTAGTAGCATACTTTCTAACTAAAGCTTCTTTTTTTGTTACAGAGGCAATATTGCAACACCAGGACAGAAGTTTGCTGCAGACTCGAAACCACATCTTTAGCTGGAGCTGGTACCCTTCAAAACTCTCTCGGAGTAGGATCAGCCACCTTCCAAGGCTCAGCTAGCCAAGGCACAAGTAGCCAAGGCTCTGGACTGTTTTCACAATCAGGCGCTAGCCAAAACAGTTTTGGAGCTTCAGGGTCTTCAGGATCTTCAGGATTCGGCAGTCAAGGTTCTCAATCTAATGCTGGATTTGGAAGTCAATCTACTCAATCAAACACTGGCTTTGGAAGTCAAACTACTCAATCGAACTCTGGATTCAATGCTGTTAACCGAGGAGTCTCTGGAACCGCGGGATCCAATGGATTTGGAACTAATACAAACCAGTTTACTGGAGCAGGAACTTCCCAATTCGGATCCAGCTTCGCTAACACCAATAAATTCGCTGGTACGACTGTCGGACAAGGCTTTGGCTCAACCCTAGCACCAGTCCCAACACCATCTCGCTTCGGAGGCAACTTCAATAATGAAGTCTTCAAGTCTACCAGCCAGTCAAACTTCGTTGAAACCGATTCCTTCTCATCTGGCAGCGAAAACGCTGGAGTATACCGACCTGGTGCGAGTGGATCTGGACTTAAGCCAGGCATTCCTTACCTACCTCCCGTTGACACAGCCACCAGCAACACGAACCTAGTTTCCACCGCCTTCGTGACGTCTCCCAGACCATTCACCACTCCTCGCCCTTATACCACTCCACGACCAGTTACTCCTATTAGACCATATCTTCCACCTGTGTCGTCGACTGCAGCGCCAGGATATCTGCCTCCTATTGAACCTCTTGATGGATCAGAGTCCAGACCTCAATACGTCGATGGAGGACTTATTTTGGATGAAACCATTCCAGCTCCACCCAGGCCTATTGTACCTATCAACAGTAAGTTCTTTTTATATACGAATAAAATATAAAATGGTTACCATGATATTTATCACTGCGCCGTGTGTTGTGGGTTCGATTCCCACATGGGATTTTTTTTGTGTGATCCAAAAATAGTTGTTTTAGGTCTGAGTATACTTTGTGTGTGAAAAACTAAATTCCTTTTTTCACATCAGATGACCTCCCGGCTGGCTGTGCTGCTGCTCTCAAATGCACACCCATCGAATTCTGTACCGCGGAAGGTGTGATCTCCAACACCACTGTAATCCTGAGCAGAGACCAGGAGGCGTACAGAGTGCCATTAACTGTAAGTATATCTCAAAGACCAGGGTCTCTCTCTTCTGTCAAAATAGCTGAATATTTAATTTTTTATCCACACACCGTTATCACCTGATGGTGAAGGAACAAATGATAAAGAAACCCTCATGTCTTAGAAGAAATCCTAAAGGCATGTCTGATTCACCAACCCTCATCATGCTAGCGTGTGTGAATAAAAGCCTTGACGTTCTCAGCTCTCTTGATAGAGTAGAGAAGACCCGTGCCCAGTAGTGGGACATATACATGTGTTGCTATACTTGTTATCATTATTTAGAGGTATAACCACTGCCTTTACTGCTTATACCCATGATATATCAAGCATTGAACTCCACTATCCTTTAACAGGACTGCAAAGACCTGGAATCTGGTCGCATTGGCAAGTGCTGCCGCGATCCATTCTACACCGATCCTTGGCCCGTTAACCAGCTCGGTAAATGGGTACCTGATGTCTTCGGTGGTAATGATGGAAAGTACACTCCTGATAGCAGAGGCAGCCCAAATATCCTTAGACCTGTGGTCACTGCTAGACCACCTGTAACTGGAGGAGTAATTCTGAACAATTTCTTGTGAGTATAACTAAAATTAATAGATGGACTTAATAGGAGTGCTAGGGCATCACAAGAGCGAGCAAATTTGAATGGAGAGGGACCGTCACCTGACAGAAGTTCATACACAGAACCACACATGTGGTGAATTTGAGTTCCTGTATTTGAGTACAATTTCTAGTGCTGATTTTAGGAAAAAATGGCTTCCTATCCCAAGGATAATCCATTGCTAAACTTCGGTTGGACCCACGCGACAGACACCTCTGAGCCTCTAGACAAGTGGCATAAGCGATAGTCGAATCGAAAAGTCAAAAAGGAAAATGTGTGGGATTTGACGTAAGTTTACGACATTAAATCGTAGACCTACGTTAAATTCAATATTCAAATTGTTAGAGTCCATAGGGTAGTAACTGCTAACCATCAGACGAGCCTTAAGCATGTTTACCACCTAAGAAGTATAAAAAAAGATACATATATCAAACCACAGTGTTTTTTTTTTCCATTTATTAACATTTTAAAAAGTCTTATAAAACATTTTGTAAGTATAACTTAACATATAGAAGCCTCTAAGGTTTATAATTTAGGCTAACGTCAGTTTCAGTCAACGTCGATCACAATAATAACAGAGTTAGTTTAAAATAATAAAACTTAAGTTAAACATGGTAGGTATTTGCTAAACAGCTAAAACTATTTAAAAAACAAACAAAAACAGACAAGTATTGGACAAATACATACACCTATTGTTTTAACATTCACAATAAATAACGCGTGAGTGACACCCCTGGTGTTGCAAACGACCATAGGTTACGGTAACTGCTTACCATCAGGAGGGCCGTATGCTTTTTTGTCACCTTGGTAGTGCAAAAAAAAATGTAGGAATCTTCATAGATTTGTTCGTATCTCCCCAATTTTCTCCGTTTTCGTAACCACCTAAAACTTTTCAGAACCACCCAAACACCTCTTCAGGGACCTAACCAAGTCACTCCTGGATTCCCTGGAACAGGATCATACGGCACAAAGACCCAATCCGGTCGTGGTTCATACGAACAGAGTAGTCGAGGAGTATACGAAAAAGGAGGCAGAGGAACTGTCACCACGCAAGGAGTTGGACAATTTGGACAAAGTACGTATTTAACATTAGAGTAGACCATCATTCTTGATTAATTTAAGCGACAGGATGATGGATGTTATACAAGCGAGCAAGCGCGACTGGGGAAGAACCTCCACCTTACAGAAGACCACATTAAAATAACTGCAAACATCGATGTAGTTGTGTTCCTGTGTGTGAGTACAGGTCTCCAGGACTTATTTAAAGATACGTTTTTAACGATACGTTTCCCTATCCCAGGGATACTCCATAAAACCCTGGTGTAAAAGCTTTCAGGTCAACAAAATGCAAGTGAGACCTTGCAAGCGTCTATACGTTACCTGCTTACTATTAGATACAGGCTAGACTCCATCGAAACTTATCGCCATGGCTGAAATTCGGTTAGAACGATATTATTCTTATAATAGCAACCTGGCCTGTTGGTCTAGTGGTTAGTGACTCTGACTGCTACGCCGGAGGTCGTGGGTTCGATTCCCACCCAGGACAAATCTTTGTGTGATGGCTCTGCCTAGTTTGAGATCAGATAGCGATGTGTGAATTATCCCGAAAATATAATAATAATAATATATATGTCTCATCGCTGGGCACGGGTCTCCTCTCCTCTATCAAGAGAGAGAGAGAGAGTGGATTTAGGCCTTAATTCACACCTGCCTAATGCGGGTTGGTAAATCAGAAATGAATTTAGAATTTTATTTAAGGATTTCCTCACGATGTTTGCCTTCACCGTTAGCAGATGGTGAATCATTTGATTAGTACATATAAATTCCACAAAGTGAAATTCATATTAGTACTGCCACCCGGAATCGAACTGGAACCTCTTACGTGTAAGTCGGTTACCTCCCCACTCGGTCACCACCACAGTCTTATGGTAAAGACCTTATTCTTACAGTAAAGACAATATTTTCCCTACAGCAGGCCAATTCAGTACTTCTGGAAGTTCTCAAACCACCTCAACATTCGGTCGTGGTCAGCAAGTTGGAGTTGGTGCTGGGCAAATTGGTGTTGGGCAATCTGTGACTACAGGTTCTGGAGCATTCGGACAGGCTGGCAGAGGTCAACTTGAGGTCGCTGGAGCGGTAAGCATGAGAAAAACTTTTAGAGACTTAAATAAGTAAAATTAACTCTGTCTGTCTTTTGCCTTTTTACAACTAAACGGCTTAACCGATCTTGATGAAATTTAGCAAGGAGATAGATGGTATCCGCGGAAAGAACATCAGGAACTTGTTATCATGATAACTTATATCTATATGGGCAAAGCCACGGTTAAAAGCTAGTAGTCAAGAAATCTCCAAAATTAATAACCGATCTATCCATCGTTTTTTGATGTAATTTCTTGCAAGTATGATGTCGTAATCTTTATATGTAAAAATGTCTTGTCACGATGTTTGTTCATACTAATCTCCGAAACCACTTAACCGATTTTAATGAAATTATGTAAATGGTCCAACTTAAAACGTATGATAGTTGTTTCGATAAGTGGCTCTCATTTTTATTGCAAATATGTATATCACGCAAGCGAAGTCACAGACGGAAGCTATTCCTTTAAATTCCGTACCCAAAAGAGTTCCAATAATACGGAATCCCGCTGTACGTCAATCTGTTAGAAGGCTTTATCTCCTAAACTTTGTAATTTTTACAAAGTATGTATTTCTAATGTCGCTATAATAGCAAAAAATAAAAAAGACGTGATCGGTACCCTTGGTAATCCGACTCGCACTTAGCTGGTTTTTTTTTTGATAACTTTATTAAGGCTTGTGATATCGCCAACGAGCTTGAGCATTTGGGCGAAGCAAACACGACCTAATTCTCTAGGCGAGCACGGTATCCCCGCGCTCGCCAAGCAGATGTACTCTTTGAATGGACGTCTTTTTAATTTGTAATAAATTAAAATTTAAACTTATTCTAAATATAACATTACCAAATTATAGGTGTTTGTTTTCTTCAAATATTGTTTTTTTTTTCGTATTATTTGATAAAAATTGAAGTCGTAAAGTGGTTACGTTACATCTCAATAATTTGGTGCTGATTCGATGATTTTTTTACAAACTATTTAGAATTAATATATAATTTATGACAAAACCATATTATGAAACACATCTTGTAGATTAATACTGTATTTTTGGCAGTCATTTGTCAAAAAAAATGGTTTCATTTACACCTCTTTTTCATCATTTTTTGAGACAGGGGCCTTAAAAGCAGTGACAGAAATGGCAGAGATATTTAAACTTTACAATACTAATTTGACAGATCCAAGTGGCCTTTTCACAATATATGTCTATGGTCAAACGTGACTCAAGACTCACTGTCAAATTGTAAAGAGATTCATTGTTACTTCATCTCGCGCTTTGTTGTCAGGAGATATTTGAAAATATGTTATTAGTCATGATGTAATACTAACTTTTGCCCTTGACTTCGTCCGTGTAGATTTTTTAATTATAATACAAGACCAACTATTAGAAACCCAGGTATTCATGAAACTATAGCATGGGCTTCTTTAAGAAAAGGATTTAAAGGGTCGGCAACGACTGACTTGGTGGTCCAGTGGGTACAGTATGTGCCTGCTGTGCACGAGATTGTGGATTCGATTCCCACACAGGTACAAAACTTTGTGTGGCCCACAAAGAGTTGTTCTGAGTCTGGATGTAATTTGTGTTCGTTAATTGTATGTTTGTAAAGTCCCCTGCAACACAGAGCTTGTTCTCTAGTGCGGGAGTTGTCTTTAAAAAAAAAGGGTCGGCAAGGCCCTTTTGGTGTTGCAAGCTTCCATACTCTATAGGCTATGGTAACTGCTTATCATCAGACGGGCCATATGATTGTTTGCCTTCTTAGCAGTATGTAAAAAAACATGAAAACTTAAAAGCTTTTTTCTTCATTGGACATTTTCTTTTTTGTTAATCTATAATAGTTTGTAAACTACTGAACGATTCTGATGAAATTTAACAATGTTATAGTTTTGATAACAGAATAGGATAAAGACTTTAATTTATTGAAGTTTTTAAAATGAAATCCATGGTCATAAGCTTGTATACGTAACTGTTTTACATGAGTTCTTATTATCCTGACAGGGTATTCAAGCAAACCGAGGATCCGGATTCAGAGTTACCCAAAACAGTGGATCAGTTAGCCGTACAGACCAGAACCTCCTCGGAGGACAAGGCTTCGGAGTCATCGGCCAGACAGGTCAAACCGTCTCACAGGAACGCGGAACTTCTGTCACATCTCAATTTGGCTCTGGAGTCAGACAAGAAACAGGCACTGGTGTTATCCAAGGTCCAGGCTTTGGTGTACAAAGGGGATCTGGCTTCGCCGTCTCCCAAGCAGCAGGAACTACCCAAGGAGCAGGTGGATTAGGAGTTTTAAGTGGACAATCATTCAGACAAACTGGACAAACAGTAACCCAAGGCACAGGACAGTTTGGTACTCAGGGAACTGGGCAAATCGTTAGCCAAGGTGCTGGAGCATTTGGAACTCAAGGAACAGGACAGGTTGTTAGCCAAGGAGCAGGACAGTTTGGAAGCCAAAGTGCAGGACAGTTTGGAAGCCAAAGTGCTGGATTCGGAAGCCAAAGTGCTGGTCAATTCGGAACTCAAGGAGCTGGACAATTTGGAACTCAAGGAGCTGGACAAATTGTTACCCAAGGTACTGGGCAGTTCGGAACTCAAGGAGCTGGACAACTTTATAGCCAAGGTTCAGGTCAAGCAGTCAGAGTAGGTGAAGGATTCGCTGTCAGTCAAGGAGGTGGTGCTTTTGGAGTTAATGGAGGCGGCTTTGGAATCAGGCAAGGAAACGGCCTAGGTTTTAGCACAGGTCAAGGATTTGGACTTGGTTTTGACCAACGTCAGAGTCTGCGTGAAGGTCAAGGACAGGCTCTGATTCTTGGAAAAGGGGAACAGGTGTCTCAAGAGACTGTACATAGGGTGTTCCTGACAAGATATGGCGGATCTGGACAATGTGGACTTTTGAATGTGAGTTAACTTTTCTGTTCTTTTTATAGACTAAACTGCTTCCTAGATTCGATTTCTGGGTTACGTAAATTTTTTTTTTTTTAGGAAATACTTAGGCCCACATGAGTCCTAATTAAGGTGGAAAATGTTGCTATAATACAATTCTGCCAACCCCATCGGGGAAAAGCGTGATGTGATAGTGAATATTGAATGTATAGTAGATTAAAAAACCATTTAAACCATTTAAAATTCTAGCTTTCTCAATCTGTATTTAATAAATTCTTCGATTGCATTGTAATTAAATTTCATTATTTTAGCCTTCATAGCAAAACAATATAATTCCATTCGATTTTTAAATTCAAGCCTTTTTATTCGTTAATCGTCGTTCGATTTTTAAATTCAAATCTTTTTATTATGATTATAATTTTATTCGTCAGTACAATTTTAGCTTTCGCAATATTTTCGAATTTATTTTTAAATTCTGGCCATTATAATTATAACCGTCTTCGTAATGACTGCCTCGGTGGTCCAGTGGCAGTATGCGCCTGCAGTGCACGAGGTTGTGGGTTCGATTCCCACACAGGACAAAACTTTGTGTGATCCACAAAGAATTGTTCTGAGTCTGGGTGTAATTTGTTTCCGTTAATTGTATGTTTGTAGAGTCCCCCGCGACACAGAGCTTGTTCTTTAGTGCGGGAGTTGTCTTTTAAAAAAAAAAAAAAAAAAGAAAATTAGCGAACTGAAATAATAATAGCAATCCATGTATATCCCACTGCTGGGAACTTGTCTCTTCTCCTCTATCAAGATGAATAGATATGGTTAAACTTAATCCACACATGCCTAAAATCCGCGTTGGTGAACCGAACTGATACCTCATGAGTTACAATTTAGTTACTTTCCACTCTGCTACTAGGTACCGCATCTAATAAATATTACTACATACTAATCTATCACTTAATTAAACTTAGGAATGTTATTACAAAATTTGGTTGTAATTTTTTAAATGTCATCCATTCAAGTGTGTTGCCACATAACATGTTTGATGATTCTACTAATATTGACCTTGCGGTGTACTGTAGGGTTACCAGCTTTTAAAATAACGACACAGTTAATAAAACTGGTAATATGCATTTGTAATTAGAAGGTTAACTTGAAATAAATGTGGCTTCATTTTAAATATGATGTGTGAATTCGATCCTAGGTAGTAACAATTATTTAATAATGGTGAAGGAAAACATCGTGAGGAAACCCACATGTCTTAGAAGAAATTCTAAAGACATGTCTGATTCACCAACCCGCATTAGGCCAGCGTTTGTGGACTAAGGCTTAAACCATCTCTCTTTCTTAATAGAGGAGAGGAGACCAGTGCCCAGCAGTGGGACGTATATGGGCTGCTATTATTATTATAATATATCGTAGGATAATTTAAAAATCTAATATTTCCGTAAATACAGAATTCAGAATAATTAAAATATATAGGAATTAATTTTGCAATCATCAGAATTATTTCCTTGTATATAATGTTCTAACCGAATTTCGGTCAGTGCTGAGATTCTTGACAAAGCGACGAGCTTGGAAGTAAACCCGGGACCTCGTTGTCGTGTCTTTAATTTGACTGCGGTTGCTTCAGTGGCGGCGTGTTGTAGGTTCGATCCCCACAGTGAACAAAATTTTGTGTGATCCATAAATGACTGTTTCGAGTCTCGGTGTACTTTGACTCAATCCCCGCAACGTGTGGAAGTTAAAAAATAAAGAGGCGCACACACTTGTGCACAATAATATCTTCTTTGCAGGTGGCTAGTATTTATCGAGATTATCTGCCGTGACCGAAATTCGGTTAGATAAACAACAAAATAGCTTTTTCTTACATTTCTGCATTAATAACTTAATTTAGCAAAAATTTTGTCAATCTTAACCTTTTGATCTTAAGCTTAAGATCTTACTTAATTTATCAAAAAAGATAAAATGAGCTGTCGACCACGTTGAGTTACATCATTGGCAGTTTAGCCAACTTGTGATAAGGCGCAAAGGTCACAAAATGACCCTAAGTGTCAAATTATGTAATATGTTACTTAATGAGAAGTCTTGAGATTAAGTTAGCTTGTTACATGGTTCTTCACGACTTTGACCAAGATGGGGTAGGTGACTACAATGACTTATTGGTCTAGTGGTTAGTGACCCGGACTGCTAAACCGAAGGTCGTGGGTTCGATTCCCACACAGGACAAAACTTTGTGTGACCCACAAAGAGTTGTTCTGAGTCTGGGTGTAATTTGTGTCCGTAAATTGTATGTTTTTAAAGTCCCCCGCGACACAGGGCTTGTTCCCTAGAGCGGGAGTTGTCTTGAATAAATACAGTCAAATTACTACACACAGTAGTGTAGTTGTGTGTGACTACAAATCTACAGTGGTCATTTAGGGATGCGTTTTTAAAAAAAACATTAGCCTATCCCAGGTATATTCCATTATAAAACCTGGTATTTTTTTTGGTTGGCAACACGCAAGTGATTCCTCTGGTATTGCTATCACCCATGGGCTACAGTAATTGCTTACCATAAATATAAAGTAACCTCATTTTTCTACCACCAGCCCCAGAAACCTTACGGAAACCGCCGAGATCTTGAACTGGACTTCGCCGAGATCCCCTGGCAAGCCATGGTCTTACTCCAGACCAACAGGAGTCTTCTTTGCGGAGGAGTCATCACCAGACCTGATGTGGTCATCACGTCTGCCAGCTGTGTTGAAGGGTAAGTGTCTTCTTCATCAGCATATCACAGTCTACTACTGGGCATAGGCTTAAGAAAGAAAGAAAGAAAAAATGTTTATTTGGCACAATAAAGACACGTTACAAAATAAAAATTAAAAGAAAAATCAAAGTAACAGAATAAAAAGAATACATAGTATGTGTCTCACAGTGCCAAAATAGGATCTAGCTCAGCATATGCTAGACAATATCTAGCGCTGGTTTTCAGCTAGACCCTTAAATAAATATAAATATAAACATATACGTATATATATAATAGTAGATAATGTAAGTATGCGTATGTAAAATATGTAATGCGATAGACTTACTACACTACTTTATAAAATAAGATTAAATTTAGATAAGATTTGTTTGTGATTATTTTGCCAATATTATTATAACATTTACATGTGTAATGACGGGTCATAAATGTGAATTAAGTATTAAAAAATAAAATAAAAAATAATAATAGATTATGAGATTGAATTAAATTTGAAATATTATATTTGCATAGGTAATAATAATAATATAACTTAAGAAAGATAGGGTACCATACAATTGAGTCAGCTAGACTGGGTAAGGACCTCCGCCTTACAGAAGACCACAGTCAAATGACTGTTACGTTCCTGTATATAAGTTCAGGTCTCCAGGTTTTCCTATCTCAAGGATACTCCCTCTTAAGGCGCTGATGTGAAAAACATGGTATTGCAAAAGACCATAGACTATGGCAACTACCCCAACGGCCATCAGTTCTACGAACTATGTACCCTTCTTATTGCCACTTCCATGAAGCAATCCTTCGAGCTATGAAGGTTGGGTAAGCTTACCATGGTCAGTATGTAGATGGGTGACCATTTTCGAAAAAAACAGCGAAACCCCTTCGTGCCTCGGAAACCTGATATCTCTCCGGTCGTGTCAGATTGCTGTCCCATCGGACTATAAGAGTGAAGGAATAGTGAGTTCACCTGTGTTTGCGCACACACTTGTGCACTATAGTCCTACGCAATTGCCTTATCTCTATTGAAATTGACCGCCGTGACCGAAATAGGTCAGAAAACCGACTATTACTACTAAAATAACCAAAATCCTTTTCTCCTTTCATCCAATAGCCTGGAAGCCAAGAACGTGCTCATCAAAGGAGGAGAATGGAAACTTGGAATTGATGAAGAACCTCTACCCTTCCAAATCGTCCAGGTCAAGACCATCCTTCGTCATCCCTTCTACAAGTCCGGCAGTCTGAAGAACGATGCTGCTATCCTAGTCCTATCAGAGAACTTGAGATTAGCGAAGAATATCTGGCCTATTTGTCTACCATCAGCATCTGAGACCCTTGATGCCTTCTATAATGGAGCTGGAGAATGTATTGTGACTGGTTGGGGCAAGACTGTACTTCAAGGTAAGTCATTTTTTAATTATCAACCCGTACCACCCGTACACTTATTTATTTAATTATCAATCCGTACCACCAGTACACTTATTTTTTTTATTATCAACCTGTACCACTCGTACACTTATTTTTTTAATTATCAACCCGTACCACTCGTACACTTATTTTTTTAATTATCAACCCGTACCACCCGTACACTTATTTATTTAATTATCAATCCGTACCACCCGTACACTTATTGACAGCTACATAGTTAGACACATCGGAATAAACGATAAAATGAATTTGTACAGTATTTAAATATTAATGTGGAAAAAATCCGAGCTCGGAGCAGGATTCGAACCTAACCTCAGGTTCCGGCCACACCAATTGTACCATCCGAGCTCCTACTCCGGAGTTCGAATTTGTCCACCATTTTTTTTACATCTTGGAGTAACTAACGTCACCTTTATTCTTTTTTGTTCTACAGTATTGTAATTGCGATATCTATGTTATAACTTAAACTAAGTGTGACTTTTGGTATTTGCCAATAAAATACACAAGAGGTTTACTCAGAACATGTTAAATTTTGCTAAAACTGAAATCTTACCTAATTAAACGTCAAGCTATTAAGCCGCGGTTACCCTGTGGATAGTGCCTCAACAGTAATTATACCGGGATAATAAGCCTATGTGCTATTCCAGACTATAATCTATCTTTATGCCAAATTTCACCCAAATCCGTTCAGAAATTTTTCCGTGTAAGAGTAACAAACACCCATCCATCCAACCATTCTCACAAACTTTTATCATCATCTCAACCCATAAACGTCCCACTACTGGGCACGGGTCTCCTCCATACAATTGGAGGCATATTAGCCTACTATACCACGCTGGCCAGACGGGTTGCTATAAGGTTTTGTTTCGAGTTTTCCCTCTCTAGCAGTGGATATTGTCTGCGTGACTTACTCCCTTAGTCGACTCTTACGACACCCTTCGGGATGGAAAGGGATGGAAAGCGGTGGTGACATTTGTATTCTTAATCCGTCACCACACGGACTAGAATAGTATCATACAAACTTTCACATTTATAATATTAGTAAGGATTAAAAAGAAGTTGCTAACTGACCACCATAATGCCTCAGAAAGGTCTGGGCCATGTTAACCTTGAATATTTCTAATCAATGATTAATTAACTAACTATGTAATATATCAACACATAATATACATATGTCTATATATATAAATACGTTACTATATATCTCTGTTATTGCCCAACACTGGACTAAAAGATTCCAAGTACGTTACGCAACAATACTTTTTCATTGTCACCATTATTGATGTCATATATTCAAATATAAATACAATTTGCCAAAGAAATTTACACCTTATGTATTAAATAATAAGAACTATCGATTTCTGAAAACAAACAGCAAATTAACTATAATTTTGAAGCAAAAAACAGTCTTATTTGAGCTCTTAAATCTGTTAAAACATTAGTATCGAAGTATCAAGTTATATTGGTTAGTAACCGGTTTTTTTTTGTGTAAATATTGGTGTATCTTTACGTAATCTGGGTTTTTAGAATTCACTTATAATGCTGCTGAGGTCAAATTGTCAATAGGTCGCTATAGTATGTGATATAATAAATATATGGAGCAAGAATTTCTTCTACTTGGGTGGCTTGAAGATAGGTAGGGCGCCATACTAGCGACCAAGCACAAATAGGGAAGTACCTTAACCTTACAGAAGACCACCTGTATACAGGTCTTCAGAGGTCATTTAGGGATGCATTTTCCTATCCCAGGGATACTCCATCTTAAATCCCTGGTGTAAAAAATATGGGTCGGCAACTCTCAAGTGATACCTCTAGTATTGCAATTGTGGCTTTCACGACTAAATGGCTGAATGGATTTTAATGAAATTAGGCAAAGAGATAGAAGGTGTCCTAGGGAACAAGACCTGTGTTGCAGGGTATTTACAAATATATAGATTACTAGGGGTCGCCCGCGACTTCGTCCGCGTGGTAATTTGGAATATTTTCTTCCGATTTTACAACACATCTGCTGCTCCGCTCCTATTGATCATAGCGTGATGTTATATAGCCTATAACCTTCCTGGATAAATGCACTATTCAACAAAAAAAAGATTTTTCTAATCGAACCAGTACTTTCTGAGATTAGCGCGTTCAACCAAACAAACAAACTCTTCAGCTTTATAATATTAGTATATTATAATGAAACAATTCCAAGTAAAGCCATAAGCAAACACTAGTAATATAATAATAATAACAACCATGTATGTCCCACTACTGGGCACGGGTCTCCTCTCCTCTATGAAGAGAGAGACAGGTTTAAGATAACCCTAGAATAGTATCTTACAAACCTAATCTTATCTCACTTAGTTTGGATGGTTGGATTTTACTCAATAACGCCTGAACGGATCTGGATGAAATTTGGCACAGTGATAGATTATAGTCTAGAATAACACGTAGGCTACATTTTATCCTGGAAAAACACATTGTTCCTGTGAAGCTAGTAACTTTTAAAGTAAAATTTATCAATGCCCAGCAGTGGGGGAAATAATTAAAAAAACAACCTCTGCCCCAGTTCTGTAGCGAAAGCAATAAATTTTTATTTCGTTTTATGTAATATTGACCTAAAGTTAAATTATGTAAGGGTTCAAATGTTAAAAAGGTAGCATTATTATTTAACTAGCTGTTGCCAGCGGCTCCGTCTGTGTGGATATAAGTTATCACAGTAAAAAATATCCTATGTTCTTTCCCTGGATACCATCTATCTCCTGGCCAAAATTCATTAAGATTAGTTAAGCTGTTTAGTAGTGTATTAAACTCACTTTTGCATTACTAACATAGGTAGATATAGTGGTTTTTTAGAATACAAATTTTAAATGTAAAGTTATCATCATCATTATCTCAGACAAAAGACCTCCACTGCTGGACATAGGCCTGCCCCAAAGATTTTCCCAGCATTTGATCCTGAGCTGACCTTTACCAGGTCGTCGGTCCACCTTGTTGGGGGCCTGCCCATGCTGCGTCTTCCAGTTCGTAGTCGCCACTGTAGAACTTTTCTAAGTAAAGGCATATCGTGCGAGAATTACTACTGAACCGATTTTAGTGAAACTTTTTCTGTTTGAATCAGTCTAGATGATTTAAATTTACAATAATTGGACCCGAAAGGTAGCGCTGTGGTACGATGTCTGTTAGGCCCGATATATTAACATAGTATAAAATAAAAACACGGTCTCGCTGTCTGTACGCTTATATCTATTAAACTACGCAACGGATTTTAATGCAGTTTTCAGCAATAGATAGAGTAATTCAAGAGGAAGATTTATATGTATAATACATGCATGTTATAATAAAGAAATCTAGAATAATCCGCAGTGAAGCGAAGGCGTGTCGCTGGTCCTATCCTACTAATATTATAAACGCGAAAGTTTGTAAGTATGGATGGATGGATGAATGGATGTTTGTTACTCTTTCACGTAAAAACTACTAAACGGATCTGGATGAAATGTGGCACATAGATAGATTATGGTCTGGAATAACACATAGGCTACATTTTACAGCGATAACCGACATCTACACGGGCGGAGCCGCGGGCGACAGCTAGTATATTATAAACGCGAAAGTTTGTAAGCATGTATGTTTATTATTGCTCTTGCAAGCAAAAACTACTGAACGGATCTGGATGAAATTTAGCAAAGAGATAGATTATAGTCTAAAATAGCGACATCCTCGTAGGAGGAGCTGTGGGCAACAGCTAGTTTTATATATATCGATACTCAAAATCGATACGCTATAAAGACAGACATACTTAAACTCTTCTTACTATGTAACGAAAAGGAAAGTGGTATATTGAGGTCATTGTCGCGAAGTACTGCCAGCAAATAACACTATGTAATCGCTTTAATGTTGCCAATAACAAAATATTAAAACACATATTTGAGGTTAATAATATTTAATAATTTTAAGCTGGGTTTTGGCCGTGAATTTTATTTTTTATACAAATATTTGAAGCGTTGGTGGCCTAGTAACCGATTGCACGCAAGAGGTGTGAGTTCGATTCCCAGTGGCAGTACCAATGTTTTATATGTACAAATCAAATGATTTACCATCTGCTTACAGTGAATGAAAACATCGTGAGGAAAAACCACATTTTTTTATACTTTCAAGGTGGCAAACAAGCATACGGCCCGCCTGATAGTAAGCAGTTACCGTAGCCTATGGACGATTGCAACACCAGGGGTGTCACTCACGCGATGTCGACCCTATAAAAACCTTATAACTCCTTTCTTAAAGAACCCCATGCTATCTTGGGAAAACCTCGGCAGGGAGCTCATTCCACAGCCTAATCATACGTGTGCATGTCTTAAAAGAAATTCTAAAGACATGTCTGATTTACCAACTCGCATTAGGCTAGCGTGTTATTAAACCCTTAAACCTCTCTCTTTCTTGAAAGCGGAAAGGAAACCCGTGCCCAGCAGTGGGACATATGTATATAGGTTATATATATGTGATCCCACATTATGATGACTGTATTCTCAGACCAAAACACGATTTACTGTGTCACAATTCTTTTGTAGATATATGCGTCACAAAAACACACCTAGAGCTCAGAATCCGGATTTCTATCTTAATTAATAAACACAAAAACTATAATTAATTTTAATTAATACTATTATGTTTTTACTAATAACTTTATGACCTAACATTTTTAGTATTCATTGATCGAGAGGTTTTAAGTCTCAGGAGAGACTTCGCCTCCTTGTGTGTGTTCTACCGCCTGTACAATGGGCGTGTTCTGAGGAATTGTTCGAGATGATCCACGACCACATTTTATTAACGCACCTCTCGCCACCGATAGGGAGTTCATCCTCACATCCTTGCACCTCAAACGTGCCGTACCGTAAAATTCCAGAGGAATTACGTACCACGTACGATTAGGTTGTGGAATGAGCTCCCTGCAGAGGTTTTCCCAAGAGACTATAGCATGGGGTTCTTTAAGAAAGGAGTTATAAGGTTTTGAAGGGTCGGCAACGCGTGAGTGACACCCCTGGTGTTGCAAACGTCCATAGACTACGGTAACTGCTTACCATCAGGCTTTACTCCTACCTGAGAGTACAGGTCTCCAGCTGTCAATCGGAGATGCGTTTTAAAAGAACCGTTTTCGGATCCTATAGATACGACATATCAAAACCCTGGTGAAAAAAAAATTGGCTCGGCAACACCTAAGTGATACCTCTGGTATTGCAAGCGTCCATAGGCCACGATAACTATCTATAAATAAAATATCTGATTGAGGACGCAGCTCTAAAGAGAGGTGCCCAAAAGACTGTCCACAGTGTCACGCTGGATCTCAAGCGTTGACCCAAGTAAAGGCCAGCCTTAGGATCGTGAGATGTCTTCACTAAACGCTTAGTTATCTCACGAAACAGTCTGTGGGCACTTGGGCTCCATCATTTAGGAATGCGTTTTGAAAGAAACGTATACCTATACCAGGGTTACTTCCATCTTAAAGCCCTGGTGTAAAAAAATGGGTTGGCAACACGCAAGTGATACCTCTGGTAATGCAAGCGTCTATAGGCTACGGATACTGCTTAACATCAGGCGGGCCGTATGCTTGTTTGCCACCCAAGTAGTATAAAAAAATAAAAATAAAAAATCATCCTAGAGTTTCAACCCCAAATGGCTCAAAAAACTATTTCATATTTGATCTATTTTTCGCTAGACCCGAGAATCGAACCCGGAACCTCGAGCACAGCCCACAACAGTCTTCTTTTTCTTCTTATCGTTTGGTTAATGGCCAACCTGTTGATAGAATTATATAGATGACCCATATCTGGGCCTAGATCAGATGGCGGTGTGTGAGTTGTCACGAAATATTATTATTATTAATCTATACTCCGTTTGCAAGCTAAACTTTATACCCGGCATGTTTTTTAACATAATTCTAAGAAAGACTTGTTAAATTTATTAATATTCATTTGGCAAATAATTGTATATATGTATGTATATAAGAAAAAAACACTATTTGCTTTACCAAGGCCAGCAATGTTTACTTAAATTCGTATTCGTGTGGTTATTATGAACGATGAACCTATATACACTAGTATTTTCCCGCGGCTTTGTCGACGACGAACCCACGGGAACAGTGAGACAGAGAGGTAGGGCACCATACTAACGAGCGAGCCCGACTAGGGAAGGACCTCTACCTTACAGAAGACCACAGCCAAATAACTACACACAGCGGTGTAGTTGTGTTCCTGTGTGTGAGTACAGGTCTTCAGCGCTCATTTAGGGATGCGTTTTGAAAGAAACGTATTCCTATCCCAGGGACACTTTATCTTTAAGCCCTGGTGTAAAAAATAGGTTGGCAACACGCAAGTGATCCCTCTGGTATTGCAAGCGTCCATAGGCTACGGTAAGGTGGGCCGTAGGTATGCTTGTTTGCCACCGAAGTAGTATAAAAAAGTGATACCTCTGGTTTTACAAGCGTCCATATGGGCTGCGGTTACTGATTAGCATCCAGGAGGCAATTCTTTGAGCTATGTTGGTCAATTTACCAATATACAATTCACGAACACAAATAACACTTAAGACGACTACGAATTACATAAAGTTTTGTCCCATGTGGGAATCGAACCCACGACCTCCAACTTAGCAGTCAGTGTCACTAACCACTAAACCACCAGGCCACGTATCTATACTAATATTATAAAGCTGAAGAGTTTGTTTGTTTGGTTGAACGCGCTAATCTCAGAAAGTACTGGTTCGATAAGAAAATATATTTTTTGTTGAATAGTGTATCTATCCAGGAAGGCTATAGGCTATATAACATCACGCTATGATCAAAAGGAGTGGAGCAGTAGTGAGATATGTTGCAAAATCGGGGAAAAATATTCCAAATTACCACGCGGAAGAAGTCGCGGGTGACCCATAGTTTCTTATAAAAAGATTAAAGTCCTAATTCTCAAGGTTGCTAGCCGTAACTCGCGGAAATCACATGTAAATATAGAAATTGAACATAATTTTGTAATGTTTAAAAGTTGTTTTCCCTAAAACAGAGGCAAGAATTTCAAGGTTAAGACTTTTGTTAGTTTTAAAGATGATCAAATATGTATTAACAATTCATTAGGTGTGGCCAGTATAACAATAAATAAATAGATAGATTGTTTTTTTGTCTATAGTAATTATCTATTATCTTGTTACATAAAATCCCTGTCGCCACCGACAGTTCATCCTCACGTCCATAGGCTACGGTAACTGCTTACCATCAGGCGGGCCGTACACTTGTTACCTTGGTAGTATAAAAAAAAAATGGTTGATAGACTATAATCTCTCTCTGTGCCAAATTTCATCCAAATCCGTTCAGTAGTTTTTGCGTGAAAGAGTAGCAAACATACATCCATACATTCTTACAAACTTTCGCGTTTATGATATAGGATAGCAGGATAGGATTTATCCTGCTATAAAATAAACAAATGCAACATTATCTATACATATCATAATATATCATATTATATTCTAACTATTATTAACACATTTATGCAGACACACATTGTAAATAAATAACCTTAAAATTACAACGCCATAACAGGACATAACCTACAAATATAAAACGTCATAATAAAAAATCCGCCATTTATCATTCTATGTCTCGGCCAAACTATTTAAAATTATTAAATAATTGTACAACAATGAAATAATTAACTTATAAAGAATGCAAAGACAAAAGAAAACAACAATTTTGACATTTAAACTTAATTGTCAAACGGTGTGCATAGATTATAAAAGTCTATATAATCTATGCATTCCGTTTTAAATTTAGACAATTAAGGAGTCCAAATACAGATACCGAATTTTATTATTTAAATTAAAAACAACCTCGCGTATTTCTATTATATGGAAATTAAATAATAATACATAATATATATCCTTGTCTACACATCTATATAAATTATTAAAAGTTTTGTTTGTATGTAATGTCAAAATAATAAATGTTTTCTAAAACCGATTGTGACTTTTCTGTCTGTTCCGGGTAATCGCCAAAACGGCTGGACCGATAATGATGGTACTTTGACAAATCGGTAGCTGACTTTAAAAGGAGTAACTAAAGCTATATTTAACTTTAAATGAATTTTATCAACGTAGCGTACAGGCAGTTACCGTAGCTTATATATGAATGATTGCAATACCAGAGGTATTACTTGCTATGCCTTTAAGATGAAGTATCCCTTGGATAGGATTACGTTTCTTTCAAAACGCTGTAAGGTGAAGCTCCTTCCCCAGTCGGGCTTGCTCGCTAGTATAGTGCCGTACCTCTCTTAATTTAAAATCTTTACAATTACAAAATTAATTATTTATTGAATGGATCTGGGTGAAATTCGGCACAGAGATAGATTATAGTCTGGAATAGCATATAGGCTACTTTTTATAGCGATAACTAACATCTACGCATCTACGTGGGCAATAGCTAGTTAATAATAAATATCATCATCATCTCAACCTATAAACATCCCACTGTTGGACACGGGTCTATTTAAAATTACAAAATATCGATCGATCATTTTTTGTCTGACGGTACATTAACCGGTTTGTAAATAAAGAGGTGTAACTACTTATTTTGTAATGTTTAATCTTCTTCACGCTTAACATACTTACGTATATACACACTGTGAGCTACTCAAACTTGACAACGAAGGAGAGGACAGGCAGACAATTAAGATAGCGAGCAAGCCTTACTGAGGAAGAACAGAAAGCCCAAAGATTAGGTCGTGGAAAAAGCTCCCTGCCGAGCATTTCCCGAGAGACTATAGCATGGGGTTCTTTAAGAAAGCGTAAAGGATACCCCTGGTGTTGCGAGCGTCCATAAGCTACGGTAACTGCTTAACATCAGGTGGGCCGTATGCTTGTTTGCCTCCTTGGTAGTATAAAAAAGTAGTTGTGTCGAAATTCAAAATCAAATGTATGGGATTTGACGTAAGTCTACGATATAATGTCGTAAACTTACGTCAAATCCCATACATTTTATTTTTAGACTTTTCGATTCGACTATTGCTTATGCCACTTGTCTAGAGGAGCAGGTCTCCAGCGCTCATTTGAGAGAAACGTTTTCCTATCCCAAGGATACCTTTTTTTTTATACTACCAAGGTGACAAACAAGCATACGGCCCGCCTGATGGTAAGCAGTTACCGTAGCCTATGGACGTTTGCAACACCAGGGGTGTCACTCACGCGTTGCCGACCCTTTAAAAACCTTATAACTCCTTTCTTGAAGAACCCCATGCTATAGTCTTTTGGGAAAACCTCGGCAGGGAAGCTCATTCCACAGCCTAATCGTACGTGGTAAGAAAATGAAAAAAAAAGAGAGGTAGGGCACCATACTAGCGAGCAAGCCCGACTGGGGAAGGACCTCCACCTTACAGAAGACCACAGCCAAATGACTACACACAGCGGTGTAGTTGTGTTCCTGTGTGTGAGTACAGGTCTCCAGCGCTCATTTAGGAATGCGTTTTGAAAGAAACGTATTCCTATCCCAGGGTTACTTCCATCTTAAAGCCCTGGTGTAAAAAAAATGGGTTGGCAACACGCAAGTGACACCTCTGGTAATGCAAACGTCTAAAGGCTACGGATACTGCTTAACATCAGGCGGGCCGTATGCTTGTTTGCCACCCAAGTAAAAAAAAAAAAAAAAACAAAAAAAAAAAACCTCTGGAATACCTTTAAGCTCTTATGTAAAAAAAAATGGGTCGGGCAACACGCATGTGATACCTTTAGTATTGCAAGTATCTTTCGGATCGAACACGTTTAGCAGTCGCACTCAACCACAACTTTTGCCAGTATACACCATAGTTAGTTAGTTAGTTTGACGGGGCGTTATCCGCACTTGGCCGCTCAAGTGGGCCTTTGTACGTGACTTCCCTTCGGCTATTCCATCCAGCCCAACCTCTTCCAGAAAGCCAGCAAGCGGCCTAGATGGCCGCAGGCTTCTGGTAGAGAGCCCGTTTTCTTTAGGGTCTGTGCCCTTTGGTCTTCTACGCTCCTACAATCCAGAAGGACGTGAGCGGGTGTCTCCGAGTATACACCATATACTCGGAGACACCCGCTCACGTCCCACCACTCAGTATACACCATATTGCCCAATATATAAACGTATACTCGTTTTGCCTCTAATCTTAACACTAACATAGGATATAAATTACCGGTTTGTTCGTTTGTCGTTTACATATTATTAGTATATATGTCACATGTACCATCTCTTGACAAGGTATTATCATAGTAATGTTTAATTATTTAACTATATTTTAACATAAAGTTCATATTAACTTTAACTGATATTTGGAATTGCGTAAACTAAATATCCTAAAAATATTATAAACGCGAAAGTTTGTAAGAATGTATGGATGTATGTTTGTTAGTCTATCACGCAAAAACTATTGAATGGATCTGGATAAAATTTGGCATAGAGATAGATTATAGTCTGGAATAGCATATACGCTCCTTTTTATCGCGATAACTAACATCTACGCGGAGCCGCGGGCAACAGCTAGTTAATAATAATTATCATCATCATCACAACCCATAAACGTCCCACTGCTGGGCATGGGTCTCTTTCATACATTTGGAGGGATATTAGCCTACTAAAGCTGGCCAGACGGGTTGGTATAGAGTTTTGTTACTCCCTTAGTCGACTCTTACGACACCCTCGAGATGGAACAGGATATATTTTTATTCTTACACTTTTTTTTTATAAAAACTAAATTAAACTAACTAAAATTTTCTAAAAAATAAAAATAAGAATTTAGAGGTGGACCACCCTTAACATTTAGGGGGATGAAAAATAAATGTTGTCCGATTCGCTGACCTAACCGATATGCACACAAAATTTCACGGAAATCAGTCGAGCCATTTCTGAGGAGTTTAATTACAAACACCGTGACACGAGAATTTTATATATAAGATACTTAATATTCCTCAAGAATTGGACTATCAAATATAATAAGAACTTTTCAAAATCCGTCTGGTAATTCCAGAGTTTAACGCATTTAACAAAAAAAAACAAACATCTTCATTATAGAAAACTTGTTTGTGGTTAGTAAGGTTCCGGTATTGGTATTACTCATATTATATCAATCATTATCTGTCTATTTACTCATCCTTATATAAAAAATAACATCAATACTTCTACCTCCGTTTTGACGTCAAATAATGACCAATAAACATACATCATATACGGTTAATTAAGTATAGACTAACACAACTAGACCTCTGTGTGTTGACATTTTTCTAAGGCCTTCTGTAAGGTGGAGGGCCTTCCCCATTCGGGCTATCTTGCCTCTATATAGCGTAGGTGACACACCCCACGCATAAATCTATACTTTTAAAATGGAAGCCTAATTTGCCAAATAACACGAATAAATCAACCCATGTCTTATTATAATAATATAATTATTATTCATATTTTAAACAACACAAGGAACAGAGGACATCTTAATTATACATTCATTTATTGATTTGTAATAAATTATTTAAAAATAAAATATGGCTGTCGCCTTGGGAGCTCGATAAATTAATAAATAACAATTCAATAAATTAATTTATTCAAATTGTTTGACGTGATATTCGAGAATTTTTAATAAATTAATTTAGTTTTATTCTTCAATTAATTTTTTGGTATTTCGACATTTAGTATCCTAATTTTAAGGTTCATTTTTCAACGAAGATATGTATACATATCCGCTATATGAAGATTAGTTTTTTAGGAAAACTAATGTATTCACAAATTACACCATCCGATCATTTATCTCAATCATTTATGAATCACACAAAGTTCTGTCCCGTGCGGGAATAAAACCCACGACCTCCGTTTAGCAGTCAGGGACACTAACCACTAAACCAACAGGCCAGTCAAAGCACGATCATTTATTATATTTACCTTTAGATCATGTGATCCAACTTTCATGTTTTGTACATTTGAATACGAGGGTCAAAGATCAATATATTCTAGTCAAGAAACATGACGAAAACACACCACTTTAATATTTCCATGTTACTCGGTTGTTATCTTGGTTGGCAAATGTCAACATCAGTTTGGCGAATCTGAATTTGATAGAAACACATTTTGCCTGCAATCCTACTAATATTATAAACGCGAAAGTTTGTAAGTATGGATAGATGGAGGGATAGATTATGGTCTGGAATAACACATAGGCTACTTTTTACAGCGATAACCGACATCTACGCAGGCAGAGCCGCGAGCAACAGCTAGTTAATTTAGTAAAAGATTTACCAAACAAAAGCACAAAACAATTGCAGTTGTTGACTGCCTTGATGGTCCAGTGGTCACAGTATGCGCCTGCTGTGCACTAGGTTGTGGGTTCGATTCCCACACAGGACAAAACTTTGTGTGACCCACAAAGAATTGTTCTGAATCTGGGTGTAATTTGTGCCCGTTAATTGTATGTTTGTAAAGTCCCCCGCGACACAGACCTTGTTCTCTAGTGCGGTAGTTGTCTTTTAGAAAAAAAAGAAAAAAAAAGTTGTGTTCCTGTGTGTGAGTACAGGTCTCCAGCGCTCATTTTGGAAAACGTTTTCCTATCCCAGGAATAGGTCCATTTCTCCATTTACGTAGTTGATTCCACAATGACACAAAATTAACAATATTAAAGTTTATACATATTTATCTATTATGTAAAATGTCCTTGACAAAACTGTTAAGTAAGTAATAAATTGTAGAATGCCAATATTAGCAACACATATAGACATAATTTCATAATAACCACCTTATATTATTATTTATTATTATAATATACAATACTATTATTATAATAGTATCATTTATATGTTAATAATGCTATAATATATTTATCTAGACCAATATGTCTAGTTCTAAAATATGAAGCAGATGATTTACTAATTATATGTATTAGTATCATATTAGAGGAACCTTGAATTGATAAAATATTTGGTTATTTCCAAAAATTGTTTAGTAGGTAGGTATTTCATTATCTTTAAGAATATGCTAGCCACAAAATTTCTCTACAGGGAAATATTAATATTAATGCTTTCCTAGGCTAATTTTGGTCACGGCGGCCAGTTAAACTGAGACTAGTCATCTGTAGGTAGGGCACCATACTAGCGAAGAAGCCTGTCTGGGGAATATGACTTACACCTTAAGAATACCACAGCCAAATACATACAGCGGTGTAGTAGTGTTCCTGTATGTGAGTACAGGTCTCCAGCGGTAATTTAGAGTTTATTTTTAAAGATAACTCCCGCACTAGAGAACAAGCTCTGAGTCGCGGGGGACTTTACAAACATGCAATTAACGGACACAAATTACACCCAGAATCAGAACACTCTGTGGGTCACACAAAGTTTTGTCCTGTGTGGGAATCAAACCCACAACCTCGTGCACAGCAGGCGCACACTGCGGCCACTGGACCACCAACGCAATCTTGAGATGCGTTTTGAAAGAAACGCTTTCCTAAACTATTGCTTTCCTAAGCTTAATTTCATCTGGTAGTGTTATATCTATTCTCCGCAACTCCACGCTGATACCGCATATTTTACGTGCTTCTATCTCTTTCTGTACCATTACATTACGTATTATCTATCGCATTCATACTTGAAATCTATAAGCCGCTCAGTATGAATGAAGGTAGCTTATCTTTGTAATATTAACGAGCACAACTTAGACTTTATCTTTACAATCATATAAAATTATTCTTATACGTGAAATTTTTGCTTCTTCTTATAAATATCCGTCATCATCATCTCAGCCAAAAGACGTCCACTGCTGGACATAGGCCTCTCCCAAGGATATCTACAACTCTCGATCCTGAGCCGACCTTTACCAGGTCGGTGTACCTAAATGTTAATTAATCATAATTTATTTCTCTCTTCCACAGCCCATCTTCTCGGTAGCGTAATCCACGGCCTGAACGTCTCCCTCATCAACCCTGGAGAGTGCCAGAACAAGCTGCAGCAGGACTATCCACACCTTCTTGAAAACTATGAACAGGATAGCTGTGTTTGCGGACAGCCTACCAACCCTAGGAACAACATTTGCAAGGTATCTTGATGATGATCTAACGGCAAACATAACGTAATAGGATACGGTAACTGCTTACCATCAGGCGGTACGGTAAAAAAAGAACGTACGATTAAGTTGCGAATTAGCTTCCAGCCGAGGTTTTTCCAAGAGAGGTTCTTCAAGAAAGAAGTTTAAATGTTTTACTGGGTCAGCAACGCGCAAGCGTCTAAAAGATGCGGTAATTGCTTACCATCAGAAGAGCCGTATGCTTGTTTACCTCCATAGTAGTAAAGAAAATGTTCAGCAATGGATTAGCTAAGAGCATCGCTCGCCAAACTAATCATCTTTGAAGTAAAAACATACAATTACGTACAGGAAAATTCTGTTTAGGACAGCCTCCTTCAAACTAGATCGAGACGGTCTGAGCTTCAGGTAAAAGACGTCCACTGCTGGACATAGAATTTCCACAGCATTCGGTCTGAGCTGACCAAATGACAGCTTCAAATAAATTCGCTCTTGCCATTGCATCAACCATCTTGTGTAAATAAGTATAAGGCTATGTTCAGATAGCAACATTTTGACGCGCGTTTTAAAATCACGCGTCAAGAGATCCTGATATTTACCTAACAATCGTTCACATGCGGGTATTCTTAACGCAGTGCTCAAATAAAAAAAGTCTAAAGACGCAGGGGATCGATTCCAAACTCCGGTCGGCTGATTCTCTAAGAAACAGCGATGGCAAACTGACAGTTGTGATCGCAAATTGACAGTTGTGATTGCTCGGTGACGGCACAATCTATTGCCTTAACGTCAAAAAAGCTTGGTTTTTGCTCTTACGGAATACCGATTTTCAATCTGACAGCCAGATTTTGCTCGGTTTTTGCCGTGGCTCGGTTTTTGCTCTTACGGAATACCCTTGCGGGCATCTATTGTAAATTTCTTGACAGAAAAATCCAATGTCAATTTTAGACCTGACTAGAATTCATACATGTTATGATCAGCACTCATACACAGCGACCACTGACGCACTGAGGTAGTAATAGGTGTTACTAAACTATACTACATTATAATGAGTATTGAGGAGTATACTCTCGCATCGTGCGTTAGCGAGACTTAACGCAGTACTCAGAGAAAAAGTCTCTAAAGGCAGGCGACCGATTCCAGAACTCTCTTTAAATTTTATCGTGCGTTGACGCGCTTTACTGTGATGTGAACTTAGCCTAAATATACGCAATCCTCGCATGAACATCGTCAAATTGACGCAAATTCTTTGCGATTGCGTCAACTATTTGAGTTTCAATTAGCACGACTTCATTCTTTCGGTCGTTTGGAGAATCCTGCGCGGCAAGAAGGATGATTGGCTGTATTATTTTTCTTATACTAATATTATCCGTGTGGTGACGGATAAAGAATACAAATGTCATCGCCCCGTTTTATTCCGATGGTGTCGTAAGACTCGACTAAGGCAGTAAGTCACGACTACAATATCCACTGCAAGAGAGGGAAAACTCACAACAAAACCCTATACCAACCTGTCTGGCCAGCGTAGTATAGTAAGCTAATATTTCTCAAAATGTATGGAGGAGACCTGTGCCCAGTAGTGGGACGTTTATGGGTTGAGATGATGGTAAACCGAATCTCACTGGAGTTGGAGATATTGTGCACAAGTACACTTATTATTCCGTTCGTAGTCTTATGGACCGGAGAGAGAACAGGCTTAGAACCAGTAGCTTTACGTTCTTCAAAAGGCACGTGGGTGTAAACACCGCCAATTTCCAAACTTCGGGTATCTATTGTAAATTTCTTGACATAAATAGAATACAGCAGTAAAAAAAATTAAAAAGAGCAAGACTTCATTTGATTAGTACCTATATAATATAAAGGGAAATTTACATTGGTACAGCCACCCGGGATCGAACTCGCACCTCGTGCAAGTCGGTTACTTTCCCACTAGGTCACCAACACTTTTAGACTGTATTATATAATTCTAATGTAACCTGCTTCCTTCCAGGTCGATACCGGCAGCGCTCTTGCTTGCACCACTGGTGATGGAAGCTACGTCCTGAGGGGTATCTACTCCTGGGAATCTGGTAAGCATCACACCTTTTTTACAGCTGTACAAATAAAGATATTAACAATAGTAGGATAAAGAAGAAATCTACCTTTAATATGGGCACACCCTACCTAAAAAAGAGCTAATACTCCTGTACTAGGGACCAAGTCTTGTGTCGCAAAGGGACTTTACAAATAAACAATTAACTACAAAGTACCTGCACCCAGACCCGAGACAACCATTTATGGATCACAGAATTTTTCTCCCGTGTGGGGATCAAAACCACAACACGCTACGCAGTGGTAAATTGCGAAGAAGCCACTGAATAAATCGTACTCTTTATCCTAAGATTATCCATAACGAAAACTTCTGCAGCGAAATATTTCTGATACCGCCCATAGGCTACGGTAACTGCTTACCATCTGCCGTATTCCTGTCAGCTTGATACTGGACTAGTTAGTAACAAATTCGTTTCTTTTACAGGCTGCCAAGTTGGCAATCAGCTTGCTGCTTTCTACAAGTTTGACTTGGAGTGGTACGAATGGGCCATTGGTCTTATCGAAAGCGTCCGCTTCGCACAATACACCACCACACAAGTAACCAAGAATAAGATCATAAGCCAGGTCTCTGGATCCAGCTACACAAGCGGTGTTAAAGGAGGAATTGCTTCAGGAGTTAAAGGAGGAGCTCTCTCTGGATTTGGCATCCAAGGACAATCAGGTGCTGCCATCAAACAATTCGGTCTAGAAGGACAGTCAGGCATCAAAGGATTCGGACTCGAAGGCCAAACCCAGTCTGGTGAATACAGCCAATTCGGAACAACGAAAATCACAGGTTCTGGTGCTAAATACAGCGCTGAATCTGGTGAAAATGCTGGTTTAAACTTCGGTGGTGAACTAAACAGTCCTGTCTCCAAGACCTTCAGTGCCACATTCACAGAGAAGAAATTCTTCCAAACGGAGCCTAAATATGTAACATATACAACGAAACCCGAAATTGTAACATTTACTACTAAACCAGAATATTTTACTTATACTACTAAGCCGAAACTAATAACATATACCACCAAGCCAGAAATTGTAACCTATACAACTAAGCCAGAGATTATAACTTATACAACTAAGCCAAAAATTGTAACCTACACAACAAAGCCACAGATAATAACTTATGAAACATCTGGCAGTGTAACCAATCCTAAATATGTATCCCCTGGCCTTTCTTTCTCTGAAGTTGTTGGAGCTAAACATACCCATTCAGCTTCGTGCAAGTGTCTTGAAAATTCGAAGAAATAAGATTACATTTTTTTATAAAATGAAATTACTTAAAACTGGTAACTAATGAGAGAGTAAGTGCCATAAAATTATATTGATTTGTTTCTCTTGCTAATTATTATTTGGTTTTCTACGACAGTACAAAAAAAATACACCAGTTCCTAGTGAGTTACCATTTTGTCTGGTCAAAAAAAATATTTTTTGAATTGTGCGATTAAAATTCATTTTTTTATATTTATAATATTAAAGGCTCTGTAAATAGGTAGGTTATATTTAATTTTTTTCACAGCATATTTTTATACGAAGAAATATTTATAACGTCATTGATTTTCGATATATTTTTTACTTTTATTTCATTTTAAAAAATGGCTTTAAATTTTTAAAACTGCCAATTTTTTAAATCCCTAAAAGTATTAATTTTGTATTTACCCCGCCCTCTCGCTTTGTTTTTAATAAATTGTATCTTTATTATTAAGAATAGATTGAAATTAAATATTTTTAAGAAAAATAATTGTCAACAATTAGAAATTTGACCATATTGGATAAAACAACGCCAGGATGGTCGACTGTCTAATACAATTGGTATTTAGTCGTAACAATCAGACCTTATTGATTTGAATATTGTTAAACAAATTAAAAGTGAATAATAAAATTCAAAAAATTATTACAATATTTAAACCGAATTCAAAAAAAGAATTCGGTTTTCGTAATTTCCGACTTTTTTTATTCAAACATTTTTGAATATTTCGACTGTGAATAATATTCAAATCAGAAATTTATTTGTCTGTAAAATATAAGTACGTTTTTTATATAAAATCTTTCACAATAAGTATTTAGTCAATATACCTACATATAATATATGTATTGATATGATCATTTTATCTAATTACAAAATAAGATTAAAATAATTGAAATAAATGGAGTTTACAAAATAATATTCAGTATTTTTTATACTACCTACTTGGTTGACAAACAAGCATACGGCCCGCCTGATAGTAAGCAGTTAGCGTAGCCTAAGGACGCTTGCAATACCAGAAGTATTACCTGCGTGTTGCCGATCTACTATAGTTTTACACCAGGGCTTTAAGATGGAGTATCCCTGGGATAAGAAAACCGAATCTGGTAATTAGTCACTGTAATCTGCCACAGCAACAAATACGCTTATTGAACATCAATAATTTTATATTTAATAAAAATATTTTCAAATACAAGCTTTTACTGTGTATTTATGTAATTTATGGGTTGTTTATTATTGTTATTATTGAATTGTCACCGAAGTTACATCGGTATACCAAATTTCAGCTCCATCAAACACTTGAGAAGTGGAAATGGAAATCTAGCTTACAATTTACAAGATTTGACCCAACAACAACAAACAAGCTACATCCTTACTAATATTATAATAGTGAAAGTTTGTAAGAATGGATGGATGTTTGTTACTCTTTCACGTAAAAACTACTGAACGGATCTGGATGAAATTTATCACAAAGATAGATTATGGTCTGGAAAAACACATAGGCTACTTTTTGCAGCGATAACCGACATCCTTGTGGGCGGAGCCGCGGGCAACAGCTAGTTTGTCTATAAAATTATAAATGCCAACACAAAATGGTTTCATTTACACCTCTTTTTCATAAGTTTTTGAGAGAGGGGCCTTCACTCAATTCTTAAGTCTCAGCGACATAGTCACTGGACTTCAATTCAAAAATATGACTGGGGCACGGGAGTACGTACCCCCTATGTACTACAGAGCGATGCTCTCGTAGCTCTCACAATATATTAAAAACGCCAACTACTTCTACATTAAAAGTTAAACACCGTACTGCGACCCCATTCAAATTCGGAGAATCTTAACACCGCGATTCAGAAAATGACATCATATACTCAGCGCCATCTATTGACATTACAGTTAATACAACGACGCCTAGCTCCTGTCGGCCGTCATCGCAACTGACTTTCGTAACCAGTTGCAATGGAGGAATAAGTTAAAAGACATGTTTTATTGTAGTGATACCTCATATGCCTCATGCCTGCATAAACAGACAGACGAGAATGTTCAAAAAGGATATAATGTACAAATAGTAAGTCATCCTTTCTAATATTATAAATGTGAAAGTTTGTGAGAATGGATGGATGGATGATTGCTACTCTTTCACGTAAAAACCACTGAACGGATTTGGATGAAATTTGGCACAGAGATAGATTATGGTCTGGAATTACACATAGGCTACTTTTTGCAGCATCCGACATTAACGCGGGCGGAGCCGCGGGCAACAGCTAGTACAACTACTACTGTATTCGACTGCCTTGGAGGTCCAGTGGACGCAGTACGTCTGCTTCTTCTTCTTGGTGTCGAAAGTACGATAATTAAATTGTACAAGCCCAGAATTATGCCACTTCTACGGCGTTAGCAGTTGCTGCGCAGAGGTCATTGAGAGTGCAGGTATTAGGACGCAAAGAACAGGACAGGAGGTAAGCCATTGTTTGCGGGTCCGTACCGCATTCGCACTCTGTAGTTGTTACAGCGGTATAACCCCACTAAACCAGATTGTATCTGCATCTTCCCACTTGGGTTCGGAGTCAGTTGAGTGACTTCCATGTAGACCATGGAAGGTTATCCCGTGGCCAGCTGCTCTTTTAGTTGTAAATAATAATATTTATAATAATTAATTTACATAAAAAAAATTAAAAGCGGTGATGGAAAGTAACCGACTTGCAGGCGCTCATAGCCAGGTGCACTCGCTGTTCGGTAAACGATCAGCGGGTAAGGCTACCAAGGGCGCGGTAACCCTATAGATGGGTGACCGCGTAGTGGTATTTCATCTGAGCGTCTCCGTGCTTCGGAGGGCACGTTAAAAGTCGGTCCCGACTGTTATCAGTCGTTAGATCACGACAGAGGCCTAAATATGAGCGATCTAAATATCTCTGTCACCAGGTTGGCCACTAACCAAACGATAAGAAGAAGAAGAAGACCGACTTGCACGCTAAAGGTGCGAGTTCGATCCCGGGCGATAGTACCAATGTAAATTTCACTTTGTGGAGTTTATATGTATAATGTTATGTACTAATCAAATGATTCGCCATCTGCTAACGGTGAAGGAAAACATCGTGAGTAAACCCACATGTCTTAGAAGAAATTCTAATGACATATCTGATTCACCACCCGCATTAGGCCAGCGTGTGTGAATTAAGGCCTTAACCCTCTCTCTCTTGATAGAGGAGAGGAGACCCGTGCAGACATTTGCAAGGGAAGGTGGAGAAGGTCCTGTACTATAGGGCTGCCCAAATTTCCTCCATATCTATACTTATACCTACCAGGGGTCGCCCGCGACTTCGTCCGCGTGGTAATTTGGAATATTTCCCCCGATTTTGCAACATATCTCACCACTGCTCCGCTCCTATTGATCATAGCGTGATGTTATATAGCCTATAGCCTTCCTGGATAAATGCACTATTCAACAAAAAAAAAATCTAATCGAACCAGTACTTTCTGAGATTAGCGCGTTCAACCAAGAGTTTGTTTTTTTTTTTATTTCTTTAAAAAGACAACTTCCGCACTAGAGAACAAGCTCTGTGTCGCGGGGGACTTTACAAACATACAATTAACGGACACAAATTACACCCAGACTCAGATCAACTCTTTGTGGGTCACACAAAGTTTTGTCCTGTGTGGGAATCGAACCCACAACCTCGTGCACAGCAGGCGCATACTGCGGCCACTGGACCACCGAGGCAGTCATAAATGAGCAGAGATGTTTGTTTGTTTGGTTGAACGCGCTTATCTCAGAAAGCACTGGTTCGATTAGAAAAAATATTTTTTTGTTGAATAGTGCATTTATCCAGGAAGGCTATCACGCTATATGAAAAGGAGGAGAGCAGTAGTGAGATATGTTGCAAAATCAGGCAAATATTCCAAATTACATAATAAATTAATTTTAATTTTCCTATTCTTGTTTTTATAATAATGTAAATTGTAAGTTTATCCACTAGCACTAGTAGTAAGCCCATATTACACCATGAAATGGTACTCTTTCCGAAATAAAAGAATACTCGAAATCGGATGCCCTGCCCCTGTTAAAAGTTATGCGTGGCATACATAAAAAAGACAAAAAAACAAAATATATACAGGTCGATTCGACTTGAGAAGGAGAACCTCCTTTTTTTTCGTCAGTTAAATAAATAATTAAATATTATATATATTTTGTCAGCGATAAAGTCACTGAACTTCAAAAATATAACACGGAAGTTCTCCGTGTATCCAACTGAGATCTACGCCCCTAGTAAGCCATTAAAAATTGTGTACAGTACTGCGACCCCATTCAACTTCGGAGAATCTTAACACCGCGATTCAGAAAATGACGTCATATACTCAGCGCCATCTATCGACATTACAGTTAATACATCAACGCCTAGATTTATTAGTATTTCAGCAGTGATTTAAAAGTGTTTTCACAAGCTTCTTGCAATGTATGTTAGTTAGTTTGTTTGTGTGAAATCAAGCAACACTGGGAACGATGAAGGCGGACCATGCTGCCTGATGGTAAGCAGTAACCGTGGTCATTATTGAATTGTCACCGAAGTTACATCGGTATACCAAATTTCAGCTCCATCAAACACTTGAGAAGTGGAAATGGAAATCTAGCTTACAATTTACAAGATTTGACCCAACAACAACAAACAAGCTACATCCTTACTAATATTATAATAGTGAAAGTTTGTAAGAATGGATGGATGTTTGTTACTCTTTCACGTAAAAACTACTGAACGGATCTGGATGAAATTTATCACAAAGATAGATTATGGTCTGGAAAAACACATAGGCTACTTTTTGCAGCGATAACCGACATCCTTGTGGGCGGAGCCGCGGGCAACAGCTAGTTTGTCTATAAAATTATAAATGCCAACACAAAATGGTTTCATTTACACCTCTTTTTCATAAGTTTTTGAGAGAGGGGCCTTCACTCAATTCTTAAGTCTCAGCGACATAGTCACTGGACTTCAATTCAAAAATATGACTGGGGGCACGGGAGTACGTACCCCCTATGTACTACAGAGCGATGCTCTCGTAGCTCTCACAATATATTAAAAACGCCAACTACTTCTACATTAAAAGTTAAACACCGTACTGCGACCCCATTCAAATTCGGAGAATCTTAACACCGCGATTCAGAAAATGACATCATATACTCAGCGCCATCTATTGACATTACAGTTAATACAACGACGCCTAGCTCCTGTCGGCCGTCATCGCAACTGACTTTCGTAACCAGTTGCAATGGAGGAATAAGTTAAAAGACATGTTTTATTGTAGTGATACCTCATATGCCTCATGCCTGCATAAACAGACAGACGAGAATGTTCAAAAAGGATATAATGTACAAATAGTAAGTCATCCTTTCTAATATTATAAATGTGAAAGTTTGTGAGAATGGATGGATGGATGATTGCTACTCTTTCACGTAAAAACCACTGAACGGATTTGGATGAAATTTGGCACAGAGATAGATTATGGTCTGGAATTACACATAGGCTACTTTTTGCAGCATCCGACATTAACGCGGGCGGAGCCGCGGGCAACAGCTAGTACAACTACTACTGTATTCGACTGCCTTGGAGGTCCAGTGGACGCAGTACGTCTGCTTCTTCTTCTTGGTGTCGAAAGTACGATAATTAAATTGTACAAGCCCAGAATTATGCCACTTCTACGGCGTTAGCAGTTGCTGCGCAGAGGTCATTGAGAGTGCAGGTATTAGGACGCAAAGAACAGGACAGGAGGTAAGCCATTGTTTGCGGGTCCGTACCGCATTCGCACTCTGTAGTTGTTACAGCGGTATAACCCCACTAAACCAGATTGTATCTGCATCTTCCCACTTGGGTTCGGAGTCAGTTGAGTGACTTCCATGTAGACCATGGAAGGTTATCCCGTGGCCAGCTGCTCTTTTAGTTGTAAATAATAATATTTATAATAATTAATTTACATAAAAAAAATTAAAAGCGGTGATGGAAAGTAACCGACTTGCAGGCGCTCATAGCCAGGTGCACTCGCTGTTCGGTAAACGATCAGCGGGTAAGGCTACCAAGGGCGCGGTAACCCTATAGATGGGTGACCGCGTAGTGGTATTTCATCTGAGCGTCTCCGTGCTTCGGAGGGCACGTTAAAAGTCGGTCCCGACTGTTATCAGTCGTTAGATCACGACAGAGGCCTAAATATGAGCGATCTAAATATCTCTGTCACCAGGTTGGCCACTAACCAAACGATAAGAAGAAGAAGAAGACCGACTTGCACGCTAAAGGTGCGAGTTCGATCCCGGGCGATAGTACCAATGTAAATTTCACTTTGTGGAGTTTATATGTATAATGTTATGTACTAATCAAATGATTCGCCATCTGCTAACGGTGAAGGAAAACATCGTGAGTAAACCCACATGTCTTAGAAGAAATTCTAATGACATATCTGATTCACCACCCGCATTAGGCCAGCGTGTGTGAATTAAGGCCTTAACCCTCTCTCTCTTGATAGAGGAGAGGAGACCCGTGCAGACATTTGCAAGGGAAGGTGGAGAAGGTCCTGTACTATAGGGCTGCCCAAATTTCCTCCATATCTATACTTATACCTACCAGGGGTCGCCCGCGACTTCGTCCGCGTGGTAATTTGGAATATTTCCCCCGATTTTGCAACATATCTCACCACTGCTCCGCTCCTATTGATCATAGCGTGATGTTATATAGCCTATAGCCTTCCTGGATAAATGCACTATTCAACAAAAAAAAAATCTAATCGAACCAGTACTTTCTGAGATTAGCGCGTTCAACCAAGAGTTTGTTTTTTTTTTTATTTCTTTAAAAAGACAACTTCCGCACTAGAGAACAAGCTCTGTGTCGCGGGGGACTTTACAAACATACAATTAACGGACACAAATTACACCCAGACTCAGATCAACTCTTTGTGGGTCACACAAAGTTTTGTCCTGTGTGGGAATCGAACCCACAACCTCGTGCACAGCAGGCGCATACTGCGGCCACTGGACCACCGACGCAGTCATAAATGAGCAGAGATGTTTGTTTGTTTGGTTGAACGCGCTTATCTCAGAAAGCACTGGTTAGATTAGAAAAAATATTTTTTTGTTGAATAGTGCATTTATCCAGGAAGGCTATCACGCTATATGAAAAGGAGGGGAGCAGTAGTGAGATATGTTGCAAAATCGGGAAAAATATTCCAAATTACATAATAAATTAATTTTAATTTTCCTATTCTTGTTTTTATAATAATGTAAATTGTAAGTTTATCCACTAGCACTAGTAGTAAGCCCATATTACACCATGAAATGGTACTCTTTCCGAAATAAAAGAATACTTGAAATCGGATGCCCTGCCCCTGTTAAAAGTTATGCGTGGCATACATAAAAAAGACAAAAAAACAAAATATATACAGGTCGATTCGACTTGAGAAGGAGAACCTCCTTTATTTTCGTCAGTTAAATAATTAAATATTATATATATTTTGTCAGCGATAAAGTCACTGAACTTCAAAAATATAACACGGAAGTTCTCCGTGTATCCAACTGAGATCTACGCCCCTAGTAAGCCATTAAAAATTGTGTACAGTACTGCGACCCCATTCAACTTCGGAGAATCTTAACACCGCGATTCAGAAAATGACGTCATATACTCAGCGCCATCTATCGACATTACAGTTAATACATCAACGCCTAGATTTATTAGTATTTCAGCAGTGATTTAAAAGTGTTTTCACAAGCTTCTTGCAATGTATGTTAGTTAGTTTGTTTGTGTGAAATCAAGCAACACTGGGAACGATGAAGGCGGACCATGCTGCCTGATGGTAAGCAGTAACCGTGGTCCATGGACGCTTTAAAATACCAAGAACATCACTCACGCGTGTTATGGATATTCTCTAAGGCTAAATGCAAAAATTATGCTTAGTGCTGCGTTGTAGGTTCGATTCCCACTCGGGACAAAACATGATGTAACCTGCAGAGTTATTCTTAGTCTGGGTGTAATTTGTGTTCGTTAATTGTATGTTTGTAAAGTCCCACGCGACACAGAGCTTGTTCTCTAGTGCGGGAGTTAACCAAGCAAAAAATTGAACCCTATGCCTTTAATTTTACTTTACGTTACCGTGGTCCATGGACGCTTTAAAATACCAGAAGAATCACTCACGCGTGTTATAGGTAATAAGAGAAAGATTCTCTAAGGCTAAGTTCACATATAACGCTGGTCACTGATTGACTGGTTGTTGGTCCAGTCGTCGCTGAGTGTAAGGTCTAGTACTGCTAAAGTCCCAGTCTCCATAATAAAAAGAAATGAGGTCCCAGGTTCGATTGCCGGATCGGTACGTCAACACACGATTAAATTTAAAGAGAAGCATTTACAAAAAACGCGTACACTCACCAGCCCCTCTAGACAAGTGGCATAAACGGCAGTCGAATCGAATAGAAAAAAGCAAATTTATGGCATTTGAAATAAGTTTACGATATTATATCGTAAACTTACGTCAAATCGTACGTAATTTATCGTGAGAGAGGTAGGGCACCATACTAGCGAGCAAACCCGACTGGGAAAATACCTCCACCTCACAGAAGACCACAGCCAAATAACTACACACAGTGGTGTAGTTGTGTTCCTGTGTGCGAGTACAGGTCTCCAGCGTAAATTTAGAGATGCGTTTTGAATGAAACGTATTCCTATCCCAGGGACACGCCCATCATTAAGAAGAATTGGGTTGGCAACACGCTAGTGATACTTCTGGTATTGCAAGCGTCCATAGGCTACGGTAACTGCTTACCATCAGGCGGGCCGTATGCTTTTATGCCACCCAAGTAGTATAAACAAAATATTGAGACAACTTCCGCATTAGGGAACAAGCCCTGTGTCGCGGGGGGCTTTATAAACATACAATTAACGGACACAAATTACACCCAGACTCGAAACTTATGTTTAACACATAGTTTTGTCGGTTAGGACTTTGTGGGATAAGATTTTGTGTTTGAGTACAGGTCTGCAGAGCTATGTTAAGATTCTTTATTTAAAAATACAACTCCCGCACTAGAGAACAAGCTCTGTGTTGCGGGGGACTTTACAAACATACAATTAATAAACACAAATTACACCCAGACTCAGAACAACTCTTTGTGGGTCACACAAAGTTTTGTCCCTGTGTAGGAATCGAACCCACAACCTCGTGCACAGTAGGCACATACTGTACCCACTGGACCACCAAGGCTGTCCTACCCCCTGCACTCTAAGTGACCTCTGCGCAGCAACTGATAACGCCTTCGTTATCAGTTGCTAGAGAGGTTACTCAGAGTGCAGTCTGTAGGGCACAAAGAGCCGTACAGAAGGTGTTAAGGACAACACATAAAATTTGTGTCCGTTAATTGTATGTTTGTAAAGTCCCCCGCGACACAGAGCTTGTTCTCTAGTGCGGGAGTTGTCTTAAAATACATGGCTTGTGCCTTATATTTATAACCACGTGTTTAATTCGACGTTGATCAACTATAAGGGACCCCCACACCCAATAGGAGGTGAGCCATTGTTTGCGGGTCCGTACCGCATTCTCACTCTGTAGTTGTTACAGCGGTATAGCCCCACTTAACCAGATTGTATCTGCATCTTCCCACTTGGGTTCGGAGTCAGTTGAGTGACTTCCATGTAGACTTTCCCGTTCCCGGGTTCTTTGATACGCTATACGCTGAGAACCCGGCTACCAAATCCATCTATAGATAGTTATTAATTACCTGTCCTCGTGCCTAGCACTCGGCTACCGAGTCCTATTGTTCGTTCGCAAAATAGTAAGGGTTGGTAATTCAATACTTTTCTTAAACCAATTGAATAACATTATTTTTTGATTGAGTAAAAAGTCGTAACGGTATGTTTGGCACTGAACGTATTAAACGAAGGCACAGTATAATACTACATACAGTAGCCCAACTTCATACAAACGGACGAAGCGCGAGCCATACCTCGGGCGCCTCGATCGCAGCAGGCGCTTAGCATGATGACAGAGGTGACTGTGACGCAATGACGAACGGACGATGTCAGGCCTCCGTCACCCCATGTAATTGCGCGCTATTATTACCTTCGGCTCGTCGTACCGCCGGTGGACCAAATTCAATGCGGTTTTCGTAAGCGAAGCGCACGCACGTTGTTCAATTTTAATCGTCCCATTAGTTTTTTCTACACTAAAATTTAATAACCGAGAAGTTAGAAATTTATATAAAAATAAAACACGTACCTTTTAAAGATTTTTTTATTTTACCTACACACTGACCTTTATAATTATGTTTTAGATGTATTGCACAGTCAACAATTTTAAACTACCACCTATAGTCAGAACATATTCACAATTCTCAATAAAATAGGCACAAATAGTTATTTATGTTAATTTAATTTTATCAAAGAGGCAGCCCCGCGATTGCTGTGGGATCGCGCAGTGCGAAGCAATCACAACTGTACGCTTGAGCATTTAGGCACATTTTAGCATACAACGGTTGCTGACGCGACAGAGTAGGCTATTATAGCAGTAGGTATTGGTAATTTTCTTCTGAGTGAATTATCTGTTACGTAGTAACTCTTTAGTAATCTGTGACGATGTGTTATTTTTTTAACAATAACCACGCGATTTCGGTTTGCTTGGCAATGAAAGTGTTAAACGAAGGCCTGGCGACCGCTGGCTGTTGCTATATATTAAATGGAACTCTTTACGAAAAAAAAAATCAACGAATTAGGACGCTTCTGAGAAAAGTTAAGCGTGGACATACATAAAAAAAACCAATATTTCTTTTTTTTTTTTTTTTAAAGACAACTCCCGCACTAGAGAACAAGCTCTGTGTCGCGGGGGGCTTTACAAACATACAATTAACGGACACAAATAACACCCAGACTCAGAACAATTATTTGTGGGTCACACAAAGTTTTGTTCTGTGTGGGAATCGAACCCACAACCTCGTGCACAGCAGGCGCATACTGCGGCCACTGGACCACCAAGGCAGTCAAATATACATACGGGTCGACTCGCCTTGAGAACCTCCTCCTTTTTTAACTTTATTTTCGTCGGTCGGTTAATTGTTATGTCTCAGCGATATGCTCACTGAAACTGAACTTCAAAAATATAACCAGGGGCACTGGACTCTGCAGTACCCCCGCGTACTATAATGCGTACGTCTTACAGAAGAAGCTAGAAAAAGAATTTCCGTTTACATTATTATATACCGTACTGCGACCCCATTCAACTTCGGAGAATCTTAACACCGCGATTCAGAAAATGACGTCATATACTCAGCGCCATCTATCGACATTACAGTTAATACATCAACGCCTAGATTTGTTAGTATTTCAGCAGTGATGCTAAAGTTATTTTCCTATTAATACAAAATACTTGCCAATTAAAAGTGTTTTCACAAGCTTCTTGCAATGTATGTTAGTTAGTTTGTTTGTGTGAAATCAAGAAACACTGGGAACGATGAAGGCGGACCATGCTGCCTGATGGTTGATGCCCGCACTAGAGAACAAGCTCTGTGTCACGGAAAACTTTACAAAAATACAATTAACGCACACAAATTACACCCAGACTCAGAACAATTCTTTGTGGGTCACACAAAGTTTTATCCTGTGAGGGAATCGAACCCACAACCTCGTGCATATTGCGCCCACTGGACCACCGAGGCACTCACACACAGCGGTGTAGTTGTATTCCTGTGTATGAGTACAGGTCTCCAGCGGATCATTTAGGGATGCGTTTTGAAAGAAACGTATTCCTATGCCAGATCCAGAATCTCTCGAGTCCGATCCCAGATCGAACTATGAGAGTAGAATAGAATAGAGTTAAGTGAGAGTGAGGGAATAAAGAGTGCACTTGTGTTTGCGCACACACTTGTTCACTATAATATTTCCCGCACAGATGGCTAGTATCCGTTGAGATTAGCCGCCGTGACCGAAACTCGATAGGAAGACATTCTTTACAAAAAAAGACTTGAAATATTTTTAAAATTTTAATTGATAAAATATTTTTAAAATTGTCCATACCATTTCTATAAGTTGAATATTCCAAAATGGATGCTAGTTACAATTTCATTCTTATATATATATATCTTATAAATAAAAATACATTAACAGTGGATTATAAGAGATCATACCGAGTAGTCAATGACCGCATATAAGGTCGTTTTGACCATTCAAATCACCTCTGGGTCACAGTCATTTTGACCGCAAATATCCATTTCTTGATTACAGTTTTCAAAATGACCTCACACGTCAAAGGTCATTTGACATAATTAAAAGATCACAGTCATCAAATTTGACCGCATCTGAGGTCATTTTGACTTTTTACACGCCTGCAGTAATTTTGACAGCCGCAAACGAATGTCAATTAACATTTTTCTTCCATTACTGATCCGTCAAAATGCCATAAATCTATTTTTTAGGCCTGTACCATACCAATAGTTCGTGCAGTTATTGTGACGGGTACAATCGGGATGTCAATTGACATTTTTCTTTTATTACTGATCAGTCAAAATGCTATAAATCTACAATGTACGCCTGTACTATACCGACACTCTGTGCGGTAATTTTGACAGCCGCAAACGAGATGTCAATTGTCATTTTTCTTTTATTACTGATCAGTCAAAATGCCATAAATCGACCTTTTACGCCTGTACTATACCGACACTGTGCGGTAATTTTGACGGCCGCAAACGAGATGTCAATTGACATTTTTCTTTTATTACTGATCAGTCAAAATGCCATAAATCTACAATGTACGCCTGTACTATACCGACACTCTGTGCTGTAATTTTGACAGCCGCAAACGAGATGTCAATTGACATTTTTCTTTTATTACTGATCAGTCAAAATGCCATTAATCTACAATGTACGCCTATACTATACCGACACTGTGCGGTAATTTTGACAGCCGCAAACGAGATGTCAATTGACATTTTTCTTTTATTACTTGATCAGTCAAAATGCCATAAATCTACAATGTACGCCTGTACTATACCGACACTGTGCGGTAATTTTGACAGCCGCAAACGAGATGTCAATTGACATTTATCTTCCATTACAATGTCAAATCAAATTGACTACGCGACCAAATCTCTTAGTTTACTCTTTAAAAACCTAACCTTTTTATTGACCGCATTTTTATAATTGTTTTTTGTATTATCTAAATTTTTATGTACAGTTTTATTAGTTCTTACTTTAACCCTATCGTTGAAAAGTTCGTAGAAGTTAGGGAGGGGGGTGTCGACCAGTTGTGGGGGGGTTGGCAGGTCATTCTGTCGGTGGTGGTAACTTGCAGCCATGTTTTGTATGAAGTGTGTGAATATTGCGGTTTCCGTAAACCATTCTAGAAAGAATTGGTTTTGTTTTGAAGGTGAGTTTTTTATGAAGGCGTCTTTCTGTGGAAGAAATAAATATTGTGATTAATATCCATCCATCTCAACCCATAAACGTCCCACTCTTGGGCACGGGTCTCCTCCATACAATTAGAGGGATATTAGCCTACTATACCACTTAATAATAATTCAGGAGAGGTAGAACATCTACTACTACTAGCGAGCAAGCCCGACTGGGGAAGGACCTCCACCTTACAGAAGACCACAGCCAAATAATACACAGCGGTGTAGTTGTGCTTGTACGGAGAAAGATTAGACGCAGGTCTAGCTGTGTTATTAGAAAATGGTCACCCATCTATAGACTGACCGAGGCACGCTTGCTTAACCTTGCAGTTCTACAGATCCACGCCTCTATCACTTAGCTACATGCTCTTCAAAAAACCTTATATGAATGGAATTTTTCAGGTCCCCAGCGCTCATTAGAGATGCGTTTTGAATGAAGCGTTTTCTTATCCAAGGGATAAGTCCTGGTGTAAAAAAATGGGTTGGCAACACGCAAGTGATACCTCTGGTATTGCAAGCGTCCATAGGCTACGGTAACTGCTTAACATCAGGCGGGCCGTATGTTTGTTTGCCACCCAAGTCGTAAAAAAAATACCATATTAAATATTAAGATAATACTTACATCAAAAACCACATCTCCCTTTCCAAGTTCTCCTTCCTTCATCTCTCTGACAGAGAAGAACTGCCAGAAGTCTCCGAGGATGTCCACGAAGAACCTTAGGAAGGCTTCAGATATCATCACGTTTCTAGTTTTATTGTCTTGCACATCTCTATGTTTGGTCGTCTCCATCTGCAGGGAGGTCTTCAAGCTTTTGTAGCTGGAGGTAGGCAGGATGGTAGACTCATCACCTTGGTAGAATAGGACTTTCGATGGGTGGGACAGGTCGATTAACATACCCTGAAAATTTAATTAATTATTAAGTATATAAAATTCCGACCGACCGAATTCAGGACCGACGACCTGGTAAAGGTCGCGGGCAACCTATGGACAAGGTCAGCTCAGGACCGAATGATGTGGAAGACCTTGGGGGAGACCTATGTCCAGCAGTGGGCGTCTTGTGGCTGAGATAGATATAAAATTCGTCCGTGTGGTGACGGACTAAGAATAGAAATGCCAACACCCCTTTCCATCCTGAGTAAGAGTCGACTAAGGGAGTCAGGCAGACAGCAGTATCCACTGCAAGAGAGGGAAAACTCAAAAGAAAACCCTATACCAACCCGTCTGGCCAGCTGGTATAGTAGGATAATATCCCTCCTCCCTCATTGTATGAAGAAGACCCGTGCCCAGCAGTGGGATGTTTAGGGGTTGAGATGATGATGATGATGAATATATAGAATTCTCGTGGCCGAGTGGGAAAGTAACCGACTTGCACGCAAGAGGTGCGTGTTCGATCCCGAGCAGTACCAATGTGAATTTGACTTTGTGGAGTTTATATGTACTAATCAAATGATTCGCCATCTGCTAACGGTGAAGGAAAACATCGTGAGGAAACCCACATGTCGTGGAAGAAATTCTAAAGACATGTCAGATTCACCAACCCGCATTAGGCCAGCGTGTGTGAATTAAGTCCTGAACCCTCTCTCTCTTGAAAGTGGAGGCGACCCGTGCCCAGCAGTGGGAATGGGTTGCTATATAGGCCAGGAAAATTCGATCATAACACTCTGGTGACAACATTTTTGGGTCGGAAACACGTAATTAATACCTCTGGTATTGCAGCTGTGTTTGAGCACACACTTGTGCACTATGATATGTCGTGCTCAGTTGGCTAATCTTCGTTGAGATTGGCCGCCATATCCGAAATTGGTCGGAACGATTATTATCTATACTAATATTATAAAGCTGAAGAGTTTCTTTGTTTGGTTAAACGCGCTAATCTCAGAAAGTACTGGTTCGATTAGAAAAAATCTTTTTTCGTTGAATAGTGCATTTATACAGGAAGGCTATAGTCTATATAACATCACGCTATGATCAATAGGAGCGGAGCAGTAGTGAGATGTGTTGCAAAATCGGGGAAAGTATTAAAAATTACCACGCGGACGAAGTCGAGAGCGAACCCTAGTTATTGATAATAATAAAAAATACATACCTCTTCAAATACAACATCACTAAAGTCTGCATCTGCTCCTGTATCCAGCATCCCAGCTAGAATAGGAAGAGGTGCTTCTAACACATCTCGTTGTATCTCGCTAGGTATTGAAGATATAAGAGGCTGCTGCCACACAAACGGGTACAGCGCTGATTGGAGAGCCTCTATACATGACGACACCAGTCTGAAAATTAATTAAAATGTTATAATAATAACTTGCCGTTGCCCGCGGATCTGCCTGCGTGGATAAAACAACTTCTAACCCAAATATGTAACAAAACCGTAGCCTATAGACGCTTGCAATACCAGAGGTGTCACTTGCGTGTTTTTTTTTTGTTTTATACTACAAAGGTGGCAAACAAGCATACGGCCCGCCTGATGGTAAGCAGTTACCGTAGCCTATGGACGTTTGCAACACCAGGGGTGTTACTCACGCATTGCCGACCCATTAAAAACCTTATAACTCCTTTCTTGAAGAACCCCATGCTAACCTAATTTTGTTTTTACACCAAGGCTTTAAGATGGAGTATCCCTGGGATAGGAAAACGTTTCTTCCAAAACTCATCCCTAAATGAGCGCTGGAGACCTGTACTTACACACAGGAACACAACTACACCGCTGTGTGTAGTTATTTAAGTTTATTATTATTAATTTAATTTATTATTATTAATTTAATTTATTATTATTAATTTAATTTATTATTATTAATTTGATTTATTATCACTAATTATTAGTAAATGTAATTTATTTTATTTTTTTAATTTGTAATTAATATGAGAAAGTGCAACAATGTAAAATAAAATACTTGTATAACAAGGGAGCTACGTCTGCCAACAAACTGCTGTGCAGTTTGGCAGAAGTATTATAATAATGTAATATGTTTAAAAAATCCAAATAAACACTTTTTCATTTTCATTTCATTTTTCATTTCATTTCATTTGGATGTGGTCTTCTGTAAGGTGGAGGTCCTTCACAAGTCGGACTTGCTAGTATGGTGCTCTTCGTCATCATCTCAACCCATAAACGTCCCACTGCTAGGCACGGGTCTCCTCCAAAATAATGATATGCAAGTGATACCTCTGGTATTGTAAGCGTCCCTAGGCTTTGGTAACTAAGTGACTGCCTCGGTGGTCCAATGGCCGCAGTATGCGCCTGCTTAGCACGAGGTTGTGGGTTCGATTCCCACACAGGGACAAAACTTTGTGTGACCCATAAAGAGTTGTTCTGAGTCTGGGTGTAATTTGTGTCTGTTAATTGTATGTTTATAAAATCCCATGCGACACATAACTTGTTCTCTAGTATGGGAGTTGTCTATTTTAAATAAAAAGAAATAAAAAAAAACTGCTTAGGTATTCTGCTGCATCAGGCGGGCCATATGCTAGTATAATAAAAAAATAGAATAATAAAAAAATACATTACATACCTCATATGATGCCCTATGATGATGACCTTCCTCTCAAGAAGGAGAGATGCGAAGACCTTGATCAAGAGACCAGCTCCAAGGACGTCCAGGACAGAGGAAAGGTTGTCTTCATCAACTCGAGGCTCTATCGGCCGTTTTATTATTTTAACCCTGAAAATAATAATAAAATAAAATTATAAATGCGAAAGTTTGTAAGTATACATAAGACTATATGACTGCATGGGGTTCTTCAAGAAAGGAGTTATAAGGTTTTTAAAGGGTCGGCGACGCGTGAGTGACACCCCTGGTGTTGCAAACGTCCATAGGCTACGGTAACTGCTTACCATCAGGCGGGCCGTATGCTTGTTTGTCACCTTGGTAGTATAAAAAAAAAAAAAAAAAAAACATGAATGGATGGAAGGATGGATGTTTGTTACTCTTTCACGTAAAAACCTACTGAATGGATCTGGATGAAATTTGGCACAGAGATAGATTATGGTCGGAAATAACACATAAGCTACTATTTACAGCGATAACCGACAACCACGCGGGCGGAGCCGCGGGCAACAGCTAGTATATTATAGTTAATGGTTAAGCTACCAAGGGCACGGTAACCCTATAGATGGGTGACCGCCTCAGTAGCTCAGTGGTCGATATGTGTGACTGTTGATCACGAGGTCCCCGGTTCGATATCCGGGTCGGGCCAAAAATCGTTTTAGTTTTTCTGTCAAGAAATTCACAATAGATGCCCGGAGTTTTGATATTGGCGGTGTTTACACCCCCGTGCTTCGAAAAGCACGTAAAGCCGTTGGTCCTACGCCTGATCTCTCGCCGGTCGTGTCGGATTGCCGTCCCATCGGACTATGAGAGTGAGGGAATAAAGAGTGCACTTGTGTTTGCGTACACCTGTACTCACACACAGAAACACAACTACACCGCTGTGTGTAGTAATTTGGCTGTGGTCTTCTGTAATTTAGAGGTCATACTCAAGTCGGGCAAGTGTTCTACCTCTCTTTATAGGAAACTAACGAAGAGTTACGCTATCTTCTGAAATAGTTTTCAAATTTATCTCTCAAATACTAGCCGACCCAGAATAAGTAATAATATCGCATTAAAAAAGAGGGGTTGGTGGTAGAAGGGTGAAAATGTAGGGTTGAATGTATAAAAAAAAATAAAAATAGGGTGGACCTCCCTTATCACTTAGGGTTATAAAAAATAAATAACCTATTCTCAGACCTATGAATATGCATATAATCATCATCATCATCTCAACCCATAAACGTCCCACTGCTGGGCACGGGTCTCCTCCATACACTTGGAAGGATATTAGCCTACTATACCACGCTGGCCAGACGGGTTGGTATAGGGTTTTGTTTCGAGTTTTCCCTCTCTTGCAGGGGATGTTGTCTGCCCGACTTACTCCTTAAGTCGACTCTTACGACACCCTCGGGATGGAAAGGGATGGTGACATTTGTATTCTTAATCCGTCACCACACGGACAATGCATATAAAATTTCATCAAAATCGGTCGAGCCGTTTCGGGGGAATATGGTAACTAAAACTGTGACACTAGAATTTTATATTATTATATTACAAGTAGCTTTTTCTTCTTTCTCCCACAGAATTCCAAGGAAACATACACAAATTCTTACCTAGGATTCTCCAAAGAGAGATTAACATTCTTCACAGCATTATTATTCTCCACATCACTAAAGTTCTCCATTTCTCTCCTCTCGGGCAAACTCTTAGTCTTCCTCTTAATTTCTTCAATATCATATTCCTTGTTATAATCAGTGGTTTTTGTATATAATATGGAGATTTCTTCACCAGGGTTTGGGAAGTCGTTGTCATAGAGTTGCTGGAGCAAACAGTGGATTTCGAGGTCTGAGCGGCCGTGGTGAGATTCTATTTCTTCTAGCACCTAAAAGAAGATTAAAAAAATAAATATAAGCCTGGATACCAGCTTGGAACCTTTGATTCAATCCAAAGACGCGCTGTGAGGATTGTTGACGATCCCAAGCTCACAGGCGTTATTGATCCACTAAGTCTCAGGAGAGACTTCGCCTCCTTGTGTGTGTTCTACCGCCTGTACAATGGGCTGTGTTCTGAGGAAATGGTCGAGATGATGCCCACGGCCACATTTTATCAACACACCTCTCGCCACCGACAGGGAGTTCATCCTCACATCCTTGCACCTCAAACATGCCGTACCGTAAGATTCCAGAGGAATTTCTTACCACGTACGATTAGGCTGTGAAATGTGCTCCGAGGTTTTTCCAAGAGACTATAGCATGGGGATCTTCAAGAAAGGAGTTACAAGGTTTCTAAAGGGTCGGCAACGCGTGAGTGACACCCCTGGTGTTGCAAACGTCCATAGGCTACGGTAACTGCTTACCATCAGGCGAGCCGTATGCTTGTTTGCCACCTTGGTAGTATAAAAAAAAAGTATTAGATTATTTACTAACATAGGTTTAAGAAAATATTGTTACTAATTAACTATGGATTGGATCTGATAATAAATTGTTTTTATTTATTTATTTTTAGTAGCAACCCATATATACCCATAATGTAACTGGTGTACAATAAAGAGTTTTCTATTCTATTCTATTCTATTCTATGTCCTACTGCTGCGCACGGGTCTCCTCTCCTCTTTTAGGAGTAAGAGAGAGAGTTTAGGCTTTAATTCATACACGCTGGCCTAATGCGGGTTGGTGAATCAGACAAGTCTTTAGAATTTCTTCTAAGACATGTGGGTTTCCTCACGATGTTTTCCTTTACCGTTAGCAGATGGTAAATATGTAATATAGGTACCTTATAGTAGAACCCAGGGGCTCTATATCTGCCTATGACACAATAGCAAAGTGGAAGACACGTAGTAGCACCTTCTGGTAGCACTCGACGGCAATAACTAGAAATGCAAACAAAAAATATTTTTAATATTATTTTAAACTAGCTGTTGCCCGCGGCTTCGCCCGCGTGTATGTCGGTTATCGCTGTAAAAATGTATGCTATAGTCTATATGCTATTCCAGATCATAATCTATCTCTGGGCCAAATTTCATCCAGATCCGTTCATTAGTTTTTACGTGAAAGAGTAACAAACATCCATCCATCCATACTTACAAACTTTCACGTTTATAATATTAGTATGACTAGCTTCTGCTTGCGGCTTCGCCTGCGTAGATGTCGGTTTAATCGTGAGCTTAAACACAAAATTTAAAGATCCTAACTAGGAACTTAACGAACTTTTATCCCCTATTTTACACCTTTACAGGGTGATTTTTTTAAAATCCTTTCTTAGCGGATGCCTACGTCATAATAACTATCTGCGTCCCAAATTTCAGCGCAATCCGTTCAGTGATTTGAGCTGTGCGTTGATACATCATACATACTAGGTGGACCGACGACCTAAAAAAGGTCGCTGGGACGGACTGGATGCGGAAGTCGGAGTACCGTGTGCTGTGGCGCGTGTTAGGAGAGGCCTATGTCCAGCAGTGGACTGCGATAGGCTGATTGATTGATTGATTGTTGATACATCAGCCAGTCAGTAACAGTTGCATTTTATATATACAGAAGACGTAGGACACTATATTAGTGGGCAAGCTTGATTAGGGAAGGACCTTACACAAGACCAAAGCCAAATAACTACACACAGCGGTGTAATTGTGGACCTGTGTGTGTGTACAGGTTTCCAGAGCTCATTTAGGGATGTTTTTCTATCTTAGAGAAATTCCATAATAAAATCCTGGTGTTTATTTTTAAATCGGCAACATGCAAGTGATACTTTTGGTATTGCAAGCGTCCATAGGCTACGGTAACGGGTTAGGAGGTATTATAAAAGAAAGAAAATAATAAGAATCGAATGAAGGTTCAGTGGCTTAAGTTAAGTTAGACCCTGCCATTTACCGCTGTGTGGTATGCTCTAGGTTCGATCCTAACTCGGGCCAAAAAATTTTGTGATCCGTAATAATATTTTTTTTTTTTTTTTTTTTTAAATCATGCATTATTAATAATATAATATATTTATTAATTCTCTCAAAAAGGTAAGGTATACTTTATGTCTGTTAATTATATATTTGTAAAGTCTCTTTAAAAAAACACAAAAGAAGATATCTTACCCATAGGCTCGCTCTCCTCTTTCATCAGTCAATACCAAAGAATAGCACTGAAGACTTCGAGCGTCTACCGACCATTCACCCTTAGGTGCAGCACTCATGGTCTCCGGGAAGACCAGGTTCTCTATATGCAGAGGTACTTGTACCTGGAAGTAAATATACATCAAAATTAATATCTGTATGTCTGCCAATAAACTGTCTTATGCAACAAGAGCCAGCAACCTATTTACTTTTGCCATTTCTAAAGTAAAGAAAATTCACAAACTAACTCTTATATGTCTTCTAAAAAAAATTAAAAATTTTTAAAAGACGGAAAACAGACAATATAACAAACTTTCTGCAATATTATACAATAGGATTAATAAAAAATTACATATTCATGACAAACATCTGCATGAATGCAAGAAAACACTTACAAGTTGGATTAAACCTGTTACTTATGACGATCATCATCATCATCATCTCAGCTATAAGATGTCCACTGCTGGACATAGGCCTCCCCCAAGGTTTTCCACATCGTTCGGTCCTGAGCTGACCTTGTCCATCGGTTGCCCGCAACCTTTACCAGGTCGTCGGTCCACCTTGTTGGAGGCCTGCCCACGCTGCGTCTGCCAGTTCGTGGTCGCCACTCTAGAACCCTTCTGCCCCAACGGCCATCGGTTCTGCGAGCTATATGCCCAGCCCATTGCCACTTAATTGATGCAATTCTTAGAACTAAAGTGACCGACACTTTAGTTCTCCTACGGATCTCCTCGTTTCTGATTCGGTCTATGACGATACTGAACTGTTATTAAAAATATGATATAGAAACACACACTTACTTACATACACTCAACCCCCATCCCCCCACACACGCACAGCCAGCCACCCACTCACCCACACACACACACACACACACACACACACGCACACGCACAAACACACACACACATACACACACACACACACACAGATTTTCGTTAGATTGATAATTATGTATTAGATGATTAAGTATTGTAATCAATTAATGTTAACATTGTACTGAAGTTATGGAAGTGCGGAGTCTCCTAACACAGACATTTTCTAGTCTAAATGGAGGCTCCAATCACAAATTAAAGAACAAATGTACTTGTTGAGGAAATAAACTTTTTTGTATTTTGTATTTGTATCTTCTGGAAACCTTCTCCGGCCTGGTGGGAGGGGAGGACGCAAACATCGATGCCGTACGAGCAAGCCCGTACACGGAGTTGGCAAGTTGTTACTAAAGACGGGATGATTGTGTCCGTAATTAGTGTAGAATGTAATGCCGTATACCTTACTTTCTAGATTTGATGCTGAAAACCAATATGGGCAGTCGACCTACTATTATATCAGCACTAGAAAGTAAGGTGAAAGTGAATGAAACGAGCTAGTACTCATAAATCAAAAAAAAGACTATAGCATGGGGTTCTTCAAGAAAAGAGTTATAAGGTTTTTAAAGGGTCGGCAGAAAGGTTCTAGAGTGGCGACCACGAACTGGAAGACGCAGCGGGGGCAGGCCTCCAACAAGGTGGACCGACGACCTGGTAAAGGTCGCGGGCAACCGATGGACAAGGTCAGCTCAGGACCGAATGATGTGGAAGACCTTGGGGGAGGCCTATGTCCAGCAGTGGACGTCTTGTGGCTGAGATGGAAAAAAAAAGGGCGGCAACGCGCGAGTGACACTCCTGGTGTTGCAAACGTCCATAGGCTACGGTAACTGCTTACCATCAGGCGGGCCGTATGCTTGTTTGTCATCTTAACTAGGGTATTTATAAAAGATAATACTGTGTGTCAGCATAATGAGTGAGTGGGGATTTTTCTTTAAGTAATTTATAAAGTGCTTAACTTTGTAAAAAGTGAAACAATTAATATGATGTCGCGATGCCCGTACAGATGCACTCACTATTCCTTGACTCTCATAGTCCGATGGGACGGCAATCCGACACGACCGGAGAGAGATCAGGCGTAGGACCAACGGCTTTACGTGCTTTCAAAACCACGGAAGTGTAAACACCACCAATTTGCAAACTACGGGCATCTATTGTGAATTTCTTGGCAGAAAACTCAATATAAATTTTTGGCCTGACCCGAGAATCAAACCCGGGATCTCTTATACCCCCGCGCCACCCATGCAGTTTTGCTATGTTGTGGTGAGAAAATAAATCATTATTTTACATAAATGTATGTATTTATGTAGCGATGGTGGCCGAGAAAAGTAACAGTCTTGCATGTCACAGGTGCGAGTTCGATCCCGGGACCAGTACCAATGTGAATTTCACTTTGTAGTTTTTATATATACTAATCTGATGATACACCAACTACTGAAGATGAAAGAAAACATCGTGAGGAAACCCACATTCTAAAGACATGTCTGATTCAACCCGCATTAGGCCAGCGTGTGTGAATTCAGACCTAATCCCTCTCTCTCTTGATAGAGGAGAGGAGACCCTTGCCCAGCAGTGGGACATATATAAGTTATTATTATTACAAACCTGACTTGGAAAAACACTCTTCACATACGCCTGCCCAGTCATATGATTTAATCCAACCAACAAACATATATTAAACAACCCCTTCTCCCTTGGCTCGAAGGGTAGATCTATACACCCAGCTTTCTCATCTATGCTCAAATTGTCTATGCTATCATGGCTGCCGTCCAGCATATCTTTCATAGACAACAAATTACCGCTGGAATCTGTTAAGTTGAACTTCGAATCTGTGTCCATTTTTGTGATGTTGCTCTGAAAAGAATAAGTTATTTTTATTTATTTATTCAATAGAACGGTACAATGGCCACTTACTTTTGTATTAGGTAGGGCACTAAGGTGGCAAACAAGCATACGGCCCGCCTTATGGTAAGCAGTTATCATAGCCTATAGATGCTTGCCCGCTTGCTTAAAGTCCCCTGCGACACAGAGCTTGTTCTCTAGTGCGGCAGTTGTCTTTTTAAAGGGTCGGCAACGCGCCAGTAACACCCCTGACCCTCTAGACAAGTAGTGAACGTAAACCTATTCTAGGGATACTCCATCTTAAAGTCCGTAAATAAAAACTAGTATTCCGACATAAAACACACAAAACTCACAAAAAACTGTTTTCAAGATGGCAGCTTTTAAATTCGCGGTTATATCGTAGTTTAATGAAGATAATTAAGTTAATTAGAACTAACCTTGGAATAGTTATGAATTTTGCAAACATAACTACTCGTATTACAAAGAAGTGTATAAGGAAGTAAGAAAGAGACAGCTTTATGTGTAAGAAAGAGAAAGATGAATAGAGGAGGCAACGCAAAGATAATATTACAATTTGAATTTGATTTCTTTTGTGGCAAACAAGCATACGGCCCACCTGATGGTAAGGAGTTATCGTAGCTTATGGACGCTTGTAACACCAAAGGTACCTTGCGTGTTGCTAACCCAAAAATAGACACCAGGGGTTTATGATGGAATTTCCCTGGGATTGGAAAACGTTTCGTTGAAAACGCGTCCCTATGAGCCTTGGAATCGCTGTATGTAATTTAACTATGGTCTTCTGTAAGAAGGAGGAGAATATGGTGCCCTATCTCTCCTAAAATTCAAATTGTTAGACGTTATTTTTTTTACTACTTTATCACGACAAACAAGCGTATGTCTTGCCTAATGGTAAGCATGCCCATGGAAGTTTTTAACATTTGGACAAATGCTGGCCTGCTGCTGTTTTGGCGTTTATTTGATTACGCATCCCTAAAGAGTATTGAAAACCTTTACTCACACGCAACTACTATAAGTAGTTATTACGCTGTGATCTTTTATAGGTGGCAGTCCTTCACCAATCAAGCTTGTGCGTTTTTAGGATGCCGCGAAAAGAATTTGACTCAAAAGGGTTATGCGTGGGAGAGGGTTTTGTTTTCTTATTTAGCATTCCATTCTGAATATAAAATAACTTTAAGAGTGTAAATTTACTAGATAACAATAATAGTTAAATAAACATACCTGAGAGTATCTAAAACTCTTCCAAGACCTAAATGTAGAGTAAGGATTGTCTAAAACTTCAGATTTGTACGAACAAACTGAAGTTTGATTGCGAAACCGCTTGATGTTCTTCGGGTCCAAGTATGCTACCCTGGTGGACACCCTGCGAACGTAGTTCTTGCGCTTCTCTGTAAGACTGCGCGTAAGCTTGACTGATTCTGTAAACATAGAAAAATGTCGGAATTAAAAACATATAACATCAAGTAATGCTTAATAATACTGGTTCTATTATTTTCAGATAAGCTGAAGTATCGAACGTTGAACAAAACGCAAACAGCTTGATTGACGGCCTGGTTCTTTAATTTAATAATGTTGGGTGGTACTTTTCTTGATAGCGAGCATAATAAAAATCTTACCTTCACTAGTGCTAGAGTCTGAATTCTCAGTTGGAAAGCTAGCAGGCTTATTGTCGTCCATATTGCAGACAGCAGTAACAGTCTCGAATAGCTCGTTCATTAGACTGTTGAGCTGAAACAAGGGAAAATTAAATTTAGTATTTTTTATATACTAAATAGGTGGCAAACAAGCATGCGACCCGCCAGATGTTAAGCATTTACTATAGCCTATGGACGCTGGTAATTTACAGAGGTATCACTTGCGTTACAAAAATAATACTAGTATTCCTGGAATACGAAAAGTTTCAGTTAAAAATGCATCCGTTGGAGACCTGTTCTCACACACGAAAACACAACTACACCACTGTGTGTAATCATTTGGCTGTGCGATTCTGTAAGGTCCTTCCCCAGTCGGGCTTGCTCAACTGTATGGTACCGTTAAACTGTCTTATTGAGTTATAAGCGAGGTACTTTTTGCCACAACGCGTTGTGGTAACTGTAAAACATCTATTTTGCAAAATTCGTATTATGGCTCTTATAAAACACCCATGACGCGTTGTGATAAACACAAAAAACCACATAACTAAATCATATCGTTACTTACTATCAAATTATTTGACCACAACGCGTTGTGGCGAAAGTTGAAGAAACCCATGACGCGTTGTGAACTATTCTTTTACTTAAGGATAGTTTTCGGTCTTTAAGCCTAACATCACTAAATAGGTACATTTATCTCGACATAAACAATAAGCAAAATTTAATCAAATTATTTACTCGTTTCTTTTTATACTACCAAGGTGGCAAACAAGTTAGCTTTCTTTTATTTTTTTTTATTTTTGTTAAATTCATTTTTTTTTTCTCTCTTACTTTATATAATTCCTGTGCGCGTCATTGATCGACATGTTGTACAATGACGGGTACTAGCTGAAAATCAGTGCTGTACTGTAAGCACAGCGTATACTGAGCTAGATCCCCTGCTACACATGTATCCTTTGTAGATATAGATATAATATTTGTATTCATGTGTAAATGTAATTTTTTATAATAATAATAATAAGCATACGGCCCACCTGATGTTAAGCAGTATCCGTAGCCTATAGACGCTTGCATTACCAGAGGTATCACTTGCGTGTTGCCAACCCATTTTTTTACACCAGGGCTTTAACCCTGGGATAGGAATACGTATCTTTCAAAACGCATTCCTAAATGAGCGCTGGAGACCTGTACTCACACACAGGAACACAACTACACCGCTGTGTGTAGTCATTTGGCTGTGGTCTTCTGTAAGGTGGAGGTCCTTCCCCAGTCGGGCTTGCTCGCTAGTATGGTGCCCTACCTCTCTTGAACTCTTTTTTTCTGTACTGTTATGTGTGTGGCAAAAATAAATGGTTTTAATGGGGTATTTGATTATTGTTTGTTTACATACAATGGGTAGTTTAGGACCGAATGTATTTCTACATATTCTCTCTAAAAATATTTTCATATGCATCTATTTAAATATTTATTCATTTTACTAAATTATTTACAAGTAATTTACATTTCATACTATAATATATATTTACATTTATATTTATTAAATATGCATCTATTTTAAAATATCTCTGCACTACTTTGGACTGACTGGTAGAGAATGCCTATGGCAATAAGTTCGCCTTTATACATCATTTATTGTGTATAATAAGTTTTAAAGGGGAGTAGGCAGAGACTCGAAGAATTGCCTCAATTAAGTGGCAATGGGCAGGGCACATAGCTCGCAGAACCGATGGTTGTTGGGGCAGAAAGGTTCTAGAGTGGCGACCACGAACTGATAGACGCAGCGTGGGCAGGCCTCCAACAAGGTGGACCGAGGACCTGGTAAAGGTTGCGGGCAACCGATGGACAAGGTCAGCTCAGGACCGGATGATGTGGAAGACCTTGGGGGAGGCCTATGTCCAGCAGTGGACGTCTTATGGCTGAGATGGGATGGGAGGCAGAGACTACGGTACGCCAATTGCTTTGATCCAAACATACTTCTTTCGCTTCTTCTACATACATTCATCAACCTTTTTATGCATGAACGTTGATTCTGGGTATTTATAATTTTGCTCTTTTTTTAGCAAATCCCCCACTAACGAAACGGAACAGAAACGGGCGTATGTGTATATAATAAGTTTTAAATAAATAAATAAGAGTGCTGGAAGATTCTTTTTAAGAGTCCTATGTATAGCAGTGGACATGTTTTGCTAATATGATGATGATGATTAATACAAAGAAAGACGCAAAATAATCAAAAAATCAAAACAAAAATAATACTTGAAAACGTACAAAGTTACATGACGTTTAATATTGAGAATTAGAAAGAGACAGCACTGTTTTATGACGTCACACTCCCGGAATACCATTGTAGTTGACAGTAACGCCATACTGATGTTTGTTATGAGGAAAAGGGACAGAAATATCCCGATTCACAAACAATAAGCTCATAAAAATTACAATTTCATTCTAATTTAAGAATATGCATAATTCTCAGACTAATAGAATAAGATAGACGGAGCGTGTAGAACTCGAGCGTGAAGCCGCCAAAAGTCATACTAAATAGCAATGTCATACGTTTTCGTTTTCGCGCGCAGTCGATTTGAGCCGCTAGTGAGTACGCACGTCTAAACACGTTTTGACAAAATATTATTATAATGCCGTATTGTGTAGTAAAACTTTGTAAAAATACTTCAGAGCGGCTCAAATCGACTGCGCGCGAAAACGAAAACGTATGACATTGCTATTTAGTATGACTTTTGGCGGCTTCACGCGCGAGTTCTACACGCTCCGTCTATCTTATTCTATTAGTCTGAGGCATAATTCTACTAATATTATAAACGCTAAATTTTGTGAAGATGGATGGATGTTTGTTACTCCTTCACACAAAAAGTAATGGACTGATTTTGATAAAAGTCGGAAGGGCTATCTATACTAATATTATAAAGAAATAAAGTTTGTGAGATTGTAGGGGGGTAATCTCTGTATCTACTGAACCGATTTCCAAATTCTTTTACCAATAGATAGCCACTTTATTTGTGAATGTCATAGAAAGAAAGAAAGAAAGAAAGAAAAACAATTTATTTTTTCAAGCAAATGACGCACAACCACGCACAACACACAAAAACATACATTTTGACAACAGACATCAAAAACACTAATAATATTGTGTGTGGCGTACGTCACACGCATGCAAAAAATGGCCACCGCTCAGCATAATGTTATTATGCATAAAACACAATAACGCTGGTTTTCAGCGACAGCCAGTTCCTCCCAGTGCCATCTACCGTACCGAACGTACACATAAAGTGACATCAAAAATAAATAAACATATCTATATTATTAAAAATTATGAAATACATACATATAAAAAGGATAAATAATAATTAATTAATTTAAAAAAAGAAGTATAATATATATATAGGCTATATTAATACAAAAAATAAAAAAATATAACCCTCACTTTGGGAAACAAATCATAGCACTCAGTACTAACTGAACCACACATAATTTCATCACAAGTAAAATATTTTCTGCCCATATGCACGGGTCATAGTTTATATACGGGAATTGAACCTAGGTCATATTATAAAAGCTTGTATTTAAACATTTCCTTTGTTATCAAATAGCTTAATTGCTCAAAACGAGGCGCAAAAATTACCTTTACGCGACATCTTGAATGGTATTATGCAACACTGAACACAAAACACAACACAACACAAACAATTTTGAGTAAAATTTCTTTACTCAAATTAAGGCGTAATATATTTGTTAATTCTATTGTTTGTTTTTGAAATAAGAACACGCAAGTAGCACTTATTCAACACTGAACAAAACACTACACAAACAATTTTAAGTAATTTTTTGCTCGAATTAAGGCGTAATGTTTTTAAAATTTCTTTTGTTTGTTTTCTTTTTTAAAATAAGAACACGTAACCGTTAGCCGTACGGGGTGGAATGCAGAATGATCTAATTTGTTTAATCATGAAAACATGTTTCTACGACAGATAACGGTCTTGTGAGTTACACCGCCTAACATACGACTGTATGTAATACTAAACAATTAATTTTAATATTATTATCCTTATTGGTGGCCAACAATTGAATTAGTCATCTGTAGACTATCACTGTGCGTGTATTTTTAGAGCTGAAATAGGATGTATAAGTCACATATGGACACATTCTCGAATCGTACAATACTAGCCAGAACAGCCTCTCTAGATAAATGGCATAAACGGTGAGGAATTTGACATAAGTTTACGACATTAGTATTTTTTTATTATAAAGACAACTCCCGTCCTAGAGAACAATCTCTGTGTCGTGGGGGACTTTACAAACATACAATTAACGTACAAAAATTACACCCAGACTCAGAACAACTCTTTGTGGGTCACACAAAGTTTTGTTCTGTGTAGGAATCGAACACATAACCTCGTGCACAGCAGGCGCATACTGCGCCCACTGGACCACCGAGGCAGTCAAGTCAAAACTCATCACATTATATCATAAACTTATGTCAAATCCCATAAATTTTCTTTCTATTCGATTCGATTTGACTACCGTTTATGCCACTTGTCTAGAGGAGTAAAAAAGTCACCGTAAGCGAAACCAAATTTGTATTGTTGCGGCCCAAAATAAAGCTACATCTAAATGTATATTACTAGCTGTTGGACGCGACACCGCTTGCGTAGATGTCAGTTATTGTAGTAACATACAAACAAACAAACAAACTCACTTTCGCATTTCTAAGTATAGATTTATTATGGAGACGATGGATAGTGACGTCACTCCATTGATTTCAAAGTCCATTTTTAACAATAATAAAAATATGCTTATCCTTGTTCATGATGTATTTATACTAGCGAGACGTCCTCGTTTAGCCACGGTTTTTTTTTATTTTATGTAAATATTACATGCATGTATTATACATATAAACGTTCCTCTTGAATTACTCTATCTATTGTTGTAAACTGAATTAAAATCCGTTGCGTAGCTTAAAAGATCAAAGCGAACAGACAGAGGGAGCGACTTCGTTTTATACTATGGAAAGAAACTGATCCCAGTTGTTCGAGCCGCAATTTTAAATTTGGATTTTATAATCAATTTATTTTTTTAAAGTTTATGTGGGTCACTTTTATGATTACTCTACTGCCATCTAGACAGCATCCTAAGGCTACTGTAACTCATCATCATCATCAGGCGAGCCGTATGCTTGTTTGCCACTTAAGTATACAAAAGGCATATATTTCGTAAATTAAAACGCTTTTTTACGGTCATTACCGTCTAAAATTTAGTTATTTAATTCAGGTCAGTTAATTGTTATTTTCAAGTGTTGCAATATGAATAGTAATGTATAGTTTATGGGCTTTGCGTGTTCTTGTGATTTAATCAAAAATATTATATGTAGTACAAAAAATAAATGCCTTGCACGCAAGAGGAACGAGTTCGATCCGGGGCATTACCAATGTGACTTCACTTTGTGGTGTTTCAAATGATTCGCCATCTGCTAACGGTGAAGGAAACTATCGTGAGGAAACCCACATGTCTTAGAAGAAATTCTAAAGACATGTCTGATTCACCAACCCGCATTAAGGCAGCGTGTGTGAATTAAGGCCTAAATTCTCTCTCTTGATAGAGGAGAGGATACCCGTGCCCAGCAGTGGGACATATATGGGTTGCTATTCTTTTTATTATAAGAAAGACATGGGGGCCCACTGGCCTTTACTCGGGTCAACGTATTAGACTTGCAATGCAGCGTGGCAATGTGACCAGTCTTTTGGGCACCTTTCCTCAGAACTGCGACCTCAATCAGATATTTTATTTATAGATTAATACCTTTAAATACAATATCAGATTGTTTGTAAGTAGTTTAGGTAAATTACTTTTATTTTAATAACTATTCATGTAATTATCTTATGAAATAAATGTAAGAAAGATGTAGATATGGCACTAGCGATGCAAGGGGAATTTCACTTTGTGAAATTAATACGTATTAAACAAAATATGCTAGCTATGCAAAGGATATCCTTCACCGTTAGCAAAGGGCAAATAAGCTATATTATTATATATAGTATGAATTCCACAAAGTGAAATTTATATTGGTATGTATCTACTACCGGTCTGAAACGAATTCACTATAATACTTTCCTAACTGTTTCGGTGTACGTGGCCCAGTGGTCGATGTGTGTGACTAGGTTCCGGCATTGACTCCCGGGTCGGGCCAAAAATTTATATAAGGTTTTTCTCTCAGGCAATTCACAAAACATGCCGGGTGTTTGGAAATTGGCGGTGCCTCGGAAAACACGTAAACTCGTTTGTCCTACTACGCCTAATTTCTCTCCGGTCGTGTCGGATTGTGTCATCATATAAAATCCCGCGCAGATGGCTAGTCTCTGTTGAGATAAACCTATAACCACATTCGGTTAGGAGGCTTTCCTTCACTGATAGCAGATGGTAAATAATTTGATTAGTACATATAAACTCTACAAAGTGAAATTCACATTGGTACTGCCACCCGGGTTCGACCTCGCACCTCAAGCGTGAAAATTGGTTACTTTTCCATTCGGCCACCACCGCTTTTTATAAAAGTTTAGTAAGGCTATAATGGCTTTGAATTAGTAAATCATTTTGCTACGCATTCTAGGTTCTAGTCCAAGTTTGGCGTAACAACACAGTACTGTTACATTTCCTTGTGTCGTAATCTAATTTATATTTTTATGAGTTAAACAGACACATATTGTAATAGTTTATATAATGCTAACTAAATTTGGTAGTATTACACAATTTTCAAAGTTTTTTTTATCCCAGACACTACACTATACTAATATTTCGGATATTTTTTTACTAAGGTAATAAACGACCACGAATTGGAACACTTAGCGTCATCAGGCAATTTATTCTCAAATTTTAATTTGAGTTAAGCGTGAAGGTTTTTTGAACGATATTTTAAATTAAAATCTAATAAAAATAATTTTTTAAAAGCACTCCACATAAATTCATTTTCAGGGGTATTCCTCGAAGAGCACTCATTTTGAAACGCACCTAACGTTGTTGTTGGCGTTTGGAGGTATATATATAATACTTTAGATGCGCTTCGTTGGGTGCGTTTCAAAATGGGTGCGCTTCGAGGAATACCACCTTTTTCATGATTAGATTTCCGAATTAGTTTTTCGAATCGCTCATATTGAACGCATCAAATCCATATAACAAATCAAAATGTGTGGGTTTGAATGTGTTTCCACACATTCGATTTTTTTCATACGGAACTTTTCCGTTCATTCCTTTCGAATGATAGCCCTTGCATTCGGAATTCCGAACAGAGATAATATCGAATGTGTGTGGTGTTTGTTCGGAATTACGAATCAGAGAAACCTTGTTTCTTGGATTCGTTGCTATAATTCTGCGGCGTCTATAAAGACATCATAACTACACCAATGTATTTATAGTGTACTAGAGGTCGCCCGCGACTTTGTCCGCGTAGTAATTTAGAATATTTTCCCCGATTTTGCAACACATCTCACTACTGCTCAGCTCCTATTGATCATAGCGTGATGTTATATAGCCTATAGGCTTCCTGGATAAATGCACTATTCAACAAAAAAAAGAATTTTTCAAATCGAAACAGTACTTTCTGAGATTAGCGCATTCAACCAAAGTAACAAACTCTTCAGCTTTATAATATTAGTATAGATTTCACATAGCATGGGTACTGTGACAATTGCCATTTGAAAATAAATATAAATGAAAACGAAAGACGATTAAATTAAAATCTATCGATTGAATACTCTAGGCTTGATCATTCAATTGGCTAATTGGTAAGAGATTGATTTAATCATTTTCTTTCATCTTCATCATTATGGTTATATTACACTCCGGCCGCAGAGGGTTGCCAGAAGAGCCTTTTATTATTCTGCAGGGTTATAAGAATTATTTTGTGAATTTTCATGATTTATGCAATGACAAAAGTATATACGTTGCTGGCTCTTGGTCCATAAAATGACATACGTCACAGTACCCATGCTATGGGAAACAGACTATAGCTGTGGTCTTCTGTAAGAACATTTCTTCAATTATATTTTACTAGCTGTTGCCCGCGGCTCCGCCCGCGTGGATGTCGGTTATCGCTGCAAAAAGTAGCCTATGTGTTATTCCAGACCATAATCTATCTGTGTGCCAAATTTCATCCAGATCCGTTGAGTAATTTTTACTTGAAAGAGTAACAAACATCCATCCATCCATTCTTACAAACTTTCACATTTATAATATTAGTAAGGATTATTCTTGCTCCCTTATAGCATACATCGTCCACTTACAAATGAGGCTAGGTCATTACTAGTGTTATTATGACGTGAGCGATAATGATTTATTACCCTAGTGCTGTCCTTTATATCGATATCGATAATTATATGTGAAATAAATCAATTACTGTCTTGTTGGTTTTGTGGTTAGTGACCCTGAGTGCTCAGACTAAGGTTATAGGTTCGATTGCCAGCCAGGATATTTTTTAAAGTGAAAACTTCATTAGGCGCGTTAAGGGTCGGCAACGCGTGAGTAACACCCCTGGTGTTGCAAACGTCCATAGGCAACGGTAACTGCTTACGACCAGGCGGGCCGTATGCTTGTTTGCCACCTTGGTAGTATTAAAAAAAAAAAAAACTTTTTGGGTGAAAAAAAGTCATGGAACTCTCGTTGTCGTCATCGAACGCTTTCCATATTCAAACTTATTGGGTGAACAAAAATCATGGAACTCGCGTCATCGTCACCGAACGCTTTCCATATTCAAACGTTTTGGGTGAACAAAAAACATGGAACTTGCGTCGTCGTCACTGAATGCTTTCCATATTCAAACGTTTTGGGTGAACAAATATGATGGAGCTTGCGTTATCGTCAACGCTTTTCATATTCAACAATAATAATCTAATAGCTCGACGATACAATTTAAATGTTACTTAGTTTTCACTTCTATCGGCAGTCTCTAAAGACTGCACTGCATGTTTTTTTTGTGCGATGAATATGGCCTTTGTTTTATTCTAAGTGTAACTTATCTTAAATCAGGCGGGCCGTATGCTAGTTTGCCTGCTTGGTAGTTTAAAAAAAATGTCATGAGTTGTATCTCGAGATATTGACTGGCCTGTTGGGCTAGTGGTTAGTGACTCTGACTGCTACGCTGGAGGTCGTGAGTTCGATTCGTGAGGGCAAATCTTTGTGCGATGAGCACGAATGTTTGTTCTGTGTCTGGGTGTAATTTATCTAAAATATGTATGTATTAAGAAATATATAAGTATTTTTATCAGTTGTCTGGTTACCATAGTACAGGCTCTGCCTAGTTTGGGATCCGATAGCGATGTGTGAGTTGTCCCGTAAATATTAGTATATTATTATTATTATATATAGATTGTTTATCAGTTGTCTGTTTGCCATAGTACAGACTCTGTCTGGTTTGGTATCAATCCGGCGTTTGTGTGTCTTTATAAATGTTTGTTCAACGATAAGTCGTGCTGTTGGTCGGAGAGTCGGAAAGTGAAATTTGGTAGGCGAATTAATGAGACAAAAAGATTATTTTTAATTTCTTTTTCATCAGCATCATCATCTCAGCCAACAGACATGCACTGCTGGACATGGGTCTCCCCAAGGATTTCAACAAGTCTACATCCTGAGCCGAGTTTGTTCTGCCCACTTTTCGACTTCCAGTTCATGGCCGCCACTCCTTTCTAACCACTTAATGGAGGCAATTCTTCAAGCTATGTCGGTTACTTTGGTGTTTTTTTTTTAAACAAACTCAATATTCTTCATTTAGGTTACAAAGTAACACTTATGAAGGTCATAAATTATGAATAAGCCAGAAATATGATGTCAGCAAATTTTTCCTACGGCTAGTTCGCTGCCGTGGAGCCTTAAGAAGAACTAGCAACAAACTCAGGCCACTCTTTTTAATCGCCAGATAGTTACTTGTACAATCTTTTGTAAAATACAAGTATGGTACAACATTTTAAGTTCGAACATGAGGAATCGGTCAAGCTTGAGTAGCCAGTTCACAGTTCAAGACAAATTACTAGTATATCTTAAGATATTTTTGTTTATTTGTTACGATTTAACTCAAAAACTAATCGACCGATTTTGAAAATTCTTTCACCATTAGAAAGCTACATTATCAGCGGGTAACATAGGATATATTTTATTTAGATTAAGTTACGACATCCCTACGAAAAATTAATAAATGTCCAACAAGCGTAGGTATAAAGCTACAAAAATATAAATGCTAAGTAATTGCTTTAAAAATACATCTCTACAAGTTTGACATGGAAGGTGATCTTTCGAGAAGATCTTGGTGATCAAAACGTGACCAAATATTGTGAAATAAGGCAATGGCAACGTGAGGCCATATTGTTATTAATAAACACTTAATTATAAAACTGATTGTAGTTTTGATAGAGATGGAAGATGAGCTTACGATACTTTTAATAATTCTACTAATATTATAAACGCAAAATTTTGTAAGTATGGATGGATGGATGGATGTTTGTTACTCTTTCACGTAAAAACTACTGAGCGGAACTAGATTAAATTTGGCACAGATATAGATTATGGTCTGGAATAACACATAGGCTTTTTACAGCGATAACCGACAAAAACGCGGGTGGAGCCGCGGGCAACAGCTAGTAATACCTACATAATAATATACCACTGCTGGCCACGGGTCTCATCTATTTAGAGAGCTGAGAGGGTTTAGGTCTCAATCCACACACGCTTGGTTAATGCGAGTTGGTGAATCAGACATGGCTTTTCATCCAGGTGAAACCTGGATGAAAAGAACCCAGAACACGAGACACCCAGGTCCATAAAAATTACATACTGTATTTAATAAGGAAACAATATGTAATACATAGGTTTAAACTATATTTTTATTATTTTAAAGTAAATCAAGCCACGATTGTCCAGTCATCTCAAGTAACAAACGTTCACGAGCATGAAAAAATTATCACAAGATATTAATAGCAATCCATATATGTCCCACTGCTGGGCACGGGTCTCCTCTAGCTAGCGGACAGTTAGAGAGACATTGTTTAGGCCTTAATTCACACACGCAGGCCTAATGCACGTTGAAATTCTTACAATATTATAAATGTGAGATTTTGTGAGTATGGATGGATGGATGTTTGTTACTCTTTCACGTAAAAACTACTGAACGGATCTGGATGAAATTTGGCACAGAGATAGATTATGGTCAGGAATAACACAAAGGCTACTTTTACTCTTACTACGACATCCATGCGGGCGGAGCCGCGGGCAACAGTATAAGACTTTTTTATTATCATCATCGTCGTTCCCACACTGCTGAGGATGGCGACAACATACGACGCCACTCCAAGCTATGCGGTCTTCTGTAGTATGGACCGCACTATACATACTACCTTCTTTTCTATTATAGTATTACTTAAAAATATCGATAAATAAATATCGACACATCCCCACCCTATATCCCCTAATTAGCATATAACTACACAAATCAGGATCAGACGTACCGTCGCCTTACAATCAACAATTACACATTTATCTTTTTTATATACCTACCGCGAGTTCCAAACATTTATCTTAATTAACTAATAAGCTACCTTATGTAATGTACTTAAAGTCTACATTCGTTTGCATTCTTGCTTAGTACAAACTTTCTGCTAATTTGATGCGTAGAAATTATACATATAAATATACAAATTGTTATTGTTATCATATGACCGCAATATGCTAGGATTTCAATCAAAATTTGTATGTTATTAACTGAGTTCTAGTTTTTAGGAGAATTTCAATATGGCGCCTAAATAATAGCAGATCTAAGACACCACACTAGCGAGCTTCTGTAACAAAAACCATCACCGATAGGTCTTCGATAAGGTGAAGCCTTCACCTTACTGAAGACCTTTCCCACATTCTTACCAGCCAAATAACTATACACAGCGTTGTAGTTGTGTTCTTATGTGTGAGTACACATCTCCAGCGCTCATTTAGGGATGCACATGCACATCGACATCGATAAAAAGTATTCTATGACCTTCTTCAAAAAATCTTGTGCAACATTTCAAATTTCAGTCAGGACAATTATATATGTATATGTATAGATTCTCTTGTCTTGATGTAGCGATGCCAGGCGTCCGGATAAAGCCGGACATAGTTAGGCTTTTTGATTGCGTGTCCGGACAAAATAAACGGTGTCCGACTTGTCCGGCACAAACGAAAATACAGAAAGACGGAATTCAGGTCTTCTTAATAGATTTTCAATCACAACTTTTTTGTCGTACTTAATAATCTTCTCTATCGGTATTACTCTTTACAGAATGGTCGTGGTCATCACTTCAGGTGTTAGTAGCAAGCTTAACAACACGCCGCCACTCTTTTCTGATACTTATTAATACTGAGACACAAAATCTTCAATAACGTATGGTGTCTGGCCTTTTTACTCGAATGTCCGGCCAAACTGGCTGGTCTGTCCGGCTATTAGGTTTGGCGACCTGGCAACTCTATCTTATTATATATTATAGGCGCACATAGCCAGGTGCATTCGCTGTTCGGTAAACGATCAGCAGGTTAAGCTACCAAAGGCGCAGTAATCCTATAGATGGGTGACAGTATAGTGGTATTTCATCTGAACATCTCCGTGCTTCAGAGAACGTTAAAAGACGGTCCTGTTTACAGCCGTTAGATCACGACAGAGGCCGAAATATGTATATACGATCTAAATAACTCTGTCACCAGGGACCCAATTCTGCTAATTTACGATTGGCTCACTTGAATCTGTATTGATTATCAACTGAATCTCAGTAGCATTTTTGGTATTCTGCTAATAAATTTAAAACCAATAGTGGGAAAACCATTGGTCTTAAATTATTAAGCAGAATATGTAATTCCAAAAATGCTAAGAATTTTAGCCTAATGGTTTTCCAACTTTTGGCCTTAAATTAATTAGTAGAATACCAAAAATGATACTGAGATTCAATTCAGATTCAATTGAGCCATCCGTAAATTAGCAGAATTGGAGCCCTGGTTGGTCACTAACCAAACGATAAGAAGAAGATGTATAGTTTCGGTGTACGATCCTTTAGTATTTTTCCACTCAGTTTTGCAACTGATATTATTGTTTATCAACATTTATGAGTCAAACTCCGGAAACGTGTCATTGTAACCATAAAAATTGACCTACTATGTTGTAGATGTAAATATTTACGTTATTATGATGTATTTCATCTATGAGCAGTACTTCATCATCTAACCTCTCCATTTTTTTAACTGTTAAATGATGGTTCATAGTCAGGTTTTTTTCGTCAGTTTTTTCCTGGCCACGTCCCGTGTCGCGGGGGACTTAATAAACATTTCAAGGAAGCAAATTACGAAATTCAAAAGAAACATTGAATGACACTAAGTTCTGTCCCATGTGGGAACCCACCACCTTCCAATCGACCTTTTAGCAGTCAGGGTCACTAACTAGATCAAGAAGCCATCTGCTGATTAAGTTAAGCTATCAAGTACGAGGTTTTATTGAAGCTAGGTGATCGTATGCTGGATGCAAAAAGCGACCGGATAATTCGCAATAAAAATGAAAATACAATGGCTAATGTAATAGGACCTTGCAACGGTACAAGGCATAACAGATTCTATATTTAGGACGATAAAGATAAAAATTGTCTGAGTTAAGTCACCTACATATAATTTAGATTGTAAGGTTAAGGATAATAGTGTCTGTTAAGATTTGAATTCGTTATGCTCAAGACTAAATTATTTAAATGTTAATGATGACGTAGAAAAGTACTTTTAAAATTGCTCCAATACACGACAAAAATGGAGAGAACTGCCAGCGTTGGTACCGATAAGTAATAAGACGAGATGACCATGAGACCTATTAAATGCATCTATTCTGGTCACTACACTAACAGTACTAAATCTACAAGAGTGAAAGAGAGCCAAGATGATAATAATAAAATAATAACGGAAGCGCCGAGCCAGAAAGAAATCGATTTGAAGAGTTGAGAACTGCCATTGGTAATACTTTGTGAAGTTAATACGTAAGTACTAACCAAATGATGATAAGACCTGCCTTTGTGGAAACATATGTGGGAGGCCTACGTTCAGCAGTGTACATTAACGGACAGAGAAGAAGAACCAAATGATTTACCATATGCTAACGGCAAAGGAAAAGATCACGAGGAAATCTACATGTCTAAAGATTCTAAAGACATGTCTGATCCGAACCCAGATCTGAAACCCACATTAGGCCAGCGTGTGTGGATTAAGCCTTTTCTGGACTCTTGTAAAAGGATACGTGCCCAGCAATGGATCATATATAGGTTGTTATTATTATCTAAATGATGACACGCTTCCTGATTTTAATTAATTCGGCCTTTAATACAATGTCAATCATCTATTTTGGTATTTGCTTACTTAATTACTCATTACAGTTGATATTTAATATTTGTCATCATCGTCATCTTACCCTGATGACGTCCACTATTGTTGTGATAATACTTGGAATTAATTACAGCTCTGAAAACACTGACTTCATTGCTAACAAGCATATGGAATAAAGTTAGCATATATTTTTATTTATTTTCACTTTAAATTTTTTAATTATACTATTGGGTGGCAAACAAGCATATGGTCATAATATTAGATGTTGGAGAGCTTTCCCTAGCTAGGCTTGCTTGGTTGTATGACTTAATGCTTTTTTGTCAATATAAAATCAATAAAATAACAGTTTTATGGCTTCAAATTGCAACATTAATGAAGTATTTTGCAATAATGAGATAAGGTAAGACGTTTGATACTTTCACTCAGCTGATAATAAAATAATTTCTATGAAAAAACTAAATAACTAGTTCAATTTAGTCTAGAATTTTAGATAATACTTTTAGATATTATTAGCTAATAAAAAAATAAAATTATCTTTTTTGCGAGTAAGTTTAAATCTAAAAATGAAATTTAAGAACTAAATTAGTAAGGTGTCCTCCAAGGTAACGTACTTAAACCCGAACGAAATTAATCATTAGTAAAAATGAAAGAAGATAAATTTCTACATAACACACAATTATACAGAGGTCAAAGGTGATTATACTTTTTATCAAAAGGGAATATCTCTCGTGAATTCCAACGAGCGGCGTGCGTTTGTATGATAACAATAAACTTTTGATGGAACCGCACATAAATTAACTTTAGATACTTGTGCAAATAATTAGGCTATTATATTATTAGGTATAACTAAGGAAACTAGCACAGATGGACAGCTAGAACATATAAATCAAAATATGCGATTCCAGTATTCTATAAATAATTAGCCCTCGCTAACCGAATTTCGGTCACGATAGCTAATCTTAACAAAGACTAGCTATACTTAAATATTAAAGCAATGTGGAAAAAGACGAGCCCGGAGCAGGACTCGAACCTGCGCCTCTCCACATTGCTTTAATATTTAAGTATATTTGAGCTAATTGCATAGCAAAAATGCTAAAAATATTTAATAAAGACTAGCTAACTGACGGTGTTTACACCCCTATGCCTCGTGAAGCACGTAAAGCTGTTGATCCTGTCCCTGATCTCTTTACGGTCGCTTCAGATTACCGTTTCTCCGGACTATGAGGGTAAGGGGATAAAAAGTACCTTTATGTCTGCGACACACTTGTCTTTGTCGAGATTATACGCCGTTACCGAAATCGGGTTCATCATCATCATTATCTCCGTCCACTGTTGAACGTAGGCCTCCCTCATATGCCTCCACAATGGCCGATCCTGAGCTGCCAGCATCCAGTGCTTTCTTGCAGCTCTGATGATATCATCTGTCCACCTAGTGGGAGGTCGTCCCACACTGCGTTTTCCTGTACGTAGTCGCGAAATCGGATTGGATTTATTTATTAACCGACTTCAAAAAGAGGAGGTTATCAATTCGTGTGTATTATTATTTTTTTTTTTTTAATTCAATCATTCAGTCATTTATGGACCGATTTGAAAAATTCTTTTTTTGTCTGACTGGACATACTTCCAGTTTGGTCCCATTATCATCAAAAGAAAGTTCTGATGATGGGATCCATGAGGAATTGAGGGAACTCCTCAAAAGTTATAGGCACACATATAGCAATTTCAATATTTTTAACAACTAATCAGTCATTTGCATTCAGAAAGTGTAATTTGGTGAAGTAAAATTGATGAAGAAGACCACAGATGGCCATCTGAACTTTTCAATAATAAGTATTTTACTGATGGCGATTAGATAAGTTTCGGTTATTGTTGCTAATAAACTATTAATAAGAAATAATGATGTGAATGAATTGAGCGCGGATTGCACATATTAAATATTGCTTTTAATACCTACTTGACCTGTGTTCAGCTCGACGCTCAGTCGATTTTATTCGATTGTAACAAACAAATATTTGAAAATTTTACAACTTGCCGTACTGAAGTCGGTTTTTTTTTTGTTAAAATTATTTACTACTTCACAAAATAAGTGTGGGTACAATGTCTCTACCAGTGTCTCTACCAGTCAACCTTTGGGTGGTGCAGAGACATGGCTAGGTAGGTACATGAATAAAGTAATCCTACTAATATTATAAACGCGAATGTTTAAGTATGGATAGATGGATGTTTGTTACACTTTCACGTAAAAACTACTGAATGAATCTGTATGAAATCTGGCACAGAGATAGATTCTGGTCTGAAATAACACATAGGCTACTTTTTACAGCGATAACCGACATCCAAGCGGGCGGAGCCGCGAGCAACAGCTAGTCTGTATATATAAAAGGCAACCGTTACTGACTGATGTATCAACGCACAGCTCAAACCACTGAACGGATTGCGCTGAAATTTGGCACGCAGGTAGTTATTATGACGTAGGCAACCGCTAAGAAAGGATATTTAAAAATTCACCCTGTAAAGGGGTAAAATAGAGATGACAGTTTGTATGAAAGTCCGTTCGAATTTAGAATCTTCAAATTTTGTGTTTAGGCTAAAGATTAAACCGACATCAACGCGGGCGAAGCCGCGGACAGAAGCTAATCTAATATATAAAATTCTCGTGTCATAGTGTTCAACTTTGAACTCCTCTGAAACGGCATGACCGATTTTCCTGAAATTTTGTGTGCATGTTGGGTAGGTCTGAGAATCGGACAACATTTATTTTTCATCCCCCTAAATGTTAAGGGTGGTCCACCCCTAAATTTTTTATTTAATTAGACAAAACTTTTTGTTTTTATTTTTTTGTGATTCTGCATTAAAAAATACATACAACCCTTAATTTTCACCCCTCTACGATCAACCCCTATATTTTAGTAGCAAAACAACGTTTGCTGGGTCAGCTAATTATACTATATTATTGACAAAAAGCCCACGTTATTTTATAAGGTCATTATAACGGTTATAACAGACCCCACGAAGGCTGAACAGATAACAGTAAATTTGTTATTAAACATAGATAAGTTATATCTGCGTTCCGTTTTGTCATAAACGCATTAATATATCGCTAACAAGCTCCAAAAAATATCAAATGAATCAATACTGAGATTTTCGCTTCCGACAGTCAAGCGCCTTCATCAACATCATTTCAGCCAAAAGTCGGACGCAAAGTACACCCAGTCTCAGGATAACTAATTATGGATCACACTAATTTTTGTAACGTGTGGGGATCGAATCCACAACACGCCGCGCGATGGTAAATGAGAGGTAACCACTTAAGCCACTAAACCAGCAAAACTGTGCGTCACTCCTGGACATAGGTCTTGGTTTTTTTTTTGCAGTGGGGACCACCTATGGTCTCTTGCCTTGACCTATCACGGGTGGACCACCAAAACCTGTTTTTTTTTTAACATCTCCCGCACTAGAGATTGTTCTCTAGTGCGGGAGCTGTTAAAAATAAAATCTCTGTGTCGGGACTTTACAAACATACAATTAACAGACACAAATTACACCTAGACTCAGAACAATTCTTTGTGGGTCACACAAAGTTTTGTCCTGTATGGGAATCGAACCCACAACCTCGTGCACAGCAGGCGCATACAGGGGCCACTAGACCACCGAGGCAGTCAGCTGCCCGCGCTACGCGGGCTTCGTCCCCAGTGACAGCGTCCGAGCGCATCAAAGATGCTGTCCCTCCGCAGATGGGTGCGGGTAAGACTCTACTGCCCTCCTGGGCATGACATAGGCCTTTTCTAAGGATTTCCACGGCATTTAGTCCCGAGCTGGTGTCAACCATCGGCTGCCAGAAATATCCTGTGCATATTCGACTAAACTTTTTTCTTTCTTTCTTTTCTATCAATTCATTTCGGTCATTGGTCCGCCTTATGGTAAGCAGTTACCCTAGCCTATAGACGCTTGCAATACCAGAGACATCACTTGTGTAGACACATGCCTAACATTTTTAACACAGGGATTTTTTTTGTAATAGAGTATTCCTAAGAAAACGTTTCTTTGAATACGCATTTCTAAACGAGCGCAAGAGACCTGTACTCACACACAAGAATACAACTACATCGCCACCATCTCAACCCATAAACGTCCCACTGGTGGGCACGGGTCTCCTTCATACATTTGGAGGGATATTAGCCTACTACACCACGCTTGCCAGACGGGTTGGTATAGGGTTTTGTTTCGAGTGTTCCCTCTCTTGGAGTGGACATTGTCTGCCTGACCTACTTCCCTAATCGACTCTTATGAAACCCTCGGGATGGAACGGAGTGGTGACATTTGTATTCTTAATCCGTCACCACACGGACAAACTACATAGCAGTGTGTAGTTATTTGGCTGTGGTCTTCTGTAAGGTGGAAGTACTTCCCCAGTTTGGCTTGCTCACTTATATAATGCTCTACCTCTCGTAGCTGATGAAACATAGGTATACATATACCTCTGCTTGTACCTTATTGTTAAATAGCGCGGTGTTACGATAAAAGAATAAATTTTCCATTAGATGATTTAATGTGCAACCTGTTATTTGAACTTATGTATGACATCTGGCGAATTGTGGAGATAAAACGTGTCGAAGGCGAGTTGGAGATTGAGTTGAGAGATTCCGTACTATATATATATATATATATATATATATTATAAGACCGCCTCGGTGGTCCAGTGGCCGCAGTATGCGCCTGCTGTGCACGAGGTTGTGGGTTCGATTCTAACACAGGACAAAACTTTGGATGACCCACAAAGAGTTGTTCTGAGTCTAGGTGTAATTTGTGTCCGTTAACTGTATGTTTGTAAAGTCCCCCGCGACACAGAGCTTGTTCTCTAGTGCGGAAGATGTGTTTTTTAAATAAATATAAATAAATTTAAACTAGCTGTGCCGCGGCTCCGTTCGCGTTAATGTTTGTTATCTCATTGTACATAACTAGGTATAAATAATTTTCCTTTCAAAATGTAATTGGTGTAAAATAAAGAGTTTTCTATTTTATTATTCTATCGCGATATAAAGAAAGTTAGGGCACCATACTAGCAAGCAAGCCCGACTGAGGAAGAACCTTAACCTTACAGAAGACAACAGCCAAATAACTACACAGCGGTGTAGTTGTATTCCTGTGTGTGAGTACAGGTCTCCAGCGCTAATTTAAGGATGTGTTTAAAAAGAAACGTTTTCCTATCCCAGGGATATTACATCTTAAAGCCTTGGTGTAAAAAAGTGGGTCGGCAACACGCAATTGATACCTCTGGTATTGCAAGCGTCCATAGGCTATAGTAACTGCCTAACATTAGGCAGACCGTATGCTTGTTTGCCACCCAAGTAGTATAAATAAAAAAAACTATAAATTCTTACGAAGTTTACCGTCGAACAAAACGTTAAAAAGATGGTGCCATTTTTAAATCGTAATACAGAACCCTAAATACTCATAAAAGCAGTTATATCTTGAATATTAACTGTAATTTTAATTAATTATATTTATTTATATAATACCAAATGAAGATGACATAACATTTTACATAGAAAACGTATTTATAACAATATAGAAATGGTGTTCTAAGGTTGTCAAAGTTGGCAAATGTTTAAAATTAATTTGTGTAGGTGTTTAAATTACGCTCAATTAACAAGCGAGGAAGGGCCATATAAGTGGGCAAGTCTACCTGGACGAAGACCTCTACCTTACAAGACTACAGCCAAAATACTACACAGAGTGGTGTGGTTGCTTGAGAACAGAAATCATTTAGGGTTGCGTTTTAGTAAATCGTTTTCCTGCATTAGAGATAACAAAGCTCAGCCCCTCTAGACAAGTGGCATAAATGGGTAACCACTTGCAAAGAGTTAAATCGAATATCCAAGTCCACTCCTGACATCTACCATGATTCCAAAATTAAACTTAAAATCTATACTAATATTATAAAGCTGAAGAGTTTGTTTCTTTGGTTGAACGCGCTAATCGCAGAAAGTACTGGTTCGATTAGAAAAACCCCTTTTTTTTTTGTTGAATAGTGCATTTATCCAGGAAGGCTATAGGCTATATAACATCAATAGAAGCGGCTGCTCCGCTTCTGAGATATGTTGCAATATCGGGGAAATGTACGTTCCAAATTACCACGCGGACAAAGTCGCGGGCGAACCCTAGTTATAAATATATGTAATACCTTTGCTGTGGACAAACCATAATAATTAAATAAAAAAGCCGCTGAACCGAATGTGCAGTCAGTAATGAACCCACGCCGTCTTTCTACAGCCTTGTCATTACGATATCTATGACTATTACACATTTTGTATGAGATAAGTTATCAACTATTGTAGTTATAACAAAGAATTGTATGACATCATACATATTGGTGTAATAAGTGCGTATCTCTAAAGTTATTGCGTTCAAATTGTAATTTTTACACTTATTACTTTTTACATTTAATTATGTTTTTTTTTATACTACTTGGGTGGCAAACAAGCTTACGGCCCGCCTTATGTTAAGCAGTTACGCTTGCAATACCAGAGGTACCACTTGCGTGTTGCCAAACCATTTTTTTACACCAGTGCTTTGAGACGGAGTATCCCTGGAATAGGAATACGTTTCTCTCAAAACGCATCCCTAAATGAGCGCTGGAGACATCACACACAGGAACACAACTACACCGCTGTGTGTAGTTATTTGGCTGTGGTCTTCTGTAAGGTGGAAATCCTTGCCCAGACGGGCTTGCTCACTAGTATGGTTCTACCTCGCCCACAACATACAAGAACTATAATATATATATATATTACTAGTTGTTTCCCGCGGGTCCGCCTGCATGGATGTCGGTTATCGCTATAGCCTATATATATATGTGTTATTCCAGACAATAATCTATCTCTGTGCCAAATTTCATCCAGATCCGTTCAGTAGTTTTTACGTGAAAGAGTAACAAACATCCATCCATCCATCCATTCTCACAAACTTTCACATTTATAATATTAGTAAGGCTAGCTCCGCTTGTTATGGGCTTAATACTTAGCTGCGTTCAGTTTTGTTTCCATGTTTAAGTGCGTACTTGCTTATAGATATCAAGTGTGAATGCGATAGATAAAACAGAACGTAATGATACAGAAAGAGATAGTGATAGATGAAATAAAGCTACTAAGTCACTATATGCAATGAAACTACTGTTGACGGAAACAATTTCCACGCGCTAGTGCGATATCAACGTCTTTCTTACCACAATATCATTGGCTATAGCCACTTATATCTTACCACAATATCATTGGCTTTGACTGCCTCGGTGGTCCAGTGGTCGCAGTATGCGCCTGCTGTGCACGAGGTTGACGGTTAAATTCCCGCACAGGACAAAACTTTGTGTGACCCACGAAGGAATGTTCTGAGTCTGGGTGTAATTTGTGTCCGTTAATTATATGTATGTTTGTTAAGTTCCCTGCGACACAGAGCTTGTTCTCAAGTGCGGGATTTGTCTTTTAAAAAAACAAACATAAAACAGATATCTACGTCTTTCTTACCACAATATCATTGGCTATAGTCACTTATGTCTTACCACAATATCATTGGCTATAGTCACTTATGTCTTACCACAATGTCATTGGCTATAGCCACTTATGTCTTACCACAATATCATTGGCTATAGCCACTTATGTCTTACCACCATATCATTGGCTATAGTCCTTTATGTCTTACCACAATATCATTGGCTATAGTCACTTATGTCTTACCACAATATCATTGGCTATAGCCACTTGTCTTACCACAATATCATTGGCTATAGCCACTTGTCTTACCACAATATCATTGGCTATAGTCCTTTATGTCTTACCACAATATCATTGGCTATAGTCACTTATGTCTTACCACAATATCATTGGCTATAGCCACTTATGTCTTACCACAATATCATTGGCTATAGTCACTTATGTCTTACCACAATATCATTGGCTATAGCCACTTATGTCTTACCACAATATCATTGGCTATAGCCACTTATGTCTTACCACAATATCATTGGCTATAGCCACTTATGTCTTACCACAATATCATTGGCTATAGTCACTTATGTCTTACCACAATATCATTGGCTATAGTCACTTATGTCTTACCACAATATCATTGGCTATAGCCACTTATGTCTTACCACAATATCATTGGCTATAGTCACTTATGTCTTACCACAATATCATTGGCTATAGCCACTTATGTCTTACCACAATATCATTGGCTATAGCCACTTGTCTTACCACAATATCATTGGCTATAGTCCTTTATGTCTTACCACAATATCATTGGCTATAGTCACTTATGTCTTACCACAATATCATTGGCTATAGCCACTTGTCTTACCACAATATCATTGGCTATAGTCCTTTATGTCTTACCACAATATCATTGGCTATAGTCACTTATGTCTTACCGCCATATCATTGGCTATAGTCAGTTATGTCTTACCACAATATCATTGGCTATAGTCACTTGTCTTACCACAATATCATTGGCTATAGTCACTTGTCTTACCACAATATCATTGGCTATACACAACATGGGTGGTGAGACATGTGGCGATTAGAAATCCCGATTGGGGCTAACCCCAATCGGGATTTCAACTCGCCACCCACAAACAAATAGGAAATTTTCACATCAACAATTATAAATCACGTAATAATGTGTTGTTGATAAGTTATCTTAATTGTCAATTAAAATTACTTGTCAGTTCAAAGGTTGTTTCGAGATGGTATATCACTGATATGATAAATTACGTTGTATTATGGACTGGGACGAGATAGTTTTAATATTTAGAGCGTTACTTCTGCTTCAACAAAATCAAAATCAATAGTACTAGCTGACCCGACAAACTACGTTTTATATAAATCCTTACTAATATTATAAATGTGAAAGTTTGTAAGAATGGATGGATGGATGGATGTTTGTTACTCTTTCACGTAAAAACTACTGAACGGATCTATATGAAATTTGGCACAGAGATAGATTATGGTCTGGAATAACACATAGGCTACTTTAGGCTAGGTTTTACTTTTACAGCGATAACCGACATCCACGCGGACGGAGCCGCGGGCAACAGCTAGTTTTTCATATTTAATACGTCGTAAGTATAACACATAATGCCTATACATACGTATCTTAGATAATTACTTACCTACATATTGTTTAAGATTAAATTATCATAACAGAAGGAAGTTTAAGAATAGGTCTTAACTACTTTTGCTCACGTAATTTTTTTTTTTTTTTTTATACTACTTGGGTGGCAAACAAGCATACGGCCCGCCTGATGTTAAGCAGTATCCGTAGCCTATAGACGCTTGCATTACCAGAGGTATCACTTGCGTGTTGCCAACCCTTTTTTTACACCAGGGCTTTAAGATGGAAGTAACCCTGGGATAGGAATTGGTAGGTAAGTGACACCTCTAGTATTGCAAGCGTCTATAGACTAAGGTAACTGCTTAACATCAGGCGGGCCGTATGCTTGTTTGCCAACCAATGTTAACACCAGGGTTTTATGATGGAATATCCCTGGGAAAAAGTTTCATTTGGAACATAACCCTAAATGAGTTCTGATACGTAAACAATACCACGAGAACAATACATACATATATCACGTCCGTCTCGCACTGAGGTAGGCAGAGGCTCTTTCACGTAAAATCTACTGTTTTTACGTGAAAGACAATCATCCATACACACAAACTTTCACATTTATAATATTAGTAAGGATTTTTCATACTACTTAGGTAGCAAATAAGCATAGGGCCTAATGTTAAGCGGTCACCGTAACCTATGGACGCTTGCAATTTTACACCAGGACTTTAAGATGGAGTACCCCTGGGTTGGAAAAACGTTTCATTCAAAATACATCTCTAAATGAGCGCTGGAGACCTGTACTCACACACAGGAAAACAACTAGATCACTGTGTGTAGGTATTTGGCTGTGGTATTCTGAAAGGTCATTTCCCAGTCGGGCTTGCTCGCTAGTATTGTGCCCTAATAAGAATTGCCTCGGTGGCTCAGTGGTTGTGTGTGACTGCTGATCACGAGGCTGATATTTGGTTTTTCTGTCAAGAAATTCACAATAGATGCCCGGAGTTTAGAAATTGGCAGGGTTTACACCCCCGTGCTTCGAAAAGGACGGAAAGCTGTCGATCCTATGCCTGACCTCTTTCACACGGGACAACGAGTGATCCACAAAACTACTTTGTGTCTGTTATTGTCTCCTGCGACACAGGGCATGTCCAGCCTGACCTAGCGCAACAGTTAACTTTAAAAAAAACCGAGTGGTGTCGTGGGACACAAGATAGGAACGAAATTCCTTAAAAATATTTATTTCAAGTTCTATTCGAGGTATAAAGAAAATAATTATTCCGATATACATTCTGTATCATGTTTTTTTATCAATTAAAATTAAAAAAACTTCTTCACAGAATAATCTTTTTTTTTTTACTAGCCTATGTTGTCCCACTGCTGAGCAAAGGCCTCCCCTATTGACTTCCATTCCCGTCTGTCTGTGGAATAATCTACACAATTTTATTTTATTTTCAATGATTCATAAAAATATATTATAAAAATGAATATGTACTTGAAATTAAGACTCCATATACTAGTGATCGCCAGTGGTCGAAATTCAACCATATTTTAATTAAATTTTAAGCTACTATTTGACTTTTAATTTATTCTTTACTTACTTTACTCTTAGATCAAAAACCTCCTTACATAAATTTGACACATTATTATTAGAGAATTCGCCAATAAAATAGCAAAAAGTGTCGTTACAACTTTTGGTCTTATTTTTTTCCGTCTAGCACCCTTTCGCAACGCGCGATGAGGAACTTCGTTCCTGTACGAGCCAAATAATGCTCATACAGCAAATGCTTACTAATATACATATAATACTGTTATAATTAATTAAAGTCAGCCGTACTGCAACATCGTTTTGTGCGTAATAATCGATAATTAACGGACAGTGCGACTCGTTCAACTTACCAAACTTTACTTATAACTAATAAAGAATTGGTATCTACATAACAAGTGGTTAGTGTTAATTAATTTCTACACCTACTACTCAACACAACGGGATAACGTCAACGACGTGAAAGCCCCGACAGTTCCAAAAACCTTAGTTAAGGGCCTTTTTCGCTTCCCCACTAAGGGTATCCGTCACGAACAGTGCAAGCAAAATAATGGACGGTGAGGTGGAACGGTATGCGCAGTCACTTGATCGTACACTGACTCATTGTTCACCACTCCGGCGCAGTACAGTAGATATTGTACAACATTATTTTAGCGTGGGAAGTAGGTATGTATTATTGTGTACATACCCGCCTGTGTTCTGTGATAATATATCCATGTCACCTAATATTTAGCTTGGCACCGACTTCAATTTGTTTAGTTTTTTTTTTCTTTTTGAAGTCGGTTTAATTTTTTTTCTAAAAATTTTTTTTTCTGTTTTTAGTGATAACATAAAAGTAAAAAAATAACCTTACTAATATTATAAATGTGAAAGTTTGTAAGAATGAATGGATGGATGTTTGTTACTCTTTCACGTAAAAACTACTAAACGGATCTAGATGAAATTTGGCACAGAGATAGATTATGGTCTGTAATAACACATAGCCTACTTTTTGCAGCGATAACCGACATCCACGCGGGCGGAGCCACGGGCATATATGAAATAAAAACATTGTTAATACCTATAACATTTGAGGGTTACCCTCGATTTCAGATCTCGATCAGATCCTGACTTGGTGCCAATGGGACCACCTCAAGGCCAATGGGGCCAGTTCAAAAGTATACTCTTTCAAATAAAAAAAAGGATTTTGAGAATCGATCCACAAAATGAGGGAGAAATCCGTGAAAATACACAAAAAAAACATACAGTCGAACATAGAACCTCCACCTTTTTTGAAGTCGGTCAAAAAGGATAAATCTCGCAATATCTAATACTAGCTGTTGCCCGCGGCTTCGCCCGCGTGGATGTCGGTTATCGCTGTAAAAAGTAGCCTATGTGTTATTCCAGACCATAATAAGCAGTTACCGTAGCCTATAGACGCTTGCAACACCAGGGGTATTACTCGCGCATTGCCGACCCTGTAAAAATCTTATAACTCTTTTCTTGAAGAACCCCATGCTATAGTCTCTGAGGAAAACTTCGACAGGGAGCTCATTCCACAACCTTATAGCATACTAGCTGTTGCCCGCGGCTCTGCCCGCGTGGATGTCGGTTATCGCAGCAAAAAGTAGCCTATGTGTTATTCCAGACCATAATCTATATCTGTGCCAAATTTCATCCAGATCTGTTCAGTAGTTTTTACGTGAAAGAGTAACAAACATCCATCCATCCATCCATCCATTCTTACAAACTTTCACATTTATAATTTTTTTTTTTTTTTTTTAAAAAGACAACTCCCGCACTAGAGAACAAGCTCTGTGTCGCGGGGGACTTTACAAACATACAATTAACGGACACAAATTACACCCAGGCTCAGAACAATTCTTTGTGGGTCACACGAAGTTTTGTCCAGTGTGGGAATCGAACCCACAACCTCGTGCACAGCAGGCGCATACTGCGGCCACTGGACCACCGAGGCAGTCATAATATTAAGTAAGGATTATAATATTAGTAAGTAAGTAGTTAGCCTAGGGCGGCCCCCCGAACTCACACCTCATGATACAGATCAGTTAACTTTCCACTCAACTACCAACTACCCACAATCGCTAACTAAAAATATACCATGAGTCATTCAATCTGGCACAGCGGCGCTCCTACACCCGCTGTAATTTCCCATAAAGGTTGCGGCACACCCTAGAAACACCCCATGCTATTTATAGACAGTACCTATACTAGCTGTATAGGTATTCCTCCCCTTGGTTCTTCTTCTTATCGTTTGGTTAGTGGCCAACCTGGTGACAGAGTTATTTAGATCGCCCATATTTAGACCTCTGTCGTGATTAATGACTGATAACAGTCGGGACCTACTTTTAACGTGCCCTCCGAAGCACGGAGACTCTCAGATGAAATACCACTATGCGGTCACCCATCTGTAGGGTTACCGCGCCCTTGGTAGCTTAACCCGCTGATCGTTTACCGAACAGCGAGTGCACCTATGAGCTCCTCAAATCCCCTTGGTGATGAGGCGTCTAGCTAACTAGCTTTCTAGCGCATTTTTGACGTGATAGTTTTTTTTAGGCGCGTTGAGCACTTTTACAAAAATCATAGAACTCGCTTTGCATATTCAAACTTTTTGCAAAAATCATGGAACTGGCGTCATCGTCACCGAACGCTTTCTATATTCAAAAATAATAATCTAATAGCTCGACGATACACTTCGCAAGTTACTTAGTTTTCATTTTTATCGGCAGTAGGTACCCAAAGCGGGCCCGGGGTATTCCGTAAGAGCAAAAACCGAGCCACCGCAAAAACCGAGCAAAATCTATCTGTCAGATTGAAAATCGGTATTCCGCAAGAGCCCTTTTTGACGTTTAGTCAATAGATTGTGCCGTCACCGAGCAATCACAACTGTCAATTTTGCGATCACAACTGTCAGTTTGCCATCGATGTTTCTTAGAGAATCAGCCGGCGGGTTGCCTAATGCGAGTTGGTGAATCTGACATGTTTTAAGAATTTCTTCGAAGCCGAGTTTCCTCACGATGTTTTCCTTCACCGTTAGCAGATGGTGAATCATTTGATTAGTACATATAAACTCCATAAAGTGGAGTACTGCCATCAGGGATCGAACTCGCACCTCTTGCATGCAAGTCTGTTACTTTCCCACTCGGCCACCACCGCTAAACCACAAAGATGAGTTCTATTCATATAGGTTACGTTACGGGCTACTGTTCAGATATGTTACGTACGATTGTGTAAGCGTATCTTAAATTAGATAACCCTTTTGATGTGGGTACATGAATCCTACTAATCTATATTTAATATTATAAAGCTGAAGAGTTTGTTTGTTTGGTTGAATGCGCTAACATGCTACAGCCCCCCCTCTAGACAAGTGGCATAAGCGATAGCCTAATCTGCTGCTCCGCTCCTATTGATCATAGCGTGATGTTATATAGCCTTCCTGAATAAATGCACATGATTTTTTTCTAATCGAACCAGAGCCTCTAGACAAGTGGCATAAGCGATAGTCGAATTTAAAAATGTATGGGATTTGACGTAAGTAATTTGACGTGAGTGATTTAATGTCGTAAACATTAAATCACTCACGTCAAATTCCATACATTTTATTTTTTTAATTTTCGATTCGACTATAGCTTATGCCACTAGTCTAGAGGTTCAGAGCCTCTAGACATTGAAGATTTGACGTTAGTTTACGACATTATATCGTAGACTTACGTCAAATCCCATACATTTGTTTTTTTGACTTTTCGATTCGACTATCGCTTATGCCACTTGTCTAGATGCTCTGGTTCGATTGGAAAAAATCATGTGCATTTATTTAGGAAGGCTATATAACATCACGCTATGATCAATAGGAGCGGAGCAGTAGTGAGATATGTTGCAAAATCTGGGAATATCTGCCAAATTACCACGCCGACGAAGTCGCGGGCGACCCCTAGTACATATTATAAACGCGAAAGTTTGTACGAATGTATGGATGTTTGTTACTCTTTTACGCAAAAACTACTGAACGGATCTGAATGAAATTCGGCTCAGAGATAGACTATAGTCAGGAATAGCATATAGGCTATATATACTTTTTATCGCGATAACCGACATCTTTTTTTTTAAAAGACAACTCCCACACTTGAGAACAAGCTCTGTATCGCGGGAGACTTTTACAAACATAGAATTAACGGACACAAATCTATTTACGCGGGCGAAGTCGCGGGCAACAATTAATATCTAAATAAATGCGTCATAATATGAGTAGCTACGTTTACGTCTGTTTGTTATGTAAAAAAGATCGTGTTATGTGTTTAAATTGTTTCAACGATGCACGTCGTCATTGTAATGCAATGTCTTTGAGTTAGGTAACATGAGTTATGCGGGCGCAAACAAACATACGGCCTGTTTGATGGTAAGCAGTTATCGTAGCGTATGGACGCTTGCAAGTTAAGACTTATAGTAGCCTATCTGCTATTCCAGGCTAAAATCTATCTCTGTGCCAAATTTCATCCAGATCCGTTCAGCCCCTCTATAAAGTGGCATGGTCGAATCGAAAAGTCAAAAAAGCAAATGTACCTATGGGATTTGACGTAAGTTTACGACATTATATCATAGACTTACGTCAAATCCCATACATTATTATGCCACTTGTCTAGAGGCTCTGTAGTTTTTGCGTTAAAGAGTAACAAACATCCATACATTATTACAAACTTTCGCGTTTATAATATTAGAGTATGAAAGTAGATAGTACTTAGGTGGCAAACAAGCATATGGCCCGCCTGATGGTGAACAGTTTTGTTTTTTTTTAAGGCAACTCCTGCACTAAGGAACAAGCCCTGTGTCGCGGAGGACTTTACAAACCTACATTACAGGACACAAAATATACCCAAAATCGGGACGACCATTTATGGATCACACAGATTTTTGTTACATTTGAAGATCGAACCCACAACACGCCGCGAAGTGGTAAATGGTGAAGTAACCATTTAAGCCACTGACGCTTCTGTGACATCACATGCGTGTTGCCAATCCAAAATAAACACCAGGTCTTTAAGATGGAGTATCCCTGGGATAGGAAAACGTTTCTGTTCAAAACGCATCCCTAAAAGAGCGCTGGAAACCTGTACTGACACACAGAAACACAACTATACCGCTGTGTATAGTTATTTGGCTGTGGTCTTCTGTAAGGTGGAGGACCTTCCCCAGTGGGGGTTGCTCGCTAGTACGGCCCTACGTCTGCCTGATGTAAAAACCCTGGTGGTAAAAACCCTGCGTAACTGCTTACCATCAGGCGGGCTGTATGCTTATTTGACACTAAATTAGCATCAAAAGCCCATTTGAATTGATGGATGGATTGATGGATGTCTTGAGAATGGCTACATTAAATTTAAATACGTCGTAAAGATAGACATACCTGCAATGGACTCCATTCATCAGTCGAACTCCAACAAATTCACAAAGACTTATTAATTCTACTGGTTATTAAAAAAATAACCAGCCAATTAAAAAAAACAGTCTAATACTTTAAATACAGATTTTTTTTTGAATAACAGTCACTATTTTTGTATATAGAACACACTAATGTCAACTTTTTTGAAAAAAGAATCTACACGTATAATACTGTAAATACTGTTCGTAATTGGAATACAGAATTCAAATTGTTTAATTCGTAAAACAATATTTTGTAGCACTTAAATACCATTTTTACACAAAGAATGTTTTTTTTAAACACAGAATTTATTCAAAAATTCACATTAACAGAATCATTCATCACTTCTTTTTTTTCACCACAATTTTTTCCACCATTTGAGGTCTCTAGAAGGCCCGTGCCCATCAGTGGGACATAAACAAATTGATGTATTTTAATAAATTTAAATGCACAGACACAAATAACCGACATTCGTTGCGATAACCGACAACATTATAATTGTTTATTTTAATTATCTATAGACCTTGTAATAATTAACTGCTGTTGAAATAATTTAACCGATTTTTTAACTTTTTCAAGCAGCGGTGCGTCTTTGTCAGACCGCGGATAGAGACTGGGGGCAAGACATGCGAGGAATGATCGCCGCGGATTACATGCCGCTGTTTCACCTACTATTATTATAAACGCTAAAGTTTTGTAAGAATGTATGGATGTATGTTTGTTACTCTTTCACGTAAATACTACTGAACGGATCTGGATGAAATTTGGCACAGAGATAGATTATAGTATGGAATATAATATAGGCTACTTTTTATCGCGGGCAACAACGAGTATGTATATAAATTTGTGAATGAAAAATATTGTTTTGTTCGTTTTGTGAATGAGTTGCGTTATTAGATACATTTGTTTTTGTATTATATTGTTTTAAGGAAATAAAGTATGATGATTATTTTTATATTAGGTATATGTATGTACATTATATATATACCTGGGGTGGTTGGAATAGCCATAAGGAACCCCACGCACAAAGGCCCACTTAAGCGGCCAGGTGCGGAAAAGCCCCGCCAAACTAACTAACTATGTTTGTTACCTGATTCCGTTCGTAGTACAATTAATGTTAATAATATTAAGAATAAGCTAAAACAACATTTCTTGTCACAGTTGTAACTATTGACCCTTTGGTGGACAGTAACGTAGATACAATAGATGTTTTTATTGTCATAACTAATAAAGTGAAAATATTTAAGAAGGTATTTACGTTTTTAATTAAGTAAAAAATTATGCAGAGGTCGAAACATTGTGTCACACACAAATCAATTAGGTTTAAGTGGCAGAATTGTAAAAAAAAAAAAAAAAAACTTTGTTATTTTATGTTTGGTAAATAAATAAATAAATAATAATAATGTACATTATATATCATTACGCCCGTCTACCATTGGGGTAGACAGAGTCTATGGTACGCCAATTGCTTCGATCCAAACATACTTCTTTCGCTTCCTCTACAACCATCAACCTCTTCATGCTTGAACGTCGGTTCTGGGTTCTGGGTACTTTTAATATAGACCTGCATAGAGCTTGGAGACGCATCGTATGTGGTCGCGATCCTCAGCAGTGAGGGAATGACGATGATCATGACGTAATATGAAGTGCACGTATTACCGTATACCGTTATTTCCATACTGTAGCTTGATAGCGTCATTTTCATTTTTTTTCCTGGTTCGATAAATTACCTAATCAAAAAGGTCCATGTAAACTATTCCTTATAAAGAAGCATGATGAATATTAGTTGAATAGCGACTCTGAATCACGAACTAATTTAAGCTAATTACTAGTATAACTGAGTCATCGTAAAATCTTCAAGCCTACCTACTTAAAATGATGTCTGATAAGTAACTTTAGACAATGTATGCATTAGATATTAAAATGATTAATGGTTTCTTACCCGATAACGGATGAGATGGGTTTTTTTATACTAACAAGCATACGGCCCGCCTGCTGTTAAGCAGTTACTGTATCCTATGGATGTTTGCAATAGCAGAGGTATCACTTACAAATTGCCGACGATTTATTTTTTACACCAGGGCTTTAAGATGGGAGTATCCCTAAATGAGCGCTAGAGTCCTGTGCTCACACACAGGAACACAACTACACCGCCGTGTCTAGTTATTTGGCTGTGGTCTTCTGTAAGGCTTAGGTGCTTCCCCAGTCGGGTTTGCATGCTAGTATGATACCCTACCTCTCTTAAACTAGCTATACAATTTGATAATTTTTAGAAGTCTTAGATATATAAAGTAACATAAAAACATCTGTTTGATAAATCTACATCTCAACCCATAAACGTCCCACTGCTGGGCACGGGTCTCCTCCATTAATTTGGAGGGATATTAGCCTACTTATATTACTTTTATTATTATGTGTTAAAAAATGTATTACATAATTTATATGTATATTTGATATTATAATAGGTATATGTAGGTTTATAATAGAGGTTATTTATGTATGTTTATTTATTTTAGTTGTCTAAGTTCTATATCTACTATTTCTGTTATAAGCACCAAACTTCTCACTGTTAATATATTGTTTTCTTATTTCCCATCTATTCTGTCCATCCTAAGGTTGCCTGTAAGAGATTGCTTTTTGACAATAAGGCCGCCCATTATACATAGCTATAAATTTATCATTAAGACAAGATTGTAATTTGGTGTACCTACAATAAAGAGTTATCTATCTATCTACTATACCACGGTGGCCAGACGGGTTGGTATAGGGTTTTGTTTCGAGTTTTCCCTCTGTTGCAGTGGATATCGTCTGCCTGACTTACTCCCTTAGTCGATTGATAAATCTAATAAGTACAAATAAATAAACGGTACAAACGATTCTTTATTCCGTCTGTGTGTTATTTATCTATTTCTAACAGCTCGTCCCGGCTTAGCACGGGTGGACATTTATCTTTTGATTTAAAAAAAAAATATAGCATATGTTACCCGATAATGTAGCTATCTAATAGTGAAAAAAAATTTTAAATCGGTCTAGTAGTTTTTGAGTTTATTCGTTACATACAAAAATACAAATCTTACCTTTTTATAATATTAGTAGATATATATAGATATACGTATTTACAAATATGACTGGCTGCGGGTCTAGTTTAGCAACTGCTGAAGGTGAAAGAAAACATCGTGAGGAAACCCACATGTCTTAGAAGGAATTCTAAAGACATGTCTGATTCACCAACCCGTATTAGGCCAGGGTGTGAGTATTGAGGCCTTAACCCTCTCCCTCTCCCTCTTGATAGAGAAGAGGGGACCCGTGCCCAGCAGTGGAAAATACATGCATCGCAACCCATAGGGAGGGGTATTAGCTTACCACGCTTGCCAGACGGGTTGGTATAGGGTTTTGTTTCGAGTTTTCCCTCTCTTGCAGTAGATATTGTCTGCCTGACTTTCTCCCTTAGTCGACTCTTACGACACCCTCGAGATGGAACGGGGTAGTGACATTTGTATTCTTAATCCGTGACCACATGGTCAGGGGCACATATGTGTTGCTATTATACTAGCTGTTGCCCGCGGCTCCGCCCGCGTGGATGTCGGTTATCGCTGTAAAAAGCCTATGTGTTATTCCAGACCATAATCTATCTCTGTGCCAAATTTCATCCAGATCCGTTCAGTAATTTTTACGTGAAAGAGTAACAAACATCCATCCATCCATACTTACAAACTTTCGCGTTTATAATATTAGTAGGATTATAAGTGGTTGTAGCCATGTAAACCTAATCTTAAACAACAATGAGCTAATGGTAGCAGTTCAAAGTAAATGCTTGCTACAATTATCATAGGTAGGTGTAGGTATAAATGAATAGTATCACGCTTTTTCACGTAGGGCTTCCCCCTTCGTATCACGCTTTTTATCCTGGAGGGCTTCCCCATTTAGGATACTAAAGTTTCTTTAGTATCCTAAAGTGGGAAGCCGTGTCCGTATCCGTGTGGTGACGGGCTAAGAATACAAATGTCACCACCCCTTTTCATCCTGAGGGTGTCGTAAGAGTCGACTAAGGGAGTAAGTCATGCAAACAATATCCACTGCAAGAGAGGGAAAACTCGAAAAAAAACCCTATACCAACCCGTCTGGCCAGCGTGGTATAGTAGGCTAATATCCCTCCAAATGTATGGAGGAGACCCGTGCCCAGTAGTGGGACGTTTATGGGTTGAGATGATGATGAATTTCAAACGGATTACAAGCCCCGATTACTGTAAGGATTTGATGCAGACGAAGCATAATATAGAGCTATAGCTAGCTGTTGCCCGCGGCACCGCCCGGTATCGCGATAGAAGTAGCCTATACGCTATTCCAGACTATAGATAGATAGATAACTCTTTATTGTACACCAAAATACATAATTTCTTACATAACATTTTAAAAGGTAATCTACAATGGGCGGCCTTATCGCTAAAAGCTATTTCTATAATCAATCAATCAGCCTATCGCAGTCCACTGCTGGACATAGGCCTCTCCTAACACGCGCCACAGCACACGGTTCTCCGCCTTCCGCACCCAGTCCGTCCCAGCGACCTTTTTTAGGTCGTCCGCCCTACCTCACGCTTACCGAGTCGCGGTCTCCACTCTAGGTCACGTCTGCTCCATCGGCCTTCGGTACTTTTGCAGATGTGACCAGCCCATTGCCACTTCAGCTTGCTAAGTCTGCGAGCTATGTCGGTAACTTTGGTTCTTTGTCGGTTCTTTGTCTTTTCTATAATCTATATCGATGCCAAATTCCATCCAGTAAGAGTCCAGAGTTAGGGGATTATGTAATGCACTTGTGTTTGCGCACACACTTGTGCACTATAATATCTCCCGCGCAGATGGCTAGTCTCCGTTGAGATTAGCCACCGTGACCGAAATTAGGTTAATCGGACGTTAATAAAGATGTGTTATCAAAACCGGCGCACGCGCAATCGCATCTCAGTGCCTTCCGGTCTTCGTACTACCTCGACTTAGTAATAGTTTAAATAAATTGTGAACTTTATTTTTAACAAAATAGAGTATAATTTCCAATGATGTAACATAGCAATTAATAGATGAGTAATACAGAACAGTGATAATGGAAAGATGATAATTAGACTCATACTGAACAAAGGGTGGGCAGTAGTCTAAGTAGGAATGTACTGGCAAGTTCATAATTAAGCTATTAGTATCTAACTTTAAAATAGACGTCTGAAGAATAGCCCGAAAGCCCCGCCCCTTCGGGCTAAACTACCAAACTGGCGTATGTAGAAGAGAAGTAGGGCGCCATACTTACGAGCAAGCCCAACTGGGGAGTGACCTTACAAAAGACAGCCAAATATCTACACACAGCGATGTAGTTGTGTGATGTGTAGCTGTATGTGAGTACAGGTCTCCAGCGCTCTTTTAAAGATGCGTTTTTTAATAAACATTTTCCTATCCCAGGGATACTCCATCTTAAAAGTCCTGGTGTAAAAAATGGGTCGGTAACACGCATGTTATAGTCCTGGTAGGTATTGCAAGCGTCCATAGGCTACAGTAACTGCTTAACATCAGGCGGGCCGTATGCTTGTTTGCCACGTAAGTAGTATTAAAGAAAAAGGTCAGGTATTGGATTTCCGACACAATGGAAAGAAGATGAAGCTCAGGAATAACGGCTTTTGTCTAGTACAGTTCACTGATTTTATACTAGCTGTTGCCCGCGGCTCCGCCCACGTGGACGTCGATTATCGCTGGAAAAAGTAGTCTATGTGTTATTCCAGACCATAATCTATCTCTGTGCCAAATTTCATCCAGATCCGTTCAGTAGTTTTTACGTGAAAGAGTAACATGGTTCCTTTTAGACAGTACTTTTTTTAATGAAAATGGAACCAAAGTATGTCCTCTCAGACAAAAAAATTGTTTTTCAAATCGGTCCATAAATGATCGAGTTCTGCGGTAACAAACATGTAAAAAAAATGATAACCTCCTCGTTTTTGGAGTTAATTATATGCCTATGAGCTATTGCTACTTCTTGCTTATAATCTTGTAAAGTTTCTTCAAAATCTGTTCAGTAGTTTGTGCGTGAATAATTAACGAATATATTATACATCCTCATAAACGTTCACGTTTCCTACGATTACATGGTAGTCGACTCTGAAAAGTAAAACTATCGTCACGCTTGCGACATAGCGAGAGTAAGTATTACACGTCCATAATATTTTCATAACAATGCGCAATGGCATTCCTTACACTTGTACCGCCATCTACCGTAACAGCCTTGAACTACAACTACAGTTCCATCCTCATTAGTTCCGCTACTCGCCACCATACGCGGCAAGGCGCTGTTATATTACACTGAACAATACCATGTAAGAAACAGGAAATGTGACGTCATAGTTGCATATTAACAGTTTTTGTGCTGGTAATTTATTGTTGAAGACAATAAATAATACTTCATAGTACTATCTATTCACTCAGTATTAATTTAATAAGTTTTGTGTAATCTGATTATATTATAATGTAGATACTAGCTGACCCAGCAAACGTTGCTTTGCTACTAAAATAGTAATATCGCTATTAAAAAATTTGGATTGATCGTAGAGGGGTGACAAACATTTTACTAAAAATAAAAACAAAAATTTAGGGAGATAAAAAAAATGGTGTCCGATTTGCAGACGCAGACGACATGCACACAAAATTTCACGAAAATCGGTCGAGCTATTTCTGAGGAGTTTAATTACAAACACCGTAACATGAGAAATTTTCTAATACATTTGTCTGCACGGTTGGTTCAGTGGCTTTAGTGGTTACCTCGCCATTTATCACAGCGTGATGTGGGTTCGATTTCCACAAAGGAACATTAATGGCTTGTGTGACCCATAAATGGCTGTCCCGAGATTGGTTGTACTTTGTGTCCGTTTTGTATGTTTGTAAAGTCCCCCGCGACACAGGGCTTGTTCCCTAGTGCGTAAGTTGTCTTTAGAAAAAGAAAGAAAGAGATGGAGCAGCCTATTTGCGCAACAAGACGTTAATGCTCTCTTTATATGTACTTTTAAAGGACATATCACTTAAGGGCGGTACACACCTTCAGTTTTAACTGTACAGTCAAACTGGGCCCCATATCTGCTAATTTAAGACTATAGCATGGGGTTCTTCAAGAAAGGAGTTATAAGGTTTTTAAAGGGTCGGCAACGCGTGAGTGACACCCCTGGTGTTGCAAACGTCCATAGGCTACGGTAACTGCTTACCATCAGGCGGGCCGTATGCTTGTTTGTCACCTTGGTAGTATAAAAAAAAAAAAAAAAAAAAATTGAATCTGAATGGATTCTCAGTAGTATTTTTGGTATTCTGCTAATTAATTTAAGACGAATAGTTGGAAAACCATTGTTCTTAAATTATTTAGCAGAATATCAATAATGTTATACCAAAAATGCTAATAATTTAAGACCTATGGTTTTCCAAATATTGGTCTTAAATTTATTATCAGAATACCAAAAATGCTACTGAGATTCAATAGAATCAATTCAGATTCAATTGAGCCACCTGTAAATTAGCAGGATTTAGGCCCTGTACGGATACATCGTAGGTTACTACAGCCTAGCCCAGTTCAACTGTTTGTCCTACACACCTAACGATTTATCTGTGCAGTCCAACTGTACAGTTAAATAGCTCAGTTAAAACTAAAAGGTGTGAAGCACGCATTACTACTTTATTTAATAGGCCACGTATAATAAGTAGATATATGTATATTGAACTAGTTGTTGCCCGCGGCTCCACCCGCGTGGGTGTCGGTTATCGCTGTAAAAAGTAGCCTATGTGTTATTCCAGAACATAATCTATCTCTGTGCCAAATTTCATTCAGATCCGTTCAGTAGTTTTTACGTGAAAGGGTAACAAACATCCATCCATCCATCTATACTTACAAAACTTTCGCGTTTATAATATTAGTATAGATAATATTATTGCCGTCAATATTAAAAGACTTGCACGTGTGCGCGTGCGCAAGATAATATACGTTTTGGAATATTTTGTGTTTCGCAATTTGGTGTTTGTTCACGCAGGTGTATTGCCTGTGGATGATATGGAGCATTTTTTTTTATACTACCAAGGTGGCAAACAAGCATATGGCCCGCCTGATGATAAGCAGTTACCGTAAGCTATAGACGCTTGCAGAGCGCTGAAAACCTGTACTCACACACAGAACTAGTCTTCTGTAAGGTAGAGGTCCTTCTCCAGTCGGGGTTTCTCGCTATAGTCGGGCAACTTCGTGCGCGACCGTCCCGCGGGGTGACAGACGTTGGCGGGGGCGAGGTACCCACGATTTTTTTTTTTTTATAATATTTTCGAGACAACTCACACATCGCTATCTGATCCCAAACTAGGCAGAGCCTGTACTATGGTAACCAGACAACTGATAAACATACTTAAATATTTCTAAATACATACATATTATAGATAAATTACACCCAGACACAGAACAAACATTCGTGCTCATCACACAAAGATTTGTCCTGGGTGGGAATCGAACCCACGACTTCCGGCGTAGCAGTCAGAGTCACTAACCACTAGACCAACAGGCCAGTCTAACGATGTCAGCGGGTAGCGGGGAAGGGAAACGCGTGCATCGTGTGTAGCCGTGTACTAAGAATGACGCGCTACCTCGCCCCCGCCACCGTCTGTACCCCGCGGGACGGTCGCACCCACGATGTCAGCGGGTAGCGGGTGGTGTGGCGGGGAAGGGAAACGCGTGCATCGTGTGTAGCCGTGTACTAAGAATGACGCGCTACCTCGCCCCCGCCACCGTCTGTACCCCGCGGGACGGTCGCACCCACGATGTCAGCGGGTAGCGGGTGGTGTGGCGGGGAAGGGAAACGCGTGCATCGTGTGTAGCCGTGTACTAAGAATGACGCGCTACCTCGCCCCCGCCACCGTCTGTACCCCGCGGGACGGTCGCACCCACGATGTCAGCGGGTAGCGGGTGGTGTAGCGGGGAAGGGAAACGCGTGCATCGTGTGTAGCCGTGTACTAAGAATGACGCGCTACCTCGCCCCCGCCACCGTCTGTACCCCGCGGGACGGTCGCACCCACGATGTCAGCGGGTAGCGGGTGGTGTGGCGGGGAAGGGAAACGCGTGCATCGTGTGTAGCCGTGTACTAAGAATGACGCGCTACCTCGCCCCCGCCACCGTCTGTACCCCGCGATACGGTCGCGCACGAAGTTGCCGGACATAGTATGGTATCTCTCCTTTTTTTTTTCTTCGTGGTTCAAATGCATTTACGCATACCACTCACCTGGGCGTCGGTGGGTGGTTATGTCGGACTCCCCGGTCTCCTACAGGAGACCGTCCTACCGACTAAACATTCCAAAGTGTTCCCTCAGACGACCTATTGCAGGGGACACGAGTACGCTTGCGCATTCATCCGCATCCCCCGATGGTACCTCTCCCTACCTTTCTTACAAGATGTTGTATCATTGATTCGTTATTCTCACTGTGTCGCTGTTGGTTTTCTAAATAAAAAAAAACTTGCGCTATTGCATATTGAGTATTATTATATACATAAATAAGTACTTACATTCTCTTTATCCAGATCCAACTGCGTATCCGTTTTCGGCAGAGTAAAACTCACATCACTCTTATTCTTCCTCTTCACATCAGTATTATACTTAATTTCGGACTTTAATTTGGAGACCAAAATCGGTTTCGGTTTTAGCGATACCGTTTTCTTAACTTCCATTGTTGGGAATCCGTTTTCGAAGTTCTGTCGGAGTTTGTTGAAGTCCGTTTTGGGAAGTTCAGCTTCTGGTGTTAGGAGTGGAGTTTCTGGTGATGTCTCTTTGGAGTCTGTGATTGTTATGTTTGGAGTGTAAGGTCGTCGGTATTCGTATGGAATGTCGTAGATTGCCTGATCCTGGAAGCAAGAGAAAGTAAATATTTAAAGTATTTCGTTTTATAGTAAAGAGTAAAAGAGATGAAAAATTCAGCTTCCGTATGTTTATGATTACAAAACTCGAAAAGTAGTCGATGGACTTGAAATTTTTACAGTATTTACGTTTCATTACTTATTATCTTAAATTTCCCACGGGATCACTTATTTCGTTAGTTTGGCGAGGTTAAGAATACAAATACTAATATGTTTCATCATCATCATCATTTCAGCGAAAACCTTTCACGTGGTCCTATGGCTACCTTTTGCCTGCGTCAACGGACTAACTCCATGGTATTTTGTTTTATTTTACTTAGGTGGCAAACAAGCATACAGCCTGATGTAAAGCAGTAACCGACTATTGACACTTGCAAATACTAGACGTATCACTTGCGTGTTCCCGTTTTTTTTTTTACACCGGGGCTTTAAAAAATGACAACGTTTCTTTCAAAACGCATCCCTACATAAGCGCTGGAGACCTGAACTCACACAGAAGCTAGCTGGCCGTACTGCTACTGCTCCGTACCTGCCGCTGAGTGACACCGTGGCCTGGGCATCGCTGGCTACCACCCGACAGGGGAGTGCGGTATTCACGACCTCCCCTTTAGTACCGGCCTAATAACGACCGTCTCAATTTAATAAACTTAAGTTTAATTCTTATTTGCCGCGTTTTATTTTATACCTATATAATATACTAAGGGTCACCCGCGACTTCGTCCGCGTGGGAATTTTCCCCGATTTTGCAACATATCTCACTACTGCTTCGCTCCTATTGATCATAGCGTGATATTATATAGTCTATGGCCTTCCTGGCTAAATGCACTATTCAACAAAAAAAAAGATTATTTCTAATCAAACCAGTACTTTCTGAGATTAGCGCGTTCAACTAAACAAACTCTTCAGCTTTATAATATTATATGTATATAGTATAGATAACGTGACAACACAAGTACACCGGTTTGTGTAGTTATTTGGCTTTAATCTTCTGTAATATGAAGGACCTTCCCCCGTCAGGTTTACTGGCTAGTATGGTGCCTCATCTCTCTAAGACGTTTCGTAAGAATACCAAATTTCAGCTTAATCGGAAACCAATAAATAGTCTTAAAGCTTCATTAAGCCAGACATGCCTGTTGGTCTAGTGGTTGGCACTGCTTGGTGATTCTGAATGCTACACCGGTGGACGTGGGTTTGATTCCCACCCATGACAATATTTTTGTGATGAGCATTATTGTTTGTTCTGTGTCTGGTTGTAATTTATCTGTAATATGTATGTATTTAGAAATATATAAGCATGTTTATCAGTTGTCTGGTTGCCATAGTACAGGCTCTGCCTAGTTTGGGATCAAATAGCTATGTGTGAGTTATCCCGAAAATATTTTTATATTACTAGCTGTTGCCCACGGCTGTGGATGTCGGTTATCGCTGTAAAAATGAGCCTATGTGTTATTCTAGACCATAATCTATCTCTGTGCCAAATTTCATCCAGATCCGTTCAGTAGTTTTTACGTGAAAGAGTAACACACATCCATCCATACTCACAAACTTTCACATTTATAATATTAGTAAGGATAAGTTCCTTGCGACGATCACTGGCATGCGTGGCCAAAATCAACAACTAAGAGAACAGTTCTCACGGTACAAGACAAATACTAAGTCATCAATATTAATGGCACCTTCAAGCTAATTACACGCTCTCAAGTATTGACTACAAAAGATGACCGACGCTACTCTGTATTTGGAGAAAGTTGAGACGTACAATGTTTGGTTGAAACTTATTTCATATAGGGATTGCCAGCGACTTCGTCCGCGTGGTAATTTGGAACGTCATCATCATCATCATTATCTCAACCCATAAACGTCCCACTGCTGGGCACGGGTCTCCTCTATTCAAAAAGGGATGATAGTCTACTATACCACGCTGGCCAGACGGGTTGGTAAAGGGTTTTCTTTCGAGTTTTGGAACGTACATTTCACCCAATTTTGCAGCATAACTCCCTATTACTCCGCTTCTATTGATCATAGCGTGATGTTATATAGCCTATAGCCTTCCTGGATAAATGCACTATTCAACAATAAAAGATTTTTTCTAATCGATCTAGTACTTTCTGAGATTAGCGCGTTCAAACAAACAAACTCTTCAGCTTTATAATTTTAGTATAGATATATGTATATTTTATACGTTTACGAATAAGCATTGCCATTCAGCGTGGCAAATGCTGCCAGTCTCCGGTCCCTCTAGACAAGTGGCATTTACGGTAGTCGAATCGAAAAGTCAAAAAAGCAAATGTATGGGGTTTGTCGTAAGTTTACGACATTATATCGTAGACTTACGTCAAATCCAATACATTTGCTTTTTTGACTTTTCCATTCGACTACCACTTTTGCCACTTGTCTAGAGGGTTTGCGTTTTTCAAAACGTTAGTCAAACCTCAGTTGCGACACCACGGGTATCACATCACTCACGCGTTGCCGACCCTTTAAAAACCTTACAACTCCTTACATGAAGAACCCCATGCTATAGTCTCTCAGGAAAACCTCGGCAGGTAGCCCATTGCAAAAGTAAAACTATAAAATTTAGATACATAATATAACCTTAAACTCCGTGAAAGTCAAAACACAAGGACTATTGACCAACAGATTTGCGTAACGCATGAGTTTTAGTGAATTTTATAGACGCATATTTGACTACGACTTTGGATTGTAGTCTTCAATCGTGACTTTAGACTCTGAGAGGCACTATTACAAGAAAGAAAGAAAGAACGAAAGAAAGAAAAATATATTTATTTAAACATCAAAGACAATAGAATAACACATGACATAATATACATAACTATTATTATAAAGCTGAAGAGTTTGTTTGTTTGATTTGTTTTGTTTGGTTGAACGTGCTAATCTCAGAAAGTACTGGTACGATTAGAAAAAATCTATTTTTGTTGAATAGTGCATTTATCCAGGAAGGCTATAGGCTATATAACATCACGCTATGATCAATAGGAGCGGAGCAGTAGTGAGATATGTTGCAAAATCGGGGAAAATTTCCACATTACCACGCGGACGAAGTCGCGGGCGACCCCTAGTAGGTACATAATAAATCCATGTAACAAAACATACAAATATAAATATAACGTACTTACATGTATAGGTAAATAGGTACGTGTATAGGCAAGTGAGCAAACCCGGCTGGGAAAGGACCTCCACCTCACAGACGATCATATACGCCAATAGCTTCAAATCCAGACATACTACTTTCAATTCTACATTAATCAACCTCTCCATGCATGCGTAAAAATTCCTACATTTTATTCCTTTTTAGCCCCAAATATGTCCAGCAGTGGATGTTGGAGTAGATGGAGACCCGTGCCCAGCAGTGGGACGTTTATGGGTTGAGATGGATATAGCCAATGACACTCACAAATAACATGGCTTTCTATTAGTAAAACAATTCAAAATCGGTTCAGTAAATCCAGAGATTACCTCTTACAAAGTTTACCTCTTTATAATATAGTATACTAGCTGTTGCCCGCGGCTCCGCTCGCGTGTATGTCGGTTATCGCTAAAAAGTAGTCTATGTGTTATTCCAGACCATAATCTATCTCTGTGCCAAATTTCATCCGGATCCGTTCAGTAGTTTTTACGTGAAAGAGTAACAAACATCCATCCATCCATAATTACAAACTTTCGCCTTTATAATATTAGTAGGATATCACTGTTCCCACAGATTATAATACAGTTTATTATAATATTAGTTCCGGCATCAATTGTCCATTGATCTTGGATTATATTATTAGTTTCAGCGTTGCCTAAGAGGTCTGCCTTGTTTAATGTAGGTGTTTTAGAGAAAATAATACGGCTACGTCATATATAGTTATAGAATTATAAAATAAAACAAGGGGTCGCCCGCGACTTCGTCCGCGTGCTAATTTGGAATATTTCTCCGATTTTGCAACATATCTCACTACTGCTCCGCTCCTATTGATCGTAGCGTGATGTTATATAGCCTTATAGCCTTCCTGGATAAATGCACCATTCAACAAAAAAAAAATAATTCTAATCGAACCAGTACTTTCTGAGATTTGCGCGTTCAACCAAACAAACAAACTCTTCAGCTTTATAATAATAGTATAGATTTATGCGGTTACAAATTGGTGCTATTGCGGTTAGGTCAATATGGCGGCGCGAACTTATGAGAACGAGAGTAAAATATATCAGGTGTAGAAGTCCCGTTCATTGGTAAGCAGATACCATAGCCTATGAACGCTTTCGATTTTTTTTTATACTACCAAGTTGGCAAACAAGCATACGGCCCGACTGATGGTAAGCAGTTACCGTAACCTATGGACGCTTGCAATACTAGGGGTATCATTCACGCGTTGTCGACAATTTAGAAACCTTATAACTCCTTTCTTGAAGAATCCCATGCTATATTTATTTATTTAGATCTTTATGCACATCATGTACAATGGTGGGCTTAATGCCAAAGGCATTCTCTACCAGCCAACCTTAGGGTGATGCAGAGATAAATGAAGTAGGTGCAAGATTTCAAATTGCGAAAATAAAATTGAACTAAAACAGATTATAATAAAATTTAACTTATATAAATACTCAAAATACTATTACATAAACTACATGTAAAACTTAATACTTATACTAAATAAATATATACTTATACTTAATAAATATAGCTATAGTCTCTTGGGAAAACCTCGGAGGAAATCCCTCTGAAACCGTACAGACTACAGAGTTCCAATTTTTTTTTTATACTACCAAGGTGGCAAACAAGCATACGGCCCGACTGATGATAAGCAGTTACCGTAACCTATGGACGCTTGCAATACCAGGGCTATCACTTGCTTGTCGCTGACCCTTTAGAAACCTTATAACTCCATTATTGAAGAACCCCATACTATAGTCTCGGGAAAACCTCGGCAGAGAGCTCGTTTCAAACCTAATCGTACGTGGAAGGAAATTCCTCTGAAACCGTACAGAGTTTTTTTTTTTTTTTTTTTAAAGACAACTCCCGCACTAGAGAACAAGCTCTGTGTCGCGGGGGACTTTACAAACATACAATTAACGGACACAAATTACACCCAGACTCAGAACAATTCTTCGTGGGTCACACAAAGTTTTGTCCCTGTGTGGGAATCGAACCCACAACCTCGTGCACAGCAGGCGCATACTGCGGCCACTGGACCACCGAGGCAGTCAGTTCCTTCCTAAGTGGGGCTTGTATGGTGCCCTACCTCTCAACAAACAAGTTAACAAGGAAACTGAACTAACAAGTAATACCTACCAAGCGTTATTACTTTCACGTGTAACGGGTTTTGATTAAAACGAGAGTAATTTATTTACGGAAATGTGACGTATATAATTATAGTGTAGGTACTTACCTACATGATCTATCTAGCTTATGCTCGCGACTTAATCCGCTTGGATTTTTAAACTACTAGGGGTCGCTCGCGACTTCATCCGCGTGGTAATTTGGAATATTTTTTCCCGATTTTGCAACATATCTCACTACTGCTCCGCTCCTATTGATCATAGCGTGATGTTATATAGCCTATATATGGACGCAAAATACGCGAACTGAACGCGGAGTTGCGGAAACCAGCCCGACATACCAATACCAATACTAATAGCCTATATATAGCCTGCCTGGATAAATGCACTATTCAACAAAAAAAGATTTTTTTAAATCGAATCAGTACTTTCTGAGATTAGCGCGTTCAACCAAAAAAACAAACTCTTCTGCTTAATAATATTAGTATAGATGTACTATACATATTTGTATAAACATTGAAATGTTTCATCAAAATCCGTCCTATAGTTTTTGTGCGAAGGATTTGAGAGACTATAGCATGGGGTTCTTCAAGAAAGAAGTTATAAGGATTCTAAAGGGTCGGCAACCCCTGGTGTTGCAAGCGTCCATAGGCTACGGTAACTGCTTACCGTTTATGTTATACTCTGGCAATTAAAAAGAGTGACCCGAGTTTCTTGCCAATTCTTCTCGAGGCCCAACCCTAGTCAACGAATTGGCCGTAAGAAAAAAAGTATGCTGGCATTTGTTTTTATGACGTTCATAAGTATCATGTATTTGATCTAAATGAGTTTGACTTTGACTTTACCATCAGGCGGGCCGTATGCTTGTTTGCCTACTTGGTAGTATTAAAAAAACGGTCTATCTGTTGATAATTATGATAGATACATGATGCAATACTCAGTGAGCGTATCGAGGTTGCTACTTCCGCTTTATTGTTTAAGATTCACCAACCTCTTGTAAGTAACCAAAGGTTTTCAAGTGGATGGTTGTTCTACATTGAGTGTTTAGTTCATCTTTAAGGCTTGTGATATCGACAACGACGTTGAGCATTTGGGCGAAGCAAACACGACCTAATTCTCTAGGGAAGCGCGGGGATGCAAATAGATGTACTCTTTGAATGGACGTCTTATTCATTTTTAATAAATTAAAATTTAAACTTATTCTTAATATAACATTACCAAATTATAGGTGTATGTTTTCTTTAAATATTGTTTTTGTTTTTTCGTATTATTTGATAAAAATTGAAGTCATAAAGTGGTTACATCTCAATAATTTGGTGCTGATTCGATGATTTTTTTACAAACTATTTAGAATTACTATATAATTTATGACAAAACCATATTATGAAACACATCTTGTAGATTAATACTGTATTTTTTGGCAGTCATTTGTCTATAAATGCCAACAAAAAATGGTTGCATTTACTCCTCTTTTTTATCATTTTTTGAGAAAGGGGCCTTAAAAAACAACTCCCGCACAAGAGAACAAGCTGTGTCACGGGGACTTTACAAACATACAATTAACGGACACAAATTACACCCAGACTCAGAACAACTCTTTGGGTCACACAAAGTTTTGTCCTATGTGGGAATCGAACCCAGAACCTCGTGCACAGCAGGCGCATACTGCGGCCACTGGACCACCAAGGCAGTTGCCAGAGTTGTTCAGGGATTTTGTAAGAGATAATCTATTTTAAAGTCCTGGTGCATAAAAAATGGGTCTGCAACATGGAAGTGCTACCTCTGGTACTTATAGCAAACGTCCATAGGCTACAGTAACTGCTTAACATCAGACGGGCCGTATGCTTGTTTGCCGCCCAAGTATTATAAAGAAGAAGAGTCTCAGAGAACTAGAATGTTAGAAAAACATATTATTCAATCTCTAAGGTCAATTTATCTGTTAATAGTAAAATTATTAATATTACATAACAGCCAAACAAAATCTAGTTTTATAAAACCAGTATTGTATTTTTAATCCTGTTCAACTTGAATGTTGCCATATTTTTTTCGAAAGTATAATAGTATGTTAGCTAGGACTAGACTTAAGAATATAATATTCTCCTAACCGAATTTCGGTCGTGTGTAGTTGTGGTCCTGTGTGTGAGGTTTTCCTATCCCAGGGATCATTGTCTCAGCCAAAAGACATCCACTGCTGGACATAGGGCTCCCCCAAGGATTTCCACAACTCTCGAACCTGAGCCGACCCTGTCCATCGGTTGTATTTTTATTTTATTTTATTTAAAACTTCTTGCACAACATAATGGTACAATGGCGAACTTAATGCCAAAGGCATTCTCTACCAGTCAACCTTTGGGTGATGCAGAGACAAAACTAAGTAGGTGCATTCAGTAACAATTTAAGAAAACTAATTTAACTAAATATTTTTAGACAATAGATAGATAATTAATATATTGTATGATAAATATATTCCAATAAACATAAAAATATAAATAACATAAGTATACATAAATATAATATAAACAATAAATAAATAATATCAAATTAATGAGAGTTTAAAGATGATTCTGACAAGAACTTGCTATAAAGCCGGTGTACTCCAGCCTTAAAAATGTCACGGTTTGTGGACATCCTGATTTCCAGAGGGAGCGCGTTCCACAGAAGAATAGATTGTATATTAAAAGAAGAATGTACAAGACTTGAGCTATGAAGAGGACAAAAAAGAAGAAGGTTGTTAGAAGAGCGAAGATGTCTGTCATGGCTTGAGCAGAGATATTGAAAGTGTGGAGTTAAATAAGAAGGAGCATTGGGAGAATTAAGAATTGAGTAAAGAGTGGTCAACGCACGCAGACCTACGACGTTGACGTATAGGTAGCCAATTCAGCTGAGTCCGATAAGTAGATACATGATCATACTTACGGAGATTAAAAACGAATCGAATGCAATTATTTAGAAGTCGGTCAAATTTATTGAGTAAATCTGCATTCAGGTCGAGATAACACACATCACCATAATCGATAATAGGAAAAATGAGAGTTTGCATCAACATTGTCTTGGTCTTGGCTGGAACAAAGTTTTTTAATCGATAGAGTGACCGCAGGGCTCCTATGACCTTCCGACTGACATTAGTTATCTGTGGCAACCAACTCAAAGTACCGTCAATCTGCAGCCCCAGATTCCTGACATCCTTACTAAAGGGAATAACAGTTCCGTTGAACTTCACTGGTGGGAGTGTGGTAAAATCAAGTCTACTTATGACTCGGTAGCCACCCATAATAATGGCTTGGCACTTTAATGGGTTAACTTCCAAGCCAAATCTTGCCCGCAACCTTTACCAGGTCGTCGGTCCACCTTGTTGGAGGCCAGCCCACGCTGCGTCTTCCAGTTACCTAAGTGGTACAAAAAAAGCCAGGTGCAAAATTCCAAACAACATTTTTCTTCAAAGTAGTTTTAAAGGGCTCTATCGGAATGTCCTGAACTCTAGTAACTCCTTTCGTAATGTTTATTTATAATATAAAAATATTTGGCTGTGGTCTTCTGTAAAGTAGAGGTCCTTCCCTAAACGGATTTGCTCGCTTATCTACCTCTACCTTACGTGACTTCGCTGAGGCCAGCCCCTCTAGACAAGTGGCATAAACGGTAGTCGAAACGAAAAGTCCAAATAGCAAATGTATGGGATTTGACGTTAATTTACGATATAATGTCGTAAACTTATGTCAAATTCTATACATTTGCTTTTTTGACTTTTCGATTCGACTACCGTTTATGCCACTTGTCTAGAGGGGCAGATCAGAAAATCAGCGCTGCAGTTTAAAATGCCGCAGCACAGAGCTGAGATTAGGATCCTTTCTGACATCACACAGGATATTTTTTTGTTTTGTTACTATGTGTCTAGTTTTTCTTTACCACCTGTTAGCCTGTGTATCTTCTTTAATATAAAAATGAATCGCTGAATGTGTTGCTAAGCGCAAATCTTGAGAACAGCTGAACCGATTTCGCTAATAATTTTTTTACTATGTTCGTTATTGTCAGGACAAGGTTCTTATATATAAAAAAAAAGAAAGTTGAGCTGAAAACAGTTTAACACGGGGGAAGTCGGAGCGGGCCACTAGTATAAAATAAATGTATGGAAAAGTTTCGTACGAAAAAAATCGAACGTGTGCGACATGCCATGATTTTTGTATGGATTTAATTCGTTTAATCAGCCTGTTTTAGTCTACTGCTGGACATTGGCCTCTCCTAATTTTTTTTTATTTTTTTTTTATTTTATTTTTTTATACTACTTGGGTGGCATACAAGCATACGGCCCACCTGATGTTAAGCAGTATCCGTAGCCTATAGACGCTTGCATTACCAGAGGTATCACTTGCGTGTTGCCAACCCATTTTTTTACACCAGGGCTTTAAGATGGAAGTAACCCTGGTATAGGAATACGTATCTTTCAAAACGCATTCCTAAATGAGCGCTGGAGACCTGTACTCACACACAGGAACACAACTACACCGCTGTGTGTAGTCATTTGGCTGTGGTCTTCTGTAAGGTGGAGGTCCTTCCCCAGTCGGGCCTGCTCGCTAGTATGGTGCCCTACCTCTCTTATTATTATATAATTCACGCCACAGCAGCCGGTCTTGCGCCTTCCAGTCTACCTTGTTAAGGTCATCGGCCCATCTGGCCGGGAGGCGTCCAATTTACCAAGTCACCAGGTTTGGAGGGCCAGATTCGAAAAACGAATTCGGAAAAACCAATCTAGGTATACTAATATTATAAAGCTGAATAGTTTGTTTGTTTGGTTGAACGCGCTAATCTCAGAAAATACTGTTTCGATTAGAAAAAATCTTTTTTTGTTAAATAGTGCATTTATCCAGGAAGACTATAGGCTATATAACATTACGCTATGATCAATAGGAGCGGAGCAGTAGTGAGATATGTTGCGAAAACGGGGAAAATATTCCAAATTACGTCGCGGGCGACCCCTAGTATAATAATCCTTACTAATATTATAAATATGAAAGTTTGTAAGAATGGATGGATGGCTGGATGTTTGTTACCCTTTCACGTAAAAACTACTGAACGGATCTGGATGAAATTTGGCACACAGATAGATTATGGTCTGGAATAACACATAGGCTACTTTTTGCAGCGATAACCGACATCCATGCGGGCGGAGCCGCGGGCAACAGCTAGTATATGTATATGTGGCTAGCCGTCAGTGGTCAATTCAAATTGAGAACAGTCTGGGAATAGAACTTCCCGGACTGTTCTTAATTTGAATTGACCATTGACATTTAACAAATCAATAGCGAGGCTTGCGCCACTGACCCAATCAGCCGTTTAATAAACTTTCATAGCATTTTTGTTCCAAATTAATTAAAATCAACGCCATTACTTTTTATGGGTAATTTGTAACAAATTTTCGATTGCTAAACGACTCTTGCGCATAACAATTGAATAATTTTTATTTATCTACTAAATAGGCAAACAAGCGTACAGCCCGTCTGATGGTAAGCAGTTACCGTAGCCTATTAACGCTTGTACCATAGGTACTTGCGTGATGCCGACCCATTTTTTTACACCTGGGCTTAGATATAGTATCCTTGGGATAGGAAAACGTTTATTTCAAAGCGCATCCCTAAATGATTAGTACAGATTATAGTGCAAAGCTTACATCAAGGATCTGGAATTGTTTACCAGTTCTAGGGTAACTTTGCATTAGTTGCCCTTGTATTGTTTTTCATTTTTAACCGACTTCAAAAAGAGGAGGTTATCAATTCGTGTGTATTTTTTTTTTTATTATTTTTTTTTATGTTTGTTACCGCATATCTCCGTCATTTATGGACCGATTTGAAAAATTCTTTTTTTGTCTGACTGGACATACTTTCAGTTTGGTCCCATTATCACCAAAAGAAAGTTCTGATGATGGGATCCATGAGGAATTGATTGGTGAAGTAAAACTGATGAAGAAGACCACAGATGGCCATCTGAACTTTTCAATAATAAGTATTTTACTGATGGCGATTAGATAAGTTTCGGTTATTGTTGCTAAGCAACTATTAATAAGAAATAATGACGTGAATGAATTGAGCGCGGATTGCACAGATTAAATATTGCTTTTAATACCTACTTGACCTGTGTTCAGCCCGACGCTCAGTCGATTTTATTCGATTGTAACAAACAAATATTTGAAAATTTTACAACTTGCCGTACTGAAGTCGGTTTTTTTTTGTTAAAATTATTTGTGTTGTCTTTTCAACTTACTTTACGTTATTATTTTTCCCACTTTTTACAGACGATAAGTTCGTCTAATGTAAACTTAAGTTAAGTAGCTTAAATTAGATTTTTAAGAGCTCATGTGGTGTTTACCTTTAAGTAACTGTTACACTATTACTTGTATCATGCATAAGTTTCTTTGTGTACTGTTGGTGTAAACAGTTGTTGGTGAACCAAATAAATAAATAAAATAATATATAAATAGTGCACATGCGCTTGCGCAAAAACAGGTGCAATCTTTATTCCCTCACTATCATAGTCCGCATAGCTTAACCCGTGGCGGTAATTGTTTACCGATAAGCGATCACACCTGGCTGTAAGCATATTTACTCACAACTATTCTAATATTACTTACCATCAGTACAAAATATTTAAAATTTGTAGTCTACTTACAAACCTTTACTATTTGACCTACTAAGATAGCCGCCGGGCGTTAACAATAGGAGACAGGGTTGTCACATCAAATAAACAAAGAATAGAAAGAAAAAATATTTATTGTTGATAAAAAAAAAACAGAAAAACAAGGCACTTATTATATAAAAACAAACTTACCAACAATAGGTTACCCCACTCAGCTGAGTGGTGTGTCCTATTCTACCTTGCTAAGTAAGAACGACGTAACTACATGACACATGCCACGGGAAAAACGCAAGTAAAATATCTGATTTTAAACTTACTTTTCTCCAAAACTAGAATTGCAGTTCTAGTCAAATAATATTATTGATCTTAAATAATACAATGAAATTGTCTAAGCGATTATAATCAGTGGAAGTACAGTAATATTGTTGATGTAATAAAATGAGAAGTGAATAAAAAAGCGATTAAGACTTGAGTTCTTTTTGTTTTTTTTTTTTTCAAAGACAACTCCCTCACTAGAGAACAAGCTCTGTTTCGCGGGGGACTTAACAAACATACAATTAACACACATAAATTACACCCAGACTCAGAACAACACTTTGCGGGTCACACAAAGTTTTGTCCTGTGTGGGAATCGAACCCGCGCATACTGCGGCCACTGGACCACCAAGGCAGTCAAAAGTTTAAATTATAATATACTTCAAAGTAGTGATCTGATCTGATTAGGGACGTATATGCCGATACGTCTTTATACATAACACAAAACCTTCATTCGCTACGGTAACTGCTTACCAATATGCGGCGCATATCTGACTGCCTCTGTGGTCCTGTGGCCGCAGTATGCGCCTGCTGTGCACGAGGTTGTGGGTTCGATTCCCACACAGGACAAAACTTTGTGTGACCCACAAAGAATTGTTCTGAGTCTGGGTGTAATTTGTGTCCGTTAATTGTATGTTTGTAAAGACCCCCGCGACACAGAGCTTGTTCTCTAGTGCGGGAGTTGTCTTTTAAAAGAAAAAAAATTTATGCTTGTTTGCGATCGCAAAAAAAACGTTTTAAAATATTTGCCAACCCTACATTGGGTTAGTTAACGTAATATTAGTCCATTGTATTATAATGACGAGACCTTATTCACACCGAACAAGCCATAACCGAAGTTTTAACAACGCATTAACAGACCGCCATCACATTGTCAAAACTCTCGCAGAGGAAATTACGATCTAGAGGAAAGACCAGTGATTCTAGATCGCAATTCCTAAGTATTTATTTATTTTAAACTAGCTGTTGCCCGCGGCTCCGCCTGCGTGGCTGTAGGTTATCGCTGTAAAAAGTTAGCCTATGTGTTATTCCAGACCATAATCTATCTCTGTGCCAAATTTCATCCAGATCCGTTCAGTAGTTTTTACGTGAAAGAGTTTTTTTTTTTTTTTTATACTACTTTGGTGGCAAACAAGCATACGGCCCACCTGATGTTAAGCAGTATCCGTAGCCTATAGACGCTTGCATTACCAGAGGTATCACTTGCGTGTTGCCAACCCATTTTTTTACACCAGGGCTTTAAGATGGAAGTAACCCTGGGATAGGAATACGTATCTTTCAAAACGCATTCCTAAATGAGCGCTGGAGACCTGTACTCACACACAGGAACACAACTACACCGCTGTGTGTAGTCATTTGGCTGTGGTCTTCTGTAAGGTGGAGGTGCTTCCCCAGTCGGGCTTGCTCGCTAGTATGGTGCCCTACCTCTCTTTAAAGTAAGTTTAAGTTTAAGAGTAACAAACATCTATCCATTCATCCATCCATACATACTTACAATTTTTCGTGTTTATAATATTAGTAGAATTCATGGGTGAGGCTTAACATCAGGCGGGTTGTATGCTTGTTTGCCACCCAAGTTTTAAGAGAGGTAGGGCACCATACTAGCGACTTTATAGAAGACCACAGCTAGTCTACTACTTTTTACAGCGATAACCGACATCCACGCGGGCGGAGCCGCGGGCAACAGCTAGTCTATATATAAGTTTTAATATCTTACTAGGTTATATTATAATTACTAATTAACAAGCTTCGGTTTTAACAAAGAAATGATAACAAGAGGTCAACAAGGTCATCGGGCTGGTGATGCTAATTCTGAATATGACTTTAAAGTACCGCTATCGTAGGCTGCAAGTATCAAGACTACTAGTATACACAGAGCCTCTAGACAAGTGGCATAAGCGATAGTCGAATCGAAAAGTCAAAAAAGCAAATGTATGGGATTTGACGTAAGTTTGCGAGATTATATCGTAGACTTACGTCAAATCCCATGCATTTTATTTTTTGACTTTTCGATTCGACTACTGTTTATGCCACTTGTCTAGAGGGGCAGACGATCGAACTTGGTTCGGGCCGAACCACGAACATGGTGCGCTCCGAACCATATTCGCTCGTGTGGTGCACGGCCCGCCGGACATTATTATTATTAATATCATTATAATATGGTTCGGAGCGCACCATGTTCGTGGTTCGGCCCGAACCAAGTTCGATCGTCTGTGTATACTATTAGTCTTGATACTTGCAGCGTTCGTGGTTTCTCAAACCTCTCTATAGAAGTGGGCACCACACAAATGAGCAAGCCTGACTGAGGAAGGACCTCAACCTAACAGAAGACCACCGCCAAATAACACAGTGGTTTTCTTCTTATCATAGTAGTCAAACCTGGTGATAGAGTTATTTAGATCGCCCATATTGAGACCTCTGTCGTGATCTAAATGAGCGCTAGAGACCTATACACAGGAACACAACTACACCGCTGTGTGTAGTCACTTAGCTATGATAGCCTGTAAGTTGGAGGCCCTTACCCAGTTGGGCTTCTTCTCTAGTTTGCCACCCAAGTTTTAAGAAAGGTAGCAGACGGGACCTACTTGCCCTCCGAAGCACGGAGACCCTCAGAAAGAAAAACCTACCACAATGCGATCACCCATCTATAAGGTTTTTTTTATTTTTTAAAGACAACTCCCGCACTAGAGACCAAGCTCTGTGTCGCAGCAGACTTTACAAACACACAATTAACGGTTAACGGAATCAAATTACACCCAGACTCAGAACAACTCTTTATGGGTCACACAAAGTTTTGTCCTGTGTGGGAATAGAACCCTCAAACTTGTGCACAGCAAACTGCAGCCACTGGTGGTCACCAAGACAGTCAATAGACCACCAAGGTAGTCACCGTGCCTTTGGTTGCTTAACTCTCTGATCGTCTACCGATCAGCGAGTGCACCTGGCTATGAGTGACACAGTGATGTAGTTGTGTTCCTGTGTGTGAGTACAGGTCTCCAGCGCACATTTAGGGATGCATTTTGGAAGAAGCGTATTCCTATCCTATGGATACTCCAAATCGTGGTGCCTTTTTTTTAAGGAAACTCCCGCACTAGGGAACAAGCCCTGTGACACGAGCGACTTTACAAACATACAATTAACGGACACAAAGTACACCCAGACTCGGGACAACCATTTGTGGATCACACAAATTTTTGGGATCGAACCCCCAACACGCCGCGCAGTAGTCAATCAGCCAAAAGTGCCTATTTTTAGGTCGGCAACACGCTAATGACACCTCTGGTATTTCAAGCGTCTATAGTCTACAGTGACTGCTTACTATCAGGCGGGCCGTATGCTTGTTTACCACTCCAAATAGCATAAAAAAACTTCTAGGACAATCTATAAAAAGATAAAACGCTCTTGAGTAGAGAATAATTATCAATTAATTGTTTTACCCTTGGCCGTATTTTGTGTTTATATTGTCTTATCGCTATTTTAATATGGTGCCAATCAGTCTGTTAAAACATTGGTAAACATCTGTAGAGCACCACACAAGTTATTAAGTCCGAGTGCGGAAGTACCGAAGACCATAGCCAAATAAATACGCATAGCAGTGGAGTTGTGTTTGTGTGTGAATATTATTAAGGTGGGTATCGACATGAGGGTGCCTCGCGAGAAATGCCGCGCGCGAGTCAGCCTCGGAGTGTGCAGATGCGTTTGCCTCGCGAGCCAATTTACCCAATTTGAAAGAAAGAAAGAAAATGACTTTTATTGACACAGTGGATTTTAAACAAGAACAACTTTACGTTTGTAATTTTTTCGATTGTTTCAGACTGCACGGTTGGTTCAATGGCTAAAGTGGTTACCTCACGATTTACTACTGCGCGGCGTGTTGTGGGTTCGATCCCCACACAGGACAATTTGTTTTTTGACTGCCTTGATGGTCCAGTGGCCACAGTATGCGCCTGCTGTGCACGAGGTTGTGGGTTCGATTCCCACACAGGGACAAAACTTTGTGTGACCCACAAAGAGTTGTTCTGAGTCTGGGTATAATTTGTGTCCGTTAATTGTATGTTTGTAAAGTCCCCCGCGACACAGAGCTTGTTCTCTAGTGCGCGAGTTGTCTTTTTAAAAAAATAAAGCCAAAAGCCAATCCATATATGGTTGTCTCGGGCGTACTTTGTGTCTGTTAATTGTATGTTTGTAAATTCCCCCGCGCGTTATTGCCCGCGGCTCCGCCCGCGTGTATATCGGTTATCGTGGTAAAATGTACCCTTTATTCTTCCCCAGGATACCATCTATCTCCTTGTCAAATGTCATTAAGATCTGTGCAGCCGTTTAGTCGTAAAAGCTTAACAAACAAGCCAACTCACTTTCGCATTATACATAAGTACAGATATTATACATTCCGCTATTCCGCTATTTATTATTATTATAGCTCCGGTTTCGAACGGGTGGTATTTCCCGGGCTTCCGTAATATGTTTGTCAATAAAATATAGCCTATTACACTATTTTTTTTTTATACTACCAAATAGGCAAACAAGCATACGGCCCGCCTGATGGTAAGCAGTTACCGTAGCCTATGGACGCTTGCAACACCAGGGGTATCACTCGCGCGTTGCCGAACCTTTAGAAACCTTATAACTCCTTTCTTGAAGAACCCCATGCTATAGTCTGTCAAGAAAACCTCGGCAGGAAGCTCATTCCACAACTTAATCGTACGTGGGAGGAAATTCCTCTGAAACCGCACAGTGCGGCACGATAAAGGTTCTAAAATGTACTATTATTAGTAAAATAATTATTAAAATCGGTTTAGTAGATCCAGAGATTACCTCAGGCAATTTCTTTTTTATTCTATTTTAAAAGAAGAAAAAGAAAAGATATTCTATAACAACACACCGGAGGTAAATGTGCTCAGGATAAAAAAGATATGTAAAATATAAATAATTGTGTTCCTGTGTGTCAGTACAGGTCTCCAGCGCTTATTTAGGGATGCGTTTTGTAAAAATATAGGTCGACACACGCAAGTGATACCTCTGGTATTGCTAGCGTCCATATGCTAATGTTACTCCTTAGCATCAGGTGGGCCTTATGCTTGCCAACCAAGCAGTATAAAAAAATAAAATAAAAACCAATTTTATGTGTAGTTTTGCAGCTCAGTTTCAAAAAACAACTGCCGCACTAGAGAACAAGCTCTGTGTCGCGGGGGACTTTACAAACATACAATTAACGGACACAAATTACACCCAAACTCAGAACAATTCTTAGTGGTTTACACAAAGTTTTGTCCTGTATGGGAATCAAACCAGAGATTACCCCCTACTACGTCACAAACTCACAAATTTTACCTCTTTATATCTCTGTTATATCTCCGAGACCGAATTCGGTCACGAGGACATCTATCTCTTTATTAATTAGAAGCTATAATCTGAACAATATTTATCTCCTACTATAGTCCATATCCATTGGATGATGGATCATAAAACTGGTGCCAGTTAATCTTAAGGTCAAGTTCCTGAGCCGTGAACCTTCATAAGAAGTATCTGCAACATTGTGCGCGTAATTACATTATTTACTAGATTCCGACCGCGGCATCGCCCGGGGTATAATCCTTCATTAGAGTCAAAGTCAAACTCATTTAATCATTTAGATCAAATCCATGATACTTATGAACGTCATTAAAACAAATGCCAGCATGTTTTTTTCCTACGGCCAATTCGCTGACTATGGTAGGGCCTCGAGAAGAATTGGCAAGAAACTCGGGCCACTCTTTTTAATCGTCAGAGTATAACATTAACAATTTGGTATGAGATACAATAGTGGTAACTAGTAGAGAGTGTTTACGTAATAAAATAAGCTGTTCCAAATTTCAGCTTTCTGGACTCAGCTCAATAAGTAGTCGCGCGGAAGGCTAATGATTGGGTAATTTAAAATGTATGAAATAAAAATAAAATTTTAAATTAAAAAAAACCGAAGACGGTTATTTGCTGTCCGTACTTTCGTGTCGTCTGCGCTATTTGAGTATCCATATCCCTCTTTGTTATAATAAAAATGTTTTTTATTCACATTACTGTACGTATACCTATCAATCAAAATTATTATAATTATCATTGAAATTTTGTTCCAATGCTGCCAACATGGCAATATTTTGACACTGACAGCTTCGTGTAGAAAAATCGGGTTATAGTAGCCTACTTTTGGACAGGTGTCAAAATGGACTTCATATGTGTAATAAACTGTAGTTAGATGTATTATACATATATGCCTCCATGACATAAACCAATTTTTCTAACTGTGCAGCTATCAATGTCAAAATTTTGCCATGTTGGCTGCATTGAAACAAAATGATTATAATTATAATCATTTTGATAGTATATTATAGGTTGTATTATAGTTTGATATAGGTAGTAATGTGAATAGAAATCATTTTTATTATATTGAAGACGGGTATGGATACTCAAATAGCGCAGACGACACGAAAGTGCAGACCGTACTGACAGGGACAGGCGCCGGAGGGGAGGTAGTCAGGGAAGCGGGCGGGGGAATACAATCATGACAACCTAACGATTTTGACAGCTCTAACTGCACAGTTATAAAAAAATATAGTTTATTCAATGTCAAGTTAAACAAAACCTACAGTAAATAATACAAAACAAATTAAATTATTTGTCATATTAGTAACATTAAATAAATAATACTTGATCTCAATAAGAATCAATCAACAAGTTATTATTTACAGATTGATTGATTAAACAAAAGATAACCTATACATATGTTCAAGTATATATAATAAATATATTGTTTATAATTAATTATATTATTGTTTTTCATATAATTATTGCAATTTCATGGGTATATAAACAATAATGCCCTTAGGTTTTAAATACGGAACAAAATAAGGCAGTATTCCCGTTTGAGCACCAAGTCTTAGAACACGTATGGTTTGAGCATCTTAGGTATAATAAAAAGGTACCTTAGGTATCATCATCACAACCCATAAACGTCCCACTGCTGGGCACGAGTTATAGATCGTTTCGCCCGCCATTTGTTAGCCCGAGCGGGCCAAACGACTAAATTACAAAATTTATAATATTTGATTGGGCGTTTTGGTCGATGGAGGTTTTGTTACTTTTCATGTACAGACAGATTTTGATGATGTCTATACATAAAAAGTAATGAAACCTCCATCGGGCGAAACGTCCAATCAAATATTATAAATTTTGTAATTTGGTCGTTTGGCCCGCTCGGGCGAACAAATGGCGGGCGAAACGACCTATAACTCCTGGGCACGGGTCTCCTCCATATACTTGGAGGGATATAAGCCTACTATACCACGCTAGCCAGACGGGTTGGCATAGGGTTTTGTTTCGAGTTTTCCCGCTCTTGCAGTGGATATTGTCTCCATAACTTACTCTCTTAGTCGACTCTTACGACACCCTCAGGACGGAATGGGGTGGTGATATTTGTGTTCCTTATCCGTCACCACACGGAATCAGCATAGTTGCCTTCCTTAGGTGTAGTAGAATATATTTAATTTTATTCCTTTTTGAGCACCTACAATAGTTTCTAATGATGATTTTGAGATTGTTCATAAATAAAACTTATCGATAAGTCAGTAGTACCTATGTTTATTGATCACTCCTTTCGTTTACTGGGAGCCCGGTACTTCCGAGTTAAATTGCAAATATCCTCGTAATGTAGGAAGAACCATAAACGGATAACCTCCAATCCTTTACTTGGAGCCTAGTACTTTTGTTTGATTAAGCGATCAGGTTAAGTCCTCGATCTTTTAACGTGATTAAAACGTTTGATAAATAAGTGATTTTTTATTGTCGTAAACCGTTATTAAGGCCCCTTTCTCAAAAACTGATGAAGAAAAGGTGTAAATGAAACCATTTTTTGTTGGCAATTATAGACAAATGACTGCTAAAAAATACAGTATCAATCTACAAGATGTGTTTATTAATATGGTTTTGTCATAAATTATATAGTAATTCTAAATAGTTTGTAAAAATCATCGAATCAGCACCAAATTATTGAGATGTAACCACTTTATGACTTCAATTTAAATAAAACTGATAAATTATATCGATATGTTTTATTATACACTCCTCACTCGAAACTACCGCACTGTAGAAGCTTAAAAATAAATTAAATATATTTTCTTATTCCACGTTGAGCACCAAGCTAATAAACCTATTGGTGCTCTAAGTGGAATACTTAAGATGCTCAAACCATAGGTGATCTAAAACTTAGTGCTCAAACAGGAATGCTACAGAGAGAAACGAGAAAAGCAAGGTAAGCAGTCAGCTTTAAGAGGTGTTGAGTGGGCGGGCTTGCTAACTAGCATGATTTGATTTTTAAAAGACAACTCCCACACTAGAGAACAAGCTCTGTGTCGCGGACTTTACTAACATACAATAAACAGACACAAATTACACCCAGACTCAGAACAACTCTTTGCGGGGAATCAAACCCACAACCTCGTGCACAGCAGGCGCATACTGCAGCCACTGGACCACCAAGGAAGTCTAATAATGAAACTAGCATGGAACAAGGACCTTTACCTACAGAAGATCACAGCTAAATGACTACACACAGCGGTGTATTTGTGTTCCCGTGTGTGAGTACAAGTTTCCAGAGTTCATTTAGGGATGAGTTTTTAACGACACGTTTCCATATCTTAGGGGAATTCCATTATAAAACACTGGTGTAAATTTTTTTGGGTCGGCAACATGCAAATGATACCTCTGGTTTGCCACCTAGGTAGTATAGAAAAAGGAAAAAAACTGACTGTCCTGTTATCAGTCGTTAGATCACGACAGAGGCCTAAATATGAGCGATCTAAATAACTCCGTCACCAGGTTGGCCACTAACCAAACGATAAGAAGAAGAAGGAAAAAAAATGCCAAGGCTATGGTGACTGCTTTTTTTTTTTTTTTTTTATACTACTTGGGTGGCAAACAAGCATACGGCCCGCCTGATGTTAAGCAGTATCCGTAGCCTATAGACGCTTGCATTACCAGAGGTATCACTTGCGTGTTGCCAACCCTTTTTTTTACACCAGGGCTTTAAGATGGAAGTAACCCTGGGATAGGAATACGTTTCTTTCAAAACGCATTCCTAAATGAGCGCTGGAGACCTGTACTCACACACAGGAACACAACTACACCGCTGTGTGTAGTCATTTGGCTGTGGTCTTCTGTAAGGTGGAGGTCCTTCCCCAGTCGGGCTTGCTCGCTAGTATGGTGCCCTACCTCTCTTATGCTTACCATCAAATATACATTTCCTACATATTGGGGTGATAATAACACAAAAATAACTTAGGAGGGGTAAGTACAAGAGGAAGCATATGGCTTAAATCTTTCTTTGTTTATTTTTAAATTCGAATTTCAAGATGGTCTTTGAGTGGCTGGTTTTTGCATCTCCGCCAAAATCCAACTAGTGATAATTGATTTATGTAGAAATGCAATCTGTAACTTCGTAGTGCATTCTGTAATTTCTCAAACCTCGACAGCTATACTGCTGCATGCTTTTTTTATACTACTTAGGTGGCAAATAGTTTATAGTTAGGTACTTAGTAAATATTTGTATCATTTTTTTTAGACAACTCCCGCACTAGAGAACAAGCACTGTGTTGCGGGGGACTTTACAAACATACAATTAACGGAGACAAATTACACCCAGACTCAGAACAACTTTCTGTGGGTCACACAAAATTTAGTCCCTGTGCGGGAATCGAACCAACAACCTCGTGCACAGCAGGCGTATACTACACCCACTGGACAGCCAGGGTAGTCATATTCTTACTAATATTATAAATGTGAAAGTTTGTAAGAATGGATGGATGTTTGTTACTCTTTCACGTAAAAACTACTGAACGGATCTAGATGAAATTTGGCAGAGAGATAGATTATGGTCTGGAATAACACATAGGCTACTTTTTGCAGCGATAACCGACATCCACGCGGGCGGAGCAGCGGGCAACAACTAGTTTATATATATTAAGAAATATTCTATTATTAAGTACCTTACAATATTTCCCTCCCTATTTACTTCCTCAAACAAACCCAGCATCATGTGTTTCAAACCATATGATTCTCTGTACCATTGATGCTATATTTAAACCAATTAGTTCTTCAGAATGAGAGGGCTGTTATTTATAGACGAGAAATATTATGAATGAACTTTGAGGAAAACAATGGTTTTGGGATGAATATCATTTGTAATTATTATTAATTAAATTCTTGCGGTTAATCTTACTAATATTATAAATGCGAAAGTTTGTAATGGATGGATGGATGGATGTTTGTTACTCTTTCACGTAAAAACGACTGAATGGATCTGGATGAAATTTGGCACAGAAGTAGATTATGGTCTGAAATACCATAGGCTACTTTTTGCAGCGATAACCGACATCCACGCGGGCGGAGCCGCGCGCAACAGCTAGTCAGTAATATATTCGAGTAGTTTTTTTTTTTTTTTTTTTTTCAATTAATAAGACAACTCCCGCACTAGGACCCAAGCTCTGTATCGCGAAGGACTTTACAAAGATACAATTTTATTTTTCTTTTTTAAAAACAACTCCCGCATTAGAGAACTAGCTCTGTGTCGCGGGCGACTTTACAAACATACAATAAACGGACACAAATTACACCCAGACTCAGAACAACTCTTTTTGGATCACACAAAGTTTTATCCTGCGTGGGAATCGAACCCACAACGTCACAACAGGCGCATACTGAGGCCATTGAATCCACCAAGGCAGTTAACGAACACAAATTACACCCAGACTCGAAACAACCATTTTTGGATCCCACACATTTTGGTCCCGTGTCATTTATTCATATAGATCACACTGTGACACTTATGCAGGTGAATGAAAAATGCCAAATGAGACGTCATCTAATTTGCCTACTGCCGGATTCGCTGATTGAACAGACAGGGATAGAGCCCAAGGAAAGAACCGGCAAGAAACTCAGGCCACTCTTTTCAATCGCCAGATATGTGATTACAATTTTATTTGTGTTACAATTAGTGCAGAAAGTGATGCAACCAAAAACACCATACAAACACAATAGGGTGAAAAACTGGTAGGATAGAAAAGATGAGTGTCTTGTCTGTCGGTAGCGGAGCGCTTTGTTTTTTTAGGTCAAAATTAAATTTAATGATATTCTTTATAGTATGGTAATGTGGTAGCTTCGCTTTAATATAATAGTGTGAGTAGATAATAATGTAGTAAACACAAACATTTATGGATCACACAATTTTTTGTCCTGTATGGGAATCGAACCTACGACCTCCGGCTTATCAGTCAGGGCCACTAACCACTGAACCAACAGGCCAGTCAATATTTTTAATTGGTAGTTAATAACATAACATTATATTCTTTAAAGCATATAGTTGCGCAAGCGCATATAATGCGATGTCATGCGCACTTTTACTGTTCATCGAATGTACATTTTATTGGTAATGTTGTAACGATAAAAGTTGTGTAACTTAATGTGTGGACAATTATAGATCTTAAAGACTAAAGTGAAATTTCGAGGTTTTCCCAAGAGACTATAGCATGGGGTTCTTTAAGAAAGGAGTTATAAAGTTTTTAAAGGGTCGGCAACGCGTGAGTGAGTGACACCCCTGGTGTTGCAAACGTCCATAGGCTACGGTAACTGCTTACCATCAGGCGGGCCGTATGCTTGTTTGCCACCTTGGTAGTATTTCCTTACTTGTCGTTATAATGTTTGTGAATGTTAAAACAATATGTATTTGTTCATTACTTGTCTGTTTTTGTTTGTTTAAACTGTTTTGGCTTTGTTAACTACCATGTTTAACATAACTTTTATTATTTTAAACTAACTCTGTTATTATTGTGATCGACGTTGACTGATACCAGTTTATATTTAATATTAATATTATAAAGTTAAAGAGTTTGTTTGTTTGGTTGAACGCGGTAATCTCAGAAAGTACTGGTTCGATTAGAAAAAAACTTTTTTTTGTTGAATAGTGCATTTATACAGGAAGGCTATATAACGTCACGCTATGATCATAGTATTTAATATTTTTTAAAGATAATTTATCCCGTAATTCTGAAGGTAGTTTGTTTGTTACCGTAGCCTATGGACGCTTGCAATACCAGAGGTTTCACTTGCGTGATGCCAACCCATTTTTTTACACCAGGGCTTTAACATGGAACATCCCTGGGATAGGAAAACGTTTCTTTCAAAACACATCCCTATATAAGGAACACAACTACACCGCTGTGTTTAATTATTTGGCTGTGGTCTTCTTGTCCTTCCCCAATCAAGTTTGCTTGCTAGTATAGTGCCCTACCTCTTTTATGTTATTCAGCTATTTAGCCACTACCATTTTTATGTACTTGTTACCTTCTGTTCGTTAAAAAAACAAACAAAAACAACTTTCTTTTACCATTATAAACGCACATTACCGTTTTGGTAATCAAAAATGCGTTTATTTAACGATTAAAGTAAAAGGGACACGCAATCGCTGCGTAATATGTGTATAGAATTGCGCGTGAGTGGATCTACAACAGTTTAATGAAATAACAGACAGTTCACTTGGTATAAATAATAATAATATTTTGGGACAACTCACACACCGCTATCTGATCCGAAACTAGGCATAGCCTGTACTATGGTAACCAGACAACTGATAAACAAGAAATTACAATTATAATATAGATAGATTACACCCAGACACAGAACAAACAATTGTGCTCATCACACAAATATTTGTCCTGGGTGGGAATCGAACCCACGACCTCCGGCGTAGCAGTCAGAGTCACTAACCACTAGATCAACAGGCCAGTATAAATAACACAGTGGAAAGAAAATTTCAACTCAAACCGATACTCAGACTGTGTTAATAGTTTTTTTTTTAATTCTTAAAAAAAGACAACTCCCGCACTAGAGAACAAGCGCTGTGTCGCGGGAGACTTTACAAACATACAATTTAAGGACACAAATTACATTCAGATTCAGAACAACTCTTTGTGGGTCACATATAGTTTTGTCCTGTGTGGGAATCGATCCCACAACCTCGTGTACAGAAGGCGCACACTGCGGCCACTGGATCACCAAGGAAATCAGTATTAAAAGTAATAGTAATAAAAGTAAAAGTCGATGAGAGGTAGGGTATACAAGCGAGCAAGCCCAAATAGGAAAGGACCTTACAGAAGACTATAGTCAAATAACTACCTACACACAGCGATAAAAGTTGTGTTCCTGTGTATGAGTACAGGTCTCCAGCGCTCATTTAGTGATGCGTTTTGAAAGAAACGTATTCCCATCCAAGGGATACTCCATCTTAAAGTGGTGGTGTAAAAAATGGATCAGCAACACGCAAGTGATATCTCTGATATTGCAAGCGTCCATAGGCTACAGTAACTGTTTAGCCATAGTATATGATAGACTATAAAAAGATGAGATTCTTCTGTATCGGCTGTATGACTGTTTGCCACATGAGTAGTATAAAATTCCTATGGGAAAACGTTATCAGGAAGCTCATTCCACAACCAAATCGTATGTTCTAAAATTCTTCTGAAACAGTACAGTACGACACGACCAACTCCAAAATGCGATACTTGTAACGTAGTTGAAGACATACAACATGTACTGATGGAATGTGCTCGAGACGCCCATCTTGGGGAATCATTATTTGGGCCTAGTAGTAGTAACGTCGGTATATGTAACGGTATTTTATCCAACCCTATTTCTGACCCGGCCAAAGACCTGTATAAGTTTTATATACAAACATGTAATAGAACACAAGGTAGCTACAACGGAGCGACATAGTATTGTTAAATATTAAGCTCCAAAAAAATTTGATCAAAAAAATTATAAAAAAAATACGCCACGACGTAGGTTATAAGATGTGATATTTTTCTTTCTCTGACAGACTAGCTGCCAATTTGTTTAAACTGTAATGTTTTATAAATAAACTCTCTCTCTCTAAACCCAACTAATGTTATTTATTGTTATAAACAATTACCCGGTGTTATGATTGTGATCTAATTACAAAACATGTGTGTTATGTCGGGAAATGAGTTTCATTAAACTGATTAGTCAATGGTAAGAAAGGCGTAGATATCATTTTATTTTTTTAAAAAGACAACTCCCGCACTAGAGAACAAGCTCTGTGTAGCGGGGGACTTTACAGACATACAATTAACTGACACAAAATACACCCAGACCCAGAAATTCTTGTGTGGGAATCGAACCCACAACCTCGTGCACAGCAGGCGCATAATGCCGCCACTGGACCACCGAGGCAGTCAAATCGCATATCGCACTAGCGCGTGGAAACCAATCTCCTTCATTTTATTTATTACTATCCCTTTCTGTATCATTAAGGCTTGGGATATCGCCAACGACCTTGAGCATTTGGGCGAAGCAACCACGACCTAAATATCTAGGCGAGCGCGGGGATACAAACAGATGTGCTCTTTGAATGGACGTCTTATTATTTTTTAATAAATTAAAATTTAAACTTATTCTAAATATAACATTACCAAATTATAGGTGTATGTTTTTTTTTCGTATTGTTTGATAAAAATTTAAATTGTATTGTAAAGTGGTTACATCTTAATAATTTGGTGCTGATTCGATGATTTTTTTACAAACTATTTAGAGTTACTATATAATTTATGACAAAACCATATTATGAAACACATCTTGTAGATTAATACTGTATTTTTTGGCAGTCATTTGTCTATAAATGCCAACAAAAAATGGTTTCATTTACACCACTTTTTCATCATTTTTTGAGAGAGGGGCCTTAAGATTCTTATTATCCTTACTAATATTATAAATTTGAAAGTTTGTAAGAATGGATGGATGGATGTTTGCTACTCTTTCACGTAAAAACTACTGGACAGATCTGGATGAAATTGATGAGAGGATCAGGATGAGATGATGATGAAAGTGATGAGCAAGATTGTTTGTTCTGTGTCTGGGTGTAATTTATCTATAATATGTATGTATTTAGAAATATAAGTATGTTTATCAGTTGTCTGGTTACCATAGTACAGGCTATGCCTAGTTTGGGATCAGATGGCGGTGTGTGAGTTGTCCCAAAAATATTATATTACTAGCTGTTGATCGCGGCTCCGCCCGCGTGAATGTCGGTTATCGCTGCAAAAAGTCTATGTGTTATTCCAGAACATAATCTATCACTATGCCAAATTTCATCCAGATCCGTTCAATAGTTTTTACGTGAAAGAGTAACAAACATCCATCCATCCATTCTCACTAACTTTCACATTTATAATAATAGTAAGGATAGGCTACGTGTATTGTTTTGTACTATGTAATCTGTGTATTTCTGAAATAAATTATTATTATTATACGTTAATTATAACAACAAGGTAATAGCGTGACACGTCAAGCGGACATCGCAACAACACGATGCGCATGCGCACCTATTGTGTCGATTCCTCAATAAACATTATTCTGTTACATCAAAACATCGACTGTAGGGAAACCATTTTAATAGGTGTAGTATACGAGACAGTCATACAAAAATAAATTTAATAAATCTTTTATAATATTCTTGTTTGTAATGGAGAAACTCAATGTTGAAGGTTTTTAAAGGGTCGGCAACGCGTGAGTGACACCCCTGGTGTTGCAAACGTCCATAGGCTACGGTAACTACTTACCATCAGGCGGGCCGTATGCTTGTTTGCCACCTTTGTAGTATAAAAAAAAATTCTAAAACTGCTTGGCTGATTTTGAAAATTGATTTTTATATAGAAAGCTACATTACCAGCAAGTACCATGGGCTGTATTTTTTGGTCTGATGATGGAGTCAGAAACAGTGCAAGAATTAAAATTAAACAGCTTAATTTGAAAAAGGTCTTAAAGGTAGGGCTCCATACAAATGAGCAAGCCAGTCTGGGATAGGACCTTCACCTTACAATAGTCAAAGTCCCCCGTTACACAGGGCTTGTTCCCTAGTGCGGGAGTCATCTCTGCCCCTCTAGACAAGTGGCATAAACGGTAGTCGAATCGAAAAGTCAAAAAAGCAAATGTATGGGATTTGACGTAAGTTTACGACATTATATTGTAGACTTACGTCAAATCCCATACTTTTGCTTTTTTGACTTTTCGATTCGACTACTGTTTATGCCACTTGTCTAGAGGCTCTGGTGTTTCAAGCATCATAGGCTAAGGTACTGCTTACCATCAGGCGGCCCGTATGCTTGTTTGCCTCATTAGTTATATATTTGATGACTACGAAAAGAAGTTATGTATCTATCACCTGTGTAAATACAAAAATATGAATAATAATCTGTCGCTTAGTAAGAGTTTGAACAGAGGCAGGGCCTTTACTTGCCAGGCTTGCTCGCTTGCATGGCACAACCATAGTGTAAGAAATAATATGTCTCTAATATAGGTGAGGACATTGCAACAATCTGTCAACTAAACCTACTGTCTTGGATCCCGCAACGAATTTAATCAGAAAAAAAAACGGCTAAGTGAGAGTCGTACAATCTTGTATTTTTATTATATGATGTAAATAAAAATTTACGGTTTTCACAATTTATCCTTTATCTGTGCTATAAGACGTTAATTCGTACCAAATTTCAAGATTATGAGTTCACGGGAAGTATCCTGTAGGTTTTGATTCCCTTGCCAGACTGAAACGGCTGTATCTTTTGATTGCGTTGGTTTAGAAGTTTGATTTTTTTTACAGCTTTAAGGGAGAGTAGACCTGAGTATTTGATATAAATTTTAGCTTGATACCGTTCCCCGAAAGAAAAAAACGGAACCCTTATAGGATCACTTCGTCGTCCGTCCCTCTGTCTGTCAAGACCCTTTTTATCAGGATCGCTCCACGCTCCGGAAGGGTTCCGTTTTTTACTTTCGAGATACGGAACCCTAATAAATAGGAGGAGTTAGAAAGAAAAGTTTCCACTTCCCTCCATAGCAAAGCGGGAGAAAAAATAAATCTGTAAAGGTAACAGTAACTGCTTGCCATCAGGCGGGCCGTATGTCTGCCACTTAAGTATTCAGATCTGTAGTGACTAATACCAGTGGGATTACCATGGATACATTTAATTGGATGACAGCCAGTAATCATTAAGTAATCAATAGTACTTTGTATCTAAGTAGTCCGTTTATGGAAGGAAGGTTAGACAATAATGGACTCTTGGAAATTAATTCTCAATCACGTAGACATGTGGTGATTGTGATGTCCATAATACTAGAGTCTGAAGGTAGGTGCTTTAAGATAGGTAACGCACTATAAGAGAGTTAAGGCTTGTGATATCGCCAACGACCTTGAGCATTTGTGCAAAGCAAACACGACCTAATTCTCTAGGCGAGCGCGGGGATACAAACAGATGTACTCTTTGAATGGGCGTCTTATTAAAATTTAAACTCATTCTAAATATAACATTACCATTATAGGTGTATGTTTTTTTCAAATATTGTTTTTTCTTTCGTATTATTTCATAAAAAATGAAGTCATAAAGTGGTAACATCTCAATAATTTGGTGCTGATTCGATTTTTTTTTACAAACTATTTAGAATTACTTACTATATAATTAATGACAAAACCATATTATGAAACACATACATCTTGTAGAATAATACTGTATTTTTTGGCAGTCATTTGTCTATAAACGCCAACAAAAAATGGTTTCATTTACACCTCTTTTTCATCATTTTTTGAGAGAGGGGCCTTAACCCGATTAGGGAAGGACCTCTACCTTACAGAAGACCACACAGCCTGTGTAAGTACAGATCTCCAGCTCTCATTTGAGGATGCGTTTTGAAAGAAACGTTTTCCTATCAATAGGTTACTCTATCTTAAAGCCCTGGTGTAAATAAATGGGTCGGCAACACGCAAGTGATATCTCTAGTATGGCAAGTGTTCATAGCCTGCGGTAACTGTTTTACATTAGACGGGTCATATGTTTGTTTGCCACCCAAGTAGTCTGTATACCAAAAAAACATTTTTTATAATTTCTGTGTGTCTGTTTGTTCTGGCTAATCTCTGAAACGGCTGGACCGATTTTGACAGGACTTTCACTGGCAGATAGCTGATGTAATAAGGAGTAACTTAACTTTTTTTTGTTTTATTAATTTACGACATCGACGCGGGCGGAGCCGCGGGCAACAGCTATTTAAAAATAAATAACAAATATGTTCGCGTTTATAACATTAGTAGAACTACATGCTGCGCCTGCGCAACCAAGTACAAAACTGTCTCTATAAATCCGTAACTCATACACACACTACGTACCTACATACAAAAACATTACTTTCCGCATAGCCCACGCTACTTTCCCTGCCCACGCCATTGACAATAAGACTTTCGCTATTCAAGCTATAGACTACACATCATTGGCTCGCAATTATTTAATTCTATCAATAGACTAAACGATTAATTGACGCTTTACGTGACCAAAATGGTAGCTTATTTTTAACCGACTTCAAAAAAGACCGTTTCTTAATTCGACCGTTATATATTTTTTTCTTAATTCTTTATTGTACACACATAAATAACAAAATCCTACTAATATTATAAACGCGAAAGTTTGTAAGTATGGATGGATGGATGGATGTTTGTTACTCTTTCACGTAAAAACTACTGAACGGATCTGGATGAAATTTGGCACTGAGATAGATTATGGTTTGGAATAACACAAAGGCTACACAGTTTTTACATCGATAACTGACATCCACGCGGGCGCAGCTGCGAGCAACAGCTAGTACATACATATATTACAAACAAAAGAATCATCAAAATCGACTTTGATGTTTTTTTTTGTTGGAAAGTAGATATCCCAAGGGATGAACCCTACCATGATAAGGAAACAAGGATCTGATGATGGCATCCCAGAGAAATCGGAACCTTCGAAAATCGTAGTGGCGATTAGTGCGTTTGTTTTTTTTCATTAAGTATTTTAAAGCACTATATTTTTGGCTCTAAGTATGCTAGTCATCTGTGTGTAGCTTTTGGCTGAGATAATGGTCCTACCCAAGTCAGACATGCTCGTCTTGATGCCCTACCTCTTTTGAAAGAACGTGAAGAGAAAATAAAATTGCTTCAGAAAATACGAAGTTACAAGAATGTTCCATAGCCGTTACCCGCGGTTCCACCCGCGTGAATGTCGGCTATCACGATTAAGTAAAAGTAGGCTAAAGTAAAAAGTAGCCTATTCGCTATTCCAAAATGTAGGGATTTTTTAAAATTAATTTATATCTAATCAAAGTTTTAAGCTTTAAAATGATGTATTTTCCTTAAAAAAATCATCCCCTGTTTCAACCCCTCACAGCCCATTTTTTGCATTAAAAAGGAGTCTATGTCGTTTTTCAGGCCCTTGACTATCTCTGTACCAAATTTCATTTAAATCGGTTCAGTAATTTAGGAGTATTTTAATACGCATTTTTAATATTACCAAGTTAAGGATTTATGAATCCGTCAGACTTCAATAAACAATAAATAATGGAATGTAATAATGGCAATTCGTATAATATTCACTATCATATTTACATGCTGATGTAAAAAGTATAACCCTATCATTATTGATTTAGCATTTTTAAATGAGGTCACAAATTCCGTAAATAACAGAAATTGCGAAGAATACTTTTCAATTATGGAACTATACAAGAAAGCGAGCCCAACTGAAGAAAGACCACCACCTTCCAGAAGACCACAGCCAAATAACTTCAGCGGTGTAGTTGTGTTCCTGTGTTTGAATACAGGTCTCTAGCGCTCCTTTAGGGATTGGTGCGGATCATTTTGGGGGGATTTACCATAATCGCCACGCTTGGCAGGCGAGATGGCGATCGCAGCGGCGGAAGTCTTTACATAGGGACGCTGCTGCCCGTCCTATGTCTATCATTTGCTTCCGCCATGTTGCAATGGTTTGACCGCCATTATTCGGTTGACTGCTTGCACAAGGACAACATTTAGGGATACGTTTTCAAAAAGATTCCCGTTCCCAGGGATACTTTGTCTTAAAGCCCTGGTGTAAAAAAAGGGTCGACAACACACAAGTGATACCCCTGGTAGAAGATATTGCAAGCGTCCATAGGCATCGGTAACTGCTTAACATCAGGCGGCCGTATGCCAGCCAAGTAGTATAAAAAAAAACATAAACATAGAGATATTCGCTGTAGCCATTTTTAAAATATTGTGAAAAAAAATCAGCCTAGATTTGTATAAAAAAGCAAAGGAATACAAAATTATTATTTCGTATTTTTTTTTGTAAAAAGACAACTCCCGCACTAGAGAACAAGCTCTGTGTCGCGGGGGACTTTACAAACATACAATTAACGGACACAAATTACACCTAGACTCAGAACAACTCTTTATGGGTCACACAAAGTTTTGTCCCTGTGTGGGAATCGAAACCACAACCTCGTGCACAGCAGGCGCATACTGCACCCACTGGACCACCGAGGCAGTCATTTTATATAATTTTTACATAGTTATAATCGGATAAAGCTGCTGTCATCTCTATCGCACTAATTTCGAAGAGGTATGAGGGAATGAGACGGCAATATGTCTGACAAGTCTAGCTACTAGAATTATGGTAACACCTGTGTCATTATCAGTTTTACCTTGGTTTTTATTAATAGGACCTCAGTCACTTCCCATTTGAGATAACAAGTTAAACCTAGAAATGTACACACGGCCATCTTTTTTTACTACTTATGTGACCAACAAGGATATAACCTGATTTTTATAAGCTGTCAATGTTAAAATATTGCTATGTTGGCTGCATTGGAACCATATTTCAATAATAATTACAATCATTTTGATTGATAGGTATGTACAGTAATGAATAAAAGCCATTTTTTAAACAAATTCAAAAAAGTTTTTTTTTCTAAATTCGACCGTATATATATGCTTTTTTTATGTTTGTTCGCGAATAACTTCGTTGTTTATGAACCGATTTTCAAAATTCTTTAGGGCAACCCTCAAATGTTGTAGGTAATAATAATGTTTTTCGTATATTTTTTACTTTTATCTTATCAATAAAAATAGAAAAAAAAAAATTTTTTTAATAATAATAATAATATTTATTTGTTCAGAATGCAGGTATAACAATGAGATGGTAACAATATAAACCAGTTTCCTTATACATTCTGCCTCAATAAGGCATACAAATATTTGAGGACATGCATTATATTAATCAGGCATCAATAAAAATTAATAGTCAAAAATCCAATTGTTAACATATTGAGATTACATACACATAGATTATTATCATTACATTAACCAGACAGCAATTATTATATTATATTATGATTAAGCCCATTATTAATTAATTAATTATTACATTATCATTATTTTACAAATTCGGATACAGAGTAAAATCGTTTTTCTAGCAACCACGATTTAAGAGCTTTATTAAATTTGCTAGTGGGTAGTAGACCTTTAATATCATTAGGTATTTTATTATATATCCGCCCGAATTAAAAATTGAAACCGACTTTAAATACCCTTAAATTAACTGAATACAGATTGAAGTCTGTACCGAGCTTAATATTAGGTGACAGGATGAACCTAGCACCGACCTTCAATCTGTATTCAGTTATTTTTCGGTTTTTGAAGTTTTTATTTAAATTATAATAAAGAGAGATATGGATACTCAAATAGCGCAGACGACACGAAAGTGCAGACCGTACTGACAGGGACAGGCGCCTGCGGGGAGGTAGGAAGAGAAGCGGGCGGGGGAATTCAACCATGTCAACCTAACGATTGATGGCCGTTGGGGCAGAAAAGATCTGGAGTGGCGACCACGAACTGCAAGACGCAGCGTGGGCAGGCCTCCAACAAGGTAGACTTACGACTCTTGTAATGGTATCCGATGGATAAGGTCAGCTCAGGACCGAATGCTGTGGAGATCTTTGGGGGAGGCCTATGTCCAGCAGTAGATGTCTTTTGGCTGACATGAAGATGATGATCCTAAAGATTTTGACAGCTCCAAATGCACAGTAATCAGTTTTTTTTTCTATACTACTTGGGAGGTAAACAAGCATACGGCCCGCCTGATGTTAAGCAGTTACCGTAGCCTATGGACGCTTGCAATATCTCTTGCGTGTTGCCAAACCATTTTTTACGCCAAGGCTTTAATATGGGAGTATCCCTGGGATAGGAATACGTTTATTTCAAAACACATGCCTAACTGAGCGCTGGAGACCTGTACTTACACACGGGAACACAACTACAACGCTGTATGTAGTTATTTTGCTGTGGTCTTCTGTAAGGTCCTTCCCCATTCGGGCTTGCTCATTAGTATGGTGCAATACCTCTCTTAAAATAGGTAGATAATATACTTTTTTTTTAATTAATTTTAAACATCGAATTATACGTCCCATCCTACTAATATTATAAACTCGAAAGTTTGTAAGAATGGATGGATGGATGGATGTTTGTTACCCTTTACGTAAAAACTACTGAACGGATCTGGATGAAATTTGACACAGAGATAGATTATGGTTTGGAATAACACATAGGCTACTTTTTACAGCGATAACCGACATCCACGCGGGCAGAGCCGCGGGCAATAGCTAGTTCATCATAATCCCGCGCAGGTTGCGCAGGCGCCATTTGCCGCTACATTAAACTGTAGTTTGACACATCAGCACATGTCACTTGTCACCGCACATATCAACGGAGTCACTTTCACTTTTATGTACTTTTACTCGATTTCTAATAGCACCGATTGATATGTAATTATTTATACGTTCCCACGGATAGCAAGCGACGGTGACTGAGGTCTGGAATTAGATGGGTTGTTATAATTGTGTGTGCATAAGGGAGCAAGTCCGACTGCGGAATGACCTCCACCTTACAGAAGACCACAGCCAAATAACAAACACGGATCAATACAATACTACACCATTGTGTGTAGTTCTTCTTCTTCTTCTTCGTGTCGATGGTACGATAAATAATTAATTAATTATATTTACATAATTGCACAAGCCCAGAATTTTGCCACCTCTACGGCGTTATCAGCTGCTGCGCAGAGGTCACTCAAAGTGCAGGTATTAGGACACAAAGGACAGGACAGGAGGTGAGCCATTGTTTGCGGGTCCGTACCACATTCGCACTCTGTAGTTATTACAGCGGTATACTGCCGTGTTATAACTTAAATGCCGTTATCTTGACATCTGGTCACGTTGTTACTTAATGACATTTTTGCTGATTTCACACGAGAAACATATATACTTAACGACTTTTTTTTTAAATTATATCTAAAACTATTCAAGATATTAAAAATTCGCAAACACAGATCGATCGTTTTTTTTTTCTCATTAATCATATATCATACATCATAGCATCAAAAGTTAAAAACGACCAGATGTCAGATAACGGCATTTAAGTTATAACACGGCAGTATAGCCCCACTTAACCAGATTGTATCTGCATCTTCCCACTTGGGTCCGAAGTCAGTTGAGTGTAGTTATTGTAAGGGTATATAGGGACACCAAAAGGACACAAATGTTTTTATTGTCTCAACAACTTAACTTAGATTGCTTAACTCTCTGGTTGCTCAATACCCAGAGGTAGATATTTTCTACACCAAAATGGGCCAATTTGTTAAATTCTGCATTTTTTATTTTATTTTTTTATACTACTTGGGTGGCAAACAAGCATACGGCCCGCCTGATGTTAAGCAGTATCCGTAGTTTATAGACGCTTGCATTACCAGAGGTATCACTTGCGAGTTGCCAACCCATTTTTTTACACCAGAGCTTTAAGATGGTAGTAAAACTTTCAAAACGCATTCTTAAATGAGCGCTGGAGACCTGTACTCACACACAGGAACACAACTACACCGCTGTGTGTAGTCATTTGGCTGTGGTCTTCTGTAAGGTGGAGGTTCTTCCCCAGTCGGGCTTGCTCGCTAGTATGGTGCCCTACCTCTCTGAAAATTCCCTTATATACAACTTTATAAGGGAATATTACTGTATATGTAATCTGTGTATGTATTCTTTTTTGTTTTGGTTCACTGCACGTGTTAGGCAACTGTTAGCGCAGTGAGCAGTTGAAAAATGAATAAACAATCAATTTATTATTGATCTTTATATTTAGAAGGTGTGGTGATGAGACGCGTGTGGTTCTACGCAGAGCTTTTAGTTAAGTGTTAACTGCAAAGTACAGTAAAGTGTTCGTAGAGGGTTGGTATATGTAATATATAAAATTCTCGTGTCATAGTGTTCAACTTTGAACTCCTCCGAAACGGCTCGACCGATTTTCGTGAAATTTTGTGTGCATATTGGGTAGGTCTGAGAATCGGACATCTATTTTTCATCCCCCTAAATGTTAAGGGTGGTCCACCCCTATATTTTTTCATTTTTCATTTTCATAGCATTAAAAATACATACAACCCTTAAGTTTCACCCCTCTACGATCAACCCCAATTTTTTAATAGCCATATTACAATTTTAGTAGCAAAACAACGTTTGCTAGGTCAGCTAGTAAAATCTAATATTTACGAGTTAGAAAGAAAGCTACAGTTATGATAGATTTGTTTTTGTCCATTCCAACAGTTATTTGACTGTGGCATTCCGTAAGGTGCATGTCCTTTCCTAGTAGGGCTTGCTACATTGTATGGTGCTTAAACTGTCTGAAAATGTTCATTATTTGGATTGTTATTATTTACATATCGAAATTTAAAGGCGGAGATCGAATCATGAGGCTGCCGCGCGCGAGGCAGCCTCGCGAGCCAATTTGTACGTTGCCTGACTGACTGACTGCTCAATGCGAGCACCAGATGAGTTTTTAAACTTATACATTTCACTAAAAGCCATTTCTATTTTTGGCATTCTAATACCAGTCTCATCTATTATGACTAAACGAAATTCGAACCCACGACCCTAGTGACCTTCTAAACAATGAATCTGTGTTTTGTAGATCATTGTTATAACAACAGAAAGTTGTATTACACATACATACATATATACGGTTATCTATACTTACTAATATTATCAAGAGAAAATATTTGTATCTATGCTAATATTATAAAGCTGAAGAGTTTGTTTGTTTGTTTGGTTGAACGCGCTAATCTCAGAAAGTACTGGTTCGATTAGAAAAAATCTTTTTTTGTTGAATAGTGCATTTATCCAGCTATAGGCTATATAACATCACGCTATGATCAATAGGAGCGGAGCATTAGTGAGGTATGTTGCAAAATCGGGGAAAATATTCCAAATTACCACGCGGACGAAGTTGCGGGCGACCTTATGAATAAAGTCAATAACTTAAGAGTTTGACTGCCTTGGTAGTCCGGTGATCGCAGTATGCGCCTGCTAGCTATGCACGAGGTTTTGGGTTCGATTCCCACACAAGACAAAACAGTGTGACCCACAAAGAGTTGTTCTGAGTCTGAGTATAATTAGTGTCTGTTAATTGTATTGACCACAGCCAAATAACTACACACAGCGTGTATTTACGTTCCTGTATGTGAGTACAGGTACAGCACGGAGACGCTCAGATGAAATACCACTATGCGGTCACGCATCTATACCTGTTACCGTAACCTTGGTTGCTTAAAGCTTGGGATATCGCCAACGACCTTAAGCACCACTTATTCTCTAGGCGAGCGCGGGGATACAAACAGATGTACTCTTTGAATGGACGTTCTATTAATTTTTAATAAATTAAAATTCAAACTTATTCTAAATATAACATTACCAAATTATAGGTGTATGTTTTCTTAAAAAAATTTTTTTTTTTTCGTATTATTTGATAAAAATGTAAGTCATAAAGTGGTTACATCTCAATAATAAGGTGCTGATTCGATGATTTTTTATACAAACTATTTAAAATTACTATATATAATTTATGACAAAACCATATTATAAAATACATCTTGTAGATTAATACTGTATTTTTTGGCAGTCATTTGTCAATAAATGCCAACAACAAATGGTTTAATTTACACCTCTTTTTCATCATTTTCTAGGGGCCTTTAGATCCTTATTATAATATAATATATTTAGGACAACTCACACACTGCCATCTGATCCCGAACTAGGCATAGCCTGTACCTACTATAGTAAGATGAGAGAGGGGCCTTATCCAACTGATCGTATATTGAATTGCGAGTGCACCTGGCTAAAAGCGCCTCGTTAAAACATCCTATTCCATCCAATTTTTCACATTAAACAAGTACAGACATACACGGTAATTTCTCACACATTTCTAGGTTAAACGCATTTAGTGCGGCCGTTAGCCGGATGGATCACTAACGAAACTGTAGGTACTACATGCTATGGTAGTAGGTGTAAGGAAGAATATCTCTTACTAGCCGTTGCCCGCGGCTCCGCCCGCGTGAATGTCGGTTATCGATCGCTGCAAAAAGTAACCTTTGTGTTGTAGCAGACTATAATCTATCTCTGTGCCAAATTTCATTCAGATCCGTTCAGTCAATACTTACAAACTTTCGCGTTTAAAATATTAGTAGGATACTTCCTTACACTTTTTTTTTAAAGACAACTCCCGCACTAGAGTACAAGCTCTGTGTCGCGGGGGACTTTACAAACATACAATTAGCGGACACAAATTACTCCCAGACTCAGAACAACTCTTTGTGGGTCACACAAAGTTTTGTCCCTGTGTGGGAATCGAACCCACAACCTCGTGCACAGTAGACGCATACTGAACCCACTGGACCACCAAGGCAGTCAATATATAAAACACTATGAACATACATATATATACCTACTAATACAACCAATTACCAGCCATATGTACATATATGTCGCAGTATGTCATTATGTCAATTGATGAATAAGTGCGAATGAGGACAGACAGACATACTGTTAAACGTACTATATATAGAAAGCAAACATGACTTTTGCATTAGTTACCGTTAGAAAAATATTTGTACGCGATTTTTTTTAGCGACTATCAAGCATACGACCTACGATTTAAGCAATTACCGAATAGCATATTAATATATGTTTTAAGAGAGGTAAGGCACCATACTAGCGAGCAAGCCCGACTGGGGAAGGACCTCCACCTTACAGAAGACCACAGAGAATAACTAACACACAGCGGTATAGTTGTGTTCCTGTGTGTGAGTACAGGTCTCCAACGCTCATTTAGGGATGCGTTTTGAAAGTAACGTTTTTTCTATCCCAGGGATATTCCTTTTTAATGCACTGGTGGCAAAATTGGCGACCAGCCAAGCCTTCCAACCCCCTTTTACTGCCTCTCCCCCCTCCTTCATCATCACAACCCTTAAACGTCCCACTGCTGGACACTGGTCTCCTCCATTCGCTTGAACGGATATAAGCGTACTATACCGCGCTGGCCAGACGGGTTGGTATAGAATTTGGTTTCTAGTTTTTCCTCTCTTGCAGTGGATATTGTATGAATGTGTTACTCCCTTAGTCAACTCTTACATCACCCTCAGGATGGAACGGGGTGGTGACATTTGTATTTTTAATCCGTCACTACGCGGAATATTAATGCCTCCTAAGGGTCAATTCCCAATGAAAGAGCAGCGGCCGGCAGCGATAAAATATCACAAACCATTTTGAATCTTACAACTTGAGTTAAAAGTTCATAGTCATTTGCAGGCAGAGAGGCAGCGCGGAGACGCGAGCCTGCTCGAGCCTTTTTTACCTTCAAATGACTATGAACTTTTTACTCAAGTAGATAAGATTCAAAATGGTTTGTAATATTTTTTTTTTTTTTTTTTATACTACCAAGGTGACAAACAAGCATACGGCCCGCCTGATGGTAAGCAGTTACCGTAGCCTATGGACGTTTGCAACACCAGGGGTGTCACTCACGCGTTGCCGACCCTTTAAAAACCTTATAACTCCTTTCTTGAAGAACCCCATGCTATATATTTTGTCGCTGCCGGCCGCTGGTCTTTCAGTGGGGATTAACCCTTAGTCTCACACAAAACTGCAATATTACGAATGGAAGTTAAACTCGTTATTCACACGAAAGTTAACTCACAGGATATGGAACCAGTCATTCAAGGCAATCAGATCGAGTTAGCGGCGACTACCTATAAGTACATAGTAGCTGTATAGGTACTAAAGGCTACTTATAGTCACATTTCGCACTTATGTAGTACATCAAAGATGTTTGCTTTCAGAAAGCAAACGTCTGGAAATTGAAGGAGAGAGGTAGGGCACCAAACTAGCGACAGGGAAAGGACCTTACAAAAGACCATAGCCAAATAACTATACACAGCGGTGTAGTTGTGTGCCTGTGTGTGAGTACAGGTCTCCAGCGCTCATTTAGGGATGGGTTTTGAAAGAAACGTATTCCTATCCCAGAGATAGTCCCATCTTAAGCCCTGGTGTAAAAAAATGAGTTGGCAACACGCAAGCACTGATACCTGTGGTATACCTCTGGTATACCCAGATACCTCAAGTATTGCAAGCATCCATAGGCTACGGTAAGTGTTTAACATCGAGCGGGCCGTATGCTTGTTTGCCACCCAAGTAGAATAAAAAAAGCGCGGCAGCTCTTGTGCAGTAGTTTTAAAAAATACCATTATCTATTAGCCAAGCAAATGCCTTGCGAGGTCTCTGTGGATGCCTCTGTTCGCTCTGCCTCGGCCGAGGCAGCGCACATGCTTGCGCCCGAGCCACCAAGTATCGGTTTTTTGTTTTACTCAAAGTTGCCTCGGTGGTTTGCCGCGCGCACCCTGGACGTAAGCGTGTATTCTTTAAAAATACGAAGCACTTGATGGCTAACTCTCAACTGATCGAACGAGCAAATGTCTCGAGCTTACCACTCGTGATGGCGAGCTTGCCGATAATACCGAGTACCGAGGCAGCCTCGCTCACTTGGTGACAGTTTCTGCTAGGTTATAACAGCCCGGCCATGAGCCAGCCAGCAACGACAGCCGGCCCAGCCACCGCTCGCCGCTGCTGCAGCAGCAGCGGCAAGCGGCGGCGGCGAGCGGTGAGAACAAAATGTAATTAAACGTTCTATGACGCCACGTCACGTCACGTGGTTTTACAGCCAAGAGCGGCGTGATTTGCGGCGCGGTTTGAGACGCGGCAAGCGGTGACCGACGAAAACAAATGTTAGACAACCTATGAAGTATGCTACAGCTACCGACACATGTCTAAGATTTTTTTTTTTTTTTATACTACATACTTGGGTGGCAAACAAGCATACGGCCCGCCTGATGTTAAGCAGTATCCGTAGCCTATAGACGCTTGCATTACCAGAGGTATCACTTGCGTGTTGCCAACCCATTTTTTTACACCAGGGCTTTAAGATGGAAGTAACGCTGGGATAGGAATCTTTTTCAAAACGCATTCCTAAATGAGCGCTGGAGACCTGTACTCACAGACAGGAACACAACTACACCGCTGTAGTCATTTGGCTGTGGTCTTCTGTAAGGTGGAGGTCCTTCCCCAGTCGGGCTTGCTCGCTAGTATGGTGCTCTACCTCTCTTAAAAAACATTTGTTTTTGCCGCTCACCGCTTGCCGCGTTTCAAACCGCGCAATCCACGCCGCTCTTAGCTGTGGCCTGGCTGTTAGTACATTCGTCCGCCACTCGCCGCTGCCGCGCAAAATCGTGGCCAGCCCGTAAATAAGAGGTTAACACGACACTTACAGAGTGCCAACTGCCTATTCAAAGAAGTAACGGTACATACGTACCAAGAATAACTTTGCCACTAAATTAGAATTGTTAACAAGAAGCAAGTACTTACTCTATTCAACTTAACTAAGTTTTAAACATCGCGTTTCCTCTTTACAAATCCTTACTAATATTATAAATGTGAAAGTTTGTAAGAATGGATGGATGGATGGATGTTTGTTACTCTTTCACGTAAAAACTACTGAACGGATCTGGATGAAATTTGGCACAGGGATAGATTATGGTCTGGAATAACACATAGGCTACTTGTTGTAGCGATTGTTCTTACTTTTTGTAGCGATAACCGACATACACGCGGGCGGAGCCGCGGGCAACAGCTATATGTATATAAAGAGGAAATATTTGATTTTGTGATTGTTTTTTTTACGATTTAACTTAAAAACTATTCGACCGAATTTTAAAATTCTTTTACCGTGAGAAAGCTACATTATCAAAGTCAAAGTCATTTATATCAAATTCATGATACTTATGAACGTCATTAAAACAAATGCCAGCATACTTTTTTCTGACCAATTCACTGACTAGGGTAGGGCCTCGAGAAGAATTGGCAAGAAACTCGGGCCACTCTTTTTAATCGCCAGAGTATAACATTTACAATTTGGTATGAGTTACAATAGTGGTAACAAAAAGGAACGGAAACCAATTCATCGGGTGACATAGGCTACGCTGGCGTAATGCGGGTTGGTGGATCAGCCCCTCTAGACAAATGGCACAAGCGATAGTCGAATCGAAAAGTCAAAAGAGTAAATGTATGGGATTTGACGTAAGTTTACGACATTATATCGTAGACTTACGTCAAATCCCATACATTTGTTTTTTTGAGTTTTCGATTCGACTATCGTTCATGCCACATGTCTAGAGGCTCAGTCATGCTTTTGAAATTTCTTCTATCACATGTGGGTTTCCTCACGATATTTTCCTTTACCGTTAGGAGATGGTAAATTAATTAAGAGGAAATGCGGGCGGAGAGACTTTTGAATATTAGGTATTTGAATAAACTATCGCTGTCGCTCTGCGAGCGCTCGGCCGCGCGATTTGTGCGACAGGGACAACTGCATATCCGACTAAACAGCATAAGTAAAAAGAGGTAATTCGAGGTTTGGTTCTCGCCTATTTCCTCCTCCATTATTAGACCAATTTAAAAGATATTTCGTAAACTGCATGATTAGGATATAAAATGTGCCCCTATGTTTTCCTTTTTTCAATAACAGTTGTCATATTTGTATACCAGGCCTATGTTGACAGCCATCTAAAATGGTTATTTTGAGCATTTTTAAGGGTTTCTAGTGATTATAAATATAATGAATCATTAAAAAGGAAAACATAGGAACATACAAGAAGTTGATATTAATTTTATTGCAAAAAATGTTTACTTTTAGATCGTAAACCAGGTAGAAAACAGGCGAGAGCGTTTCTATGGAGAATAGACACACCGCATTTCCTCTTAATAAGTGCGCATACATTTCAGAAATATAAATTTACATTGGTACCGAGTGACGCCCAAAGCTCACACCTCAATTTATATTTATTCAACCCCTAAAATTAAATAAATGTCTAACCCATGCGAAGCCGGGGCTTGCAACTTGTGTTCACAACCACAACTTGAAACCCACCAGTGCGTTGAAGGACATTGAGACGTTATGCTTCGCCAACTGGGAACTGAACCCACGATAGATCAACCATCCGTGACTGTTGATTTATCAAATTACATGGTTCCTCTTGTCTTCATTTTATTGTATACCACTGTGTATTTTTTTTATACTACTTGGGTGGCACAAGCATACGGCCCGCCTGATGTTAAGCAGTTACCGTAGCCTAATTTTCCTAATTTAATTTTATTTTTTAATACCTAATTTTCTCTGCATCACCCAAAGGTTGACTGGTAGAGAATGCCTTTGGCATTAAGTCCGCCATTGTACACATATTTTGTGCAAGAAGTAAATAAATAAATAAATAAATAAATAGCCTATGGAAGTTTGCAATACCAGAGTTATCACTTGCGTGTTGCCCTTTTTTTTACACAAGGGGTGTAAATACATTTCTTAAATGAGTGCTGGAGACCTAAACTCACGCGCAGGAACACAACTACACCGCTGTGTGTAGTTATTTGGCTGTGGTCATCTGTAAGGTGGAGGTCCTTCCCCAGTCAGGCTTGCTCGCTAGTATGGTGCCCTACCTCTCTTAATGGGTATATTTTGTGTCTGTTAATTGTATGTTTGTAAAGTCCCCCGCGACACAGGGATTGTTCCCTAGTGCGAGAGTTGTTTAAAAAAAAACTGGAGACAAACAAGCATATGCAGTGACTCAATTAATTCAAAAGATTTAGTCAAACAATTTTAGCCGTTTAAGTCAAATATCTAGGCAAAAATGTTTGAGTCGGCAACTCGCAAGTGATATCTTTGGTATTGCAAGTGTCTAGACTACGGTAACTGCTTTCCATCAAGTCGAAAAACAAAGCAATCGAATAGAATAGAAGGCAAATTTATAGAAAGTTTACGAAATAATATAATGTCGTAAGCTAACGTCAAATATTCGATTCGACTGCTGTTTATGCCACTTGTCTAGACGGGCTGTCCAGTCAGGCTATTGTTTTATACTACCAAGGAGGCAAACAAGCACACGGCCCGCCTGATGGTAAGCAGTTATCGTAGCCTATGGACGCTTGCAACACCGGCCGGCTGATTCTCTAAGAAACAGCGATGGCAAAGTGACGGCATATCTATTGACTAAACGTCAAAAGGCTCGGCTTTTGCTCTTACGGAATACCGATTTTCAATCTGACAGCCAGATTTGATTTTGACTGCCTCGGTGGTCCAGTGGCCGCAGTATGCGCCTGCTGTGCACGAGGTTGTGGGTTCGATTCCCACACAGGACAAAACTTTGTGTGACCTACAAAGAGTTGTTCTGAGTCTGGATGTAATTTGTGTCCGTTAATTGTATGTTTGTAAAGTCCCCCGCGACACAGAGCTTGTTGTCTAGTGCGGTAGTTGTCTTTTTTTAAAAGAAAGAAAAAGATTTTGCTCGGTTTTTGCGGTGGCTCGGTTTTTGCTCTTACGGAATACCCCTGCTGGGGTATCACTCACGCGTTGTCAACCCTTTAGAAACCTTATAACTCCTTTCGAAAAGAACCACATGCTATAGTCTCTCGGGAAAACTTCGGCAAGGAGCTCTTTCCACAACCTAATCGTACGTGGGAGGAAATTCCTCTGAAACCATACAGTACGGCACAATAGAGGTTCTAAGATGTGAGGATGAACTCCCTGTCGGTGGCGAGAGGTGCGTTGATAAAATGTGGTCTTGGCCATTAGTAATACTTAGGTATCAACGTGGTACTAAAATACGAAATGACGAAGCAGCAGTATGACCTACATCATGATTCATTATAACTATGTTTATAATTATAACTATAACAGTAACTATATCAACTATATAAGTCTGTTAACTAATATATTATGGATACCTGATCTTATAATAAGGAGAAAATGTACTATGATAACCAGACAACTGATCAACACATATATATGTATAATCCTTATCCTTACTAATATTATAAATGTGAAAGTTTGTGAGTATGGATGGATGAATGTTTGTTACTCTTTCACGTAAAAACTACCGAACGGATCTGGATGAAATTTGGCACAGAGATAGATTATGGTCTGGAATAACATATAGGCCCAATACAAAGTGCCCTTTCTCTCTTAAAAGAGCTGTCGTACAGTCAAGTACTAATTATTTGTCCTACTTATTTCTAAATGCACTTTACTCGAGTCGTTGAGTCATATAGAGGGCATTGCACTTGCTCTTATTAAAAGATATCTTTGTGTACATACGAGAGATAGTTTAAAAGATTATCTATATACTGTTTACTTTATCTATCCTTACTAATATTATAAATGTGAGAGTTTGTAAGAATGGATGGATGGATGGATGTTTGTTACACTTGCACGTAAAAACTACTGAACGGATCTGGATGAAATTTGGCACACAGATAGATTTTGGTCTGGAATAACACATAGGCATTTTGAAGCGATAACCGACATCCACGCGGGCGGAGCCGCGGGCAACAGCTAGTATTATATCTTTTTACCGTGACTTCGATCGCAAATTTTATTTATTTACCTACTTTAAGAGACACCATACTAGCGGGCAAACTTGACTTGGGAAGGACTTCCTCCTTACATAAGACCACAGCCAAATAACTACACACAGCAGTGCAGTTGTGTGCCCGTGTGGTACAGGTCTCCAGCGCTCATTTAGGGATGCGTTTTGAAAGAAACGTATTCCTATACCAGAGATATTCCATCATAATGCCCTACCCCCTAGACAAGTGGCATAAACGGTAGTTGAGTCAGTCAAAAAGCAAATGTATGGTGCAAGGTCTCCAGTGCTCATTTAGGGATGCATTTTGAAAGAAAAGTTTAAGTATCCCAGGAATACTACATCTTAAAGCCCTGTCAAAAATTGGTTGACAATACATAATATGTATTGTCAACCAATTTTATTTATTTATTAAGCCTATGGATGCTAGCAATACCAGAGGTATCATATTATGATACCTCTGGTATTGTTAGCATCCATAGGCATCAAGCGGGCCGAATACTTGTTTTTATTTTAAATTTTATGTTTGTATGTTTTTTGTAAATTTGATCTCAATTATTAATAAATAAGTATTAGATTCTAAATGCATATTATTATTATATAGCATAGAGTTAAAATATTAAAATGTTGTTGTGCCTTAAGACTTAGCTTTAAGCAACTTTTTACCACCTAATATCACATTGTGAAATGCAAATAAACAATATGTATATGAATACCACACATGTAGTATATCAAAATAAAAATTATTCCATGATGCCTAAGTATGCCCGTTTTTCATGTATTTTCTATAATTTTTTCTTTTTTAATAAGCGTAAATATAGTTAGTATAAATAATGAAAATAAAATGTAAATAAAAAAATATATATTCTACGACTTACCTCTTTAACTTTCAGCGTCAAATTCTCCATACTCTTACTGCTTTTCAAACGATTAATCGTTCCATAAATATTTGCCGGTGCCGCATCACTATCACTTGCCGGAATATCATATATATGTTCCACATAAAAATTAGAATTTTGCACTTTACACTGACAGCTCAAATGACACTTAAAACGGTCTTCCTTTAATTCGTTCACTGTACACTTAACACACTTTTGTTGGCTGGAACGTTCTATGCTATCGTTACTTAAAGCGCAACACATTGATAAAGAATTTGGATTGTCTTTCAAACGGGTGTATGGAAGACTGGATGTTGAATTATTGGTAATGGCACAATTGAGAGTATTTAGGCAACGGGATATTGGGTCAGACGTTTGATTGGGTAGCAGTGTTCTATTGGTAATATTAAGTATTTCTGTACATAAATAATGTACTTCTTTAGGTTTTTCTTGTATATTGTCTAATTTGACCGTTTTTTCTGATGATGTTTCACCGCTTGACCGCTTTTTTTGTTGTAAATAAGATTCTAGTTTCTCTAACTTTCTCATTGCTTCTTTCTTCTGTTCTTCAATAGTTTCTTCTGAAATTATAGGTTTTACGGCTCTAGGTGGTTTTTTCGGTGGTGGTCCGGGCGGCAGAGGTTGCTTTAAAGCCTTTTTTAATGTGTCTGTTAGAATTAAATGTGGATTTTTACGTTCCAAACGTATAGTTTCACTTGAATCACAAAATTCATTCATCACATGAAGGTTTGTTTGTTCAGGTGACTTTTCAAATTGAGAACGGAGTCTTTTTATGCGGCCGCTCTTTTCATCGTCAACATTTTCTGTTTCTGAGCTAACTCCGCTATCCGTCATCACTTCTTGCTTCTCTGCATCCTTCTTCAATGGTTTAACAACTTGGGCATACTGCTGTAATATGTGCTCGGGAACTTCAGAGTCCGGTATAGAATCTACAAAAGTAGGTGCTGTGGCCGTCACCTGTGTATCATCAGGAATCTCCTGACAATTCTCTGTTTCATCCAAAATTTGAGCATAATGCACATGATGAACAAAATTTTCTTTCCTCATCTGGTCTTCTAGAAAGTTCCCAAGTTTTTTCAATCTATCTTTACTGAGTTTACTCTCCATTTTTAATGAGAAATCACTTGTTTCAGATCTGCCGTAGCAACTACCATGTCTTTTAGGACTGCTACTGCTTATTTTCTGGCTTCGATCGCAACGAAACGCATGGCTACGGTGTAATTTCTTACCTGGATCACTTATTTGACGGGACAAAGTATTTTTACCATTAGAAACCGACCGTATCACATCGCTTTTATTATACAAGTAACTATTATTAGGTTTCGGTGACCAATCATCGCTACTTTCTGACTCATTCCCGATAATATCCTTATTTGTCGATAAATCAAATACAATATTGTTTTCAGCATTTTCCTTTCCGAAGTTTGATGTAAATACATTTTTTTGTTTGAATAATTGCGAGTCAATTTTTGATGGTATGTTTTCACCACTTAAATTCTCGAATTTACCTTTTAACTCTTTAACTCTGTTTTTAGAAGACGATATCATTTCGATATAACAAAATACATTGTTATTCCCACTATTTAGTACACTTACATATACTTTCAATTACTTTTTCACTTAGTAATAACGATATCCGTTTAAGTAGTGGGAAGCACGTTACTGCTACAAAAAAAACAGTAAACACCAAATCACTTGTTTTTTTTTTTTTAAACACCGTTTGGCACCAGACGTTAAATGTACAAGTCCTCAGTTATGTTTTTATCTAAAAATGCGCCAATGTAGGAAGCACTTCACAATAGTTTTTAATACGAAAGTGGCACGACGTCGATTGTTATTTCACCCGAAGTCAATTATTTAGAAACACACAATGCACTTGACAGAAAGTTTACATAAACAGTTGTTCGTGCAGTGCAAACGAACTACAGCAGAGGGCATGGCAAGCACGCCTGTTGTGGTGGTGTTGCCATACTCAAAATGAAATTACCCGATTATATTTATTTACGCAGAAGTTAACTTTAAACATAAGTTTCCTAAAAAATAACATAATGTGTCATTAAAACTCTAAAAGCCATTCTTGTTTCTTGCGGGCCTCACGCTCAGTTTATTAAATACATAAATGCAATAGAGAATTCGAATATAAAATACTTGCAATAAGACTGTGAAAAATCCAACCACTTTTTTTTTATACTACCAAGGAGGCAAACAAGCATACGGTCCGCCTGATGGTAAGCAGTTACCTTAGCCTATGGACGCTTGCAACACCAGGGGTATCACTCGCGCGTTGCCGACCCTTTAGAAACCTTATAACTCCTTTCTTGAAGATCCCCATGATATAGTCTTTGTTGTAAGACCTCATAATGTGATAGCGTTTGATTCTTGATCTATTGCTTAGCTGCTTATTCTTCACGGATAGTGAAATAGGATCCAACAAACCTGCAACATTGCCCTGCAGACAAGTATTTCGTTTCTTTTAATGACACTCCCTTTGTTTCTGACGAGAGTGAGTGGAGTTTTTTCAGCTTTGTACTTGCGAGCATAGAAAAAGTACGTAATAGGTCAGAATTTTTATTTTCGGTCTTTTCCTTTCACTTCTTGGTCGCTCAGAAATTGAAAATTTTAAGATTGTGTTTTTACAACATGAAAATGTTTTAACGTCATATTATCATTATTACAAAAAAAATATATAAAAAAGATAAATTAAATGAAACTGCATTCATAATTTACTGAAACGATTGATAAATTGAATCTCGTTTACTTATCATAAACAAACATTTTGAAAGAAACGTTTTCCTATCCTGGGATAAGAAAACGTTTCTTTCCAAACGCATACTCCATCATAAGGCCCTGGAGTAAAAAATGAGCTACGTTAACCGCTCAGCATCAGGCGGGACGTAATGCTTGTTTGCCACTTAACGAAAATTAAGGCAATTCAATAATTGGACAAGAAATAATAGTAAAATTTCTAGGACGCGTCACATTTAGGCACATTTTATCATATGAAACAAGAACGGACAGAATAGAATGGAGAGAAGAAAAAGGGAAATAAGTTTCACTGCTATGACGAGTAGATAGCTGCACTCACTTCTTATTTTTCGATTGTTGATAAATTTATGTTTCAATCTCGTCAAGAAAGAAAAAAAGAAAGAAATATATTTATTTTGTATCTAAACAAAATTACAAATACTTAACAAATAATATACCTTCAATATAATATAGAATACAATATAATATATTTCAAAATAATATATCAAGAGCAGCAATTAACCCGGTTTAGTACCTAAATGAATAGCTGTATTAAATGAGCAGATTACCCAATATTCTAGATTAAATCTCCCCAGTTTAGGGGAGTTTTTTTCTTCTTTTTTAAATCAGCAGCTGACAGTTGACATCGGTTGAGTGTTCGGATATTCAAACAAAATCCTTTCAATTAAATTCTTTTTTTAGTTGCAGTAACATCTCATCGAAACAATCTCAAACATAAAAAATTGACAGTACATAAAACTTTAAAGTGCCATATCTGATCTTATAAATCGATCCATTTCAAATATGAGTAATGGATTAAAATAATACGACAAATTTGAATAATATACATGGTAGTTATTTCCGAACGTCGAAAATCGTAACGTCGAACGTAAACAATGGATATTGTTAGTTGGCCTAAACTACGGGCAATAAATTTTCCGTCTAATATACTTTTTGTAGGAAAAATTCTAACCGCAAGTTATAAAAATTAAGAAAATGATTAAAGCTGTGCTAGCTTTTTTTAAAACTTCTTTGTTGATTGATAGAAACCGGCTTCGGCAAATCGGCATCGATAAGCGACCTCTATCGGTGAGTAGCGAAAATAGTTTAAAAGTAAAATCATAACTCCTCATATCGCCATCTATACTTTTATTTATAAACTACAAAGAAACTTTACTTTAATACTATTATCGCTACTCGTCAATAGAGATCACTTATTGAGAGTCAAAGAGTATTTATGTGGCAGTTTATTTTAGTTTTAATATTTCAAATAAAAAATCTATCTATATAAATATATTCAGCAGTCTATAATTTTTTAGTAACGACATTTGATATTTCAGTTATCTCCTAACTTAAATAATGTACCGTAATAAAACTAGATGTCGCTGCAGTCGTTGCATTCATGATTAGAGCCCCCCCCAATTTGTGCACTAATACTTAGGCACTATTATTTTAAGCAATAAGGATTATAAATTTATTTATATTATAGAATTTTTACACAACAAGAAGCAAAAGAAAAATGTCTGCCACTGCCTTCCTCAATGGGCGTGATAAGCACACAATATATATTTTAAATGTGGATCCGATACTGCCGCTAGAATTCTAATAAGAACAATAACCCTAAACCCTGAATATTAAGGTAGGACACCATAAATTGGTCTTTAAGATTGAGTAACCCTGGGATAAGCAGAGAAGATAAGAGCGGTGGTGGCCGAGTGGGCAAGTAACCGACTTGCACGCAAGAGGTGCGAGTTCGATCCCGGGTGGCAGAACCAATGTGAATTTCACTTTGTGGTGTATGTTTTAATCAAATGATTCGCCATCTGCTAACGGTAAAGGAAAACATGCCATATGTCTTAGAAGAAATTCTAAAGACATGTCCGATTCACCAACCCGCATTAGGCCAGCGTGTGTGAATTAAGGCCTAAACCCTCTCTCTCTTGATAGAGGAGAGGAGACCCGTGCCCAGCAGTGGGACATATATGGGTTGCTATTATTATATTTATTATTATCCCTGGGATAGAAAACGATTCTTTCAAAACGTATTTCTAAATGAGTGCTGGAGACCTGTACTCACATAGTGGTATTTCATCTGAGCGTTTTCGTATTGCGGAGAGCACGTTAACAGTGGGTCCTGATGACAGAAGCCTAAATATGACTCTGTCACCAGGTTGGCAACTAACCAGTAACTAAATGATAAAGAATGAAGTCCGTGTGGTGACGGATTAAGAATACAAATGTCACCGACCCCTTCCATCCCAAGGGTGTCGTAAGAGTCGACTAAGGGAGTAAGTCTAACAGACAAAATCCACTGCAAGAGAGGGAAAACTCAAAACAAAACCCTATACCAACCCGTCTGGCCAGCGTGGTAAAGTAGGCTAAAATCCCTCCAAATGTTTGGAGGAGACCCGTGCCCAGCAGTGGGACGTTTATGGGTTGAGATGATGAAAGAATGATTGTCTTTCTTCTTTCTGTAAGGTCTATCGGGCTTGAGCACTTATATCGTGCCTACCTCTGTTATACTTTTGACAAAAATACTATCTTTCTTCTTTCCGCACTAGGAAACATGCCCTGTGTCGCGGGGGACTTTACAAACATACAATTAACGGACACAAAGTACACCCAGACTCGGGAAAACCATTTATAGAACATACAATTTTTTGTTAGAGATCGAACCCACAACACACCGCGCAGTGGTAATTTTTTTTTTTTTTTTAAAGATAACTCCCGCACTAGAGAACAAGCTCTGTGTCGCGGGGGACTTTACAAACATACAATTAACGGACACAAATTACACCCAGACTCAGAACAATTCTTTGTGGATCACACAAAGTTTTGTCCTGTGTGGGAATCGAACCCACAACCTCGTGCACAGCAGGCGCATACTGCGGCCACTGGACCACCGAGACAGTCCAACAATGTAAACTACAGCAAAAATGCGGCGTTGCCGTTCAGCTTTTTAAATAAAACGTCTTTGTTTTAAGCTTATCAGATTCCTGGTATGTGAATACATTAAAATTTAGTCTGTTTATATTACTAATATTATAAATGCGAAAGTTTGTAAGTATGAATGGATGGATGGATGGATGTTTGTTACTCTTTCACGTAAAAACTACTGAACGGATCTGGATGAAATTTGGCACAGAGATAGATTATTTACATAATGCATGGTATGGTCCCATTTCTGTTTATAATTAACTAGGGGTCGCCCGCGACTTCGTCCGCGTGGTAATTTGGAATATTTTCCCAGATTTTGCATCATATCTCACTACTGCTCCGCTCCTATTGATCATAGCGTGATGTTATATAGCCTATAGCCTTCCTGGATAAATGCACTATACAACAAAAAATATTTTTTCAAATCGAACCAGTACTTTCTGAGATTAGCGCGTTCAACCAAACAAACAAACTCTTCAGCTTTATAATATTAAGTATAGATTAGAAATATTTTGTCGACGACGCAGCGTTGATCTGTAGCCTAAACATTACGATTACCCCACTTGGCAACTAAGTAAAAACACATTACAATGTATTATTGCTAAATCAACCAAGCTTTGTTTATAATATTGTTATTAATAATAAATCTGGCAACGTCGCATAATTACCAACACTGTATAAAAGTTTTAAATAGACCGTTAGGGGAATTACCTTTACCCACTATTGGGCACGGGTCTATCAAGAAAGATGAGATGATTTAAGAGAAGTAGGGCTTCCTACTAATGAGCTAGCTACAATCATACGGCAAGCCTGATGTTAAGCAGTTACACCGCTGTGTGTAGATATTTGGCTGTGGTCTTCTGTAAGGTGGAGGTCCTTCCCCAGTGGGGCTTGCTCACTAGTATGGTGTGCCTCTCTTGGAAGTACGGTCGGCAACGGAGTTAGCTATACAGAACCGCTATATGAAGATTAGTTTTTTAGGAAAACCTATGTATGAATTTGTGTGAAATATATTTTTATCTGTAGGTTTAGTCTTATTGTACACTGTTACCTAATTCTACAGAAATATATACAGTGGTTTTCCTAATAAACGAATGTTCATATAGCGGCCCTGACCCTCTAGACAAGCGGCATAAGCGATAGTCGAATCGAAAAGTCAAAAAATAAAATGTATGGGATTTGACATGAGTCTACGATTTAATGTCGTAAACTTACGTCAAATCCCATACATTTCTTTTATGACTTTTCGATTCGATTATCGCTTATGCCACTTGTCTAGAGGCTCTGATCACTACTTCGAAGGATATTATAATTTAAACTCCAGTCTTAATCGCTTTTTTATTCACTTCTCATCTTATTACATCAACATTATTACTGTACTTCCACTGATTATAATCGCTTAGATAATTTCATTGACAAGGTCATTGTTATATTTAAGATCAATGATATTATTTCACTACTTCATCTCGCATGACAACGATTTCAACTCTGAACAGAGCCTCTAGACAAGTGGCATAAACGGTAGTCGAATCGATATTTTTTGACTTTTCGATTCGACTATCGCTTTCGATAGTCAAATCGAAAAGTCAAAAAATTAAATGTATGGGATTTGACGTAAGTTTACGACATTATATCGTAGACTTACGTCAAATCCCATACATTTTCTTTTTTGACTTTTCGATTCGACTATCGCTTATGCCACTTGTCTAGAGGGCCGTACAGCTAACTCCATTACCGTTTGTACCTATTGAATGTGTCCATAAGACTTACCATCAGTCTTACCGACTTGTTTACCACATGAGTAGCACAAAAAAACAAAATGGCGCCATTAAATGCAACAAAAACTGAACATAAAACTTAAATAATTAATTATTATGTTGTGCATTGTTTTAATGATGGATTTACGTCATGTCACTTAATACGTTTAAGACCTAAGTAACCCTGTGTTCGAACAAACAAACAAAAAAAACAGGTAATTTTCCTATATTCGTTATGGCTAACAATGTTATTAGGCTTTGATTAAGTAAAAAATATAGACTGGCCATTTTTTTCAATGCCGGGTGGCGATAGAATTTCTTGTGGAATTTATATGTAGGTAATAATCTAATGATTGGTGGGAAAGTAACCGACTTGCACGCAAGAGGTGCGAGTTCGATCCCGGACAGTACCAATGTGAATTTCACTTTGTGGAGTTTATATGTACTAATCAAGTGATTCGCCATCTGCTAACGGTGAAGGCAAATCTCGTGAGGAAACCCACATGTCTTAGAAGAAATTCTAAAGACATGTCAGATTCACCAACCTGCATTAGGCCAGCGTGTGTAAATTTAGGCCTAAACCCTCTCTCTCTCTTGATAGAGGACAGGAGACCCGTGCCCAGAAGTGGTACATATATGGGTTGCTATTATATATTAAATACCTTCTGCTAACGATGAAGAAGAAATTCTAATGACATGCCAGACAGGCCAGCGTGTATGAATTAAGGCATAAACCCTCTCTTTCTTTCTCCCTATTGATAGAGAAGGAGAGACTGGCTGCCCACAGCCTTTACCAGCCCCTCTAGACAAGTGGCATAAACGGTAACCGAATCGAATAGAAAGCAAATCCTAAAATATATTAAAAAAATATTATAAAAGCGAAAATTTGTAAGTATGGATGGATGGATAGATGGATGGATGTTTGTTGCTCTTTCACGTAAAAACTACTGAACGGATCTGGATGAAATTTAGCACAGAGATAGATTATCGTCTGGAATAACACATAGGCTACTTTTTACAGCGATAACGAGCGCGAGCCGCGGGCAACAGCTAGTTTTACATAAGTGTCAAAAAATTACGTCAAACCTTATACGTTTGCTGTCTATTCTATTCTATTCGACTACCGTTTATGCCACTTGTCTAGAGGGGTAGGTCGTATAACAAGGTGGCCTGTCTATAGTTATTACTTGATCGTATTACATTAATTGCCGGTGGATGGAGAATAAAAAAACCTAAACTTCCAATATAGTAATTATATGATTTATTATAATATGATAATATTTACAAGTGGATACAGGGTGATTAAAATAATAACTATATTCTTTAATATTAAAGCAATGTGAAAAAATACGAGCCCGGAGCAGGATTCGAACCTGCGCCTCTCGGTTTCACTCCAAGACGTAATCAAGCGGTGGACAAATTCGAACTCCGGAGTAGCAGCTCGGATGGCACAGTTGGTAGTGCGCTGGGCCGGAACCCGAGAGGCGCAGGCCAAATGCGGTGGTGAATCAGACATATCTTTAGGATTTCTTCTAAGACATGTGGGTTTCTTCACAATTTCACATCATTTGATTAGTACATATAATTTTTACAAAATAATAATAATATAATATTTTCAGGACAACTCACACATCGCTATCTGATCCCAAAATAGGCACGGCCTATGGTGGTACTATGGTAACCAGACAACTGATAAACATACTTAATATATTTCTAAATATATACTTACATATTATAGATAAATTACACCCAGACACAGAATAAACATTCGTGCTCATCACACAAAGATTTGTCCTGGGTGGGAATCGAACCCACGATCTCCGGCGTAGCAGTCAGAGTCACTAACCACTAGACCAACAGGCCAGTCAAAAAAAAATGAAACTCAATTTGTGCTCCCGAGATCGAACGCTCTTGTCATCGCTTATTAGGACCTTATAATGCTAGCATCCATAGGCTACGGTAACTGATTACCATCAGGCGGGCCATATGCTTGTTTGCTGCACGCGCTCAACGAGACACATACATACAGACACCCTCTATATAATATACCTATTATCTAAATACTTATGTAAAGTTGATTGATACCAATATAAAATATTATTAACTCAATCATGATTATAATCTATAAATATCATGTAAGATTTATTAAATGGTTTATAAATAGAAGACCACAGCCAAATAGCTACACACAGCGGTGTAGTTGTGTTTCTGTGTGTGAGTACAGGTCTTCAGTGCTCTTTTTTTTTTTCATACTACCAAGCTGACAAACAAGCATACGGCCCGCCTGATGGTAAGCAGTTACCGTAGCCTATGGACGTTTGCAACACCAGGGGTGTCACTCACGCGTTGCCGACCCTTTAAAAACCTTATAACTCCTTTCTTGAAGAACCCCATGCTATAGTCTTTTGGGAAAACCTCGGCAGGGAGCTCATTCCACAGCCTAATCGTACGTGGTAAGAAATTCCTCTGGAATCTTACGGTACGGCATGTTTGAGGTGCAAGGATGCGTTTTGAAAGAATCGTATTCCTATCCCAGGTTTTCTTCCATCTTAAAGCACTGGTGTAAAAAAATGGGTTGGCAACACGCAAGTGATACCTCTGGTAATGCAAGCGTCCATAGGCTACGGTTACTGCTTAACATCAGGCGGGCCGTATGCTTGCAGGAATATGTTTCTTTCAAAACGCATCCCTAAATGGGCGTTTGAGACCTGTACTCACACACAGTAACAAGTATTACACACAGCGGTGTAGTTGACACCGCTGTGTGTAGTATGGTGCCCTACCTCTCTTGATGAAAATCGAATGTTGCTCACTGACCCCTAAATCACGAGATTGATCATTTTGCGCAATAACAACATCTTATGTTAAAGCCCTTCGTTTTTAAATCAGGCCTTGACAACTTAAACTAATGATTTATGCACATATGTAGTTACTTTATTATAATTAACTAGAGCCACGTCCCATGTTCGAACGGGCCGACATTTATTTACTTTTTGTTGGGATTCAGTTTTTTTTTCAATAAAATATAGCCTATGTTCATCATCATCATCTCAGTCAAAAGACGTCCACTGCTGGACATAGGATTTCAACAATTCTCGATCCAGAGCCGACCTTGTCCATCGGTTGCCCGCAACCTTTACCAGGTCGTCGGTCCACCTTGTTGGAGGCCTGCCCACGCTTCGTCTTCCAGTTCGTTGTCGCCACTCTAGAACCTTTCTGCCCCAACGGCCATCAGTTCTGCAAGCTATGTGCCCGGCCCATTGCCACTTAATGGAGGCAATTCTTTGAGCTATGCCGGTTACTTTGGTTCTCCTACGGATCTCCTTATTTCTGATTCGATCTCGCAGGGAAACTCCAAGCATAGCTCTCTCCATTGCTCTTTGGGTGACTTTGAGCCTTCGCACGAGGCCTATAGTGAACGACCAGCCTATGTTACCCGCTGATAATTTAGCTTTCTAATGGTGAAAGAATTTTTAAAATCGGTCTAGTAGTATTTGAGTTAACTCGTAACAAACAAACAAAAATTCAAATCTTTCCTCTTTGTAATTAGTTTAGATTGTCAATAATGTTTTTGTGTGATCTATATTACTTATGAAGTTAAAAAAAAAACACTAATCTATTTATGTCCTCAAATATTTCCATGCCAGTGTAAAAAAATATGAGTTAAACTAAGGTGGTAAACAAACATGCGCTTGCGCATAAATATTGTTTAAGCTACTTTTGATATCGGAGCGTATGATTTAGTTTTTAAAATATATATTTATCTTTATAAATAAAATGAAACTCCCCAAATGTATGTACGCGCATAACTTCCGATCGACTGCACCAAATTAGATCATTCTTTTTTTTGTGTTTGTTGTTGTCAGGACAAGGTTTGTATAGAAGATAATTAAAAGAAAAATAAATATGGCGGTACGAAATTTGCCGGGTTAGCAAGTTTAAAATATACTTCTATACTAATATTATAAAGCTGAAGAGTTTGTTTGTTTGAACGCGCTAATCTCAGAAAATACTGGTTCGATTAGAAAAAATCTTGGTGTGTGAGTTGTCCTAAAATATTATTATTATTAATAATCATTTTTGCGTAAAAGAGAAACAAATATATATCAAAACATTCTTACAAACTTTCGCGTTTATAATATTAGTAGGAAGTAAATTTTACATGACGCGATGCATATCCGTTGGAACAGACAGATGAGTCCGCATCTTCTATTCTACGAACTGTATGCGCAAACATATGCAGAAACTACATTCTCTGCTTAATCTAAGGCAGAAGGGTGAGGGGTATCCGTAACTAGCTTAATTGATGTCCCTTTGTTTATTAACCGAAAAAATATGGGTCGACACGCAAGTAATACCTCTGGTATTGTAAGTGTCCATAGGTTACGGTAACTGCTTAACATCAGGCTGTCCGTATGCTTGTTTGCCACCTAAGTAGTAAATAAAGACTTAAGTTAACCAAGTTATTTTTCATTTCCCGTTTAACCAGTGTAGGTACATAAAAAGGTTTAAAACAACAACTTAAATAAGTAATTAACTAAATATTATATTGCCGGTTAATTATTATTTTTATTATATAATTATATGGATCTAGTTAACTAGTAGTTATTGTTATTGTTTTTTGTTTTATAGAAAAATAAATCAATCGGATGGCACAATTGGTAGTGTGCTGGGTCCTGAGAAGCGCGGGTTCGAATCCTGCTCCAGGCTTGTCTTTTTCCACATTGCTTTAAATATTTAAGAATATTTGAGGTTAGTGCATAGCAAAACTGCTAAAAATATTTTAAACTCAAAATTTATTTATGCATTTAGGTAACAAAGTAACACATATGAAGGTCATAAATTATGAATAAGCCAAAAAGATGTCAGCTAAATTTGCCTACGGCTAGTTCGCTGACGTGGAGCCTTTAAAAGAACTAGCAAGAAACTCAGGCCACCATTGCATAATATTGGTTTCATTCTATTTTTTTTTTGCACTACTTAGGTGGCAAACAATCATACGGCCCGCCTGATGTTAAGCAGTTACCGTAGCCTATGGACGCTTGCAATAACAGAGGTATCACCTGCGTGTTGCCAACCAATATAATAATAACATTATTTCCTCACAATTAGACGATGTTTGTTGTACGTATAGAGACGGTATAGACCTGTAACGGCTAACGTTTGAATGAAGCTGACGTCACTCCAAGACGTAAAACGCGGTAGGCAAATTCGAACTCTCGCGAGAGGCACAGGTTCGAATCAAAATGCTTCTACTTACTTAGTTTCTATCTCTCCATCACCCAAATGTTGACTGGTAGAGAATGCCTTTGGCATTAAATCCGCCATTGTCATATATTTTGTATTGCAAACAAAAAATCTAATCTTTCCTCTTTATAATATTAAATTAGTTCGTGGGTTCGATTCCCACCCAGGACGAATATTTGTGTGATAAGCACTATAATTTATTCTGTGTCTGGGTGATATCAGTTGTCTGGTTACAATTTATTTTATTTATAGAACATTTTAAGGTTCTATCTTTTATAGTTTAGGCGGCGTAGGTACGCCAAATAAGGATCTTTTTTGGATGATTTTTCACACCTTGGGTCCGAAAAACCCAAATATCTTACGGACCCCTATTTTTTCTAAAATAAAATATAGCCTATGTTACTCGTAGATAATAGATAGATAACTCTTTGTACACAAAAATACATATTGCTAACATAGTTTTGCTTAAATGGTAATGCACAATGGGCGGCCTTATTGCTGAAAGCAATTTACATTACAGGCATGTAATAATGTGATAATACGTCTCAACCCATAAACGTCCCACTGCTGGGCACGGGTCTTCTCCAAACAGAGGGATATTAGCCTACTATACCACGCTGGCCAGACGGGTTGGTATAGGGTTTTGTTTCGAATTTTCCCTCTCTTGCGGTGAATAACACTTACTCCCTTAGTCGACTCTTACGACACCCTCGAGATGGAAGGGGTGGTGACATTTGTATTCTTAAGTCCCACACGGACAATAATGTGATAATGTAGCAACCAAAAGACATCCTCTGTCGGACATAGGTCTTCTCCAATGATTTCCACAACATTCGCTGACTATATCCTTCTGCTTCCCGCAAAATTCCCAGGCCTTCGGTCCACCTTGTTACTCACATTCTTTCAATTATCTGAGTGAAAAGATGTCCTCTCCGGGATATAGGTTTCTCCCACGGATTTCTACAGCATTCAGTTCTGAGGTGAAAGAGCAGTTCTAGATTGGCGACCAGGAATTAAAGACGCAGCGTCAGATAAGGTGGACCTGCAACCTGTTATAAGTTGCAGGCAACCAATGGATAAAGTTACTCACATAAATGAAATAACATTCTTAGAAAAGAATGACTCAACAAGAAATAGTTTGCTCTTTAAATAAATAATTTACCAAGATTAGCTCACTAATCATTGACATTGATGATACTTAGAAAACAACCACTGTCATATTCTTTGACTTAACAAAGGCCTTCGATTGAGTCAACGATGAAATATCTCCCAACAAGTTAAAACAATACAACATTAGTGGAACTGACCTACCATAAAAACTTATTTCTAATTGAAAATAGAAAACTGAGCAATAAAATGAAGAAAACATTGTCATTTTCCTCTAATATTAATATTCATGGATTAGGTATGCCGCAAGGTGGTTTACTAGTTCCTTTAGATTTAAGTGAGGTTAGGCACCATTCATGCGAAAAAGACCGTATGGGGAAGGACCTCAGCGTTACGAAAGACCACAGCGAAATAATTACACACGGTGGTGTAGCTGAGTTGCTGAGAATACAGGTATCCGGTGCTTATTTAGGCATGCGTTTTTATAGTAACGTTATTATGGATTGACGCGAGTGATGCTTTAGGTATTACAAAGGTCCAAAAGACCCACTTAGGCCGTTATTTAAGTAGCCTAAGTCCTGCAGCTGATGACAGGCTACGGTAACTGCTTACCCAAGCCCTCCCCATTCGCTTGCGAAACATAGGTTTCTGGTATGTATACCTACACCGCCACCATACTCTTCTCCATTAATAAAATCGACAGAAACGAATGACATCAACAACCTTTCTTCTTCTTCTTTGTCGTTCCCTCACTGCTGAGGATCGCGACCACATACGACACGTCTCCAAGCTAAGCGGTCTTCTGAAGTGTGGACTGGACGGTACATGCTACCTCCAAACGCCTTCTTAATAGCGTCTGACCATCTTGACGGCGCTCTGCCTTGAGCGCGTTTACCTTCCACTCGGCCCAGAATAAAAAGCTTTTCCAGACGATGTTTAGGTGAACGCATTATATGTTCGAAAAAGCTAAATGCACAGCCTAACAGGTTATTTTTTTTTTATACTACCAAGGAGGCAAACAAGCATACGGCCCGCCTGATGGTAAGCAGTTACCGTAGCCTATGGACGCTGGCAACACCAAGGTAAATAAAAATCATTATGCGAGTTGTATGCTTGTCTGCCATCTCAGCAGTATAATAAATCCAGTTAGGTGAACAATATTTAAACAAACTTTGCATTATTAACAATTTAATAATTAAAATATGTATCGTATTACTTATAAACGACTTTGACGCAATGCTGACTATTTGATGACGCAGTGCAACACGACGCCGGTAATATTTGTACATCAGGGTTACATGGTTGCTGACCCTGATGGTAAGCAGTTACCGTAGCCGTAGACGCTTGCAACACCAGAGGTTGTATGTGAATGTTTGTATGGAATGTTTGTACTTACTTACATTATTTTAGGAAACAGCACAATGATTTGCCTGGATGTAATCCTACTAATATTATAAACGCGAAAGTTTGTAGGAATGCATGGATGTATGTTTGTTACTGTTTCACGTAAAAGCTACTGAACGGATTTGGATAAAATTTGGCACAAAGACAGATAAAAAGTACCACTTTTTATCGCGATAACCGCATAACCGATACACGCGGGCGGAGCCGCGGGCAACAGCTATTTGATCTATAATTCTATTAATATTATTAGAGAATAATGAGAAGATAAGAGATACTTTATTAAGAGAGGTAGGACACCATACTAGCGCGCCAGCCCGACTGGGGAAGGACCTCCACCTTACAGAAGACCACAGTCAAATAACTACACACAGCGGTGTAGTTGTGTTTCTGTGTACAGGTCTCCAGAGCTCATTTAGGGATGCGTTATAAACGAAACGTTTTTCTATTTCAGGGATACTCCATCATAAAACCCTGGTGTAATAAATAGGTTGGCAACACGCAAGTAATACCTCTGCTTAACATCAGGCAGGCTGTAAGATAATTTGCCACCCAGGTAGTAAAAAAAAAACTGCCATGTTTGTATAAGGTTATACATTTTCTTTACAAACTTTTATTTTCCATAATAATTTTATTATTGTAATGTTTGTAAAGCACCTATTTTAACTATCCACTTTTACAGTAAATATAGCTTTATAAAGTCATTTATATAGTTTGTATAAGAACATACATTTTTCTATACAAACTTTTATTTTCCATAACATTTTCATACAAAAATGTTTGTATGGCACCTGCTATCTACCTGTAGCTGTACATGAATCAGCTTTATAAATCTTATGGAGTGACGTCTTAATAAAATTTACGAAGAGAATGGATTGTCGACTGAATAGTCGAAGCACGATAGTCGGGCATTCATGCCCGCCGCGTACAAACGTTTGTGCACCGCTGCCGCGAGGAATAATTAGGAAAAAAAAAACAATTACGTGTGTAATTTTTTTCTTCGTATTTCGTAATAATAGTTTGATGTGAAAATTTTTGTGATTATTTTTGTTTAGTGGATTGATTGTGTGTGTGCTTATAAAAACGTGGATGCCGTAAGGATTTTTTGAAAATTGAGGTAGGTCACTTTTTATTTAATTTAAAAATATAAAAAAAATGTGGACGAATTTGCAAAAACAAAATGTGAAAAAAATTAAAAAAGATTTTATTATTTTAATTTTTTTTATTAAAAAAAATAGTTTTTTTATAATTTAATATAAAAATATGATTAGGTTTACTATGGTAAGCTAAATGTAACAAATAAATCATTCCAATAATTTTAGTTTATCAGCTAAAAATTATTACATCAATATCGGTCATGTGTCAGATAATAATTATTATTTATAAAATATAGGCATAAAAATTATAATTTTTACATATAAATTTGCATGTGTTATTATGCTATGTTATGTCACATTTTGCTAATATAACGCTTTCACTAAGAGTGGGGAAGTAGGGCAGTTGGTCACGAAAGTGTTCACTCAGTGCTGAGATGAGCGTTATGATGCATTTATCTTAGGATATTACTTTCATTTTTTAAAGCACACTCACTTGTAGCTACACCCTATTACTAAATCTATATAAACATATATGTAACGTGCCATACAAACATATAAAAATAAAAATAAAACCCCCCAAATGTATGCGCATAACTTCCGATCGATTGCACCAAATTAGATAATTCTTTTTTTGTGTTTGTTATTGTCAGGACAAGGTTTGTATAGAAAAAAATTTTAGAAAATGTTCAAGAAAAAAAAAATGGCGGTACGAAGTTCGCCGGGACAGCTAAAAAATTTAAAGAACTTTTATTTACAAGTTAAAATAATTATACTTCATTGGTCATTTTATGGGTTAATATATTAGCCTATGACACTCACAAATAACGTGGCTTTCTTAGGTAAAAGAATTTTCAAAAACGGTTCAGTAAATTTTTTTTTTTTTTTTTTTTTTATACTACTTGGGTGGCAAACAAGCATACGGCCCACCTGATGTTAAGCAGTATCCGTAGCCTATAGACGCTTGCATTACTAGAGGTATCACTTGCGTGTTGCCAACCCATTTTTTTACACCAGGGCTTTAAGATGGAAGTAACCCTGGGATAGGAATACGTATCTTTCAAAACGCATTCCTAAATGAGCGCTGGAGACCTGTACTCACACACAGGAACACAACTACACCGCTGTGTGTAGTCATTTGGCTGTGGTCTTCTGTAAGGTGGAGGTCCTTCCCCAGTCGGGCTTGCTCGCTAGTATGGTGCCCTACCTCTCTTAAATTCTCTTAAATTCATCGATTACCCCCTACAAGCTTACAAACTTTATCTCTTTATAATATTACTTAAGTATAGATTTACATTTAACACTACCTAGATACACAAAACCAATTTGACCTTATAATAATTGGACCTTAAATAAAAAAAATGGAAAAACAAAAAAAATAATTAAAATATTCCTTAACATCACTGTCTATTAGGAACGTGCTTAATAAAAATAGTTATCATCATCTCAATCCATAAACGTCCCACTGCTGGGCACGGGTCTCCTCCAAAAATATTAGCCTACTATACCACGCTGGCCAGACGGGTTGGTATAGGGTTTTGTTTCGAGTTTTCCCTCCCTTGCGGTGGATATTGTCTGCTAGACTTACTCCCTTAGTCGACTCTTACGACACCCTCGGGATAGAAGGAGGTGGTGACATTTGTATTCTTACTCCGTCACCACACGGACAGAAATAGTTATATTCTACAAAAAAAAAACTTTTTTCAATCACTTACTAAATATAATATACCCGATAAACGTTATCCTGCAGCGCCACCTACCGGGTCCAAATGTGAATCTAAATCCACAAAACACACCAACAACATATCAGTAAAATTGGCCCAGCCGTTTAGGAGTTTTAGTGACATAAACATGTACAAAATAATTATATTTAATTAATTATATATTTATTATTTATTTATAACTTATGAAATATTAATGTAAAATAATTAGTGTTAATAATAATTAATTACTACTGAATAATTAATTTTTGAAAAACGCTTTTCTAAGCGGGACTGGGCTTGTTCCAAAGTCTTTTCTTTTCTTTTTTAAAAAGACAACTCCCGCACTAGAGAACAAGCTCTGTGTCGCGGGGGACTTTACAAACATACAATTAACGGACACAAATTACACCCAGACTCAGAACAACACTCTGTGAGTCACACAAAGTTTTGTCCTGTGTGGGTATCGAACCCACAACCTCGTGCACAGCAGACGCATACTGCGGCCACTGGACCACCAAGGCAGTCGACAGATAGTGCGGGAGTTGTCTTTTTTCATTTTAAATGCAATTTAACATTTCTTGGCTTATTTTTGGGTTAAGCTACCAAGGGCGCAGTCACTTTATGGATGGATGATGATTATCCATCCATATTGGTATTTCTAAGATCTAAGAGTACAAGGACATACAGCGGGAAACATTTTTGTTTTATACTATGTATACTTACGAGTATATATAAAAAAGCGGTGGTGGCTGAGTGGGTAAGTAACCGACTTGCACGGAAGAGGTGCGAGTTCGATCCCGGGCAGTACCAATGTAAATTTCACTTTGTGGAGTTTATATGTACTAATCAAATGATTCGCCATCTGCTAACGGTGAAGGAAAACATCGTGAGGAAACCCACATGTCTTAGAAGTAATTTTAAAGACATGTCTGATTCACCAACCCGTATTAGGCCAGCGTGTCTGAATTAAGGCCTAAACCCTCTCTCTCTCTTGATAGAGGAGAGGGAGACCCGTGCACAGCAGTGGGACATATATGGGTTGCTATTATTATTATATTATTATAATTAATTTTTGAAAAACGCTTTTCGAAGCTATTGACTGGACTTGTTCCATATTGCGGGAGTTGTCTTTTTTTATTTTAAATGCAATTTTACATTTCTTGGCTTATTTTTGGATTAAGGTCGCAGTCACTTTATGGATGGGGTTAGCCATCCATATTGGTATTTCTAAGATTTAAAAGTACTAGGACGTACAGCGGGAAACGTTTTTGTTTTATATTATATACCTACACACAACTTCCATTTTCGAAGCCGGTTAAAAATGTATATGTATAAAAAATGGCGCTCAGTCAACTTATATTTTGAAGGTAAATGCATATAAAACAGGAATCAGTCAAACCAAGGCTAGCACCAGTTAAAATTAATGATTAAAACATACAAAAATAATTAATTAATTATGAATCTATTAGTATAGCTATGCGACAACGACAATATCTAAATAGGAAATGATGAGCGTCTTAAAACGCTAAAATTTATAATTTCATTTAGCAGGAAATTAAATTATCTGCAAAGAATAATATATAATAACTAGCTGACCCAGCAAACGTTGTTTTGCTACTAATATAGTAATAGAGGAAGAGGGATGAAAATGTAGGCTTCTATGTATTTGTGTATGCTGTATCATAAAAAAATAAAAACAAAAAAAATGTTTAAAAAAAAAAATTAGACCTCCCTTAACATTTAGGGGGATGAAAAAAATGTTCTCATGTCAAAATTGCCGCCAATAATCTTTTTCTTTTTAATTCAAAATATAACATCGGTTTTTATTCAATGAGTCTATGGCCAAAGAGATTATGATACAAATGTAATATTATATTAAATAATTATGTCATTGCTACTACTCATTTGAAGTACTGGTTTAAAATATAATAATAATAAAATAAAATAAAATATTTTTGTTAGTTTAAATTACTTAAAACTATGTTAGTAACACTTCACTAGCACTTGATTGTCTTAGTACGTTCAGAGTGCCTAGTAGTAGTTTGTTTTACGATTGGCTCGCTCAAAGTTCTTCTCAAATATGGGTACAATAAGTTGGTACATATTAAAGAACTAACTAGCTTTTGCAACATATCTCACTACTGCTCCGCTCCTATTGATCATAGCGTGATGTTATACAGCCTATAGCCTTCCTGGATAAATGCACTATTCAACAAAAAGTTTTTTTTTGTAATCGTCCCAGTACTTTCTGATTAGCGCGTTCAACCAAACAAACAAGCTCTTCAGCTTTATAATATTAGTATAGATAAGTCGCATTCGGTCAAGGATCAGGATCGAGAGTTGTGGAAAACCTTGGGGGAGGCCTATGTCCAGCAGTGGACGTCTTTTGGCTGAGTTGATGATGATGATGATGATGAAGTCGCATTCCATATTTAGCCGTGCGGGGTGCAAATTGTTTAAAAAAAAAACTATACATAAAATCTAGGAAAATTACTTAGGTACTTTACATGTTATAAAATTGAAAAAAAAAAAAAAACAATACAAATATATTACAAATGTGAAACATATGGAAAATAAATTATAATTAGGTATGTCAAATTCTATTAAACGGTGTCATTTAAGAAATCGGAAATTGAGTAATAACATTTTTAGTAAGGAATTATTATTAATTTAGTTTTACGCATACCGCCCCGCCTGGGGCAGCGAGGCGGTTATGTCGGACTCTCCGGCTCAAAGATGGTGGGCGGCCGGCATACCGACTAAAACTCTCCTGTGCACCAACACCCGCCTTCACTCGTGGACCACTGGAACCTGATATGACGTCAGTGGTCCACCCAGCGGCTGCCCGCTTTACGCGGGCTCCATCTTCAGTGACAGCGTCCCGGAAGGGTTCGCGGAAGGGTGCTGGTGATCGAAACAAAACCCTATACGTCAAAGGGTTGAAGGGTCAACTGAAAATCATCGCTTGACGTTATCGTTCGAGCCTATGCTGAGATGGTGACCTTTTCCAGCAGGGATATGCCGTACAAATACATATAATGTTTAATATTATTACTGTTTTTTTTTCTTAATAGCAGCTATCCGTTTTAAGTTAATTCTTTTTTTGTTTTATATGTATGCACTTGCTGGAATAAACATTGTTTTCTTTCTTTCTTTCTTTCTATACCAACCCGTCTGGCCAGCGTGGTATAGTAGGCTAATATCCCTCTAAATGTTTGGAGACCCGTGCCCAGCAGTATTTGATGTTTATGGGCTGACATGTTCACTATAATATAAGAATGAAAACCATCAAAGTGCAGTAGGTCAGTAGTGTCAGTAGCTCGCCGAACTTTCGGATGCTTTCGCCAATGTGTTTGTACACTTCGCAACCTGTCTGCGCGTGCGCACTATTCATTGTCGCAAGATTTTTTTATGTGTGACTTGTGACACAACTTCAGGTTATATTTATACTACAGTACAGAAATTAGGTCCGTATGGTGACGGATATCATCACCCTGTTCTATCCTGAGGGTGTCGTAAGACTCGACTAAGGGAGTCAGGCACACAATATCCACTGTAAGAGGGAAAACTCGAAACAAAAGCCTATACCAACCCGTCTGGCCAGCGTGGTATAGTAGGCTAATATCCCCCCAAATGTATGGAGGAGACACTTGCTCAGCAGTGGGATGTTTATGGATTGAAGTGATGATGACAATACTTAGGTGACAATGCATATGGCTTACCTGATGTTAAGCAGTTACCGTAGCCTATAGATGCTTGCAAAACCAGAGGTATCACTTGCGTGTTGCCGGCCTATTTTGTTCCTTTAAGAATACTCCATCTTAAAGCCCTGGTGTAAAAAATAAAAAAAACGTATTTCTATCCCAGAGCTATCCCTGGGATAGAAATACGTTTCTTTTAAAAAGCATCCCTAAATGAGCGCTGGAGACCTGTACTCACACATAGGAACACAACTACATCGCTGTGTGTAGTTATTTGGCTGTGGTCTTCTGGACACCAGGAAACGAGCCCTGTGTCGCGGGTGTCTTTACAAACATACAATTAACGGACACAAATTACACCCAGACTCGGTACAATAATTTATGGATCACACAATTTTTTGTCCTGTGTTGGAAATTGGGGACCGAACCCACAACACGCCATAAGTAGTAAATGGCGAGGTAACCACTTTAGCCACTGAACCAACCGTGTAATCAAAGTTGCCGTGCAATTAAGTTGCTCGTAGGCGCCATATTTATTTATTTATTTATTTATTTATTATACACTTTATTGTACACCATTTACAATAATTTTACGAAAACTTTTTATAAATAAGTCTGTACAATGGGCGGCCTTATCGCTAACAGCGATTTCTACCAGGCAACCTTTGGATGGATATGTGCGTAGGATTTAGCGGTAGTTGATGGCGTACTCAATATTTATAAATAATAATTTCTATATATAAAGTATAAATTATATATATAAAATACATATAAATACATATTTATTACATACATATAATACATAATATTATACACGATGTATACTAAGGAAAGAGTAACATTAAAATATTAAAGTGTAAGGTAATGATCCTTCACTTTGGCTTTGAAAATGGATATTGTTTGAGCTTGTCTTATTTCCACCGGTAGATTATTCCACAGGCGAGTTGCAGTCACAGTAAAGGATTTATCGTAAAATCCTGTGGAATGTGGTGGCATTTTTAATTCCAGATTTTCTGACGACCTTAAACATCTATTGTGCGTGTCATGAAGGAATTTGAAACGTTCCTTGAGATAGGATGGTGCTGTAGGATTAAATAATACATTATACAGTAATGAAAGGATATGAGCATTCCGGCGATGGCGTATTGATAACCACTTAAGCTATGTTCTGAATTGTGAGACATGGTCATATTTGCGTAAACCAAACCATAATTAACTGCTTACCATCAGGCGGGCCTTATTATTATTTATCACCTTATTGATATAAAAAAATGGGAAAATAAAGGAAGCAAGATGGCGGCTGAGGTGTCAAATATTTATTTTTTCATTTTAAATTAATTATAATTAATTTAAATTAAATTAAGTGGTTTTCCTGCGAAAACAACATAAATAATTATTTACGTTGAAAACCACTTAATTCATTTATTTAATTACTCTGGCTTTTTCCAGCAATTGCATCAATACATATCACGCCCGCCTCCCATTGGGATTAGCAGAGACTATGTTACGCCAATTGCTTGGATCCAAACATACTTCCTTTGCCTCCTCTACATTCATCAACCTCTTCATGCATGAACGTCAATTCTAGGTACTTTTAATTTGGCTCTTTTGTAGCAAATCCCCTACTTGGTCGCTGTATGTTCGCCTAAGGCGGCCCTCTACCGACATCTCCATTCATTCTCGCAAGTTATTTCTTTTTGTTTTACTTGAGTGGCATACTGGCATACAACCCGCCTGATGTTAAGCAGTTACCGTAGCCTATGGACGCTTGCAATACCATAGGTATCACTTGCGTGTTGCCAATCCATTTTTTTAACACCAGGGCTTTAAGATGGGAGAATCCCTGGGATAGGAATACGTTTATTTCAAAACGTATTCCTAAATGAGCGCTAGAGACCTGTACTCACACACAGGAACACAACTACACCGCTGTGTAGTTATTTGGCTGTGGTCTTCTGTGAGTGAGTACAGAGCCTCTAGACAAGTGGCATAAGCGATAGTCGAATCGAAAAGTCAAAAAATTAAATGTATGGGATTTGACGTGAGTTTACGACATTAAATCGTAAACTTACCTACGTCAAATCCCATACATTTGCTTTTTTGACTTTTCGATTCGACTATCGCTTATGCCACTTGTCTAGAGGCTCTGGTCTACAGCGCTCATTTAGGGATGCATTTTAAAAGAAACGTATTCCTATCCCAGGTATACTCCCATCATAAAGCCATGGTGTAAAAAAAATGGGTTGGCAACACGCAAGTGATACCTTTGGTATTGCAAGCGTCCATAGGCTACAGTAACTGCTTGTTTGCTAAGTAGTATAAAAAAAAAGATCCCCACACAGGACAAAAAATTGTGTGATTCATAATTTTTTGTTTTTAGTCTGGGTGTACTTTGTGTCCGTTAATTGTACATTTGTAAAGTCCCCCGCGACACAGAGCTTGATCAGATTCAGCAGATCAGCAAGAGTTGCCTTAAAAAATAGATTATTATTATTTGTATCGAATCCACAACACACCGTAAAGCAATAACAAACTAACCACTGAGCTATGCAGTGAAGTATAATATCGAACCTAAAACCTTACGATCACAAACTTAGCTGTTTAATCCACTGATCGTTCACATACAAGTTGATAATATATTGCTTAATGATGTGTTACTTCATGCGGGTCACAAGTTTGAGTCCGGTTAGAACACCAAAACTCGTTTTAGATTGTATATAATTATATATTTATTATATATACATATTTATGTTACATTCCTGATAGAATTTAAAGGCGGCTAATATCGAGGTATTGCTGTGCACAAGTGTGTGCGCAAAAAAAACTAACTAGAAAGGAGTTATAAGGTTTTTAAAGGGTCGGCAACGCGTGAGTGACACCCCTGGTGTTGCAAACGTCCATAGGCTACGGTAACTGCTTACCATCAGGCGGGCCGTATGCCTGTTTGCCACCTTGGTAGTATAAAAAAAAAAAAAACTAGATAATAGTCTAAGATTATGCTTACTGTATACCTAACGTGTAATCAGGTTTCACAAAGTTAAATAAATAAATTATTATTAAAAACTAGTCGAGCGACGCGGCGAACTTCCCATCGCCATTTTTTTTTGTCTTTAATATTTTCTTTTAATAATAATATTCGTCTTCCAGTTCGTGGTCGCCACTCTAGAACCTTTCTGCCCCAACGGCCATCAGTTCTGCGAGCTATGTGCCCGGCCCATTGCCACTTAATGGAGGCAATTCTTCGAGCTATGTCGGTTACTTTGGTTCTCCTACGGATCTCCTCATTTCTGATTCGATCCCAGGGAAACTCCAAGCATAGCTCTCTCCATCGACCTGGTAAAGGTTGCGGGCAACCGATGGACAAGGTCGGCTCAGCATCGAGAGTTGTGGAAATCCTTGGGGAGGCCTATGTCCAGCAGTGAACGTCTTTTGGCTGAGATGATGATGATGATGAATAATAATATTCATTTATTGGCAGACCATAGATCCAAAGTGTTACTAACATAATACACTTAAAGACTAATGTTAGTAAATCAATACAAACAACAAACGATATACATAATATAGGTACACACACACACACACACACACACACACACACACACACACACACACACACACACACACAACATCAAATCCTACTAATATTATAAACGCGAAAGTTTGTAAGTATGGATGGATAGATAGATGTTTGTTACTCTTTCACGCAAAAACTACTGAACGGATCTGGATGAAATTTGGCACAGAGATAGATTACGTTCAGCGTTTTTACAGCGATAACCGACATCCACGCGGGTGGAGCCATGGGCTACAGCTAGTAATAAATAAAATACAAAGTCGCGCGGACTAGGGTGCACCCACTATGTGAATTCCCAGCCATCGACCCAGCATTGGACAGTCTCACCGGTTACTCAATACCTTCAGCATGGTGTGGCAACTGTCGCGTGTTCTGCGAAGGGAGGATTTTGTTTGTTCGGTTGAACGCGCTAATCTCAGAAAGTACTGGTTCGATTAGAAAAAAATCTTTTTTTGTTGAATAGTGCATTTATCCAGGAAGGCTATAGGCTATATAACATCACGCTATTATCAATGGGAGCGGAGCAGTAGTGAGATATGTTGCAATATCGGAGAAAATATTCCAAATTACCACGCGGACGAAGTCGCGGGCGATCCCTAGTAATTGCATAAAAATAATCCACCCTTGCTTTAGAAAACTTACCAGAACCGCTACATATATATCTATACAAACCTAGTCCTGACAATAACAGACAAAGAAATAATTATTATCCAATTGGGTGCAGTCGATCGAAAGTCATGCACGTCAATACATTTCGAAGGATTCATTTTTATTTATATCGATGATTAATATTATTAAAAAAACTTTTTTACTACTTAGGTAAACAAGCATACGGCCCGTCTGATGATAAGCAGTTACCGTGTCCTATGGACACTTGCAATACCATAGGTATCATTTACGTGTTGGACCCAAAAATAATACCAGGGTTGGTAAAATGTTTGGTTAAAAACGCAACCCTAAATAATAATAATATAATATTTTCGGGACAACTCACACATCGCTATCTGATCCCAAACTAGGCAGAGCCTGTACTATAATAACCAGACAACTGATAAACATACTTATATATTTCTAAATACATACATATAATAGATAAATTACACCCAGACATAGAACAAACATTCGTGCTAATCACACAAAGATTTGTCCTGGGTGGGAATCGAACCCACGACCTTCGGCGTAGCAGTCAGAGTCACTAACCACTAGACCAACAGGCCAGTCAAATAAGCGATAGAAACCTATACGCACACACAGGAACACAAACTACACCGCTGTGTGCAGCTGTGGTCTTCTATAAGGTGAAAGTCCTTCCGCAGTAGGGTTTCCTCACTAGTATAGTGCCCTACCTCAATTTTTTGTCCGTTTAAAAACCTTATAACTCGTTTCTTAAAGAACCCCATGCTATAATCTTTCGGGAGAACTTCGGCAGGGAGCTCATTCCACAACCTAATCGTACGTGGGTAATTCCTCTGAAACCATATAGTACGGTTCTATGATGTGATAAAGTAGTATAAAAAAACTATGTTTAAGGAAAACGTTGATATAATGACTAGATTAGCATATATTTTATGTTATATACGTATATTTATGTCATTGCCTATTATATAGCAGTGTTCTAAACGTGACACTAAATTATCTAAACTAATACTATATATAGTACTAGCTGTTGCCCGCGGCTCCGCCCGCGTGGATGTCGGTTATCGCTGCAAAAAGTAGCCTATGTGTTATTCCAGACCATAATCTATCTGTGTGCCAAATTTCATCCAGATCCGTTTAGTAGTTTTTACGTGAAAGAGTAACAAACATCCATCCATCCATTCTTACAAACTTTCACATTTATAATATTAGTAAGGATTATAAAAAGCAAAAGATTTGTTTTTTGTTTGTTTGTTACGATTTAACTCAAAAACTACTTGACCGATTTAAAAAAATCTTACACCATTAGAAAGCTACGTTATCTGCGGGTAACATAAGCTATATTTTAAAATGATAATGATGATGATGATGATGAAATGTCCACCGGTGCGGCGACGTGCCGCTAATCACTACATAGTATAAAACGAAGTCACTTCCCGCTGTCCGTCCCTATGTATGCTTAGATCTTTAAAACTACGCAACGGATTTTGATGCGGTTTTTCTTAATAGATAGAGTGATTCAAGAGGAAGATTTATATGTATAATACATGCATATTATTATAGAGAATTCAAATTAAATCGAAGTGAAGCGAGGGTAGTTCGCTAGTGTAAAATAAAAAGAAAACCGTGAGCTTTTTTCTCAAACTCGAAAAATAATAAAACTTCACGCGTAGGGGTTTTTCGATATTATTATTATATATCTACATACGTGTATATATATATATATATAAATAAATTGCTGTTCGTATGTCTCGCTAAAACTCGAGAACAGCTAAACTGATTTGGCTAATTTTGGTTTTGAATTATTTGTGGAAGTTCAGGGAAGGTAAATATGAAAAAAATTAAAGAAAGAAAGAAAAACAATTAATTTTCACAAACAAATGACGCACAACACACAAAAACACACATTTAAACAAAGGACATCAATGCAATAATAATATTTTGACTTTACAAACATACAATTAACGGACACAAATTACACCCAGACTCAGAGCACCTCTTTGTGGGTCACACAAAGTTTTAGGCCTCTATATACCTCTGGTTTTGCAAGCTATATAGGCTATTAAAAAAAAATTACTGCACAATTGGTTCTTTTGGCCATTTTTCTCAGCAAACACATTAATTTTTACACCTATCTCCGTATCGGCTGGACAAATTTTGACGGAACTTTTACTAAAAGGTAGCTGATTTTGTAGAGAGTAACTTAGGCTACTAATATCAACAAATTTAGAATTAGTACAGGCTCTGTCTAATTTAGGGATCAGATGGCCGTATGTGACATGACCCAATTAAAAGAAAAATGGATCGTGCCATTAACATAAGGATTTGTCTTGAATGGAAGTCAAACTTACGACCTTTGACTTAGCAGTCAGAATTACTAACTACTAGACTAATAGGTTGGCATCTTATGAAGCTTATATCTCAATACTAGCGCTCTGTCAAGGCTTCGAACTGAATAAACATTTTTTTTATAAAATTGGGTCGGCAACACGCAAGTGATACCTCTGGTATTGCAAGCGTCCATAGGCTATGGTACCTGCTTACCATCAGGCGGGCCAAATGCTTTTTTTTTATACTACTTGGGTTGCCACCCAAGTAGTATAAAAAAAAGCATACGGCCCGCCTGATGGTAAGCAGTATCCGTAGCCTATAGACGCTTGCATTACCAGAGGTATACTTGCGTGTTGCCGACCAACAACTACACCGCTGTGTGTAGTCATTTGGCTGTGGTCTTCTGTAAGGTCCTTCCCCAGTCGGGCTTGCTCGCTAGTATGGTGCCTCTCTTGTTTGCGACAAAAGTAGTATAAAAAAAAATATTTTTATACAAATTTCTTTGATGACTTTAAGATGGCCAAATAATTGCTTCGTCACAGTTTTTGGTTCAATAGTCACGAAATGATTATCATTAGAGACAGTTAGAACGGTTGTTCATCACTCTTTGTGGCCTGATGGTCTAGTCATTAGTGACCCTGACTGATAAACCAACGGTAATGGGTTCAATTCCCATTCGAGACATAATAGATAGATAGATAACTCTTTATTGTACACCAAAATACATATTGCTAACATAGTTTTGCTTAAATGGTAATGCACAATGGGCGGCATTATCGCTGAAAGCAATTTCTTACAGGCAACCTTAGGATGGACAGAAATTATAGATACCTAAAGATGTTTATAAAGTGAGCAGTTTGGTGTTGCTAGTAGATGGAAATAAATATACTCGTATAATAAAAAATAGGTCAAGTGATACCTCTGGTATTGCATTGGATTGCATCATCATCCCAACCCATAAACGTCCCACTGCTGGGCACGGGTCTCCTCCATACATTTGAAGGGATATTAGCCTACTATACCACGCTGGCCAGACGGGTTTTGTTTCGAGTTTTCCCTCTCTTGAAGTTGTCATCGTTTGCCTGACTTACTCCCCTAGACGACTCTGACAATACCCACGGGATGAAACAGGGTGGTGACATTTCTTTTTATATTCTTAATCATAGAAAATAAATAGTAGCTGAGATGATGATGATAATATGAATACGGATATCTTATAAATAAGTTTATCTATTATGTCTGTCCATCCTAAGGTTGCTTGTAAGATATTGCTTTCAGCGATAAGGCCGCCCATTGTGCATTACCATTTAAACAAAACTATGTAAGCAATATGTATTTTGATATACCTACAATAAAATGTTATCAATCTCTTGTGTATCTACGACAACGTCGTAGAAGAAATATAAAATAAGTCGAAGCACGAAAACTTTGACTGCCTCGGTGGTCCAGTGGCCGCAGTATGCGCCTGCTGTGCACGAGGTTAAACCTGGGATAGGAATACGTTTCTTTCAAAACGCATTTCTAAAAAAAATATTGCTCGCGTTCTCGTTCCACCTAGTTGGTCTCCACCACCACATCGCCAACACTCACACTTCATCCTTACACAACCTAGTGAAGTACTAAACAAGTTATGCCAGTTATAACTACCTGCTGCCAAGGTCTGATTAACAAACCGTTAGGCAGTTCACTAATTTTGTATAAATAAATAAATAAATAGCCTTCGGACGCGTTCTTTAATTCACTGGCCTGTTGGTCCAGTGGTTAGTGTGACCCTGACTGCTAAGCTGGAGGTTGTGGGTTCGATTCCCACACGTGACAAAACTTTATGTTTAATAAATGTTTGTTCCGAGTCTAGGTGTAAATAAATTTTGTGTCCGTGAATTGTATGTTTGTAAAGTCTTCCGTGACACAGAGCTTGCTCAAACTCAAACTCATTCATCATTTAGGTTACAAAGTAACACTTATGAAGGTCATAAATTATGAATAAGCCAGAAAGATGATGTCAGTTAAATTTTCCTACGGCTAGTTCGCTGACGTGGAGCCTTGAGAAGAACTAGCAAGAAACTCAGGCCACTCTTTTTAATCGCCAGATAGTTACAATCTTTGTAAAATACAAGTATGATAGCATGCAAGCTGATGCAGTCAAAACACGATACTAACTATATTGATAAAATAATAGTACTGGTCGTGCGAGAAAAAAAAACGTATGGTGTTAAAGTCTGCTTCAATTTACATATTGCTATTAAAGAATAAGGCAATATGTGAATAGTGACAATTTTTATTGTAAAATTTAACGTTTTACTACAAAATAAATAAACAAAAAAAGAAAAAGGAAGTACAGAATTATCACTAGAATTCACAATGTGCCACTTGTTCCCTAGTGTGGAAAATGCCTTTTAAAAAAAAGAAAGAAATTATGTTATGTTATATTAATGGTATCGGCCTTATCGCTGAAAGCAATATCTTACAAGCAACCTTAGGATGGACAGAAATAATAGATAAACTTATTTATAAGATATCCGTATTCATATTATCATCATCATCTCAGCTAAAAGACGTCCACTGCTGGACATAGGTCTCTTCCAAGGATTTCCACAACTCTCGATCCTGAGCCGACGTTGTCCATCGCTTGCCCGCAACCTTTACCAGGTCGTCGGTCCACCTTGTTGGAGGCCTGCCCACGCTTCGTCTTCCAGTTCGTGGTCGCCACTCTAGAACCTTTCTGCCCCAACGGCCATCAGTTCTGCGAGCTATATCTATATATAAATACAGGCTCAAAGTGACCTAAAGAGCAATGGAGAGAGCTATGCTTGGAGTTTTCCTCCGAGATTAATTCAGAAATGAGGAGATCCGTAGGAAAACCAAAGTAACCGACATAGCTCGAAGATTTTTTTTTTAAAGACAACTCCCGCACTAGAGAACAAGCTCTGTGTCGCAGGGGACTTTATAAACATACAATTAACGAACACAAATTACACTCAGACTCAGAACAATTCTTTGTGGGTCACACAAAGTTTTGTCCTGTGTGGGAATCGAACCCACAACCTCGTGCACAGCAGTCGCATAATGCGGCCACTGGACCACCAAGGCAGTCAAATTACCTCCATTAAGTGGCAATGGGCCCGGCACATAGCTTATAGAATATTATGCAATGCACGTGATAAATACTAAGCAATTATTTATATCTATACATATATATAATTGCTTGTTCGTCTGACTGACTGACTCATCAACGCAGAGCCTAAACCGGCTATAAGCTTGAAATTTCACCCCTAAAGGGTTAAAATAAGAGATAAACGCAGTGGCGTAGCGAAATACCGCGATTCGGTAAGCGTAAGGTAGGACTTCAGCTGGGTGGATTAACGACCTAAAAAAGATCGCTGGGCCGTGTGCAGTCGCGTGTTAAGAGAGGCCTATGTCCAGCAGTGGACTGCGATAGGCTGATTGATTGATTTACGGGTCAAATGCCAAGGGTACCTGGCTTGTAGGGCTCCAGCCCGAAAGTGGCCGTGAGCACAGAAGTATCCTACTTTATATTTATTAGTACAACATTGCCACGGCCTCAACGGTGAAGTTACGGCTGTAGATAAACGGTTGAATGGAAGTTCGCCATTTACAAAGTGAGAAGCATGAAATTTCATATACTCTCTCCTGAATAAAAATAAATGTACACCTATATGAAAGCAAGAAGAAAGAAAGAAAAAAAAAACAATTTGTTTCTTTCTTTCTTTTAAAAAAGACAACTCCAGCACTAGAGAACAAGCTCTGTGTCGCGGGGGACTTTACAAACATACAATTAACGGACACAAATTACAACCAGACTCAGAACAACTCTTTGTGGGTCACACAAAGTTCAAACTTCGTGCACAGCAGGCGCATACTGCAGCCACTGGACCACCAAGGCAGTCAAAGTTTTTGTGTGGTGTACACCACCCGCATGTACAAAATGGCCACCACTAAGCATAATGCTATTATGCATTAAACATAATAACGCTGGTTTACAGCAACAACCAGATTTACTCAATCTGAGTTTTTTTTTTTTTTTTTTTTTTTTTTTAACAACTCCCGCACTAGAGAACATGCTCTGTGTCGCGGAGGACTTTACAAACATAGAAATTAACGGACACAAATTACACCCAGACTCAGAACAATTCTTTGTGGGTCACACAAAGTTTTGTACTGTGTGGGAATCGAACCCACAACCTCGTGCACAGCAGGCGCATACCGCGGCCACTGGACCACCGAGGCAGTCGTTATTATTATATTATATTATCGGAATATCGAGATTTATCAAATTTTCACTCCCGAGAGGTTAAAATGTGTTACCATGGAATTGTACGCGCAGACAAAGCAGCAGGCAAAACTTAGTTACAAAATAATTGTTCACTATACATAAATTATTGTATAATAATGCAAAAATATGTCGTTTTTCTATATAACCAATTTACTTACATGTGTCGTTTTAATGATTATACGTACATAAGTATAAGTATAACTATTTGTTGTATAATAACTATGTATATAATTGTTCTGGGTATAATTGTTCTTAGACAGCAAACAAGCATACGGCCCGCCTGATGATAAGCAGTTACCGTAGATATTATGTAAGGCAGAATCTCATCTCTTTCTGTATAGTAAGGATACTGTCTGATGGGTTTTTAAAGGGTCGGCAACGCGTGAGTGACATCCCTGGTGTTGCAAACGTCCATAGGATACGGTAACTGCTTACCATCAGGCGGGCCGTATGCTTGTTTGCCACCTTGGTAGTATAAAAAAAATATATATCAAACTTTCGACTGTCTTGGGGATCCAGTGGCCGCAGTATGCGCCGTGTATGAGGTTCGATTCCCAAACAGGATCAAATTTTGTGTGACCCACAAAGTGTTGTTCTGAGTCTGGGTGTAATTTGTGCCCGTTAATTGTATGTTTGTGAAGTCCACCGCGACACAGAGCTTGATCTCTAGTGCGGAAGTTGTCTTTTAAAAAGAAGAGGAAGAAAAAACGCATCCCTTAATGAGGGCTGAAAACTGTGTGAGTACAGGTCTATAGCACTCATTTAGGGATGCGTTTTGAATGAAACGTTTTCCATCCCAAGTATTTTCTATCTTAATGCGCTGGTGTCAAAAATTGATCGGCAACACGCCAGTGATACCTCTGGCATTGCAAGCGTCCATAGGCCACGGTAACTGCTTAACATCAGGCGGGCTGTAACCGTCGCGATAACCGTAGACGCGGGCGAAGCCGCGGACAAGAGCTAGTACTTCAATATTTTTTGCAGCTTGCATATATCCTTATAATGGAGATAGTAAATCAGTATATTTCATCATGATGACTAGGGTTGCCACCGGCCGGCTGATTCTCTAAGAAACAGCGATGGCAAACTAACAGTTGTGATCGCAAACTGACAGTTGTGATTGCTCGGTGACGGCACAATCTATTGACTAAACGTCAAAAAGGCTCGGTTTTTGCTCTTACGGAATACCGATTTTCAATCTGACAGCCAGATTTTGCTCGGTTTTTGCGGTGGCTCGGTTTGTGCTCTTACGGAATACCCCTGCCGTTATTTATAATAAAGTATTGTTCATTATTTCAGGTAATTGTACTCTATACTTTATGAGAACAATAAAGTACACGAAAATACTTTATTTCGCATGATGTGATTTCTTTATGCTTTTGAAAAGCTTCGTAGTTATTTTTTCGATAAACAGAATTTATCGATTGGCGCTGAATCGATGTTGCCACTCGCCAGCGACACACAGAAAGCCAGCGCCATAAAGAAAACTAAATAGTACTGTACCCAATGTACCTACTTTAATTTAAAAAAAAAAGGTGGCAACCCTAATGACGACTGTCGCAACACGGTCTGGCTAGCGGAGCATGAGCGCTGTCATTATTATATCATTACATCATTTTGTGCTCAGCTGTGAAATGGTCAGACAACTTTTAAATAACTGAAATGTCTTTTTTTATTACTAACATTTTTACCTGCGGCTCGGGTAAATACAGACTGATTTTTTTAATACTCCCAAGGTGGCAAACAAGCATACGGCCCGCCTGATGGTAAGCAGTTACCGGGTGTCACTCACGCGTTACCGAAACTTTAAAAACCTTAGTGGTACAGTGACCGCAGTACTGCTGTGCACGAGGTTGTGGGTTCGATTCCCTCACAGGACAAAACTTTGTGTGACCCACAAAGAGTTGTTCTGAGTTTGGGTGTAATTTGTGTCCGTTAATAGTATGTTTGTAAAGTCCCCTGTGATTCATGGCTTGTTCTCTAGCGCGGGAGTTGTCTTAAATGTCGGTTATAGCGATAAAAAAGTATTTTAAGTCCTTCCCCATGATACTACCTATCTCCTTGCCAAATTTGATCAAGATCCGTTCAACTGTTCACAGACAAACATACAATAACATTCGATTTTATACAAAGAACGAAAGGAAGAAAGAATTCTTTTTTATTGGCTCTTACATTAATGAATACTTAATATTATTACATTAAATAAAACATAAAGAAAGCAAATAAGGTCCCTGCGTCAGCTCTGATGATGTGGCCTGGACCACAACGCTGGTATTCTCGCAATAATACATGAAAAACTATAAGCGTATATGGTCTCATTTAGGGATGCGTTTTGAAAAAAACGTTTTCCTATCCCAGGGATACTTCATCCTAAATCCTTACTAATATTATAAATCTGAAAGTTTGTAAGAATGGATGGATGGATGGATGTTTGTTACTCTTTCACGTAAAAACTACTGAACGGATCTGGATGAAATTTGGCACAGAGATAGATTATGGTCTGGAATAACACATAGGCTTTTTGCAGCGATAACCGACATCCAAGCGGGCGGAGCCGCGGGCAACAGCTATCTGAAAATAAAATGGCTCGGCAACACGCAAGTGATACCTCTGGTATTGCATGCGCCCAAAGACTGCTACTGCTTGATTGCCACCTCAATTTATAAAAAAAGGGTAACGTTATTCGAAACATCGTGAAATTTAGCCAAATTATTTAAACATTACATACTCGTATCAGTCAAGGGATTCCCGAGATTCAATCGGTAATACGAGTACATAGATTAACAATTCGGTATAAACTTTTTTTTTTTAAATAAGGCCTTGGTAGCTGGGAAAGTAATCGAGTTGTCATCTCGTGGTGCAGGTTCGAATCCGACCGGTTTAGTAGAGAGAGCGTTTTTCCTGTTTTTTTTTTTAATACTTACTTCCTATAATTATGGCAAACAAGCATACGGCCCGTCTGATCCAGTTAAGTAGCCTGTATTGGCTTGAAATATCAAGGGCATCACTTGTCGCCAATTCGAAAATAACACCAGTATAAATAAAAAAGATTACTTTTATTGTCGACCAACGACCTGATAAAGGCAGGCAATGATGGACAAGGTCGGCTCAGGATTGAGAGTTGTGGAAAGCCTTGGAGAAGGCTATGTCCAACAGTGGACGTCTTTTTTTCTTAAAAATGAAAACTCCCGTACTAGCTCTGTGTCGCAGGGGACTTACAAACATACAATTAATGGACACAAAGAACACCCAGATTCAAGACAATCATTTATGGATCACATAATTTTTTGTTAGACGGATCGAACCCACAACAAGCCGTGCAATGGTAAATGGCAAAGTAACCACTTAACACACAATAGGCCCTTTACTCAAAAAATTATGAAAAAGAGGTGTAAATAAAACCATTTTTGTTGGCATTTATACCTAAATGACTGCTAAAAAATACAGTATTAATCTACAAGATGTGTTTCATAATATGGTATTGTCATAAATTATATATTGATTCTAAGTAGATTGTAAAAATATCATCGAATCAGCACCAAATTATTGAGATGTAACCACTTTATGACTTCAATTTTTATCAAATAATACGAAAAAAAATACCAATATTTGAAGAAAACATACACCTATAATTTGGTAATGTTATATTTAAAATAAGTTTGAATTTTAATGTATTAAATATTAATAAGACGTCCATTCAAAGAGTACATCTATTTGTATCCCCGCGCTCGCCTAGAGAATAAGTGTGTGGTGATTCGTGTTTGCTTAGCCCAAATGCTCAAGGTCATTGGCGATATCCCAAGCCTTAAGCCACTGAACCAACGGTGCATTTTTGTCCGAAGTCGGCATCGAACCAACAACATGCCGTTCAATGCTATGTAGTGAGGTAACCATTTAAGCTACTGCGCCATTAGTGACAACTTACATACTTAGATATGAATAAGTTAAGTGAAGGTTTTGTGGAAATTTTATCTAGCCGGAACAGATTCGAACCTTGATAGAGGAATAAATAAAAATATTATTAAACTAGATTAGTAGATCTTTATGCATCTGCACAGTTGGATCGTGGTTACCTCGCCATTTACCACTGCGCGGCGTGTTGTGGGTTCGATCTAGACACGGAACAAAAATGTATATGTCTTTAGTTTGGGTGTTATTTGTGTCCGTTAATTGTATGTTTGTAAGTCCCCTGCGACACAGAACTTGGTTCCCTGGTACGGGAGTTAAAAAAAAAAGGCATTTTCATCATTTCAGCCAAAAGATGTCCACTGCTGGACATATGCCTTCCCCAAGGCTTGTCACAACTCTCGATCCTGAGCCGACCTTGTCCATCATTTCATCATTTCGGTTCAAAAATAAAAGTTTTTTTTTTTTCTTTTTTTTAAAAGACAACTCCCGCACTAGAGAACAAGCTCTGTGTTGCGGGGGACTTTACAAACATACAATTAACGGACACAAATTACACCCAGACTCAGAACAACTCTTTATGGGTCACACAAAGTTTTGTCCCTGTGCGGGAATCGAACTCACAACCTCGTGCACAGCAGGCGCATACTGCACCCACTGGACCACCAAGGCAGTCAAAAAATTACGAGTAAATGCTCTACTCTATACTGACCTCGATTCAGTATTCTTTTCTTAAACGACAATGTGACAAAGAAGCATATACGATCTGTCTACCAAAGGGTATATAAGCTTTTTTTTATACTACTTGGGTGGCAAACAAGCATACCCGTCTGATGTTAAGCGGTAACCGTAGCCTGTGGACGCTCGCCATACCAGAGGTCCTGGGTATTGCTTACCCAAAAAATTAGCAGCAAGGATTAAGATGGAGTATCCCTGGGATAGGAAAACGTTTCTTTCAAAACGCATCCCTAAATGAGCGCTGGAAACCTGTACTCACACACAGGAACACGACTTTAATGCTGTGTGTAATTATTTGGCTGTGGTCTTTTGTAAGGTGGAGATCCTTCCCCAGTCGGGCTTGCTCGCTAGTATGGTGCCTACCCCTTCAATAACCCTTTGGTCGAATATCCGGCAGGTCTTTTAAAAGCCTTTAAAACTAGCATAAACGATCTTGCTTGCTTGATGAGCAGAATTATTTTATAAACTAGCTGTTGCCTGCGGCTCCGCCCGCGTGGATGTCGGTTATCGCTGCAAAAGTAGCCTATGTGTTATTCCAGACCATAATCTATCTCTGTGCCAAATTTCATCCAGATCCGTTCAGTAGTTTTTACGTGAAAGAGTAACAAACATCCATCCATCCATCAATTCTTACAAACTTTCGCATTTATAATATTAGTAGGATATACAAAAGACTATGAGGTAGACCATTGCCCAGCAGTAGGAAATACCGGCCTAAAAAATAATATGAAAATTCCTTACCAATGACGTCATAAAATATAATAAAATTATATTTATAACTTGATATTTGTGACATAAAGACAATTTACATACTAATTTAAATTTAAATAATTTTAAAAAAAGTTATTGACCTATAGGTTTTAGGTAAATCCTAGAAAACCAGTACTGTATTATTATTTTTTAAATAAACTAGCAAACAAGCAAACGATTTTTATGATTCCAAGATTATTTTTAGGGTTCCGAAGTATACAAGGAGAACCCTTATAGTTTCGCTGTTTTTTTTTTTTTTTTTTCACTACCAAGGTGGCAAATAAGCGTACGGCCCGCCTGATGGTAAGCAGTTACCGTAGCCTATGGACGTTTGCAACACCAGGGGTGTCACTCACTCACTCGCGCGTTGCCGACCCTTTAAAAACCTTATAACTCCTTTCTTGAAGAACCCGATGCTATAGTCTTTTGGGAAAACCTCGGCAGGGAGCTCATTCCACAGCCTAATCGTACGTGGTAAGAAATTCCTCTGGAATCTTACGGTATGTTTGAGGTGCAAGGATGTGAGGATGAACCGTCTGTCCGCAGCTTTGCTCAGAGACCCTTAGTCTTAGAAAGCTGTAATTTGGCACAAATATACATATTAGTCATGCCGACAAAGTGGTAAAATAAAATCTTGAAAAATTTCGGAGGAGTTCTATAACGTACACCGTGACACGAGAATTTTATATATTAGATTCAGTAGGTCGTAAATAGCGAGGCCATTTATGACCTCTCACTTTCACACCTCTATCAAGAGAGACAGAGGCCTAAGCCCTCTTTCTGTCTTGATAGAGGAGAGGAGACCCGTGCCCAGCAGTGGAACATATAGGTTGCTAATTATAAATGGCAAGGTAACAACAGTCAATTTATTTAATTTATTAAACTTCATACACAAAATGTATGTATAGGCGGACTTAATGCCTGGGACATTATCTACCAATATATGTAATACCAATTTATGCCGAAAGTGGCTTTACCCAAAGCCTTATTTATGCCGAAAGTGGCTTTAAAGCCGAAAAATACGTTTGAAAAAATTTATGTATAGGCGGACTTAATGCCTGGGACATTATCTACCAATATATGTAATACCAATTTATGCCGAAAGTGGCTTTACCCAAAGCCTTATTTATGCCGAAAGTGTCTTTAAAGCCGAAAAATAAGTTTGAAAAAATTTATGAAACAAATGAAAAATTTGTGTATAGGCCGACTTAATGCCTGGGGCATTATTACCAATTTATGCCGAAAGTGGCTTTACCCAAAGCCTTATTTATGCCGAAAGTGGCTTTAAAGCCGAAAAATACGTTCGAAAAACACGTTTTCCACTGTACAAACATTCGCAACACAACTAATACACATTGGAAAGTAAAATACAGCGATTCTGGCCCAAGTTCATCACGAAACCGGCTTATTACGACAGAGACTGTAATCGTTACCACAACTTGTGCTTATACAGCGACCGGTGTACTAGATAGCAATGTATTTAATTTATATACTTAGTATTTAATCGACTGTGTCGGTGGTCCATGTATGCGGCTGCTGTGCACGAGGTTGAGGGTTCGATTCCATATTTTACACAGGGACAAAATTTTGTCGCGTTCGCGGTCTGCTATATGTACATGCATATATCGCCTTTAATAACGTGACAGTCGAAAAAAGATTTTTCGGATATGTCAAGCTGCGTCTCGTAACGGTGTCGCGAAACCCAAGATTTTATCTCATCTAAAAATATGTAACATCTATAATAAAAAAGAACTATGATGGTGAGAAACTTTAAAGAATAAACTTAGAGTAGGTAAATATGCATTGTTAATGTTATTTACAAGTTTCATCAAATAAATGTAAGTAAATAATTAATTCTAGATAATTACAGTTTTTATTTATAATACTTCCACCATTAAATTAATATATAGATACTAACTGTTCCCCGCGGATTCCCCTGCGTTTGGCTATAGAATGCAAACATAATTTTATCCGCGTGTACCATAGTACAAACCATTTGCATAAAATATGGCCAATTGATTTTTATGCCAACTTTAAACAATTTTTATACATTTTGTATCTATTAATTGTATGTTTGTAAAGTCCCCCGCGACACAGAGCTTGTTCTCTAGTGCGGGAATGTCTTTAAAAAAAATATATTTAAAAACCGAGTAGTGTTGTGGGACACCAGATAGAAACGAAGTACTTTTTAAGAGTTATCTACACATGCTTGAAATAATTCCTTAAGACTCCTTATAGTGATCGCCCATGGTCGAAATTCAAACATAATTAATTAAATTTGAAGCTTCTATTTGACTTTTAATTTATTTTTTACTTATTTTACTCTTAGATCAAAAATCTCCTTACACAAATTGACATATTATTTAGATAATTCGCCAAAATAATAAAAAAATCAAAAAAGTGTCCTGACAACTTTTCGTTAGAATTTTTTCCGTCTTTCACAACGCGCGATAAGGAACTTCGTTCCAAAAGAAAAAGAAAAAAAAGAGAATATTTTTATGTGTAGGTATGATTTACTTCAGTCATATCTGGGCCAATCGGTGAAGTCCGCTGTACCAAAATATAAATCTGTCAAAAGTCGTCTCAATTACGTCACAATCTGGTCCAAAACAGGTCGACATTTAGGTCTCTTTGAAGTCACTTTCATAAATAAGTGCACTGCTTAAGAAAGTCTCACCTATAAATTGGTGAACGTAATAAGTACTTAGCTACGTAAAAATTGAGTGGCTTTCAGTATTGTTATGTTTTAGTGTGTACCTAAATGAAATTTGGCATAAAAATAGATTATAGTCCTTACTAATATTATAAATGTAAAAGTTTGTAAGAATGGATGGATCGATGGATGTTTGTTACTCTTTCACGTAAAAACTACTGAACGGATCTGAATGAAATTTGGCACAGAGATAGATTATGGTCTGGAATAACACATAGGCTACTTTTTGCAGCGATAAACGACATCCGCGCGGGCGGAGCCGCGTGTGAAAAATATCGCCACCTTGATTAAAATCATCATTAGTATTTTATTAAATTATTTTTCTAATTATTATATTTATGAAAAGGCATCCTGTTACGAAGTTCAAGAAGTCAATGGCGTCGTAGCGTTCAATTAAAAATAAATATTATACATTTTTACTTTAACAAATTATTTTTAAATTGTCTTTGTCTTAAATAATCATTTTGGGTACTTTAGTTTTTTTTCTATGGTAACACAGTTCATGGACAAGTCTAGAATTAGATGACGTTTATCGTTACTGCCATGCTCCCGTGGGTAGTATTCAGTTATATTTCGTTTTTTGAAATCAGTTTTTATTATTTCATTGTGTTCCTAGATTACCTAACTTATTACTTAATTAATTATATACTAATTAGTCAACTAAATTAAATATTATATAATATTTAAATTTATTATGCAATTAAAAACTTTAATAAATTTGCAATTAATGTCCAATTACAATTAAAGAAGCGTGGGATTATTTTATTTTCAAAAAATATCGTATTAAATAACAATAGTCTATGAAGCGCGGGTTTTCTAGACTTTTTTATACTACTTAGATGGTAAACAAGCATGCGGCCTGTCTGATGTTAAGCAGTTACCGTAGCCTATGGACGCTTGCAATACCAGAGGTAGCATATATCATACTAGTTGTTGTCCGCGGCTCCGCCCGTGTGGATGTCGGTTATCGCTGTAAAAAGTAGCCTATGTGTTATTCCAGATCAAAATCTGTCTCTGTGCCAAATTTCATCCAGATCTGTTCAGTAGTTTTTACGTGAAAGAGTAACAAACAAACATCCATCCATCCATCCATTCTTACAAACTTTCGCATTTATAATATTAGTAGGATACTAGAAACCTGTACTCACTTAGAGAAACGCAACTACACCGCTGTGTCATAATTTGGCTGTGGTCTTCTGTAAGGTAAGGTCCTTCCCCAGTGGGAAGACAACTCCCGCACTAGAGAACAAGCTCTGTGTTGAGAGGTACTTTACAAACTTACAATTAACGGACACAAATTCAGAACAACTTTCTTTGTGGGTCACACAAAGTTTTGTCCTGTGTGGGAATCGAACCCACAACCTCGTGCACAGCAGGCGCATACTGCGACCACTGCACCACCAAGGCAGCTGTTGCTCTACGTTGTTAAAATTGATTAACAAACATCCATCCATCCATTCAAACTTTCGCATTTATTATAAATAAAATTAATTTTTATGGTACTGGGTCTTGGCCACAACTACCCTACTTTTTAATTAAAATATTATGAAATTAATATACATATATATAAGAATATGACACAATCACTGGTCAGTTGGTTTATTGGTTAGTGACCCTGACAGCTAAGGAGGTCGTGGGTTCGATTCCTAACCCAGACAAATTAATCTTTGTGTGATGAGTAAAAGTATTTTTCTGTTTGTATAATTTATTTGAAGAGAGGTAGGCGCCATACTAGTGAACAAGCTCGATTAGGGAAGGACCTCCACTTACAGAAGACCACAGCCTACCTACACACAGCGGTGTAGTTGTGTTCCTGTGTGTGACTACAGGTCTCCAAGGCTCAAGGGATGCGTTTTGAAAGAAACGTATACCATTCCTATCTCAGGGATACTCCTTCTTACATACCTCTGGTAACAAGCATCCATAGGCTACGGTAACTGCTTAATATCAGGCGGGCCGTATACTTGTTTGCCACTTAACTAAAAAACTTTTTTTTTAAAGACAATTCTCGCACTAGAGAACAAGCTCTGTGTTGCGGGGGACTTTACAAAAATACAAATAACGGGCACAAATTACACCTAGACTCAGATCAACTCTTTGTTGGTCACACAAAGTTTTGTCCCTGTGTGGGAATCGAACCCACAACCTCGTGCACAGCAGGCGCATACGCCCACTACCAAGACTACCAAGGCATTCGAAACTTTAAAACGAGATATTTTAATTAGGTTTTTAATTTATTTAACTCTTTCGTCAATGGTCATAGTAGCCTTCAGAACTCATGCGCAATTTGCCCACTCCGTTCTGCCGGTATTGCAGCACCATCATTATTTGGCATTGGGTTAACTGCTTCGGGGGCTCCAAAGACTGCCTTGGGGGTCCAGTGGCCGCAGTATGCGCCTGCTGTGCACGAGGTTGTGGGTTCGATTCCCACCCAGGACAAAACTTTGTGTGATCCACAAAGAGTTGTTCTGAGTCTGGGTGTAATTTGTGTCCGTTGATTGTATGTTTGTCAAGTTCCCCGCGACACAGAGATTTTTCTCTAGTGCGGGAGTTGTCTTTCAAAAAAGAAAGAAAGAGTCTGGCCAAAAATCGATATTGGATTTTTCTGTCAAGACAATCACAATAGATGCCGGCAAGCTGATTCTCTAAGAAACAGCGATGGCAAACTGACAGTTGTGATCGCAAACTGACAGTTGTGATCGCAAACTGACAGTTGTGATCGCAAACTGACAGTTGTGATTGCTCAGTGACGACACAATCTATTGACTAAACGTCAAAAAGGCTCGGTTTTTGCTCTTACGGAATACCGATTTTCAATCTGACAGCTTGATTTTGCTCGGTTTTTGCTCTTACGGAATACCCCTGCTGGAGTTTGGAAATTGGTGGTTTAAAGCTGTTGGTCCTACGAATGATCTCTCTCCGGTCGTGTCGATTTGCCTTCCCATCGATGTTTGCGCACACACTTGTGCACTATAATATCGCGCAGATGGCTAGTCTTTGTTGAGATTAGCCGCCGTGACCGAAATTCGGCTAGGAGGACATTATTATAACAATCTGTAAGTACGTCTATGCAAAAGTTGATGCTCATAAACTGACCGGTTTGAGTTGTGTAGGTACTGTCTGGCAGTTAGTAGTTATTAATTGCCATATCGACATCGATAAAGTAATAAAAATGATAGATAGACTATTAGCTTAAAAAGTAGTGTTTGGCCGAAGTTTCAGCTTTCGGCCAAACTTTCGTCTAAACTTTCAGCTTTGACCAAAATCGGATATTTTTTGGAAAGCCAACCGTTTGTAGCACATTACTTTTAAGTAAATAAATATTAAAATTAACATTATTGTTTTTTTATACGTAGGCGGTTAAAAAGAATAAACCTGCCGAAGTCAGTATAGACTCTTGCAATATCTGAGGCATTATTTGCGTGTTGAGACCCAATACGGGTTTCAATGGTCTCACTAAGGCCTGATTAGAAAATCAGCGCTGCAACATAAAATGCTGTAGCAGAGCTGAGATTAGGACCCTTTTTGACATCACTCAGGATAATTTTCATGTTCTTATTATGTATCTATTATTTGTCTTCTATTTGTTATCCTGTGTATGTTTTAATAAATGCTTTTCTTCTTCTTCTACTTCAATAACCAGGTTTATGGGAATGGAAACATGATTTTTTAAAACCACATTCCTTGATGAGCTCTGTAGAGTGTAGACTATTTAACTGTACTTCTAAATATGATATAACTAACCTCGACATAAAGGTAATAGAAGCGTGGTAAAGAAACTCGACATAAAAGGAATAGTATCGGGACAGAAGACGTAGACTCGACATAGGGGTAATAGAAGCGAAACTAGGTTTTCGGCTCGACATTACGGGACTCGACATAAAGGGAACAATTCACTTATTCTTTCGCACAACAATTAAAATACACCAGCACCACTATACGTTCTTTGGCTGTAGTCTTCTGTACAGTGAAATTTTTCTAGCATGGGATTGGATTAAGGGAACGAACTGACCACCTCTGAAGATAAGTCATAGTTTGATGTATGTCAGTGCGAAGAAGTGTCAGGTTTTATATATATTTTACTCGTTTTTTTAAGTTTTATTGCAAATTCATTTTAATCATCTCGTTACTTTTTCTATGATATAAATACAGTCAATCATACATTATTATTTACTTATAAATATTCGGCTCTGGCTTCGGCTTCGGTTTCGGCTTCGGCCATAAATTTACAACACTATTTAAAGCCCATTTTTTACAGATTGTTTGTTTGCAAAACTTGCATAAACCGACAATTTAAATAAATTACGTGTTTATGTAATAAAAGTACAAGCGTCCCGGCTTGGCACGGGGGGACACATATTCAGTTATAGGGGCCCATAATTATTTTTATAATAAAATATAAGACTATATTACTTGATAATGTAGCTTTCTATAGGAGAAAGAATTTTTTAAACCGATCCAATATTTTTGTTAGTTTGTTTTCATTTTAACTCAAAAAAAACTAAACCGATTTAAAAAATTCTTTCACCATTAGAAAGCTACATACCACATACCACAGTACATAAGCAATCAAATTATATATCATGACCTTAAAATACCAACTGTAAAACAAGAGATAATGAAGTACAGCACTAACTACCAGAAAAGACTAGCAAAACATAAAAATGAGCTTGCCCTCGAACTGTGTGGAGACAAAAGTTTACGCTATACACAACTAAAGAGAAATAGTGTTCAAACTCTAATAGATAGATTCGTCAGGATGGAATGAGATAATTCGTTTGATACGTTACGATCTCGTTAAGCCAAAGAACCAAATTCAGATTAATTGAAATCAGACAAAACAGTGGCTTATTGTTGTGTACAACAGATTGCCATGACGCAGAAAGGATAAGATAGAAATTGAAAGCTACATTATCTGCGGATAACATAGGCTATATTTTATTGAAAAAAATTACGAGATATTTACGAAAAGTTAATAAATATCCAGACGTGCGAAGTTGGGACGTGCTGCTACTTAATACATTGCCTGGACGCCCAAGTATTCTATACCTAGGCATTGTATAGAATACCTAAATTATACAGATTGCCGACATACTAATATCTAATATATAAAATTCTCGTGTCATAGTGTTCGACTTTCAACTCCTCCGAAACGGCTTGACCGATTCTCATTAAATTTTATGAGCATATTGAGTAGGTCTGAGAATCGGCCAACATCTATTTTTCATCTCCCTAAATGTTAAGGGTGGTCCACCCCTAAATATTTTATTTAATTTTATAGACTATTTTTTTGTTTTTGTGATTCGGCATTAAAAAATACATACAACCCTTAATTTTCACCCCTCTACGATCAACCCCATTTTTTTAATAGCGATATTACTATTTTAGTAGCAAAACAACGTTTGCTGGGTCAGCTAGTATACCATAATAGCATGGGGTTCTTCAAGAAAGGAGTTATAAGGTTTCTAAAGGGTCTGCAACGCGCGAGTGATACCCCTGGTGTTGCAAGCGTACATAGGCTACGGTAACTGCTTACCATCAAGCGGGCCGTATGCTTGTTTGCCTCCTAGGAAGTATAAAAAATACACATACAACACGGCATGTGTTTGTATATATGTATGCACATAACATAAAAATTACTTAAACCTTTTTTTCTAAAGTATTTTTTCCTTATTATTATTATGTTATTATTTAAGGTTATCTTATTAATTCTTTGTCCATGATTTTGCGTTTTTTTTTTCTTTTATAACCGCGTTTAAAAAGGAGGAAGTCATCAATTTAGTTGTTGGTATTTTTGATGTTGTTGAACTATAATACCGTCATAATATGCCGTGGTAAGTTAAAAAGATTTTTTAAGCGAAAAAAAAAATCATAATATTTGTTTTTTTTAAATATTTGTTTGTTTGTTATGATTTAACTCAAAAACTACTCGACCATAAGAAAGCTACATTATCAGCGGGTGACAAAGGCTATAATTATTTAATAAAAAAACTAGCTGTTGCTCGCGGCTCCGCCGGCCTGGATCTCGGTTATCGCGATAAAAAGTAGCCTATATGCGATTCCAGACAATAATCTATCGCTGTGCCAAATTTCATCCAGATCCATTCAGTAGTTTTTACGTGAAAGAGTAACAAACATCCATCCATCCATACTTACAAACTTTCGCGTTTATAATATTAGATAACAAACGCTCTTAGTCTCTCTCTTAGTAGGATAAGTGATCCCTACGAAAACCCGTGCCAAGCCGGGACGCACGTCCCGCTATTATAAATATAATATTATGGTAAAACAACAAAATCTTTTAAAATTCTACTAATCAAAAATTGCAATAATTTTAACAAAAAAAAACCGACTTCAGTAAGGCAAGTTGTAAAATTTTTAAATATTAGTTTGTTACAATCGAATAAAATCGACTGAGCGTCGGGCTGAACACAGGTCAAGTAGGTATTAAAAGCAATATTTAATCTGTGCAATCCGCGCTCAATTCATTCACGTCATTATTTCTTATTAATAGTTGCTTAGCAACAATAACCGAAACTTATCTAATCGCCATCAGTAAAATACTTATTATTGAAAAGTTCAGATGGCCATCTGTGGTCTTCTTCATCAGTTTTACTTCACCAAATTACACTTTCTGAATGTAAATGATTGATTAGTTGTTAAAAATATTGAAATTGCTATATGTGTGCCTATAACTTTTGAGGAGTATCCTCAATTCCTCATGGATCCCATCATCAGAACTTTCTTTTGATGATAATGGGACCAAACTGAAAGTATGTCCAGTCAGACAAAAAAAGAATTTTTCAAATCGGTCCATAAATGACGGAGATATGCGGTAACAAACATTAAAAAAAAAAAAAAAAAATTACACACGAATTAATAACCTATTATTTTTGAAGTCGGTTAATAAAATGAATCAAACAACATACTTTTCCTTTTTCATACTACTAAGTAGAAAAACAAGCATACGACCCGCCTAATGGTAAGCAGTTACCGTAGCCTATAAACGCTTGCAATACCAAGGGTATCACTTACGCGTAAACCACTCTCACTTTCATCAATTCAAATATTTTAACTTGAAAATAGAATTTACGCGTTCGCGTAACCATGCGCGTACGCATGCGTCCATAACGACTTATATTAGGCAATCGTAGTAAACATAATTACTATAGTAGTTAAAGCGTGATAGCTAAATGGGAAAGTATAACCCAATTTTTGTAACTGTGAAAGAAAGAAAGAAAGAAAGAAAGAAAGAAAAGCATTTATTCGAACATACACAGGATAAACAGATGGTAAAAATTACTGTTGTTGGAGCTGTCAAAATCATTAGGTTTTTTTTTTATAAAAGACAACTCCCGCACTAGAGAACAAGCTCTGTGTCGCGGGGGACTTTACAAACATACAATTAACGGACACAAATTACACCCAGACTCAGAACAACTCTTTGTGAGTCACACAAAGTTATGTCATGTGGGAATCGAACCCACAACCTCGTGCACAGCAAGCGCATACTTTATCTTTATCCTAAAAAAGACAACTCCCGCTCTAGAGAACAAACTTTGTGTCGCGGGGGACTTTTCAAACATATAATTAACGGACACAAATAACACCCAGACTCAGAACAACTCTTTGTGGGCCACACAAAGTTTTGTCCTGTGTGGGAATCGAACCCACAACCTCGTGCACAGCAAGCGCATACTGCGACCACTGGACCACCGAGGCAGTCAAAAAAGTTGGCATGATTGAATTCCCCCGCCCGCTTCCCTGCCTACCCCCCCGCAGGCGCCTGTCCCTGTCAGTACGGTCTGCACTTTCGTGTCGTCTGCGCTATTTGAGTATCCATATCCCTCTTTGATATAATAAAAATGATTTTTATTCACATTACTGTACATACTTATCAATCAAAATGATTATAATTATCATTGAAATTTTGTTTCAATGCAACCAACATGGCGAAATTTTGACATTGACAATAGGAATACGTTTAATTCAAAACGCATCCCTAAATGAGCGCTGGAGACCTGTACTCAGACACAGGAACGCAACTACACCTCTGTGTGTAGTTACAACTCAAACTAATTTTTTCATTTAGATCAAATGCATGATACCTACTTATGAACGTCAAAATAAACAAAAGTCAGCATATTCTTTTCCTACGGTCAATTCGCTGATAAGGGTAGGGCCTAGAGAAGAATTGGCAAGAAACTGTGGCCACTCTTTTCAATCGCCAGAGTATAATATTATAATATAATAATAATTTTTATTTCTTCCAAAAAAGTACAAACATTTACACTGTTTAAACACAAACATTAACATTTGACCAGGGTGAATGTACAAAAGCTTATGTCATGAAGTGACACACTGATTCCCAAACTGAGACATGCTCGTATCTTGGGAGTCGGCGGCTCACCGCTCTATTAAAATGTCATTAGGTATATAAATCACCGTCTTAGTTGTGAATAGATTCGCTTATTTACAATTTGGTATGAGTTTCAATTTGAGGTAGGTAACAAAAAGTTACGAAACCAACACACCATACCAAAAATAAATTTAAGTAATTAATTTCATTTCAACAAACACATTAGGTACTTGCTACACATGTCTGTGGTGTAGGTACACGTAGCCTTAAAGTATAAACAGACGATCGAACTTGGTTCGGGCCGAACCACGAACATGGTGCGCTCCGAACCATATTCGCTCGTGTGGTGGACGGTCCCGGACATTATTATTATTAACTAGCTGTTGCCCGCGGCTTCGCCCGCATGGATGTCTTTTATTAAGAAAGGTTATGGGCTTTATGGCATCATACTACTATAGTAGTATATATTAGGAGCATAACAGTAACTGTAAAGTAGAACGAGGTTAAATAAAAGAGGTTTCTTTAAACTTGTACCGTCGACATATATTATATAAAGATACTAGCTGTTATCGCTGTAAAATGTGTTATTCCAGACCATAATCTATCTCTGTGCCAAATTTCATCCAGATCCGTTCAGTAGTTTTTACGTGAAAGAGTAACAAACATCCATCCATTCTTACAAACTTTCACATTTATAATATTAGTAAGGATATCATTATAATATGGTTCGGAGCGCACCATGTTCGTGGTTCAGCCCGAACCAAGTTCGATCGATTGTTTACACTTTTAGGCCGGAGAGTCCGACCACCGGTTCACTTCCCGGGCAGGGCATGCATAACAAAGCCTTGCTCCTCTCCAAAAAAAGGGTATATGTATGGTGTGTTACATAACTTAATTAGAGAGATCTCTGCTGTTCACCTGTTAAAACATAATAATTGCTTAATTATGTAATTACTTTCTATAATTATAATTAATCATGTAATTGTATTTATATAAGTATAATGTTTATTTAAATTACGAAAAACAACGAGGTGTATCGTTTAATTTTAAACAGAAAGAATGAGGAAGTACGAATACTATAATTTCTGTCTCATCATCATCTCAGCCTGATAATGTCCACTGCTGAACGTAGGCCTCCCTCATATGACTCCACAATGGCCGATCTTGAGCTGCCTGCATCCAGTGCTTTCCTGCAGCTCTGATGATGTCAACTGTCCACCTAATTTATGTCTGAAATATTGTTATTACTGAAATAAAATATAGCCTATGTTTCTTCAGGATAATGTAGCTTTCTAATAGTGAAAGATTTTTTTAAGATCAGTTCAGTAGTCTCGGAGTTTATCCATAACAAACAAACAAACAAAATCTTTCCTCTTTATAATATAATATATTACTAGGGGTCGCCTGGGACTTCGTACGCGTGGTAATTTGGAACGTACATTTCCCCGATTTTGTAACATATCTTACTACTGCTCCGCTCCTATTGATGATAGCGTGATGTTATATAGCCTATAACCTTCCTGGATAAATGCACTATTCAACAAAAAAAAGATTTTTGAAAGAACCAGTACTTTCTGAGATTTGCGTGTTCAGCCAAACAAACAAACAAACTCTTCAGCTTTTTAATATTAGTATAGATATATATTAGTGTAGATAATACACTAAATACTTAGTTATTTTAATTGTTATGTATATTATGTCTTTAAACGAATAATGAAACACAAAAATTAAATAACACTAGACATTAATATAAGTAATTATAACTAAATAACATTAATCAAAAATGTTATTTAAATATAAAAGGACATTAAATTTATTTTTTTAACTTTGTTCTCAAAATAAGTTTAATTAATTTAAATAAAGCATAATTATTATAATGTTGTTTAAATATATATATTACTAGCTGTTGCCCGCGGCTCCGCCCGCGTGGATGTCGGTTATCGCTGCAAAAAGTAGCTTATGTGTTATTCTAGACCATAATCTATCTCTGTGCCAAATTTCATCCAGATCCGTTCAGTAGTTTTTACGTGAAAGAGTAACAAACATCCATCCATCCATCCATCAATCCATTCTTACAAACTTCCACTACTTGTGCTATGTTCATCCTGTCACCTAATATTAAGCTTGGCACCGACTTCAATCTGTATTCAGTTATTTTTAGGTTTTTATTTTTCTATTTTTAGTGATAAAATAAAAGTAAGAAATGTAAGAAATAAATAAATAAAATACGAAAAACATTGTTAATACCTACAACATTTGAGGGTTGCCCTCGATTTTCCTGGGATCTCATCATCAGATCCTGACTTGGTGGGATAGGAGCACTTCTAGATTATACTCTATCAAATAAAAAAAGATTTTTAAGAATCGGTTCATAAACAACCAAGTTATCCGCGAACAAACATAAAAAAGCACATATACGGTCGAATTGAGAAACGTCCTACTTTTTTGAAGTCGGTTAAAAAGGTGTATGATTTTTTTAAAAGTATAAATTTTATTTTTTGTTACAGGTAAACTACAAGTAATACCACGAGCATCACTGCTATCAAGAACCAGGTTAACTTAACCAAATTACCTTATTTATCTCATCTAATTAATTTTAAAATAACTATCTAAACTAATACTTGACTGTCTTGGTGGTCCAGTGGCCGCAGTATGCGCCTGCTATGCACGAGGTTGTGGGTTCGATTCCCACACAGGAACAAAACTTTGTGTGAGCCACAAAGAGTTCTTCTGAGACTGGATGTAATTTGTGTCCGTTAATTGTATGTTTGTAAAGTCCCCCGCGATACAGAGCTTGTTTAGAGAACAAGCTCTGTATCGCGGGGGACTTTTCACACAAAGTTTTGTTCCTGTGTGGGAATCGAACCCACAACCTCGTGCACAGCAGGCGCATACTGCAGCCACGGGAGTTGTTTTAAAAAATATATATAAAGAGAAGACTAAAGAGAAGACTTAAAAAACGCTGGTGATCTGGATGCATACCAGAAGAATTGGTGGAATAAGGCAATAGACAGAAGGGGATTTACGTCCATAAGGGAGGTCTTTGCTCAGCAGTGGGACAATACAGGCTAGGAAAAAATATTAAGAGGAAAGATTTGATATTTTGTCCGTTTTTAACTACAACGCTGTATGTAGTTGTGTATCTGTGGTCTTCTGTAAGGCGGAGGTCCTTCCCCAGTTAGGCTTGCTCGCTAGTATGGTGCCCTACTTCTCTTCAAAAAATATTGAAAGCAATGTGGAATATGTCAAGGAACACGAGAGGCTCAGGTTCAAATCCTACTCCAGGAGGATTCGAACCTGAGCCTCTCGTGTTCCTTCCCAGCGCACTACTACCAATTGTCCTATTCGAGCTCCAACTCCAGAATTCCAATTTGTCCACAGCTTTTTACACCTTAGAGTGACGTCAGCTTCATACTTACAAAAATTATAAATGCGTATGTTTGGATGGATGTATGAATATTTGTAATTCAATGACGCCAGAACGGCGGAACGGATTACGTTGAATTTCAGCACAGAGATAGATTAAAGTCTGGAATAGCACATAGGCTACTTTTTATGGAAAAAACACAGGCTCCGTGGGATTGAAAAGGCGTAGCCATAGCGAAAGCTAGTAAGTCATTCAAAAACATTATTAAGTATAATAATTATTTTTTACAAATTTTATATACCTACCAGTTAGCTGACCCAGCAAACGTTGTTTTGCTACTAAAATAGTAATATCGCTATTAAAAAATAGGGGTTGATCGTAGAGAGGTGAAAATGAAGGGTTATATGTATTTTTGTAATGCTGAATCATTAAAAAATAAAAACAAAAAATGTTGTCTAAAAAAAAAAACGGGTGGACGAACCTTAACATTTAGGGGGATGAAAAATAGATGTTGTCCGATACGCAGATCTAACCGATATGCACACAAAATTTCACGAAAATCGGTCGAGCCATTTCGGAGGAGTTTAATTACAAACACCGTGACACGAGTATTTAATATATAAGATAATATGTGAATTTTAATTCTTATTGACATTAAGCCAATTCTTTATTATAATTATAATAAAAAACGCCATAATCAGTCTGCAAAAACATTTTTTTTTATTGTAACTCCGTGTCATTGTGCCTAAACAAAGCACGTTTTTACGAAAAAAATTAATACAATAAGGCAATAAAAAAAAGGTTTTAATAAAATGTTTTTTTTTATTCTCCCTTAATTAAATATGCCCAAATATTATATTATATTATTATTGTAACCTTTTTTTTCACATCTCAATTTTTTTCGTTTGTGGCATCGTAACAGACAACGGATAGCTCGATATTGATGAAATTTTCTTTGTTAATAAATAATTTATGTAAATTATCAGACGTTTTAAAGTTTATTTTGTTGAATCCGAGTTAAATTACGACTAACGAAATTATTATTTATAAAATAATAATATTCCATCTAATAAATATGTCCCATTGCTGGTCATGGGTCTCCTATCCTCTCATTATCTCCTTTCTCTCTCCTATTAAGAGAGAGAAAGGAGATAATGATTATGTTTATTAGTGATTTATTTAATATAATATTATCTACCTACTTCTTGTGTAAAATATTCTAAAAGACATTTATTTATTTTTCGTAGTAGTCCCTTAATTAAAAAATAAATAAAATAATAACTTATGTTATACGCTTATAAAATACCTTTCTATAACTGCAAGAAGTTTTTAAAATCAGTCCAGTAATTTTTGAGTTCAAACACAACAAACATGCAAAAATGCAAATCAAAGATATAGATAAACTAAACAGTATGACGAAATCTGCTAATGTGCAGTTTATTTATGTCGTATGACAATCATACGATGGTTCAACACACAGTCAGCATTGACGCACATCAAGCCATTACCTAACTTTTTTTTTATACTACCAAGGTGGCAAACAAGCATACATAACATAACTGCATAACTGCCAGAAAATACACATCAGTATATTAATTAATAATTATTTTAAGAGGGCACCATACTAGCGAATAAACCCGACTGGCGAAGGACCTTACATAAGACCACAGCAAAATAAATACACACAGCGGTGTAGTTGTGTTCCTGTGTGTGAGTACAGGTCTCTAGCGCTCTTTTAGGGATGCATTTTGATAATAAATGTTTTCCTATCCTAGGGATACTCCTTCTTAAGGCCCTGGTGTAAAAAAATGGGTCAGCAATACGCAAGTGATACCTCTGGTATTGCAAGCGTCCATAGGCTACGGTAACTGCTTAACATCAGGTGGGTCATATGCTTGTATGCCACCCAAGAACTATAAAAAAATATCAGCATTTATACCAGAAATACAATTTTTAAATGTCATGTCTGCTTTTTCGGGCTATCTCCGCAATGGTCCAAGGTTGCAAGCGTCTATTAGATAAGCTACATGGATGCTTGCAATACCAAAGGTATCACTTGCGTGTAGCTGACCCAATTTTTATAACAACAGAGCTTTGAAAGGCAAGGCAGATGGTATATCCCTGGGATAGGAACAAATTTCTTTCAAAACGCATTCCTAAATGAGCGTTGGAGACGTGTACTCACACACAGGAACACAACTACACCTCTGTGTGTACCTAGTCATAAAACAGATTGGCACTTTATTATTATTTACTAGCTGTTGCCCGCGGCTCCACCCAAGTGGATGTCGGTTATGTTATTCCAGACCATAGTCTATCTCTGTGCACAATTTCATCCAGATCCGTTCAGTAGTATTTACGTGAAAGAGTAACAAACATCCATCCATCCATACTTATCGTACAAACTTTCGCGTTTATAATATTAGTAGGATTTATACATATAGATGTTATATAAATCCTACTAAAAATGAACACTTATATAGATGTTTATCCGTGTGGGGACGGATTAAGAATACAAATGTCACTACCCCTTCTATCCCGAGGGTGTCGTAAGAGTCGACTAAGGGAGTAAGTCTAGCAGACAATATCCACCGGAAGAGAGGGAAAATTCGAATTAAAACCCTATTCCAGCCCGTCTGGCCAGCGAGGTATAGTAGGCTAATATCCCTCCAAATGTTTGGAGGAGACCCGTGCCTAGCAGTGGGACGTTTATGGGTTGAGATGATGATGATGATGATGTAGATGTTTATTAGTTGTCTGGTTGCCATAGTAACAGGTTTTGGCAGGTATCGGCAATAAGTGTTTGAACGTATAAGCTGTATTGCTAGACATAAAAATAGTCTTCCAAGCTGCCAGCCATTTACCAAGGTAACAATTTCTCAGCGCAAATTTTATAATTACCTATTTCCTCATACGTAGGGAATGTATACGAGGAAATGTTTTTTTATATACAGTGACAAAGAAGCATACGGCCCGCCTGATGAACGCTTGCAATAACAGAGGTATCCCTGGGATAAGAAAATGTTTCTTTCTAAACGCATCTCTAAATGAGCGCTGTATTTACATAGAAACACTACTAAATCGTTGTGTAGAGTTATTTGGCTGTGGTCTTCTGTAACGTAGAAGTCCTTCCCCAAATGGGCTTGCTTACTTGTATGATGCCTTACGATTTTAACTAAACGTGTTCCTATCCCTATCTATAATATGTATGTATTTAAAAATGTATATGTATGTTTATCAGTTGTCTGGTTACTATAGTACAGGCTCTGCCTAGTTTGGGATCAGATAGCGATGTGTGAGTTGTCCCGAAAATATTATTATTATGTCTCTCATTATCACGGGTATTTTCCCATCATTCAAGGAGAATACCCGGGCCTTTGGAAGGCTTACGCGGGGACATAGATCCAACACGCAGAGGCCCTTAGAGAATTTTAATTTAAAATGGGATGACACGCTTACCATAGTCATGCCACAGCTGCACTATTGCAGTACAGCCATGACATGCCGATGGTAAGTGTAGAGCTATTGCAACATGTGAAATCAAATGCGTTATGAAGGGAAACCAGAGTTAGTTTAGTTATTATTATTATACAACATGTTAAGGCCCTGGTGTAAAAAAAAAGTAGATTGGAATCACGCAAGTAATACTTCTACTATATTGCAAACATCAGCCGGGCCCTATGCTTGTTTGCCACCTAAATACAAAAAAAAAATACTCACTACTGTGTGATTTTTTTTTACTGTGTTCTTCTGTTAAGTGGAGACCGCTCGGATAGTGTGAAGTGTCCTGCCTCTCTCATTCAGTGCCGACTTTTGTGGTGGGCGACTGCGAGTCATTAAGCAGCGCCCTGGCGCGTCTTAAAGTTTGGAGAATACTAAGAACAAAAATTATCAAGGCAAACTAAATCAAGCCTAAGGGATGGAGGGGGAGGGCGAAGATCTTCGCCCAAGAGCTGCTTGCTAAAGCCGTAGCATCGAGCCTCTAGACAAGTGGCATAAGCGATAGTCGAATCGAAAAGTCAAAAAAGAAAATGTATGGGATTTGACGTAAGTTTACGACAATAAATCGTAGACTCACGTCAAATTCCATACATTTTATTTTTGACTTTTCGATTAGACTATCGCTTATGTCACTTGTCTAGAGGCTCTGATTTGAATTACCTTGTGTATCTACAATCAGATACCCACTTATTTTAGTTGTCTTAGTTCCGTTTCTATAAACAATAAACTTCCTACTATTTATAGGTTTTTTTCCCATCTATTCTGTCCATCTTAAGGTTGCTGGTAAGAATTTACAATATGGCTAATCATTGTTTAAATATAATTAATTTCACACCATACCACAGAATACTTTAGACTATACCACTATGTGGTTGTTGGGCTCAGCGCAGACGGAACGGAGCGCAGCGGAGAGGATTTTATTAACGCATTTGAAAATAAACTTTAAAGTTATTACAATAAAGTGCATAAATGCTTGAACCTGACAAAAAATGCTCGCACGTCCTCGAAGGCGGCAGGGGTATTCCGTAAGAGCAAAAACCGAGCCACTGCAAAAACCGAGCAAAATCAGGTTGAAAATCGGTATTCCGTAAGAGCTACAACCGAGCCTTTTGACGTTTAGTCAATAGATTGTGCCGTCGCGTCACCGAGCAATCACAACTGTCAGTTTGCCATCGCTGTATCTTAGAGAATCAGCTTGCCGGAATCATACGCGATCCGTAAAGAAAATGCCGGAGACCGCGCGGGGATTATTCCTCTCTGTCTGCGCTGACCCTTAGGCTGTGTACTTCTGTAAGAGACTTGACTGTTGGGTCAGTGGCTTAAGTGGTTACCTCATCATTTATCACTACGCAGCGTGTTGTGGGTTCGATCCTCACACGGTACAAAATTTTGTGTGATACATAAAAGTTTGTCCCGAGTCTGGATGTACTTTGTGCCCTAAAGTCCCTCGCGACACAGGGATTGTTCCCTAGTGCGGGAAGTGTCTTTAAAACAACAATTCAAGGAAGGTAGAGCGCCATATAAGCGAGCAAGCCCGACTTGGAAAGAACCTCCAGCTTAAAGAAGACCACATATCACATATCCTTAGGATAGGAAAACGTTTCTTTCAAAACGCATCCCTAAATGAGTGCTGAAGACCAGAGCCTCTAGACAATTGGCATAAGCGATAGTCGAATCGAAAAGACAAAAAAGAAAATTAATTGGATTCGACGTAAGTTTACGACATTAAATCGTAGACTCACGTCAAATTTCATATATATTATTTTTTGACTTTTCGATTCGACTATCGCTTATGCCATTCCCAACTAGCAAAATTGCTTTATAAAGAGTCCTTTATAAGAATTAAGACATTATAAAAGTTTTATATCCATTCTGACTAAGAAGGCTTATCTTATAAAGGCATGTTAGAAGACATTTTGTGCTAAAAGAACATTCATACTTATTAAGTACTTTTGTAGACGTTTGTAAGAAATCTTTATAAAAAAATTGTCAGAATGAAGGTTTTACAAGAGCATTTTATAAGACTAATTGGTCTTTACATTATTTACACTTAGTAAAGCATCTTACAAGTCTATTCGTTCTTAGTGACATCTGGAATAAGTGTGTCATTAGACTTTTACTCTTACTAAAACCTTGTATATAACTGCTGTAAAACCAAACTTCTTTAAGTATAATTTGTTTTGTCTAAGTCATTCTAAAGAGCAGAAGCACATTTCAAGACTTTTATAAGATCAAGTTATCTTATAAGAGTCATAAGACAGTCTTTTATAAGGAACCCTATAAATTATTAACATGGCGACAGAAAGATTGTCTCAGGTTAGTGTTTAAGAAGAGCAAAAGACTTGTAATTGACTAAACAAGTGTTCAATAAGATAAATCAGTCTTACAATAATCTTTGGAAGTGGACAATTGCTCTTATAATTATTCACACAAAGTTCATTTGATTCACATTTAAATTTCACAAATAATTAAGTATATTTATAATATTCTACACACATTTCGGAAAGGGCCCGTGAATATATTGTTATTTATTTATAAAACTATCCAGTAAATCTATTTTGCCAGATTGTTCATCAATATAATATCAAGATAGGTTGTCAAGAAATAAATCAAGCAAGATAAAATTAGTAGTAAAAACACATAAGAAATTATAATAACTTAATTTTTTTTATTTATCATCCACCTGCACATTTTTTTTTGCCTTTTGAAATAATACACTTACAATGAGATCCCAGAGAGGAATACAAGAAGAATCACGCTTAGGACGGCATTAGGAAGATGATTGTAAGAGTAAAAAGTGACTTAACAAGACCATATTACAACAACTATAAGAACAAATTATCTTATAAAGTGCGCCCAATTCCACACTTACAAACGTTTGTAAGTATACTATAAGAGTAAAGAAAAGGTGGTCTTAGGATACATGTAAGACCAAATTTTGCTAGTTGGGTTTGTCTAGAGGCTCTGTACTCACTACTGTGGTCTTCTGAAAGGTGGAGGTCCTTACCTAGTCGGGATTGCTTGCTAGTAAGATGCCTCTACTACTTATTTGACAAACAAGCATACAGCTCGCCTAATAGTAAGCAGTTACCGTAACCTATAGACGCATGTAGTTTTTTTTTTTAGAAAGACAACAGAACAACTCTTTGTGGGTCACACAAAGTTTTGTCCTATGTGGTAATCGAACCAACAACCTCGTGCACAGCAGGCGCATACTGCGACCACTGGACCACCAAGGCAGTCAAAGTACCTAGAATGCATATAAAATCCTTAACCTAGTGACCCTACCTATGAACACAGAAGCAGGATCTAACAGACATAACCTACTAATATTATAAAGCTGAAGAGTTTGTTTGTTTGTTTGGTTGAACGCGCTAATCTCAGAAAGTACTGAGCCTCTAGACAAATGGCATATGCAATAGTCGAATCGAAAAGTCAAAAAAGCAAATGTATGGGATTTGACGTAACTTTACGACATTATATCGTAGACTTACGTCAAATCCCACACATTTGTTTTTTTGACTTTTCGATTGGACTACCGTTTATGCCACTTGTCTAGAAGCTCTGGTTCGATTAGAAAAAATATTTTTTTGTGCATTTATCTAGGAAGGCTATAGGCTATGTAATATCACGCTATGATCAATAGGAGCGGAGCAGTAGTGAGATATGTTGCAAAATCGGGAAAAATATTGCAAATTAACACGCGAACGAAGTAGCGGGCGACCCCTTATAAGCTAACCGCTAAATGCGTCATTTAACCATGATAATAACATAATCATTACATGGGGAAATCCTAAGTTTAATGATAAATCTTATACTGTATCTAATGCGTTTTCGTGCAGTTAAATATAACTGATGGTAGTTTTTAAACCGCTAAAAGACCTTAAGATTGCCAGACAACGTCAGATAAATATCGGTGACCGATTTTATGTCGGAGATATAGAGGACGGCAGGGGTATTCCGTAAGAGCAAAAACCGAGCCACCGCAAAAACCGAGCAAAATCTGGCTGTCAGATTGAAAATCGGTATTCCGTAAGAGCCCTTTTTGACGTTTAGTCAATAGATTGTGCCGTCACCGAGCAATCACAACTGTCAATTTTGCGATCACAACTGTCAGTTTGTCATCGCTGCTTCTTAGAGAATTAGCCGGCGGGTGTCTTTAAGGGAGGTTGAGCTGAGGGCACCATACTAGCGAGCAAGCTCGACTGGGGAAGGACCTTCTTCTTACAGAAGACCACAGTCAAATAACTACCTACACACAGCGGTTTAGTTGTGTTCCTGTATGTGAGTTTACAAGTGTCGCGAGCTCATTTAGGGATGCGTTTTGAAAGAAACGTTTTCCTATTCAGGGATAATCCTACTAATATTATAAACGCGAAAGTTTGTAAGTATGGATGGAAGGATGGATGGATGGATGTTTGTTACTCTTTCACGTAAAAACTATTGAACGGATCTGGATGAAATTTGGCACAGAGATAAATTATGGTCTGGAATAACACATAGGCAACTTTTTACAGCGATAACGAAATTCACGCGGGCGGAGCCGCGGGCAACAGCTAAGCTCTGGTGTAAAAAATTGGGTCGGCAACATGCAAGTAATACCTCTGGTATCGCAAGCCGTCCTAGGCTACGGTAAATGTTATCATTAGATGGGCCGTAGGCTTGTTTGCCACCTTAGTAGTATAAAAAAGATTTTAAAAATAGTTTGAAAATGAGAATGGATATGGGATGGAATTTCAGGAAATTTAGAATTGGAATGTTGTTATCTATACTAATATTATGCTGAAGAGTTTGTTTGTTTGGTTAAAAGCGCTAATCTCAGAAAGTACTGGTTCGATTAGAAAAAATTTTTTTTTGTCGAATAGTGCATTTATCCAGGAGGGCTATAGGCTATATAACATCACGCTATGATCAATAGGAGCGAAGCAATAATGAGATAAGTTGCAAAATCGGGGAAAATATTCCACGAGGTCGCGGGTGACCCGTAGTTTTAGATAAATTGCGTCCATAGGTTACGGTAACTGCTTACCATCAGACGGGCCGTATGCTTGTTTGCCACATAAGTAGTAAGAATAACAGAAAATAAGAGAAATCTCCGTGTAACTTTACCCTGGCTTTTCAATAGTAATTTGTATAATAATGCAGAGGAATTCGGCCTCCACCATTTTAAGTCCGGATGAGTATTATTAGTTAATTTAATAAGTACATACAGACAGCAACAAAAGTAGTTATTGTACTACGTTGTTTGCAAACAAGCATATGGCTTGTATTATCTATACTGAAATTATTAAAAGGTAAAGTTTGTATGATTGTAAGGGGTAATCTCTGAATCTACTGAACCGATTTTGAAAATTCTTTAACCAATAGATAGCCACGTTATTTGTGAGTGTCATTCTACTAATATTATTAACGCGAAAGTTTGTAAGTATGGATAGATGGATGGATGGATGGATGTTTGTTACTCTTTCACGTTAAAACTACAGAACGGATCTGGATGAAATTTGACACTGAGATAGATTATGGTCTGGAATAACACATAGGCTACTTTTTACAGCGATAACCGACATCCACGCGGACGGAGCCGCGGGAAACAGGCTATATTTGCCCGAAAAATTAAAAATATAACCCTCCTTTTGGCAGTCAGGAAATAAATCATAGCACTCAGTAATAACCGAGTTACGATGCCACATACAGACAAACGTCAACCTTACGATACCCTTTGTTTCTGCTGACCCTACATAGAATTATAAAATAGTTATTTAAGTAATGGAGAATTTGTTTGTTTATAAATAGAAATCTAATGACTTAGTTCCAAGGACAGGTATTTTTAATAAAAGTAATACAATGTTTATTTTTTTTTCCTTTTTAAAAGACAACTCCCGCATTAGAGAACAAGCTCTGTGTCGCGGGGAACTTTACAAACATACAATTAACGGACACAAATTACATCCAGACTCAGAACAATTCTTTGTTGGTCACACAAAGTTTGGTCCTGTGTGGGAATTGAACCTACTACCTTGCATACTGCGACCACTGGACAACCAAGGCAGTCAGACAGATTGTTTACAACTTTGTCACAAAATGACATCTAATACATATTTCAGATTGTTTACAACATTTTTAAAGATGCAAAGTATTGACCTAAATGTAAACTAGTTATCAAGCTTATAAAATTGATAAGAGACGACATATTTTACGATTTAAGTAGGTTTTTTTGTCTGGATGTAATTAATCTAAACTAATATTATTAAGAAGAAAGGTTTGTTTTCTTTTATGTAAATGTTAGGTGTTACGATTTAAATTATTACTAGATATCGGTAGATTACTTATTTCTACGCACTGGCAACATATTGTGAACGCGTCGGTAGGTTGCGCGCGCTGTCAAGATATAAAACGGAGGGATCAGACACGAAACGGGTCTTTTTGGGTTTGAGTTTGAAGTTGGTGTAAGGAGTAGTATTATAGAGTATATGTACCTAGTGAAATATACATATGTAGTGCAGTAATATTTGAATAAATTATATTGTATTAATAATTACCGTCAGTGTTTTATAAAATAACTGATAAACTACTCGTCCTCTAACCAAAGGCACGGTAACCCTATAGATGGGTGATCGCATAGTGGTATTTCATCTGAGCGTCTCCGTGCTTCGGAAAGTTAAAAGTCGGTCCCGACTGTTAACAGTCGTTAGATCACGACAGACGCCTAAATATGGGCGATCTAAATAACTCTGTCACCAGGTTGGTCACTAACTAAACGATAAGAAGAAGACTACTCGAAGTATTATGAGTGGATCGAATGAAAAATAAGGTTATTTATCAAATATCTTTACCTAAATTTAATTTTGTATGGTATATTGATTTCGGTCCCTTTAATATTGTAACTCATATCAAATTGTAAATGTTATATTTTGGCGATTAAAAAGAGTGGCCCGAGTTTCTTGCCAATTCTTCTCGAGGCCCTACCCTAGTTAGCGAATTGGCCGTAGGAAAAAAGTATGCTGGCATTTGTTTTTATGACGTTCATTAGTATCATTTTTTGATCTAAATTAATAAATGAGTTTGACTTTGACTTGACTTGAAAACTAAATATACCTATATATCCACCCGTGCGAAGCCGCACATGTCGCTAGTTTATTATAATAGCAACCCATATATGTCCCACTGCTGGGCACGGGTCTCCTCTCCTTTATCAAGAGAAAGAGGGTTCAAGCCTTAATTCACACACGCTGGCCTAATGCGGGTTGGTGAATCAGATATGTCTTTAGAATTTCTTCTAAGACATGTGGGTTTCCTCACGATGTTTTCCTTCACCGTTAGCAGATGGTGAATAATTTGATTAGTACATATGACTTCCACAAAGTGAAATTCACATTGGGATCGTACTCGCACCTCTTGCGTGCAAGTTGGTTATTTTCCCACTCGACCACCACCGCTTATGCCGCTAGTCCAACCTATGATGGATGGATGGATGGATGTTTGTTACTCTTTTACGTAAAAACTAGTGAACGGATCTGGATGAAATTTGGCACAGAGATAGATTATGGTCTGGAATAACACATAGGCTACTTTTTACAGCGATAACCGACATCCGCGCGGGCGGAGCCGCGGGCAACAGCTATATACTAATAAGTGTATACTGAAAGCGTTACCGTCTAACTTCAGACGGGCCGTATGCTTGTTTGATTCATATCATAATATTTCTAAGTAATACCTAGATGACAGTACCTAGACAAACCCAAGGTCTAGGTAATTTACCAGGTCTTGGTCGTAACCTAGAAATATAAGTCGCCTTGCGCTTCGAGATAACTATAATTGAATAGGTACTTGTACAGTTTACTGTATTTATAAGTATTTGATTTTAAATTGTATATTTTACTTTATAATCCTACTAATATTATAAATGCGAAAGTTTGTAAGTATGTATAGATGGATGGATGGATGTTTGTTACTCTATCACTTAAAAACTACTTAACAGATCTGGATGAAATCTGGCACAGAGATAGATTATGGTCTGGAATAACACATAGGCTACTTTTTACAGCGATAACCGATATCCACGCGGGCGGAGCCGCGGGCAACAACTAGTTTGTATTATGAGTAGAGATTTAAGAGAGGTAGGTGCACCATACTAGCGAGCAAGCCCGACTGGGGAAGGACCTCCACCTTACAGAAGACTACACACAGCGGGGTAGTTGTGTTCCTGTGTGTAAAACTGTGAATACAGGTCGCAAGCGCTCATTAAGGGATGCGTTTTGAAAGAAACGCATTCCTATCCCAGGGATACTATCATTTTAAAGCGCAGGTGTTGTTGAAAAAAATGGGTTGGAACCACGCAAGTGATACCTCAGACCCTCTAGACAAGTGGCATAAACGGTAGTCGAATCGAAAAGTCAAAAAAGCAAATGTATGGGATTTGACGTAAGTTTACGACATTATATCGTAGACTTACGTCAAATCCCATACATTTGCTTTTTTGACTTTTCGTTTCGACTACCGTTTATGCCATTTGTCTAGAGGGGCTGGTATTGCAAGCGTCTATAGGCAACGGTAACTGATGTCGTCGCTGAGCGACAAAAGCCCTCAAACACTGTACCATTTGTCTTAAACGACGGAAAATTTCACGATGGCGACGTTCCGATCAACGATCCCGAGACTCGAGACTCGAGTTATCTTCGGACAAACATTTAAAGATACATACAAACTGCCTCGGTGGTCCAGTGGTCGCAGTATGCGCTAGCTGTGCACGAGGTTGTGGGTTCGATTTCCACACAGGACAAAACTTTGTGTGGCCCACAAAAAGTTGTTCTGAGTCTGGGTGTAATTTGTGTCCGTTAATTGTATGTTTGTAAAGTCTCCCGCGACACAGAGCTTGTTCTCTAGTGCGGGAGTTGTGGTTAAAAATAAAAAAGACCAGATAACCGGTTAAATAATATAATATAATTTAATTTTTAACCGATAAAATAATAACCAAGCAATTACCCACTAATGCCATTGTTCTAAATGTACTAAAGTAATTAGTTTTAAAAGATCTTCTTAGATAAATGGAAATAAAAAAAACTTGTTATGATTTTTAGGAAAAACAAGGTTTTTCTTGTGACGTGTTTTAAAAATGTTTGTTGATATATACGTACTGGCTGTTGCCCGCTGCTCCGCCCGTGTGGAGCTCAGCATGTGCTAGGTTATTTGGAGCCAGCGCTGGTATTCTGCTTCTTCTTCTTCTTCTTATCGTTTAGTGGCCAACCTGTTGACAGAGTTATTTAGATCGCCCATAAAAAGGCCTCTATCGTTATCTAACGACTGATAACAGTGTCGATCGACTTTTAACGTGCCATCGGAAGCACGATACCACTATGCAGTCACTCATCTATAGGGTTACCGCGCCCTTGGTAGCTTAACCCGCTGATCGTTTTCGGAACAGCGAGTGCACTATGAGCGCCTCTGGTATTCTGCTGATTCTCTAGGTCGGTCGTAAACATCTGGATGTCAAGAAAACCAAAATACCGTGGTTTTGTGTGTGTAAGAAAGAAAGAAAGAAAGAAAAACGTTTATTTGAACATACACAGGACATTATGGAGGAAAAAAGAAAGGTATTAAATAAAAAATATATTTCAGTAAAAGACTATATGCTACATATATATATATCATCATATATTTTTTTTTTTAAAGACAGCACTAGAGAACAAGCTCAGTGTCGCGGGGGACTTCACAAATATACAAATTACACCCAGACTCATTTAATAACAACTCTTTGTGGGTCACACAAAGTTTTGTCCTGTGTGGGAATCGAACCCAGAACCTCGTGCACAGCAGGCGCATACTGCGGCCACTGGACCACCGAGGCAGTCAAATCAACCCATAAACCTCATATCAACCCACAAACTAACTAAACCTAAATACGGAAACTTAATTAAAGAAATAAAACGTTTAGCCGTCATAATATTCCTTCGCATCACTGTCAACTGGAAAAGTGCCCAAAAGGCTGGCAGCATTGCCACGTTGAATGGCAATGCTGATTCTCTGTGCGAGAAACAGGCCAGCCTTCTGGTCACGCGAAGCGTCGATCAGCCGTTTCGCTATAACCCTAAAAAGGAAGCGACATTTAATAAAAAATGAAATTTACAACTCCATCCATCTCAACCCATAAACGTCCCACTGCTGGGCACGGGTCTCCTCCATACATCTGGAGGGATATTAGCCTACTATACCACGCTGGCCAGACGGGTTGGTATAGGGTTTTGTTTCAAGTTTTCCCTCTCTTGCAGTGGTTATTGTCTGCTTGGCTTACTCCCCTTAGTCGACTCTTACGACACCCTCGGGATAGAATGGGGTGGTGACATTTGTATTCTTAATCCGTCACCACACGGACAATTTACAACTACAAATATAAATATCTAATATTGTCATCCTGTGCGATGTCTGAATAGGTCCCAATTTCAGCTTTGGGCTGCGGCATTTGCATGCTGAATTTGAAGGCATATATCCCTTAAAAATGTACGGTTCCCATGGGAAGTGGAACCACAGACTAAGTTAATTAAAAATTAATTATTGATGTAAGTAGACAAATAATTTTATATTTTGTTACAGGTATATATCAAGTTACTTCACAAGAGAGGTAGGGCACCATACTAGCGAGCAAACCCGAATGAGGAAGGGCACACAGCCAAATAACTGCACACGGCAGTGTGTTTCTCTGTGTAAGTACAGGTTTTTCTATCCCAGGGATACTATATCTTAAAGCCCTGCTGTAAAAAAAATCTGTGCTCTGGTATTGCAAGCGTCCGTAGGCTAACTGCTTACCATTAGGCGGGCCGTATGCTTGTTCCCACCTAAAAATTAGTAGCTCGTAGCCAAATTATAGACCTACAAGGTTAAACAAGCTTGGCACGGTCGTTTCGTAGATGGGTGACCATTTTATAAAACACAGCAAGAATCCTACGTGCCTCAAAATGCACGTAAAACCGTTGGTTCTACGCCTGATCTCTCTCCGATCATGTCGGATTCCCATCGTCGTCGGACCTCCTCACGATGCGCGTCGTGTCTGAGAGAACCGCCTTCTGCACCAGGCCCACGATCCAACCGTCTAACGAGAGCCTCCTCAGGTGTTGGTGGAGGCCCTTGGCGATCAGACCATGGACTGATACAACTAAATCATTATTAGTATAATTATATGTGTCTGTCTTGTACATTTTTTCTCTTCATTTTTTTCTCTTTAAAAGACAACTCCCACACTAGAGAACAAGCCCTGTGTCGCGGGGGACTTTACAAACATACAATTCACGGACACAAAGTACACCCAGCCTCGGGACAATCATTTATAGATCAAACAAGTTTTTGTCCCGTGTGGGGATCGAACCCACAACACGCCGCGCAGTAGTAAATGGCAAGATAACCACTTAAGCCACTGAATCAACCGTGCAGTCAGAAACATAAAAGTGTAGACGTGTAAAAAATTAAGCGATCTGACCTCGTACAGAATCTACCTAATGTTGCTATTAAAGGTCAAATGAATCTCGTAGTTCAAAACATATTGAGATTATATAATAACACTATGTACGGTCGGCAACGGCGTTAGCTGTACAGGGCCGCTATATGAAGATTAGTTTTTTAGGAAAACCAATATATGAATTTGTGGGAAATATATTTTTATCTGTAGGTTTAGTCTAATTCTACACTGTTACCAAATTCCACAGAAATATATACAATGGTTTTCTTAAAAAACGAATCTTCATATAGCGGCTCTGTACAGCTAACTCCGTTGCTGTGTGTACATACTTAAACTTTTTAGTTTAATTTTGTATGGTATATTGGTTTCCGTCCCTTTTTGTAAACACTAATATATGGTAACCTATCCATCCATCTCAGTCATAAGACGTCCACTGCTGGACATAGGCCAAGTCTTCCACATCATTCGGTCCTGAGCTGACCTTGTCCATCGGTTTGGTAACTCATACCAAATTGTAAATGTTATATTCTGGCGATTAAAAAGAGTGGCCTGAGATTCTTGCCAATTCTTCTCGACGCCCTACCATACGCCCTACCATGTCAGCGAATTGGCCGTAGGAAAAAAGTATGCTGGCATTTGTTTTTATGATGTTCATAAGTAGGTATCATGTATTTGATCTAAATGAATAAATGAGTTTGACTTTGACTTTGAAAAACTAGTTTTTGCCCACGGCTTCAACTGCGTATTCATTACCACAGAAACAGTGATTTTTCCAGACTATAATCTAACTTAATGCCAAATTTTATCAAGATTTGTGTAGCCCACCAATCAATCAAATTTTACTTGTTGAAGACTCGATGTAGTTTTCTAAATGTTGCCCTTCTTCCAGTTCGTGGTCGCCACTCTAGAACCTTTCTGCCCCAACGGCCATCAGTTCTGCGAGCTATGTGCCCGGCCCATTGCCACTTAATGGAGGCAATTTTTCGAGCTATGTCGGTTACTTTGGTTCTCCTACAGATCTTCTTATTGCTGATTCGATCTCGCAGAGAAACTCCAAGCATAGCTCTCTCCATTGCTCTTTGGGTCACGAGTCGTACGAGGCCCATAGTGAATGACTACGTCTCAGATCCATATGCAGCATCATATGGGTCATGCATGTTTTTTTTAAAACAACTCACGCTCTAGAAAACAAGCTCTGTATCGCGTGGACCTTTACAAACATACAATTAACGGACACAAATTACACACCAAGACTCAGAACAACTCTTTGTGGGTCCCATAAAGTTTTGTCCCTGTGTGGAAATCGAACCCACAACCTCGTGCACAGCAGGCGCATACTGCACCCACCAAGGCAGTCAAAGTTATAATTTACATGAAATAAAAAAAATCGAATCAGAGCGAGGAGATCTGGATGATTCGCTAACTTGCTAATAACAATTAGATAATTTTGATCGCGTTATTAATAGATTAAATAATTACATATTGTATTATCTAAATATTGCAAAATAACCGGTATATATACGTTTGCCTAATATATATATAATATATATAGGAAGTAGGCCTGTAGGCTTGTATGTCTGTATGTCACAGGGTTATGTAATACGTGTTATGTAAGTATTACGATGCGAGATACTTGGATTATTGACTCATAGTTAACTTGGAATAGTTTACATAGTATGAGTTTATGTTGCTTTTATTATAGAGGGGTAGGCAGAGACTAAGGTAGTCCTTAAACTGTTTTAAATATTTTATTTAAAAAAAAATTGACTGCGCGGTTGGTTCAGTGGCTTAAGTGGTTACCTCGCCATTTTACTACTGCGCGGAGTGTTGTGGGTTCGATCCCCACACGGGACAAAAAATTGTGTGATCTATAAATGATTGTCCCGAGTCTGGGTGTACTTTGTGTCCGTTAATTGTATGTTTGTGAAGTCCCCCGCGACACAGGGCTTGTTATCTAGTGCGGGAGTTGTCTTTTAAAGAGAAAAAAATGAAGAAAAAATTTACAAGACAGTTAAACAAGCACATATAATTATACTAATTTAATAATAATATAGTTGTATCAGTCCATGGACTGATCGCCAAGGGCCCCCACCAACATCTGAGGAGGCTCTCGTTAGACGGTTGGATCGTGGGCCTGATGCAGAAGGCGGTTTTTTAAGGCCAGAAGGTGCCTGTCTCTGGAGCCCTAACCACCGGTGGTTTGGTCCCTGTACCCGATACCGGTGGGTCTCCTTTTTAACCGACTTCAAAAAAGGAGCAGGTTTCTCAATTCGACCGTATAATGCTTTTTTTATATTTGTTCGCGGATAACTTCGTTGTTTATGAACCCATTCTTATTTTTTTTTTACCACTACTTGAAAGAGTAGCTTTTATTATAGAGGGGTAGGCAGAGACTAAGGTAGTCTTAATACTGTTTTAAATATTTTATAAAAAAAAAACTTTTGATTGCGCGGTTGCTTCAGTGGCTTAAGTGGTTATCTCGCCATTTTACCACTCCGCGGAGTGTTGTGGGTTCGATCCCCAATGGTTGTCCCGAGTCTGGATGGAGTCCATTAATTGTATGTTTGTTAAGTCCTTTTCGACATGGCTTGTTCCCTAGTGTGGGAGTTGTCTTTTTAAATAAGAAAACAAATTAAGAGACTATTGGAACAATCCCACCCACATGCCCACCGCTGTAACTCCTGTGAGCCAGGATTAACAGCGGAGTCACCAACTGATACACCGAGCTTTGACACTCGTGCGTTCCGTGGACAACTAAACCTACTGTCTTGGACCCCGCAACGAATTTATTCAGTAAATAGGAGGAGTTAGAAAGAAAAGTTTCCACTTTCCTCCATAGCAAAGCGGGAGACAAAATAAATCTATGTAGCTTTGTAACCTATAAAAAGGAGCACCACGGAGGACCTTAAACTATGGGACTTGAGCTAAGTTTGATTGTTATAATATATATGGCAGAAACGTTTAAACGCACGGAAATTCCCTGCAGATGAGACTAAATTCTCATAGTAGGCCGCTCCAGATGATACATGTAAGCTGTTCAACATAATAGTACGATCATTATGCCAAAGACTACACTCCCAGAGTATGTGATGAGCAGACTGCTCCTGATCGGAGCCAGTTGAGCATTGACAGTTCGGCGAATCAACTAGATACTAAATTAAGAGACTATATATTTTTTTTATTAGGGAATACAAACAGTAACACAATTTACGATAGGATACTATTGGGACTGGGGAAGAACTTCCACCTTACAGAAGACCACAACCTAATGACTATGTGTGGGATTACAGGCCTCCAGCGCTTATTTAGTAATGCGTGTTACCACGTTCACGCGAAAACGGCTCAACCAATCTGGATGAAATTTGACACAGAGATAGAATTTAATAAATTAGTTTCATTGGGATTCTACGCGCAGGCGGAACCGTGGGCGGTAACTAGTGTGACAATAATTATTTTAATTAATACATTTCTAGACGAATTAAAAAACATATCACTGGCCTCTATAATAGTTAAATTTTGACAGTTAAAGGCTAACATGCGATGTCATTGTATTTGAACTTAAGTTAACGGTTTAACCTTATGTTAAGTTACTGAGTTGTGTCAGTAAAGCCCTTTCCACACTACGACTATTTGCATCGGCCTTTTTTTAAATATAACTTTCGCAATATAGAACAAGCTCTGTGTCGCGGGAGACTTTACAAACATACAATTAACGGACACAAATTACAGACTCAGAACAACTCTTTGCGGGTCACACAAAGTTTTATCCTGTGTCTGAATCGAACCCACAACCTCTTGAACAGCAGGCGCATACTGCGGCCACTATACTACTTGATTGGCAAACAAGCATACGGCCCGCCTGATGTTAAGCAGTAACCGTAGCCTATGGACGCTTGCAATACCAGAGGTATCACTTGTATATCGTCAACCCTTTTATTTTTACACAAGGGCTGGTCCATCCAGCCCTTGTGTAAAAATAAAAGGTACTAATACTACACCGCTAGTTATTTGGCTAGTTTTCTGTAAGGTATACGACTATTATTATTTTTACGGCTTTTTTTGCATCGATGCACACACGAATAAAGACGATTTAAATCCGCGTTAGATTCGATGCAAAAAGTAGTACGTAACACCTCTAATACCGCTAAATTCTTTACAAATATTCTGGCAAATCATCATTTTGAGTAAATCAACAATAATATGTACACTTAGTGGGATGCTCACTGAACCAGCAAGCAACATACTGTGTGTATTTAGCTTGCAAACAAGCAAATAGCCACACATCGTCGGTCGAATCACGAAGGGGAATCTAACAAATCGGCGATTTGGAGTTATTTCTGTCATCGTAATGCATAGGGCGTTTTTTATCATGTCACGTATTGACGTAGGTAACTAAAATCTTAACTAAACCAGACAATTACGAAGAGCCGTAACTACTTTCCTTTCAATCTTCCAATCCAACTGTGCAGTTTGAGAGGAATTTCCTCCCACGTACGATTAGGCTGTGGAATGAGCTACCTACTGCCGAGTTCGCTGACTGAATAGACAGGGGAAGAGCCTAAGAAAAGAACCGGCAAGAAACTCAAGCCACTCTTTTCAATCGCAAGATAGTTACAATTCAATTTGTGTTACAATTTCTGATACTAATGCGATTCAACCAAAAGACTCCACAAACACAATTTTGAGAGTGATAGGGCACCATACTAACGAGCAAGCCTGACATGGGAAGGACCTCCACCTTACAGAAGACCACTGTCAAGTAACTACACACAGCGGTGAAGTTGTTTTCCTGTGTGTGAGTACAGGTCTCTGCCGAGGTTTTCCCGAAAGACTATAGCATGGGGTTCTTCAAGAAAAGAGTTATAAGGCTTCTAAAGGGTCGGCAACGCGCGTGTTACCCCTGGTGTTGTAAGCGTCCATAGGCTACAGTAACTGCTTACCATCAGGGGGGCCGTATGCTTGTTTGCCTCCTTGGTAGCATAAAAAAAATCTTTACTTAAAAAAAAATCTACAAATAGAAGAAGTAAACCAAAAACAAATATACACATTGAAAGATATAATTAGTTAAGAGAGAATAAATTGTTTTTCTTTCTTTCTTTCTTAAGTAGAAGTAGAAGTTTTAGGTAGGCAGTTATGATAGTGAAAAACGACCTTATTAAAAAAACGGCTCTACTAAACAATTAGTAAATTTCAGATATGCCCATTCGTGATGCGACCAACGACATATCAAACATATCAAATCAAAATCATTTATACATATAGATCCAAGGAACTTTTAATCACACCATGACACTTATGCAGGTCAATGAATGAAATGTCAAATGAGATGTCAGCTAAAATGCCTACTGCCGGGTTCGCTGACTGAACAGACAGGGGTAGAGCCTAAGCAAAGACGCGACATGAAACTCAAGCCACTTTTTTTTTAAGCGCCCGATATGTGGGTACAATTTGTGAGCGCAGAAAGTGATGCAACCAAATACTCAATACAAACACAATTAGATGAAAAACTGGTAGAATAGAAAAGATGAGTGTCTTGTCTATCTGTAGTAATTTTTTTAAATCGGTCAATTTTTTTTTTGTATACTACCAAGGAGGCAAACAAGCATACGGCCCGCCTGATGGTAAGCAGTTACCGTAGCCTATGGACGAACTCCTTTCTTGATGAACCCCATGCTATAGTCTCTTGGGAAAACCTCGACAAGAAGCTCATTAACCTAATCGTGTTCGGTCAAGTAGTTTTTGAGGTAAATCATAACAAACAAACAAAATCTTTCCTCTTTATAATACCAGCATAGACTACAATAACTAATAACACTAATAACTTAATAAGCCAATAAAACAACAAACAAGTATTTACATAATATAAATTTAAAACCAAATCGCTCTTTCATCTATCGTTTATCTTAAACTTGAATTTAACGGTACATCATTTTGTAACATACTACTTATGGCCTTATAGGTGCATTCAACTCTATAACCTTTTGTGAAAAGGGAAAATAATACAATCTATACAAAAAATTGGAATGTCTGTGTGTAATATTAAAATAACCTCTTTTTACTAAATGCATATGGATGTATACACGTTACATATATATACATATATATTTATGTTTAATAAAAAAGATAACTCCCGCACTAGAGAACAAGCTCTGTGTCGCAGGGGACTTTACAAACATACAATTAACGGACACAAATTACACCCACAGGAGTTCTCCGTAAAAGCAAAAACCGAGCAAAATCTGGCTGTCAAATTGAAAATCGGTATTCCGTAAGAGCAAAAACCGAGCCTTGTTGACGTTTAGTCAATAGATTGTGCCGTCACCAAGCATTCACAACTGTCAGTTTGCGATCACAACTGTCAGATTGCCATCGCTGTTTCTTAGAGAATCAGCCGGCCAGACTCAGAACAACTCTTTGTGGTTTACACAAAGCTTTTGTCCTGTGTGGGAATCGAACCCCCAACCTAGTGCACAGCAGGCGCATATTTTTTACTGCATTTGTACGCCTGAATTTAAAGGCTAGACATGGTTGGACCATAACTATTGACCACCTTGTATGTATGTATTCCCATGTTTATAGAAATAAATATTTTGATTTGATTTACTGCGGCCACTGGACCACCAAGACAGTCAATCACATACCAAAATACCATTTTTTGTTTAATTTTTGTCTATCTGTTCGTTCCGGCTAATCTCTGATGCGTTTTGAAAGAAACGTATTTCTATCCCAGAGATACTCCTATCTTAAAGCCAAAAAAGGGTGTAAAAAAAATTGTTGGCAACACGCAAGTGATACCTCTGGTATTGCAAGCGTCTATAGGCTACGGTAACTGCTCAACATTAGGCGGGACGTATGCTTGTTTGCTACCCAAGTAGTATAAAAAAGAACCTAGTGACTGCCTGCCTCACAATACCCATCTTTTAAATACTCAATCAAAACTTTCCAATTATAATTGAATAGAAAAAGCTATAACCACTTATCTATCTACAAATTGAGATATTTTTATAGTTATTTTTATTAACATGTAGGTAGAAACACTTAAAAATTATATTTAAAACACACACCGGTGTTAAAATTAACACCTCGTAAAATAAACACTAGAAAGACGTTGTGAAGTGTTTTTTTTACTTTCCTAATAAAATAATGCATTAGGTTTGATTGAAAGTACTTTCAAATTCGCTTCTTAGTGACCTCTTGACCGAGTTTGATCAATTCTCAGTCTCGACGGCGTTTAAGTTTAAGTGAGGTAGGGTACCTTACTAGCGAACAAGCTCGACTGGGGCAGGACCTCCACCTTACAGAAGACCACAGCCAAATAACTAAATACAGCGGTGTAGTTGTGTTCCTGTGTGTGTACAGGTCTCCAGCGCTCATTTAGGAATGCGTTTTGAAAGAAACGTATTCCTATCCCAGGGATACTCCAACGTGCAGTAGAATCTCACCCACAGCCTTCCACGAAGGGACAGTGTCCCCCGCCCGGGCGCTGTCACTGGAGATGGAGCCTGCGTAAAGCGGGCAGCCGCTGGGTGGACCACTGACGTCATATCAGGTTCCGGTGGTCCACCCATGAAGGCGCGTGTAGGTACACAGTTGGGTTTTAGTCAGTATGCCGGCCGCCTACCATCTTTGAGCCGGAGAGTCCGACATAACCGCCTAAAAAAAGGGATACTCCATCATCGGCAACACGCATGTGATACCTCTGCCCCTATAGACAAGTGGCATAAGCAATAGTCGAATCGAAAAGTCAAAAAAACCAATGTATGGGATTTGACGTAAGTCTACGATATAACGTCGTAAACTTACGTCAAATCCCATACATTTGCTTTTTTGATATTTCGATTCGACTATCGCTTATGCCATTTGTCTAGAGGGGCTGGTATTGCAAGCATCCATAGTCTACGGTAACTGTTTTACATCAGGCGGGCTGTATGCTTGTTTGCCATCTAAGTAGTATAAAATGCAGTTAACAGTTTGTCGTGAGAAATTCTTACACATGATTATTTGTAACTGTTTTTAATTGCTGTCAGTGAAAGTTTAGCATTTTTTGAGATGTGTACATTATAAACGGATGTACAAGCAACAATCCTAGTTAACTATAGATGAAAATAGTTTTAATGCAGTTACAATTATTTTTTCTTTATTCTCTAAAAAGACAACTCCCGCACTAGAGAACAAGCTCTGTGTCGCGGGAGACTTTAAAAACATATGTACAATTAACTGACACAAATTACACCCTGACTCAGAACAATTTTTGTGGGTCACACAAAGTTTTGTCCATGTGGGAATCGAGCCCACAACCTCGTGCACAGCAGGCGCATATTGCACCCACTGGACCACCAAGGCAATTATGGATTTGGATATCGGATGTCGACTGGTTTAGTTGCTGATTGTACACTTCCATTTATAATAAGTTTAATTTAATTGAGCAGCTCGGCATAAAGATGATACGAGCATTCAAGTTCATGGCTCATGAGGTTAATCATCATCATCATCACTGTCGTTCCCTCACTGCTGAGGATCGCGACCACATATAACGCCTATTCAAGCTAATCTGTTATAAGTCTTCTGAAATGTGGACCAACCGGCACATGCTACCTCCAAACGCCTTCTTAATGACTTCCACTCGGCCCAGAATCAAAAGCTTTCCCAGACTGTGCTTAGGTGAACGTATTATATGTCCGAAAAGGTTAAGTGCGCGCTCTTTACAAACCGCAGATAATTATAATGGCTTGGTGATTTTGGGTTAATAAAAATAGAGAAAAGAACAGGTGAAAGAATGCCGCCTTGTGGAACACCACAGTCGAGTTCACACCAACTTGACATAGTCTCCTTGATATGAACTGAATACTGGCGTCCATGAAGATAGGAAGAGAATAAATCCAGTGCTTCTGGTAAAATCTTAAGATATAATAGAATAGCTAGAAGGATATCGTGAGAGACAGTATAGAAAGCATTTGAGAAATCCACCTTTACAAAATCCTGGCATTGCAATTTTATAGGTCGTCATTATGCAAATCATGCGTTACGGTAACTGCTTACTGACGCCGTATCATGGCGTCATATAGCGATTTATTTACAGTCTTAATTACAAATTTCTTACATCTTATGAATATCAAATTGCGATTGTAAATAAAACGCTTTATAGACGTCATTGTGCGTTCTATTCGTAAGTGATATAAAAATACACAAATAACACTAAATGAAATGGTACTTGACACTTTATCAAATTTTAGTGTCAATATTTATAGACAGAAAGTCGATAGAGACGCTAATGATGTGAGTGGGTAGGCAGAATGAATGGTACTGACACACATTGGTCAAATCAAAATAAACAAAATTCTTTTATAGCAGTCGGTAATGAAAGGTGGCAAACTAACAGACGAACCGCCTGATGCTAAGCAGTAACCGTTGCCTATGGAAGCTTGCAATACCAGAAGTATCACTTGCGTGTTGCTAACCCATTTTTTTACACCAGGGTTTTAGGTTTTTTTTATTTTTTTTATTCATTATAAGCACGGTTATACCAATTACGCAAATAAGAGAAATAACAAAGAATATAAAAAAAAATATATGTAAAATAGACTTAAAAATAATTAACACCCAGTCATGCGTTCATCTCACAATACTTCAGGCATTCAGATGGAAGTAACACTGGGATAGGAATACGTTTCTTTCAAAATGCATCCCTAAATGAGCGCTGGAGACCTGTACTCACAGGAACACAACTACACTGCTGTATGTAATAATTTGGCTGTGGTCTTCTATAAGGTGGAGGACCTTCCCCAGTCGGGCTTGTTCAATTATATCTTTAACATTTACTTTTACTTTTAAAAAAGACAACTCCCGCACTAGAGAACAAGCTCTGTGTCGCGGGGGACTTTACAAACATACAATTAACGGATACAAATTACACCCAGACTCAGAACAATTCTTTGTGGGTCACACAATGTTTTGTCCTGTGTGGGAATCGAACCCACAACCTCGTGAACAGCAGGCGCATACTGCGGCCACTGGACCACCGAGGCAGTCAATCGTCTCTCTTCACACGAAAGTTCATTGTTATATATATATTTTTTGATGTTCATAAGTATCATGCACTTGATCCAAATAAATAAATGAGTTTGACTTTGACCAACGAAATATAATTATTTTATCATTACCAAGTAAAAATACGGCATTTTGAAAAAAAAAACAATGCCACAGAGTAGTTAAGTTAACAGAGACTGAGTACCGTTACTATCTAAGATGAACGCCAGCCGAATTTAAGTAGGTCACAACGGCACTTGCAGTTTGGATGCTTTTTTATTGACATTGATTTATTATATAGGTACTAGCTGTTGCCCGCGGCTCCGCCCGCATGGATGTCGGTTATCGCTGCAAAAAGTAGCCTATGTGTTATTCCAGACCATAATCTATCTGTGTGCCAAATTTCATCTAAATCCGGTCAGTAGTTTTTACGTGAAAGAGTAACAAACATCCATCCATCCATTCTTACAAACTTTCACATTTATAATATTAGTAAGGATCTTTGAGAAGTTTGTAATGATTTGTGTTAACTCTAACTTTTACCTGCGGCTTTGCTTGCTTTACTATAATATCATTGGATAATGTTAGGCTTACTACCTATATCTTACTAATATTATAAGTGTGAAATTTTATGAGGATGGGTGGATATATAATAATATTAATAATTTGTGTAATGTAATGTATATTTTTTATAATTGGTATGTATTTCGCAGACCGGTATCAGGGATGTCGATAGCAAATCTGCCAAACTTAAGTGGGACTGGGCGGGACACATTTCTCGTATGCATCCTGAGAGATGGGCTCGTGTCGTCACACAGTGGATGCCTGAAGATGGGCATCGCCGCCGAGGCCGACCTAGAAAACGCTGGCGTGACGACCTGGATGCATATGAGAAGGATTGGTGGAATAAGGCAATGGACAGACGGGAATGGAAGTCAATGGGGAGGCCTTTGCTCAGTAGTGGGACAATATAGGCTAGTAAAAAAAAAAATGTATTTAAAAATGTAATTTAGAGATGAAAGTTGAATAAAGGGAATAATAAATAATTTAATTCAGAATATTCCATATTTTGTTAGTAACAATTTTCTTACATACTAGTGTTAGTTGACAAAATGACATATATGTATGGGTGTGTTTTATTACCAAGGAGACAAACAAGCATACGTCCCGCCTGATGGTAAGCAGTTACCGTAGCCTATGGACTCTTGCAACACCAGGGGTATCACTCGCGCGTTGCCGACCCTTTAGAAACCTTATAACTCCTTTCTTGAAGAACCCCATGCTATAGTCACTCGGGAAAACCTCGGCAGGAAGCTCATTCCACAACCTAATCGTACGTGGGAGGAAATTTCTCTGAAGCCATACAGTGCGATAGAGCTTCTAAAATGTGAGGATGAGGATTTTGATGAAATTTGGCATAGAGATAGATTATAGTCCGGAATAGCGAATAGGCCACTTTTTATTGCGTTAACTGACATCAACGTGGGCGGAGCCGCGGGTAACAGCTTGTATTTAATTATTTATATCTCAATGTAGCCGTCGATTCTTTCTTTCTTACTATAATAATATTATAAAGCTGAAGAGTTTGTTTGTTAGTTTGGTTGAACGCGCTAATCTCAGAAAGTACTGGTTCGATTAGAAAAAATCTTTTTTTTTATTGTGCATTTATTCAGGAAGGCTATAAGCTATATAACATCACGCTATGATCAATAGGAGCGGAGCATTAGTGAGATATGTTGCAAAATCGTTAATAAAAAATATTCCAAATTACCAGGCAGACGAAGTCGTGGGCGACCCCTAGTACTAATATTATAAATGTGAAAGTTTGTAAGAATGGATGGATGGATGGATGTTTGTATGTTACTCTTTCACGTAAAAACTACTAAACGGATCTGGATGAAATTTGGCACAGAGATAGATTATGGTCTGGAATAACACATAGGCTACTTTTTGCAGCGATAACCGACATCCACGCGGGCGGAGCCGCGGGCAACAGCTAGTATTTAATATTTATATCTCAATTTCATCCGTCGTATGACTGTTATATTACGTAACGGCTAAACAAATTAGCGTGAGATTCTCGTTAAACAATATGTGAGGATTACATCACATGACATCGATAAACTATAAGAAAAAATGTTGGTTCAATAGAGTAGGTGAAGGTTAGTAGGGTGTGGAGTTCGGTTCGATTGCCGATTCGAGTAATATAAGATTATTTTATTTCTATACGATTGGTTCCATTTACCACTACGCGGCGTGTTGTGGGTTCGATTCCCACACGGGACATAAAATGATGAGATCCATAAATGGTTGTCTGGAGTCTTTTTTTATACAACTTAGGTGGCAAACAAGCATACGGCCCGCCTGATGTTAAACAGTTACCGTAGCCTATGGACGCTTGCAATACCAGAAGTATCACTTGCGTGTTGCCAACCCATTTTTTTTACACCAAGGCTTTATGATGGGCAGTATCCCTGGGATAGGAATACGTTTCTTTCGAAACGAGTGTGAGTCTGGGTGTATTTTGTGTCCGTTAATTGTATATTTGTAAAGTCTAGATTATATAATATAATAATAAAATATTGTTGGACAACTCACACATCGCTATCTGATCCCAAACTAGGCAGAGCCTGTACTATGGCAACCAGACAACTGATAAACATACTTATATATTTCTAAATACATACATATTATAGATAAATTACACCCAGACACAGAACAAACATTCGTGCTCATCACACAAAGATTGGTCCTGGGTGGGAATCGAACCCACTACCTCCGGCGTAGCAGTCAGAGTTACTAACCACTAGACCAACAGGCCAGTCATAAAAAAGGCTTGTTTCCAAGCGCAGGAAATGTATTTTTAAATAAAATAAAAATCGTTTAATCTATACTAATAATATTATAAAGCTGAAGAGTTTGTTTGTTTGGTTGAACGCGCTAATCTCAGAAAGTACTGGGTCGATTAGAATTTTTTTTTGTTGCATAGTGCATTTATCCAGTCAGGCTATAGGCTATATAACATCACGCTATGATCAATAGGAGCGGAGCAGTAGTGAGATATGTTGCAAAATCGAGGAAAATATTCCAAACTAGCTGACCTGACAAACTTCGTACCGCCTCAGAATCAATAAATAAAAAGCAGAATGATAATTGCAGAATGTTCGACAGGTAGGAATAGTTTCTAAGGGAAAGCGACATTCTTGTTTTTATTATATTCCGAGCATTTTTTCATATTTACTCACCTTTTAAACCTTCCCTGGACTTCCACAAATAAATTCAAAACCAAAATTAACTAAGAGAGGTAGGGCACCATACTAGCTAGCAAGCCCGACTGGGGAAGGACCTCCACCTTACAGAAGACCACAGCCAAATGACTACACACAGCGGTGTACTTGTGTTCCTGTGTGTGAGTACAGGTCTCCAGCGCTCATTTAGGAATGCGTTTTGAAAGAAACGTATTCCTATCCCAGGGTTACTTCCATCTTAAAGCCCTGGTGTAAAAAAAATGGGTTGGCAACACGCAAGTGATACCTCTGGTAATGCAAGCGTCTATAGGCCTTTCTCCTTTCTCGAGTTTTAGCGAGACTAGAACAGCAATTGATTTTTATAATATAGAAGATTAACGCGCATACGAAGTCGCGGACGACCCCTAGTTTTTATTTTCAGATTAAATTGCCGTAGTAAAACTCCGCTCACTCGTTTAAATTATTATAATTCCATTACAAGCTTCCACATAAACTTACTTAAATCTGTCACTTATATAAATAAAGTAATAACATATAAAATATATTAAGTAGTAAAATATCTACATATTTATTTCTTTGTTAACTTTCAATTCTTAAATATTATATTGATAAGCATATAATATATTGAAATACACATATCAAGCAATATGTATGTAAATAAGAATGAGAGAGAGGTGGGGCACAATACTAGTGAGCAAGCCCGACTGGGGAAGGACCTCCACCATACCGAAGACCACAGCGAAATAGTGTAGTTGTGAAGGAAGAAGAAGAATGAAAGTTACTAACTTATACGCTTCTTGAGGTGTAAGTTCGATCCCGGGTGCGATACAAATGTAAATTTCACTTCGTAAAATGTATATCTATCAATCAAATAATTCACCATCTGCTAAAGGTGAAGGAAAACATCGTGAGGAATTCCACATGTCTTGGAATAAATTCTTAAGACATGTCTGATCCACCAACCCTACAGACATAGGAAGTATATTTTAAGAATTTAAATTTTACGGTGACATTTTTAAAAGATTTAAATATAATCCAGTTTTAAATTTGATTTCATGAATACATATTCAAGGCAATATAACTACGGAAGAAGTGAACTTGCAAAATGTTTAATATATTCTTGCAAAACAAACATTTTAACGTAAAATATGGAACTTGCGTCAATATAACATTTAATTATCAAACTTACTTTCGTATTTCGTAACTGAATCATACGATTACGCAGAAGTTTTAAGACGCAACCGTGCATTTTATATGTTTTATAAATACAATTTAAGAAAAGATTAAGTGCGGTATTGCACTATACTAGCGAGCAAGCCCGACTGTGGAAGGACCTCAAGACCACAGCCAAATACCACACAGCGGTGTAGTTGTGTTTCTGTGTGTGAGTACAGGTCTCCAGCGCTCATTCAGGGATGCGCTTTAAAAGAAACGTTTTTCTATCCCAGGGATACTTCATCTTAAAAAAAATGTTTGGCAACACGAAATTGATACCTCTGGTATTACAATCATCCACAGCTTCATCATCATCATCTCAATCCATTAACGTCCCACTGTTTGGCACGGGTCTCCTCCAAATACTTGGAAAGATATTAGCCTACTATACCACGCTGGCCAGACGGGGTGGTATAGGGTTTTTAAATATTAAAGCAATGTGGAAAAACGAAGAGCCCGGAGCAGGACTCGAACCTGCGCCTCTCGGGTTCCGGCCCAGTGCACTACCAACTGTGCCATCCGAGCTCCTACTCCAGAGTTCGAATTTGTCCACCGCTTGTTTATGTCTTTTTTTATTGCTTTAATATTTAAGTATATTTGAGCTGATTGCATAGCAAAAATGCTAAAAATATTTAATAATGGTATAGGGTTTTGTTTTGAGTTTTCCCTCTCTTGCGGTGGACATTGTCTGCTAGACATTTTACACACACTTCCACAGCTTATTTACTACTAATTACTATAATAAAAATAACTTATACGTTTAATACATAAATATCCGTACACAAAATAATTAATTACAATGTTTTATAATGATTATCGAGAAACAAGATACTTATTGAAGTCGACATTGACATTGTTTAAAGATATATTAAAATCAATGTCAATATATAAATATAAGAGAGGTAGAGCCCCACACTAGTGAGCAAGCCCGACTGGGGAACAACCTCCACATTATAGAAGACCGCAGCAACTCAGCGGTGTAGTTTCAGTCTCCAGCGATCATTTAGTTTTTTAAAGAAACGTTTTCCTATACCAAGGATACCCAATCTTAAAACTCTGGTGTAAAAAATGGGTCGGCAACACGTACCGTAAAATTCCAGAGGAATTTCTTACCACGTACGATTAGGCTGTGGGATGAGCTCCCTGGCGAGGTTTTCCCAAGAGACTATAGCATCGGGTTCTTCAAGAAAGGAGTTATAAGGTTTTATAAGGGTCGGCAACGCGTGATTGACACCTCTGGTATTGCAAACGTCCATAGGCTACGGTAACTGCTTACCATCAGGCGGGCCGTATGCTTGTTTGCCACCTTGGTAGTATAAAAAAAAACTATCTAGCATAAACCGTAAACCTACCAAAAAAACCTGACATTAACGTACCGTTTTTTTCATACAATATAAAATGTATTTATATCAAGTAGGTATATAATTAATGTACTTATAACTGTAATTTACAAAATAGTATTCGCTCTACTAACGTATGTTCAGTTAAAATTACAAGTAATTAAAATGATAAACCATCTTGAATTATAATTTTTCGTAGACGGGCGTTTTTAGTGCCGTTATGTTTCCAAAACTGCATCTTTTATTTCTGTAGCTGAGAGAAAAAGAATAATAAGTCCACTTTTTTTTAAATTATTTTTTTCGTTGTTTTGGATTCCTAAATGTGTAATCTAGAGCGTGGTAAAAAGTAATAAGTACTATCGACAATTTATGATTATTTACCTGCCGCGTAGGGAGAGAACTCGATACAACAGTTAGGTAATAAGTCCAAGCGCGCTGCTCGCAGCGCCACTGGAGACGGACTTGTCATTATTTACCCCGCAACTGTTTGCTCTTATTTAAGTGTGTTGTAAGTGTGTGTGAAAAGTCCCACCCAGGTCTTTTAAAAGCTCACCGTGTAAAGTTTTAGATTTGGCACTTGTTATTCTTTACTTCTCAGCTACAGATTTTTACCCGTCTGCGCGTCGCGACGCGTTCGTAAGGGTAATGTTATAACGTGGTGTGGAGTTAGGTAAGCTTCCGACCATGTGGGCTTGTTGAGGGAGTCTAGAACACATAAAAAAAAACACTTTTAAGCACAGTAAACATACTTTGTGGCGCTCTAGAGACCAAACGCCTGGGCAAATTTTGATGATTCAAACGTCATTTTTTTTCTTTTAAATAGACAACGCCAGCTTTAATGAACGAACCTTGAGTTGTGGAAGACTTTACAAACATACAATATGACTGCATGGTGGTCCAGTAGCCGCAATATGCGCCTGCTGTGCACGAAGTTGAGTTCGATTCCCACATAGAAGAAAACTTTGTGTGACCCACTAGGAAGTTCTGAGTCTGGGTATAATTTGTGTCCGTTAATAAAATTGTATTTCTTCTGAGGCACGAAGCTTGTTCTATAGTGCAAGAGTTGTCTTAAAAAAAAAACAATTATCGGACACAAATTACACCAAGACTAAGAACACACATTTATGAATCACACAAAGTTTTGTCTCGTATATGAATTCCACGACCTGCGGCTCAGCAACTAGGTTTACTGACCACTAAACAAACAGGCCAGTCAAGTTTGGAGCCTATTATGTGAGTTAAAAAAAAACGATTATAAACTAAATTTAGTATAACCTATTTTTTATAACTGTGCAGTTGGAGCTGTCAAAATCGTTAAGTTGTCATGATTGTATTCCCCCGCCCGCTTCCCTGCCTACCTCCCCTCAGGCGCCTGTCCCTGTCAGTACGGTCTGCACTTTCGTGTCGTCTGCGCTATTTGAGTATCCATATCCCTCTTTCATATAATAAAAATGACTTTTATTCACATTACTGTACATACCTATCGATCAAAATGATTATAATTCATCATCATCATCATCATCTCAACCCATAAACGTCCTACTGCTGGGCACGGGTCTCCTCCATACATTTGAAGGGATATTAGCCTACTATACCACGCTGGCCAGACGGGTTGGTATAGGGTTTTGTTTTGAGCTTTCCCTCTCTTGCGATGGACATTGTCTGCCTGACTTACTCTTATATTCATTTAATTATGATTGAAATTTTATTCCAATGCAGCCAACAGCACAGTTAGAAAAAATTGATTATTTTCAACGTTTCAACCGCTTAGTTAAGCGTTTCAACCGCCCGTCTACCTAAAAATGCATTTACAAAATTATAATAAACACATGTAGATATAAATCTAGGCCAATATATTAAAATATCAGCATATTTACAATTTATTACTCAATTATAAACTGCTAAAGCATATAATATGATACCCATAGATTTCAAAGAATATTTCGCAATGTATTTGAACTTTTATTATTGCATTAAAATATATTTACGAAAGATTGGAATTATGTCGCTTTTTTTTGCAATGGCAATATTTTTTAATGTTTATATAGTAGGCAAAAATGTATAGTTGCTGTAGAAAGAGATCTTTGCAACCAGTATTATCACTAACGCGTTGTCGACTCGGGAAAGAATAAGGGGATGAAATAATTTACGAAACTGCTCGGTTGGTTCTGTGGCTTAAGTGGTTACCTCGCCATTTGCTACTACTCAGTGTGTTGTGGGTTTGATACCCACACGGTACAAAAAATTGTGAGATCTATAAATGGTTGTCCCGAGTCTGGGTGTACTTCGTGTTCGTTAATTATATGCTTGTAAAGTCTCCAGCGACACAGGGCTTCTCTAATCCGGAGTTCATAGTACGGTTCCAGATGCAAGTGTATTCTAGCCAATTGAGATGCCCCGTATTTGATTCCGGGGTCAGGCAAAATGCTTTTGGTAAGTAGTAAAAGCGTGGAATTAAGAATTTGCCTGTGTTACAATCCCGTGCCTTGGATATCACGTAGCCCTTTTTTCCGGCGCCTGATCTCTCTGTGGTCATGTCGGATTGCTGTCCCATTGGACAATCATAGTCACAACGATTACAAAAGACCACAGCCAAATACCTACACACAGCGGTGTAGTTGTGTTCCTGAGTGTGAGTACAGGAAACGTATTCCTATCCCAGTTACTTCAATCTTAAAGCCCTGGTGTCTAAAAATGGGTTGGCAACACGCAAGTGATACCTCTGGTATTGCTTGCATGCATACGTCCATAGGCTACGGTCCATAGTGCCCTGCTTGCGTTCTATGTGGTGTCGCCTTCGCCGCTCACGTAGGACACCACTTAAGAAAGGAATTATGGAAATTCAAGCCCTAAACAAGTAAAAAATACCTAAAAATGGCTTTTTTATATACATATTTGATATTTTTACATTCTCTTAAATATACAATAACAATTTAATAAGTTCATGACCTAGTTTCAGACTTTTTTTATACATTTTAAGAATAGCAGAGCAAGACCTGGTAAGGTTTTTTACAAGGGCAATATAGTTTACTACTTAGTGTGGCAAACAAGCATACGGCCCGCCTGATGTTAAGCAGCTACCGTAGCCTATGGACGCTTGCAATACTAGAAGTATCACTTGTGTGAAGCCGACCCATATTTTTAACTCCAGGGTTCATTCCTGGGATAGGAAACAGACTGACTGACTATTTGCCACCTAAGTAGGTAGTATAAATATATATAATACTAGCTGCCGCCCGCGGCTTCGGCTACATTCCCTCGGGAACAGAGTTTTTTTCCGGGATAAAAAGTAGCCTATGTGTTATACCATAATGTACATTGACAAAGTTATTACATAAGAACCTCTCCTGACAATAACGAATAGGTATAGCACAAAAAGAATTAGCGAAATCGGTTCAGCTGTTCTCGAGATTTGCGCTTAGCAACACATTAAGAGATTCATTTTTATATTATAAACCCTTACTAATATTATAAAGGTGAAAGTTTGAGAGAATGGATGGATGGATGTTTGTTACTCTTTCACGTAAAAACTACTGAACGGATCTGGATGAAATTTGGCACAGAGATAGATTATGGCCTGGAATAACATATAGGCTCCTTTTTCCAGCGATAACTACCTATATAATTCTTTAATGCGTATGTCACTGAAATCCTCCTAAACGACTGAATCGATTTTAATTATTTTTTTTCGTATGTTGAAGATGGTGGATTCAAGAATGGTTTAGATTTAGAATTAGACCCGGTAGATGGCGTTACGGCGTATTTAATAAAACTATAAACGAATCTAATATTTTGCCAATATTTATATCAATTATTATAGAAAACGGTATGAAACCTACCTAACCACAAGAAGCCTTATTTAAAGCCTTCACAACGTAAGTGGGCCGTACAATCAGGCCGTAAAACCGCAACAAATTGTCTCATAGGCTCAGTGGCAGAAGTATGCGTCGATTATGACGCTGGAGTTCAAGTGCAAAAATATTACAAAAAAAATAGCTTTTTTTCGACCGTTGGTCTAGTGGTTAGTGACCCTGAGAGCTTAACCGGGGGTTGTGGGTTCGATTCCCACACGGGAAAAAAAGTGTAATTACCAAACGACAAACAACTCTGTGCTTCTAGGTACAAACTAGCCTAGTGAGAAGATCACCAGTAATCTATATACTAATATTTTATGCTGAAAGCTCAGCAAGTACTGGTTCGATTAGAAAAAAACTTTTTTTGTTAAATAGTGTATTTATCCAGGAAGGCCATAGGCTATATAACATCACGCTATGATCAATAGGAGCGGAGCAGTAGTGAGATATGTTGCAAAATCGGGGAAAATATTCCAAATTACCACGCGGGCGACCCCTAGTTGTATATAATAATACTAGGGGTCACCCGCGACTTCATCCGCGTGGTAATTTGGAATATTTAATTATTTTATGTTATAATGGTTCTATCAGACTATAAGAGTAAAGGAATAGAGAGTGCAACTGTATTTGCGCACACACTTGTGCACAATATATGTCCTACGCATCGGTATTTACGATTATTTAAAAAATAGTTCTGCTATTAAGAAAAATAAGCTATTGCAGGAAAACCTACTAATAACCTATAATTATCGGTCTTATTCTCAATGTAAATAGGCAACCAAGGGCTTATTGCAAAACATAGACAGTGAATAATCTTTAGCAATTATTTTCTATACGTATTTATAATTATAAAGGGCAATTGTTCCGTTTTAACTGTAGATATCGTTATAACAACACTGTAGAAATACAAATATATAGCAACTCATATATGTGGTATAGTAGGCTAATATCCTTTGAAATGTTTGGAGGAGACCCGTGCCCAGCAGAGGGATGTTTATGGGTTAAGATGCTGATATGTCCCACTGCTGGGCACTAGTCTCCTCTGCTGTATTAAGAGAGAGGTCTTAATTCACACACGCTGGCCTAATGCGGGTTGGTGAATCTGACATGTCTTTAGAATATCTTCTAAGACATGTGGGTTTCCCCACGATGTTTTTCTTTACCGTTAGCAGATGGTGAATTATTTTGATTAGCACATATTATGAACTCCATAAAGTGAAATTCACATTGATCCACCCGGCAGGGGTATTCCGTAAGAGCAAAAACCAAGCAAAATCTGGCTGTTAGATTCAAAATCGGTATTCCATAAGGGACCTTTTTTGACGTTTAGTATAATAGATTGTGCCGTCACCGAGCAATCACAACTGTCAGTTTGCAATCACAACTGTCAGTTTGCAATCACAACTGTCAGTATGCAATCACAACTGTCAGTTTGCAATCACAACTGTCAGTTTGCAATCACAACTGTCAGTTTGCCATCGCTGTTTCTTAGAGAATCAGCGGGCCGGATTGAACTCGTACCTCTGGCATGCAAGTCGGTTACTTTCCCACTCGGTCACCATAGAACTACAATTACATTATTGATATTTTTCCGATCCTTTCTTACCTTTTATTTGAAACTTGTAATACCAGAGGTATCATTTGCGTTATGCCTACCCAAAAACAGGGCTTTAACGCTTATTTAGGGCGGCGTTTTGAAAGAAACGTTTTTCTATCCCTGGGTTTCTCTATCTTAAATCCTTGGTGTAAAAAAATGGTTCGGCAACAAGTGATACCTTTTGCAAGCGTCTATAGGCTACGGTAACTGCTTAAGATTAGGCGGGCTGTATGCTTGTTTGCCACCCAAGTAGTATAAAAAATCAAACAAAATTTGGCACGAATTTGTTGTCCTCAAAATATGTTTTTGGTCAGAAAGTGTAGACTCAGTCAGAAAGTGTTAAAAGTCTGAGGGACTGATAAGGAGGTCGTAGGTTCGATTCCCACCATGTGATCCATAAATATTTTTTCCGATATGTATATCTTGTCTGTGATTGGCATACGTTCGTAAAGTCCGCAGTGATATGTCACGGCGGACTTAACAAACCTATGCCAATTTCTCTCTAATGCGAGAGTAGTCTTCAAAAAATTGTTTTAAAAATTACTTTCACTGTATCATTTCTACAATGTAACAATTATGATTTCTATGTTTTCAACCGATAGTAATCAATCTTATTGTTCAATTTCCGTCAGATTTTCTTGACCTTCTAGCTTGATACAGTGTGTCTAAGTAGGATGATTAATAACACAATTGAGAAAACTCAGCTTTTTTACTAACTAGCATTTGCCCGCGACTCCGCCCGCGTGGATGTCGGTTATCGCTGTAAAAAGTAGCCTATGTGTTATTCCAGACCATAATCTATCATCTCTGTGCCAAATTTCATCCAGATCCGTTCAGTAGTTTTTACGTGAAAGAGTAACAAACACCCATCCATCCTTACAAACTTTCGCGTTTATAATATTAGTAGGATGTGACAAACAAACATACGGTCAATCTGTCAATCCTTACAGAAGACCACAGCCAAATAACTACACCCAATATCGTAGTTGTGTTGCAGTGTTTTTTTCGTTTCGGGTTATTTTTAAAGACAACTCCCGCACTAGAGAACAAGCTCTGTGTCGCGGGGGACTTTACAAACATACAATTATCTCAAACTCAAAATTCATTTATTCATTAAGGTTACAAAGTAACACTTATGAAGGTCATAAATTATGAATAAGCCAGAAAGATGATGTCAGCAAAATTTTGATACGGCTAGTTCGCTGACGTGGAGCCTTGAGAAGAACTAGCAAGAAACTCAGGCCACTCTTTTTAATCGCCAGATAGTTACAATCTTTTGTAAAATACAAGTATGATAGCATGCAAGCTGATGCAGTCAAAACACGATACTAACTATATTGATAAAATAAGGTAATCGTACTTAGTACTGGTCTTGCGAGAGAAAAAAAAGAACGGTGTTAAAGTCTGCTTTAATTTACTTATTGCTATTAAAGAATAAGGCAATATGTGAATAGTGACAATTTTTATTGTAGAATTTAACGTTTTGCTAACGGACACAAATTACATCCAGACTCAGAGCAACTCTTTGTGGGTCACACAAAGTTTTGTCCCGCTGTGTATATTTTATTTTTCACTCTTATTTTATTTTTATATTGTCTAGGTGGCAAACAAGCATACGGCCCGCCTGATGTTAAGCAGTTACCGTAGCCTATAAGTCGCTTGTAATAGCAAAAGTATCACTTGCGTGTTACCAACCCATTTCTTTTACACTAAGGCTTACGTTTATTTCAAATACGTTTCTTTCAAAACGCATCTCTAAATGAGCGCTGGAGACCTGTACTCACACATAGGAACACAACTACACCACTGTGTGTAGAAGTTATTTGGCTGTGGTCTTCCGTAAGGTGGAAGGTCCTTTCCCAGTCGGGCTTGCTCACAAGTATGTTGCCCTACCTCTCTTAAATGATTGTATAAAAATAGAAAATTTACTCAAAGGTACACATATACCATGTACTTAAACGTCAATACGCAACGTCTACGTCTTTGAGTAATGAGCTATGCGTGTGCGCATTCTGGTCAAGGATAAATACTCGCCGCTGATTGGTCGACGGCAACGTTCCATATTTGAACACTCGTAACGGTTTTTACAATTATTTGAGCGGCTTTTATGTAATATTTATTGTAGATATGGAAATTTTTTAAATAAATATTTATAATTTTTGACATAAAATATATGAATTTTAGTCGTATTATTAGTAATGTCTCAATTTAGTCAGATTGTAATATATACTATAGTTGCCCTAGTATAGCTCGCTCATAGCTAGGTGCACTCGCTGTTCGGTAAACGATCAGCAGGTTAAGCTACCAAGGGCGTGGTAACCCTATAGATGGGTGACCGCATAGTGGTATTTCATCTGAGCGTCTCCGTGCTTCGCAAGGCACGTTAATAGTGCGGGAGTTGTCTTTTTAAACTAAGAATGCACGCTACCAAAGTCTTGCTATGTCGAATAACCTAACCTATCAAAATTAGTTAGGAGGATTTTTTTAAACAATTCCCATATTTTTTTTTTTTCTTTTTTAAAAGGCAACTCCCGCACTAGAGAACAAGCTCTGTGTCGCGGGGGACTTTACAAACATACAATTATCGGATACAAATTACACCTAGACTCAGAACAATTCTTTGTGGGTCACACAAAGTTTTGTCCTATGTGGTAATCGAACCCACAATCTCTTGCACAGCAGGCGCATACTGCGGCCACTGGACCACCGAGGCAGTCATCATATTAGTATCCAAGCCCTGTGTCACAGGAGACTTCGAAAACATACAATTAAGACACAAAGTACACACATTGTTTTGTCCCGTGCGGGAATCGAACCCACAACACGCACTGTGGTAAACTATTAACCACTGAACCATCTATGCATTCAAAACATTACTGTCAGTATAAAATAACTAGTATTTTAAAGTTAATCTGGCATAAAGAAACCGACAGTTCACCGACATTAGTTAAACTATTAACCGATAAATAGTTACGCAACCGGTTATCTAACTAAGTTATAAAAACTAACTACAGTTAAGTTACCGGTTGAAAAAAGATTAATCAGTTTTTCTTTCATTTTGATGACTTAAAATTGGAGATCGGAAATTCGAATGCATATTTAGCGTCCCACTGCTGGGCACGGCTCCCCTATACACTTGAAGGGATATTAGCCTACTATACCACGCTGGCCAGACGGGTTGGTATAGGGTCTTGTTTCGAGTTTTCCCTCTCTTGCAGTGGATATTGTCTGCCTAACTTACTCCCTTAGTCTCGACTCCTACGACATCCTCAGGATGGAAGGTCATGGTGACATTTGTATTCTTAATCCGTCACCACTCAGACAATATCAGAGATACAGATACCGATCAGATGGGCGTAATTAAAAAAACAATTATGGAAATTGGTTCAACATTTTAATAGTTACGATAGTATTTTGTTGAATATTGCAAATATTGGGTTTTTTTATATGTTTATATTAAACTCAAAAACTAGTTTGTTATAATACATCCGTTTAAGTTATACAGAGACGTATAATTGACGTCATCTATGATTTATCATACGTTAGAAAATTGCTAAACAAAATAGCATATATCTATACTAAAACTAGCTGATAGAGCAAACGTTGTTTTGCTACTATAATATAGGTGTGTGATCGTAGAGGGGTGAAAATTAAGGGTTGTATGTATTTCTTAATGCTGAATCACAAAACAATAAAAATTGTCAAAAAAATTAAATAAAAAAAATAGGGGTGGACCACCCTTAACATTTAGGGGCATGAAAAATAGATGTCGGCCGATTCTCAGACCTACTCAATATGCTCACAAAATTTCATGAGAATCGGTCAAGCCGTTTCGGAGGAGTACGGGAACGAACATTGTGACACGAGAATTTTATATATAAAATTAAAAAGATTTTGTTGTTTGTTACGATTTAACTCAAAAACTACTCGACCGATTTAAAAAATTCTTTCACCATTAGAAAGCTACATTATCAGCGGGTAACATAGGCTATATTTTATTAAATAAAAAATATGGGATGCCTACGAAAACTTAATGTCCACCATTACAAAGAGGTAAAGTTTGTGATGTCGTAGGGGATAATCTCTGGATCTACTGAACTGATTTTGAAAATTCTATTACCAATAGAAAGCCACGAATGTCATAGGCTATATTTTATTGACAAAAACATTACGGGATCTCGGAAAATACCACCAGTGCGATGTGCGACATATACATAGTATACTAGCGATACACATCTTAATTTACCAAAAAAAAATGAAATAATACCCAGAACCGACTTTTATGCATGAAGAGGCGTACCTTAGTCTCTGCTCACCCCAGTGGAAGATGGGTGTGTATGAAGTTATGTACAAATTTACATAAAAAGTTTCCTTAGAAAAAAATACCAGCTCGCACCCCCGAATTCTCCCGCAACCTACCAAAACCTACCCTACTTGCTATTTCAGAATATAAACTAATCTATCTCTGTGATTCAGATCCATACAGCTATTTTTTATCCATCCAATCTTTAGTATAATAGGATTAGCATAATATCAGTAGCAATACTAGAGACTCCGGGTTTAGCAGTTTAGTAGTCAAAATACAACAGACAGACAGAGTAACTTTCGCATAATATTAATATGGATTATGACACATAATATTTACGCATAACTTTGGGTTTTTTTTCTCTGTGGTCGTACGCAAACAGCTTATGTAATCTTTGGGTCAAGATTAACTGTGGAATTTAACTGACGGATGTGACGGCGAGGCGCTACGTTTTTTTTTAACCGAGTTCCAAAAAAGGAGGACGTTTTTAATTTGCCTGTTTACCATGTATGGGATTTGACGTAAGTTTACAACATTAGGTATATCTTTAACTTATAATAATAATAATAAATTTATACATACGTACATACATATCATCACGCCTGTGTCCCAGTGGGGTAGGCAGAGACTATGGTACGCCACTTGCTTCGATCCAAACATACTTCCTTCGCCTCCTCTACATTCATCAAGCTCTTCATGCCTAATAAATTTATATTTGCTTAAAATGTGGTAAAAAGTGCAGGACATATTTTGCCATATTATTATTGTTTTTTTATACTACTAGGGTGGCAAACAAGCATACGGTCCCTAATGGTAAGCAGTTACCGTAGCCTATGGACGCTTGCAGTACCAGAGGTATTACTTGCGCATTGCCAACCCTTAGGAATATGTTTCTTACAAAACACATCCCTAAATGAGCGCTGGAGAGCTGTACTCACACACAGGAATACAACTACAACGCTGTGTGTAGTTATTTGGCTGTGGTCTTCTGTAAGGTGGAGGTCCTTCCCCAGTCGGGCTTGCTTGGTGACGGATTAAAAATACAAATATTAACAATACATCACATTCCATCCTGTGGGTGTCGTAAGACTCGACTAAGGGAGTAAGTCAGGCAGACAATATCCACTGCAAGAGAGGGAAAACTCGAAACAAAACCCTATACCAACCCGTCTGGCCAGCGTGGTATAGTAGGATAATATCCCTCCAAATGTATGGAGGTGACCCGTGCCCAGCAGTGGGACGTGTATGGGTTGAGAAGAAGAAGATCGGTATCTAGATGGTCTGGACTGTGATAACGTCTTTATTAAGCAGTTCATAAAGAGGTCTAATTATTTTTATAAATCAAAATTAAAGGCGATATTGTTCTCGGATAAGGAAAATTTAAAAAAAACTCTTATCCAAATGAAATCATTTCAAAATGAAGTCGACAACACACCGTTGAATTTCAAACTCAAACTCAAAATTCATTTATTCATTTAGGTTACAAAGTAACACTTATGAAGGTCATAAATTATGAATAAACCAGAAAGATGATGTCAGCAAAATTTTCCTACAGCTAGTTCGCTGACGTGGAGCCTTGAGAAGAACTAGCAAGAAACTCAGGCCACTCTTTTTAATCGCCAGATAGTTACATGTTTTATTTGAAAATAAAATTAGACAACGATTCCGTTTTTTATACCCCTATGCCTCCTTCAGTCATGAGAATCCCAAGGTATATGCCTTCGATCTCAAAAAAGAATATAGTACTTTTTCTTAAATAGATTTTTTTTCAACTCCCGCTCTAGGGAACAAGCCCTGTGTCGCGGGGGACTTTAAAAACTTACAATTAACGGACACAAAGTACACCTAGACTCGGAACAAACATTTATGGATCACATAAAGTTTTGTCCCGAGTGGGAATCGAACCTACGACCTCCGTCTTAGCAGTCAGAGTCACTAACCACTGAACCATAATTTAAATATTTATTATTATTATACTGATGGAGATATAAATTAGGATAACGTATGCATAAAAGAGGTAGAGCACCATACTCGAAATAAATAAATGAATACTTGTAATAATTCCTTAAGACTCCTTATACTATAATCTTTTTCACATTAATATTCTCTTAGATCAAAACCTTCTTACACAAATTTGACATATTATTATTGGCCGTTTATAGAATTTGTCATTAAAAAAAGTATCACCGCTGTGCCGGTCGGAGTGGTGGGTGTTAGGTTTATTATTTTCGTTACGGAATTCCTGGATTCGGTTTCCACGCCCAAGGCCCGCGATAGAAGCTATGCAATGGTTTAAAAACATTTATTACTATAAAATTGATGTGTGTGTTTTCACTTCTGTCGGCACTCCCGAAGCGCAATTTTTTTTCTTCTTCTTTCTTTTTTCTTTCCGTTCGCTTATTCAATAAAGGTACTAAATTGAATAAATAATAATGACCTTCCTATAGGTAGACACAGTACATGTAATAAGGTCACTATAACAATTATTAATAGTGACGGAAATACCTAATAATGTGTTTGTCAATAAGTCCAAGGTTCGAAGCATGCGCGTGATCATCTATAACTTTTGTTATACCATAGGATTAAGAAGATATAGTAGCGCCACTCTTTTTTTTATACTAGTTTGGTGGCAAACAAGCATACGGCCCGCCTAATGTTTAGCAGTTACCATAGCCTATGGACGCTTGCAATACCAGAGGTATCACTTAGGTGTTGTCAACCGATTTTTTTACACCAGGGCTTGGCAGAGCTATGTTTCTTACAAAACACATCCTAAATGAGCGCTGGAGACCTGTACTCACACACAGGAAAACAACTACACCGCTGTGTGAAGTTATTTGGCTGTGGTCTTCTGTAAGGTGGAGGTCCTTCCCCAGTCGGGCTTGCTCGCTAGTATGGTGCCCTACCTCTGTTACTCTTTTAAATTTGCTCAAAAGTAGATAATAAATACATAAAGTAGTACTGTATAGGGTTGCTGACTGTTTAAAAATGTCAAATACACTTCATTTGCTCTCACCTTTATCTTTTTCTCTAATCGCGTGGCCGCACTATGCGCCTGCTGTGCACGAGGTTGTGGGTTCGATGCCCACACAGGACAAAACTTTGTGTGACCCACAAAGAATTGTTCTGAGTCTGGGTGCAATTTGTGTCCGTTAATTGTATGTTTGTAAAGTCCCCCGCGACACAGAGCGTGTTCTCTAGTGCGGAAGTTGTCTTGAAAAAAAATTGACAGGGCTTTGAGCGGTAGGTATTAATTTTGACTTAATATGACAGTGTCCTCATTATTACACCATGATTATACCACATATCTAGCAGTTTGTTTGTTTGAACGCGCTAATCTCAAAAACTACTAAACCGATTTTTTTTAAAGCCTAAAACATGTCAGCGAATTTTTAGTAAGAACGAATATGCTGATGTTTTCTTTCACGTTAATTATAAGTATAATGCATATTTGACCTAAATAAATAAATGACCTTGACATTAGAAAAAGAGAAGGACTATAAACCTACTAATATCCTTACTAATATGATGTAAAATGTGAAAGTTTGTGAGTATGGATGGATGGATGGATGGATGTTTGTTACTCTTTCACGTAAAAACTACTGAATGGATCTGAATGAAATTTGGCACAGAGATATATTATGGTCTGGAATAACATATAGGCTACTTTTTGCAACGATAACCGACATCTACGCGGGCGGAGCCGCGGGCATTAGCTATTATATATAAATTCAATATTATAGTAAAACTTTAAATAAAAGTTTGTTAAGATGGCTGAGCAGATTGAGATGAACTTTGGAACAAAGTTAGATTACAGTCCGGAATAACACATAGGCTACTTTACTTTGCCCGAAAAAAAAACACTGCTCCCGTGGGGAGAGACCGCGGGGAGAAACAAGTGTCTAATATACTTAAATATTAAAGCAATGTGGAAAACGTTGAGCCCGGCCGGCTGATTCTCTAAGAAACAGCGATCGCAAACTGACAGTTGTGATTGCTCGGTGACGGCAAACACGATTGCTAAACGTTAAAAAGGCTCGGTTTTTGCTCTTACGGAATACCTATAGTCTCTTGGGAGGTTCTCCCAAGAGACTATAGCATGGGGTTCTTCAAGAAAGGAGTTATAAGGTTTTTAAAAGGTCGGCAACGCGTGAGTGACACCCCTGGTGTTGCAAACGTCCATAGGCTACGGTAACTGCTTACCATCAAGCGGGCCGTATGCTTGTTTGCCACTATGGTAGTATAAAAAAAAAACGATTTTCAATCTGACAGTCAGATTTTGCTCCGTTTTCGCGGTCGCTCGGTTTTCGCTCTTACGGAATACCCCTGCGGAGCAGGTTTCGAACTAATCAATTTAAAGTATATTTGAGCTAATTGCATAGCAAATATGAAATATTTAGTAAGTGACTAATATATGTATCTATCTCTTTCTTTACAGATACCCCGCCACATGTCGCCATACCTGACGTAGTAAACATTCATCATGGGGCACAAACCGTATCTGGCGCAGGTGGGGCAGACAGCCCGGAACAGACTGTTCGGGCTAAACCCCACCGATAGGCGGGTCCCTATTAGCATGCTTATATCGCAGCAGAGGAAATTAAGTACTGGTAAGTGGGATTTTTAATTACTAGAAAGTTACCCGGTGGTCGAAATTCGACCGTAATTCTTAAAATATTCAACGGGGGATTTTAGTTACTAAAAGTTACTCGATGGTCGAAATTCGACCGTTGTTCTCGAAATATAGAAGGTGCGATTTTAGTTACTAGAAGTTACTAGGTGGTCGAAATTCAACCGTTGTTTTCGAAATATTGAAGGTGGGATTTTAGTTCCTAGAAGTTAGTCAATGGTCAAAATTCGACCATAAATAATAAAATGGAAAGTTATCCCGTGGTTAAAATTCGACCATAATGTATTAAATTGAAGGTGGGTTTCAGTTGCTAGAAGTAGTGGTGGTCGAAATTCGATTAGAATTCGTTTAACCAAAGGTGGGAAGAAACAACGTTTTTTTTATTTTATATTGATTTAATAAGGCTCTAATAGAACAGTAATACTGGCAAACTTTTGAAAAAACTTAATAATAATTATGTAATTTATTAATATCATCATCTCAACCCATTAACGTCCCACTGCTGGGCACGGGTCTTCTTCATACATTTGGAGGGATATTAGCCTACTACACCACGCTGGCCTGACGGGTTGGTATAAGGTTTTGTTTCTAGTTTTATTCATATAGGTACCTACATACAATTGTAAACGGAAATTAAACCCAGGACTTTAGTGCTACAGTGGTATTCATGATCACTGCACCACTGAGGCAGTTTAACGTAAATATATGTATATTCAATTACCTGAAATATTTACTATCATATTACTACGCAAGGATGTATGTAAATAGGGTTGTCAACATACATTATATCTTTACACTAGGGATCGCCCGCGACTTCGTCCGCGTGGTAATTTGGAACGTACATTAAGCGGACCTCGGAGGTATTGGATTCCGTTCTTTATTGTCGTAAAAGGAAACCTCCATAACTTTTACCGTTTAAGCAGCGTACCTGTCGGAAACTCAGAAAAGAATAATATTTTCCCCGATTTTACAACATATCTCACTACTGCTCCGCTCCTATTGATCCTGTCCTGACAATAACAAACACAAAAAAAGAATTATTTAATTTGGTGCAGTCGATCGGAAGTTATGCGCGTACAGCAACGGAGTTAGCTGTACAGAGCCTCTAGACAAATGGCATAAGCGATAGTCGAATCGAAAAGTCAAAAAAGAAAATGTAGAGCCACGTCACGTCAAATCCCATACATTTTTTTTTGACTTTTCGATTCGACTATCGCTTATGCCATTTGTCTAGAGGCTCAGAGCCTCTAGACAAGTGGCATAAGCGATAGTAGATGTATGGAATTTGACGTGAGTTAACGATACGTACGTACGATTTAATGTCGTAAACTTACGTCAAATCTCATACATTTGCTTTTTTGACTTTTGATTCGACTATCGCTTATGCCACTTGTCTAGAGGCTCTGGTCCGCTATATGAAGATTAGTTTTTTAAGAAAACCATTTTATATATTTCTGTGGAATTTAGTAACAGTGTTCAATTAGACTAAACCTACTAATATATTTCATACAAATTCATACATTGGTTTTCCTTAAAAACTAATCTTCATATAGCGGCCCTGTACAGCTAGCTCCGTTGCCGACCGTACATACATTTGAGGGGTTATATTTTTATTTATTTATATAGATACATAGAATTGACATCCCTAGTCATCATATGTCAGAAAACTTATATAATTTATGTAATTTTCCTTATAAACTAAATAAATAACAGTCGCGTACGAAGAATACTTAAATATAAATAAATTAAGTATAATTTACACTATAGTATATAAAAATATACCATCACGACTATGTACTACGTAGGAGTAAGCAGTGTAGAGTTAGATTGACGTATATTTTTTATGCTATGGACGCTTGCAATACCAATGGTATCACTTGCGTGTTGCCGACACAAAAATACTAACACCAGGGTTATATGATGAAGTAATATTTCTTTATACTACTTAGGTGGCAAACAAGCATACAGCCCGCCTGATGTTAAGCAGTTACTGTAGCCTATGGATGCTTGCAATACCAGAGGTATCAATTGCTTGTTGCCGACAAAGAAATAAACGGTTTAATGATTGATTTCCCTGGGATAGGTAAACATTTTGTTAAAAATGCATCCCTAAATGAGCACTGGAGACCTGTACTCACACACAGGAACACAACTACACCGCTGTGTTTAGTTATTTGGCTGTGGTCTTCTGTAAAGTGGAGGTCCTTCCCCATTCGAGTGTGCCCTCAATCAAGCAGCCTATCGCACTCCACTGCTGGACATAGGCCTCTCCCAACACGCACCACGGCACACGGCCCTCCGCCGTCCGCATCCAGTCCGTCCCAGCGACCTTTTTTTGGTCGTCGGTCCACCTAACTTGGGGCCGCCCTACCTTACGCTTACCGAGTCGCGGTCTCCACTCTAGGACACGTCTGCTGCAGCGGCCGTTGGTCCTTATGCAGATGTGACCAGCCCATTGCCACTTCAGCTTGCTAAGTCTGCGAGCTATGTCGGTAACTTTGGTTAATAGTGCCCTACCTTTTTTTATACTACCAAAGTGGCAAACAAGCATACGGCCCGCCTGATGGTAAGCAGTTACCGTAGCCTATGGACGTTTGCAACACCAGGGATGTCACTCACGCGTTGCCGACCCTTTAAAAACCTTATAACTCCTTTCTTGAAGAACCCCATGCTATAGTCTCTTGGGAAAACCTCAGCAGGGAGCTCATTCCACAGCCTAATCGTACGTGGTAAGAAATTCCTATGGAATCTTACGGTACAGCATGTTTGAGGTGCAAGGATGTGAGGATGAACTCCCTGTCGGTGGCGAGAGGTGCGTTGATAAAATGTGGCCGTGGGCATCATCTCGGCCCTACCCAAATTTCTGTCTATTTCGGAATCAGACCCTCTAGACAAGTGGCATAAACGGCAGTCGAATCGAAAAGTCAAAAAATCAAATGTATGGGATTTGATGTAAGTTTACGACATTATATCGTAAATTAACGTCAAATCCCATACATTTGCTTTTTTAACTTTTCGTTTCGACTGCCGTTTATGCCACTTGTCTAGAGGGGCAGATAGCTATATATAAGTTGTCTCGAGATAAAAAACTGCTATTCATAAAATCTAACAATAAATCTCAATTTTTAGTACTTACATGTAATATTTGAATATGTTGCGTCCAAGGCTAGAAACAAAAATATAACTATGATATAATACCTAAATATTGTCAATGAGGAAATTATAGTGACCTATCAAATGACCCAATTGCCAATTCTTCTCGAGGCCCTACCCTAGTCAGCGAATTGGCCGTAGGAAAAAAGTATGCTGGCATTTGTTTTATGACGTTCATAAGTATGTGATCTAAATGAATAAATAAGTTTGTCTTTGAGCCAGCTTTGCACGGGTAATTTTTTTAGGGTTCCCTACCTCGAAAGATCCTATTTTGGCACTGTGAGACACATACTTTGTATTCTTTTTCTTTCTGTTTCTTTGATTTTTCTTCAATTTTTATTTTGTAACGTTTCTTTATTGTGCCAAATAAACATTTTTTCTTTCTTCTTTTCTTTCTTTCTCGAAAGGAAAAACACGGAATCCTTATAGTATCACTTTGTTTTCCGTCCGTCAGACAGTCAAGACCCTTTTGAAATTTATATCAAATACTCAAGTCTACTGTCTCTTAAGCTGTAAAAAAATCAAACTTCTAAGCCAACGCAAACAAAAGATACAGTCGTTTATGCCGCAAATTTTGGACACTCGCAAGGGAATCAAAACCTACAGGGTACTTCCCGTGAACACAGAATCTTGAAATTTGGTACGAAGCAACGTCTTATACTCGTAGTTTGACTACCTCGGTGGTCCAGTGGCCGCAGTATGCGCCTGCTGTGCACGAGGTTGTGGGTTCGATTCCCACACAGGACAAAACTTTGTGTGACCCACGAAACTTGTTCTGAGTCTGGGTGTAATTTGTGTCCGTTAATTGTATGTTTGTAAAGTCCCCCGCGACACAGAGGTTGTTCTCTAGTGCGGGAATTGTCTTGAAAAAAAAACGTATTTTTTTAATTACTTCATATAGGGTCCGTCTGGATCATTATCATCATCATCATCAACCTATCGCAGTCCACTGCTGGACATAGGTCTGTCCAAGTGCACATCACCTAGCTCGATCCTCGGCTTCCCGCATCCAGCTACTCCCAGCCGCTTTGTGAAGATCGCCGCTCCTCCTCCCTGTGGGCGTCCTACGTTTGCCGAGCCGCGGTCTCCACTCAAGAACATGTCTGCTCCACCGGTTGCTTTCAACCGTCCGGGTATCCGTACAATAACCCTTTCAACTCATTCAAAGGGTTATTAAAGGGGTATTTATTAAAAAAAACCCTGTGGTATGTGGGTTTCTTCCATATCCACGCCCGCACCCAGCACTCGGCATTCTTAAGCGCTAAAATAACCTTTGGGCGGTCCCCGCTATAAAACTCCTGATCCAATTCTGATAATACTTTCACTACTAAAAAGTTACATTTTCCTTGAGCCTTTTTATCGACATACCAATAGCTAGTACCTTTTTATTATAAACTTCTCAGTTTGAATCAGAAAAATAAAAGATATATAAAATTTATAACCAGTTTTTATCATTTCGTGGTTAATAAAATAAAATATGAACAATTTCTTTGTCAATGTAAAATTTTACAAGACTAAGAATTCTGCTCACCCACTTTTACACTTCATAACAACCCAATAACCTCGTGTATAAGTTAAGTTTGTGCAATTTTGTTTACGAAACTGCCATCCGATTCACGCAATACATACACAGGCCCAAGACATAGGAGAATGACATTTATATTTTTAAGCTATTGCACAGCTTCTATCGCGGGCCTTGGGCGGGGAGACCGCATCCAGAAATTCCGTAACGAAAATAATAAACCTAACACCCTCCACTCCGACCGGCACAGCGGTGATACTTTATTTAATGACCAATTCTCTAAACGGCCAATGATAAGGTTTTGATCTAAGAGAATATTAATGTGAAAAAGATTATAAGGAGTCTTAAGGAATTATTACAAGTATTCATTTTCATTATGATTATATATTTTTATGAATCATTAAGAATAAAATAAAATGATTTAGATAATTATGTAAAGTATTTTTTTTATTTGATTCGATAAGAAAATCATACAAAAAAATATACAATAGCTTTACCGCGGCAGTTTTGTTTTTTTTTTTGCTTTTTTAAAAGACAACTCCCGCACTAGAGAACAATCTCTGTGTCACGGGGGACTTTACAAACATACAATTAACGGACACAAATTACACCCAGACTCAGAACAACTCTTTGTGGGTCACACAAAGTTTTGTCCTGTGTGGGAATCGAACCCACAACCTCGTGCACAGCAGGCGCATACTGCGACCACTGGACCACCAAGGCAGTGCCCGAGTGTCACACGTCTTTTTTTATATAAGAACGAAAGAAACACTTTTTGGGTGAACAAAAATCATGGAACTCGCGTCATTATCGTCACGTCATTATAGAATAAAAAGCGTGAAACTGACGTCATCGTTACCACACGCGTTTGACGATACAATTCACAAGTTACTTAATTTTCACTTCTATCGGCAGTCCCCAAAGAGTGTTTTTTTTTTGCTCTTACATTTAAACTTAAAATTATTTCAAAGAAAGCAAATAAGGTCCCTGTGTCAGCTGTAATACTGTGGTCGGACCACAACACTGGTATTCTCGCAGGACCTTTATTAACTATCTACGAGTAACCACGGAATGGTCCGAATAACTGTAATTCTAATCGTTATAATTAGTAATATTAATAACCTACATATATATACCACTGCTGGGCTGATTCACAAACCCGCACTAGGCAAGCTGTATGAATTAAGGCTTAAACCCTCTCTCTATATCTTGATAGAGGAGAGGAGAGCCGTGCCCAGCAGTGGCACATATGGGTTGCTGGCAAGGGTCTTCTCTATCAAGAAAACTGGGAGTGATTTGGTCTCCACACACACTGCAGGTTGATGGATTAAATTTGCCTTTAAAGCTTCTTATTAGACATGTGGGTTTCCCTAACCATGACCACCGGTTTAGCAGTCAAGGCCTTAACCACTTGACCATCAGGCTAGTCATATTAATAGGATTATTTTTCATTTTCGGAGAAATTAATAAGGTCTACAAAACGAAAGTATATTTTCGTTTTGTAGACCTTATTGTCTGCCTCGGTGGTCCAGTGGGCGCAGTATGCGCCTGCTGTGCACGAGGTTGTGGGTTCGATTCCCACACAGGGACACAAAACTTTGTGTGACCCACAAAGAATTGTTCTGAGTCTGGGTTTAATTTGTGTCCGTTAATTGTATGTTTGTAAAGTCCCCCGCAACACAGAGCTTGTTCTCTAGTGTGGACGTTGTCTTTTTAAAAATAAATAAAAATAATAAAAAATCGCGTATCGCTTATGCCACAAATTATAATGAGAAACACGCAAAATGTAATACGGCCCGTTAATTTGATTCCGTTTTTGTAATAACTAGTATAATAACACTAGTTAATGCGTGTGGATCCGCTTGCCTACCTTCAAGTACTTACACTTGACTGCCTTGGTGGTCCAGTGACCGCAGTATGCGCCTACTGTGCACGAGGTTGTGGGTTCAATTCTCACAAAAACAGGACAAAACTTTGTGTGACCCACAAAGTGTTGTTCTGAGTCTGGGTGTAATTTATCCGTTAATTGTAAAAAGAGAAGTACATACTACATACTAGCGGCGTGGTCCGGCTTCGCATGGGTAAATGTAAAATTGATTAGAGCAAGATAACACGTTGTTCCATACAAACTTTGCTAACCATTTAGCCCCTTTAGGGATTGAATTTTCAAAAATCTTAGTGCACACCTACGTCATAATAACAACCCATGTCCCACTGCTGGGCACTGATCTCCTCTATCAAGAGAGACAGAGGGTTTAGGCCTTAATTCGCATACTGGCCTGTTGCAGAATGCAGGTTAGTAAATGAGACATGTCTTTAGAATTCCTTTAAAGACATGTGGGTTTCCTCACGATGTTTTTCTTCACCGTTAGCAGATGGTGAATCATTTGATTAGTACATATAAACTACACAAAGTGAAATTGACATTGGTACTGCCACCCGGGATCGTACTCGCACTTCTTGCGTGTAAGTCGGTTACTTTCCCACTCGGCCACCACCGCTTTTTTTTCACTTAAGAAATATTTGTGCAAAACTTCATGATTCTAGACCCATCGGTTTCAGCAGTGGAAAAACGACATAAGTTGAAGCGTATTTGTTATGCAATTCACACCTTATTCTCAACTGCTAAGGTTCAAAATTGCCCAGTGACTTCTCAAGTTACGCCATTTGTTTTACTAAAAATGCGATATATAGATATGTACATGTACGGTCGGCAACGGAGTTAACTGTACGGACCCTCTAGACAAGTGGCATAAACGGTAGTCGAATCGAAAAGTCAAAAAAGCAAATGGGTTTGACGTAAGTTTACGACATTATAATATATCGTGTACTTACGTCAAATTCCACACATTTGCTTTAGTGACTTTTCGATTCGACTACCGTTTATGCCACGCCACTTGTCTAGAAGAACAGGGCCAAATAGTTTTTCAGGAAAACTATTAAATGAATTTGTGTGAATTATATTTTTATCTGTAGGTTTAGTCTAATTGTACACTGTTACCAAATTCCACAGAAATATATACAATGGTTTTCTTAAAAAACTAATCTTCATATAGCGGCCCTGTACAGCTAACTCCGTTGATGTGTGTACATAACATTTCACATAGTTTGATGGCCCTGACATGGCGTTGAAAAACAAATACGTATACTCTTCACAAGCTTCCGTCCGCGGCTGCGTTTGCCTATACATTTTCACAAAAACAGCTAATTTTTTTCCATTTATTGGCGTAAACAAACAATATTACATTTATAAAGTAGTGTGAAGCTATATAATTACTGTAATTACTGTTTGTTTACCACAAATATAACAAATACATATAAGAAATAAAAAGAACCAGGGAAGTACATTTTGACTGCCTCGGTGGTCCAGTGGCCGCAGTATGCGCCTGCTGTGCACGAGGTTGTGGGTTCGATTCCCACACAAGACAAAACTTTGTGTGACCCACAAAGAATTGTTCTGAGTCTGGGTGTAATTTGTGTCCGTTAATTGTATGTTTGTAAAGTCCCCCGCGACACAGAGCTTGTTCTCTAGTGCGGGAGTCGTCTTTAAAAAAAAAAATCAGGGAAGTACTGGGGATGGGCTGTGTTCTGAGGAATTGTTCGAGATGATGCCCACGGCCACATTTTTTCAACACACCTCTCGCCACCGACAGGTGTTCATCCTCACATCCTTGCACCTCAAACATCCCGTACCGTAAGATTCCAGAGAAATTTCTTACCACGTACGATAAGGTTGTGGAATGAGCTCACTGCCGAGGTTTTCCCAAGAGACTATAGCATGGGGTTCTTCAAGAAAGAAGTTATAAGATTTTTAAAGGGTCGGCAACGCGTGAGTGACACCCTTGGTGTTGCAAACGTCCATAGGCTACGGTAACTGCTTACCATCAGGCTGGCCGTATGCTTGTTTGCCACCTTGGTAGTATAAAAAAAAGTACATTTTGAGAGCAGTACCTATTGTTTTAGTAATACAACTACCGATCGCTAATTTGAAGCAGTTGCGCAAACACCTAAACACACCCACACTATTCGCATAGATATTATGCCGGGTTAAAAAGTAATCTACATATGTGCTATTCCAGACAATAATCTACTTCTATGCCAAATATTATTTTTCTATTTCATCTTGACGACACGGTTCGACTGTGCATCTGGCCGCCATGTTGTCCATTCTGTCTCCATGACAACGACTGGAACTTGGAATAGCTTCGTTTTTAAATATTCGTCGGAAGCACATACTATTGTTTTTAATTGTTTGACAGAAGAGCACGCCAATATATGGTGGTACCTCTCTTACCTTGATTCGTCTGAACATTTTTTTGCTTTCTAAAAATAGTACCTATTAGAGAATTTTTCCTCATAAAGACCTTCTAACTTTTATCAGCTTTATCACGTTTAATTGAAAGACTGTTGGTTTAGTGAATGAAATGAAATGAAAAATAAATGAAAAATGAAATGAAAAATGAAATGAAAAATAAATGAAAAATGAAATGAAAAATGAAATGAAAAATGAAATGAAAAATGAAATGAAAAATGAAATGAAAAATGAAATGAAAAATGAAATGAAAAATGAAATGAAAAATGAAATGAAAAATGAAATGAAAAATGAAATGAAAAATGAAATGAAAAATGATTTATTCTCCATAAGAGGGCAAAGTTACATAGGTACACATTGGCAAAGTTACATAGGTACACATTGTGGATTAGTGACCCTGGATACTAAACTCGTAGGTTCGTTCCACCTAAGGCAAATGTTTGTGTAACTAGCACAATCCTTTGTTTTGTATCTTAAAAGAAAGAAAGCATTTATTCGAACATACACAGGATAACAAATACAAACAAAAACAATAGACACACAATAACAAAACCAGAAATCTTGGAGTATTCTTTCTAATTATTTACTCGTCTTTATTTAAATACTAGTTTTGCCCGCGGCTCCGCCCGCATGGATGTCGGTTATCGTTGTAAAAAGTAGCCTATGTGTTATTCCAGACCATATCCAGATCCGTTCAGTAGTTTTTACGTGAAAGAGAATTTTTAATAAATTAAAATTTAAACTTATTCTAAATATGACATTACCAAATTATAGGTGTAAGTTTTCTTCAAATATTGATAACAATTGAAATAATTTCCTGCTAATTCGATAATTTATTTACAAACTATTTAGAATTACTATATAATTTATGACAAAACCATATTACGAAACACATCTTGTAGATTAATACTGTATTTTTTGGCAGTGATTTGTCTATAAATGCCAACAAAAAATGGTTTAATTTACACCTCTTTTGCATCATTTTTTGAGAGAGGGGCCATAATTGTATGTTTGTTAAATCCCCGCGAGACAGGGCCTGTTCCCTTGTGCGGGTGTTGTCTTGTTGACAAAAAAAGTAACAGTCCCTGTCTAATTTATGATCAAATGGCCATTTGTAATATGTCCCATAATATTTTATATTCAACCGAGACTCGAACTCGGACCTTGTAATGTCAACTTAACTTTGAACCTGGTTAAGGTTAACTACTAGTTTTGACATCATTATACTTGTTTATTGCGTTATTGTGAAGAAACTTTTGTTATTTTGTATTTTTAAAACATGTTTTAGGAACTAGAAGGGCAGTCATAGGGCGATACTATTAAGCAGAAGGAGGGAATAGTATAGGGATAGTTTTTTTTTTTTTTTTTTTTTTTATACTACCAACATGACAAACAAGCATACGGCCCGCCTGATGGTAAGCAGTTACCGTAGCCTATGGACGTTTGCAACACCAGGGGTGTCACTCACGCGTTGCCGACTTCCAAAGAGGAGGAGGTTCTATGTTCGTCTTTATGTATGTTATTATTAAAGAATATAAACCTTAGCTACCAATGGAAATACATTTAAGGCTTGGGATATTGCCAACGACCTTGAGCATTTGGGCGAAGCAAACACGACCTAATTCTCTAGGCGAGCGCGGGGATACAAACAGATGTACTCTTTGAATGGACGTCTTATTAATTTTTAATAAATTAAAATTTAAACTTATTCTAAATATATCATTACCAAATTATAGGTGTATGTTTTCTTCTAATATTGTTTTTTATGATAAAAAAATAAGTCATAAAGTAATTACATCTCCATAATTTGGTGCTGATTTGATGATTTTTTTACAAACTATTTATGGTTTCATTTACACCTCTTTTTCATCATTTTTTAAGAGAGGGGCCTTAATACCAGAGTTATTATTTTTATTAAAACAACAATTCCCGCACTAGAAAACAAGCCCTGTGCCTTTGGACTTTACAAACATACAAATCACGGACACAAACTACGCTTTGTCTCGTGTGGGAATCGAACCCAAGCTCAGTTGTCAAGGCCACAAACTACTGGACCAACGGTACAGTATTTAGGTTACAAAGTAACACATATGAAGGTCACAAATTATGAATTTAGCATTTAAGTCAAAAAGATGTCAGCGAATTTAACCATTACAATCAAGAAATTCAGGCTATTTATTAATCTAGATAGTTACAATCTATTAGGGATCGAACTGCCTTGGTGGTCCAGTGGCCGCAGTACGCGCCTGCTGTGCACGAGGTTGTGTGTTCGATTCCCACACAGGATAAAACTTTGTGTGACCTACAAAGAATGTTCTGAGTCTGGGTGTAATTTGTGTCCGTTAATTGTATGTTTGTAAAGTCCCCCGCGACACAGAGCTTGTACTCTAGTGCGGGAGTTGTCTTTTTTTAAAGAAAATAAGAAAAGAACCCAAGCCCTCCAGCTAAGCTAATAAGGTCACTAATCACTAGACCAACAAGCCAAAAATAACCAATCCCTTAATGAGTTTTAGAGACCAGCATAGTTAACAAGTTATTCTTAAGTTAAAAGACACATTGACCTTGACAGCAGAAAGTGGTATAACAGCATTTCTCTAGAAGCGTTCCGTGATGAAATCGAAAACCACTTTCTTTAGCATCTGTCAATCGACCTCGACGACCATAGTATGAAGAGTAAGATAGTAACGACTCTTCTAGCGAGCTCTTAAATTACGACAGAGACCATACTAAAAGAAAAGCAAAGAAAGAAAGAAAGAAAGCATTTATTCGAACATACACAGGATAACGGATGGTAGACATAAGATGGACACATAATAGCAACACAAAAAACGCTTAGAACACAAAAAAGATATATATATATATATATATATATATATATAAGTAGGTATATCCTGTGTGATGTCAGAAAAGGTCCCAATCTCAGCTCTGTGCTGCAGCATTTTATACTGCAGCGCTGATTTTCTGATCAGGCCTTAAAGAAAGAAAGAAAAGTATTTAATCAAACATACACAAGATAACAGATAGGATTAGGCTGTGGAATGAGCTCCCTGCCGAGGTTTTCCCAAAATACTATAGCATGGGGTTCTCCAAGAAAGGAGTTATAAGGTTTTTAAAGGGTCGGCAACGCGTGAGTGACACCCCTGGTGTTACAAACGTCCATAGGCTACGGTAACTGCTTACCATCAGGCGAGCCGTACGCTTGTTTGTCACCTTGGTAGTATAAAAAAAAATACAGATGGTAGAAAAAAGATAGACACATAACAATACAAAAAATAAAATATATATCCTGAGTGATGTCAGAAAAGGTCCCAATCTCAGCTCTGTGCTGCGGCATTTTATACTGCAGCGCTGATTTTCTGATCTGCCCTTCTAGACAAGTGGCATAAGCGATTGTCGAATCGAAAAGTCAAAAAAGCAAATGTATGGGATTTGACGTAAGTTTACGACATTAAATCGTAGACTCACGTCAAATTCCATACATTTTATTTTTTGACTTTTCGATTCGACTATCGCTTATGCCACTTGTCTAGAGGCTCAGGCCTTAGTGAAGTCAAGTTCAGTAATACAGATAAATAAATAGATATAAAACTAAGAGAGGTAGAGCACCATACTAGGGAGCAAGCCCAACTGGGAAAAGACTTCCAGATTACAGGAGACCACAGCTAAATAACTAACCACAGCGTCGTAGTTGTGTTCTTGTGTGTGAGTACCTACTAACCCTTTAGAAAAGTGGCATAAACGGTATTAGAATCGAATCGATTAGAAAGAATATGTATGGGATTTGACGTAAGTTTACCACATTATTACGTAAACTTATGTCAAATCCAGATGCTTTCATTGCCTTCTATTCTATTCTCTAGATATCTAGAGTGGCAGGTCTCAAGCGCTTATTTAATAATACATTTAAAAAAAGGTATTTCGTTCTCTTACTTCTTTCATCATTATCACAATCCACAAACATCCTAATGCTGCGCATGAGTCTCCTCCATACACTTGAAGGGATATTAGCCTACTATACGCTGGTCAGACGAGTTGGTATAGATTTTGTTTCGAGGTTTTCCCTCCCTTGCAGTGGATATTGTCTGCCTGACTTACTCCCTTAGTAGGCGCTCATAGCCAGGTGCACTTGCTGTTCGATAAACGAACATTGATCGTAACTCTATAGATGGGTAACCGCATAGTGGTATTTCATCTAAGCGTCTCCGTGCTTCGGAGGGCGCGTTAAAAGTCGGTCCCGGCTGTTAACAGTCGTTAGATCACGACAGAGGCCTAAATATGGGCGATCTAAATAACTCTGTCACCAGGTTGGCCACTAACCAAAAACTAACGATAAGAAGAAGACTCCCTTAGTCGATTCTTACGACATCCTCGAGATGGAACGGAGTGGTGACATTTGTATTCTTAATCACCACACGGTGACTTTCTTCACTATTAACTTATTTATACTATGGCTTAAGATATAACATCATCATCATTAACTGCTCTAATCATATACTAGATGATTTTATTTCTTTCGATAATACATAACATATCACGCCTTTTCCCTGGATGGAGTAGGCAGAAGTAAGTGTCAGCAAATTATGGGGTTCTGGATTGAATTCCCGTTTAGGGCAAAAAAGAGATTTAAGATGGACAGCCAAATCATGGAATAGTATGACTGTCTGATGGACCAGGGGCTGCAGTATGCTGCTGTATACGAGGTTGTGAGTTCGATTCCCACACAGGACAAAACAGTTGATCTGTATATGTGTGTAATTAGTTTTTTTTTTAACTACCGCACTACAGAACAAGCTCTGTGTCGCAGGGGACTTTACAAACATACAATTAACGGACACAAATTACACCCAGACTCAGAGCAAATTTTTGTGGGTCACACAAAATTTTGCCCTGTGTGGGAATAGAACCCACAACCTCGTGTACAGTAGGCGCATACTGCGGCCACTGGACCACCGAGGCAGTCAAATCCGTATCCGTTAATTGTATGTTTGTAAAGTCCCTCGCGACATAGAGCTTGTTCTCTAGTGCGAGAGTTGTATTTTTAAAAGTAAATATATTAAATGTACGGAACCTCACGTAAATTACAAAAGCTAACTAATAACCATATTTAATTTATCTAGTCCTAATTAACATAAATATATTAAGATAAACTTGCTTGTTAATGTGTCTTGTAATGTCAGGTTAAGCAACGTTTCTTAAGGTATGGAAATTGATGGGTTACCGGTGTTCATTAATAAGATTTGTTTGTTGTAGTATTTTTAAATTGTGTTGTAGTATATGCGACTGTTATGGTAAGGTCACTGGTTTAATACCCGATATTAGTCTTTTTTATGGATGGATGGATGTTTGTAACTCAATGACCGAAATGACTGAAAGAATTTGGATGGATTTATTTTTCTATTTTTATTATGCAAAGGTGGCAAACAAGCATACGGCCCGGCTGATGGTAAGCAGTTCCCATAGCCTATGGACACTTAGCGCTTGCGATTCGAGATGATGCCCACGGTCACATTTTATGAACGCATCTCTCGCCACCGACAGGGAGTTCATCCTCGCATCCTTGCACCTCAAACATGCCGTACCGTAAGATTCCAGAGAAATTTCTTACCACGTACGATTAGGCTGTGGAATGAGCTCCCTGCCGAGGTTTTCCCAAGAGATAGCATGGGGTGTAGTTGTGTTCCTGTGTGTGAGTACAGGTCTCCAACTTATTCAGGGATGCGTTTTGTAAGAAACGTATTCCTATCCGCGGGATCATCATCATCTCAGCCAAAAGACGTCCAGTGCTGGACATAGGCCTCCCCCAAGGTTTTCCACAACTCTCGATCCTGAGCCGACCTTGTCCATCGGTTGCCCGCAACCTTAACCAGGTCGTCGGTCCACCTTGTTGGGGGCCTGCTGCTTCATCTTCCAGTTCGTGGTCGCCACACTAGAACCTTTCCCAACCCATTCCAGGGATACCCCCATTATAAAGCCCTGGTGTAAAAAAAATGGGTTGGTAACACGCAGAGATACTTCTGGTATTGCAAGCATAGGCTACGGTAACTGCTTAACATCAGGCGGTCAAAAAAGGACCACCTACAATGCTCAATGCATGTTTAAGGTAAATATTTTGACCAATTTAAATAAATAGTCGAAGTCCAAAACATATTGGTTTTTGTCTCGATGCCTTTCTTAAGTTTAATGTACACATACTAAACGTATGGGTTTTTTAAACTACCAAAGTGGCAAACAAGCATACGGCCCGCCTGATGGTAAGCAATTACCGTAGCCTATGGACGTTTGCAAAGGGGTATCACTCGCGCGTTGCCGACCTTTTAGAAACCTTATAACTCCTTTCTTGAAGAACCCCATGCTATAGTCTCTTGGGAAAACCTCGGCAGGACTATGAGAGTGGGGGAATAAAGAGTGCACTTGTGTTTGCGAACACACTTTTACACTTTAATATCGTAGGCAGATGAGGTTAGTTATTCTAATTCGTTAGTGGCTCTCACTACTAAGCTAGAGGTCGTTGATTCGATTCCGAAACGGGACATATCTTTGTGTGATTCAGAAATGTTTGTTTTAAATCTATCCGTGAATTGTATTTGTTTTTAAAGACAACTCCCGCACTAGGGAACAAGCCCTGTGACGCGGGGAAATTACAAACATACAATTAACGGACACAAATTACACCCAGACTTGGAACAAATATTTATGGATCACACAGTTTTGTCCCGTGCGGGAATCGAACCCAAGACCTCCGGCTTACCAATCAGGGTCAATAACAACTAGACCAACAGGCCAGTCGATGTCCCTCGCGACACACACAGGGCTTGTTCCATCATCATCATCATCATCATCATCTCAGTCAAAAGACGTCCACTGCTGGACATAGGCCTCCCCCAAGATTTTCCACAACTCTCGATCCTGAGCGGACCATGTCCATTGGTTGCCCGCAACCTTTATTAGGTCGTCGGTCCACCTTGTTGGAGGCCTGCCCACGCTTCGTTTTCGTCTTCGTCCGTAGGAGAACCAAAGTAACCGACATAGCTCGAAGAATTGCCTCCAATATGTGGCAATGGGCCGGGCACATAGCTCGCAGAACTGATGGCCGTTGGGGCAGAAACGTTCTAGAGTGGCAACCACGAACTGGAAGACGAAGCTTATTCCATAGTGCGCATAAATGTTAAAATAAATATACTTAAATAAAAAAGATTAACAAGAAATTCGTTTAGGAAGACATTATTATTATCTTTAACAAATACTGACAACATTCAAGGTATTTAACCAGAATAAGGTCAGCAGTACATTGTGACTAGGGTTGCCACCAATACTTTATAATAAAGTAATGTTCATTATTTTAGGTAATTGTACTCTATAATTTATGAGAACAATAAAGTAGACGAAAATACTTTATTTCGCATGATGTGATTTATTTATGCTTTTGAAAAGTTTTCGTTAAACGGAATTTATCGACTGGCGCTGAATCGATGTTTCTTATTTTTTATTTATCAAAACTTACAACTACCATTACAGAAAATATTCCTATACAATAGTGAAGCCATCTTAAACAATATTTATCACTATTTACAAACTATACTAGTTGTAACAAATAACCATTAACGCTATTCTGTTGAATTCACTCAGAGTACATGCAAACAGATCTGATTTTGCATGGATAGCGTTGAGTGTGTGAAATGCCTGCGTTACCGGTGCTTCTTTTAATAAATTAGTTCTTGCGCTCGGTACTACCAGCAGGGGTGGTCTGCGTCGGCGCCATACATATCTGTCGGGGACTATTAGCCACAACAATTGTAGCAAACTAGCCTGATCTGTTGCCACTCGCCACGGACACACAGAAAGCCAGCGCCATAAAGAAAAATAAATTGTACTTTATTTTTATACTCTCTACTTTTTTTTTTCTTGTATAATATAACCAATGTACTTTAATTACAAAAAATGTGGCAACCCTTACTTCTCAACCCATAAACGTCCCACTGCTGGGCACGGGTCTCCTCCATAAATTTGGAGGGATATTGGCCTACTTATACCACGCTGGCCAGACGGGTTGGTATAGGGTTTTATTTCGAGTTTTCCTTCTCTTTCAGTGGATATTGTCTGCCGGACTTACTCCCTTAGTCGACTCTTACGACACCCACGGGATGGAATGGGGTGGTGACATTTGTATTCTTAATCCGTCACCACACGGAATGGCAACCCTAATTGTGACTAACAATTTTCTACTAAATAACCTTGCGATGCAACTGTGACTACGGCTAGACTAGTTATGATAATAATAATGTCGTCATGACCAAACTTGGTCACGGCGGTCAGTCTGCTTAGCGTATATAACGTAATGTTAAAAAAATAGGTAAAAGACTTACTTGGGTGGCAAACAAGCATACGGCTCGCCTGATGGTAAGCAGTTACCGTAGCCTATATACGCTTGTAATACCATAGGTATCATAGAAAGTTGCCGACCCTTTTTTTTACACCAGGGCTTCAAGATAGGGTATTCCTGGGATACGCAAAATTTCAAAACGCATCCCTAAATGAGCGCTGGAGACCTGTACTGACACACAGGAACACTACTACACCGCTGTGTTTAATTATTTGACTGTGATCCTTAAGCCCTGGTGTAAAAAAATGGGTCGGCAACACGAAAGTAATACCTCTGGTATTGCAAGTGTACATAGGCTACGGTAACTGCTTAACATCAGGCGGGCCGTATGCTTGTTTGCCACACAGGTAGTAGATATAAACAATCGTAGTTTTGTATTGGTAAAAGGATTTTTTAAATCGGTTCAGCAGTTTTTGAGTTTATTCATTACAAAAATACAAACATTTTCTTTTTATAATATAGATAGGGTCAACAGCGACGGAGTGATGCCACAGGTTTTGACTGCCTCGGTGGTCCAGTTGCTGCAGTATGCGCCTGCTGTTCACGAGACGAGGGTTCGATTCCCACACAGGACAAAACTTTGTGTGACCCACAAAGAGTTGTTCTGAGTCTGGGTGTAATTTGTGTCCGTTAATTGTATGTTTGTAAAGTCCCCCGCGACACAGAGCTTGTTCTCTAGTGCGGAAGTTGACTTTAAAAATAAAAAAAGGTATTACAAACGTCCATAAGCTACGGTAACTGCTTACCGCATAACCAAAACTGGCGACGCATATACCTACCTTTCTAGGACACCTCTTGTTGATTTCTCTATCACTTAGCTAACACTGTATTTAGCACTATCAAGTGCTTATTATATAATCGTTTTTAAACTTGTTGCTTCATGCAAACCGCATCAAATTCAGGTCAGCCACTAGATATTTACTTACGTCCGGTGTTAAATAACATTTAGAACAGCGATTTGTAATTATTATTATATATAAGTATATATATACGTATATCTAATATATATTTAGTTATTTACATTTAGGTACATCTTTTTTGTAACATAGGCTATATTTTATTGAAAAAAAAAATAACGGGTTCATTACGAAAACTATAAGGTTTTTAAAGGGTCGGCATCGCGTGAGTGACACCCCTGGTGTTGCAAACGTCCATAGTCTACGGTAACTGCTTACCATCAGGCGGGCTGTATGCTTGTTTGCCACCTTGGTAGTATAAAAAAAAAAAAAAAATGTCAACTAGTCCTTACTCATATTATAAATGTGAAAGTTTGTAAGTATGGATGGATGGGTGTTTGTTACTCTTTCACGTAAAAACGAGTTATAGGTAGTTTTGCCCGCCAATTGGAGGACCCGATGGAGGTTTTTATTACTTTTCATGTACAGACAGCATCAAAATCTGTCTGTACATGAAAAGTAATACAACCTCCATCGGGCGGAACGCCCAATCAAATATTAAAATTTTTGTAATTTGGTCGTTTGGCCCGCTCGGGCGAACAAATAGCGGGCGAAACGACCTATAACTCGTAAAAACTACTGAAAGGATCTGGATAAAATTTGGCACAGAGATAGATTATGGTCGGGAATAACACATAGCCTACTTTTTACAGCGATAACCGACATCCACGCGGGCGGAGCCGCGGACAACAGCTAGTATATTATATAATAGTATATAGTCTGTAATAATACTAAGGATACTTTTTATCCTGGTAGAATCATCAAATCAAATCGTATATTTTGTAAGCATAGGTACAGGTAGTTACAATGAATTGTTATGATAGAATCTCCATGTTTTGCCAGCGAGGGATGGCATACAAAATTTAATTAACTATTTCTAACAATGTTGGTAAAGTAAATAATTAAAGAAATATAAATAATAACCTAAGTAGTTTAAAAATAATTGACATAACATTTTAATGTTTCTAATTAGGAAGTTAAAAATGCACAAATAAGGAAGGGCAGAGTTGTAAGGTCTTTGACCTTGACATACATACAGACAAGTATATATATATATATATATATTTATCTTTAATAGGTAAATATATACTTCCGTCTAAAAGCCCGAGACTCCAAGCATTTTTTAAAATTTTATTCAACTAAGGTGGTAAACATGCATACGGCTCGCCTGATGTTAAGTAGTTACCGTAGCCTATGGACGCTTGCAATATATGCATCGTTTGCGTGTTGCCAACCCATTGTTTTACACCAGGGCTTTAAGATGGAGTATCCCTGGGATAGAAATACGTTTCTTTTAAAACGCATCCGTAAATGAGCGCTGTAGTCACACAAAGGAACACAACTACACCGCTGTGTGTAGTTGCTTACTTGTATGGTGTCCTTACTTCCCTCAAAATATATTATTGCGAATAAAATATAATTAATGTCCGTAGAAATTCCACAAATACATGGAATCGAATTCCCACCTTATGTTTACGAGACAGCTACTTCGCCACTCGGTTACTTTTTGTTTTTTTTTTACTAGTTGTCCCACTGCTGAGCAAAGGCCTCCCCCATTGACATCCATTCCCGTCTGTCCATTGCCTTATTCCACCAATCCTTCTCATATGCATCCAGGTCGTCACGCCAGCGTTTTCTAGGTCGGCCTCGGCGGCGATGCCCATCTTCAGGCATCCACTGTGTGATGACACAAGCCCATCTCTCAGGATGCATACGAGAAATGTATCCCGCCCAGTCCCACTTAAGTTTGGCAGATTTGCTATCGACATCCTTGATACTAAATTAATGGCTTAACCATAAAAAATGAAAATGAAATAAATAAACAATCATAAATTATGACTCTAACAAAAAAAACAAATGTAGGTTTTCTTTTTTTGGGACAATGTCACTTTGAGTCATATAATATTTGACATAGTCATCAATGCATTGCCATTTATTCGTTAATTAATTGGGTAATTATTTTATTTCATCATTATCATTATGACTGGCCTGTTGGTCTAGTGGTTAATGACCCTGACTGCTACGCCGGCGGTCGTGGGTTCGATTCTCAGACGTGACAAAACTTTGTGTGATCTATAAATGTTTGTTCCGATTCTGGGTGTAATTTGAGTCTGTGAATTGTATGTTTATAAAGTTCCCTTGCGACACAGGGCTTGTTCCTTGTTAACCGACTTCAAAAAATGACTGCCTTGGTGGTCCAGTGGTCGCAGTATGCGCTTGCTGTGCACGAGGTTGTGGGTTCGATTCCCGCACAAAACCAAACTTGATGTGGCCCACAAAGAGATATTCTGAGTCTGGGTGTAATTTGTGTCCGTTAATTGTATGTTTGTAAAGTCCCCCGCGACACAGAGCTTGTTCTCTAGTGCGGGAGATTTCTTTCCAAAAATGATATAAAAAGAAGAATTAAAAAAGGAGGAGGTTATTTTTATTTGAAAGAGTAGATATACTCTAGAAGTGGTCCCATTGACACCAAGTCAGGATCTGATGATGGATTCCCAGGGAAATCGAGGGCAACCCTCAAATATTATAGGCATTAACAATGTTTTTATTATATTTTTTACTTTTATTTTATCACTAAAAAAAGAAAAAATATTTAGAAGAAAATATTAAACCGACTTCAAAAAGCTTAAAATAACTGAATACAGATTGAAGTCGTTGCTAAGTTCATCTTGTCACCTAATATTAAGCTTGGCACCGACTTCAATCTGTATTCAGTTTTTATAAACTACTTGGGAGGCAAACAAGCATACGGCCTTTAGGTTATTTACCAATTAGGCAGTTTGTTTGCTTGTTTGTTATATCATAAAATTAATTACTTTGCAAACTACCGCATAATAACTTATAAACGATTGCAATGCTAGAGGTATCAGTTGCGTGTTACCGACCCATTTTTTTACACCAGAACTTTAAGATGGAGTATCCCTGGGATAGTAAAATGTTTTTTTCAAAACGCATCCCTAAATGAGCACTGAAGACTTGTTCTCACAGACAGGAACATAACTACGACGTTGTATGTTTAAAGGTGGTCTTCTGTAAGGTGGAGGTCCTTCCTCAGTCGGACTTGCTCGCTAGTATGGTAGCCTACTTAACGAATCGAATAGAAAATAAATTTAAATGAGCGCTAGAGACCTCTCCAGTACTCATCTTTGGATGCGTTTTGAAAGAAACGTTTTTCAATCCCAGACAATGTTTTTTCCATCTTGTTTGTCACCTAAGAACTTAATATGTATCTTATATATAAAATTCTCGTGTCACGGTGTTTTTAATTAAACTCCACCGAAATGGCTCGACTGATTTTCGTGAAATTTTGTGTGCAAATTGGTTAGGTCTACGAATCGGACAACATCTGTTTTTAATCCCCCTAAATGTTAAGGGTGGTCCGACCCTACATTTTTATTTTTTAGATTATTTTTTTGTTTTTATTTTTTTATAATTCATCATTAAAAATACATACAACCCTTAATTTTCACCTATTTTTTAATAGCGATATTTAATACTATTTTAGTAGCAAAACAACGTTTGCTGGGGCAGCTAGTAAATTTTTATTTTTTATTTTTTTATACTACTTACTTGGGTAGCAAACAAGCATACGGCCCGCCTGATGTTAAGCAGTATCCGTAGCCTATAGCCGCTTGCATTACCAGAGGTATCACTTGCGTGTTGCCAACCTATTTTTTTACACCAGGGCTTTAAGATGGAAGTAACCCTGGGATAGGAATACGTATCTTTCAAAACGCATTCCTAAATGAGCGCTGGAGACCTGTACTCACACACAGGAACACAACTACACCGCTGTGCGTAGTCATTTGGTTGTGGTTTTCTGTAAGGTGGAGGTCCATCCCCAATCGGGCTTGCTCACTAGTATTTTTTTTATTTTTTTAAAAATACAATTCCCGCACTAGAGAAGCTCTGTGTCGCTTTACAAACATACAATTAACGGACACAAATTACACCCAGACTCAGAACAATTCTTTGTGGGTCACACAAAGTTTTGTCCTGTGTGGGAATCGAACCCACAATCTCGTGCACAGCAGGCGCATACTGCGGCCACTGGACCACCGAGGCAGTCAAAGTATGGTGCCCTACCTCTCTTTAAAAATATAAAAACAGTGGGTTATTTCTGAAACCTCGAGCTATACACCGACAAAACAATTTCGCTATAACACTCTTATCAAACTTCCTCACAATGAAATCAATGAAAGTTCCTACGGACGGGCATGATATAATTATATGTATTATTATATAAAAAATAGCTATGTCCTGTGTGATAACGTGGCAATGACCTTACGACGGTGTTCCTTCGTTATCTATATCAGTGGGTGGTTTGTTAAGTATACGAATAATAATAATAATAAATATTCTTTATTGTACACCACATAATTTTTACAAAAAAAAGAGGAAGTAGAAAAAACAGTAAAATAACCATATTATGTACAATGGGCGGTCTTATCGCTAAAGCGATCTCTGCCAGACAACCTTTGGATTGACTTGCGGTTAGGAAAAGCGGCTGTTGATGGAATACATATTAATAATATTAATAATAAAGTTTATTTTCGCAAATAATCTATCCATAGAATACAACAATGTAGTACAAGTAGACATAATATATGTAACATTCATAATAATATAATAAAACAAGAACAGAAATACTACGATAGTGTGGGTGGCACACTGCTTACCTAGCTAGGCTATAAAATAGCCTGTATTAAGGATTAGCAGTTTGCGATTCCCCGTAAATTATTTTGCTAAAAAGTGTTCTCTTTTGATACACTTGCTAAAAGTTGCATTTTAAGTACTACAATATCTAGATAAAATAGGTAGTATAAAATAAAATAATCTCTATCAGCTTGGATGAGTGTGATTATATGTAGTGTAGGTATGCGTGTGAGTGGTGGATCAGTGTGTATGGTTGTGAGTGGGTGTGTGTATGTGAGTGTGTGTGTGTATGTGAGTGTGTGTGTGTGTGTATGTGTTCGATGTATGTTGGTATAATTATGTGTCTGTGTATGTATATGCTTTGATTATGGAATTAAGTAAGTGTATGTAGTATGTTTTCTGTCTCTTCATAGGTTTTATTTTGCAAATATTGTTTGAGTGTTTTTTTACATTCATGAGTTGATAGCTCATAAATGCTGATACTTTTATTTACCTGATTGTATAGGAAAGGTCCTAAGTAGTAGTAAAATCTTTTTGTATAAGAGAAATTTGGTTTTACTAGAGTACAGATTTTATCTTTCCTCCGTTTTGTGAGTTGTAGATACGGAGTTTTACGGTGTTGTAATACTACTATGTGAAAAATAAATAGTTGTCTCACATTTAGGACATCACAATGTTTATATAGGTCGATGGTTGGGTACAATATTGGGCGAAAGGTGGCGACTTTAAGTACAGCCCTGTGAGCAACTTCTAGTGGTTTGAGAGTAGTTTTATGAGTTCCTCCCCAACAAGAAATGCAGTAGCTCACAATGGACTGACAGAAAGCATAGTAGACACCGCGTATGATGTTTTGGTTAGCGACGTAACGGAGGGTTTTAAAAACATAAATAAGTTTGCGTATTCTGGTGGTTAAGGTATCTACCTGTGGTTTGAAATTTAGATATTTATCCAAAACAATACCTAGATATTTTATTTGATCAACCGAGTTTATTGGAGGGCACTGACAATCTGTATGGAAATCGGGATGGCACGAATGAGGTGTTAATGTCATAGTTATATTTGGCTGGGTGGTTGACGATATGGGGAAAGGAATAAATTTAGTTTTATCAGTATTAATTGTAAGGGCGTGATATAATAGCCAATCGGATGTAGAGTTTAGGGCCAGCTGAGCACGCCTAAGTAACTTTGACCATGTGTTTTCGACAATAGTAATTGTAGTATCGTCAGCGTATGATATAATTTTTGAGTCAGGTATATCGAGTTTGCAGAGGTCATTTATGAAGACGAGAAATAAAGTCGGGCCGAGTATGCTTCCTTGCGGAACGCCATAGCATATAGGAAGTTCGTCACTCATATAGTCTCCCACCTTCACCATTTGCGTACGGTTAGTGAGATAACTTCTCAAGAAATCTAATTGTGGGCCTCTGACACCTACTCTTTGAAGTTTAGATAGAAGGGTATCGATGGGGACGGTATCAAATGCCTTTTTGAGATCTAAAAAGATAGTAAGCACCTTCTTCTTGTCATTTAAGTTTTTGACAATATGAGAGGTCAGTTCAAGGACAGCGTCACAGGCAGACTTATTTTTACGAAAGCCGTACTGATTTGGAGAGATTACTTCATTTTTTTCCAGGAAATTAACCAGTCTAGAGTTGACCAAGCGTTCTAGGACTTTAGAAAGGGCACTTAAAACAGCTATTGGACGATAATTATTGACTAGACTCCCATCTCCACCCTTGAAAACAGGATGTATGATTGCCCGTTTCAATGATGTTGGGAAAACTGATACTTGAAAACATAGATTAAAAATATGGCTCAGAATAGGTGCCAGTAAGTTTGCATACCGTTTTAAGATGATTGGTGAAATTTTATCCCAACCAGTTGCTGCATTAGGCCTTAATGAGTTTATTTGCCTTACTATTTCATCGGGGTCTGTATTTTCTAGTACAAAAGAATTGAAGTTAGTGTGTGCGGTTGAAATATTGGATTGTAGCTTAGGATTTTTATTTACAATTTTATCAGCGAGGTTCTTCCCTATTTCGACAAAAAACTTATTTATATCGTTACATGTGTGGATTTGTGATTGTGGATGTGTAAGTAATTGTGTGCAAGGTTGTTTGATTTTAGGTGTGTTTGTTACATGTCTAATTGTTTCCCAAAGTGCTTTTGAATTTTGTCCTGCTTTTTTAATATGTTCCATATCGTAAATTCTTTTAGCTCTTCTCAAAACTTTTGTACAGAAGTTTCTATACCGTTTGTAGGTAACGCATAAAATTTGATTTGTAGGTGATAATTTGACTTTTCTGTGCATGGAGTCCCTGTTACGAATACATCTTAATATGCCGGCAGTAATCCATGGCTTTATAATTCTTTTCTTATTTGGAAGTTTAATGATTGTTGTATTAACGTGTATAGCCTCTGAGATTAGTCCTATCATATAATAGATATAGATTTCTCTAACGCTTTTAACACCGTCAGTCATGACATCCCTCTTTCGATCCTATCCCATCTTATGATTTCCCCTGAGGCGCTGGAATGGTTTTCATCTTATCTTCGAGGGCGTCAGCAGTCAGTTCGGGTTGATGAAACTACATCGGTTTGGTGCAATCTTGACTCTGGTGTTCCTCAAGGCGGCATACTTTCTCCTCTTCTTTTTTATATTATTTATTAATCTTCTTACTCACGAACTTCGCAATGCGTATCATCTGTATGCCGATGACCTACAGCTTTATGCTCAGGCAAAGGTTGAAGATTTAAGTACGGCTATTGAGGATGTAAACCAAGATCTAATCACAATTAAGAACTGGACTGAAGGCTTTGGCTTGTCTGTTAATCCGACAAAATGCCAAGCAATTATAATGGGAAGCCCTCGGATCCTGGCTAGAATAGACAAGACAAACCTTCCACCTGTGCTTTTTAATGGTTCTGTGATTCCCATTAGCACTAGCGTCAAGGATCTTGGGCTACACATCGACAGCATGCTAGACTGGAAAACACAAGTAGCTAACGTCAGCCGAAACGTGACCGGTATTCTGCGGTCTCTTTACCGTTTGAAGAACTTCCTCCCAATCAAGACCAAGACAATGCTTGTGCAAACTTTGGTTTTTCCTGTCATCGACTATGGTGATGTGTGCTATCTCGACCTGAATGCAGATCTACTCGACAAACTTGACCGGCTTCTCAACAATTGCATTAGATTCATTTTCAACCTTCGTAAGTACGATCATGTATCTGCTTATCGGTCCCAACTGCAATGGCTCCCTATTCGTCAAAGACGTAGTTGGCGTGTGCTAACTACACTTTACTCTCTCCTTAATTCCCCGAATGCTCCTACCTACCTAACTCCTCACCTCCAATACCTTTGCAGTACCCATGACAAGAATCTACGTTCTTCTAACAATCTCCTTCTTCTTTGCCCCTCTCATAGTTCTACTCTTGTTCACTCTTCTTTCAATATTCAGTCTATCCTGCTATGGAATGCACTCCCTCTCGAAATCAGGATGTCCACAAACCGTGACACTTTCAAAACTAAAGTACGCCAACAGTATCTTAAATTATTAGCAGAATGATATATCTTAATGTCTATCGTTATTTTATATAGTAAATAGGTATGTATATAATATATGTATTATTATATTTTATTTATTATTTTGTATTTTATATGTGTATATTTATATTTATGTATATGCTTGTATATTTGTGTCTATGTCATGACTCATTTCATATCATGAATAAATGCACCTACCATATTTTATCTCTGCACCCCTAAAGGTTGACTGGTAGAAAATGCCTTAAGGCATTAAGTCCGCCGTTGTACAATTTATATTATGTGCAAAAGTTTTAAATAAATAAATAATACAATAAATATACTACATAAATACATACCTATGCAAACTAACTAAATAAACTTATTTAATATACATATATACCTACATTCTAGCAATTTAATAAAATGAACATTAATAAAACGAAATAATTAATTTTATAATGATGAATAATGTTTTTTTACCATAGATTTAAATGTTCGAACGAACGAATATAATATTTTAAGAGTGGTATGGCACTATACTAGCAAGCAAGCCCGACTAAGGACCTCCACCTTACAGAAGACTACAGCTAAATAACACACAGCGGATTAGTTGTGTTCCTGTGTGTGAGTACAGGTTTACCGAGCTTATGAAGATGCGTTTTGATAGAAACGTATTCCTATCCCAGGGATAACCTGTGAAAAGAAATTGGTTGGCAACACGCAAGTGATACTGCTGTGCACGAGGTTGTGGGTTCGTTTCCCACACAGGACAAAACTTTGTGTGACCCACAAAGTGTTGTTCTGAGCCTGGGTGTAATTTGTGTCCGTTAATTGTATGTTTGTAAAGTCCCCCGCGACACAGAGCTTGTTCTCTAGTGCGGGAGTTGTTTAAAAAAAATGTATTCTTATATATTTCTAAATACATGTAATACATATTATAGATAAATTACACCCAGACACAGAAGAACAAACAATCGTGCTCATCACACAAATATTTGTCCTGGGTAGTAATCGAACCCACGACCTCCGGCGTAGCAGTCAGAGACACTAATCATTAAACCAACAGGCCAGTCAAAGCCCGTTCGGCAGTTTGTTTGCTTGTTTGTCATATAAAATTAATTACTATGCAAACTTCCTCATAACAATGCAGTCAAACAATCAATAATATGATCTGAATACTAAACGTACACTCTGACATTTAGCATTAATTATTATTATATTTATTACTGTTTTATGATTTACGATAAAGCATTTTAATTTAATTATAGATCATAAATACTAGAATATTGTGTTATAGCTTCGGATTTTAAAAAACAGCAACACAAAGACAACTGAGTTTGAATTATGTTTTTATCAAAATAAAATTCGTGTACAATAAAGAGTTTTCTATCTATCTCGTACTAGGGAAAAAGCCCTGTGTTTCGGGGGACTTTACAAACATACAATTCACGGACACAAATTACACTGTGACTCAGAACAAGTCTTTGTGGGTCACACAAAGTTTTGTCCTGGGTGGGAATCGAACCCACAACCTCGTGCACAGCAGGCGCATACTGCGGCCATTGGAGCACCAAGGCTTTCAATTACATCTAGACTTGGAACAAACATTCATGAATCATTCAAACGCTGGCGTGACGACCTGGATGCATATAAGAAGAATTTTTTATACTACTTAGGTGGCAAACAAGCACACCGCCCGCCTGATGTTAAGCAGTTGCCGTAGCCTATGGACGCTTGCAATACCAGAAGTATTGATCGCTTGCGTGTTGCCAACCCATTTTTTACACCAGGGGTTTATGATGGTAGTATCCCTGGGATAGGAAATATAGGAATACGTTTCTTTCAAAACGCATCCCTAAATAAGTGCAGGAGACCTGTACTCACACACAGGAACACAACTACACCACGGTATGTAGTTATTTGGCTGTGGTCTTTAAGGAAGACCACAGCCAAATAACTACATACCGTGGAGGTGGAGGTCCTTCCTCAGTCGTGCTTGCTCGCTAGTACGGTGCCCTACCTCTCTTCATATTAGCCTACTATACCACGCTGGCCAGACGGGTTAATATAGGTTTTTGTTACGAGTTTACCCTCTCTTACAGTGGATATTGTCGGCCTGACTAACTCTCTTAGTCGACCCTTACGACACCTTCTGGATGGAACGGGATGGTGACATTTGTATTCTCAACCCACCACCCAGACAGATACGAAAAACAAAAGATACGAAATAATAAAACAAAAATGATGAATCGTACATTTACTCATAGCTGGCATTTTTCCAATATGGCCGACAGACGGACAATCAGACAAACAATGGATTTTATTTCCTTGTATAGTGAGGCTATAGTAATTATGAACTTGACACAATAACTACTTTTTTATACTTCTTGGGCGGCAAGCAAGCATACGGCCTGGTTGATGGTAAGCAGTTACCATAACCTATAGACTAGAAATCAATTCAAATATTTTTTTCTTTATATATACAACTTCCGCACTAGAGAACAAGCTCTGTGTCGCGAGGGACAAATTACACCCAGACTCAGAAAAATATGTCAATTACGTGTCATGTTGTTTGTCAGCTATGGAATCCTAAACTACTGAACTGATTTTAATAAAATTTTGCTCAATGTGTGCAGTTTTATCTAATTTAAAAGATAGGATATTTTTCATCTCGTTATGCGGTGTTGAGTTATTTTTAACCCACGATTGCGTTATAATCTGAGTCCAAAATTAAGTCCTTAAAAACATAGTAACCAATCCATCTAATTTTATATAATTGATATTATATTTTAATTATATATGATGATAGATCAGAAAATATTCACAGAAACTAGTTTTTTTAAATATATATACGATAAAAAGTTTCAAATGCGTCAGTAAAATAATTACTTTACACTAACAAATATATATAATATGATAATAATGTAATATTGCGTCGTATTATTTTATGTTATGCAACCTTATCTCTGTCAGTAAAAAGATCGGTGACCATTTGGTAAAAAGCACATTCAAATACTTGCTTCGGAAAACACGTAAAGAAAGAAAGAAATAATGATTACACACATAATTAATTTAGACTGAACGATTGGGTCAGTGGCTTAAGTACGTGACGTGTTGTGGGTTCGATCCCCACACGGGACAACATTTTTGTGTGATCCATAAATGGTTGTTCCGAGTCTGGGTGTACTTTGTGACCGTTAATTGTATGTTTGTAAAGTCCTCCGCGACACAGGGCTTGTTCTCTAGTGCGGGAGTTGTCTTTTTAAATAGAGAAATAATAATAACACAAATAAATATCCTGTGTCAGAAAGAAGACATTTGCATTCAGAAAGTATAATATGATGAAGTAAAACTGATGAAGAAGACCACAGATGACCATCTGAACTTCTCAATAATAAGTATTTCACTGATGGCAATTAGATAAGTTTCGATTATGGTTGCTAAGCAACTATTGCTTATAAGCAAATGCAATGTAGCAAATGAACTGAACTGATGATGAAGCCGGTAGCTAGGCAACGGAACTTCATAATTAAACAATGTAATCTAGCCGTGTTTGTGCTTATTTGAATGGTCATGAGATGCACTATAGCTGTAAATTATCAGATTAAAAAGAACCGTCTTTAAGGGAGGAAAAGTGAGTTAAGAGTTTGCATGAAAGTTCATTCTGTTTAAATACCTACGTTAGACTAGAGGTTTTAAGGTTTTTTTTTATACTACTTGGGTGGCAAACAAGCATACGGCCCACCTGATGTTAAGCAGTATCCGTAACCTATAGACGCTTGCATTACCAGAGGTATCACTTGCGTGTTGCCAACCCATTTTTTTACACCAGGGCTTTAAGATGGAAGTAACCCTGGGATAAGAATACGTATCTTTCAAAACGCATTCCTAAATGAGCGCTTGAGACCTGTACTCACACACAGGAACACAACTACACCGCTGTGTGTAGTCATTTGGCTGTGGTCTTCTGTAAGCTGGAGGTCCTTCCCCAGTCGGGCTTGCTCGCTAGTATGGTGCCCTACCTCTCTTGTTGTTTTTTGTAAATTCTGCAACTTGCCGTACTGAAGTCAGCTTTTTTTTTGTTAAAATTGATCATTTCTTACGTAAAAGACGTACCGGCACTACCATAAACAACCTAATTATATGTAATATCCTTTTTATTATCAAAGGAAAACCATTGTTATTGTCTATGGGAAAAAATAAAGCCTTATTACTTAGATAATGATGACTGCAAAGGTCATAGAGTATAGTGAGTTTGGACTTGGGGCATTTTTTCTTAGAAAAAAAACTACAGCCAAATAATTCTTTTATTCTTTAATGTACACAAAATAAAATACAGGATAGATAACAAACATATAACATTATTATGTACAAAGGCGAGCTTAACTCAAAGATGAGTTCTCTTACAGCAAACCTTTGAGTGATGGAAAGTGCAGAGGAAAGTAAGGGTAATCGAAGTGTAGGTACATTTAGTAAATATAATAATAAAGCACAGTAATAATAGTACGATATAAGATAATACATACATAAATACAGAAAACATACATATAGAATACATACATAAATACATACGTAAATACAGAATATATACAATTATACATATAATCACTTCCATAGTCTTTTACACATTTACTTTGTAAGGAAATGCTCCTTGACGTTTCTCTTAAATACGTCCAGAGAAGGACTAGAACGTATGGAATGCGGAAGAGAATTCCATAGATTTACGGCATGGACAGTGAAGGAATTATGATAGCAAGTAGAATAGTGAAGTGGAGTTCGTAGAAGAAGCGAAGAAACTTGTCGACAGGGGATACCCCTAGGAATAAGGTAGCTAAAGCGTTCACGAAGATACGTAGGAGAATTGGGATATGGAGTATAGAATAAAGAAGGGAAAGGATATGAGAGTCCCGGCGCCTCCGAATAGGGAGCCACTTCAATCTGGCTCGAAATTCCGACACGTGGTCGTACTTTCGGAGACCAAAAATGAAGCGAATACCCAGGTTCTGGAGACGCTCAAGTTTATTTAAAAGTTCCTCCTTTGCATCAAGAAAAGAGACATCAGCATAGTCTAAAAGTGGAAGTAGAAGAGACTGCGCAAGAGTAACTTTAGTTTCGAAAGGTAGAAATTTCTGAAGACGTTTAAGAGACTGAAACGAGCAGTACATTCTTCTGCTTACTTCCGCAATGTGTGCCTCCCAGGATAGATTGCAGTCTATTATAAGGCCTAGATTTTTTGCTGTTTTGTTGTAAGCGACTGGTGTCAAATTATACAAGACAGGAGGAAGAGACTGATGATCCAGGCGACCGAGCATCTGCCTACCACCAATAATGAGAGCTTGCGATTTTGTAGGGTTAACTAGTAGTCCGAAAGATTTAGCCCAGCTGTGGATACGTTCAAGATCATTATTGATGGCAGCTATAGCTTCCTTGACTTCTTCTATTTTGAAATGACTATAAAGCTGCAAGTCGTCTGCATAGAGATGATAGTGAGAAGATATGACTTTAGTGATAGCGTTTATAAAAACGGAGAAGAGAAGAGGAGATAAGACGCCACCCTGAGGTACACCCGCAGTCAATTTACACCAGTCAGAGGTTTGCTCATCCCAGCGCACAGACTGCGAGCGACCTTGAAGATAAGATTTAAACCATCCAATTGCAGATGTGGAAATATTGAGAGGGGATAAGATTCCTAAGAGGATGTCAAAATCAACTGAATTAAATGCACTACTAAAGTCCAGCAGTACCAGTACTGTTAGAAGTTTATTCTGCTTGGCCAGTCGTATATCGTCTGTTATTTTGACTAGTGCAGTGGTAGTGCTGTGGCCAGAACGGAAACCAGACTGAAGTGGACTTAGCAGGCTATTAGAGGAGAGGTAAAGTGACAGTTGATTCTGTACAACACTCTCAAGAACCTTGGACAGAACAGCGGTACACACAGCGGTGTAGTTGTGTTGTTTATTATAGAAATAACTATCTACTAAACTATTCGCTATTCCAGACTATAATGTGCCATTTTTTTCTTAAAAAAGAACTACAGCCAAATAACTACACACAGCGGTGTAGTTGTCTTGTTTATTATAGAAATAACTAGCTACTAACCTATTCGCTATTCTAGACTAAAATCTATCTCTATGCCAAATTTTATCCAGATCCGTTCAGTAGTTTTTACGTGAAAGAGTAACAAACATCCATCTATCCATTCATCGTCACAAACTTTCACATTTTTAATATTTATTTATTTAACAATTTTTGGAAAACTTACAGCTAAATTAATATTATAGACAGAGTTGAATAGAAAGAAGAAGGCCAATTAAAAGTTTTCGCAGATAACAGTAAGTAGATATTAATAAATTATTATTAATAATTTATTAATATCAATATTAATAATTTATTAATATAATACATTAATATATACATAATTATTATTATTATTATTAATATTAGTAAGATATATGTATGTACAAATTGTAAAAGTTCAAATACTATAAAAATATAACTGAAAATATAAAGAAACTATGACGCGGTCTGATAGATATAAAAATATAGGTTATTATTATTATAAAAATACTAGATCTAGACCAAAACCAATATTATTATAAAATACTAGATCTAGACTAGTGCCCTATGTAGAGACATAGGACACTAGTCTAGATCTAGTATATAAGAGTATATAGGACTACTTTATAACAATGAATGAAACATGGTATGCGCTTGCGCAGCTTCATCAGGTGTAAATCATACTTAGTAGCAAAACATGTTTCTATTGATCATTAACTTTCTCTGTTCATGAACTTGATCTATAAAACATAACCTTAAGATAGGTAGGGCACCATACTAGCGAGAAAACCCGTCTGGGGAAGGACCTTACAGAAGACCACAGCGGTGTAATTGTGTTCCTGTGAGTACAGATATCCAGTGGGTAAAAATAAGATAAGGGATGCGTTTTGTAAAAAACTTTTTCTATCTCAGGGATTTCTCCAATCTTAAAGCCCTGGTGTAAAAAAATGGGTTGGCAACACGTGTTACCTCTGGTAGTGCAAGCGTCCATAGGCTACGGTAACTGCTTACCATCAGGCGGGCCGCATGCTTGTTTGCCACCCAAGTAGTATAAAAAGAAAACAAATCATCCCGGCTTTGCACGAACCGCACGAACGTCATTTTAATGGTGAAAGTTTTTTTTTAATCGGTCTAGTAGTTTTCGAGTTTAATCGTAACAAATAAACGGAAAATCAAATCCTTCCTCTTTGTAATTTAAGTTTAAATAGATTGTTTTACACTTAATACATTAAACTAAATTTTAAACTTACAAGGTAAGAAAAACATAAAATATAAAAAAAAACAAAATAGAAAAAAAAAACTCGTTTAGGCGTCAAAATATTCCTCAACATCACTGTCATCATATATTGTGACAACCTACTTCAGAAATAGTAGATTTACCAGGCCTCCGTCACTCCATGTACTTGCGCGCTATAATTACCTACCGCCCGTCGTACCGCCGGCGGACAAAATTCAGTGCGGTTTTCGCAAGCGAAGCGCACGCTCGTTGTTCAATTTTAATCGTTTTATTAGTTTTTTCTACACTAAAATTTAATAACCGATAATTTAGAAAGGGTAAGGGTAGTTATAAAAAAATAAATAAAAATAAAACACGTACCTTTTAAAGATTTTTTTATTTTACCTACACACTGACCTTTATAATTATTTTTTAGATGTATTGCACAGTCAACAATTTTAAACTACCACCTATAGTCAGAACATATTCACAGTTCTCAATAAAATCGACACAAATAGTTATTTATGTTAATTTAATTTTATTAAAGAGGCAGCCCCGTGATTGCTGTGGGATCGCGCGGTGCGAAGCAATCACAACTGTACGCTTGAGCATTTAGGCACATTTTAGTATGCAGCGGTTGCTGACGCGACAGAGTAGGCTATTATAGCAGTAGGTATTGGTAATTTTCTTCTGAGTGAAGTATCTGTTACGTAGTAACTCTTTAGTAATCTGTGGATTTACTTTTAGATTTATTTAGCCATCAATAAACTCCGATCTCAATTTTGTTTGTAAGCTAGGTAGTATAAGTTACGATAAGGCTGGCATTTCATTGTGAAAAAAGCCTTAAAAAAAATAGAATAAAAAAAAAAAAAAAAACATCACTGCCTATCAGGAACGTGCCCAGAAGGCTAGCAGCATTGCCACGTTGGATGGCAATGCTTATTCTCTGTGCAAGAAATAGGCCAGCCCTCTGATCACGCGAAGCCTCGAACAGACGTTTCGCTAAATCTCTGTACAAGAAACGAGCACTTGCACCCCATGAACCGACCGTCTCTACCCCAAACGGCTCAAAAACATAATAACCAACTAAAGTACTGTATCTACGCCGTTTGAGGGTCTCGGCAGCTGCAGCAGCAGCGCCAGCGCATCCTGCTGTACTTGGAAGATGTGAGCCTTCACATCTTCCAAGGTCTCATCTTCAAGGGTGTCGACGCATGTTGCATCCCACACCAAAGGCCTGCCCATCTTCCAAGGCAGTAACGACATAGATAGACAGATGGCGCTAGTAAAAGTAGGACATAAATTTTGTCTGAGTTAAATCTAACACTTGCTGAGTCATTATAATCAACGATTGCTTTTTTAAGCGTCAATCAAAATTCACTCGTATCATCTTCCCATTATATCTTACGGGGTCAATAGGGCATTTAGACAGACATTATTTGTTAATAAGACTTTTCTATAAACTTATTGCATACTTTCTAAATAGTATTTTGACAAAAGTAGGTCTTAATTTATCATGCTGTTGTAATGAAAATCTGTACTACAAAGGTTATACTGCCTTGGTGGTCCAGTGGGTACAGTATGTGCCTGCTGTGCACAAGGTTGTGGGTTCGATTCCCACACAGGGACAAAACTTTGTGTGACCCACAAAGATAGGTGTTCTGGATCTGGGTGTAATTTGTGTCCGTTAATTGTATGTTTGTAAAGTTCCCCGCGACACAGAGCTTGTTCTCTAGTGCGGGAGTTGTCCTTTTTTTATTTCTTTACTAGCTGTTGCCCGCGGCTCCGCCTGCGTGAATGTCGGTTATCGCTGTAAAAAGTAGCCTATGTGTTATTCCAGACCATAATCTATCTCTGTGCCAAATTTCATCCAGATTCATTTAGTAGTTTTTACGTGAAAGAGTAACAAACATCCATCCATTCTTACAAACTTTCGCATTTATAATATTAGTAGGATTATTTTATATTCTCAGACCTATCCAATATGCACACAAAATTTCACGAAAATCGGTCGAGCCGTTTCGGAGGAGTTCAATAACGTACACCGTGACACGAGAATTTTATATATAAGATATATTAAGATATATTTTTATCTTATAGTGATGTATTTTTAATGATAGGTAAATCTAAGTATGAGTAATATGATATAAATAGAATTATAAGTACTTACCTCAGACATATTCCAATAAAACCTCAACAACATTTACCTACTTAGCTAGGACAAAAAACTTGAAAACTGTCGTGGTTTTAAACGTATTATTTAACTTGACCACGTATGTACGCTTAAAACCTTGCTACTGCTTTTTCAACTCATCATCTCAACCCATAAACGTCCCACTGCTGGGCACGGGTCTCCTCAATACACTTGGAGGTATATTAGCCTACTATGCTACGCTGGCCAGACGGGCTGGTATGGGGTTTTGTTTCGAGTTTTCCGTCTCTTGCAGTAGATATTTAGTCGACTCTTACGACACCCCCGGGATGGAATAGGATGCTGTCATTTGTATTCTTAATCCGTTACCACACGGAAAATGCTATGCTGCTATGTAAAATTTAAAAACTATTGGTCTTAAATTATTAGCCTTTTCGGTATAACATTATTGGTATTCTGCTAAATAATAAAATACCAATACTTTGGTCTTTAATTTATTTTCAGTTTCAGATTCAATTGAAAATCAATTCAGATTCAGAGAGAGTTATTGAGATCGCCCATTTCTTTTTGCTTTTAAAAGGCAACTCCCGCACTAGAGAACAAGCTCTGTGTTGCGGGGGACTTTACAAACATACAGTTAATGGACACAAATTACACCCAGATAACAACAGTTAATACCGACTTTTAACGTGCCCTCCGAAGCACGGAAACGTTTAGATGAAATACCACTATGCGGTCACCCATCTATAGAGTTACCGCACCCTTGATCGCTTAACCCGCTGACATGTTTAATACCTTTTAGTAGATATACTCGTAAATTTTATGATTAAGAATACAAATGTCACCACCCCATTCCATCCCGTGGGTGTCGTAAGAGTCGACTAAGGGAGTAAGTCAGGCAGGCAATATCCACTGTAAGAGAGGGAAAACTCGAAACAAAACCCTATACCAACCCGTCTGGCCAGCGTGGTATGGTAGGCTAATATCCCTCCAAATTTATGGAGGAGACCCGTGCCCAGCAGTGGGACGTTTATGGGTTGACATGATGACTCGTAAATTTAGGTAGGTATGTGACTAAATCGAAACACGTGTATGTCTGTATGTACACATATACCTAAATAGCTAAAACGTCACGCGAATTTCATAACCAGTATTCGTACAAAACCAGTCTAGAACTTAGACCAACCTGTCAACCCATTAATGCAAAATTTAGCCTTAACACTGCTCGAAACAATTTTTATATACGTAAAATAACTAGAAAAGTGCGATTTTGTCTCGACCATTAAAGATTCCGTACAAACATTTTTATAATAATAATATTTATTTGTTCAGAATGTAGGAAGTATTCCATATTGGGCACCCGTTTTAATGGCACCTAAGCTATTCCACATTGGGCACCTACCGATATTTTTCGCAGGTGCCATTAGTGGAACATGTCGATATAAAAATATCGCTAGGTGCCCAATGTGGAATACCTTAGGTGCCATTTACTCAGGTGCCATTAAAACGGGTGCCCAATATGGAATACTTCGAATGCAGGTATCACAATGAGATGGTAACAATATAAATCAGTTTCTTTATACATTCTGCCTCAATAAGGCATACAAATATTTGAGGACATGCATTATATTAAACAAGCATCAAAAAAAATCAATAATCAAAAATCTTGAAATCGAGGTTTAATTACTTCTCATGTACAGACAGATTTTGATGCTGTCGGGCGAAACGACCAATCAAATATTATAAATTTTGTAATTTGGTCGTTTGGCCCGCTCGGGCGAACAAATAGCGGGCGAAACGACCTATAACTCATAAGAAGCTTAAAAAAAACTACGGCTAATTCGCTGACCAGTGGTAAGGCCTCGAAAAGATTTAGGTACGGAACCCTAAAATCGTATAAAAATTATACGAAATAAAGCTTTAGATATACTATAGTTTTTTGTATATTATTATACCGCTGCTACAATGACATAAAACGTGATTTCCTAACGCCTAAGTTAATTATGCCTACTTTAGCATAACTAGTTTCGGATAATTTTTTTTATACTCTACTAGCTGTTGCCCGCGGCGCTGTATAAAGTGCCTATGTGTTATTCCAGACCATAATCTATCTCTGTGCCAAATTTCATCCAGATCCGGTCAGTATTTTTTACGTGAAAGAGTAACAAACATCCATCCATACATACAAACTTTCGCGTTTATAATATTAGTAAGGAAGGATGAGACGGTTCTTCCCCAGTTGGGATTGCTCACTAGTATGGTGCCCTACCTCTCTTTAAGTATATACTAGTGGCCCACGCCGACTTCACCCGGGTTTAACTATTTTCAGCTCAGCTTTCTTTTTTATTTTAAATAAGAACCTTCTCCTGACAATAACGAACATAGCAAAAAAAGTTTTACTGTTCTCGAGATTTGCGCTTAACAACACATTCAGCGATTCATTTTTATATTATAAATTAAAAGAGGTAGGGCACTATACTAGTGAGCAAGCCCGACTGGGGAAGGACCTCTACCTTACAGAAGACCACAACCAAATGACTACACACAGCGGTGGGTACAGATTTCTTGAGCTCACTTAGGGATGTGTCTTCCTATCCCAGGGAAATTCCATCATGAAACTCTGGTCGTTATTTTTAGGTCGGCAATTGATTGCAAGCGTCCATAGGCTAGGATTTTTTTTTTCTTTTCAAATAAAACTTCTGCACAGAGGAACAAGCCCTGTGTCCCGGGGGACTTTACAAACATACAATTAACGGACACAAAATACATCCAGACTCAGGACAACCATTTATGTAGCAAACAATTTTTTGTCTCGTGTAGGGATCGAACCCACAACACGCCGTGCTACCACTTAAGCCACTGAACTAGTCGTGCAGTCAAACCTGCTTACTGGCGAGTCGTATGCTTGTTTGCCACCTAATAATACTTTTTAATTGAATTGTACGAGGTCAACAACGTGATGGCGTGCGATTTAATACCGATTGACATGTATATATAATTATTATATGATTATGTTTTTGTTCACGTGATGCATAATTAGTTAGAGCACACGTGTGGCTAAGTTGTTAAGGTGATCTTCTCACCTCTAACCCTAAGAGTTATGGGTTCAATCCAATGATTATAGTAAGAAAGGCGTAGATATACGCACTAGCGCTTGAATATAGTTTCCGTCAACAATCGCCGACGTTACCCAAAATATAGTCAAGTCAAAGTCTAACTCATTTATTCATTTATATCAAATACATGATACTTATGAACGTCATAAAAACAAATGCCAGCATACTTTTTTCGAGTTATAGGTCGTTTCGCCCGCCATTTGTTCGCCCGAACTGGCCCAACGACAAAATTATAAAAAAATATAATATTCGATTGGGCGTTTCGCCCGATGGAGGTTTTATTACTTTTCATGTATAGACAGATTTAAATGCTGTCTGTACATGAGCAGTAAAAAAATAAAACTTCCATCGGGCGAAACGCCCAATCAAATATTATAAATTTTGTAATTTGGTCGTTTGGCCCGCTTGGGCGAACAAATAGCGGACGAAACGATCTATAACTCCTTTTTTTCCTACGGCCAATTCGATGAATAGGGTAGGCCCAGATTCAGATGGCGAGATGAGCTGGATGAGTACAAAAAAACAAATTTATGGGACTTGACGTAAGTCTACGATATAATGTCGTAAACTTACGTCAAATTCCATACATTTGCTTTTTTGACTTTTCGATACGACTATCGCTTATGCCACTTGTATATAGGGGCTGGTCTATTTTTGTTATACTTAAATACCACTAGACTCAATTTAACACGAAGATGACCAATCAAAAGACCATACAGTGACTCCAAAATGCTTTAGTAAAGACATGTGGCAGGAAATAGTAAATTATTTAAGAAGTACATATTTAAGTTATAAGCTTATAGCGATATGAGGGTCGCCCGCGACTTCGTCCGCCTGGTAATTTGGAATATATCTCACTACTGCTCCGCTCCTATTGATCATAGCGTGATGCTATATAACCTATAGCCTTCCTGGATAAATGCACTATTCAACAAAAAAATATTTTTTCTAATCGAACCAGTACTTTCTGCGATTAGCGCGTTCAACCAAACAAACTCTTCAGCTTTATAATATTAGTATAGATTTATAATATTAGTATAGATTTAATTCTCTTCTTTAAAAAAATGCAACGCCCGCACCAGAGAACAAGCTCTGTGTCACGGAGGACTTTGCAAACATACAATTAACGGACACAAATTACAGCCAGACTCAGAACAACTCCTTGCGGGTCACACAAAGTTTTGTCCTGTGTGGGGATCGAACCACTGGACCACCAAGGCAATCGAAGTTGATTGATCTTTTGGTACAGTAGTTAGGGAGTCTGGCTGCTAAGCCAGAGCTTGTAGGTTCTATTCACACCCAGGTAAAACTCAAAGGTTTTCAATAAACCGTTCTAAAAGTCGAAGACAAAATCGAACTCATCCAATAAATACTTTTTGTTTTTTCTTTGAACTCCCGCACTAGAGAACAAGCTCTGTGTCGCGGGGGACTTTACAAACATACAATTAACGAACACAAATTACACCCAGACTCAGAACAATTCTTTGTGGGTCGCACAAAGTTTTGTCCTGTGTGGGAATCGAACCCACAACCTTGTGCACAGCAGGCGCATACTGCGACCACTGGACCACCAAGGCAGTTTATGACGTTCATAAGTATCACACATGATACTTATGATCGTCATAAAAACAAATGCAAGCATTTTTTTTCCTACGGCCTATTTGCTGACTAGTAGTAGAGGCTCGAGAAGAATCGAAAAGAAACTCAGGCCACTCTTTTTAATCGCCAGAGTATAACATTTCCGATTCGGTATGAGTTACAATATTTTTGGTAACAAAAAATGGTCTTATTATACAAATAATAATAATAAGCTCTATTTTCTGGTTTGCTGTATTATTTTTTTAATTCTACTCAGGTGGCAAACTAGCATACGTCCCGCCTGATGTTAAACAGTTACCGTAGCCTATGGACGCTTGCAACACCAGAAGTATCACTTGCTTGTAGTCGACCCTATCTTTTTAATCCCTGGGATAGGAAAACGTATCTTTCAAAACGCATCCCTAAATGAGTGCTGGAGACCTGTACTTACCTGTACTGTAATTTATCATCACCAATAATATATATACTCATTTTATAAAGAGGTATAGTTTGCGAATTCTATCTACTGAATCGATTTTAATTTTTTTTTTTTACCATTAGAATTCGACTACACGGATGGTTCAGTGGCTTAAGTGGTAACCTCGCCATTTACCACTGCGCGGCGTGTTGTAGGTTCAATCCCCACACGGGTCAAGTCCCCCGCGACACAGGGCTTGTTCTCTAGTGCGGGAATTGTCTTTACAAAAAAAAGTAACCCGAAAAATTCCCAACTAAGTGGGCACGATTCAGCTAGTCTGATTGTATGTTTGTTACTCTTTCACGCAAAAACTACTGAACGGATCTGGATAAAATTTGGCACAAATATAGATCACAGTCTGGAATAGCATATAGGCTACTTTTTATCTCGATAATCGACATCTACGCGAGCGGAGCCGCGGGCAACAACTAGTATTAAATAAATCCGCTAAAGTTTCTAACTCAAACCATAATGTGAATTACCTGTAAGCGAACAATTTAATTAATTGCCTGTATTGCCTGTGTCACGTTTTGTTCTAATAGTTACTCACACGTGGATCTAGCTCACTTAGCTATCTAAGATCATATTATATCGTTAACTGATCCATGACGACACCTGATATGGAACTTTTCTTAAGAGTAAACTCGGCAAAGAGAAAAGTAGGGTTATCATTCTAGCATATAGATTACTAGCTGACCCAGAAAAGGTTGTTTTGCTACTAAAATATCGCTATTAAAAAATAGGGGTTGATCGTAGAGAGGTGAAAATTAAAGGTCGTATGGATTTTTTTAATGCAGATAAAAAAATAAAAACAAACATTTTTGTCTAAAAATAAAAAATGGGTTGGACCATCCTTAACATTTAGTGAAAAATAGATGTTGTCCGATTCGCAGACCTAACCGATATGCACACAAAATTTCACGAAAATCGGTCGAGCCATTTCGGAGGAGTTTAATTACGGAGTAAATGTGCAATCAAGTTTCTATTCCATTTTTAACCGACTTCAAAAAGAGGAGGTTATCAATTCGTGTTTTGTTTTATTTGTTACATAAGTAACTCCGTCAACTCAATCAACAAATATACTATAACTTATCAGATAGGTACTGAATAAAAAAAAATATTTTCAAATCGGTTCTTATAGATTTGAAAAAATATTTTTTATTAGATTTTTTCAGTTTGATCCGATCTTCATTTGTGTTTTGTGGTGTGTTATCTTTTTAATTGTTGTATAAATTTTATTTGGATTTTTATGAAATTTAGCACAGAGTTAGATACGAATACTATATGCGAAAGTTTGGCTAAATGGATGGGTATTTGTTTCTCAATTACGACAAAACTACTGAACGAATCTGGATAGAATTTGGCACAACGATAAATTATCGTCTGGAATAGCACATAGGCTTTTTATTCCACTGTTCTCCGCATTATACGCGCGAGCAAAGTCCCTGACAGATGTTATCTATTCTTAATGTTATAAAGCTGAAGAGTTTGTTTGGTTGAACGCGCTAATCTCAGAAAGTGCTGATTCGTTTTGAAAAAAACTTTTTTGTTGAATAGTGCATTTATCCAGGAAGGCTATATAACATCACGCTATGACCAATAGGAGCGGAGCAGTAGTGAGATATGTTGCAAAATCGGGAAAAAATATTCCAAATTACCACAAGGTAAATCGCGGGCGACCCATAGTTAGCCTATAAATCTTCAATAAGATTACCCGCCATGTTTTCCGTACACAGATTTAACTGGAAAACAAGTAATTACTAAGAAAAAATGCATACATATAGTTAATAAAGAGATTTCCTGGTATTGAGGTCAAGCTACATTGAACTGGCACGGAAGATTACTATATTAGCATGTTAGTATAACTATATAAGTTAAACAGTTAACTACGTCATTGGGTTTTATACTACTTACGTAGTAAAAAGTTTACAGACTGGTAGTAAGCAGTATATGAACACTTGTCAAAAAGAAACATTAGGTAATTTATGTAATAAAATATTATTATCCTTACTAAAAGTTTGTGAATATGGATGTATTTAATTTTTTAAGACAACTCCCGCACTATAGAACAAGCTCTGTGTCGCGGGGGACTTTACAAACATACAATTAACGGACACAAATAACACCCAGACTTAGAACAACACTTTGTGGGTCACACAAAGTTTTGTCCTGTGTGGGACACGAACCCACAACAGGCGTTTTCCTAAAAAACTATTATTCATATAGCGGCCCTGTACAGCTAACTCCGTTGCCGTATGTACTTCTTCATTTATTGTATACTAGTTGTTGCCCGTGGCATTCGACTACCGTTTATGCCACTTGTCTAGAACCCTCTAGACAAGTGGCATAAACGGTAGTCGAATACACAGTGTACAGCTAACTCTGTTGCCGACACATACATATGTATTTTGGAACAAAAACTATATAATTGTAACAAAAAAAACCGACTTCAGTACATACGGCAAGTTGTAAAATTTTCAAATATTTGTTTGTTACAATCGAATAAAATCGACTGAGCGTCGGGCTGAACACAGGTCAAGTAGGTATTAAAAGCAATATTTAATCTGTGCAATCCGCGCTCAATTCATTCACGTCATTAATAGTTGCTTAGCAACAATAACCGAAACTTATCTAATCGCCATCAGTAAAATACTTATTATTGAAAAGTTCAGATGGCCATCTGTGGTTTTCTTCATCAGTTTTACTTCACCAAATTGCACTTTCTGAATGTAAATGATTGATTAGTTGTTAAAAATATTGAAATTGCTATATGTGTGCCTATAACTTTTGAGGAGTTCCCTCAATTCCTCATGGATCCCATCATCAGAACTTTCTTTTGATGATAATGGGACCAAACTGAAAGTATGTCCAGTCAGACAAAAAAAGAATTTTTCAAATCGGTCCATAAATGACGGAGATATGCGGTAACAAACATAAAAAAAAAAAGAAAAAATACACACGAATTGATAACCTCCTCTTTTTGAAGTCGGTTAATAAAAATACAAAAGAAAAATAAGTACCTATTTAACTATATATGTATAACTAGCGACACGTCCCCGCTTAGCACGGGTGGCAACTTATTTAATTTTCGTAGAGATTCCGTTTTTCTTTTCAATATAATATAGCCTATGTTACCCGCTGATAATGTAGCTTTTGGTAAAAGAATTTTTTAAATCGGTCGAGTAGTTTTTGAGGTTAAATCGTAAGAAACAAACAAAAAATCAAATCTTCCTTCTTTATAATATATTAGATGGTGACATGAAATGTTTTATTTTTTTGTATACTAGGTACTTGGGTGGCAAACAAGCATACGGCACCTGATGTTAAGTAGTACCATAGCCTATGGACGCTTGTAGAGGTATCACTTGCGTGTTGCCAACCCATTGTTTTACACCAGGGTTTTATGATGAGAGTATCCCTTGGATAGAAATACGTTTCTTTTAAAACGCACCCTGAATGAGCGCTGGAGACCTGTACTCACACACAGGAACAGAACAAAAGAACAGCTGTAGTCTTCTGTAAGGTGGAGGTCCTTCCCCAGTCGGGCTTGCTCGCTAGTATGGTGCCCTACCTCTCTTATCTTACGTGCAAGTCGGTTACTTTCCCACTCGGTCACCACTGCATGTGAGAAGAATCATCATCATCTCAACCCATAAACGTCCCACTGCTAGGCACGGGTCTCCTCCATATATTTGGAGGGCTATTAGCCTACTATACCACGCTGGCCAGACGGGTTGGTATAGGGTTTTGTTTCGAGTTTTCCCTCTCTTGTAGTGGATATTGTCTGCCGGACTTACTCCCTTAGTCGACTATTACGACACCCACGGGATGGAATGGGGTAGCGACATTTATATTCTTAATCTGTCATCATACGGACGTGAGAAACTCAAACTCAGTCATTTATTCATTTAGATCAAATACACGATACGTCTTATGAACGTCAAAAAAGTCAGCATATTTTTTTCCTACAGCCAATTCGCTGACACGGGTAGGGCCTAGAGAAGAAGGGTAGGGTGTGGCTTACGGACAAATTTTTACAAATTTTTTGGTTGACCGTACTTTCCTAAGACATACTTTTTTTTTATTCGTGGGCCTGAAAGACTACTAAAAATAAATTATTAAATTTAAAAGTGGCATTGGGGCCCGCGGGCCCGTGTCCGTAAGCCATCCTACCCGAGAAGAATAGGCAAGAAACTCTGGCTACTCTTTTTAATGTGTCGACGCACGCACGCAGGACGCACGAGTGTCAAAACTCGGTGTATCAGTTGGTTACTCCGCTGTTAATCCTGGCTCTCAGGAGTCACAGCGGTCGGCATGTGGGTGGGAAATTTCCCGATACTCTTTTTAATCGCAAAGGTATAATATTCACAATTTCAAGAATACTTAGTACTTAGTAGATAGTAGTGAAAAAGAAGAATAGGTACTCAGTAGTAGATAGTAGTGAGAAGAATACTATAAATGAATAAATATTATCTTTCCTTGTTTCAGGACGCCTAGCAGTAATTATGTTTAGTATAGCAACGGTAGCATTGGGAATTATACTATCGTTCGTACCCTGGCTCGACTACATTATATTTAGGGTAAGTATCATTATATTTATACCTGTTTGTTTATTTTTCTTTATTTTTAAAAGACAACTCCCGCACTAGAGAACAAGCTCTGTGTCGCGGGGGACTTTACAAACATACCATCAACGGACACAAATTACACCTAGACCCAGAACAACTCTTTGTGGATCACACAAAGTTTTGTCCCTGTGTGGGAATCAAACCCACAACCTCGTGCACAGCAGGCGCATACTGCACCCACTGGACCACCGAAGCAGTCAGTTTATACTACTTGGGTGGCAAACAAGCATACGGCCCGCCTGATGTTAAGCATGCTACCGTAGCTTATGGACGCTTGCAATGCCAGAGGTATCATTTGCGTGTTGCCGATATTTTTTTACTACAGGACTTTAAGATGGGGTAAAGGATAACGTTTCTTTCAAGACGCATTCCTCAATGAGCGCTGGAGACCTGTACTCACACACAGGAACACAACAACACCGCTGTGTGTGTGGTTATTTGGCTGTGGTCTTCTGTAAGGTGGGGGTCCTTCCCCAGTTGGACTTCCTCGCTAGTATGGTTTCCTACCTCTCTTTTAGGTTTTTATCATCATCTTAGCAAAAATATATTATATTATATAATTCACACACGCTGGCCTAATGCGGGCTGGTGAATCTGACATGTCTTTAGAATTTCTTCTAAGACATGTGGGTTTCCTCACGATGTTTTCCTTCACCGTTAGCAGATGGCGAATCATTTGATTAGTACATATAAACTCCACAATGTGTCTACCCGAGATCGAACTCGCTCCTCTTGCGTGCAAGTCTGTTACTTTCCCACTCGGCCACCAGCGCTATTCGTTAGTTATACTATCATCATCATCTCAGCCAAAAGACGTCCACTGCTGGACATAGGCCTCCTCCAAGATTTAGCTACAACACCTTCGATCCTGAGCCGACCTTGCCCATCGGTTGCCCGCAACCTTTACCAGGTCGTCGGTCCACCTTGTTGGAGGCCTGCCCACGCTGCGTCTGCCAGTTCATGGTCGCCACTCTAGAACCTTTCTGCCCCAACGGCCATCAGTTCTGCGAGCTATGTGCCCGGCCCATTGCCACTTAATGGAGGCAATTCTTTGAGCTATGTCGGTTACTTTGGTTCTCCTACGGATCTCCTCACTTCTGATTCGATCTCGCAAGGAAACTCCAAGCATAGCTCTCTCCATTGCTCGTTGGGTGACTTTGAGCCTTCGCACGAGGCCCATAGTGAACGACCACGTCTCAGTTAGTAATACTATACTATAATAATATTATTTTGTTACAGGAATTAAAGCTCTGGAACGGTTCACTAAGTTACAGCTACTGGCACAAACCTGGTGTCATCAGACTGACCAAAGTATACATCTTCAATGTGACTAACCCTCAAGCTTTCTTAGAACATGGTGAAAAGCCCAAACTCGTGGAAGTGGGACCGTTCGTTTATAGGTATGTATATATCGAAAAGAAAAAGTTTTATTTATGAACGTTGTCAAAATCATCATTAGAAACTACTGTAGGTGCTCAAAAAGGAATAAAATTAAATATATTTTACTATACTTGGGTCAACGTATTAGCCTTGCAATCCAGCGTGGAAATGTGGCCAGTGTTTTGGGCACCTTTCCTCAGAAGTGATCTCAATCAGATATTTTATTTATAGGTTAATACCTTTAAATACAATATCTGATTGTTCGTAAGTAGGTTAGGTTAGGTTACTTTAATTTTAATAACTATTCATGTAAATATCTTATGAAATAAATATTATTTTACTATACCTAAGGAAGGCAACTATGCTGATTGCGTGTGGTGACGTATTAAGAATACAAATGTCACCACCCCGTTTCATCCCGAGGGTGTCGTAAGAGTCGACTCAGTAAGTCAGGCAGACAAGAGAGGAAAACTCGAAACAAAAGCCTATACCAACCCGTCTGGCCAGCGGGGTATAGTAGGTCAATATCTCCCCAAGTGTATGGAGGAGACCCGTGCCCAGCAGTGGGACGTTTATAGGTTGAGATGATGATGTTTCTTTACACAGTATTAAACTCTTCAAAACATTCATCACTAAGTAAATTTATACCCGCTATCAACGGATTTAATGCAATTTTCAGCAATAGATAGACTGATTCAAGAGGAAGGTTTATATGTAATACATGCATTTTATTTTTATACGAGGTGCTTGGGGTGAAAAACAAGCAAACAGCCTGCTCGATTTTAAGCATTTACGGCAGCCTATGGACGCTTGCAATGCCAAAGATATCACTTGCGTGTTGGCGACTCGTTTTTTTACACCAGGGCTTTAAGTTTTTATCCCTGGGATAGGAAAACGTTTCTTCCAGAACGCATACCTAAATGAGTGCTGGAAACCTGACAAAGGAACATAAACACACTGCTGTGATTTGTGTCTTCTGTGTAGGTCTTTTTCCAGTCGGGCTTGCTCGCTTGTACGCTACCTCTCTTAATTAATTTCTTAAGTACCTAATTTCGTTCTCGAAATAGTTTCCTAAGCCATTTTTAATTTTATAATACCTTTTTTACTTCATTGGTCATTGCCATCACTCAAGGACCATCAACAAAAAAACACACAATTAAAAAAAACTATATTTAACCTTCTTTGACGTAATCGGAAAAATTAACAACATCCATGTTTCTTTAACCACAGATTAAATTAGAAAAAAATATTGTCTATTCATTATTTTCTATGATATTTTATTTATTACGCAATTATTAAAAAAAACATCTTGTTTTTACCTAATCTATGGTTAACAAACAAATAACGTAAGAAATATAAACTTATTAAAAAAATATATAGTCATGGTTTGTAATTTAACTTTTTTATAACTCCCGCACTAGAGAACAAACCCTGTGACGCGGGGGACTTTACAAACATACAATTAATGGACATAAAGTACCTAGACATGGAACAATCAAATTAATACTTAAATATTAAAGCAATGTTGAAAAGTCGTGGCCGGAGCAGGATTCGTACCTGCGCCTCTTGAGTTTCGGCCCAGCGCACTACCAATTTTGCCATCCGAGCTCCTACTCTGGAGTTCGAATTTGTCCACCGCTTTTTACGTCATCGTCGTACGTCAAGTGTTTTTTTTTTAAATAACACTTTTCCTCTGGGATTGGGCATACGGGCAAAGCCACAGGCAACAACTATCTTACATATGTTGTAAGACGCCTATCGGTAGTTACAAATAACAAAATATTACAACAACAAGAATCAATATTTGTGGGAAATTTCTACCAAAACCTGCCATATTTGATTTATATAATTCTTAGTAAATGCTTTCTGAACAAGTCGACTCCATTAATACACAAAGATAGGATTGTTGTATTTAAATAAATAAAAATGAAACCTCCCCAAATATATGTACACGCATAACTTCCGATCGACGAAGGTTGGTATTTCTATTCAAACATTGTCCTGAGCCTCTAGACAAGTGGCATAAGCGATAGTCTAATCGAAAAGTCAAAAAAGCAAATGTATGGGATTTGACGTAAGTTTACGACATTATATCGTAGATAAATCAAATCATTTTTTTTTTTTGACTTTTCGATTCGACTACCGTTTATGCCACTGGTCTAGAGGGGCATCTTACTTTTCCGTGTGGTGACGGATTAAGAATACAAAATGTCACCACCCCTTTCTATCCCAAGGGTGTCGTAAGAGTCGACTAAAGGAGTAAGTCAGACAGACAATATCCACTGCAAGAGAAGGAAAATTCGAAATAAAACCCTATACCAATCCGTCTGGCCAGCGTCGTATAGTAGGCTAATATCCCTCCAAGTGTATGGGGGAGACCCGTGCCCAGTAGTGGGAAATTTATGGGTTGATATGAAGATGTATACTTACATAAAACATCATCGGTTAAACCCACTTATCAGATGACAAAACATGCTCGCTCATGTAATCTGTGGCATTTCAATGACCTCTAAATAACCACTGTTGTTCAAGGCACAGAGATTCATATCAAGACCTTTGGATAGTGACCTGAGCTGAATTGTAATCGTGTCTACATTTGTCATAAAACATAATATTATCACGCCTGTCTCCTATTAGGGTAGGCAGAGACTGTGGTATAACTTAATTTTCGTATCTGTGTCTAACGATTTTGACAATTTCAACTGAACTGTCAAAATTATTAGGAGATTATTGAATTCACCCGCCCTATTGACTTCAGGCGCCTGCGGGGAAATAGCGCAGACGACACGAAAGTGCAGACCGTACTGCCCCTCTAGACAAGTGGCATAAACGGTAGTCGAAACGAAAAGTAAAAAGAACAAATGTATGGGATTTGACATAAGTTTACGTTATAATGTCGCAAACTTATGTCAAATCCCATACATTTGTTTTTTTTTGACTTTTCGATTCGACTATCGCTTATGCCACTTGTCTAGAGGGTCAGTACTGACAGGGACAGGCGCCTGCAAGGAGGTAGGAGGGGAAGCCCTTCCTACCTTCCTGCAAGCGTCGCGTCGTCTGCGCTATTTAAGTATCCATATCCCTCTTTGTTAATTTTTATTCACATTACTGTACATACGTTTCAATTAAAATGATTATAAAAATAATTGAAATTTTGTTCCAAAGAAACCAACATAGCAAATTTTTGCAAATGACAGCTGCATAGTTATTTACGCCAACAGTTATTGAAAAAGTATTTTAAAGTTTACTTCTGTTTATTTTATACTTCTTATAAACATATTTTTCTTTAAAAAAATGCGAGACAGCAGTCTTTATATAGTGACTGCCGATAGAAGTGAAAACTAAGTAACTTGTGAATTGTATCGTCGAGCTATTAGATTATTATTTTTGAATATGGAAAGCATTCGGCGACGATGACGCGAGATCCATGATTTTTCCAAAAATGTTTAAATATGGAAAGTGTTCGGTGACGATGACGTGAGTTCCATGTTTTTTTTCACCCAAACCTGCTCAACGCACCTAAAAAAGATTTCACTTCAAAAACGTTATTTAATAAAAGAAAAAAAAATTGTTCATACATTTGAAATGTAGCGCGAAAACAGTCGATCACGTCAATTCACGTCAACTTTGCACTGTGACATCAATAAACAAAACAAAACAAAACAATTTAGGTTCTTATGCGGCTCAAATGAACTGGTATTTTTTTATCTGTGGATTACAAGAACCGAATCGCGGGCGGCCATGATTGAGCATCTTATGACGCTACATTGCACTGAACATCTCTTGTTTTAATAAATTAATATTTGTTAGAAAAAGAAACTGAGTTATATTATTATGTTGCTGTTGCCCGCGGCTCCGTCCGCGTAGATGTCGGTTATCGCTGCAAAAAGTAGCCTATGTGTTATTCCAGACCATAATCTATCTGTGTGCCAAATTTTATCCAGATCCGTTCAGTAGTTTTTACGTGAAAGAGTAACAAACACCCATCCATCCATTCTTACAAACTTTCACATTTATAATATTAGTAAGGATAACTCAGTTTATTTTTAAATAAGCCTAGGGCTCATTTAGGGATGCGTTTTTGCGTTTTTGCAACGTAGCGTACGTAGCGCGGCGGGAAGGAGTTTGAAGTTTTCCAACAGTTGCCACCCTATGTGTTATGTGGGGGCTTGCGGAATAAAATGCATTCTAGGTATTTATTTGTCGGCTTTTGAACAAATATAAAAGAGTGATACTACTATATAGTCTTCTCTAGATAGATAGATAATTCTTTATTGTAGGTACACCATGATATAACAAAACTTATGTTAGATACATACAGAAAATAAAGTACAATGGGCGGCCTTATCGTTGAGCGCGATTTCTTCCAGATTTCTCTATACTATACTTAAGCTAAATACAACCGTTTTTAAGTGTTTTTTTATTTTAGTATCATTATTATTTTTTTATCAAAGCTATCCCGCTAATACTATATACTAATAAATGTAGTAGAGGGACGGATTGAAAACCAGCGTTGAGCAGTGCTGTGGCTTGAGCTACAAACTCTCAACATTGCTGAATCCGATCCTTCGAGGTAGTCCACTTAGAGCACCTGCGCGAATAGCACTTAGCCTAGTCCACGAAGAGCTCCCATCAGTATAATTATAAATCTGAATCTACGAAGAGCACCTGCTAAAAATATTGATGAGTGCTCTTCGTGGAATAGGCTAGGTGCTATTCGAACAGGTGCTATTCAGACAGCTGCTCTAAGTGGACTACCTCGTTCTCTTTTCAAAATACGTTCATAGAGTGTAATTGTTTATTGTACTCAATTTTTTTTTCGGCAATAGGTAAACGATTTTTCTTTCTTAAAATAATATTAACGCCATCTTTCTTTTACCAGAGAAGACATGGAGAAGGTGAACATAAAATTCCATGAGAACGACACGGTGACGTACCAACACAACAAAATACTCAGATTTGTGCCAGAGATGTCTGTTGATAAGAACCAGAAACTGGTAGTACCTAACATTCCTTTGCTGGTGAGTTTAAAAAAAACATTATTTTAATTAGTCTTGGTGGTCCAGTGGCCACAGTATGCGCCTGCTGTGCACGAGGTTGTGGGCTCGATTCCCACACATGAAAAAACTTTGTGTGACCCACAAACTGTTGTTCTGAGTCTGAGTGTAATTTGTGTCCGTTAATTGTATGTTTGTAAAGTCCCCCGCGACACAGAGCTTGTTCTCTAGTGCGCGATTTGTCTTCTTTAAAAGACAAAAGAAGAATTGATTGCTAAGCCAGACGTGTCGGTGGGTTCGATTCCCACGCAAACAAAACTTTGTGTATTTTTTTATACTAGTGGTGACAAATACCGTAGCCTATAGATATTTGCAATACCAGAGGTATCACGCGTTGCTGACCCATTTTTTTTACATCAGAACTTTAAGATGGAGTATCCTTGGGATAGGAAAACGTTTCTTTCAAAACGCATCCCTAAATGAGCGCTGGAGACCTGTACTCACACACAGGAACTCAATTACACTGCTGTGTAGTAATTTGGCTGTGGTCTTCTGTAAGGTGGTCTTCCCCTAGTCAAGCTTGCTCACTTATATGGTGTATACCTTCCTTCATATTACCATAATATTATTGATGGGTCTAGTGGATGGTGACCCTGAGTTCAAAGCTATAGGTCAAGGATAGATACATGTAACCTTTAATTTTCAGACTGTAACCTCATTCTCTCCAAACATGGCAAGCTGGCTGTTCAACCTTCTGGTCTCAGGTCTCGCCATCACCTACCGAGATAGAGCCAAACCCTTCGTACATGTAACTGCTGAAGAACTGGTCTTTGGGTAAGTGGAAGTATGAATCCCTTGGTCACGGCATCACGCGTGAACGGCTGGACCGATTTTGGTAATTCTTTTTTTGTAGAAGATTCTTATGTAAAAAAAAAAGAATCTTTCTTTAACCCGGACGAAGTCGGGGTGGGCCACTTGTATAACTATAAATATGGTTGGCTTCGGTAAAAAATATACGATATAATTATTATTTTTATACTACTTAGGTGGCAAACAAGCATACGGTCCACCAGGTGGAAAGCAGTTAACTCGCACTCTGCTGATCTCTTATAACTCCTTTCTTAAAGAACCCCATGCTATAGTCTCTCGGGAAAACCTCGGCAGGGAGCTCATTCCACAATCGAATCGTTCATGGGAGGAAATTCTTCTGAAACCGTACAGTACGGCACGATACAGGTTCTAAGTTGCGAAGATGAACTTTCTGTCGGTGGCGGGAGGTGGCCAAAAAACGTCTACTGCTGGACACAGGCCTCCTCCAAGGTTTTCCACAGCACTCGGTCTTGAGCTGACCTGGTCCACCAGTTGCCCGCAACCTTTACCAGATCGTCGGTCCACCTTGTTGTAACTTATACCAAATTGTAAATGTTATATTCTGGCGATTAAAAAGAGTGGCCCGAGTTTATTGCCAATTCTTCTCGAGGCCCTACCCTAGTCAGCGAATTGGCCTAAGGAAAAAAATATGCTGGCATTTGTTTTTATGACGTCCATAAGTATCATGAATTTGATCTAAATGAGTTTGACTTTTACAATGCTGTGATTGGTTCTTTGTTGCGCTCCGCCCCCCGCGGTCCGCACACACCACCAAAGAGACCTAAAAACGCTTTCTTCTCAATTTGTCAAGATGTTTCTTGGGCATAATACGATTTTTTGTTTTTTTATACTACTTAGGTGGCAAAGTAGCATATGAACCGCCTGATGTTAAGCAGTTACCGTAGCCTATGGACGCTTGCAACACCAGAGGTATCACTTGCGTGTTGCCAATCTATATTTTTTAGATGTAGTTAATTTAATATATGATTTAAAGTAAAAATAACAGACTTTATTATTTCCAGATATAATGACCCTTTGGTCACTCTTGCGCATTATTTCTACCCAAAAGGAAAAAGACCTAATAGTCAGATGGGATTACTACTAGCGGTAAGTACCTTTATGTTTTATTTTATACTATTTGGGTGGCAAACAATCCTATAGACGCTTGCAATACCAGAGGTATCACTTGCGTGTTACCAACCCATTTTAATACACCAGGCTTTTAAGATGAAGTATCCCTGGGATAGGAAAACGTTTCTTTCAAAACACATTCCTAAATGAGCGCTGGAGACTTGTACTCACACACAGGAACACAACTACACCGCTGTATATAGTTATTTAGCTTTGCTTCCTTACATATAATTAAACTTTCTTTCTTTCTTTCAGAGAAACGGCACTTTAGACGAAGTTTCAACGATGTATACAGGGCAGAAACACATGGACAGATTCGGATATATGGATCGGATAAATGGATTGGACCATCTACCTCATTGGAAGGAAAAGCCTTGCAATGATATACGGTAAGCAACAGATCATTATCATCATCATCACAACCCATAAACGTCCCACTGCTGGGCACGGGTCTCCTCCATTTACTTAGAAGAATATTAGTGTACTATACCACGCTGGCCAGACGGGTTGGTATAGGGCTTTTTTTTGAGTTTTCCCTCTCTTGCAGTGGATATTGTCTCCAACACTTACTCCCTTAGTCGACTCTTACGACACCCTCGAGATGGAATAGGGTGGTGACATTTGTATTCTTAATCCGTTACCACACAGACCCACAATGCAACAGATAAGCAATCTTCTTCTTCTTCTTATCGTTTGGTTAGTGGCCAACCTGGTGACAGAGTTAATTAAGATCGCCCATATTTAGGCCTCTGTCGTGATCTAACGACTGATAACAGTCGGGACCGACTTTTAACGTGCCCTCCGAAGCACGGAGACGCTCAGATGAAATACCACTATGCGGTCACCCATCTATAGGGTTACCGCGCACTTGGTAGCTTAACCCGCTGATCGTTTACCGAACAGCGAGTGTACCTAGCTATGAGCGCCTCACAGATAAGCAATCTATACAGTTATTATAAATGAGAAAGTTTGGATGGATGAAAAAATAAAAAAACTACATTTATTGACACAGAGTGACATTTTGATATGTTACAAACTGTACCTTATAATAACTATATACTAATTAGACACGTCGTGTCAGTGCCAATGAGGTTACCACTCAGCATAATGCTATGTTGTGGTAACAACACAGCGCTGATTCTCAGTGGTAACCCTAAGTGACTAACGGACATTATGCTATCAACTAAAAAGAAAAAACACAAGAGAGAGAGAGATTTAAGAGAGTTAGGGCACCATTCTACCGAGCAAGCCCGACTGTGGAAGGACCTCCACCTTTCAGAAGACCACAGCGGTGTAGTTGTGTTCCTGTGTGTGAGTACAGGTCTCCAGAGCTCATTTAGGGATGCGTGTTCAAAGAAACGTTTTCCTGTCCCAGGGATACTTCATAATAAAGCCCTGGTGTAAAAAAATGGGTCGGCAACACGCAAATGATACCTCTGGTTTTACAAGTGTCCATAGGCTACGGTAACTGCTTAACATCAGGCAGGCCGTATGCTTATTTGCCACCCAAGTAGTATAAAAAAATGTATCTGGATAAAATTTGGCACAGATACAGAATATAGTCTGGTATCATACGGCCCGCCTGATGATAAGCAGTTATCGTAGCCTAAGGACGCTTGCAATACCAGAGGTATCACTCGCGTGTTGCCGACCCACATTTATTTACACCAGGGCTTAATATGGAGTAACCCTGGGAAAGGAAAAAGTTTGTATCAAAACGCATCCCTAAATTATTTGTTACATATATTGTTAATTATTTGTAATTTTGTTTGAGCACAAAATAAAAATGTTTCTTACTTTCCTTCTTAAATAAGCGCTGGAGACCTGCACTCACCAACTACACTGTAAGTAGTTATTTGGCTGTGGTCTTCTGTAAGGTGGAGGCCCTTCCCCAGTCGGGCTTGCTCACTAGCATAAAGCAAATTTTTAAGAAAAAAAGATGCATCATTATGTCATATTTTAAATCTGAAATCGTAATACCCTCAACGCCCATTATCTTAAACCATAATAAAAACAATAAATGATTTCATTATCCTTCGCTAACTAATTGAATAATATCGAAGTACTTAAAATATAAGGAAAATGTGCAAAGAAAACATAAACGATACAACAAAACATGGCGTTTACAATAAATAAATGGCGGCCACTAACCGTTTACTTTACGTAATTTATTCTTTAAGGTTTATTTATCTACTAGCTGTTGACCGCGGCTCCGTCCACGTAGATGTCGGTTATCGCGATAAAAAGTAGCCTTATTTCTATTCCAGAATATAATCAATCTCTATGCCAAATTTCATCCAGATCCGTTGAGTAGTTTTTTCGTAAAAGAGTTACAAACATCTTCACAAACTATCTCATCCTTACTTATATTATAGATCTGAAAGTTTGTGAGTATGGATGGATGGATGGATGTTTGTTACTCATTCACGTAAAAACTTTTTACAGCGATTACCAACATCCACGCGGGCGGAGCCGCGGGCCACAACTAGTTCATAATATAAGTAGGATTTTAAGGCAGTTAGGGCATCATACTAGCAAGCAAGCCCGTCTGGGGAAAGAAACGTTTTTAAGATTTTTCAAAGTGTCTGGGGTGGCAGAAAACCATTCCATACCAGTCCGCCTGATGTTATGCAGTTAGCATAGCATATAAACGTGTTGCCGACCCAGTTTTTTACACCAGGCTTTAAAATAAAGTATCCCTGGGATAGAATAACATTTATTTTTAAACGCATCCTTTAATGAGCGCTAGAGACCTGTACTCAACACAGAAACACAACTATACCGCTGTGTGTAGTTTTTTGCCTGAGGTCTTCTGTAAGGTGGAGGTCCTTCCCCAGTCGGGGTGCCCTACCTCTATTACGGCCCGGCCATGACTTCACGGGGCAGCAGCAGCGGATGCCTAAATGCCTATTACCTAAAGGGAAATTATAAAACGGGCGAATAAAAAAAAACTTAGCGACTTATGATAAGATACAGTAAATTCTAGCCGTGCGACTAAATTAATAGGTGAACACTAAATTACTAGGTGAGCGACTAGAAATTCATGCATTTGAATATAATTATATATTCATGCATTTGCTACCAGAAACGAGATGCTATCAGACACAGACAAGTAGGTTAGGTTAGAACTGTGACCCCAACAACGCTAATTTTGATAAATTGTGTTCGCCCTCAGTTTTTCGCTCACTTAGTATTTCTGTACGCCATATACAGTATTTGCGCCATATACATATATTCAGTAATTTTGACACACATAAATTGAATTTGTGTTCGCCCTTAGTTTGTCGCTCACTTAGTATTTTTGTAGGCCATATTCAGTAATTTTGACACCCATAAATTGAATTTGTGTTCGCCCTTAGTTTGTCGCTCACTTAGTATTTCTGTACGCCATATTCAGTAATTTTGACACCCATAAAATGAAATTTATAGTCGCTCGCTTAAATACTAGCCTTACCTAAAATGCCTCATTTTTTTTACTTTCCTACTACCCGGATTCAGATTATTTTATGTTTCGCGGTTTTCACAGGGTTTTTCCGATTATAAATACCCCTAAGGGGATACAGGTGTGATTCAGTAAGTGGTTAAAAATGTGTGACTAATATCTGACTAAACTATTCGTGTGCTAATAATTCACACATATATTGTTGAATCTTCTTAAGAAGTGCTCAAGGATACCACTGAAACCTTCGGGGAATTTAACCACAGGGTTTTTTTATACTACTTTAGTGGCAAACAAGCCTACGGCCCGCCTGATGTTAAGGCCCCTCTTTGAATAAATTATGAAAAATAGGTGCAAATGAAACCATTTTTTGTTTAATTTATAGACAAATGACTGCCAACTGCATACAGTATTAATCTACAAGATGTGTTTAATAATATAGTTTTGTCATAAATTATATATTAATTCTAAATAGTTTGTAAAAAAATTATAACACTTTATACAAATAATACGAAAAAAAAACAATATTTACCGTAGTCTATGGACGCTTGCTATACCAGAAGTATCACTTGCGTGTTGCCAGCCCATTTTTTTACACCAAGGCTTTATGATGGGAGTATCCCTGGGATAGGAATACGTTTCTTTTAAAACGCATCCCTAAATAAGCTGGAGACCTGTACTCACGCATAGGAACACAACTACACTAGTGTGTGGTCTTCTGCAAGGTGGAGGTCCGTCCCCAGTCAGGCTTGCTCGCTAGTATGGTGCCCTACCTCTCTTAAAAGCTTGCGACAAAATACTTTTAAACAGTGGTTCTAAGTAACCTTTAAGTGGTACTTAGAATATTCAATCTCTCGGAACTTAGAATATTCAATCTCTTACACGATCAGCCAAGACTACTCATGTTATGGGTCCTTCAAGGCTTTAGATATCGCCAATGACCTTGAGCATTTGGGCGAAGCAAACACGAATCACCACACACTAATTCTGTAGGCAAGCGCGGGGATACAAACAGATGTACTCTTTGAATGAACGTCTTATTAATATTTAATAAATTTAAACTTATTTTAAATATAACATTACCAAATTATATGTTTTCTTCAAACTATTTAGAATTACTACTTTTTTTTAACTATTTAGAATTACTATATAGGTAACCATATCATGAAACACATCTTGTATCTTGTATTTTTCGGCAGTCATTTGTTTATAAATGCCAACAAAAAATGGTTTTATTTACACCTCTTTTTCATCATTTTTTGAGAGAGGGGCCTTAAGATAAAATAATCTACCAGCAAGCATCACAGATGCTTCCAGCCTGAATCATTTCAAAAGACACCGTTTTTTTTTTCAAAAATCCAACTCACTCACTAGATAACAAGCTCTGTGTCCCGGGATACTTTACAAACATACAATTAACGGACACAAATTACACCCAGACTCAGAACAACTCTTTGCCGGTCACACAAAGTTTTGTCCATGTGTGGCAATCGAACCCACAACCTCGTGCACAGCAGGCGCATACTGCACCCACTGGACCACCAAGGCAGTCGAAGACAGTGATATTCATATTTAAATTTTAAACCTCACAGTACACCGAAACATCCTTATCCTTACTAATATTATAAATGTGAAAGTTTGTGAGAATGGATGGATGGATGGATAGATGGATGGATGAATGGATGGATGGATGTTTGTTACTCTTTAACGTAAAAACTACTGAACGGATCTGGATGAAATTTGGCACAGAGATAGATTATGGTCTGGAATAACACATAAGCTACTTTTTGCAGCGACAACCGACATCCACGCGGGCGGAGCCGCGGGCAACAGCTAGTGCTATATAAAATAGTCTATAGCACGGTGGAATTTTGATCCAAAACAGTTAAAATATGTAAATTTTTAGAAAAAAATACAGTAAAATACCATGACTTCACCCTCCGTCACTCGATGGGTAATATTGCGACACCAATGAGTCAATCGCCACATAAAACTGTCAATATTTACTGTCAATTATTGACATTATATCATGTTGAAACGGTTCAAACAAACAAACAATTTGTTCCAAGAACAAGCCGTATTTCTTTTTGATGTATTACTCTTAGCAGCATTATACTATACTAATATTATAAATAGTCCGGTCAATTTAGACATTCGAAGTTACATAAAGTCCCAACAAGCTGAATTTCAGTGAAGTTGTTCAAAACATAATTATAAACAATGTCTAGAAGTTCCCCATCATTCCCCTGTAAGGAAAAAATTTAATTCAAGGTCAAAGGTCAAAAAAAGGAGTTTTTCGCGATTTTCAGCAAAACGGTAAGTTTTATCATAAAAGTACCTCTAACAAAAATTGTAGATCATAAAATTATCTATAAAAAATGTATCAATACTTTTTTTCTTACGAGCCACCGTTTCTGAGATATAACGATTCAAAAAGTTATAAAAGTTGTTATCGTCATAATATGCATGAGTACGCCACGTATATACATCTAGAGTTTATCTATAACTAGCTGTTGCCTGTGGCTCCGCGTGGATGTCGGTTATCGCGGTAAAAAGTAGCCTATGTGTTATTCCAGATTCTCTGTGCCAAATTTCACCCAGATCCGTTCAGTAGCTTTTACGTGAAAGAGTAACAAACATCCATCCATCCATACTTACAACAAATAGGAAGTAGGACTAGCTGAGCCGGCAAACTTTGTACCGCCATTTTTTTTTCTTGAATATTTTTTTTTAAAAATTAACCAACTTAAAAAAAGGAGGATGTTCTATGTTCGACTGTTCTAGGTATGTATTTTTTTTAATGTATGTTCACCGATATCTTCCCCCATTTGTTGACCGATTCTCAAAATTCTTTTTTTATTTGAAAGTGTGTTCTCTTGTGGTCCCGTCAGGAGACTAAGACCAAGTCAGGATCTGATTATGGAATCCCAGGGCAATCGAAGACAACCCTCAAATGTTATAGGTATTAACAATGTTTTTCATAAGGATTTTTTTTACTTTTATTTTATCACAAAAATTGAAAAAAAAAAATTAAACCGACTTTGTGTGATCCACAAATGTTTGCTCTGAGTCTGAGTGTAATTTGTGTCCATTGATTGTATGTTTGTTAAGTCCTGAGTATGTAGATATATTTAGAAATTCCACAAAGTGGAATTCACATTCGTATTGCAACCAGAAATCATCATCATGCACCTCTGGTGTGCAAGTCGATTAATTTCTCATTAGGCATAAGACATTAAGAGAGGTTGGGCAGCATACTAGCGAGCAAGCCCGACTGGGGAAGGTCTTCTGTAAGGTGGAGGTCCTTCCCCAGTCGGGCTTGCTCGCTATTATGGTGCCCTACCTCTCGTAAAAGGACGTATTCCTATCCCAGGGATACTCTCATCTTAAAGCCCTGGTGCAAAATTAACATCAGGTGGGCCGTATGCTTTGTTCGCCACCCAAGTAGTATAAAAAAATAAAAAAAGGCATCCATAGCGCATCGACAGTATGAAAAAAACATAAACCCACTTATTTTCTTGGTACCTACAGTTATATACAGTCACTACTCAGAACGCATTAATATGTTTGTTAACAAATATATGTATATATATATATATATATGGTTATGTCTGTTTGTATGTTTTACAAGGTAGAGGACGTACATTTAGGGTTGCCAACTTCTTTTACTATAAATAATAGTATATTAAGTATTCTGTGATTCAGGTCTATGAAGAATATTAAACAGTATTTTAGAAAAATGAACAGTATTTTATTTATTTATTGTTTTAAATACATGCTTTTAGAGCTTCTCCCACAACTTAATAATCCTACTAATATTATAAACGCGAAAGTTTGTAAGTATGGATGGATGGATGGATGTTTGTTACTCTTTCACATAAAAACTACTGAACGGATCTGGATGAAATTTGGCACAGAGATAGATTATGGTCTAGAATAACACATAGGATACTTTTTTACAGCGATAATCGTCATCCACGCGGGCGGAGCCGCAGGCAACAGTTATTTTACAATATTTTTTAAAAACTTCATACACCTATCACAATTATAACTGAAATTAAAATAAATGAGGAGCTCATTTTTTATTAAATTCAGAAACTTTGTGTGATTTGTTTGTGGCTGCGCTACACTGAGCAGTGAACGCCCTGTAACTAACTAAATGTAAACAGTATTTTGTTTTATTTAACAGTAAAAAGTATAATACTGTTCAAAACAGTATAGTTGGCAACCCTACGTACATTATACCTACAATTATAATGCGGGAGTTGTCTTTGAAAAAAAAAATCTTAACCTAGTCAGACAGTAACCGATTAGCACGTAAGAGGTGTGAATTCGATCCTGGGTGGCAGTACCAATGTGAATTTCACTTTGTAAAATTTATATGGTACTGCCACCATATAAATTTTGAATCAAATGTTCGGTAAACGATCAGCGAGTTAAGCTACCAAGGGCGCGGTAACCCTATAGATGGGTAACCGCATAGTGGTATTTCATCTGAGCGTCTCCGTGCTTCGGAGGGCACGTTAAAAGTCGGTCCCGACTGTTATCAGTCGTTAGATCATGACAGAGGCCTAAATATGGGCGATCATAATAACTCTGTCACCAGGTCGGCCATTAACCAAACGATAAGAAGAAGAATCAAATGATTAACCATCTGCTAACGGTGAAGGAGAACATCGTGAGGAAACTCACATGTCTTAGAAGAAATTCTAAAGACATGTCTGATTTGCCAACCCGCATTAGGCCAGCGTGTGTGAATTAAGGCCTAAACCCTCTCTCTTTCTTGATAGAGGAGACCCGTATACAACAGCGGGACATATATGGGTTTATAAATAACTAGCTGTTGCCCGCGGCGCCGCCCGCGTGGATGTTGGTTATCGCTGCAAAAAGTAGCCTATGTGTTATTCCAGACCATAATCTATCTGTGCGCCAAATTTCATCCAGATCCGTTCAGTAGTTTTTACGTGAAAGAGTAACAAACATCCATCCATCCATTCTTACAAACTTTCACATTTATAATATTAGTAAGGATATAAGTATTTTACTGTTTTATGAAATCACATACTCTTATTATTGTCGTCAAGACCGGTTTTGGTCACAGCGGCCAATCTCAACAGAGATAAATCAACTGCGCAGGACATATTATAGTGCACAAGTGTGGGCGCAAAAACACAGGTGCACTCTTTATTCCTTCACTCTCATAGTCCGATGAGACGGTAATCCGACGACCGGAGAGCGATCAGGCGTAGGCCCAATGGCTTTACATGCTTTCTGAAGCACGGAGGGATCTTGATGTGTTTTAGAAAATGGTATCCCACCTATGGACTGACCGAAGCTTGCTCGAGCCCCTCGCTTATTAGAATAAGGCTAATGAGATCGAACAATTGGTCTCTGCTTCAACCAAAATCACACAGACACTAATTATAATTATTAGGTACTATAATGGACAATGGGTCAAAATCACGTAATATTTTGAAGGTTTTCATACTTTTTTGTTTCCCGACGTTTCGATCGAATTGCACCGACCGTAGTCGCTCACGGGTTAACTACGTCGGATAACAAAAAGGTATGAAAACCTTTAAAATATTACGCGATTTAGACCCGCCGCGCCGGCTCATTCTCTAAGAAACAGTGATCGCAAATTGACAGTTGTGATTGCTCGGTATACACACACGATTGCTAAACGTCAAAAAAGCTCGGTTGTCGCTCTTACGGAATACCGATTTTCCATCATACAGCCAATTTTTGCTCCGATTTTCAATCATACAGCCAAATTTTGCTCCGATTTTCAAACATACAGCCAAATTTTGCTCCGATTTTTATTTATTTAAGCTTCATATACACAAATTCGTATAAAGGCGGACTTAATGCCAGAGGCATTCTCTACCAGTCAACCTATAGGGTGATGCAGAGATAAAACAAAGTAGGTGCACGAATCTAAACTCCAAATATTAAAAAAAAAAAACATAATAATACTGTAATACATACTACATACATATAATAAAATAATTTTGTATGATTTTCTATCATACAGCCAGATTTTGCTCCGTTTTCGCGGTCGCTCGGTTTTCGCTCTTACGGAATACCCAGCAGTTGTCCATTATAGTAATAATATTTTTTTTTTTTTTTTTTTTTTTTTTTTATACTACTTAGGTGGCAAACAAGCATACGGCCCGCCTGATGTTAAGCAGTTACCGTAGCCTATGGACGCTTGTAATACCAAAACTATCACTTGCGTGTTGCCAACCCCATTTTTTTTTACTCCAGGGCTTTATGGTGGGAGTATCCCTGGGATAGGCATACGTTTCTTTCAAAACGCATCCCTAAATGAGCGCTGGAGACCTGTACTCACACACAGGAACACAACTACAACACTGTGTGTAGTTATTTGGCTGTGGTCTTCTGTAAGGTGGAGGTCCTTCCCCAGTCGGGCTTGCTCGCTAGTATGGTGCCCTACCTCTCTTAAGATATTTGTACAAATCGTGAAAATTTAAAAGAATTTACTAATTATAATGTTCTATCTCTTTCTGTTCCAGTGCATCCGAAGGATCGTTCTTTCCCCCTCGCTCTCTGACCAAAACTGACATTGTCCATGTGTACGACAAGGATTTATGCAGGATACTGCCGTTGCAGTATCGTAAGGATGTTTATAAAGATGGTGAGTAAAGAACTAATTACATATTTATTATTGACTGGCGTATTGGTCTAGTGGTGACACTGACTGCTACGCTGGAGGTCGACGAGTCGTTTTCGGGTTCGATTCCCAACCAGGACAAATCTTTGTGTGATGAGCATAATTTTTGTTCTGTGTCTGGGTGTCATATTTTTTCTTTTAATTTTCTTCTATATAAACCTTGTCCTGACAATAACAAACACAAAAAATTAGAATTATCTAATTTGGAATTTGGGGGTGTTTCATTCAGTATGTCCATAACACGCCGCGCAGTCGTAAATGGCGAGGTCACCACTTAAACCACTGAACTAACTAGTTTAGTCTTATTTCAGGTATAAAAGCAGGTCTCTACACCCCTCCACCTTCGACCTTCGAGAGTGCTGATGTCAACCCTGACAACAAATGTTACTACCCAGGGGAGAAGTGTCCTCCTAAGGGGTTGCAGAACATCAGCCCTTGTCAATACAGTAAGTTAATTTTTTTTTTTTTTTTTTATACTACCAAGTAGGCAAACAAGCATACGGTCCGCCTAATGGTAAGCAGTTACCGTAGCCTATGGACGCTGCAACACCAGGGGTATCACTCGCGCGTTGCCGACCTTTTAGAAACCTTATAACTCCTTTCTTGAAGAACCCCTTTTTTTGAATTATTTTACTTTTGCCACTACTTAAGTTGTATGGACACCACATGACTAGAACGATACTAGATATAGAAACTAAACCCCGAGGACGGGGAACACCTCGAACCACATGGATGTCCGTAGTAAATAGGAACCTCAAAGAAGCCCAATTCAACAAAGCAATGACCCAGGACCAAGTTTGCCCTTAAAAAAGACAACTCCCGCACTAGAGAACAAGCTCTGTGACACGGGGGACTTTACAAACATACTCGTAGAAGTAACGGACACAAATTACACCCAAACTCAGAACAACTCTTTGTGGGTCACACAAAGTTTTGTCTTGTGTGGAAATCGAAACCACTACCTCGTGCGCAGCAGGCGCATACTGCGGCCACTGGATCACGAAGGCAGTCAAAAAAAGTTGACTGGAGACGCATGATACGGAGGGCCGCCAGGCCAAAAAGAAGACTACTTAGGTGGCAAACAAGCATACGGCCCGCCTGATGGCAAGCAGTTACCGTAGCCTATGGACGCTTGCCACACCAGGGGTATCTTTAGCGATCCTCTAAAAAGCTTTTTAACTTCTTTCTTGAAGAATTCGGAATACCTCAACAGATATTTGGCTATGGTAGTCTATAAGGTGAAGATCCTTCTCCAGTCTGATTTACTCTCTTGTGTGATGCCCTACAACTCTTATACATATGTAAGGCCAATGGCTAAAAGGTAAGGAACTTACATTATTTAAATTTATTTATTAAGATAATTGCAAGAATAGATAGTTATTAAAATAAAAATAACGTAACCTAAACTACTTACAAACAATCAGATATTGTATTTAAAGGTATTAACCAATAAATAAAATATCTGATTGAGGTCGCAGTTCTGAGAAAAGGTGCCCAAAACACTGGCCACATTGCCACGCTGGATCGCAATGCGTTAATCCAAGTCACAGCCAGACTTAAGGTCGTGAGATGACTCGACTAAACGCTTTTTATATTAAATTATTACTTATTTACAGATGCACCTGTATATCTGTCGTTCCCACATTTCTACGATGCAGACCCAGAACTGCTGGTCCCTTTCGAAGGTCTCAAGCCTGATAAGAAGAAGCATGAAACGTACTTCATGATACAACAGGTACAATCCTACTAATACCTATTATAAACGCGAAACTTGTGTAAGTATGAATGGATGGATGGATGGATGGATGTTTGTTACTCTTTCACGTAAAAACTACTTAATGGATCTGGATGAAATTTGGCACAGAGATAGATTATGGTCTGGAATAACACATAGGCTATAACTTTTTGCAGCGATAACCCACATTCACGCGGGCGGAGCCGCGGGCAACAGCTAGTTAATAATAATATAGTTCCAGTTGAGACAAAGGGTTTTTTTTTAATTACAGAAAGTTGGAGTACCACTTGAAGGCTTCGTAAGAGTACAACTGAACATGAAAGTGGACCGAGCACCAAATATACCAATCAACAACATTAATAACTTCCCAGATATGATCTTTCCAGTGATGTGGCTAGAAGAAGTAAGTACCCTTCATCTATAATATCATCATCTCAGGCAAAAGACGTCCACTGCTGGACATAGGCCTCCCCCAAGGATTTCCACAACACTCGATTTTACCAGGTCGTCGGTCCACCTTGTTGGAGGCCTGCCTACGCTTCGTCTTCCAGTTCGTGGTCGCCATCTATAATATATCTTCGTTTAATTGACAACGCGTGAGTGACAGCCCTAGTGTTGCAAACGTCCATAGGCTACGGTAACTGCTTACCATCAGGCGGGCTGTATGCTTGTTTGCCACCTTGGTAGTATACAAAATAAAAATTTCATTGACTTAAATTTCTTTTTGGTATGGTGTGTTGGTTCCGTACCTTTTTGTTACCTACTTCAAATTGTAACTTATACCAAATTGTAAATATAATACCTTGGCGATTAAAAAGAGTGGCCATTGGTTCTACGCCTGATCTTTCTCCGGTCGTGTCAGATTGCCGTCTCATCGGACTATGAGAGTGAAGGAATAGTGCACCTGTGTTTGTGCACACACTTGTGCACTATAATATATCTCTATATATAATCTCCGTAGAGATTGGCCGCCATGATCGAAATCGGTTTCGTCTATTATAAACTTATCTTTATTTCCAGGGCATCCACGAGTTATCAACTCCAATATGGCGATGGATCTACTTAGCCACTACAGTAGGTCCAGTGGCTGCACCCATCCTCACCTACTCTCTCATACTGCTAGGCCTACTGATATTAACCATAGTCTTCATCAAAGCTTACAAAAGTCTAGTAATCGGACAAAATTCGATAGAAATTGTTGAATTAGGCAGGCAAACTTTAAGGAGAGGGTCTACCCTTATAATAAACGGCTCCCATAAAATAATGCCGCATAGGGAGTCAGTCTACTTACCCCTCAATAATGACAAGATTGAAGAACTAAATTACGTAAGGACAGATTGTAGTTTGGAGATAAAAAATATTTTAAGAACTGACTTTGTAAAGTCAACTTTTAGTGACATGGAAAGGGAGTCTTTAATACGGTCTGACAACACTTTTATTTTGTCAGAACATGGTAGGTCTTCACAGGAATAAATGGGTTTAATTTAAACGACTGTTCCCCTGTTAATCCAGTGTTGTCACTTTGGTTTTGTCAGAGTTGTTAGTAAAATGAAGTATCACTTTACTTTTGTCATACTTAAAATGAATTTTAAACATAACTTTCATTTAGTATGTTTTAATTATTTATAATATTATTTTAATCTTAATTGATAAGGTAAATTTATTAATGCAGAAGTGACAAAAATACGCCGTCATCGTCAATAAAAATAGCTATGTATGAATTATACTTAAAATCTACATTAAACAAACATGATATGTAAAATAATAATATATATCCAACTTACTGACGTTCAACTTTACATTTGTCAGATACTATAAGTTATCTGACAACAAAGTATACGAAACTGACAAAGTGACAAAAATAAAATTTGTGTATCAGGGTATTTTTAAATATTAGCGTGATTAAAACAAATGCCTTTTCCAGGAAGAGCGAAAGTTCTCAACGAGTATACGAATAAGTAAGTTCATTTTTTCAGTAAAATAACACTTTGCACATAATCAAAAAGTTAACGATTCAATGCAATCTGAAATCCTGTGGCCATGAGCGCATAGAGAGAGGTGTACAAGGGAATGCACGTATAGCAATACATTTCTTTCCAAGAAGTCTTGGAAGAAAAGAATCGTCATTCCAAAAACATATGAAACGAGATCTAATATAAAATATCCAAGATATTATAAAGGTTTAACATCCATAGTTAATTTTTGTACCATGTTTTTCACTTTTATCTTTTTTAAATAATCTTGTGAGCGCCCATGCCTGTGACCTCGCTATACCAGGAAAAGCATAACTTTTGCGAAAGCGCTCTTGCTGGTAGGGATATCTTTTACAAATGCGCTCTTGTTGATACGGATAGCTTTTACGAATGCGCTCTTGCTGGTAAGGATATCTTTTACGAATGCGCTCTTGTTGATAAGGATAGCTTTTACGAATGCGCTCTTGCTGGTAAGGTCTAAATTCATAGGGGAACAGTTATAGGCTATATATTAATGTTAAGGTTGTGTTTACGACTGATTGCTAGGGACTCCGATTTTGATGGGGTCCGTTTAGTTTTTAAAAGAATATTTGCTCATTTTTATATTTTTCGTCTATAATGTAAAAAATATGAATTAAATTGATGCTGGAATTATTTTTAATTTATGCGTGTGCTGTTTACCTAACTTCAAAACTATTGCGTTGCTTGATATAATATTCTACAGCTATAAACACCATCAAACATTCATTATATATACTTTTTTTTTATTAAGGCGCCATCTTTTTTTTTTATACCGATGATTCTGCCAACGCAGGCCAGACGAGTTGGTATAGGGTTTTGTTTCTAGTTTTCCATCTCTTACAGTGGATAATATCTGCCTGACTTACTCCCTTAGTCGTCTCTTACAACATCCATGGGATGGAACGGAGTGGTGACATTTGTATTCTGAATCCGTCGTCACAAGGACTAAATAATGATTGATCGTGTATAAAATATTGTATATAATAAACCTACATATCAAACAGGTTTAAATGCCTATAATAATTGCGCCCATGTCTTGACTACAAAGCGCCCATATCTTGCCTCAGTGGCGCCCACTTCTTGCCTACGTTTGCCTCAAACGTGTATAAAAAAGACAGTCTAACTATTTAAAATTAAAATAATTATTTTTTAATTATAGACGAAAAAAATAACTAAATATTATTGGCCAAATTACTTAATTTTATACAAATTCCTTCATTATAAATAAAAGTATTTTATACACCTACCTATTTACTGCCTCTCGAACACTTATCTAATTTTGTACGTGTGACTAAATAGCCCTTGACAAAAGAGCTGATAACTTCTAAACGCTTGAACCGATTTCCATCAAACAAACATACAAACAATTTCAATCAAATTTGCTTTCCAAGAAAAGTATTTGCATCGAAATCGGCTCATGCGTTTGCGATTTATAATGCGACAAAGTAGCAACCAGTCCTCAATTTCTACCAGATTATTTTGTGATACATTTTGATATTTAAATAATAAAATTTATATAGGTTACACATATACCGGTGTTTATTGTTTTACTATTATCTGGTGTATACGTTAGTGGAGGGAAACTCTATAACATGTAATATAAAATGTACATTCCAGTTAATATTGTATAAGGAGGCGGCTTTAGACATTGCGAGGTTCCGAGCTCATAGATCTTTGCGAAGATCTTGTGCTTTCAAAAAATATGTAAAATAGAAGTGAGTTAATGAAGATGTGGTGTAATAACTACCACGGAAGAGCAAATGGTCGTTTCTCACAATTAATAGCAGAGTAAAAGTTTAATAAACGGTTTATTGTCCAAAAAGAAAAACGTTTTGACAGCTATTTGTGGATGGTAGAAAACTAGCGCCTCTAGTGGGTAATTTAGGAAACAACTGCGGTCAGAATTAAGTTTACATTTTAACAGAATATGGATTTTTATTTAGGTTTCTTGCTAGTTCTTCTCATGGCTCTGTCAGCGAACTATCTATGGGTAAATTGGCTGCCATCATCTTTCAGACTGCTATATTCATATTGATGACATTCATAAGTGTTACTTTGTAACCTAAATGAATTTTGAGATTAAGAGTTTTGGCCAGATCTTTGCCGCCGTTTAAGGCCGCCACTTTTTATATACTTATGAAAACATTCCTATATACTAATAAAGTGCTCAATATATAACTTACTTAGTCAATTTTTACACTAATTGGTCGTGTATTCGACTAAAAATGTATATTTTCTATGTATTTCTCATGTACTTACTTGCCTAATATGATTTAATAGGGTATTTTATATAAGACGCAAAATTATATCGTACACCGAAAATAAAAGTTACTAAATGTAACGAAAATGAAATTTCATATACGTTACAAAACATTTTATAGATTTAGAGAAAACAACTGATTCATGACGTCACACTTTCGTAACGCCATTGACAGTTTTGCTGTAAGCTTTTTTTTTTCATAACATGGGTATTGTGACGTATGACATTTGAAGATGAATGATTAAATCAATCTCTAAAGAGCCTTAAATCTTCTTTGATCTTCATCTTCAAATGTCAATTTTACGAGAAAAGGGACAGCAATATTTTAACATGTTTAAAAAAATACAATCAGATCAACATAGAACCTCATACTTTTTGGAAGTCAGTTAACCATTAGATATATTTCATACTAGCAATTTTCTTTTATACAAACCTTGTCCTGACGATAACAAAATAAAAAAAAAAGGATTATCAAATTTGGTGCAGTCGATCGGAAGTTATGCTTATATTTAGGAGGTACATTTTTATTCATATAGATTTTAAATCATATTTCATTTTAATTTAAGGTATAAATATTTTTTTGCGTTGTAAAATACCCTGTTAGATATACACGATTTTATGTAAATGTATTTGCTAAGGTGATTTTAAGGTTTGAAATATTCACATGCTAGCAAAGTGCAAGCAAACAAGCAAATATAATTCAATTGTCCTGCAAACGGAGTCTCTTTCACGGCGGTTAAACTCGACGGAGGTGCACTCTTTACTCCTGCACTCTCATAGCCAAAAGCTCTGGAGTGGCAAACACGAGTGACTTTTGTTAAAACGTGCGAAGAGGGACATAGCTATATATATAGCTCTGTCTCTTTCTCGTCCAAACGACAAGGCTGACGACCTGCCGGCTGATTCTCTAAGAAACAGCGATGGCAAACTGACAGTTGTGATCGCAAACTGACAGTTGTGATCGCAAACTGACAGTTGTGATTGCTCGGTGACGGCACAATCTATTGACTAAACGTCAAAAAGGGCTCTTACGGAATACCGATTTTCAATCTGACAGCCAGATTTTGCTCGGTTTTTGCTCTTACGAATACCCCTGCTGGTAAAAGTTGCAGGTGAATGAGGACACCTCAGGAACTAGTGCTGTAGAAGTCCTTGCAGCTGTCCAGTCCATGCATGTGTATATTTCAAGCTTTATATAAGTCTGTTATGCAAACGGCTGCTTTTAATATTCGATCGAGAATCGGAGACTTTCAATCGAGATTTTAGATTCGATTGATCGGAGCCGAATCCGTCACAGATCAGATTGATTTACTCTTGTATAAATACTGGGTCGTTGGAATTGGCATATCAATCATCAATCGTTTATTAATTTAAATAGAAAAAAAATAATTGTGATTGAATATTGAAAGCGGGCGTAAATAGTCTTGATATTAGACTATTCCAAGTTAAACTTACATATCTTATTAGAGTTTATTAAAGCTTTAAAGTATCAAGACTTCTGTTTTATGGATAAAATTATTTTTTTAATAATAATTAAAAGGAAAATCGGTGGTTCTTTGAACATATTTTTATACGAATTTTAGTTGTAATTGTAAATAGTAATTAAGAATTTTTTGTATCTAAATATAATATTGTTTAATGAAACTATTTTAAAAATTATATTTTTTTATTGTGTCCTTTAACTATAACCCACGAATTACGATTTCGTCACTTTTTATTGTGCTACTACGCGGCGGCATCTATCAGACTTATAGAATAACGCCACAATAAGCAACGAGTGAGAGAGTTCACCATAGCAAAGACAGATGTCACTGTTCCTAGAAACACGGAACCAGAGAACCGCTACAGATCGTAGCGTATAAGCGTAGTCACAGATAACATAATCACAGTCTATGAGGATCTCTTTTCATATAACAGTTCTTTACACTATAATACTAGGCCGAGGCGTAGTAAATATCCCACAAATATATTTGTATATACTTACTTACTTACGTAGAGATTAACTACCTACATCCAAATTTTACCTCTTTCTTTATAATAATAGTACTTGCAAACCGGCCACGCTTTGTTGTGGCTAAGTTTTACATTATATAATATCTTAACTTCTTCTAACATCTTCTTCCTAAACTATTCAATACATTCAATTAATTATTTGAACATTATCGTGGCATATTTTGTTTTTAGCACAGCGCCATCTTACCAAATACGGACACTAAAACATTGTCGGTAAACTAGCTTACATCGCCACCTTTTAGAAACTTATGGAACTTAATTATTATAAAAAATGTGTAGTGACGTCATTGGCATACTGACATCTATCGGGCAACTCGCCAACTAATACAAGAAACGCATGGTAAAATTGTGAACAGATTGAGAACTCAAGCTGTGAAGCTACCAAGGGCGCGGATACCATATGAATAGATGACCGTATAGATGTATTTTACCAGAGCATCTACGTGCTTGGAAGGGCACGCTAAAAGTCGGTCCCGACTGTTTAACAGACGTAAGATCACGAGTTCACGACAGAGGTTTACATGGGCGCTTTGAGCAACCCATATACACATGTCCCACTGCTGGGCACGGGTCTCCTGTCCTCTATCAAAAGAAGGTTCAGGCCTTAATCCACACACGCTGGCCAAGACAAGCCTTTAGACATGTGTCCTTACCGTTAGTGGATGGTAAATCATTTTGATTAGTTCGTATGAATTCCACAAAGTGAAATTCACACTGGTCACAGAGACTTTTGCAAACAAGTCGGTTACCACTGCTCGACTATCCAGGGTCTAGGTAGGTAGGTAGGTACTGAACCTCAGTAAAATAAAACTATAAAATAGGTAGTTACTAATTTATTAATTATTCTAATCCATGTTCTGATCTTTTAGCTTCTCCAGCTGTTGCCTGAAACAGATAAAAAAATAAATTAGTATTTTTTATATTTTAAATAATTAAAGGTCGGCATCGGACAAAGCGTGGTTACAAAATAAAACAGTAGTGATGTACATAGAACGGGTGCCACTTGGAGCGTATATCAATGATGACACCGCATAAATCAAATCGAAAACGTCCAAAAAAAATTCTATTTTTCAAGACTTCAAAAGAGACGTAGTTCAGAAGTCAAGTTTTTTTTTTATTATTAGAAGGATTTTTGTTCACATTAACACGCCAATCCTATTGTAATATTTTTAAACTAAAATATAAACTTATATAAACATAACTAAACTATATGTTACTTGTAAATATTTGATACCAAATAACAGAAATTCTTTGCCAAAGTAGAGTGTTGTTTTTTTTTGTTACCAAAGAACTCCGACATTTATAAACCAATTTGGAAAAATATATTTTGTATTTAAAAATTCATATTAGTTTCATTTTGTGAAAATAAAACTTTGATAATGAAATTATAAAATAGCTATTTTGGTATTCTATGCAACAAATTAAACATTTGCATTCAGAAAGCATTTTGGTGAATTGAAACCTATTTACTCCAAAAATTTAAAAACTTTTTGTCAATGTAAATACTGATGGCCATTGGGGCAAAAAGGTTCTGTTGACAGTGAACTGGACCCCAATTCCGCTAATTTATGGATGGATCTATTGAATCTTAATTGAATCTCAGTAGCATTTTTGTTATTCTGCTAATAAAGTTATGACCAATAGTTGGAAAACCAAAGGTCTTAAATTATTTAGCAGAATACTAATGTAAGACCAAAAATGCTAATAATTTAAGACCATTGGTTTTCCAACTATTGGTCATAACTTTATTAGCAGAATACCAAAAATGCTACTGAGATTCAATTGAGAATCAATTCAGATTTGAATCTGAATTGATTCTCAATTGAATCTACGGTTTACGTACCGTACGGTAAAATTTACGGTTGGCTCTATTGATAGAGCCATCCGTAAATTAGCAGAATTGAGGCCCTGGAAGACGAAGCGAGGGCAGGAAACTAAGGACGACGACCAGTAGATGTTGGGGGCAGCTCATGAATATACTGATTGCTGTGGTAACCCTCGAGTCTTTCAGCTAAGATGATGATGAGGCCCAAAACTCACGCTTTGCCCGAACGACGCCGACCACAACACAATAAAAAAATAACGTGCAAAACAGGGCAAATAAAAATAATCAGGCATAACAAGTACTTTTATCCAATTAATACTCAACCTGTATGTTAGTATTAGTAACACAAAACACGTGGATAATTATAGCATTAGTTTACATCAATTATTTAAGTTAAAAAGTGGCCCTCAATTTTGTTAATTGCGTATATAGGAGATCTGTCATACAGGTCTTGAACCTACTACAGAATCCAGCTCTCCCAGGGTTATATTTACGACGCCCAATATTTTTATTGTAACCTTGGAGAGAAATAAATGATTTATTATTATTATACCACGCGAACAAAGCAGTGGGTGGACGCTAGTATTATATAGAAAAGTCCGAGCCATTGTTAATTCTATTCTGTTTACATTATTTAAAATGAGTTGTAAAAAAATATCGTCGGTCGAATCAGTATCTGAAATTTACTAATTGTTCAGCCCCTCTAGACAAGTGGCATAAGTGATAGTCAAATCGAAAAGTCAAAAAAGCAAATGTATGGGATTTGACGTAAGTATACGATTTTATGTCGTACATTTGCTTTTTTGACTTTTCGTTTCGACTACCGTTAATGCCACTTGTCTAGAGAGGCAGTAGTGCTATTTTTTTAATTCGGTCGTTTTTCACGATCATAATTTCTTACCTAAAACTTCTACTTAACTAATTATATCTTTCAATGTGTATATTTGTTTTTTATTTACTTCTTTTAGTTGTGGAGATATTAAAGAAAAGATTCATTACTTTTCGTTATTTTTAAGATTGGAAGGAAAGTAGTAAAGGCTTTTCGTAATTGTTCATAAGTCTGGTTCCGTTAAGATTTTAGTTACGTCATTTCATGACATGGTAAAAAATGCCCTATGTATTACGATGACAGAAATAACTCCAAATCGCTGATTTGTTAGATATGCCACTTCGTGATTCGACCAATGATATATTTTTTTATGTATTGTGTTAGTTATAGCGAATAAAGGCTAAATTAACAAATAGCAAATTAATTCGCAAGTTACAGGCGGAACGTCTTCGATGACCCACTGGTGGGTCATTAATAGTTTTTAATCCTCTTTTAAGCTGTATACGCGAGATTTGGATGACAAAAGAGTCACCATTATTTACTGCGCAGTATTTTTGTTTTTAAGGGTTTCATTTTCCAGGTGGAAGGAAATCGGTCCCTATATCGAAAAGTGGCATTCTATACTTATTATAAATGCGAAAGTTTAGATGGATTGATAAATGTTTATTACTCGATCACGACAAAATGGCTGATTTAATCTGGATGAAATTTAGACAGAGATAGAATATACTTTGTGTCCGTTAATTGTATGTTTGTAAAGTCCCCCGCGATTTAGTGCTTGTTCTCTAGTGAAGGAGTTGTCTTTTAAAAAAGAAAAGATCTGATCTGAAATAGCACGTAAGCTATATATTAGTGGAACCGTAAGCATGATTGTTCATGAAATGGAATTGTTATCAGGAATTATGACCACCACCAATTTTTGTTTTAGAGACCGTTTTTCTTCCACCATGGGCAATGCACGGAAATGAGTAAAGCGGAACAGAGTTTAGTGAAAGTTAACTTTTAACATTAATGCTTAAAAAATTGTCGCAAAAAAATTGACACTTTCGCAAAATGTCACTTTCGCACATCGTTAGTACCTATTTTTTCTGTTTCATTGTCATGAATCAAATTCTCCAAAAGTGACTTTACGAAAATTTTATTTTGCGAAAGTGACCAAATTTTTGAAGATGACATTTTGCAAAAGTGTTCTACGTTAAAACTCTCTTAAAACTCCAGTCCACTCTGCTTATCTCCATTTTAATGGCACAAGGTTAGGCAATCGACGGACAGAACCACTAGACACCGTGTCTAACATCCGACAAATAAATCAGATATACAAGATGTCGATTTAATTATTAGAATACCTGTAGTCTATAATTAAGACTCATGAATGATACTCTACAGAAATATATAAATAAACAAAAAAATAAAAATACAAAATATTATTCTTGGTATTGTAAAATACCGAAACACCCCAAATTTGTTTAATTCGAAAAGTAAAAAAAAAAAAAAAAAAACATGATGTTATAAGCTGATGATGATGGTAAGTAATAAAAAAGCTAAAAGTGCCGCTAGCGCCGCATGTACCAGAGTACAAACCATTTTGATTTATCGTGCATTTGTAAAAATAACACATGGAAGTGACCGACTTCAAAAAAATTTTCATTCATTATTGGGACAGAATATAAAATGGTTGAAAAATCATTGTACTCGAATCCATTACTGATTTTGAACAAACTACTATTAGGTTTACTCTTTACTAAGAGTAGGGTTGAATATTACGTATCTAAGAGTCAATCCTTACTAATATTATAAATGTGAACGTTTGTAAGAATGGATGGATGTTTGTTACTCTTTCACGTAAAAACTACTGAACGGATCTGGATGAAATTTGGCACACAGATAGATTATGGTCTGGAATAACACATAGGCTTTTTGCAGCGATAAGCGACATCCACGCGGGCGGAGCCGCGGGCAACAGCTAGTATATTAATATTTCGGTGACGGATTAAGAATACAAATGTCACCACCCCGTTCCATCCTGTGGGTGTCGTAAGAGTCGACTAAGGGATTCAGGCAGACAATATCCACTGCAAGAGAGGGGAAAACTCGGAACAAAACCCTATACCAACCCGTCTGGCCAGCGTGGTATAGTAGGCTAATATCCCTCCAAATGTATGGAGGAGACCCGTGCCAAGCAGTGGGACGTTTCTGGGTTGACACGTATTGGTTATATGTACGAGTCTACGACTATTAATTTTTTAATATATTGGTTCCCTATTTTAAGTATTTGAGTAATTAAATCGTCATATATTAACAAAACCAATAAGTACGCAAGACAGATGAACAGTCACCTAATGATTCTGTCATCGATAGCCTTGGATGACAATGGATTACATAATAATATATATATAAATATGAAACAGCATAAGTATTTTCTAATATTCATGTACTCATACTAAGATATGATGACAATGAATTTCTACATCCCAAACTAATCTACGATGCTCTCGTTGAGTTCTACTCCTCTGGTTCAGACTCTTGGTCTGCCAGAGCCATGATCTGGGCCTGGGCCTGGGCCTGGGCCTCAGCTTGCCTGGAAGAAATCGCTTTATGCAATATGGCCGTCATTATAAATAAAAATAAAAGCCATATAACTACTACAGATTTAAATAACTACTGCAGATTATGTAACTACTGGAATTTAAATAACAACTGCAGATTTAAATAATGACTGCCGATTTAAATAACTGCAAATTTAAATAACAACTGCAGATTTAAATAATGACTGCCGAATTAAATAACTGCAAATTTAAATAACAACTGCAGATTTTAATAATGACTGCCGAATTAAATAACTGCAAATTTAAATAACTGCAGATTTAAATAACTACTGCAGATTATGTAACTACTGGAATTTAAATAACAACTGCAGATTTAAATAATGACTGCCGATTTAAATAACTGCAAATTTAAATAACAACTGCAGATTTAAATAATGACTGCCGATTAAAATAACTGCAAATTTAAATAATGACTGCCGAATTAAATAACTGCAAATTTAAACAACGACTGCAGATTTTAATAATGACTGCCGAATTAAATAACTGCAAATTTAAATAACTGCAGATTTAAATAATTGCAAATGTAAATAATAACTGCAGATTTTTAAAGAATTATTAATTGAATTGATTTATATTAATATTTTGTGTAATATCTCAAAATTAAATTTAAAAACTAAAGTATTTACCATGGTACAATAAATAAGCTCATCTTTCGACAAACAATGGTCATGTAGGTCACTAAGGTCACTAATTTATAATTTTTGTTGATGATTTGTATGTTTGTAAAGTCGCCCGCGACACAGGCCTTGTTCCCTGTCCGGGGAGTAAAAAAATATTAGTATTAATTCTTGTGAATTTTTACTACTTAAAGTGCCACCCGGGATGGGCCGGTCTTCCTTCACCAAACTATGTTTTTTATTTGATTACTAACCAAATGAAATTATGATAAATGCAGTTTATTCTTGCAATAACGTAATTGAACTAGTCTGTAAGCTAGTGTCACTTTTAGAAAAGACCATATTTTATTGGACCATGGTCTTTTAAAATTATAATAAATTATTGATATAGATCACATAATGGCACTTACGCCTTAGCTTGTTGATTGACAATGGATTTGAAAACTACTTTGGGTAAATCCGGATTTGCCTCCTGCATGGCCTGGACGTAGAGCCTAAGGAAATGTAATAAACTGAGGCCACTCTTTTCAATCAGATAGTTACAATTTGTTATAGCTTAAAAAGTGATGCAACCAAAGAATTTATGATGAAAAACTGGTACGATAAAAAATATGAATCTACATTTTTTTTTTATTTTTACTTTTAAACTACTTGATAATAAATTAACCATTTTGTTATTAAATAATGTATTTAACTATAATTTATTTTTGAATCATTGAATGCCACAGCGGTTATATAACCTAGAAGATTTTTTATTGTTTTGTAGGTGTGGGCATTAGCCATGTAAATAATTTAAAATATTAATAATCATTAGAATTAATTATAGATGCATGCTATTAGTAGGTTAGTATATGATGACAGTGCAAAAGCAAGATGTTATTCAAAATATTATATTATTATTACGCTTTAATTATAACTTCCATGATTGAAATGATGACTATATTATTAGTGTGAATGAAGCAAAAGAAGTATGTTAAAACATTAGCAAGCAATACTAAAAATTACTTTGCCCATAGTATGCTGTTTTATAAAAAAAAATCACTTAACACGTTGACGGACAGTGAACGCCTATAGAACTTAATGACAATAAAACAGCTATTGTGTCTACGTTACTGTCCGCGAAAGTGTAATAAATGACTCAAATAAATGACTTCAAAGGGCTGCAACACATACAGTTTTCTGATTCACCCCGCTCTCCAAACACATTGAATCATGTAATAATAAGGGCCTGTACTAAGACGTGTTAAAGTCTCTCGAGTGAGAAAGAGAGATGGAGCTATACATGCTATATAGTTCTGTCCCTCTCTTTCGTTCGAGCGACTTAAGTTTTCACACACAATGGTACGGCATCAGAGGTTGGTGTTTAAGCCTTATCGGAGCATGTCTTCTGCCAGGGAACTGGTTCCAAACCAAATGCTAAGATGCTAGTAGTGTACGACTAGGTGTGCAGAGCTAGGCTATTAGGCACGCACTAACAAGTGCTTTATATATGTATTATGTCCTGTCATCCCTGGACTGCCTCTGTTACCAGTGATAGGCTCACATACTACTATCTCTGTGAGTCGTTCCTTCTGGACATGGTCTATGGTCTGCAATGTGCCCTGCACAACCTATAGCACCAGAGCTAACACACATGAGTATTTTTTGTAGGAAATTATTAATGTCTATTTGTCTCAAATACTAGCCAGAACTGTTTGCGTTCTGAATTCCCGCAGAAATAAAATATTTTGTGCTAAAATAACTTGGCTATTTGTTCTGAATTAGGAGTATGCTGGTGAGTGTGGTGTTGAATTAAGAATACAAATGTCACCACACCGTTCCATCCCGAGGGTGTCGTAAGAGTCGACTAAGGGAGTAAATCAGGCACATAATATCCACTGCAAGAGAGGGAAAACTCGAAACAAAACCCTATACCAACTTGTCTGGCCAGCGTGGTATAGTAGGCTAATATCCATCCAAGTGTATGGAGGAGACCTGTGCCCAGCAGTGGGACGTTTATGGGTTGAGATGAGAGGAATATAATTATAATTTCTGAATAAGGATTGAGAATCAGGAAACTGTATGTATCTAAGCGCTTACACAGAAATCTTCATTTTTTTATATTCCATAGTAAAAATATAATTAAAAACTTACTTTAATTGTTGGTTAAAGTCATCCTGGACAATGTCGTCTTCCCAGTTGTCCTCCCATACGGAGACTTCGTCATCAACGGGGTCAGTGTCCGTGAACCAATCTTAGAAGAAAAGAAAATAATATGATTTATTTTTTTATACTACATAGTTTGTTTGTCGGGGCGTTATCCGCACTTGGCCGCTCAAGTGGGCCTTTGTACATGACTTCCCTTAGGCTATTCCATCCAGCCCAACCTCTTTCAGAAAGCTGCTTGCTGGCTTTCTGGAGGTTGTTTTATAGTACATAGGTGGCAAATAAGCATACTGCCCTCCTGATAGTAAGAGTTACCATAGCCTATGGACACTGCCAATACCAGAGGTTTCACTTAGGTGTTGCGGCCCCAAATATTTTAGCACTAGGGTTTTGTAATACTCAGAGATAGAAATATGTTTTGTAAAAAACATATCCCTTAAAAAAGAAACCTGTAATCACATACAGGACCACAACTACACCACGGTGTGTAGTTATTTGGCTGTGGTTGTCTATACAGAGGAGATCTTTTTCCATTGTGTGATGCCCTGCCTCTTCGCTATTTTTTTTTTATAATGGAGTTTGTGTTGAGTCAGTAATTGATATAAATGAAATCAAAATACTCAGGCAAATAAGTTCGCTGAGAATTTTTTAAACTCTAGGGAGGGGGTGGAAGGGGCAGCCTTCCACCCCACCCTTTCTGGCAACGCCCTTAAATGGATGATTCCAAATTAAGGCGTGTCTGTAATATACTGCAACCGGATAATTACCTTCGTAGGTTTAATTCACATCCTGGACAAATATTTGTATGATTAGAACAATTCTTTGTTTTGGTTTTTGGTGTATTATCTCCAATATGTAAGTATATACATAATTATGTATAGATACATTATAGCCAAACACAGAATCGTAATGAAAAGAACGATTCTTTGTTGTGTCTGGGTGTCATTTCAATGCAAATTATGGGTCGATAAATTACGCCATAGAACAAAGAATTGTGCTTTTCACACAAAAAATTGTCCTGGGTGGATATTAAACCCACGACTACCAGCTTAGCAGACAGGGCGATTAACCACTATTCCAATAAGTCGGTTAGCAATGATTAAAAATGCCGGTTTACCTTTGTCAAAAAAATCAATACTCACTTTCAGTAGGGAATTCCTCGAATTCGTCATCTTCTTCAAGCAGCCCCAGGTCTACTTTTTGCTTATCGACGTTAGAGTCGGGCATTTTCATCAGAAATTGCTGTTTAACCATTTTTAGAGTTTTAAGTGAGAGTTTATAAGACAATCGAAAATTTAGTCGCAAATTGCAATGGCGTCAAGACGAAATTGCAAGTTGTAATGTTTTTGACAGATAAAATCATGTTATTGATCGGTGGGTAGTGTTACCTTTTTCAAAATAAATTCACTATATTCCAATTTTCTTACTTGGTAACATCATAAAATAACATAATTTGACCGCGCCTTTCGATAAAAATAAATTGTATTTACTTCTTATTTTATCTATTTCTTTTATATTAATAATTTATTATTCTACTTATTTATTCACGCTCGAAATATTATGTATGATGAAAGTATGAAACTCATCATCTCATGTGTGCAACACCTAATAAGCGCCATCTAGATCAAATGTCATGTAGCTGTATGCTTTACGACATTTAATCTAGATGGCGCTAAAAGGATACCTTCATTCAAAAATAAAAAAATAATCCTCCTTGCCTTCATTGCACCAGAAAATCACAATTTAAAGTACCTATCTTGTGAATGTACCTACATAGAGGTTGTATTCATTGAGCCCTTCTAAAATGTAAAAGTTTGTGAGAATGAATGTTTGTTACTCTTTCACGAAATACCTATTGAACGAATCTGGATGAAAATTTGGTATAGAGATTGGAATAGCCAATAGGCTACCTACGCAATAACCGACATCCATGGCGGCCGGAGCCGCGGGCAACACAAGACAAGCATCAGAATAACCAGATTAAATTTGTAACAACAAACAAACTGACATTGACTCGCACTGTGGACTCACATATGTATAAGGCTCATTACAAACCTACATTATAGAAATCTAAAAGCTGAATCGGTTTATTGGATATTCTACTTTTAAACGTCTTTTACCTCTGATTTATCGAGAGAACCATAACATTACACAACAGTCTGTAAAGACTTCGTTAGTCCTACTAGGCCGTTGCCTAAAATGGTATAACCAATGATGCAAAGTTGATATCGAGAGGGAACGTAGAGCGTTGGCGGTGCGATGTAACATGGTAGCCCGCAGGTTTGCACGATGTAGTGAGCCTGTCAAAATTACTTTGTACAGCCTACTGCCAAATACCTATTCTACACGTGCAGCCTGTGGACCATCTATACGCAGCGCGCCGTCAGTGCTTTACGTGTCTTACATAATAATGGCTTTAGAATGCTGATGGGGCTGCCCCGCTTCTGCAGTGCATCAGGTATGTTCGCGCAAAGCCATACTAATGACTTTATTGCGTTATGGCGCAAAAAAACAGCCTCTTTGCTCTGCAGAGTTCGGGCCAGCTCCAACAGTATTCTGCGAATGATTGCCGATAGGTATGATTCGCCTATTTTGAACCATTGTAGGTACGCGTAGATGCATGTCTACCGTACAATTGGTTTCAAAATAATTGTTGTGTAGCTCTTTAATTTTGTTTACTAACATAGTTCTAAGTTTATTGTTACTAACATAAAATGAATTCGGTGTTTGAAATAAAAGTTATTATATTTTTTTTATTTTAAAGCGAAAGCTCGATTGACAAATGCAATTTCTAAACTGGAACAGTTTTGGTGATTTGCCTTAAATTTAACACAAGGGTTTAAGAAAAAAGTCCTATATATACTAAATTATAAAGCGGTAGTTTGTGACGCTGTAGAGGACCTGTGCCCAGCAGTGGGACATATATCTATGGTGATACTTACCAAATTAATAAAATACAAAATAAAACAAAATAATTGAATAATAACGTTTATTTAAAATTAACTAATTTAAACATATTTTAATAGACACGTTAAAAATGATTTTAATAACAAGCGCTAATGACATTATAAACAAAGATACACTACCTCCATACTGAGCTGCGTTCAGTTTTGTTGCCATGTTTTTGTACGTTCTTGCTTATAGATTCAAAGTATGAATGCGATAGATAATACAGAACGTAATGATACAGAAAGAGATAGTGATATTCTTGTCTTTCTTACTATAATATCATTGACTAGCGCCGTACATTTCACGATTATAATAAATTACTAGTAAGGCCAGCTTGATTTAACATTAAAATTATAAAAAATATAAGCTAGTTTTTGATAAGCGGAAGCTCAAAACCACCCTAAGAACAACAGAGCCTCTAGACAAGAGGCATAAGCGATAGTCAAATCGAAAAGTCAAAAAATAAAATATATGGAATTTGACGTGAGTCTACGATTTAATGTCGTAAACTTACGTCAAATCCCATTTTCTTTTTTGACTTTTCGATTCGACTATCGCTTATGCCACTTGTCTAGAGGCTCAGAGGAGCTATGATTAGATCGAATCGAAAAAGAGGAGATCCGTAGAACCAGCATAGAAGAGAATAGCCTCAATTAGGTGGTTATAGCATAGTGTAAAGAATCTCTCTCTGTATAGTAAGGACCCTGTCATATAATCTATCTAGACTTATATTAAAAAGAGTAAAGATTTGACAATTTTTAATACTACTTGGGTAGCAAACTTTACACAAATATGGTACGGTTCCAGCACCGAATTCTATAGAAATCATCCCATGTGTAAATTTCACCGGGGTAAACAAGTAATTACAATGGTAATATAAGCAAAACAGTGTAGATAGGTTATAATTGACCAACTCTGCTGCCTCGCGAGGCAGCTTACCTGGTAATCACATGGAGCAATCAGTCAGACAACGTTCAAATTGGCTCGCGAAGCAAATATGTCTGCACATTACGAGGCAGCCTCGCGCGCGGCATGCCTCGCGAGGCTGCCTCATGATGTCTATATATGACTGACCTGTTGGTTTAGTGGTTAGTGACTGACTGCTACGCCGGAGGTCGTGGGTTCGATTTCCACCCAAGACAAATCTTTGTGTGATGAGCATGAATGTTTGTTTTGTGTCTGGGTGTAATTTATCTATAACATGCATGTATTTAGAAATATATAAGTATGTTTATCAGTTGTCTGGTTACCATAGTACAGGCTCTGCCTAGTTTGGGATCAGATAGCGATGTGTGAGTTGTCCCGACATTATTATTATTATAATTATCCTCCTTACGACGACGCGTGTCGCACTATAGCAATATTTTTGTCTCGACGCTTACGATAATTAGAAATATTTGTACTTATCACAGAAATTATGAATTGTTTTGAACATAGATAATTCATTGATCCAGTGTTGCAACCTTAGTAGGTATTTGATTATTAAAAGTTGATATTAGGATTGGCGGTAGTCCCAAATTGATATTCCTCTTCAGTTTGAGCAGGTTGATTTTGATCCTCTTGTTCTGAGAAGTATGTGTCTAATAATTGGAGAGTTTTCTTGTATATCTGTAATTAAAAACTTAAAAATTTTAACTCTGATCTTTACTAATATTATAAATGTGAAAGTTTGTGAGAATGGATGGATGTTTGTTACTCTTTCACGTAAAAAACTACTGAACGGATCTGGATGTAATTTGGCACAGAGATAGATTATGATCTGGAATAACACATAGGCTACTTTTTGCAGCGATAACCGACATCCACGCGGGCGGAGCTGCGGGCAACAGCTAGTACAAAATAAACCATTAAAAAGTTAACGGCTCAACCGATTTTGATCATGATAAAACAGATACACTACTAGAAAATCTGCTTTCAAATAAAAAAACCGCATACAAATCGGTTCAACAGTTTAAGAGCTACGGTGACACAGACAGATTTTTTGCACCAGGGATAAATAATCAAATTCTGCTCTAGGGCTTGTATTGCAGAAGAATTTACAGACATACTATTATTATCAAGGAACACAAGTACGCCTAAACCCAGAACAACTATCTGCGGATCACAGTAATTAAAAACACGCTGCGTATTATAGAATAGCGAGGTTACCAACTGTGGATTCAATATTATAATTTTGTTTGCCATTTTTTAAGGGTATACCCACATACCTGTTCATTCTCATGTTGTTGTAGACCCTCAATCTGATCTAAGGCTCCGATTTCTTCAAGTTTTAAGCATAGAGGTTCTACTTGACCAAATTTCATTGCAGCCTGAAACAGAAAATATTATTTTATCCCATTTGGGTGGCAAAGAAGCATACGGCCCGCCTGATGGTAAGCAGTAACCAAAGCCTATTGATGCTTGCAACGGCAGGGCCACATTGGCGTGTTGCCGAAACCAATTTTATACCAGGGCTTTAAGATGGAGATTCATGGGATGGACCGACGACCTGGTAAAGGTTGCGGGCAACCGATGGACAAGGTCGGCTCAGGATCGAGAGTTGTGGAAATCCTTGGGGGAGGCCTATGTCCAGCAGTGGACGTCTTTTGGCTGAGATGATGATGATGATGATCCATGGGATAGGAAAACGTTTAATTGACTTGTATTTTTTATTATGTCGACCATCCATTGAAAACCAGCAAATAGCTGAATGGGAAGGTCATTTATTTTTTGTTTGTATACTATAAAATTGTACCTATTGTAAGTATCTATTGTACCTTAACAAGAAATAAATTTTAAATAATTTTAAATTTATTTTTTGTTAAGGTACAATAGATTTAGTTTTTAATTAGAGAGACACAGAAATTTTTTTTTTTTTTTCTGTGTCTCTAAAAACGCATCCCTCAACTCACACACAGGAACACAATAACACCACTGTATGTAGTCATTTAGCTGTGGTCTTCTGTAAGGAGGAGGTTCTTCTCCAGTCGGCCTTATCTTATCTTGTGACGGGGCTGTCCTTGCGGCCAGCGCACTTCGACCCTTGGGGTCTTTTGTGCATGCCCCTACCTTACCGCTCACCCTACGTCTTGGTCCCTGAATACTTCCTGCATGAGTTTCAGTACATCCTTGACGGGGGCGCGCCTGTAATCCTCCGGTTCAGGGTATGCCTGTCCCAGAAGGCTCATTCTTCTTGAGGCCAACGCATGGCACGTGCATAGCCAGTCCAGTCGGGCTTGCTCACTAGTATGGTGCCCTACCTCTCTTAAATGCTTTAAACTACTTACTTGTAACAAATTACTGAGTCCATCAAGCACAACAGAGATAGCCTTATGATCAGGAGATGATAGAAGAGCGCAGTATGGCTCCAAGAATCCAGCTGATATAAGAGCATCCAGCTGTTCTGGAGTACCACCCAGACATAAGTTGGTTATAGCCCAAGCTGCTTCTTTTTGACATCTGAAAATTTAAAAAAATCATTGTTTTGTTTTATTTTTGTTTTATATAAAGACAACTCCCGCACTAGAGAACAAGCTCTGTGTTGCGGGGAATTTACAAACATACAATTAGCGGACACAAATTACACCCAGACTCAGAACAACTCTTTGTGGGTGTCACACAAAGTTTTGTCCCTGAGCGGGAATCGAACCCACAACCTCATGCACAGCAGGCGCATACTACACTTACTGGACCACCAAGGCAGTCAAAATCATTAATTTACTTTCATTCCAAAACTCATTCAAGTCAAAACCGTTGAAGAGATCTGGATGGAATTTGGCGTAGGAGTAGAATATAGTCTTGAATAGCACATAGGCTACTTTTTAACACGAAATAAGAAATGGTCCCGTAGGATTAGGGAGTATATATAAAAAACTATAAGTAAAACTGCCTCGGTGGTTTAGTGGTTAATGTGTGTGACTGTTGATCACGAGGTCCCGGGTTCGACTCCCGGGTGGGACCAAAAATTTATGATGTGTTTTTTGTCAAGAAATTCACAATAGACGCTCGGAGTTTGGAAATTGGGGGTGTTTACACCTCCGTGCCTTGAAGAGCACGTAGCCGTTGGTCCTAGGCCTGATCTCTCTCCGATCTCCGTCCACTCGGACTATGAGAGTGAGGAAATAAAGAGCGCATTTGTAGTTGCGCACACACTTGTGCATTATATCTCCCGAGCAGATAACAAGTCTCGGTTGACATTAGCCACCGTAACCGAAATTCGGTTAGGAGTGCATTATCTATACTATAAAAATGAATCGCTGAATGTGTTGCTAAGCGCAAAACTCGAGAACAGCTGAACCGATTTCGATAATTCTATTTTTGCTATGTTCATTATTGAAGGGAGAAGGTTTTTATGTAAAACAAAAATAAGAAAGTTGCGCTGAAAATAATTTAACGCGGGCGAAGTTGGGGCGGCCCGCTAGTTATATAAAAAAACTCACTTAATATCTTCATTAGCCACAACATGTATCAGGTGTTCAAGTACCCCACTGTCTATAGCCCGCTGGATTTGAGCCTGAGTACCAGCGAGGATGTTGCTGACAGCCCACGCAGCTTCCTTCATGAGGGAGGGCTTCCCGCAGCGGAGGAGGGTCATTATTGGGTCCAGGCACTTCTTGTCGAGGCAGCGGTCCGTCTGAAAAATAGTACAAGGGTAATTTTTATATTATTATAACTGTTGCCATTGCACCATACTAGCGAGCTTACCCAACTGGGGAAGGAGCCTCCACCTGACAGAAGACCACACAACTACACCGCTGTTTGTAAATAATTACAAACAGCGGTGTAGTTGTGTTCCTGTGTGTGAGTACATCTCCAGCGCTCATTTAGGAGTTTTTAACAAAACGTTTATTCTCTTAAAGCCTTGGTAATAAAAAACATGAGTCGGCAACACGCAAGTAATACCTTTTTAATACAATTTTTAATTACAAGTGTCCATAGGCTGCGGTAACTGCTTGACATCAGGCGGGCCGTATGCTTGTTTGTTGTAGTAAAAAAAAACCCATAAAAGTCCAACTGCTGGACATGGGTCTTCTCCATATACTTCAAGGGATATTAGCCTACTATGCCATACTGGCCAGATGGGTTGGTATAGGGTTTTGTTTTTCCTTCCTTTCCGTCTTGCAGTGGATATTGTCTGCCTATCTCGTCTCTTACAACACCCTCAGGATGGAACGGGTGACATTTGTATTCTTAATCTGTCACCACACAGAGTCTTAATCTTATCCCAGGGATACTCCCATCTTAAAGCCCTGGTGTAAAAAATGGATCGGCAACACCCTAGTGATACTTTTAGTACTGCAAACTCTATAGGCTGCAGTAACTGCTTAACTTCAAGAGGGCCGTATGCTTCTTTGCCACCTATATAAGTATAAAAACACTTAAAGCCCTGGTGAAAATCATGGGTAGGGTACCATTTAAAATTATTAAGCTTTATAAAGCATACTCCTTTGCTCAATTGCACTTTTTATCTTTTTGCTTGACTCGTTTCACATTGACACCAATGAAAGTTGACATTGTAGAGCCAATACCCTCAAATATTCCTTTTATAAGTTTAGCTAAATCAAATGCTTCAGCGGGATTTATAAAGCTCTGATATGTTAGCTATATACTAACATATATAAATATTTGAGGGTATTGGCTCTACAATGTCACCTTTCGTTGGTGTTAATGTGAAACGAGTCAAGCAAAAAGACTGGAGTGAAACTAATAATAATATAATAATATTTTCGGGACAACTCACACAACGCTATCTGATCCCAAACTAGGCAGAACCTGTACTATGGTAACCAGACAACTGATAAACATACTTATATATTTCTAAATACATACATATTATAGATAAATTACACCCAGACACAGAACAAACATTCGTGCTCATCACACAAAGATTTGTCCTGGGTGGGAATCGAACCCACGACCTCCGGCGTAGCAGTCAGAGTCACTAACCACTAGACCAACAGGCCAGTCGAACTGGATGCAATACCAGTATTGCAAACATCCATAGGTTACGGTAACTACTTAACATGAAGCAGGCCATATGCTTCTTTGCCACCTAAGTAGTATAAGAAAAAATATACATACCTGTTCATCAGACCCTGTAAGCATATTTCCAATAGCTCTCAACGCTGGGGTCCTGACTCCGGGTGACTTGTGATTCAACAGTGCCACCAGCCGACTGAGGAGCTTAGGTGTCTGCTGTACCGACTCTATGCGTTCATTTGGACCGTCTGTTAAATATGACAAAGCCCAACAAGCATCCGCTGGAAAGACATTATTTGTAATTAATACTAGTTGTTGCCCGCGGCTCCGCCCGCGTAGATGTCGGTTATCGCTGTAAAAAGTAGCCTATGTGTTATTCCAGACCATAATCTATCTCTGTGCCAAATTTCATCCAGATCCGTTCAGAAGGTTTTTCATGAAAGAGTAACAATCATCCATCCATCCATTCTTACAAACTTTCACATTTTTAATATTAGCAAGGATAAAATGCCACCTACTTCGCAAAAGAGGGAGGATACAAATCAGTAATCCTTACTAATATTATAGATGTGAAAGTTTGTGAGTATGGATGGATGGATGTTTGTCACTCTTTCACGTAAAAACTATTGAACGGATCTAGACGAAATTTGCACAGAGATAGACGTTTTAAAGCGATGACCGACATACACGCGGTCGGAGCCGCGGGCAACAGCTAGTACAACATTATATGGTATGGTATGACGGGCTGTTGTCCGCAATTCCACGCTGATGCGTGTTTTTTTGCGTGCGTGGTTGGCAAGGGGGTCACTCTATCCACCCCAGCTCGTCCAAAAAGTCCAGCAGCTGCAGAAGTCCTGTGTCGTGGGAGACTTTACATACTTACCATTCAATGACAAGAATTACACCCAGAAGCATTATTTCTTTTTTCAACAAAAAAAAGAAAAGGAAGACAAAACTTTTAAACAATGGTTGTAATTTGTGTCCGTTAATTGTATGTTTGTTAAGTCCCCCGTGACACAGAGCTTGTTCTCTAGTGCGGAAGTTGTCTTTACAAAAATTAGAAAAAAAAAAGTAGAATATAAAATATTTTTACCTAAAACATCTTGATCAGTAATTTCCAATAAATCTGATACATATGGCAGCGCCGGCGCAACATACTCAAACTTCACTAGAGGGTTCTTATTTCTGAAACAATATTATAGACAAGATTTGAGCTTCTGGTTAGAAGGAGGAGAGTTAGGACACCATACAAGCATTGCCATCATTTTATTTAACACGGCCCACTTCTTTGTCACCACGATTGGAAAAAATCTTTTTTTGTTGAATAGTGTATTTATCCAGGAAGGCTATAGGCTATATAACATCACGCTATGATCAATAAAAGCGGAGCAGTAGTAAGATATGTTGCAAAATCGGGGAAAATATTCCAAATTACCACGCGGACGAAGTCGCGGGCGACCCCTAGTTTATATTATAAAGAGGTAAAGTTTGTCAGGTTGTAGAGAGTAATCTCTGGATTTACTAAACCAATTTTGAAAATTCTTTTTTCAATATAAAGCCACGTTATTAGTGAGTGTCATCTATATTATTTTATTGACAAAAACATTACGGGACCCCGGGAAATACCACCAGTGCAAAACCGGGGCGGGCGGCTAGTCTTACTAATATTATAAACACGAAAGTTTGTAAGAATGTATGCATGTATGTTTGTTACTCTCTTACGCAAAAACTACTGAACAGATCTGGATGAAATTTATCATAGAGATAGATTATAGACTGGAATAACGAATAGGCTACTTTTAAGCACGATAACTGGCATCCACGCGAGCGTAGCTGCGGGCAATAGCTAGTTATTAATATGTTTAAAACTTACTTACCTACAAAAATTACTATACGTCCAAACAGCAGTTCTTAACTGACTGGCAGGGGTATTAGCAGGAGGATTGGCGTTCATTAACGGCAGTAGCACAGGCAGAGCTCCATGAGACAGTACTGCATCTCTCGTCTGAGGTCCATCTCCAGCTATGTTACCTAATGCCCACGCTGACTGCTCACCCACTACTCCTCGGCGAGCTAGTAGAGAGATCAGTTTGGGGATAGCACCTCCCTGCAGAAAGAAAAAATTGATTTAAAATAATATAGACAGCTTTGGAATAGCTGGATGCGGGAAGCCAAGGATCGTGCTAGGTGGCGTGCCCTTGGAGAGGCCTATGTCCAGCAGTGGACTGCGTTAGGCTGATGACGATGATGAATATAGACACAAAAGGAATAAGCAATTTTTTATGTCACAGACCCTAACCAAAGCTAGCCTAACCGGCAGCCCACTCTGCAGGGGCTGCATGGAGGTCGAAGAGACATCCACCCACGTCCTTTTGGAATGTAGGAGCGTAGACCATAGGGGACAGACTCTAAAGAAACCGGGCTTTTTATCGGAAGCCTGCGGCCACCTCGGCCGCCTGCTGGCTTTCTGGAGGAACTTGGGCTGGATGGAATAGCCACAAAGGCCTACGCGGCCAGGTGCGGAAAACACCCCGCTTAGGTAACTAATTATGTCACAGTTCCGTGGAATGATGACATGATGAAAAGTGAAGGTTGTAAGCAGCTAATGGACAATGTCAGCTCAGGACTGAATGCTGTGGAATTTTGGGATCCTATGTCCAACAGTTGACATCAGCTGAGATGATGATGAGACACAAAATTATATCAAAATCAATTAATATAATGTTTAGTATAATGTTGAAGTTACATTTTATCATTTACTAGTTGTTGCCCGCGGCTCCGCCCGCGTGGATGTCGGTTATCGCTGTAAAAAGTAGCCTATGTGTTATTCCAGAACATAATCTATCCCTGTGCCAAATATCATCCAGATCCGTTCAGTAGTTTTAACGTGAAAGAGTAACAAACATCCATCGATCCATCCGTTCTTACAAATTTTCACATTTATAATATTAGTAAGGATCAGACAGACTACTACTGTTTTATGACGTCACAATCTCGTATTGAGACAGTAATTATTATTTTGTGAAGAAGACGGCGATACCTAGCTTCACAATATATGAAAGTTTACAAGTAATTTACATTTCATACTATAATACCTATATATTTACACTTATTAAAAAAGGAAAAAAATATATATATACAGAAAATACACGAAAAAGGAGAGGGACTGCTTTAAAGGCGTCATAAAATTTCTCCGCATAAAGTTTATAATTACTTTATTAGTTGTTTTATTGTTTTACTTTAATTATAATTTAGGAACATCCTTACTAATATTATAAATGTGAAAGTTAGTAAGAATGGATGGATGGATGTTACTCTTTCACGTAAAAACTACTGAACGGATCTGGTTGAAATTTGGCACAGAGATAGATTATGGTCTGGAATAACACATAGGCTACTTTTTACAGCGATAACCGACATCCACGCGGGCAGAGCCGCGGGCAACAGCTAGTGTTTAATAAAATACATAGCTGCACATTTTTAATATATTGCCCGTGTCCAGCGGTGGGACATAATAATTATATACTTACATCAACTACTGCCATAGTGTGTTCATGGGTCCCAGATGCTATATTGGTGATGGCCCATGCAGCCTCAAACTGTAGATCAGGGCTATAAAACAAAAAAAAACAATATAGAACATGTAAAGCACCATACAACCAGGTAAGCCTGATACTTCATGTCTAACATGAGACACCTGTATGTTTGTAGGTTTGTATGTTTGTAACCGACTTTTTTGGGCGCGATTTTGACTCACTTTAAACGGCCAGATTTCGTTTAAACTTTGTAGATTTATCGAGGACCAATGACAATACACTAATTTGATAAAATTTCAAATAATATTATTATTACTAAAAAGTAAAAAATAAATAATAGTTTAAAAAAACACGCTTTTTATAGAAAACCGAACTAAAAAACAGAAAATAAATTTTAATAAATTTAAATTAAGATTAAATTAAGAAGATAAGATAAGAAAAAAAAAATTAAAAAAAAAGCGTGATATTATCAAAATTATAATCACTCTACTCATATCTGTCAATAAAATATTTATAACTATTGACACCATGCACCTCACACTTTTTTTTAAATATTTTTTATTTATTTATTAAAATGTATTTTCTATTTTTTAGTTCGGTTTTCTATAAAAAGCGTATTTTTTAGTTTTTTTAAACTATTATTTATTTTTATACTACGTAAGTTATAGTATATTAAGCAGTTACCGTAGCCTATGGACACTTGCTATACCAGAGGTGATACCTCTGCTATAGCAAGCATCCGTAGGCTACGGTTTGCGGGTTGCTATAGCTAAAACAACACAAAGGATTTAAGATGGAGTATCCCTAAAAAGGATATAGGAAAACGTTGCTTTCAAAACGCATCCTAAATGAGCGCTGGAAAACTGTAGTCACACATTGGAACACAACTACACATAGAAGATCACTTCTGTAAGGTCCTTTCCCAGTCAGGCTTGCTAGCGGGTATGCTACCTCTCTTAAATACCTACAGTATTAAAAAAATATGGCACTTAGCAGTTCTCTTACCAGTCATCTCTATCTAAAGCATCAACAAGTGGTTTGATGACTCCGGCGCTGACCATAGGAGTGATGGGCGGGTTCTGCTCCCGAGACAACATGCGACGGGCTGCACGGGCTGATGCTGTCTTTGTGACCAGGTCTTCAGCTTTAAGGCCTGTGGTAATTGAAAATATTTGTATAATATAAAGATACTAGCAGACCTGGCAGACATGTTCCTGCCCGCTGACATACCGACAGCAGTGCCACCAGGTCCAAAATACTATCTATTGTTGTGTATGTGTGCCAATAAACGAATCTTTCTGTCTCCTTCTTTCATTTAGATTATGCAAATTTTTGTCCTATGCAGGTATAAAATCCACACTTTATTCTTTGTGTAGCTATCTATGGCTCCATCTGGCTTGTTATTCCGATGATTCTGCCAACGTCAAGATGGAGATAGAAAGCTAAAAGATTGGTTGGCCGGTGTCTGTAGTCTACGTTCTCTTTGGGGGGTGTAAAAAGACAACAGGAGTATTAGTAAACATAAATTTAACACATGGTAAATGTGTTAAATTTATATAACAGTCCCCTCTGCAGAGCCTGCATGAGGGAAGACGAGACGGCGGCGCACGTGTTGCTGCACTGCCCGGAGGTCGCCGCATACAGAAAGAAACACCAGGTCAGCCCAGGATCGGTACGAGAAGCGGTCGTCAACGTCAGGCGGCTGCTGGACTATTTGGACGAGCTAGGGTGGATAGAGTGACCCCCCCCAGCTAACCACCCGCACGCAAAATACGCGCATCAGCGTGGAATTGCGGATAATAGCCCGCCATACCATACCACATGGTAAATGGCCAGGTTACCACTAAAGTCACTGAACCGACTATGCGGTTATTAGCACAAATTAAGATTGATTGATTCAAATACACCATCACAGTTTTTTATGTATTCTGGTCATTCCTGTCTATCCTAAAGTTGCCTGGAAGAAATCGCACTTAGCGATAAGGCCACCCATTGTACCTAGTTTTTATTCTCTGTGTATTTAAATATGTTGTAAAATTGAAAGTCAGGCAGACAAAATCCACTGCAAGATAGGGGAAAACTTGAAACAAAACCCTAACCTAAAATAGTAAGTCCTAATGCCAGCATGGTATAGTAGGATAATATCCCACCAAATGTATGGAGGAGACCCATGCCCAGCAGAGGGACGTTTATGGGTAGAGATGATGATGACAAGGTGGATTGACAACCTAGCAAAGCAACTGAATGCTATGGAAATTCTTGGAGGTGGCCTATGTTTAGCAGTGGCCATCTTACAGCTGAATCATTATCATTGCAGTCCACTGTTGGACATACCCCTCCCCACAACACACGGTCAACGCTTCTCGCATCCAGCTACTCGCAGCCACCTTGCAAAGAACACATGGATAGATATACAGTTTGAAACCTACCTTGGACAATTTCTGCTGGAGTAAATAACTTCTCATTATCCTGAACCTCCTCTCCTGCCTCAGGAGACATGGCCCTGCGTTTGAGAAGCTGTTCATCGCGAGCTTGCTTGCGGAGAGCTACAGACAATTCTGCACGTTTGCGACGAAGATCCTGTGAACAAGACAGGTTTAAGATAACAATAGAATTGGCTGTTTATTACTCAATCATTCAACCCTCAGGACATTAGTGGCCGTCCTAACAGGACACTGCCCACTCGACAAACACTTTCACAGGCTAGGCCTGTCCGACAGCCCGCTCTGCAGGGGCCATGGAGGCCAAGGAGACACCCGCCCATGTCCTTCTGGATTGTAGACCATAGGGCACAGACCCTAAAGAAAACGGGCTCTCTACTGGAAGCCTGCGGCCACCTAGGCAGCCTGCTGGCTTTCTGGAAAAAGTTGGGCTGGATGGAGTAGCCGGGAAGTCACATACAAATGCCCACTTGAGCGGCCAAGTGCGGATAACACTCCGACAAACTAACTGACTACTCAATCATACCAAAACTTCTAACACAGAAAAATCCTTAACACAGGCTGCTCAGTAGCCTACCTAGAAGAACAGTAAGAGTACTGTTCTTCTAGGTAGGCTACTCCAATATTGTAGATTAGCATACTGCCTTTGTACTTTAAATAATAATACATTTAGTAAAAAACTAAATTGTAAACCTACAATCTCATTTTTAAATAAATTATTAAAAAGGCTGAACAAACCTGGATGAAGTTTGTCATAGAGATATATTATGGTCTTGAATAGCACATAGGAGAGGAGACCTGTGCCCAGCAGTGGGACATTGAGATGCTAATTATATTATTAGATGGTAATCAGCTGACAAATGACACCTGTTCTGTTCTATATTAGCATGGGGCTCTACTCTTCAATCCAGAGACCAGAGGGTTAGGGCCATAATCTATACCTCCTCATTGGTTTAATGTTGCTTGGTGGTTCAAAAATGCCTTTAGAATGTCATAAGACATGTGGGTTTCCTCACTATGGTTTCCCTCACAATAGCAGATAGTAAATTATTTGATTAGTAATTAAATATCAATTCCACAAAATGGAATTCATATAATGCCAATGTTAAGTTGTAAATATTTCAGTAAATTATTAGGTATAATACAAAAAAATCATAAAAAAACGTTACATGACGACCTTCAAAATGATCTTCAAAAATCCACCCCATGACGATCTCCATATTAAGTTTTTATAATATGTAGATACTTTAAAGCCCATTTACCACAGTTTTTTGTTATTATTAGGATAAATTAAAAAACAAATGAATAAATTGAAAACTTGAATGACTTACGAACTTTTTTAGAACAGCGTTTCAACTTACCGTAGTTCCATGGCCAGCATTTTTGTAAGCAGATAATCTTGACGCGTGAGTATTTTCAGCCATCGTTAATAATTAAAAAGGAATAACTAACTGATTATTAATTAAGAATTAGCAATAAAAAAACTAACAAGCCACTGCCATGAACAGCTGCGAACTTTTAAAAAGATTAACGGTCGGAAGTCAGTCCGTCACTTTGAGTGGTGTGGCCAATTTTTACAGAAAAATAATGAAACGTAAAATCTCAAGACATACAAAGTATAATTTTATTGCAGCTAGATCCGTTAAAAAAATATGCAAGTAATTTGTTTTTATTAAAAACGAATTGCCTACATTATAAATAATGTTTCATCATAAAATAAATGCAATTCATATCATTAATATTTTTTACTGGCAACATGATACAATTTTTATTCTTCAGTTGGTACCTTTACCGTTCTAAGTTTTCTTTTTTTTCTTCCAAGAAACGTCCAATCAATGACAAGCTTTCATCCCAAAGTTTTGCAGCGCCACCTAGAAACAGTTTTTTTAAACCAAAAATCAAAAAAACACATTGAAAATCTATTTACGATTAAAAAATATATTTATATTTTTTTATCGATTATGTAATTATAATCGATTTGGGTGTTTTACTTAATATTGTCTGCGACGTCATTGTGACAATGTTATGACACACTGACATTGACAGTAGCTTTATTTATTATTGTGGAAAGTTATATTTAGCCATATAATTACAATCATAAATTATAAGACGTGTCTAATTATGAATAAAATTGCAATTAATGATTACATTACTTCATATGGAAACCAAAACCTATAACTTAACCTTTTAGCTATCATTATTACGAATCAATTATAC